>JAGWCC010000367.1:0-1391765 GCA_022651775.1 Drusus annulatus | reverse complement strand
AAGATTGAAAAAGCGTCATTATTGATGGTATTGTGGCCGAAAATGATTTTTATTTTTTTTCAAAATTTCAATTTTTCGTATGAAGATTTTTCAGAAAACCGTGCAGTGCACCACCAAAACTGAAAAATCCTGAATAACTTCATACAAAAAAATTATTTTTTTCAAAAAAATAAAAATCATTTTCTGTCACAACAACATCAACAACATCGTATTTTTCAATCTTAGCACTCTAGCATACTAAAAAGTCACGAGCCGCCTTTGGTTGCAACACATTTTTTGTATTAATTAAATAAAAAAATTGTTTGCCTGCCACCTCTGGATTTGTAGTCGAGCGTCTTACCACCTGACCACGGAGGCCGTCATTAATGCCCGTGAGGAATGTTTCGATTTTGGATTACGGTCTATCGCCGGGGTCGAACTGAGGGCATCCATCATTCTCCTACAAGAAAAATATTTAACTAAGGAAAGGAAAATTTTACAAGTTATCTGAAACCACTGGTAATACGTTTTTCATTGTGGCAAGGAAAAACCAGCTCGACAAACTTAACTTTGTAGGTTGATCAATTAATCGAACCATCTTGATCAGATAAACCTGTTAATGTAGTTAATAAATCATTAAAACTTCTTGGCTTCATCAATAGAACTGCATGTGACTTGAAGAATATAAAGACTCTAAAAACCCTTTACTGCTCATTAGTTCGCCCTCATTTAGAATATGCTAGTGTAATTTGGTCCCCTTTCTATACCGTTCATATTCATCATATTGAATCCGTACAACATCGCTTCTTACGCGGTATTGCGTGGAGATAAGGGCGAGAAAGAGGTGATTATTCATATGATGAAATTGAACAATTATTGAAAATGTCTTCATTAGAAAAGCGCAGGAAAGACTTCGATTTAATTTTCATTTACAAAATTATTAATTGTTTTATTGACTCACCTTCTCTGTTGCGACTTATCCAGTTCAACATTCCTTGCCGTAGACTCTGAAACAATGAATTTCTGTTCCTCAATCATCACAATACTAATTACGGGTATAATTCTCCAATGTCCAGAATGTCAAGACTTGTTAACTCAAGCCATGGTCTTGAAATTTTTGGTAGCGGTCTAAATGATTTTCGTCATGCTTTACGACTCTACCAAAACTTTGACTAGACCATGGCTTGAATGTTCTCTCTTATGTTTATTTTACCTTATTTTTTTCATCGCTTCATTTATTTCAATTTATATGCTATTCCTTCTCTGTTACTCTTTTTTATATTTCGTGTTTTATATGTATTTTTGTAATTGGACTTTAGTCCGTTAATTTATAAGTAAATAAATAAATGTGTCCTGTAATCAATGATATACAAGAGAGAGCGCTGCTGTAGGCAGTTTTGATCAGTTTTGCCGGACTTGGCTAGACCTGGGCGTGGTCTGAACAAGGGCTAGGGTATTTATACATCCATTCATAGCACATATCAATAAAATGTGTTTGTTTATTCGTATAACCACTTTTCCAAAGTATTGTTATAAATAAAAATATAGCATATAACCTAAAAAAAACCGTTGACTTATGTCCATTTATGTCGCATATCAAAACGCGTGGGCGGAGTTAACGGAGACGCGGGATACGAAGAACATTCTAACAATACTTTAAAGCGGTGTGATAATTTGGGAAATATTGTTGTCTCTTTCTTTTTCACGGTGTACGACGTAAAAACCAGGAGAAAGTAATCTATCCCAAATTTGTATAGGTTGGGTAAAAAGAATTAGCTCTCTCTCAATATATTGTTACTCTAAGATTGTTACATTTGAAAATAATTTTGGATCGAGTTGTTCTGTTTGGTACATTAAAGGTAATTAAGCTAAGTTGATCAGGACTGTCTATAATACCATTAACAATATTCGTTGATTTATATATATATTTTAAATGTAACAATCTTGGAGTAACAAAATATGGAGAGAGAGAGTTAATTCTTTTTACCCAACCTTTACAAATTTGGGATAGATTACTTTCTCCGGGTTTTTACGTCGTACACCATGAGAAAGAAAGAGACAACAATATTTCCCAAATTACCACACCGCTTTAAAGTATTGTTAGAATGTTTTTCGTGTCCCGCGTCTCCGTCTACTCCGCCGACGCGTTTTGATATGCGACATAAATGGACATAAGTAAACGGTTTTTTAGGTTACATGCTATATTTTTGTTTATAACAATACGAATAAACAAAAAAATTATGTTATATATATATATATATATTTATACTGCCAGCATAAGAAGCGCATGATGTTGCTCGTGCAATGATGGAGGACTTAGTCAGCAGAGGAATTAAACGCACGACGCCCGGGTGGGAATCCGACGCGTTTGTCCGCTCAGCTACCGACCGGTCTATGTATTCTTGGATTTAAAAAATCTACACCATTAGCGTCACTGACTGCAACGTTAACCGTGTCAAACTTTAACACCGTTTGTCGATTGTCTGTTTCGACGACGTTTCCCCGACTTATTTTGTAAAATGGGACGTATTTGCTCCGAGTTCCGCCTTTTGTTCGCCCCTCAATCTGGACTTCTCCTTAAGACGGGCATTAACGACAAATCCCTTCCTTAATCCGCCTCGCGACGTTGCCCCGCCGGGTGGCAATTCAGTTCCCCTGGCTTTGCACAGTGCGGAGAGGGGAACTCTTGTTAGGACTTACGTAAGAAAAATAAAATCCGTGAGGTTTACACCGTTATCAGATGTTTTTCGTATTAGAATTGCGCCTTGACCAGTAATTACTCGTTATTTCTAATTTTAAAATTGTTGATTCGTGGTGGAACTCCATGTCAATGATTTTAATAATGCCAAATTTTTAACTTTATTCCACAATTTTTTTATTTAAGACCTGACCGGTTTCACCTTATGACGGGCATCTTCAGACTGGTACAATGTTAAATAAGTCTATGGAATATATACTATTAGGTCCGGAAGATTCATATGATGAAATTAAACAATTATTGAAAATGTCTTCATTAGAAAAGCGCAGGAAAGTCTTTGATTTATTTATTTATAAATTAACGGACCACAGTCCAATTACAAAAAATACATAAAGAACACGAAATGGAAAAAAGAGCGACAGAGAACGAATAGCATATACATAATAATAAATGAAGCGATAACAAAAATAAGACAGAATAAACATAAGAGAGAACATTCAAACCATGGTCTAGTCAAAATTTTGGTAGAGTCGTTAAGAATGACAAAAATCATTTAGACTGCTACCAAAAATTTCAAGACCATGGCTTGAGTCAACAAGTCTTGACATTCTGGACATTGGAGAATTATACCCATAATTAGTATTGTGATGACTGAGGAACAGCAATTCATCGTTTCTGAGTCTACTGCAAGGGATGTTGAACTGGATACGTTGCAACAGAGTCAATAAAACAATTAATAATTTTGTAAATGAATATAAAACAAAGCCTTTCCTGTATATTTATACTAATATATGAATATACCTAATATTGGACTACTAGACAATTTCACCTGATTATTAGGAATATAACCATTCGTTTTAATGGCTTTCTTTATTTCTAGTGCTTATAAATGATTTAATTTGTTTCCATGACCATTTTAATGGGTTTCTTTATTTCTAGTGCTTCTTCGTTATTAAATCTGTTGCCTTGATAATTTGTATGGAGAGTATAAGTAGCGGTGCTTTTGTTGGAGGTATTATTTTTTTTAATAAGACGATTGGGGAATTCTGAAAAACCGTGGTTATTTAACCTTTACGTGACTGAAAGGGTACCCGGGTACCCTTTTCGGTTTTCCACATATATTTTTTTTAAGTTCGACTAAGTCTAACCGGCTGAAACCTCCCAACTTCTCCACAATAGTGAAAATGAACAATTTAACATAACCGTTGGATATGTGGAGGGTGGTATGTTAGCAGAAAACGCGTTAGTATAATTTACAACTTCTAATGACTGAAATAGCACCTGGGTACCCTCATGGGTTTTATATGAATTCTTGAAACTTATCCGTATTTATTAATAATTTTATCTTCTTTTAAATGATAAATATGATGTACTGTTGGATTAACAATATATGGAGAGAGAGCAAATTATTTTTACCCAACCTATCCAAATTTGGGATAAATCGCTTTCTCCGGGTTCTTACGTCGTACACCATGAGAGAGAAAGAGACAACACAACTTTCGCAAAATATCACACCGCTTTCAGGTGTGTCACAATGTTCTCCGTCTCCCGGCAATTCCGTCCACACTTTATGATATGCGACTAAGCTGGACATAACTCAACGGTTTTTAGGTTATATGCTATATTTTTTAAATAACAATACTGTGAAAAAGTGGTTTTACAAATAAACAAAAACATTATGTCGACATGTGCTGTGAATGGATGTATAAGTACCCTAGCCCTAGTCCTAGCCACGCCCAGTTCTAACCGAGTCAGGCAAAAATCATCAATTCTGACTACAGATAGTACAGAAGCGCTCTCTCCTGTATGTTATTGCTCTAAGGATGTACTGTTGTGTTCAAAGTACACCACTTGTATCCTTAATACTATTTTTAATCACCTAGTGAATTGAAAACCCCAAGATAACACGGTACTGGGTGAAATTCCTATCCACTTCCCCAAGTATTGAACTGAGTCGAAATATATTACGTTTTAAAAGTGGTCCAGCAAACTTCAGCACATGATGATATACTGTAAAAAAAACGTCCATATCAATTATTAAAAGGTGTAATTTTCTTCAGTCATATAAGGGTTATTATTAATTTTGATAGCTTTTTTTATTTCTAGTGCTTCTCCATTATTAAATCTGTTGCCATCTTGGAGAAACAATGTATGGAGAGAGAGTTAATTATTTTTACCCAACCTACACAAACTTGCGATAAATCTCTTTCTCCGGGTTTTTACGTCGTACACCATGAGAGAGAAAGAGACAGCAAATATAATACTCCGCTTCTACGTACTGTCGCAATGATCTTGGTCTCCTGGGTCACCGCGGGACTCCGCCCACATTTTTTATCATGCCACTAAACTTGACACAACTAAACGGTTTTTTAGGTTAGATGCTATATTTTTGTTGATATCAATACTATGAAAAAGTGATTATACGAATAAACAAAAACATTATGTCGATATGTGATATGAATGGATGTATAAATACACTAGCCTTGGTCTTAACCACGCCCAGGTCCGCCGAGTCAGGTAAAAATCTTCAATAACTGACTACATTGCCTTGGATTGATACCATTCTATATACTCTAGGGTTGCCATTAAATTTTTTTATGGAGATTATAGAGTACCGGTGCTTTTGTTGAAGATCTTTTTCTATAAGATGATTGGTGAATTCTGAATAACCGTGGTTATTTAAACATCTTAGATGTTTTTTGATTCTATCATTGACATTGAGAGTTGTTTTACTAATATGAAATGTCAAACAATCACTATAATCCGCTCGGTATTAAAAGTAAAAATAAAATTTTTGGTCTGATAAGAAAGTTATTTTTAATAATTATTAAATATGTCAAACCACAAAGTGATTGCTTCCTACGAAAATATAAAGGTACGTACGTTTATAGCTAGCGATTGATGCAGTTTATTTGCTGCACATTTGTGCACGCCGGCTTTGAATACCCAGATACTTCACGCCCTTAGAGTATACTAGAGGTAGCCCAATCCAAGGCAGTGAAGTCTGTTTTGGACTTGTTTTTGATGATTTTGACATGACTCGGCGCACCTGGGCGTGGCTAAGACTAAGGCTACGGTATTTATACATCCATTCATATCACATATCGACACAATGTTTTTGTGTATTCGTATGGCCACTTTTTCACAGTATTTTATCAACAAAAATATAGGCATCTAACCTAAAAAACCGTTTAGTTGTGTCAAGTTTAGTGGCATAATAAAAAATGTGGGCGGAGTCGCGCCGTTAACCAGCGAAGATAGCCAGCTTAAGATCATTGCGACAGTATATAGAAACGGTCCAAGAAATTTGTTGTCTCTTTCTCTCTCATGGTGTACGATGTAAAAACTCGGAAAAAGTGATTTATTACAATTTCGGATGGGTTGGGTAAAACAAATTAGCTATTCCTCCATATATTGTTACTTCAAGTCCACAACCTTCATATTTCTCATATAATTGCTCTTCTCTCTTATATACCTTTGCAACATACCTCACATGGTGATGATATAGTCCAACTGGCTCCGGGCAGTGAGGATTTGTATACGGCATTAACATTAAAATAAAAATAAAAATATAGCGAATACCGCACAAGAGTCCCAACTGCTCCCAACCATCTAGAGCCAGTGAGACTATGGGATCCCCAAAATTGTTGTGTTGTGAAGCTGAAGGTAGTAAAGGAGAGGAAGAGGAAGATTGGGAAGTACCTGGTTATTAAGATCTGGTCACCAAACACGGCTAAAACCATTTTTTATATGATTACCGCACAAGAGTCCCAGCTGCTCCCAACCGTCTAGAGCAGTCATTCCCAAAGTGGTCTATATCGACCCCCAGGGATCGATTCCGACCTGGAAGGGGTCCACGTCAGTGAAAAAAAAAATTAGGGGTGCATGAGACGTAAATGGGGGTCCACGGGAGTGGATTCCATTTAGGCAGGCCGTCACCAAAATGTTGGCTTCCCGCAAATGTAATAATCCACATCTCAGATAGTACCTATGAAGGTACTTACGTATTACTATCTTATAATGGACTTTAATTCCCTAATTATATTAATAATAATAATTTTTGTGGAAGATATTTTGCCGATTTGATAGTAGTTTTCGATTTCAAATCTCTACCGACCAGTTCTTTTTTTCGGAGAGGAATTTTCGTTGATTTGCTGGCACTTTTCGATTTGGGATCTCTGCCGACTAGTACTATTTTTTGACGAGTTCGACTACAATTGAAGTGTTCACCGCGAAGGGTTCATTTCAAAGAACTAGCAGTTCCTGAAGCGTTCACAAAACTTTGAAGTTTTTCCCAACGCTAAAAAAAATCAATACTAGGAAAGCAGGGGGTCTATACAAAACAGAAAAATCGACAAGTGGTCTACGGGACAAAAAAGTTTGGGAACCTCTGGTCTAGAGCCTGTGAGACTATGGAATCCACGATTGGGGTATGTTGTGAGGCTGGAGGTAGTGGGTAAGGGAAGGAGATGGGGAAGAGGAAGGTTGAGAAGTACCTGGTTATTGAGATCTGGTCACCAAACACGGCTAAAGCCATTTAAAGCAACGAATGGTGGTCTTTCACCAGGGTGATATTTAGAGTAACTACCACTCTGAAACGTGCCTCAAACCTACTTTTTTTTATTTTTATATGAATTAAATGTGTTATGACACATTTACAATTGAATAAAAGTTATTAACGCATGCCGGGTTTGAACACGCGACCTTTGGATTCGTAGTCGAGCGTTTTACCACTCGACCATGAATATAGAATAATCGTGAATATTATCTGATGCGTAGGCCACGTATCGTCAAACTGACTACTTTAATGTAACGTTATGTGAGGTTATTTTACGTTAACGTTAGTTCAACGTATATACGTTTACAGCTAGCGAATAAGACCATTTTTTTTGCTGTACATTTGCGCATACTGGATCTGAATATCCAGGTACTCCTCAACTTTCATCGTTCTCATCTTAGTGCTCTTCTCTCTTCTTCAACCTCACGACAGTTCAATATTCCTCGCCGTAGACGCAGAAACAATGAATTGCTGTTCCTCAATCATCACTCTACTAATTATGGGTATCATTCTTCACTGTCCAGAATGTCGAGACTTGTTAACTCATGCCGTGTTCTTGAAATTTTGCTACCAGTCCAAATGAAATTTTTGTAATTCTTTACGACTCTACCAAAACATTGACTTGACCTTGGCTTTGATTTGAATGTTCTTTCTTATGTATATTTTTGTCATGGCTTCATTCAAATATTACGTATGTGTTCTTTTATTTCTGTTTTCTTTTTTTCCCATTTCGTGTTTTTTTTTGTAATTGGACTTTAGTCCGTTAGTATATTAATAAATTAATAACATACCTTAATTGTGATGCCATAGTCTAACTGGCTCCAGGCCTTGAGGCTTTGTATACGGCATTCACATATAAAAAAATGACTACTCTGCAGCATAGGCCACTCTTCTGCAATCTATTCCAATGTTTTTAGTAAGGCTTTTTCTTTCACCCCGAAAATAGCCTCCGAAAATAAGTGGCCCTAAAACCATTTTTTAGACAGGAAGGCAGCGTGCGGTTATGTACGTGATGTTTTAAGGCAGTGTTTCGGCGTAGAAATGCCGTTATTATACTATCGATATTCTTGTGATGTTACCACCACGTACACTTCGGAACAGGCAGCTAGTGGCTGAGTGGGAATATACGTCGGGTTCCCACGCTGGGGTTGCGGGTTCAATCATTTGCTAGCTAAGTCCTCTACCATTTCGCAAGCAACATTTTCCGCTTATTATGATGGTAGTAGGAGAGATTCAAATACGATGAAGTTATCCATAACCAGGGAATGTTTGTCTTTCTTTTGTACCTACCGTACTATTGTAGCAATTCTGCTTCAACCTCACAATTCAACACGCCTATGCGACGAATGCAACAGCTGGGAAACATATGCTCCGATGTCGCTGATATATTTAACACGTCAATATCAAACTATAAGTTTAGTTAAGTACAGTTGTTATCATCTGGTAGAGCTAAAATAATAGTTAGACCTGTCACTTAGTACTAGTTTTTTCTTTTCTTGTACAATATTTTTGAACCTGTTATTCATTGAATATTATTAGTTATTTTTGTATCTTCTTATTAATACTCTTTTCTTAATTTTATTTTACATAATATTTTGCAATTCGTGGGGGAATTCCATTTTAATGATTTAATAAAACAAATTTTATTCCACTTATTTTAATTTTTTACTGGACCGGTTTCAGCCTATAACAGCTGTCTGAAACTAGTCTGAAGATGACCGTTATAGGCTGAAACCGGTAAGGTCAACAATTAAAATAAGTGGAATAAAGCATTGACGTTACACATATATATATATATATATATATATATATATATATATATATATATATTTAAAGACGCGTTGTAGTGCTCTCAAAGTGGCAAGCAATAATCACGCTAGTTGGTGTGATCGGTGCTTAAGCCGATTTAGTACTAAACGGTCACGCGTCGCTTGTGGTCGTTTCAAGCAAGTATGGAACGCGGTCCGAACTTCGGATCTGTTTCGTTCATACACATATATTCTATGAAAGTCTATCTTTGTCATACATGACCGATATTTGAATGATTAATTTACTGGTAACGTGTGTGTTTTGCTTGCCACATTTTGTGTTAATATTCTAAGCCTATAACGTGTCTATATATGTAAAGTCATTGGAATAAAGTCATAAATTTGTTTTATTATATCATAAAAATACATTTTTTACAATTCACCATTTTTTAAACTATAACATCACACATAAGAAAGACTTTTAGTACCTAAATACAATACAGCTTTTGCACAAAGACACCATATGTACATCGCGCCTCACACTTACAACAAACTCCCACCACAGACTGTAGCCATCACCAATATGTATTCCTTTAATCAAAACATTACTAAATGGCTAATGAGTAAGGACCGCAAGGAAATTGAAGTCCTCCTAAAATAGCACCTGAAATTCTTCACCATGACAAACTAGAACATTGTGTAACAAATATCATCATTTTTAAAAAATTATTCTACTTGTACTCACTGTCACTTACCTCAGAACAGGTTCTTATGACCTAGTGAGGTAGATAATGTAAAAAACAAAAAGTTAATAGATAAAAAAAAAATTAAATCACAATGCAAAACGTTAAAAAAAATTGTCAGAAATCTACTCCCCATACATTTTCGCAAGTTGTTCAATGCACAGCGATGCTGCCAGCGTAGTGAAAACATACTTACCCTATAATGTGGGTAATTTAAAAATGATATGGGGAATGGTATGGGAGATCTTTGAGACGTATGTGCGGTAAAACCATGTATGACGGCCTCCATGGACGAGTGGTAAGACGCTCGACTACGAATCCAAAGGTCGCGGGTTCAAACCCGGCGTGCGCCAATAACTTTTATTTAATTAATATGTGTCATAACACATTTAATTCGTATAAAAATAATAACAAGTATATTTGCGGCACGTTCCAGAGTGGTAGATACTCTAAGTATCGCCCTGGTGAAAGACCACCATTCAGAATCGAAACGTTGCCTGAAATGGCTTAAGCCGTGTTTGGTGACCAGATCTGAATAGCCAGGTACTTCCCAACCTTCCTCTTCCCGATCTCCTTCCCCTCCCCACTACCTTCAGCCTCACAACATACCCAATTTGGGGATGCCATAGTCTCACTGGCTCTAGACGGTTGGGAGCAGTTGAGACTCTTGTGCGGTATTCAAGTAAAAAATAAAAAAAATGACCGTATTAAAAATGCAGATATCCGGAGAGAATGCAAGGCTGATGTGAGCGTAATGAATAGGATCAAGAAAGGGACGCTTAGATGGTTCGGGCATGAAGAGCGAATGGACGAAGAAAGGAGTGTGAAAAAAATAAATAATGCTAAAGTGAATGGAAGAACAAGTCGAGGACGCCCGAGAAAGACATGGCACGAGCAAGTAAATCAAATAATATTTTTTTACTTATATTATTAAAAAGTATATAAATATAAATGTATACATTTTTTTTTCTCATGAATTTCTGTTCATTTTTATTTGTTTACATTATAATTATTATGTATTGATATCAATTATGGAAGGTATTGCATTGCACTACTCCTGCATACCTTCCGGAATAAAACTTTATTATTATTATTAAATACTTGAATCGGGTCATGTGAAGAGTCAGAATAACAAAAGAGTATGTGTGAGACAATGTATGAATGTAAATGGAGCAAGGATTGTGTGCCAAGACAGAGTTGTATGGCGGTACGTCCTCTCTGTCTTTACCTGCGGGGAAACGGCGTGATGGTTAGTTAGTTAGTTAGTTATATGGGGAATTTATTATATGACTTAGAGAATATTTTAAGGATCTTTAAATAAGATTTTAATTTTCTCGGCGCCCCTTCAGAGATGGCGCCCATGTTTTTCGCACAGTTTGAACGTATGGTGGATCCGGCGCTGCCTCCCCACTACCTTCGGCCTCACAACATACCCCGATTGGGGATGCCATAGTCTCACTAGCTCGAGACGATTGGAAGCAATTTGGGACTCTTGTACGGTATTCACTATAAATAAAAAAAATCACAAAAAGTGATTTTTATCCTCAATCTAGTTTGTGACATAGTTGGAAAAATTATTTTTTAACTGTTTTCTCAACTATATGTTAAAACTGCATTACATGGTAATAGCCCCACTGGGCGTACACGCGTGAGTGTAATTTATTTTTCGCAGACTTCGTAGGAAAGGCTGTAATATTTGTTTTTCTAAACATGTAACAGGAAACGGAAACATTTCAACCAATGTTCAGAAAGAAAACGAGGTCCCGCAAGGATTCAAAATGTTTTAAGGTCTGAAAAAACATCTCACCGGGCAGCTTAAGCCATTTCAGGAAACGTTCAAGTGCTGAAAAAGGTTGTGCCCTAAACAGGGTGGTTCTTAGAGCAATATACACTGCGAGAGTGTCCAATTACCAACGATTTGCGGTTTAAATATTTAAAATGAAATGATAAATTTTTAAAAGACCACAGATTTTATTTTATTTTTTATGACCGACCGGTTTCGATGAGCTTAAGCTTTTTAATAAATAATAAATGGATATCTTTTATAGCGCCGTTTTTGTGGAAAAATCACCCCAAGGGCGCTTTATAAATTAATTTATCTAACCTATAATTCATCACTTAGGCTTATAACTAATATCTTACAGTAATAATATTTTCATCTAGTGACTTAGTAACTAGCTACTGAGTATAACTTATAACTAGTGACTTACACATAAGATTTCATTATTTTAACTTCACTACCTTTTCATTATTGCTCCACATTTGCATTACTGTTCAACGATGGTTTTTTTTTTGTGTAACGACATATAATAGAACAAGTTTCAAATTTTCCAAAAAAGAGCAATGAGAATTATACTTAGGCGAAATAGATATTTAAAGTAGTAAAAATGTCAGACGAACTAAATTGGCTAACAGTGAAGCAGATTTTAATATTAAAAACATTAATATTTACACATACAATAAAAGTAAAAATAAAACTCGTAACCAACTTATTTAAAACGTGGATATTCGCAGATATAGAACAAAGAAAATGCAAAGAAATCAGATTACCAGAAAGAATAAATCCAATAAACAAAAACAGTTTACTCTATAAAGAAATGAATTTTTACAATGCGTTGCCGGACACCATGAAAATTGAACTTGATCAGTAATCTTATTAAAAAAATCGTACTTTCTACAAAAGCATCATTCGCTCATATTCTTCACAAAAATAGTCATGGCAACAGATTACATAATTTAGAAGCACTAGACATAAAGAAAGCCGTTCAAATTAATTGTCATATTCTTAATAATCAGTTAAATTTGTCCAGTACTCCAATATTAGGTGAATTTCCTGTAAACTAATGAATTTCCTTATTGTTTTCAGTTGACGTTTTGACTCATTAATTTCATATTATCTGTCTCTTTCTCTCTGTTCTTTTGTTATAATTGTGTTATTCTATTGTCTTCTCATTGTTCTCTTATTATGTTTTGTATTGTGTTCTCTCCCTCTATATGTATATATGATCGCACGCTTTGTATTTTTTGTGTTGTTTAATTTTGTACCCTGATGATGCTTAGGCCAAGCGAAACCGGCCGGTCATAAAAATTATAATAATATCAGTTGTCTTTTAAAAAGTTTTTTTTTTCAATTATTTGAATATGTCAAGCCACAAAGTGATTGTTTTCTACGAAAATGTATATACATGGAATAAGAAGTCGAGGACGCCCGAGAAAGACATGGCACGATCAAGTAAATCAAATACTTGAATCGGGTCATGCGAAGAGTCAGAATAACAGAAGAGTATGTATGAGACGATGTATGAATGTAAATGAAGCAAGAAGTGTGTGCCAAGACAGAGTTGTATGGCGGTCCGTCCTCTCTGCCTACCCCTGCGGGGAAACGGCTAGATGGTTAGTTAGTTAGTTATATATATATATATATATGTATGCGAAAGTGAATGGAAGAAGAAGTCGAGGACGCCCGAGAAAGACATGGCACGATCAAGTAAATCAAATACTTGAATCGGGTCATGTGAAGAGTCAGAATAACAGAAGAGTATGTATGAGACGATGTATGAATGTAAATGAAGCAAGAAGTGTGTGCCAAGACAGAGTTGTATGGCGGTCCGTCCTCTCTGCCTACCCCTGCGGAGAAACGGCGTGATGGTTAGTTAGTTAGTTAAATATATATATATATATATTTTATATGTGCATTTGTTAAAAAGTGAAAACCGCACAAGATTGCCAACTGCTCCCAACCATCTGGAGCCAGGGGGCTAAGGCATCCCGATTGGGCTATGTCGTGAGGCTGAAAGTAGTGTGGAGGAGAAGAAGACGGGGAAGAGAAAGGTTGGAAAGTATCTGGCTTTTTTTTACGTGAATACCGCACAAGAATCTCAACTGCTCCCAACCGTCTAGAGCCAGTGAGACTATGGCATCCCCAATTGGAGTATGTCGTGAGGCTGAAGGTAGTGGAGAGGTGAAGGGTATGAGGAAGGAGAAGGTTAGGAAGTACCTGGCTATTCAGATCTGGTCACTAAACACGGCTAAAGCCATTTTAAGCAACGTTTCAATTCTGAATGGTGGTCTTTCACCAGGGCGATACTGAGAGTATCTACCACTCTGGAACGTGCCGCGAATATAATATATTTTATTTTATGTCAATCAAATGTGTTATGACACATATTAATTAAATAAAACTTATTTGCGCACGCCGGGTTCGAACCCTTGACCTCTGGATTCGTAGTCGAGCGTCCTACCACTTGACCATGCAGGCCATTCATATCTGATCACTGAACACGGCTAGAGCTATTTGAATTATTAACGTTTCGATGAGTGGTGGTCTTTCACCAGGGCGATACTTGAAGTATCAACCACTTGAGTATCAAATTTGATCACGCCTTGTTTCGAAAATTTGAATTTTGAGCTTACCGCTCTGTGACGGAGCTCGTTGAAATCATCTTTCTAATTAAGATATTTTCAATCAAAATCGAATTTCAACAGAATTCCGAAGGCTTGATAAAAATTAATTAGTTTCGCAAATTATCAAAGAATTAAGGCAACCTTTGACGCTATTCAAGCAATGTGCTGGTCCAATATAAAGTTTTCGTTTCAGACTTCAAAGAGACTCGTCCAATTATATTTAAATAAACACAATGGAAAAGATCAAATCAATGATCAACTTACGCTTAATGATTGCTAGTAAATTAAAAATCTGTTTGAACAAAAAAAACAGTTAATTTAATTACCATTAATTCTTTTTCGAATTTAACCTCTGATTGAGCTCAACATATTTTTTGAAATTTGAGAATTTTAATATTGTCCGCTCTCTGGTCCTTCGTTTCATCAATAGTCAGCAACCAAACACACAAACGTTTTGGCTTTCTAATACAAGCAATTTAAATAATAATTGGCTGATTTATATAGTGCCGTTTTCGTGACAGAAATATCACCTCAAGGACGCTTTACAGCATAATTAATAAAATTAAAACCTTGAAGTAACAATATATGGAGGGATAGCTAATTTGTTTTACCCAACTTATCCGAAATTGTGATAAATCACTTTTTCCGAGTTTTTACATCATACACCATGAGAGAGAAAGAGACAACAAATTTCTTGGACCGCTTCTATATACTGTCGTAATGATCTTAAGCTGGCTATTTTCGCTGGTTAACGGCGGGACTCCGCCCACATTTTTTATTTTGCCACTAAACTTGACACAATTAAACGGTTTTTTAAGTTAGATGCTATATTTTTGTTGATAAAAATACTGGGAAAAAGTGGCTATACGAATACACAAAAACATTATGTCGATATGTGATATGAATGGAATAAATACCGTAGCCTTAGTCTTAGCCACGCCCATTTGCGCCGAGTCATGTTAAAATCATCAAAAACAAGTCCAAAACTGACTTCACTGCCTTGGCTTGGGCTACCTCTTGTATACTCTAAGATTAAAACTAAGACTTAATACTAACTTTTGCCTAATACTTATAACTAGTGACTTACAACTAACATATTTACATTAACAAATATATATAAAAGTTGTTGCCCATGCTGTCTGATCTAGGTAAGAAAAAATGGAGTAAGCAATAGTAAACTATGTATAGCACTCGGACTGAGTGACCAAAACTCTAGTGAAGCAAGTTGACGTTATTGTGGGTGTGATAATTCAAAAGGGTTAATCTTTAGTTTCGCTCTAAAATCAGTTGAGCTGTCGATCTTTCACAAATGTGAAGGGAGGTTGTTCCAAGCTGTGGGGCCTGCCACGGCAAAAGTTCGGTCTCCGAAATTGGTATTGGGATTGCGTTTAGGTGCTGTGAGTCTACCTATGGCCATTGAAGATGCTGATCGAAGAGTTGCTTGTCTCGTATTAGTATCGCTTGGAACGCACAGTTCCGACAAGCAAGGCGGCGTCAAGTCATGTTTCGCCATTAAATCATCCAGCAATACTGTAAATGATTTATTTGTTAATTCTAAATGGGCAGTTAGGCAAATGTCTAAGGTTTCCACAATTCTGAAACAGTTATATTTTTTAAATTTTCCTGAAATGCATATGCAATGCAATTCGAAAATAGCACTGCACCTTTTACTGAAATTTAAGTATGCATTTTAGAGAATTGAAAATATTACAGCTTAAAACTTTTATTTACTGCAAACTTAAAAAAAATTCTAGCTGCCCCTGTAAAAGTCTGCTCACCTAACATGGCTTAAGCCTTTTCAAGAAACGATTTAATTTTGAATGGCGGTCTTTTACCAGGGTGATTCTGTTAGTTAATTTCATTCAGAAACGTACTTAAAACTGACTGTATTATTTTTACTTGATTCATTGCAAAATACTATAAATTCATCAGGTAAAGTTTATTTGCTCACGCTGGGGTTCAAACTTCCGATCTTTAGATTTGTATTAGAGGATCTGCACCACTCAACCTTGGAGGCCGTCATTAATGAATGCCATTTAAACAAGGGGTGTCTGGAGACTCGAAATCTCTGTTCTAACATAAACCCCTTTTCTCGTGTATTTTTGGACTTGATACAGTTTGTTGATTATGACCATGTTTGCACGTACTCATATCAGTTTAAAATCAAAGCATTATATTTATTAATCAAAGTTTACATGTTTTATATAATGTACCTACCGTTGCGTCTTTTTATTTTTTGTAAATAATTATAAAAAATAAAAATGAACCCAAACCTCGACCTTGCGGGAACCGCTTGTTACTTTAAATTTGAAAGTACCCCAATTTATTAGTAGGAGAATAGTAATTAGGGTTTAAATGTTTCCCTATTTTCTTTATTTCAGTTCGTCGGCTCAAGCATCCCCTATCAGTGAGAGTTACCCCCGGCTTAAGCTTTGCCTCAAAAGGGTAAAAAAAGGTTTGCGCTAAGGGTCGGTAAAAAATAAATTCAATTACACCAGAGGTCAAAGGTTTTGACAGAGTGTATCTGAATACCTACGTAAAAAAAGCAATTTCGAGCTGTTTTCAGTCAATGACGAGCGCTTTCCGGAGGGAGAGTTTATTATTTAGGAAATTTGGTTTCTGTTTTATTAAGTTGGCCTTATTACAGATTTCGCGTATAAATTTATGCATGCTATGGAAACTACGCTCAATCAGAATGAAACGTTGCTTAAAATTGGTTTGGTAACGTTTATTAACCAGATGGTAGGGTTCTTTCAAAAGCTATTCCCTTTCTATACATTTTTCTATGGTAGTTGTTTATCTTCACAATATTTCTATCTATTTTTCAGTCCTGTTATATTTAAATAATACCTTATGTTGGATTTCTAAATGATAATTTGATAAGTTCTTACCTTCGTCTTTCTAGTCCAGTTCCTACCTATCCCGCCATTTCGCTATTCGATTTCCTTAATCAACAACACTGTGTTTGAAAACAATCGATAATCAAGAAACAGAAGAGTTATGTTACGTGTTCGTTCGTTGGTGTCTCGCTTGGTCGTCGTTTAGTTTTTTGTTCTTCAAGTAAAATTGAGTTGTGATTCGTTGTGTAAGAAGAATCAAGAACTTAAGCAATAACTTCATCGGTGAGTGAATTGGTTCCCTCACTTCCTTCACTCCATAATATATCCACATCCATAATTAGACCCGTTCATCAAGTAATAATAAAATAATAATAATAATATTTGGACGATTTGTATAGCGCCGTTTTTGTGAAAAATCACCTCAAGGGCGCTGTATAGTTTTATCGTTTTACAGACCACTATTTTCAAAACTTACCTAAAGCTAAAAACACATTCGGTGTCTTATCGCAGCTTCGGATCCAACATATAGTTATTTTCAAACTACTATCTAAATTCTTTTAAGCGTTAGCGTTACAACACGGTATCACTATGTATTTCATTTTCTTTGCTTTAACAAATTTATTGAAATGAATTCATACGTTTCAACTGGATTTTTAGACCCCACGTTTCTATTAAATTGTTTTTTTCAATCTGTTGATGTACACATGCACTGTTATACCCATATCTGAACCATTTTCTCTCATGATTTATGATGACGATCAGGATTTTAGATTGTTTTAATCTGTATACATATTATATATTTAGAGATATATTTTGACAGCCTGCGTAGTTAAGTGGTAAGATGCTCGACTACGAATCCAGAGGTGGCGGGTCCGAACCCAGCGTGTGCAATACATTTAATTTAATTTAATGTGTTATGACACATTAAATTAATATGAAGTATATTTGCGCCACGTTACAGAGTGGTAGATACTCGGCCTAGTGAAAGACGTGTTTGGTGTACAGATCTGAATAGCCAGGTACTCCTGACCTTCCTCTTCCTCATTTACTTCCCTTCCCCACTACCTTGAACTTCACAACATACCCCAATTGGAGATGCTATAGTCTCACTGGGTCTAGACGGTAGGGAGCAGTTGGGACTCTTAGGCGGTATTCACTAAAATAATTAAAAAAATATATATAGTCTTACTAGTCTTATTGATTTAGTAGGAAGACACAACAGAGCGATATATAAGTTCACTGTTATTATTGAGGCTATTTATAGACGCGTTTTCGCATACAATGACACGACAAGACCAAGGATATATTTCTTAATAAGACAAATGTTTCTTTACAACAAATAAATCTTGTAGATTAGTTCTACATCTGAAAGATATAACATAGCGTCTTACGTCTTTGGAGGTGCGACACGGTTTTGAGAGTTCAACGCCCCGAGATGAGAACACTTGCTAGAAGTGGTTTAGAAAAGTTTCCTCTGAGAGATGCCAGCGCAGTGGTAATGAAATGATTAATCAAATTGTCTACCAACCAACCTTCGCTATCGATCAGCACGAAATTTTCAATTCATTGGGTTAGAAATTATTGTCAATATTAGGATTGAAATCCGTAAAATTTCATAATATTATTGTATTATTAAAATTTATATGTTGGTGATATTTAAGTTTCGTTTTATATATTGGTGATATTTACATTGGTTATACATTGGTCTTTCGAGCCAAATACTTTGATTCTTCGGGATGGATACATTGGTCCTTCGAGTCGGATACATAAATCATTCGAGCCGGATGTATTTGTCTTTCGAGTTAGATACGTTAGTCCTTTGAGCCGGATACATTGGTTTTTAGAGCCGGATACGAGTACATTAATCTTTCGAGCGGGACACATTTTTTTTCGAGTCGGATATATTGGTCCTTCGAGCCGGATACAATGGTTTTTGAGACGGATACGAGTACATTAGTCTTTCGAGCGGGATACATTTTTTCTTCAAGTTGGGTACATTGGTCCTTCGAGCCGGATACAATGGTTTTTCGAGACGGATGCATTTGTCTTTTGAGTCGGATGCGTTGGTCCTTCGAACCGAATGAATTTGTCTTTCGGGCCGGATGCTTTTGAATTTGTCTCTTGAAGACTCAGGTTCTCTCCTTCTGTTTTATGCAAAACTCTATTTTAATCTGATATCTGCTTGGACATAGACACAGTTTCTGAAACCGGTTAGCGTTTTGTTATTAAATAAATTAATGAAATTTTAAGTACAGTGGTTCTTTTCAAAGTATTGTAACGTGACAAGGCGCGCGGTTCCGAATACTCTTTCTCACTCCCGTCTAAAGCACTGTCTCTCTCTAGCAATGTCGAGCTGCGTAGATCCAGAGCCGGACTCCAATTGGGCAATCGCTAACGCAAGTCTAAGAATTTCACCTACTACTCCCACTACGTGCTGAAGGCCGCTGCCCGCCGACCAGAGATCCAGAACAAGTCTCAAGGCCTGATTACTGATTGCGCGTCGATCCCTTTCAGCGAGGTCTTTAAGTACTTAGTGAGAGATCCAGAAACTCATCGCTTTCAGCGAGGTCTTCGAGTTTTAAGTACGAAATATCTTTAAAGTGTTCAACTGCATTGTGCGCCGTCGGCCTTACAATTTATTTTGTTTGAAAAATTATTCTTTTACAAACAAAATAAATAAAGTCCTAAGTTTATTCTTGTTCAAAATATAAAATAAATACTACGTCTATGTAGCGAACTTCACTCACTCCTTCAATATAACTAATTAATTCCGTTATAGTATCTTTTTACAAACTTCCACTTCTGCAGCTTTCCGGGTTGAACAAACTTTTACAAAAAGCATGCATCAGCTAAGTGCAAAGTTAAGTGTTTTATTCCCATCGCATCAGTGGTATCCAACAATCGCGCTATCCTAATGCACAGCGCAATCCCCTCCGCCGGGAATGCATTCAGGTAGTCTCCCTTGTTACCTTTGCGAATGCAATGCCCATTAGTGCGAGTTGTTTGGTGTTTGATTGCGGCGGCTTTCACCTCGTTACGACCGGCCGAACCGCCTGCCGCTGTATTCAAAGGTACTGTAGGGTGCCGTGAAAACGTGATTCAAATTTTTTAATTCATATCTGGCTTTATGCTTGTTGCTAAAATACGTTTTTTTAAATCTTGTGAATTTGAATGTTAGAAAGACTTAAAATTAAGACTTACTACAATACTGAATACTTGGCTAATTTATATAGCGCCATTTTTGTGAAACATCACCTCAAGGCTGCTCATATTATGTTCAATCTTTTCACCACCCACAACATCAGTTGGTATGTTTTGACCAGTTTTTCGTTCATTATTTGATTCCTAGGTTTTTGGCTATTTTTAAGGCATTCTCTTTTTGTGAAATTTAGGTGATATTTATAAACTAACCAACTAACTAACTAACCATCACGCCGTTTCCCCGCAGGGGTAGGCAGAGGGGATTGGCAGCCATACAAATCTGTCTTGGCACACACTTCTTGCTTCATTTACATTCATACATCGTCTCATATATACTCTTCTGTTATTCTGACTCTTCACATGACCCGATTCAAGTATTTGATTTACTTGATCGTGCCACGTCTTTCTCGGGCGTCCTCGACTTCTTCTTCCATTCACTTTCGCATCATATATTCTTTTCACACTCCTTTCTTCGTTCATTCACTCTATATGCCCAAAGCATCTAAGCGTCCCTTTCTTGATCCTATCCAATACGCTCATATCAGCCTTGCATTTTTTCCGGATATCCACATTTGTAATACGGTCATACGTGGTTTTACCGCACATCCGTCTCAAAGATCTCATTTCCAAAGCATTCAGTCTACTTTCATCCTTCCTCTGCCAGTTCCATGCCTCACTGCCATACATCAGGGTTGGTATAAGCACTCCATTGTGGACTGCTAGCTTCGCTTATTTAGACAATTGCCCCAACAGCGTTCAGTCCTCCATTTATTGGTGATATTATGAGGTATGACGTATTATGAGAGACGAAAAGGCTGATAAGGATATTGAAAGAAGGGTGAATGCAGGAAACTCGATTAATGGAAGACTAAACGCTGTTGGCGCTAATACAAAGTTTTAAAGAAGCGAAGCTAACAGTCCAACACGGAGTGCTAATACCAACCCTGATGTATGGGAGTGAGTCATGGAACTGGCAGAGGAAGGATGAAAGTAGACTGAATGCTGTAGAAATGAGATCCCTGAGGCGTATGTGCGGTAAAACAATGTGTGACCGGAAATAATGCAAGGCTGATGTAAGCGTAATGAATAGGATCAAGACAGGAACGCTAATATGTTTAAGACATGTAGAGCGGATAAACGAAGAAAAGAGTGTACGATGTGAAAGTGAATGAAAGAAGAAGTCGGGGACGCCGAGGAAGACAACGTGGCATGATCAATTGTTTCAAATACTTTGAGTCGGGCCATGTAAAGAGCCAGAATAAAGGAAGAGTATGTGTGAATGTGAATTAAGCAAGGCGTGTATTCCAAGAAAGAGTTGTATGGGGTGCGTCCTCTCTGCCTACCCCTTTGTTTTATTTCCGCCAACAGCAGAAAGTTTATAAATTGTCCTCAGTTTATTACAACATAGCAGTTTTATTTTTGTTTTTTTTTTTGTTTGTGCAATTATTTTTAATTGAAACACTAGACGTCCTTAAGGGTTTGCAGGCCCCTTTA
The DNA here is from genome assembly GCA_022651775.1 of Drusus annulatus. Classification (NCBI taxonomy): domain Eukaryota; kingdom Metazoa; phylum Arthropoda; class Insecta; order Trichoptera; family Limnephilidae; genus Drusus; species Drusus annulatus. The sequence goes on along the minus strand of JAGWCC010000367.1, from coordinate 1,370,100 downwards.
AGGCTTTTAAGCCCTAAGGCCCTTACGTATCGGCCTTTCTGAAAAGCTACCCTGTTTACATGAATATATTTGACCTGTCGGTAGCTGAGTGGAAAAACGCGTCAGATCCCACCCGGGCGTCGTGCGTTCAATTCCTCTGCGGGATGAGTCCTCCATCATTGCACAAGCAACATCTTTTGCGTCTTATGATGGCAGTGGGAGTTTTTCAAATAATGTCAGTGTTGGGTCCTAAAATCAACACTTTGATAGGTCCAAATCTGATGTTCATTATTACCCCATTCCTACCTATTCCTACACGCCATTTTGCGCCACTGTCATGCACTATTTGCATGGCTGAATAAACATGTATTCACCAGCCTGTGACATGACCCCCGACTATGGGGTAACGACACAAGATCGGGTCGTCAGAACTGTCGACTCCGGTCTCAGACACTTCAAAACCATCGCCCGGATAGGGAAGTTCAACTTGACAATCAACGCCCGGACAGGGAAGTTGGCCGCTCCTCGCAGACATCCAAACCAGGTTAGCAAAATGGCGTAAAACCTTTTACCATTGTTTTCCTCAGATTATTTTCAAATCATTCACCAAGTATATCACCGTTTACAGTCCACTTAATTCATTTCAAGTCTTTCCAGAAACCGATTCGCGATTTCTGGATCAAACAGTCAGGTTATTCGTAACCCGGGAATGTTTGTCTTTCTTTTTAGAAAATAAATAAATATATCATGGCAGAAAACTACTTCCATAATAAGGAATGCATGCTCGCGGTTGTCGGGAAAACCACCCCCTTTGCATAATGGAATTCAACCCCAAATAAATAAAGCGAGAGAAATGCTTAGTGGGCGTGTTTGCGTGCCCAAATCAGGCTCAATTTCCTTTAATACTGAAACAATTAATAAAATTAAAAGCAGTCCACAATGGAGTGCTTATACCAACCCTGATGTATGGCAGTGAGGCATGGAACTGACAGAGGAAGGATGAAAGTAGACTGAATGCTGTGGAAATGAGATCCTTGTGTGGCAAAACCATTTAAGACCGTGTTAAAAATGTGGATATCCGGAATAATGTATCTGATGTAAGCATAATGAATATGATCACGAAAGGGACGCTTAGATGGTTTGGGCATGTACAGCGAATAGACGTTGAAAGGAGTGCGAAAACAATATCTGGCGTGAAACAATGGTAGAAGAAGTTTGGGACGCCCGAGGAAGCCACGACACGATCAAGTGAATCTAATAATAATCAATTACGACCGGTCGGTAGCTGAGTTGGAAAACGCATCGGATTCCCACCCGGGCGTTGTGGGTTCAATTTCTATGTTGGATAAGTCCTCCATCATTGCACAAGAGAATAAAAAAATATTTATTTTCCTTTCAACTCATAATATTTATCATTAATCTTCAATCACTTTTTCAGTTGTCTTTTTTCTCTTTCTCTCTGTTCCTTTGTTAAAATTAAAATGTTATTCCATTGTTTAGTTATTTTGTTTTATGATTTGGTCTCCCTCTGAATGTATATATAACCGCACATTTTGTATTTTTTGTTAAGTTTAATTTTGTACCCTGATGATGCTTAGGCTAAGCGAAACCGGTTGGTCATAAAAATTAAAATAATTTCTCTATACAAAGTTATTTTTTCATATCTTTAAATTAGTCAAACCACAAAGTGATTGCTTTAACGAAAATATGAATTATAATTAGTTTAGGCATTTACCTTTCCAGCGGCAATATGTCTAATTGTTTTTGTCATAGAAGAAATATGAAGTTTAATAGATGAGTACAAACTTCTACCGCCAGGGCGCGAAGAGAAAAAACGTGGCCAGAAATTTCAAGCATTTTGAAAAATTACCAGAGATGGTCGATATTCTTGTCCCAGTTAAAAGGAGCCGGTTCCTAACCGGTAACTGGAAGCGGCGATATTATTTCTCCGAGGAACCGGTTCCAAAATTTCCCAAATAAAAATATTGATATCCTTTGTCCATTATTTTGTCTTTTTTTGGGCGAGGACCAATTCCAGTTCTTTTGTTTTCAAATCTCTACCGACTAGTACTTTTTTTTGGCGAGAAAATTTTGTCCATTTGCTAGTACTTTTTGAAAAAATCTCCCTCGCGGAACTTTTCTGGCACCAGGAACCGGTTTCCAAAAGAACTGGATAAATAACCGGTTCCTCGCCAGTCACCGGTAACTGGAACCGCAGGTACACACAATACTGATATTGACCATCCCTAAAAATTACATGTTTAAAATAGAGCCAGAGCAACCCGTTCTGAAACCTATCAAATTGTGAAATTAATACGTTGCGGTTTGCTCCCTGTCAAGGGTGCCAATGGGCGATCAACCCTTTTACTAGGGTACGAACCCATTATAATACCATTACAATGGTAGCCCGCTTATCGATTTAATCCGAAAGGGTATTTAAAATAGCAATGATGATATTTTCAGACAGATCAGAGAGGCTTAAAGCGTGTATTTACTCTACAAAGAACCGCCTGTGGTTTCCATTGAAACTAAGTCTTCTGTAATTGGGGATGCTGTACTGGGATGCTTTTATGGAAGATAAATAATTGAGTCTTACTCTGAATGTTATAGAAGATGTTGCAGAAAAGCTTTTAACCTTTTTACAGCCAAGTAACAAGAACAAAGCTTTCCTTCTCTGCCGTAAAATTGACAATATTTTTGAATATACGCCCTTATAGGCTTTGACATAACTGTGCAATATATAATATAAATTATAGTGACATAGAAATAACGTGGAGTAAATAATTAGCACCTAAAAACAAAAATAAGTTACAAAAGATATTACAATGCAATAAATTAACAGTAATATTTTTGAAAGAGGTATGCTACTATAGCCTTCTTGCAACTAGATTCAGTGCAGTTGTATATATCTACTATTTCAGCGAAAAAATTACCCACTGTATGCAATCTAGGTACAAGCGAGTATCCAAATGACTCACTCCTGATATTATTGTTTCATTTAAAAATAATTTTGGATCGAGTGGTTCTGTGCATGGAGAATTCAGAATCGAAACGTTGCTTGAAATGGCTTTAGCCGTGTTTGGTGACCAGAGGTGAATAGCCAGATAGTTCCCAACTATCTCCTTACTCATATCCTTCCCCTTCCCACTACATTCAGCCTCGCAACATACCCTGTTTGGGGATGCCATGGTTTCACTGGCTCTAGACGGTTGGGAGCAGTTGAGACTCTTGTGCGGTATTCATATCAAATAAAAAAGGGTTCTCATTTCTACAGCATTCAGTCTACTTTTATCTTTCCTCTGCCGGTTCAGTGCCTCACTGTCATACATCAGGGTTGGTATAAGCACTACATTGTGGACTGCTAGCTTCGGTTCTTTGAACAATTATACAACTCACTTCTATTTTACAATATGTTTTTTGACAATCTTTCTATACATGCTCTACATGGTCATTCATCATATCTACTGAAAAAAATCATTTCAAATGTTAAGATTTTACGTGCGGACATCACAACCAAATATATATTGCTTTATAAATATTATTACTGCTATTAACTGAATCATAATAAGCGGAAAATGTTGCTTGTACAATGATGGAGGACTCAGCGTAGCAGGTCAATGAACCCGCAACAGAAAATGCAAAAAAATCAAACCATGCATCACTTGCAATTTTTCCTGAAGTGGAACTAGCCGTGAATCGAGGGGTTGATTTTGGGGTAGCGGTTACCCCCGCCAGGGTGGGTTCACCCCGCGAGGTCGCCGCACCCCACGCGTCAACCAGACGGTCAGAAGGGATGTGGCGCGGCGGCCTTGAATATATTATCTATTCAACCCGCCCGGCACCCACCCTACAAGGGGCAGTATTGGGTGGATAAAATTCAACGAAGGGATGATTTTTTTCAACAAAGGGGCGTTTTTTTATTCATAACAGAACTTTTCATTGCTGTCAATGGTAGGTAATTAAAAAATATATATATATATATATAAATATTTATATATATCTTATGAAACTGGTCGGTCACAAAAATTAAAATAATATCTATGGACTTATGATATTAGATAATACAATGACGTTACATATATAGACACGTTATAGCCTTAGAATATTAACACAAAATGTGGCAAGCAAAACACGCACGTTACCAGTAAATTCATCATTCAAATATCGGTCATGTATGACGAAGATAGACATTCATATAATATATGTGTATGAACGAAACAGGTCCGAAGTTCGGACCGCGTTCCATACTTGCTTGAACCGACCTCAAGCGACGCGTGACCGTTTAGTACTAAATCGGCTTAAACACCGATCACACCAACTAGCGTGATTATTGCTTGCCACTTTGAGAGCGCTACAACGCGTCTATAATATATGTAACGTCATTGAAATAATACATGTCAAACCACAAAGTGATTGCATTCTACGAAAATATTTGAATTTCTTGTGGTCGAATGAATGCGCAAAGAAAATTCTAACGAACCCTCTATAAGAATATATCGACGTTTGATTCGTGACAGTTTTCTTTGGCTATTGTTATTATTATATATGAGAAAAAGAGACAGAAAATTTCATAGACCGCTTTTATATACTGTAAGGATGATCTAAAGCCCCTGGTTCACGGCGGGACTCCGCCCACATTTTTTATTATGTCACTAAACTTGACACAACTAAACGGTTTTTAGGTTATATGCTATATTTTTGTTGATACAAATACTGTGAAAAGGTGGCTATACGAATGAACAAAAACATTATGTCGATGTGTGATATGAATGGATGCATAAATACCGTAGCCTTAGTCTTAGCCACGCCCAGGTGCGCCGAGTCAGTTTAAAATCATCAAAAACAAGTCAAAAACTGACTTCGCCGCTTTGGATAGATACTACTCTACCAACTCTATGGGTAATACTCAAATGTTTTAATATACGTTTTGTGTTTTGGGACGTTAGGCAAGAAGGGTAGGGACATTATCTTCCGTTCACCTTCCTCTAGCCCTTCTCCTTCACGCCTCCCCCCCATCCGCAAGTTTCTCCATGTACCTGGATCTGGGGAATGTCCTAATGGAAAAGTGACTACATCTGCTTTGGCCATTTTATTGTCGGGGAGACATTTAAAAAGCTTGTGCTAGATGAGTCCTTTAGACGTAGAAAAAAATCGTATGAAATGAATTTATTGTTTATTTCGAAGAATCTATTTTATCGCGATGATTTTTTTTCGTCAAGGAAATGTAGAAAATCTGAAGAGATCTACCGAGGCGTGTCTAGTTTCCTCGAATTAGGGTTGATTTTCCCTTACTTTGGTTGAAAATGATCAAACCTTTCTAAATACTGTTAGGCATTGTTTTTTGTATATATATGCCTGTACTAGGTGTCAAAAATTTAACAGAAATTAAACGTAGTTATGCCAAAAGCGTCCAACCTACAATTAGCCAAAATCGAATTTTACATGTTTTCCCATAGATAAATACGAAATTTATATCTGCTGAAAACATCATAGCTTCAACGAGATTTTTTGTTTTTACTTTCCCACATTTAGATATTTTAAATTAAAATTTGAAAATATTATAAAATGTAAGATAAGATGAGAATTTTAGACATTGATAGATTTTAAAAAACCTATTTATAATAATGCTTATAAAGAAAAAAATCATTGATATTAACTTAAGAAATGCCGATTACGAATATAAAAGCTTTTTATTATTTATGGGGTTGGACGCTTTCTGCATAACTACGGCGTCTTACCACTCGACTACGAATCCAAAGGTCGCGGGTTCAAACCCAACGTGCGCCAATAACTTTTTATTTAATAATATGTGTCACAACACATTTAATTCATATAAAAATAATAAAAAGTATATTTGCGGCACGTTCCAGAGTGGTAGATACTCTAAGTATCGCCCTGGTGAAAGACCAGCATCCAGAATCGAAACGTGTCTTGAAATAGCTTTAGCCGTGTTTGGTGATCAGATCTGAATAGCCAGGTACTTCCCAACCTTCCTCTTCCCAAACTTCTACCCCTCCCCACCACCTTCAGCCTCACAACATACCCTATTTGGGGATGCCATAGTCTCACTGGCTCTAGACGGTTGGGGGCAGTTGAGACTCTTGTGCGGTATTCATATAAAAAAAATTATAAAAAAATTTTGACTTAAATTAAACTTTAAGAATGTAAGATAACATAAGAAATACATTTTTTTAAGTAAAAACATTGAAATATTATAAATTACCTATTTATAATAATACTCGTAAAGAAAAAAACACTGATATTCACTTATCAAATGCCGATTACGAATATCAATGCTATTTTATCATCATATAACGCCTGTAAGTAAGTCCAAAGTGATGGTGTTTGAAAGAGAGAGTACGAGAACTGCGTGCAATATAGTTGTGAATGATGAATACTTGGAGCAAGTGGATGAGTTTGTGTATTTAGGAAGTATGTTCTAGAGAGACGGAAAGGCTGATGAGGATATTGAAAGAAGGGTGAATGCAGGAAACTCCATTAATGGAGGACTGAACGCTGTTGGTGCGAATAAGAAATTGTCCAAAAAAACGAAGCTAGCAGTCCACAATGGAGTGCTTATACCAACCCTGATGTATGGCAGTGAAGCATGGAACTGGCAGAGGAAGGATGAAAGTAGACTGAATGCTGTGGAAATGAGATCTTTGAGACGGATGTGCGGTAAAACCTTGTATGACCGTATTACAAATGTGAATATCCGGAAAGAATGCAAGGCTGATATGAGCGTAATGGATAGGATCAAGAAAGGGACGCTTAGATGGTTTGGGCATGTAGAGCGAATGAACGAAGAAAGGAGTGTGAAAAAAATATATGATGCGAAAGTGAATGAAAGAAGAAGTCGAGGAAGCCCGAGAAAGACATGGCACGATCAAGTAAATCAAATACTTGAATCGTGTCATGTGGAGAGTTATAATAACCGAAGAGTATGTATGATACGGTGTATGAATGTAAATGAAGCAAGAAATGTGTGCCAAGACAGAGTTGTATGGTGGTCCGTCCTCTCTGCCTACCCCTGCGGGGAAACGGCGTGATGGTGAGTAAGTTAGTTAGTTATAACGCCATTTTATCAGTTTAATATTTTTGGGGTTGAACGCTTGGCAACGGTAGTTTTATTTCAAATCGTCCTAGGTCACGCTTCTAGATATTTCCTGTTCAGTGCAAAGACGGTAAGTCGGCGGTCGAGTGGTAAGACGCTTGACCACAAATTTAATTTAATTAATATTTCTCATAACACATTTAATTCATATAAAATAAAACCTAGTATGTTTGTAGCACTTTCCAGAGTCGTAAATACTCTAAGCATCGCCCTGGCGAAAGACCAACATTCAGAATCGAAACATTGCTTGAAACGTTGGCTTCAGCCGTGTTTGGTGACCAGATCTGAATAGCCAGGTAATTTCCAACCTGCCTCTTTTTCATTTCTTTCCTCTCCCCACCTTCAACCTCACAACATACCCCTATTAGGGATGCCATAGTCTCACTGGCTTTAGACGGTTCAGAGCAGTTGGGAATCTTGTGTGGTATTTACTATTTAAAAAAAGAAAGGGTGATTACTTGAAGTAACAATGTATGGAGAGAGAGTTAATTATTTTTACCCAACCTATACAAATTTGGGATAGTTCACTTTCTCTGGGTTTTTACGTCGTACGCCATGAGAAAGAAAGAGACAACAAAATCTCCCAAATTATCACACCGCTTTAAAGTATTGTTAGAATGTTCTTCGTGTCCCGCGTCTCCGTTGACTCCGCCCACAGGTTTTGATACGCGAAATAAATGAAAATAACTCAACAGCTTATTAAGTTACATGCTATATTTTTGTTTATAACAACACTGCGAAAAGACCGGTCGGTAGATGAGTGGACAAACGCGTCGGATTCCCACCCGGGCGTCGTGCGTTCGATTCCTCTGCTGGCTAAGTCCCCCACCATTGCACAAGCAACATCTTCCGCTTCTTATGATGGCAGTAGGGGTTTTAAAAATATTGTCAGGTTATTCGTAACCCGGGGATGTTTGTCTTTCTTTAAAAAAAAACGTTTTTTATAAGAATAAATAAAAAAACATTTTGTAGACATGTGCTATGAATGGATGTATAAATACCCTAGCCCTAGTCATAGTTACGCCCGAGTCTAGCCGAGTCCGGCAAACCTTGTGAAAACTGACTACAGTTCTCTCTACAGCGCTCTTTTGTATATTATTTCTTTGAAGTAACAATATATGGAGGGAGAGCTAATTATTTTTACCCAACCTATACAAAATTGCAATAAATCACTTTCTCCGGGTTTTTACGTCGTACACCATGAGAGAGAAAGAGACAACGAATTTCATAGACCGCTTCTATATACTGTGAGGATGATCTTAAGCTCCTGTTTCACGGCGGGACTCCGCCCACATTTTTTATTATGCCACTAAACTTGACAATACCAAACGGTTTTTAAGGTTATATGCTATATTTTTGTTCATAAAAATACTGTGAAAAAGTGGCCATACGAATGAACAAAAACATTATGTCGATATGTGCTATGAATGGATGTATAAATACCGTAGCCTTTGTCTTAGCCGCGCCCAGGTGCGCCGAGTCAGGTAAAAATCATCAAAAACAAGTCAAAAACTGACTTCACCGCCTTGGATAGATACTACTCTACCAACTCTATGATTATTTCTCTGAGGTTGGTTGCCCATCTTGTCAATTGTGTACCGCAGGTTTAAGGGCACTTAAGAGGGATTGAATGGATAGTGCGTCCCTTAAGAGCAATGTCGCCAATAGTGAGTTAACATCCCCCCAGCAACAACCTTGAAATTGAACATTATTTCTTATATCCCATTTTATTGGACCAATGTTGATCTCGTATCTTCGCAAGGCATCCAACAATTTTATTTATTTTTTAATTGGATTCTGACGCTATCCCTAGAAGTGTAATCGAAACAGACTGGATTAAGTGACTTTTCGTAGACGCCAATTGTTGGATCCGAACCTGCGATAAAACATCGAATGCGTTTTCAGCTGCAGATGAATTTGGAACAAAGTTGACTGTAAACGATAAACTATACTACTTGATGGAAGTGACTTATAATTGAAGTTTGTGGAAAGATTATTAGAATGAAGGGAAAATGGGAAACCATTCACTCACCAATGTAGTGAAGTTGAAAGTCTTCTTAAACAATTGTATTGTAGCAATATACCGCTTCGTGCTAGGTTTTTTTTTTCACAAATAGAACTAAAAACATCAAGTTATTTTATTTATTTATTGAGGTTATCTTAAAGTTGTCCAGTTCAAGAATGAAAGAAGAAGTCGAGGACGCCCGAGAAAGACACGGCACGATCGAGCAAATCAAATACTTGAATCGGGTCATGTGAAGCGAAGCTAGCAGTCCACAATGGAGTGCTGTGAAAATGAGATACTCGAGACGTATGTGCGGTAAAACCATGTGTGACCATATTAAAAATGTGGATATCCGGAAAGAATGCAAGGCCGATGTGAGCGTAATGAATAGGATCAAGAAAGGGACGCTTAAATGGTTTGGGCATGAAGAGCGAACGAACGGAGAAAGGAGTGTGAAAAAAATATATGATGCGAAAGTGAATGGAAGGAGAAGTCGATGACGCCCGAGAAAGACATGGCACGATCAAGTAAATCAAATATTTGAATCGGGTCATGTAAAGAGTCAGAATAACAGAAGAGTATGTATGAGACGATGTATGAATGTGAACGAAGCAAGGCGTGTGTGCCAAGACAGAGTTAAATGGCGGTCCGTCCTCTTTGTCTACCCCTTCAGGAAAACGGCGTGACGGTTAGTTATTTAGTTCAGTTAAAAAAAACAAAACAGAAGCAATAATATTAAGTGTCGTAAAAAATTACAATTTCTAACCCATGTTGGAAATATAATACTTACTTAAAAACGACACTGCTCGTCCGAAAGCATGAATATAATGCACTTGTATAAGTATTATGAATTCACAACACCACATTTATTTCATGTTATTTGGAGATCAAACCAACAAACCGAAAAACAAGCGAAAAACCAACGAGCAGCACGTTTTTTCACATCAGAACTCTTCTGTTTGATTTTCAATTGTTTTTAACACGGCGTTGTGGCATACGAAAATCGAATAGCGAAATGGTTGGATAGGTAGAAATTTGAATGAAAAAAACACGAAGGTAAGGACCTAACAAATTATCACTTAGAAATCCAAGAACAATAAAATAGTTTTTCGTATTAAAAAGAATTTCTATGTTTGAACAATTTTATCAACTTCACTAGAAGTACGGTCGTTTTTTGCTTACTTCGAGCACACGGACATGTCCACAGCACACTATATCTTCAGTGGAATCAGTTTTGGTCTTTCGTTTCAGGACATTCTTCGAGTTACGAAAATATTCGATATTTTTTTATTGCTTCTTGTAGCATTGTCTATCCTTGACTTTGCCTCACTTTTGGTGAATCGACCGAACATTTTCACTGAAATTCTTTCTTGAGCAAACGAACAATTTCATTAGCCTGTTCAGGGCCCAGGAGTTGAAAGTCCTATATATATTGGCGAGATGATTTTTCTTTTAACTGAGTTTTATCTTAAGCTACGTATTTATACTAGATTAAAAAATATATTAGCTTCTAATTTAAGACTTACATTATTGTTTTTTTTTTTTATGTAAATACCGCACAAGAGTCTTAACTGCTCCCAACCGTCTAAACCCAGTGAGACTATGGCATCCCCAATAGGGGTATGTTGTGAGGCTTAAGGTAGAGAGGAGGGGGAGGAGATGAGGAAAGGGAAGGTTGGGAAGTACCTGGCTATTCAGATCTGGTCACCAAACATGGCTAAAGCCATTTCAAGCAACGTTTCAATTCTGAATGGTGGTCTTTCACCAGGGCGATACTAAGAGTATCTACCACTCTGGAACATGTCGCAAATATCCTGTATTTTATTTTAAATCAGTTAAATATGTTATGACACATATTAATTAAATAAAGTTCATTTGCGCACGCCGGGTTCGAACCCGCAACCTCTGGCTTCGTAATCGAGTGTTTTACCACTCGACCATGCAGGCCGTATCTTTGCCAGAGAGGCAAAAGGGCTGAAGAGCCATTTCGGGAAGTTTACACCAGAGCACTTTGAAGTTTTTTTTTTCACAATAAAATTCATAAGTCTTCGGTACCTGGTAGGATTTTGAAAAAAAAAAAGTTAATTCGGGCAACTTAATGCTTTCATTGAGTTACCTGAAGCAGCAAAAAGTGTTGAAAAATCCCAAACTTGTGTCTCTTGAGTCGAGCCTTCTCCCAAATGGTAAATGTATTTGACGGCCTCCATGTTCGAGTGGTAAGACGCTCGACTACGGATCCAAAGGTCGCGGGCTCAAACCCGGCGTGCGCCAATAACTTTTATTTATTTGATATGTGTTATAACACATTTAATTCATATAAAAATAATAAAAACGTATATTTGCGGCAGGTTGCAGAATGGCTGATACTCTAAGTATCGCCCTGGTAAAAGACCACCGTTCAGGTTTGAAACGTTGCTTGAAATGGCTTTAGCCGTGTTTGGTGACCAGATCTGAAGAGCCAGGCACTTCCCAACCTTCCTTTTCCTAATTTTCTCCCCCTCCCCACTACCTTCAGCCTCACAACATACCCTATTTAGGGATGCCATAGTATCACTGGCTCTAGACGGTTGGGAGCAGTTGAGACTCTTGTGCGGTATTTATATAAAAATAATAACGTGGCTGAAGGGCCACAAAAGTCTTCAGAATCAAACGACTGTCAGAGCATTAGATGCAGAAAAAAGAAATGATCAAAACTGCATATTTGACTAATTTTTTATCAAAGTGTCGCCTAAGCCCTTTTGCCTTTCCAGCGACGATTTTTCTATAAATTATTTTCTTTAAACTTGAATTTTTTTTTTGCTTTCCTATAGTGCGTTACAATATTTCAATCTTTTAAAGTATAAACTGTTTTGTGTAATCTCAAATTCGCTATTTTTAATGATCTGATTTGATTTTTAATGATTGATTCCCTTGAACTTTGCTTTACAATGTCTTTGCTGCAATGACTGTATTGTAGCGCTCTCAAAGTGACAAGAAATAATCACGCTAGTTGGTGTGATCGGTGTTTAAGCCGATTTAGTACTAAACGGTCACGCGTCGCTTGAGGTCGTTTCAAGTAAGTATGGAACGCGGTCCGAACTTCGGATCTTTTTCGTTCATACACATATATTCTATGAATGTCTATCTTTGTCATACATGACCGATATTTGAATGATGAATTTACTGGTAACGTGTGTGTTTTGCTTGCCACATTTTGTGTTAATATTCTAAGGCTATAACGTGTCTATATATGTAACGTCATTGCTTTGTTGTATGTTATTTGGTCAGAAAAGTACTGTTTATTGTCTGGTAACACCTTGTTTATTATTTTATGTAAGAATATCACTGTGTCAAATGCCAGCATCTGTTTCCCTGTTAGCCAATTTAGATCTTTCAACATTTGGCTGCTTTAAAAAATCTGTTTCGTTATTTCTAATTTTGTAACTGTTAATTCACGTTGGAATTCCATTTTAATGATTTAATAAAACAAATTTATAACTTTATTCAACTTTTTTAATTTTTTGACTGGACCGGTTTCAGCCTATAACGGCCATCTTCAGACTAGTACAGGTTGTTCTTATTCTATGGCTTATATACTATTTTTGGGATGTCAGGGGTAGTGAACCATGATTTTACTTTTATTATATTTATCAGTATTGCTGCATGATTTTACTAGTTACAAGTTACTTTTAGTTTACTATTTTATATATCTATCTGGTATGAATTTTTATTTAAAATGGGTTACAGTTGTATTTCTCTAAGTATGATTTTACGATGTATTTATGTAATGCAAGGTTGGTGAATACTGATTACTAACGAGTTTATCTTAGGTTTTCCCATCTTAACTGTAATGTCTAGATTTTCCATAAAATTTCCTAATTATTGGGTAACTCCCAGTATTATGGTATAATTACATGATTATATTTATTATGCACTTTTACAGTAGATTACTTTTATTATTATCATTTATTTGGTATATAATTTCTCGGTATCAAGGTTCACTACCCCTGACATCCCAAAAATAGTATATAAGCTATATAATCGTATATAACCCTCCACACACCATCCCCAAAGATGACATAGGCCCTGAGGGAAATTGTTTTCCTCAAGGCCTCCTGTGTGGAGTTATCGTAAAAAAAAAAAATAATAAGAACAACCTGTACTAGTCTGAAGATGGCCGTTATAGGCTGAAACCGGTCCAGTCAAAAAAAAAAAAAGTGGAATAAAGTCATACTTTTTTTTATTAAATCTATTTCTTTTTTTTTTATTTATAGTTTTTGTGTTTAATTTGTAGAACTCCATTTTAATTTTTATATAATTCAATTGAATTAAATTTAATATTATTATTATTGAGTTCTGCTATTTTAAGTTTTTTATTTTAGTTTTTAGTGACAGCTGTTTCGGCGTTTAAGGCCATTGTCAAACTGTGGTTAGGCCACATGGAAACGACCGATCGAAACGTCGTTTCCATGTGGCCTAACCACAGTTTGACAATGGCCTTAAACGCCGAAACAGCTGTCACTAAAAACTAAAATAAAAAACTTAAAATAGCAGAACTCAATAATAATAATATTAAATTTAATTCAATTGAATTATATAAAAATTAAATCTATTTCGGCTAAGTATTTATCTTATTGCTCTGCTTTTAAAAATGCGTATTTAATTGTGTTTTTTGGCATCACACAGGAGAGGAATCCTTGAGATGTAGTTGAAATGTGGAGCAATAATGAAGCTGCGTGCTTTGATTGAAGTTTTTTAGGACATTTTTTGATGAATTCTTCTATTAACTTTGCAGAGTAAATATCAGAGCTCTTTGTCTTGTTCGAAATTACATGAAACAAGACGAAATACTCAAGTGTATCCTCGATAGATTTTTTTAGGAAATTTAATGAAACTTGACATAAGAAACCTAAGGACTGTCATCTCTGGGAATATCTTGTTTAGCCAAGGTTCTTTCGAGGAGACTAGTCGGTAGCTGAGTGAACAAACGCGTCGGACTCCCATCTGGGCGTCGTGAGTTCGATCGAAATCGAATACGAATCGAAACATTGCTTGAAATGGCTTTAACGGCTTCAAATAACAGACCGAAAATTATTTATTCTGGGAAAATCAACAGCAAATCAACATTCATTATAATATTAAAAATAATGAATCTGCTAATTACAAATTTTCCTCTGCTGATGACAAATATTATAAATAAAGTGTGACAAAGTATAAAGGGAGGATGGCGTGGGAAAGAAAGGAGATGAGTAAATGAAGGTTAGAAAGTACCTAGGTATTCATCAAACACGGTTAAAGACATTTCAAGCCATGTTTAGATTCTGACCGGTTAGTAGCTAGGTGGACAAACAAGTCGCATGTCGTGGGTTCAGAGTTTTGAATATTGTCAGGTTATTCGTAACCCGCAAATGTTTTTATTTCTTTTCAAAAAAGAGAAAAGAGGAGAGAGAGAAGTGGAATGTACAATTGGGTCTTGGAAATATCCATGTTGTAGGAAGGAGAAAACACAAAATCCTGTATTTATTTCCATGGATAAGTCATTGAAGAAAACTCCATTATTGCTCCACATTTTTATTACTGTTCAACGATTCTTTTCTTGTGTAACGACAAAGAACCAAACAGGTTTCAAATTCTCTAAAATAGAGCAATGAGAATTATACTTGGGCGAAATAGATACTCAAAAGTGGCTAAAATGTCAGAGGAACTAAATTGGCTGACAGTTAAACAGATGCTGACATTGAACACATTGATGTTTATACATAAAATGAAAAACAACTTGTTACCAGAGTATTTTTCTGACAAAATTATCTCCAATGTTGATATTCACAAGTATAATACAAGGGCATGCAAAGAAATTAGACTACCAGAAAAGAATAAAGCCAACACCCAAAACAGCTTACTATATAAAGGAATGAAATCGTATAATGGGCTGCTGGAAACCATCAAAATTATGCCTATCAATAAATTTAAAAAAGCCTGTAAAAATTATTTAAAATGCATGTAAATCAAAATAATAAGTAGTGTTTAAGTTAAAATATTATTAGTCAAAAAGAAAATGAAATAATTAGATACTTGTAAACTTAAATGTACAAAATAACTAATATAAAAAAAAAAAAAAAAATAAAAAAATAAAATTGAGCAAAATAACGAGTCATACAAATGACTCTGAAAATCAACAGGTGTGAGAATTTCGGACAAGCGTTTGGGGTGCCATACAGGTTAATGGTGTCAGCTCTCTGCAGCACCACACATTTAAATAGCCGTAGAACAAACACAGCAATTCCACTTGCTGTCTGTGTTCCAAATATTGCACCCCGAGAATTAGACGGATTACTCGTTCTAGCGTAGTCAAGGGAATTTTTATGGGTTTTTGATGCTCCAAAAATCTTGGTCATACATCATAAGTAGCGTTGTGACTGCTTTGAAAGAACTACTTCTTTTGGCAGCAGTTCCTACTTCATTCATTGTTCACTAAACAAATACTTCAATTGAAGTTGGTAGTTCATTTAAGCGTTCATTCATTTCATCAACTTCATTCAATTCATTTCATTGAACAAATGCTTCAACGGAAGTTAAATTACAAAGAACTGCTTCAATTTGCGGCAGATTAGTTGTGAAGTTGAACTTCAAAGCCTATAAAGAAGTACTTTAAGGCGAGGAACTAGTTCCAGTTCTTTTCACTTTTAAAGCTCTACCGACTAGTACTTTTTTTATTTTGGCGAGGAACCGGTTCCAGTTCTTTTCACTTTTAAATCCCTACCGTCTACTACTTTTAATTTTGGCGAGGAACTGGTTCCAGTTCTTTTCAATTTGAAATTTCTACCGACTAGGACGTGTTATTTTCGGCGAGGAACCGGTTCCAAAGAGAACTGAACAAATAACCGGATAAATTCAAATATCTTTGACCGGTCGGTGGCTGAGTGGAGAACGCGTCGGATTGCCACCCGGGCGTCGTGCGTTCAATTCCTCTGCTGGCTAAGTCCTCCATCATTGCACAAGCAACATCTTTCGCTTTTTATGATGGCAAGAGGAGTTTTTCAAATATTGTCAGGTTATTCGTAACCCGGGAATATTTGTCTTACTTTAAAAAAAAAAAACTTTTTTTCGAGTTCGACTTCAATTGAAGTGTTAACTGCGAAGGGTTCATTTTAAAGAACTAGCAATTTGTGAAGCATTCACAAAACATTGAAGTTTTTCCCAACGCTAATCATAAATAGAGATCGAATATTGAGCCTTTTTTAATGCTGGTGCATATTCAAGTCTTAATTTGTCGTTTGTGCATAATTAAGCATTTTCTCATCGATTTTTAAGAAAATATTTTAATCTTTAAATATCAGTGTTTTAAATGCAGTGCCATAGCCCAGAATGGTCACTTGCTTTGACCCTTGTTCAGATGTGTCCCTTCGACCGCCGGCCCGGGAACCGGCAGGGGGAATGGGGGAGTGCCGATCTTGACTGACTGTTCCCGAACGCGAGCGAACCAGGCATCCGACAAATCACCCAAGTGACACCCTTACGACAGCCAGATGACATTTGCCCACGTTGGTCTAAATCTGTTGGGGCGGCCGCATTCTATCTTACGTAAACATTACAATTTAACAAGATCTGTACAGCGCCCTCGAGGTGATTTTTCACAAAAACGGCGCTATTAAAATCATCCAAATCTTATTATTATGACTCTAGCGCGGTATTCACCATAAAAAAATAAATATATTTTATTATTATTTGTTATGTGGGGTCAAAAATAAGTCACCAACTGTATTTTTTTATTATAAATAATATTTAAACTAATCGTTCGTTGACGCGTACCTCGAAAAACATATTAATTAAAACAGAAATATAAATTATAATTAACTTCGTCATTAATTTTAATTTCTCATTCGGTCACTTGATATTTTTCATGGCCCCCTTAAGCCCAAAAAATATCCAATATTTTATCGAAATCAAACACAAAGAGATTTCCAAAAGTAATAACATTGTTTTCCTTGAAATTTAGCCGGAGATAAAAATATTATTCAATTTGTAAAATTAAATTGATTCCGAGTCTTTGAAGAGTAACCATTAATAAGAAAAGCCATTTTGTCAAAATTTTTGTTACAAAGGAAAGCCTGTGACATAATTACATCGGTTTTGTTGGAAGACATCATAATTGGTTGGTTTTATTGAAAATTCGTTCAAATTTTAGGATAAATAAGTTATATTTGACTTCGTCTGATTTGTATGTATCAGGGAAACCATTGACATACAATTTGCAAGGCTGACTTTAGCTATAAAATGTTTGACAGCCTATTGGTTACCGCCCACATGGAATTCGGACATTTTTAATAAACACATTTGAGCACATTAAATAAAACAATATCAATACAACATTAAAATGATTTATATAGTCAAAATATCACACAAACACTTATAACAGAAGGTTTTCCCAAATAATTATGATTTGATGTATTTATATTTAGATATAAATAAAGAAAAAATATAGGACGCCCGAGAAAGACATGACACGATCAAGTAAACCAAATACTTGAAACGGGTCATTTGAAGAGTCAGAATAACAGAAAAGTATGTATGAGACGATGTATGAATGTAAATGAAACAAGGAGTGTGTTCCAAGACAGAGTTATATGGCGGTCCGTCCTCTCTGCCTAACCCTGCGGGGAAACGGCGTGATGGTTAGTTAGTTAGTTTTATATTCAGAAACTCCATTTTTTCATTTCGCTCCCATGCCCTAAATCGGAAAAAATAATTAAAATAAATAAATAAAAATCATAATTATAATTTTAAGTTAATAAGTGTGTCTATCTGATGGGACCTGTCAGGTAAGTATGTTCCTGCATATTTTCTCTTTAAACTGGGAATTAAAATGTAAAAATAAAAAATAAGATCTGTACAGCGCCCTTGAGGTGATTTTTCACAAAAACGGCGCTTTACAAATCATACAAATATTTTCATATCATTAATAATGTAAAAATTCTAAAGTTCGGTCAAAAACATTTAAAACTGTTGAAATACCTTTGAAAATTGATGTTTCGTAATCTTTGTTTGGTCTTATTTGAACATTCACGCAAAGCACATATTACCATCGTGTTGATTTATTTATACAACCATTGCAAGTATTTTAATCGACACAAATATAGGAAATAACCTCGAAATCCGTTGACGTAAGTTATGCGACTCGATGATGTGAAGTTAGCGCGGACACAGAAAATCCTTACATACTAAGAAGTGCTGCGATATTATGTGATGACCTTTCTTGTCTCTTTCCCCCCCATGGTACACGTAGTAAAAACCCGGATGAAATGATTCATCGCAAATTTGTATAGGTTGGCCTAAAATATTAGCTATACCTCCTTATATCGTTACTGCAGGGTTCAACCAGTCTGTTTACGCAATATAAGTTATTTGGAGGCTAACCTAGTAAGTTATGAACCCCCTACCCTAAAAGGGGAACCGGGGGTGGTTTATTATCGTCGAGAATTTGATTTGAGAAAGATTTGAATGGGGATGCTGCGGGATGGAGCGAAACGTAAAATATTTTACCAATCTGCCTGTCAAGGGAAAGCAAATATACAGAGTCAAAGAAAATATCCAATAATATTCTAGATTTACGGAGAGGGGGCTATTCATACAGCTCCATACATTCTTTCAGATGAAAAGCGAACCGTTTTATATAAAATATTGTATAATATGATTAGCATCATTGCGAAGAAGCTTTTCCCGAGAATATCCCTACTTTTGCGAATGCTTTGCGGCATACTAAATAGCCTTATACAAAAAGGCTTGCCAAGAAAACAATTTTTATTCACATTGAATGTTTTTTTTTTGTACCACTCTATTTGAGTTTTAATCCAGACGAAGCCTTCACTTATTTGAACATGGTTCGTTTTATCATTTATTTATTTATATACTATACATTGTCGAATTAGAAAAAAATACATAACACAAAACTTGGAGTAACAAAGTATGAGAGAGAGCTAATTCTTTTTGCCCAACCTATACAAATTTGAGATAAATCACTTTCTTTTGGTTTTTACGTCGCACACAATGAGAAAGAAAGAGACAACAAAATTTCCCAAACTATCACACCGCTTTAAAGTATTGTTATAATGTTCTTTGTGTCCCACGTCTTCGTTGACTCGGCCCACACGTTTTGATACGCGAAATAAATGAACATAACTCAACGGTTCATTAGGTCATATACTTTATTTTTGTTTATAACAATACTGTGAAAAAGTAGTTATATAAATAAACAAAAGCATTATGTCGAAATGTGGTATGAATGGATGTATTATTACCCTAGCCCTAGTCGTAGCCACGTCCAGGTCTAGACGAGTACGGCAAACCTCATAAAAACTGACTGCAGCAGCGCTCTCTCTTGTATATTTTTGCTCTGATACAAGAAATGAGTAAAAAAGAGCAACAGAGAAACATATAAATTTTTTGAATGAAGCAATGACAGAAATATACATTTAATAGAACATTCAAGTCGAAGCCTGAATAGGGTTTTGGTAAAATCGATGATGTAAGACATAATAAATTGTATTCTTTGAAGATTCGAAGGGATGCCATAGTCCCACTGGTTATAGACAGTTAGGAGGAGTTGTTATTCTTGTGCGGTATACACTTAAAAAGGATACAAGGATATTCAAGTCTACAGAATTAAGTTTAAACTCGCTTACCCTTTACCGTATGGATTTTTTAATCCTTCCAGATTGAATATATTTGCTTAGAAATTTATTTAGAATTATGTAAAAAAAATGTAATTTTAAAGAATTGCAAAAAAATAATCAAAAAAGTGTTGTTCCATATTTGGCACTACATGCAGTACAATCCGTCCAAATTTGTCACACTATGCATTAAAGAATACCAACCACACCGAGGAGTAGAAAAAACCGTTATATCTTAATATTTATTATTACTTTAATATTACAAAATACTTCACACACTGAACAATCACAAGCACGCTCGTTCACGAAATGGCCGATATGACAACTTACTGACGTGACTGTAGTTACTGAAAAGCTCGTAACTGGCAGCACTGTTCGATTTATGATAATGCAGAGCTCATAGTAAGGAATGAGCTGAAAATAAAATACATACATGGCCCACATAGCCCTCTATGATGATAAATCTCCTCTGTTCCAAATTCGGGACGTTATGCGGTAAAGGGTTAGTGATATTAAAGTAAATTTCTTGAAAAAAGAGACCAAATTGTTGAGCTATATTCAATTTGGTATTTTACTAACTAGAGACAGTTTAATGACTTTGTAAATAATTACATTTGAGATAGATTTTGGCATTTCATGCAACGTTTTGATTCTGAATGGTGGTCTTTCACCAGGTCGATACTTAGAGTACCTACCACGTTCTTGAATAATTTATCAATTTTACTAACCTGTCTGGAGCCTAGGAGTTAAAAATACCTATAAGCTGGCGACGGTAATTTTTTTTCGAATGCGTTTACGTTTCGAGGAATTTTCCGCTGAGTGTTGGCAGCTCTCGGCGAAAGATGTCAGGCCATTACTCTCGAGGGTAGCAAACAACTCACTCTCTCCTTACCACCCTCCTTTCCTGGCGGTGTTTGCCTAGGACCGAGCTGAACAAGTGTATTTTTGCACGCATCATATTTTACATGGATGGAGATTTATAGAGTGGTAGATACTCCAAGTATCGCCCTGGCGAAAGACCACCAATAAAAATTGAAACGTTGGCTTTATATGAATAGCCAGGTTCTTCTCAACCTGCATCTTCCCCATCTACTACCCTTCCCCATTACCTTCAGCCTCACAACATACCCCTATTGGGGATACAACAGTCCCACTGGCTCTAGACGCTTGGGAACAGTTGGGACTCTTGTGCGGTATTCACTATAGAAATAAATAAAAAAAGACGCACATCGAAAATTTTACTATAAAGGAGAAAAAAAAACGATCGAGCATTTGGCGGGAAGCTATTTTGTCACAAAAACACAGAAATTATTATTTTAATAAGTTTTCCAGTGGGAATGTTGTGAGGCTGGAGGTAGCGTGTAGGGGAAGAGAAAGGCTGGAAAGTACCTGACTATTCAGATCTGGTCGCTCAATACGGCTAAATTTTTCCTTTTAATTCTTTTTTCTGAGACTTTTCCAGAGTGTCAGATACTCTAAGTATCGCCCTGCCGTGTTTGGTCACCAGATCTGAATAGCCAGATACTTCCCAACCTTCCTTTTCCCCATCTCCTTCCCCTCCCCACTACATTCAGCCTCACAAAATACCCTATCTTGGGATGCCATAGACTCACATTGAGACGTTGGCATCCCCAATTGAGGTAGGTTGTGAGGCTAAAGGTAGTAGGAATAGGAAGGAGAAGAGAAAGAAGAGGGTTGAAAAGTTCCTGGCCATTAAGATCTGGTCACTAAATATGATCTTTCACCAGGACGATACTGAGAGTATCTACCACCCTGAAATATTGACTAGTTCTGAATAGCTAGAAGCTATCTAAATCGCCTCTTTAATTTTTTTTTCCTCAACCTCAACAACACACCACAAAGTATTAATATTGAATAGCGCACAAGAGTCCCAACTGCTTCCGAACGTCTAGAGCCAGCAGAACTAAGGAGTCCTTAGTTGGGGTATATTGTGGGGCTGAAGTTAGTAGGGAGGGAAAAGAGATGGGGAAGAGGAAGGTTGGGAACTTAGAGCAATAATATACAAGAGGTATAGCTGTAGATCGATCTGTAGTCAGTTTTTACTAGCTTTTACCTTGAAGTAACTGACTCGGTTGGAAAAGGGCGTGTCTAAGACTGGGGCTACGGTATTTGTATATCCATTCACAGCACATGTCGACATAATGTTTTTTTTATTCGTATAGCCACTTTTTCACAGTATTTTTATCAATAAAAATATAGCATATAAGCAAATAAACCGTTTAGTTGTGTCAAGTTTAGTGCCATAATAAAAAATGTGGGCGGAGTCCCGCGGTTGCCCAGTAGCTTAAGATCATTGCGTCACTACGTAAAAGCGGGGAATTAAATTTGTTGTCTCTTTCTCTCTTATGGTGTACGACATAAAAACCCGGAGAAAGTGTTTTTTCGCAAGTTTGTGTAGGTTGGGTAAAAATAATTAGCTATCCCTCCATATATTGTTACTTCAAGGTTGGGAAGTACCTAACTATTCAGATCTGGTCACTTAGCACGCTTTAAGCCATTGCAAGCAACGTTTCGATTCCGAATGGTGGTCTTTCACCAGGGCGATACTTGGAGTATCTACCGCTCTGGAACGTGCCGCAAATATACTGTATATATTATTTTATATGAATTGAAGTACCTGGTTACTTAGATCTGGTCATCGAACACGGTCAACGCCATTTAAAAAAACGTTTTGATTCTGAATGGTGATCTTTCACCAGGGCCTTACTTATAGTATCTCCCACTCATTTCATCCTTCTTCTGCTAGTTCCACGCCTCATTTCGTTACGCCACAGCTAGTAAAAGCACTCTAATGTGGATTGCTACCTTCACTTCTTCGGACATTTTTTTAAGTTGCGCCAAAGCGTTCATCCCTCCATTGATGGAGTTCCCTGCATTCACCCTTGTTTTAAGGTTGTGCGGGGGAAATAGTTGTGAATGATGAATACTTGGAGCAAGTGGATGAGTTTGTGTATTTGGGAAGTATGTTCTAGAGAG
The DNA here is from genome assembly GCA_022651775.1 of Drusus annulatus. NCBI lineage: Eukaryota > Metazoa > Arthropoda > Insecta > Trichoptera > Limnephilidae > Drusus > Drusus annulatus. The sequence goes on along the minus strand of JAGWCC010000367.1, from coordinate 1,347,359 downwards.
ACGGAAAGGCTGATGAGGATATTGAAAGAAGGGCGAATGCAGGAAACTCCATTAATGGATGACTGAACGCAGTTGGCGCTAATAAGAAATTGTCCAAAGAAGCGAAGCTAGCAGTCCACAATAGAGTGCTTATACCAACCCTGATGTATGGCAGTGAGGCACGGAACTGGCAGAGGAAGGATGAAAGTAGACCGAATGCTCTAGAAATGAGATCCTTGAGACGTATCTGCAAACCACGTATGACCGTGTTAAAAATGTGGATATTTGGAAAGAATGCAAGGCTGATGTAAGCGTAATGCATAGGATCAAGAAAGGGACGCTTAGATGTTTTGGGCGTGTAGAGCAAATGAACGAAGAAAGGATCGTGAAAAAAATGTATGATGCGAAAGTACATGGAAGAAGAAGTCAAGGACGCCCGAGAAAGACATGAAACGATTGAATAAATCAAATACTTGAATCGGGTCATGTGAAGAATCAGAATAACAGAATAGCATGTATGAGACGATTTATAAATGTAAATGAAGCAAGGAGTGTGTGTCAAGTCAGAGTTGTACGGCGGTCCGTCCTCTCTGCCTACCCCTGCAAGAAAACGGCGTGATGGTTAGTTTGAAAAAAAAAAAAATATTATTAATATCTTGCTATCATATATAGCAATCCCGATGAGTTACAAAACTCACTCTGGGACAATGAAAATCAAAGAAATACATGAGTTACAACAGAAAACAGAGATCCAATTAACATAAATCAAACAATATAACATAATAAGAAATACAGTGTAAAAAAAAGGTACTCAGTATTAATATAAGATACAAAATTATGAATAGAAACAAAGGAGAAAAAATAGAACCCGGAAGTGCAGTACATGAGGATGTTTTAACGCTACCGGGAAAAGAAAACTGATTACTACCAAGTAGGTTTACCCTTATTTCAATATCCTCATCAGCCTTTCCGTCTCTCTAGAACACACTTCCTAAATACACAAACTCGTCCACTTGCTCCAAGTATTCATCTTCATATATATATATATATAAAATCATTACCAAATTTACATTACCGAAGATCGAATTTATAGTCGATGAGATTATTATTTGATTAACAAATATCAAAATCGCGCACACATGTTTCACTTCTCGTATCGTTTTCCAAGAATGCGCCGAGACTATGTCGGTGTTTGATAGTGGAGATCAAACATGGCACACAAATTGTGCCGGGGTGAAAGAAAGGGGAAGAGCGGAGATACGAAATAAAGATACAAGTGGAGTCTTCGAATCAATGAAATGTTTCCGAGTTGTCTCGGTTGTCGAAATACCCAGCGGAATACATTTGTCTATGCTGGAACTGAGTAAACAGTTGGTATTGCTTTTCTCAAAGATTGTTTTGTAACTAGGAAAGATTTTAAACAAAAATAATAAAAAAAACTAGTTTAGTCTTGATGCGCACGTCAAAAGAGACATTGTGATTAATTAGTGTAGTAGCGTAATCGAAATAAAAATTCAAACTTTTTTACGTGTGTGCGAAAATTACCAGTATTGTTTTTGCACGCATTAGCGCACCACACGGCAGAAGACGGCTTATCGTATTAATACTATTAGATATTTTGATAATTTGTGTTGTGCCGTTTTTGTGAACAATCACCACAAGTGCGCTGTACATTTTTTTTTCAGTGAATATCACACAAGAGTCTCAACTGCTCCTAACCGTCTAGGAGGTGAGAAAGAGGAAGATTTGGGAAGCACCTGGTTATTCAGATCTGGTCACCAAACACGACTAAAGCCATTTCAAGCAACGTTTCAATTCTGAATTGTTGTATTTCACCAGGGCGATACTTGGAGTATCTACCGCTCTGGAACGTGCCGCAAATATACTATTTATTATTTTATATTAATTAAATGTGTTATTACCTTGGAGTAACAATATACGGAGAGAGAGCTAATTCTTTTTACTCAACCTATACACATTTGGGATAAATCACTTTTTCCGCGTTTTTACGTCGTACACCATGAGTAAGAAAGAGACGAAAAAAAATCCTAAATGATCACACCACTTTAAAGTATTGTAAGAATGTTATTCGTGTCCCACGTCTCCGTTGACTCCGCCCACACGTTTTGATGTGTGACATAAATGGACATAACTCAACGTTTTTTTAGGTTATATGCTTCATTTTTGTTTATAACAATACTGTGAAAAAGTGACATGTGCTATGAATGGATGTATAAATACCCTAGCCCTTGCACTAACCACACCCAGGTCAAGCCGAGTCCGGTAAAACTCATCAAAACTGTCTACAGCAGTGCTTTCTCTTGTATATTATTGCTCTGAGGTTATGACACATATTATTTGTTTGCGCACCCCGGGTTCGAACCCGCGACCTCTGGATTCGTAGTCAAGCGTCTTGCCACTCGACCACGCAGGCCATATTTTATCTTACTAGAAATTTGATCAATGGCATATTAATATTTACTCATATTATTAAATTCAATATAGAAAATGACCAAATAAGGGAAGCTAGCAGTCCACCCACCCCCTTAAGCTAAAATGTCGATTGGTAAGGTTCTACCGAGAACATCGTGTACAATAATCAATGTTACCTCATCCCTTTCTATAAATATACGGGTATTATTTCTTATGTATAAAATTGTCAATGGTATTACAAACAGCCCCTATTTTCTGAACCGTATTGCCTTTCACATACAAACGAGAACTATTGATTAGTTGTAACAATAATATCAGGACTGAATCTTAGACGGAAAGGCTGATACGGATATTGAAAGAAGGGTGAATGCAGGAAACTCCATTAGAACAAAAAAGCGAAGCTAGCAGTCTACAATGGAGTGCTTATACCAGCCCTAATATGTGGAAGTGAGGCATGAAACTGGCAGAGGAAGAATGAAAGTAGATTGGATTCTGTGGAAATGAGATTCTTGTGAGGTAAAACCATGTATGACCGTATTAAAAATGTGGATATCCGGAAAGAATGCAAGACTGATGTGAGCTTAATGAATAGGATCAAGAAAGGCACGCTTAGATGGTTTGGGCATGTAGAGCAAATGAACACAGAAAGGAATGCGAAAAGAATATATGATGCGAAAGTGAATGGAACAAGATGTCGAGGACGCCCGAGAAAGACATGGCACGATCAAGTAAATCAAATACTTGAATGAGACGATGTATGAATGTGAATGAAGCAAGGAGTGTGTGCCAAGACAGAGTTGTATGGCGGTCCGTCCTCTCTGCCTACCCTGGCGGGGAAACGGCGTGAAGGTTAGTTAGTAAGTTAGTTCCGATAACTTATTATTGATATTAATACAAAATGTGCCAAAAACCCCTGAGGCGTTTGTGCGGTAAACCCTTGTATGACCGTGTTAAAAATGTGGATATCTGGAAAAAATTCAAGGCTGATGTAAGCGTAGTGAATAGAATCAATAAATGGACGCTTAGATGGGAATGTAGAGCGAATGAACGAAGAAAGGAGTGTAAAAAAATATATGACACGAAGATGAATGGAAAAAGAAGTCGGGGACGCCCGACGAAGACATAGCACGATCAAGTAAATCAAATGCTTGAATCGGGTCATGCGAAGAGTCGGAATAACAGAAGAGCATGTATGAGACGATGTATGAAACAGAGTTGAATGGCGGTCCGTCCTCTCTGCATACCCTGCGGGGAAACGGCGTGATGGTTAGTTAGTTCCGATAACTTATTGATATTGATACAAAATGTTACTGTTTTTGGTTGTGCAAAATTAAAAATCACCTAGTTCTTTGTGTACGAATATATTTTACAATAACAGTTTTTTTTTCTTTGTTTTCAGGTAAGAACACAATACTTCCTGATATTCTGATGTGGAAAAACTGGTAAGCAACCAATTCAATATTGATTCTCCTTTTGATTTAATTTTGTTGTAAGATATTGTGCTAAATTTAAAATGATCTTTTGGTTGCGTACCTCCCTACTAGACGTCTTTTTTGGATTTTTCTATCCGAAACGGCCGATACGTAGCGCCTAGCGTCAAGCGAATCCACCGGCGGCAAGTAAGATAAAGCTGTTACGTTATAAATAACACCCCCAACGGCAGCAACGATCCAACTGTTTCAAATCTCCCAACAGGGGATTTTTATTATTAAAATCAAACCGTCGTGCCGATGTCGGCGTTATTTTCAACGGACATTTTCAACAGTTAATTATACAAATCTTGGAGAAACCATGTATGGAGAGAGAGCTAATTACTTTTACCCAACCTATACAAACTTGCGATAAATCACTGTTTCCGGGTTTTTGCGTCGTACACCCTGAGAGAGAAAGAGACAACAAATATAATACTCCGCTTCTACGTACTGTCACAATGATCTTGGGCTCCTGGGTCACCGCGGGAATCCGCCCACATTTTTTATTATGCCGCTAAACTTGACACAACTAAACGGTTTTTTAGGTTAGATGCTATATTTTTGTTGATATCAATACTGTGAAAAAACGGTCATACAAATAAACAAAAACATTATGTCGATATGTGATATGAATGGATGTATAAATACCCTAGCCTTAGTCTTAGCCACGCCCAGGTCCGCCGAGACAGGTAAAAGTCATCAAAAACTTACTACACTTCCTTGGATTGATACCACTCTATGTACTCTAAGATACGAATAAATACTAGTTTAGTCTTGAAACACACGTCGAAAGGGAAGTAGTGAATAAACCGTGAAGTAGGGTAATCGGAACAAAATTTCAGATTTTTTTACGTATAAGCGGAAATTACCATTTGAAATTTTTCCCGCGTATTGTATCAGGATACATGTTTTTGCAGACATAAACGCCCTACGCGGCGATCGAACGAACCATGTACAGAAGACGGCTTAGCGTAATAAGACTCGTTCCTCATATCATTTTAATGGTACCACGAGTACGCCCGAGGCATTTTGTTCATTGCTTCTCCTCAAAAACTGCAAAACGGCGGACTTGCCGCACGCTAGGTAGGTTAAAAATATATTTCTTAGTGATTAAGACGAAATTTAATTGGCAGAAACTTCAAATAAGCCGCCATGTGACAGGTTTGCATGACTACCTTTTATATACTTGTATGCACCGTTATGTACCTACCCATACGGGAGATAACACTTTGGACCCATTTGGCCGACTATCTATTATCCACAGAAATTTGTTATCACCCCTAAATTTTTTTTGTTATGATGAACTATGTATTATGTAATTATTAGGATAATAATCTATGTTAAATAATAAATGTTATGTTGATCTTTACCCAACTGATATTGACATACCTTGTAGACATTCTACCACTATTTGAGACGGTTCATTCTGAAGATTTAGTTAGTCTCACACAGTTAATATCAGTTGGAGTAACACTACGCCTCTGGTGTAGATAATTACCCTGTAAAACCTCATTCTATGAAATAAATACAAATAAAGTGCAAGTAAAGTGTTTTAGTACAAAAGAATCCACAACAGCACCAATACACACAATATTAATTCTTAAATACGTGTTGTAAGAAGTGAAAAAGTCTTTTGCTACAAATTTATATAAATCTAACTGTAAGTACCGAGTTTTTTTTATCTGAGACAACTCAAGTCTGTCAAAAGAAATCCTCCAAAAGAAGGAACTAAACTACTGATCAATTCGTATGTAGTCTCACTCCTTGACCACTGTAACGGTATTTACGCCAGCTTTCCTAAATACGAAACTAATAAACTCCAATCAGTTTTCAATGCTGCAGCAAGGCTTATCACCGAGGTATCTAAATATTCGCATATTTCAGAGCACCTTCGGAACCTTCACTGGTTCAAGTGCACTGAAAGAATCCAGTACAAGTTGTGCGGGATGGTGTTTAAATCCATTACCGAAATGGCCCCACTGTATATCGCCAAACTATGCGTTCCAGAAAACATTCTTCTAAGGCAGTCGACTCTTAGATCAGCAACGTCATCGGTTATCGGAAGGCTGACAGAACCCAAACGCAATCCAAATACTAAGTTTGGAGATCGCGCTGCAGGAGTATTGGGGTCGAAGGCTTGGAATAAACTCCCTCCGAAACTAAGATGTATAACGAGCCCAACAGAATTTCGGTCCAAACTGAACACTTACCTTTTCAGACTCTCATATCCTTAAATTCATTAAGAGAATCTCAACATAATCTGTCTCTCGACGAATCACCTTAAGATATACAAATTTTAACCAAATAAGCGAAAATCAAACCAAATTGTTCAGTGCCACAAAAAGAGAATCGTAAAATTTCAACACGAGATTATTGCCTGATGCAGTAAGGTTTATGCCTTAATAAGCCCCATCTGTCCATTATACGGGCACTTTTCCAACCCCATCAAACGAAGGCGGAGGCTATCTCCTGGCAATAATACGAAAACCCAATAAAACCACGGTGCAAGATGAATTTATATTCCCACCGCGCGTTATATTAAGTGTAGGTGTGCGGGATAAAAGTTTGCAGCTCGCGCTGTTAATAGTTTACGACCCCTGATCCGTCGGCGGAGGCTATGACGCCGGACCCTCATTCTTGGCATGCAACCGCTACGCCATAAAACGTATTACATCACAAGGATCTTGCTGCTAGCCCGCATAATCAAAATACGTCGAAATGCATGTTGAGGTCGTTAGAGCTGCTTGCGAGAATATTAAAACGATTTTTTTAAATATTTTTTTTTTTGTTTGTTATATAGTGAATACCACACATTGCATTACTTGTCTATTTTATTTTTATATTTTATTTTTTATGAGAATACCGCACAAGAATCTCAACTGCTCCCAACCGTCGAGAGCCAGTGAGACTATGGCATCCCCAAGTAGGGTATGTTGTGAGGCTGAAGTACTGCGGGGGGAAAAGAGATTGGAAAGAGGAAGGTTGGGAAGAACCTGGATATTCAGATCTGGTCACCAAACACGGCTAAAGCCATTTCAAGCAACGCTTTAATTCTTAATGGTGGTCTTTCACCAGGGCGATACTTAGAGTATCTACCACTCTGGAACGTGCCGCAAATATACTTTTTATTATTTTTATATGAATTAAGTGTGTTATGACACATATTAATTAAATAAAAGTTATTGGCGCACGCCGGGTTTGAACCCGTGACTTTTGGATTCGTAGTCGAGCGTCTTACCACTCGACAATGGAGGCCGTCAATCGCATTGTTATAAAGAAAAATTCAGCACATTCGGCATTTTTTTACGTGAATACCGCACGTGAGTCCCAACTGCTCCCAACCATCTAGAGCCAGTGAGACTATGGCATCCCCAAACCGAGTATGATATTAGGTTGAAGGTAGTGGGGAGGGGAAGAAGACGGAGAAGAGAAAGGTTAGAAAGTACCTGGCTATTCAGATCTGGTCACCATATACTACTAAAGCCAGAATTGGGTGTACCTGCGGTACCAGTTACCGGTGACCGGCGAGGACCGGTTATTTTTCCAGTTTTTGGAACCAGCTCCTGGTGCCAGAAAAGTTCCTTCAAGATAATTGTTTTATTATATAGAACAAAAAAAAATGTACCTAGGCGGGAGGGAAATAGGGTACGTTGTGAGGCTTAAGGTGGTGGGGAGAGGAAGGAGGTTGGGAAAAAGAAGGTTGGGAAGTACCTGGCTATTCAGATCTGGTCACCAAACACGGCTAAAGTAATTTCAAGCAACGTTTCAATTCTGAATGGTGATCTTTCACCAGGGCGATACATGAAGTATCTACCACTCTGAAACGTGCCGCAAATATGCTATATATAATTTTATATCAATTAAGTGTGTTATGACCAATGACATTAAATATATAGACACGTTATAGCCTTAGAATATTAACACAAAATGTGGCAAGCAAAACACACACGTTACCAGTAAATTCATCATTCAAACATCGGTCATGTATGACAAAGATAGACATTCATGAATATGTGTATGAACGAAACAGATCCGAAGTTCGGACCGCGTTCCATACTTTGCTTGAAACGACCTCAAGCGACGCGTGACCGTTTAGTACTAAACTAAACACCGATCACACCAACTAGCGTGATTATTGCTTGCCACTTTGAGAGCGCCACAAGGTGTCTATAATAATAATTATTAATTAACACAAAATGTGACAAGCAAAACACACACGTTACCAGTAAATTCATCATTCAAATATCGGTCATGTATGACAGAGATAAACATTCATAGAATATATGTGAATGAACGAAACAGATCCGAAGTTCGGACCGCGTTCCATACTTGCTTGTAACGACCTCAAGCGACGCGTGACCGTTTAGTACTAAATCGGCTGAAACACCGATCACACCAACTAGCGTGATTATTGCTTGCCACTTTGAGAGCGCCACAAGGTGTCTATAATATATGTAACGTCATTGGTTATGACACATATTATTAAAATTAAATTTATTTGTGCACGCCGGGCTCGAATCCGCGACCTCTAGATTCGAAGTCGAGCCGTCAGATATAAATCTTAAATTCGCATTCTCTTCACAAGCGTGCATCGTTCCGATGAACCACCTGCGTCAAACGATCGTCTTAAATAAGGTAATACATTCATTTTTTTTACTCTATGACCAAGTTTATAAGTCCCTCTCGAGAACCGTACATACTTATCCAGCTTCTCGGCGATAAACCTCTTTGTGTTGCCTTCAGTGCTCGAAACTTTTCTCATTACGGACTAATTCGATCAAGGGCAGTTTGTTTTCTTGGCAATCACGAAATAATCTTTATTTTTAATTCGTCCACCGAGAATTGGGGGAGAGGAAACAACGTTAGACCGAAAAAAAGTATAATACTTTTGATAATAACTGTATTTTCAAATTAAAAATCTGAAAGAATGTGGCCTTTTGTGTGATGAAGATGCTGTGTTGATTTATAACAGGAAGATCTAGGATGAGCCAAGAGTGTATGCAAAGTGAGTTGATGCTGAATGTAAGTAAGTCCAAAGTCATGGTGTTTGAAAGAGAGAGTACGAGAACAGCGTGCGATATAGTTGTGAATGATGAATACTTGGAGACAGTGGATGAGTTCGTGTATTTAGGAAGTATGTTCTAGAGAGACGGAAAGGCTGATAAGGATATTGAAAGAAGGGTGAATCCAGGAAACTCCATTAATGGAGGACTGAACGCTGTTGGCGCAAAAAATGTTGAATAAAAAATAAAATTAGCCGAAGAGGCAAAGCTAACAGTCCACAATGGAGTGGATTGGACCAACCCTGATGTAAGGCAGTGAGGCGTGGAACTGGCAGAGGAAGGATGAAAGTAGACTGAATGCTGTGGAAATGAGATCGTTGAGACGTATGTGCGGTAAAACCATGTATGACCGTATTAAAAATGTGGATATCCGGAAAGAATGCAAGGCTGATGTGAGCGTAATGAATATAATCAAGAAAGGGACGCTTAGATGGTTTGGGCATGTAGAGCGAAAGAACGAAGAAAGGAGTGTCAAAAAAAAATATGATGCGACAGTGAATGGAAGAAGTCGAGGACGCCCGATAAAGACATGGCACGATCAAGTTAATCAAATACTTGAATCAGGTAACGTGAAGAGTCAGAATAACAGAAAAGTATGTAAAAGACGATGTATGAATGTGAATGAAGCAATAAGTGTGTGCCAAGACAGGGTTTTATGGCAGTCCGTCCTCTCTGCCTACCCCTGCGTGGAAACGGCGTGATGGTTAGTTAGTTGGTTATATACTTAATAATTCGATAATCCTAACGTGCCGTCAAAAATATTTAAAACTGTTGAAATACCTGTGAAAAGTGATGAATTTAACTCATTTTGCAATTTTTATGTATCCATTCATAATGCTGACAAAATGTTTTGTTTATTTGTTTAATCACTTTTTGGTGTTTTTTATCAACATAAATATAGGACATAACCTCAAAAAGCGTTCGCATAACAAAACGATATCAAAAATACTATCAACTGATTTATATATTCAGATTATCTTACAAAACGAATAGTATAAGGTCTACTTAAATAATAATGGCAGCTTATAATTAATATTATTTCTTTATAAACTTAGTAATTCGATAACCCTAACGCGCTGTTATAAATGAAGTGAAGTGGGCGGAGTCACCGGAGACGCGGGAGACGGAAAACATCCTTACAATACCTAAAAGCGGTGTGAAATTTAGCGATTTTTTGCAGTCTCTTTCTCTCTCATGGTGTACGTCGTAAAAACCCGGAGAAAGTGATTTATCGCAAATTTGCATAGGTTGGGTAAAAAAAATAGCTCTCTCTCTCTCCATACATTCTTTCTTACTACGAGTTTTTTCAGGAATTTTGGGGCGCCGCACCAAAGGTGGCTACCAAATTCAACAGTGGGGCGCATTTGAGTTATGTACAAAGTCAGCAGTTGTGTACTATTAAAGGTAAAAAATATCATTGTTATTATTGATTGTTATCTGAGGGCCCTGTACAGTACGCCCAGCTTCCGAGAGGCTAACTCAACTCTGAATTTGAAGCAGCCTCCGTACCCGAGCTGGTCGCTTAAGGTTACAACGAGCATGTTAACGGAAAGCCTTTTGGGAAGATTACTTCCGTTGAAGGAGACTCAATTATCATTAGGATCCTTTTTAGTCGTAATCAGACATGATTGGGTCGTTGAAACATTAGATTCGACGAAGTTATTCTTACCTCTAGAGAAAATCACTCGAGGTAATCGTCCATTCTCTGCTCCAAAGCCCTTCGAGTCGTTCTAGTTTCTGTGCCCTTAAGAAACTTGTTAAACAAATAAACCGTAATAGGCTATACTGTCATCCGATAATGTTAATGATAGTAATGTAACAATATTATTCGATTTTCGTTTGAATCTCAGATTTCGTACAGCTTCTACAATGATTCGACCACTTGTGAGGAGGGCTTTTAACCTCTAGTGTGCAAGAGGGTCCTATAGGCACCGAGCATTCATCGTTATCATCTCAGGGTTTTTTTCCTTTGAAACCTGTTGTTTGCATTATCAAAATAAACCCTAATTGCTTGTCAACAAAATTATCAATCCGTAGAAATATTTTGCATTGCGTTAAGTTTGGTACAAGTCGAGTAATAAATATTTTAAGTTTGCTTGCGTCAGTACGGCTGAAATAATCATTCATTAGTGAAATTACTGTTTGTATTTACAGGAAAACTTAATGCAATTTTATTTTCATTTGAAAATAAATGTAGTCAGCCACACAAAAATACAATAAAACGAGAAAAAAAAATTCACATTACTTAATCAAAAAATTTTACGGGTTAGGAGAAAAAACAACCTCCGAATATAAATAGTTGTTTTAAAAAAAAAACCACTTATACCATTAACATGCAATTTGAAAAGATACACACACAGATTATCTGAGAAGGTAGAAGTACAATTGACAAAAATATTAACTTGTAAAACAAAAGCGAATTGTGTAATTGTCCAAAGAAGCAAAGCTAGAAGTCCACAATGTAGAGTTTATACCAGCTCTAATGTATGACAGTGAGGCATGGAACTGGCAGAGGAAGGATGAACTGAATGTTGTAGAAATGAGATCCCTGTGTGGTAAAACCTCAGAGCAATAATATACAAGAGGGAGCGCTGCTGTAGTCAGTTTTTTATGAAATTTTCCGGACTCAGCTAGACCTGGGTGTGGCTAGGACTAGGGTATTCATACATTCATTCAAAGCACATGTTGACATAATTTTCTGTTTATTCGTACAACCACTTTTTCACAGTATTGTTTTAAACCAAAATATAGCATAAAACCATAAAAAATCGTTGAGTTATGTCAATTTATGTCGCATACCAAAACGTGTGGGCGGATTCAACGGAGATGCAGAACATGAAGAACATTCTTACGATCCTTTAAAGCGGTGTGATGATTTGGGGAATTTCGTTGTCTCTTTTTTTCTCGTATTGTTCGACGTAAAAACCCGGAGAAAGTGATTTATCCCAAGTTTGTATAAGTTGGGTAAAAATAATTAGCTCTCTCTCCATATATTGTTACTCCAAGGGTAAAACCGTGTAAGACCGTGTTTAAAATGTAGATATCCGGAAATAATGCAAGGGTGATATAAGCGTAATGAAAAGGAATAAGAAAGGGACGCTTATATGGAACGCCTTGGGCATTGAGGGTAAATAAACAAAGAAGGATTGTGAGAAGAATATATGACGCTAAAAGTTAATGGAAGAGGAAGAGGGCAACGCATTAAATATGGAACGATCAAGTAAATCAAATACTTGAGTCGGGCCATGTGAAGAATAAAAATAATAGAAGAGTAGTGAGAATGCAGCTAGGAGTGTTTGCTAAGACAAAGCTTTATGGCGATCTGTCTTCCCTGTCTATCCCTGCGAAGAAACGGCGTGATGGTTAGTTAGTTCAAGTGAGTTTATTCAAAGTTAATTTTACGACGGAAGTTGTGCCTTGCGGGGGAATCCGGCATTCCAAAGGTTAAGTAAAGAAAAAAGGTTGTTAACTTTGAAGTGCTTTAAATATGAAAAAAATAAACTTTATTGTTCTTTTCAGTTTTCTTACGTCCTTAATCGATTTCCTTTGCCAGCTACACGGTAGGCAACCGCCGTAAGCAACTTTTCTAGACAATCATTTCGTAAACGACGCGCGTATTTTACGCTATCATTATTCCTCTGTAAGTTTTCTGTTTTCGAAATATGATTTTATTGGAGTTCGGAACCTAGTTTTCTATTTCCATAAATTCTCCTTTATCCACTAGATTAACTTCCTAGCGGCAACAACAAAGGACGCTCGGATATACCGCCTCCGAATAAATACGCCGATAAAGGTGCTTCGTATGTGCATCGGCGTGCCCAAAATACTCATAACGTAAATTTTCTTCGAGCTTTTCAAACATTTTCATGAATCGTTATCCTTTTTTTGAGCAGATGCGACAGCCTCCGATTCAGCCTCCGTGGTCAGGTGGTAGGACGCTCAACTATGATTACTAAGTCACGGGTTCAAACCCGTGTCATAACACATTAAATTCATATAAAATAATATTTACTACGTTTGCAGTACGTTCCAGAATAGTGAATACTCAGAATAGTAAAACCGCCCTGGCGAATGACCAACATTCAGAATTGAAACGTGGCTTGAAATGGCGTCAGCCGTGTTTTGTGAACCGATCTTAATAGCCAGGTACTTTCCGACCTTTTTCTTGCCCATCTTCTTCCCCTCCCCACTACTTTTGGCCTCTCAAAATACCTCGATTAGAGACGTCACAGTCTCTATTGGATTTCAATGTGATAATTTGATATTCTTACCTTCATGTTTTTCATCCAATTTCTACCTTATTTGAATTCCGAATGGAACAACGTGGCGTTCGAAACAAGTGACAATCGAAACAGAAGAGCTTAATGTGAAAAAACGTGTTTCGGGTTGTTCGTCGTTCTCTCGCTTGTTCGCTGGTCGTTGTTCTACAAGTAATATAAAATTAAGTGTGGTGTTTTGTTGTGATTCGTTTCGTTAGTAATGTAACTGTACAAGATGAAGAACTTATGCTTCAATAACATCGGCGAGTGAATGGTTTCACATTTTTTCTTCATCGCAATAACCTTTCCACATTCGTAACTAGCCACTTCCATAAAGTTGTATAGTTTATCGTTTGAAGTCCATTTTTTCCAAATTCATCTGAAGCTGTAAACGCATTCGCTGTTTTATCGCAGCTTTGGATCCAACAGTCTTACTAAGTCTAGACGGTTGGGAGCAGTTGGGACTCTTCTGCTATACTAACTATAACGAAAAAGGATATCAGCTTCATTGGCCTGTACAAAACCTAGGAGTCAATTTTCGTTCAGATCGGTGTAGATAACACTTCTAGGGTTTTTTTGTTCAGTGTCTACAAGGAAGCGAAGTTTGTTGAACGGACTTAGCAAGTTTAAAGAATACTTTACGTTGAAGATGAGTAATATTTTTAGTTTTAAAACTAAATTGAACTTGCATAAAAATAATTATAAAAAACCCGTCTGCCGATGCAGCTTCAACTATGCAACAGTGAGGTCTGATGTCGTGAAATTTACATAATCTATTCAGTCAGTCAAACTTGGTCTTTCCAACTAAGGTATGCTGAGGAGGTGGAGGGAGTAGGGCAGGGAATGATATAAAGTATAGATGGTCGATATCAGAATTGGTTGTACCTGCGGTTCCAGTTACCGGTGACCGGCGAGGAACCGGTGACCGGCGAGTAACCGGTTATTTATCCAGTTCTTTTTAGAACCAGCTCCTAGTTACAGAAAAGTTCCTCAAAGATAATTGTTTTATTATATAGGAACAAAAAGAAATATGGGGGGAAGGGATTTCCAACAAAAAGAACTGGAACCGGTTCCTCACCGAAAAAAACGGACAAAGGACATACGCGAAAATCAGAAACCGGTTCCAAAAAAAATCCTTAAATAGAGTATGTTGTGAGGCTGACGGTGGTGGAGAGGGGGAGGAGATTGGGAAGAGAAAGGTTGGGATGTACCTGGTTATTCAGATCTGGTCACCAAACACGGCTTAAGCCATTTCAAGTAACGTTTCGATTCTGAATGGTGGTCTTTCACCAGGACAATACTTAGAGTATCTACCACTCTGGAACGTGCCGCAAATATACTATGTATTATTTTTACATGAATTAAACGTGTTATGACACATATCAGAATTTTCATCATTAACTGTAGATCTTCCATCAGCCTTTACCGGACACATGTCTCAAGGATCTCATTTCCACAGCATTCAGTCTACTTTCATCTTTCCTCTGCCAGTTCCATGCCTCACTGCCATACATCAGGGTTGGTATAAGCACTCCATTGTGGCCTGCTAGCTCCGCTTGTTTAGACAATTTCTTTTTGGAACAACAGCGTTCAGTCCTCCATTAATGGAGTTTCTAGCATTCACCCTTCTTTCAATATCATTATCAGCCTTTCCGTCTCTCTAGAACATACTTCCCAAATTCTCAAACTCATCCACTGGCTCCAAGTATTCATCATTCACAACTATATTGCACGCTGTTATCGTACTCTCTCTTTCAAACGCCGTGAGTTTCGACTTACTTACATTCATCACTAACTCGTTTAGTATTAACTTATTCAACAGAATTAATACAAATGTGTTCACGTGCAAGCCGCCCGTTTTCGAAGCTTTCTATCGCCTCAAATAATATGTTGCTATCGAGTTGACCCGAATCAATCGAAAGTTCAACGCAATGTCGTGCGAGCTTTTCAAAGAAATTTTCCGTAAAAAAACAAACTTTCGTGTTCGAAAAAATTATGCGGACATTATGTGCGAAGGTTGTTTGGAATCATGTAAGGGTAGTTTTTTGTGCATAATTTAATATTATTTATACTCCGTGAAGTAATCACGTAAAATTGGGGTCAAGGTACTAAGGGTGAACTTTACTAAGCCGACTACAGTAAAATGGTATTTTCAATCTTTTTTAGCAGCATTCAAAAAAGCATATAAAAAAAAAATTGTGAGAACCCCTGCTTTAAATAATAATATTTGGATAATTTGTATAGCGCCGTTTGTGTGAAAAATCACCCCAAGGGCGCTGAACGAATTTTAGTTTCCAGTCAATATTAATTCCTAGTTTGTATTAATATTTATTTAAATTTATTTGCTCGAATTTCAACTAGCGTTGTGACTGCTCCGTCTAAACTATGCAAAGAACTACTTCATTCTGCGGCAGTTCAAACTTCATTCATTTTTCATAAAATTTAGATATTTACCTTTGAGACGAGCTTAACCTTTTAACTGCGGACTTTGGAGCATGCGATCTTACTCCCTGTGCGGGGTTTATTTTAGAATCGACGATTTGTGTTAAAATAAATATAAATAATGTCTTACCTTCATATAAGAAGCACAAACATTTTTTTATGATATAAGCTGAAATGTCAACAATGCTTTAAAACAATTAAACTCTCACCAACGCATTTATTTCTTACGTAAATAAATAATAAACTACACCAAGTCAATATTTTCATACTACGTAACATAATGTATAGTCTGTTTTACTTTTGTTTGCGTCACTTTACACAAAAAATATTATTAATTTTATTGAAACTAATTGACAATAACGTTGTCGTGTATATTAATATCACTTCATTATAAATTGTTATTTAAGTGTTAGGTGTTTTTCCATGTATTTATTCACTATCAACAATGAGTTCGTTCATAAGTTTCAACATAACAAATTATATGTGGCATATTCTAATACCTAGAAGAGGTGTGATATTCTTCAAAGCAAGGCGTTGAGCATAATGGAATATTGCATTCTATCCACATTATTCTTGTTTCCTTGCGTTTTTTTTTGACGTCGTTGCGACTGTGAGCAAACATGACAAGCTCGATATGGGGTTTTTTTACTTTTTGTTGCAGGAATGAATTTAGGAAAGTGTCTTCCACTTAATCGCAGCGGATGATCTGATGACGTTGTTGGACGCCCAGTTTTAGACTGTTTCAGTTTGAATTTATGAAGGATTTGTGTAATGACTTGTAATTGAAAGTCTGCTAAAGATGGTTTTTTTCCAGTTACTGTTAAAAATATGGCATGAAATTTAATAATATCATATCAATCATATGAAAAGCAACTTGTGGATGGTTGCGGAAAGGTTAACAATGTTGGAATAATATTAGGTTCACATGGAACGGACTCATTTTCGGATAATAATTCAACTTCAGAATCTGATCCACTCTCACTGTTATTATCCTCTGAATCACTGTTCATTATAAAGTTCATTATTTCATCATCTTTCCCAAACAAATTATTATCTCTAGTTTGATCCATAATAAAATAGTTAAATGTCCACTTAATATTACAATAAAATAACAAGTAATACTTTATGAACGTCAAGATAAACTAATGTAAGAAACGCACTTCTCAAAACACAAAAGATATTAAAATAATTATTTAATCACTTCAAAGACGTAATGTGAATACGGTCCACTGTGTCAAAACTGTTTAGATAACAGAATAAACAAACATATATCCAACGCCGATGATTAATTTGATTGTTAATCCTAATGTTTACTTTATTTCGAGTTAATGTAAACAATCTCAAATACGAGCAATAAGTTCTAAAACAGACTATACACGGCGCTACGTCAAGTGCGCATCGCGACAAATTCCGACTGCGGCCGCCCGAGAGATGGAAAAATGATCAGGACATGACTTTATAATAATAATATTTATATTTGAAAAATTCCCCTTTCTAGAGGACAAATGTGTCTATCGAATGAACCAAAAAAAGTTTCAAAAACATGCATAGAGATGTCACTGTAAGAGAGAAAACATTGAAAACGTCTATGCTCGGGACCCGCAGTGGTGGCATCGCGTCCGTTCCCGTCTATGCTCGGTATCCGCAGTTAAAGGATTAAGATGGCGGCGCTACGTCCATTTTTAGCTGAGTTATTGATGTTTGAATTTACTTCGAAAGAAACTGTCGCTCATTTTGCAACGTCCGACCGTAAGTTTGCACAAATTTTCCGGATTTATCTTAAAAACGAGACTTAAGTGGCGGTCCAATTTCTATTTTTAACCGAGTTATTGAAGTTTAAAATTACTTCGACAGAAACTGTCGCTCATTTTGCTATGGGCGGCTGTAATACTGGCATAAATGTTCATTATTTATCTTTAAAACGAGACTAAGATGGCGGCGCTTTGTCTATTTTTAGCCGAGTTATTGAAGTTTGAATTTACTTCGACAAAACTGTCGCTCATTTTGCAACGTCCGGCCGTAGTCCTCCACAAATTTGCTGTATTTATCTTTAAAACGAGATTTAAGTGCCGGTCCAATTTATATTTTTAGCCGAGTTATTGAAGTTTTAATTTACTTCGATAGAACTGTCGCTCATTTTGCTACGTCCGGCCGTAGTTCTGCACAAATTTTCATTATTTATTTTTTAAAACGAGACTTAAGATGGTGGCGCTTTGTCTATTTTTAGCCGAGTTATTAAAGTTTGAATTTACTTTCACAAAAACTGTCGCTCATCAGTGCGCGATTGCCTCTCTACAGCCGGCGTCGATTTCAAAGACGTTTCACGTCAAAAAATGAATGTCTGTAATGGTATCTATACCTTTAAGTGAAAGGTTTTACGCCGAAAAATTGCCGAGATCGAAAAGTTATTATGTTAAGGTAAAATACTATAAAATATTTATCATTTCTAAGATCCCGTCTCTCGACAAGTTGAAAATAACAAGTCCATAAATCACTTTGCGAAATGTTCTAGGAGGGGGTATTAGTAACATAATTTTAAGATGCTGGAAGTTGTTGGAGGAGGCGTAAACTTAATGAAAAGGTCTCCATTAACTCTGTAAAGTTAGACAATGTAAAAAAAGGTAACGGCGCGTAACTTTTTATAAAATTTACTTTTATTTTTCGTGATATTTCAATTTGTCTTTGGGAAAAAATTCTCTCGGTTTTTACGTGTTGTTTTACGTAGAGATATCAATTTCGTACTTGATATTGCTGTAGTCTGCCTCCGAGGGAGTTTTGAAAAATTTTGAATTGTGATTGGCAGTTTGTTTAAATGATTCTTCTTTCCATGACACAGTAGTTGATAAGCTCTTGGATTGAGAAAATATATGGAGAGGGACCTTTGCGAAACATTGTTGTCAGTATTTTTGACTTTATACTGACTCAATAGAAAGAGACAAAGAACAATCAAAGGATGTTGGATGGCATATTAGTTTCCACCCACATGGAATTCTGACATTTTTAATAAACATATTTAAACGCATTTAACAAAACAGTATCAATACACCATTAAAATGACATAAAGTGAAAATTTCACTTAAATAATAATAACAAAAGGTTTGCCTAAATAATGATGGAATATTTTTGTTGATTTTATGTTTTAATATCATTAAAAATGGGAAAATTCTAAAGTTTGGTCAAAAATATTTAAAATACTTCAAAACATACATTTTTTGATCGTGTACAGAATTTATCTCCACATATGTTTCTTCCAGAAAAGATGAAGTTATTATCTAAAGATTAATTTAATATTGTCCTGATGATGGAAGGGTACTTCCGAAACCGGTAGACAAAATATTAAATAAAAAAGTAATTAAAAACAAAGTGTATGTGTTCTATTTATAAATATGGCAAGCCACAAAGTTAATGCTTTTTACGAATATATATTTAAAACCGTTGAAATACCTCAAAAAGTGATGTTTTATAATCTTTGTTTGGTCTTATTTGAACATTCACGCATGGCACATATCGCAATCATGTTTAAATTATTTGTATAACCACAACAGAGCGGTTTACTGGAAATATATCTAGGATAGGACTATAAGATAAATTAAATCGATTTTTCAAAATATTCCATTTACTAATGCTTTTAAGTTATCTAATTTTATCCTTCTTTTGCAGCGGTGAAGAATTTTAACCTTTGTATCCCCATTAAAATATACAAAAGAACAATCTTTACATTTCTTAATCAAAATTTTTAAGTGACACAAGGGAGAAATAACCAACACTCCGAATATAAGTAACTATTGCAGAAAAATTACTATTACCATTGACGATTTTGTAAAAATACATAAATACATTATATGAGACATAAATACACTATATGAGACGGCCTCCATGGTCGAGTGGTAAGACGCTCGACTACGAATCCAAAGGTCGCGGGTTCAAACTCGACGTGCGCCAATAACTTTTATTTAATTAATATATATCATATCAAATTTAATTCATATAAGAATAACAAAAAAGTATATTTGCGGCGCGTTCCAGACTGGTAGATACTCTAAGTATCGCCCTGGTGAAAGACCAACATTCAGAATCGAGACGTTGCTTGAAATGGCATTAGCCGTGTTTGGTGACCAGATCTGAATAGCCAGGTACTTCCCAACCTTCCTCTTCCCAATTCTTCTTATTTTTCGCCAAATAAGTAGGATATTTCACAAATTACTTCTTTAAAATTACACTAAAATTACGATAAACTTTAAATAATTTTAAAGTGACTAGTTTCGACGTAATTTCGATTTTTAAGAAAATGTTTTGATCTTTAAATATCAGTGTTTTAAATGCAGTGCGCAGAATGGTCACTTGTTGCTTTGACCCTTGTCCAGATGTGTCTCTTCGACCGCTGGCCCGGGAACCGGCAGGGGGGGCGGGGGAGAGCCGATCTCGACCGACTGTTCCCAACCTCCTCACTACCTTCAGCCTCACAACATACCCTATATGGGGATGCCATAGTCTCACTGGCTCTAGACGGTTGGTAGCAGTTGAGACTCATGTGCGGTATTCATATAAAATATAAATACATATATATATATATATATATATATATATATATATATATATATATATATATACAAATATATATGAGAAGATAGCGTATTTGACAAAAACACCATTTCCCACAACACAAGTGACCTATTACGAAGTTGCACCTTACTAGAATCCTGCATTTCAAATATTGAACACACGCCTTTACCATTGAAAGAAATGCATTATGATAGTTCATCGTTCTGCCGGTGGGGAAAAAGTATTTTGCTCCTGAACAAAATCTCTTCCGATATCGACTTATTTCATGTCAGTGAGGAGAGATTCAGAAGTGAAATCCTATTGATTCTTGAAAGAGTTTCTCCTCATTGACCTGATCATCACCACTGCCTGAAATTTTATTTTTCTTGTGTATCTATATGGTACTATAATTTGTATTTATTTTGTAAAAAAAATAATTTATTTCTTATATGCATTAAATTCAAAAAGTTTGTAATGTATAAGAAATTTAATAAAAATAAATTATTATTATTATTATTGAAACAGCGTCACAGTCAGTAATTCGTACACACCTTTGGTTTCGTTAATATCACTCGTATGCTGACTTTACCAGAGAATCTTGAAATGTTGAAATCTACCCAACCCAAGCACATAACAAAGCTTTCCCCCCGTGTAGAACAAACGTGCCCCAGGAGCTATAGCGTGATTGTGCTTACAAATAATGCGCCTTTGACACTGAACAGATAATTCCTAGAAAGGCTCCTCATTGATCGCCACCATTGAAAAATGGTCAAAATTTTTGAAATTTTTTTAACCTCAATTTGAATGTATTTTACAAATACAACCTCCTCAGAACAATAATAAACAAGAGAGAGCGCTGCTGTAGTAAGTTTTGATGAGCTTTGTCGGACTCAGCTAGACCTGGGCGTGGCTAGGACAAGGGCTAGGATATTTATACATCCATTCATAGCCCATATCGACAAAATGTTTTTGTTTATTCCTAAAACCACTTTTTCACAGTATTGTTTTACACAAAAATATAGCATATAATCTAAAAATCCATTAAGTTATGTCAATTTATGTCGAATATCAAAACGTGTGGGCGGAGTCAACGGAGACGCGGGACACGAAAAACATTCTAACAATACTTTAAAGCTGGATTCACACCAACGTCCGGATCCGCTCAGTGACGATATTGTTCCCCATGAGAGCTTATTGATATGGTATGAATATCAATCAAGGAGTATGTGCCAAGACAAAGTTGTGTGGCAGTATATCCGTCTGCCCACCCTTGTGATATAACTACTTAGTGTAAAAATACTTACATCGCAGATTTTTTTTTTAAACCATTTTTTTATCACTAAATAATATTTTTAATAATTGAAAATATTATTTATCGCGGGCATACAAGAGAAATTGACCAACTGCGCAAACCAGAATGTTCAGGGGAGCAATTTTAGTGTTTTTCGAGAGTTCAATTGCATCTCAAAAGTCAGGTTCTTTAAGTGGGCAAGTGGTAATTTTACAGTTGATGTTAGATAAATTTAACTTAAATATTTGGTACAAAATAAAAAAAATAAAAAAAACTATTATACTTTCAAAATTTAAAAAATCTAAAAAAAACTTGGTTATTTTTCCTGCAAATTTTTGTAAAGATTTTTTCACAGTCATATTTGATTATTTCATTTATTTGATTTGCATTGAAATAATAACAGTTGTTCGTTCCCAAATGCGACGTTACTACGTGAAAAATATATCATCTGCCATTTTACGATCAAGGGTAGATTACGATTAAATAAGGTACCTCTAGTATTAGCCTGGTATTTTATGAAGGAATGTCTTATCGCTTACTGCAAATCGTAATTTTATATGTTTATGTTTACAGTTATATTTTAGTGTGATTTATGTTTTAGGATTAAGCAAATCTGAGTAATGTTCATTATGTCTATGAAATAATGTAGTGAATTCGTTATGAGAACTGTAATGGGCCATGCAGTTGCGCCCACGTGGGGCTTATCCCCTGTAACCTACCCTCCAGACCAAGGTCCTTTGGCATTTCTTAATTGCCTCCCATAATTTTTACTGTAACTTAAATCCCCTGTGATCTACCCGTCAGACCAAGGTCCTTGGGTATTTCTTAATTGCCTTCTTTAATGTGTTTCTGTCCCTTGAATTGTATTGTTTACAATATATTTAGATCGATTTTTAAGACCCTTTTAAACATGCTTTGTTCCATACCGCATGTTAGAGTATGATTTTTGAGTTGACCATTACTTCATCTCAGCAGTCCTGTTCAGATCGCCATGGCGTGCGGTTCTTGATTGTCGTCAGTTGAAGGTTCAACTGTTGTTCTTTAAAAATTCTCCCGATAAAAATGTTTAAATAAAAATAAAGAAGAAGAAATTAAAGTGTTTTTCTGCTTCCATACGTTCTCGTACCACGAGAGTGGAAACAACAGTTCTTCATGTGTAAAAAATTCAAAAAAAAAAAATTATTATAATTTGATTGAATATTGATGTCGACGAAAAGCTTTACAGGATGTTTGGATGATTTGTTCATCATGTAAAGCGTGTAAATAGAGAAAATAGTGCAAGGAGAATAAATTCCTACAAAATTAATGTAAAATCGAGGAAAACATGGGACGATCAAGTGAATCAAATAATTGAAACACTAAATTACAATTACAGTAAATACCGCACAACAGTCCCAGCTTCTCCCAACCGTCTTGAGCCAGCGGGACTAAAGCATTTCCAACTGAGGTATGTTGTGAGGCTGAAGGAAGTAGCAAAGGAAGGAAATAGAAAAGGGAAGGGTTGGAAAGTACCCGGATTTCAGATCAGAATTCAGAATAGTCGTCATGGCAAAAAATCTTTCAGAATATTCATTTTTTTGCCCAAGCCAACACCTTTCAAATTTATAATAATTTTCATATTTAATTTTTTCACTTATTTCGAGTAAGCGAATTCGCCCGCAGCGCACTTCTGTCGGCTCGTTCCCTTCAGTGTGGTTTGAAATATCACTACCAGGAGCACATAAGAGACGGGGTCATCAAATATGAAAGAGGCATCGATCGTTGGGAGGGAGATAATACAATTTTCATAGCATGCCAGCGTGATGTGTGGAAAAATATTGCCAAATAGTGCTACGTTGAAAATATAAAGCTCAAAAGATTTTTAAACGATGCGAAAATGCCTTCTTAAAGGTTCTATAGATTGTGTGTCAAAGCAGAAAAGGCTTTGTGACATTTTTTGCAAAATTTATTTTTTATTTAAATACCGCACGAGGGTCTCAACTGCTCTCAACCCCCTAAGGCCAGTGAGACTATGGCGTCCCCAAAAGGAGGGGTATGTTGTGAGGCTGAAGTAGGTGGGGATGGGGAGGAGAAAAGTAAGGAGAAGGTCACCATACACGGCTAAAGCCATTTCAAGCAGCGTTTCAATTCTGACCCGATTCAAGAATTTGATTTACTATCGTGCTATGTCTTTCTTGGGCGTCCTCTACTTTTTCTTCCATTCACTTTCGCATCATATCTTCATTTCACAATGCTTTCTTCGTTTATTCGCTCTAAATGCCCAAACCATCTAAGCGTCCATTTCTTGATCCTATTCATTACGTTTACATCAGCCAAAGCCGTATACAATAAAATGTTTATTAGTTAATACAATTCAACAGTATGGTCCCCATACTAGTTCACGCATTTATTTATTTTTTAATCTAATATTGTTTTTTTTTTTAATGTTTACACACATTCAAATTTGATGGCCTGCGTGGTCGAGCGGTAAGACGCTCAACTACGAATCCAGAGGTCGCGGGTTCGAACCCGGCGTGCGCAAGTAATTTTTATTTAATTAATATGTGTCATAACACATTTAATATATAAAAAAATAAAATGTTGTATATTTACGGCACTTTCCAGGGTGGTAAGATACTCAGTAGTAGATTGATATGTGTCAAAACACATTTGATTCATATAAAAAAATGTATAGTATATTTGTGGCACGTACCAGAGTGGTAAGTATCGCCCTGGTGAAAGACCACCATTCAAAATCGAAACGTTGCTTGAAATGGCTTTAGCCGTGTTTGGTGACCATACCTGAATAGCCAGGTACTTTTCGACCTTTCTCTTTCCCATCTTCTTCCCCTCCCCACTATTTTCAACCTCACAACATACCCCGATTGGGGAAGCCATAGTCTCACTGGCTACAGACGGTTAGGAGCAGTTGGGACTTTTGTGTAGTATTCTCCATAAAAAATATAATAAAAAGCTCAATTGAGGTATGTTGTAAGGGTGAAAGTAGTGAGAAATAAATGGGGCAGGGGAAGGTTTGAAATTACCTGTCTATTCAGATCTGGTCATCAAACACGCTTGTAGCCATTTTGAGCAACGTTTCAATTTGGAATGGTGGTCTTTCACCAGGGCGATACTAAGAATATCTACCAGTCTGGAACGTGCGGCATATATACTGTACATTATGTTATATGAATCAAATGTGTTATGACACATATCTACCACTGAGTATCTACCACTCTGGAAAGTGCAGTAAATATATTATAATTTTTTCGAAGGATAATTTTTTCGAAGTTAATATCTCTCTCTGTCATTCATTACTGTCTTATATGTACCTCTCTATATGTAATGGTGTCTCTCTCTATTATGTCTTGTATCTCTCTCTTTCATCACTTTCCTATATATATCCTGTCTGTATGTAATGTTGTTTAGTTGATGCAAAAGCCCTGAAGAAGCTTGAGAAAAGCGAAACCTGGTTGGTGATTAACTCTAATAAAGTGGTGTTTTACAAAGTTTATTGTTTTATTTAATATAAATATATTATATTTTATTTTATATCTATTAAATGTGTTATGACACATATTTTTCACAGACGTAGTGTACATAAATTATATAATATTAAATGTTAATATTAATAAGGATAAAGTTAAAATAAATACACAGGAGAAAGAAGAAAATAAATGAATGATGAAATTAAATGAAAATTAGAACAAAGTTATTATATTAATTAAATAAAATAAATTTGCGCACGCCGGGTTTAAATCCGCAACTTCTGAATTCGTATTCGAGCGCCTTACCACTTGACTACGCAAGCTGTCAAAAATATCAATGCGTTACTTTTAAATTACTAGGTTAACACGGTTGAATGAGCATTTTTTGATACGGCGAGGGACAATCTCGTTGGTTTTATATCTAATGTGGTGAGTATTCTCATTTTCGCTGGCTGCCTCTCGGAGAAAAACTATGACGTAGGCATTTCGACCGATATACTCGTACGAGTATAATTTCTCCTACTTCTAGCAGCGCCGAGCTAGTAGCAAGCACTCTCAGCGAGAATACACATGGAGAGAGAGCTTAATATCTATACCCAACCCTTACAAACTTGCGATAAATCACTTTCTCCGCGGCTTATAATAATAATAACAGTGAACTTATATAGCGCAGTTTTGTGATATTTCACCTCAAGTGCGCTTCATGCTAAATTAATTATGCTAACAAGATTAACTAACAATGAGAAAATAATACATAATATGTATACAAATTAAAACTATCTAAAATAATGATCGTTATCATAAATCACGAGAGAAAAGGTTCAGATATGGGTATAACAGTGTATGTGTACATCAACAGATTAAAAATAATTTACTAGGAGCTAAGGGTATAAAAATTCAGTTGAAACAAATTAATTCACATAAGCACATTTGTAAATCAAAGAAAAGGAAATATGATTGAGGACAATTAATATGTGTGCACTTAAAACATTAATATTCAAGTATTGTAAGTAAACGATTCTAAAAATGCAAACAGTGTAAATATAGCAAGTAACAAAAGAAAATAAATATTTTATGACAATGAGTATATGGTTTTCAGTAGATAGTGAGGACATTGAGTTATAATGATAGAAGAAAGGAGAAAACCGAAACAAAGCAAATTAGGGAGGTTTCACGTCGTAATCCGTGAGAGAGAAAGAGACAAGACAAGTCGTCACATAATACCGCACCACTTTTAGGTGTGTAAGCATGTTTTCCGTCTCTCGCATAGAGTTAGTAAAGTAGTATCTATCCAAGGCAGTGAAGTCAGTTTCGGACTTGTTTTTGATGATTTTAACCTGACTCGGCGCACCTGGGCGTGGCTATGACTAAGGCTACGGTATTTATACATCCATTCATATCACACATCGACATAATGTTTTTGTTTATTCGTACAGCCACTTTTTCACAGTATTTTTATTAACAAAAATATAGCATATAACCCAAAAAACCGTTTAGTCGTGTCGAGTTTAGTGGCATAGTAAAAAAATGTGGGCGGAGTTTTTTAAGTATTGTACACCGTTTTTAAGTATTGTAAGGATGTTCTCCATCTCCCACGCCTCTGCCCGCACGTTTTCATACGCGACTAAACTCGACACAACTAAACGGTTTTTTAGGTTATATGCTATATTTTTGTTGATAACAATACTGTGAAAAAGTGGTTATACGAACAAACAAAAACATTATGTCGACATGTGCTATGAATGGATGTATAAATACCCTAGCCCTAGTCCAAGCCACGCCCAGGTCTGCCGAGTCCGGCAAAAATCATCAAAAACTGACTACACTGCCTTGTATAGGTACCACTCTATGTACTCTAAGCCTAAAACCATTTCAAGCAACGCCTAAGTTCTGAATGGTGGTCTTTCACCAGGGCGATACTTAGAGTATCTACCACTCTGGAATGTGCCATTAATATACCATATATTATTATCTATTTAATTAATGTGTTACGACACATTTTACCAAGTAAAATTAGGTTTTCCCAAAATGCATAATTTCGCCAGGAGTAGGGTAAAAATGAGCTTAGTTTGGACACACGAACACGTCCATAATACACTCGTATCGGTTAATTTATTCAGTGCAGGTCTTAGAGCAATAATATACAAGAGGTATAGCTGTAGATCGATCTGTAGTCAGTTTTTACTAGCTTTTACCTTGAAGTAACTGACTCGGTTGGAAAAGGGCGTGGCTAAGACTGGGGCTACGGTATTTGTATATCCATTCACAGCACATGTCGACATAATGTTTTTGTTTATTCGTATAGCCACTTTTTCACAGTATTTTTATCAATAAAAATATAGCATATAATCAAATAAACCGTTTAGTTGTGTCAAGTTTGGTGCCATAATAAAAAATGTGGGCGGAGTCCCGCGGTGGCCCAGTAGCTTAAGATCATTGCGTCACTACGTAAAAGCGGGGAATTAAATTTGCTGTCTCTTTCTCTTTTATGGTGTACGATGTAAAAAGCCGGAGAAAGTGTTTTTTCGCAAGTTTGTATAGGTTGGGTAAAAATAATTAGCTATCCCTCCATATATTGTTACTTCAAGGTGCAGGTAGTGAGAGCGTAATAATGAAAAACGCTTAAGCGTTTTTTACGTCATTTAAAAAGGCGTATTAAGCGAAAATTGTTTAGTGCGCCTTTTGGCGATAAGGGAGGTTAGATTTAATTTGTCGATTCTTTATTCAAATTACATTTTTTATGTCACATTACACCGGTGCACGTATCTGCAGGGACGGTACTTCTATAACAATCTCAAATTTGACTAATTTCATAAAGTTCGTGAATTATATCAACTTTAATGGTAACTCGTGTTAAGTGACCCAATCTGAATCTCCTGATTTTTCCCAACCCTCCTCTTCCCCCTTAACTTCAGCCTCACAACAAACCCCGATTGTTGATACGATATTCGCATTGGCTTAAGATAGTTGGTAGCAATCAAAATATTTATGCAGTTTTTGTATAAAAAAAAAAATTTTTGCATTTATAATTGAGTGCGAAGTTTGAGAGGTGTGGGCTTGGGCGAAAAAAACGAATATTTTGAAAGATTTCGTTTGTTGGATGCTTACGATGGGGTGCTCATTTGAAAAATCATGAATTAAAAATAATTAATTGAGCGTTGTAGAGACTATTAAAAGACCACCAGTTAGAATCAAAAAGTTGCTTGAAATGGCTTTAACCGTGTTAGATGACCAGATCTGAATAGCCAGGTACTACCCAACCTGTCTCTTCTTCATCCCCTTTCCCTCTATTACCTTTAACTTCACTACATACCCCGATTGGGGATGCCATACTGGCTCCAGACAGTTCGGACTCTTGTGCGGTTTTCACATTAAAAAAAATAATTTGAAAGGTGTGGGCATGGGCAAAACTCGAATATTCTTAGGTTATTTTGCCTGTTGTTTGCAATGACAAGGTGCTTATATCAAACATTAAGATATATTTATTGCGTCTAGAAAAAAAAACAATTATTCCATAAATAATAAAGTACAAATTTTGACAGGTGTGGGCTTGGGCAAAAAAACGAATATTCTTAAAGGTTTTTTGCCTGTTGTTCGCTTATGACGGGGCGCTTATATAAAACATAGAGATCTATTTATTTCGTCTAGAATAATAAAAAAAAAAACAATTTTTAAATTAATAATGAAGTCTGAAATTTGAAAAGTGTTGGCTTGGGGAATAAACGAATATTATTTAACTTTTTCGCTTGTTCGATGCTGATGATGAAGTGCTTATATCTCACAATAATATATATTTATTGCGTCTTGAATATTAGTAAAGCATTTGGGTATAAATTGCGAAATAATAAAAGTGTCAAATGAAAGCAGGCCAATTTCACCATGGTATTTTCTGGCTTTCCCATGGATGTTTGAATCAATGCCGCCCGAGATTTTATGGCCGTATGTAAATGGAATCCCGGATGTCCCATCAGCCGAAATTTTTTATTAATTTTATTACTTTGTCATAAATATTTTATGGATTTAAGGCTGAGGCTGTAAAATATACAGTTTGGATATTCGCCGAGACGAAATGGATTTCAACTTACAAACGATGATGTAATATAAAATATCCACCAGGTGAAATACTGCAATGGCCTATTACGGCCTAGCATAAATACATCTGAAAAAACGTTTATTATTAAAATAAATGAAAAAATAACTTTGTTTAACCTATATGTGACTGAAAGGGTACCCGGGTACCCTTTTCGGTTTACAACATAGATTTTTTTAATGTTACAGTAAGTCTAACCGGCTGAAACTTCCTGAATTAAAAAAATGAATACCGCACAAGTGTCTCAACTGTTCCCGACCGTCTAGAGCCAGTGAGACTATGGTATCCCCGATCGGGGTATGTTGTGAGGTTGAATGTAGTGGGAAAAGGGAGGAGATTGGGAAGAGAAAGGTTGAGAGGTATTAGGCCATTTCTTCCTCTCACTCACCTCTTTTCCCTCTCTACTAGTTTCAGCCTTACGAAACACCCCAATTCGGGATGCCAAAGTCCCACTGGCTTAAAATAACAAGAAAAAGTCAACTGGCCAATTTTCAAAAACATCGTCGCTATCAAAAGAGATTATTTTGATTATTGAATATACCGTATTTTGAGAATCTTTTGTAACAGACCGGATGGTAGCTGAGTGGACAAACGGGTATGATTCCCACCCGGGCGTCGCGGGTTCAATTCCTCTGCTGGCTGAGTCCTCCGTAATTGCACAAGCAACATCTTCCGCTTCTTATAATGGCAGTAGGAGTGGCTTAAGCATTGTCTGGTTATTTGTGACCCAGTGATGTTTGTATTTATTTAAAAAATGAAAAACATCTCGCGAAAGGAAGTTAGTATGATTGTTGTACAAAAAAACCCTAGATTTAAGAATTCTACATTATTGTTTTTGGGTAGAACTTTTCTCAGAAGTGAAGTGCGTATTTGTTATTTTCCCCAAAGAAAATAAACACGTTACGCTCTATTAAGAAGTCATAAGTTAGGGCATCAAACAAGACTTTTACCGATAGCAAGCATTTAACTTGTGCGGGTTATTCGAGATTCTCATCACGGAAAGAAATAAAAACTTTTCCCTCAGAAGAGGAATACGTTTATTGTTTTTCCCTCGGAGGAGGTAGAAATTTATTGTTTTTCCCTCACAATAGATTCTCCTGCCGGCGACGCATGCCCCCTTTCGCCTGTACTCGTATTTATTTCTAATTCAAGTTTAACTTCAATTATTTTGTTAAATTCCCATTTTTCGAATGTAACTGTTTTTTTTTAATTTTATTTTCTACAGTTAATACCACACAAGAGTCTCAACTGCTCCAAAATGTCTAGAGCTAGTGAGACTAACCTAATTGGTCGTAATTATGCAGACAGCGCCCGCCCCAAAATTTAACAAAAACAAGTTCAACGTGTTTTCCTGTAGATAAATACGAGATTTCTATCTGCTGAAAATATCCATGCTACAAATGCATGAGATTTTTGGTCACTCAATTTTTTATCAACGCACATTCTATGTATTTGACTTAAATTGAAGTATAAAAACATTAAAAAATGTAGGATTACAAGAAAAGCATTTTTTTTTAATAAAAACATTGTAAATTACCTATTTATAATTATGCCCGTAAATAGAAAAAACCCTGATATTTACCTGACGCATATTAATGTTTTTTTATGGTCATATTTCCAAACGCACTCTTCTCATGATTTAATAAAACAAATTTATAACTTTATTCCACTTTTATTTTATGACTGTACCGGTTTCAGCCTATGACGGCCATCTTCAGACTGGTACATGTTGTTGTTAACCTACGGCTTATATACTATTTTTGGGGATGTCAGGGGTAGTAAACAATGATTTTACTTTAATTATATTCATCAGTATTGTTGCAAAATTTTAATAGTTACAGGGTAAAAGCTACTTTTAATTAATTGGTTTTATTTTTTTATATATCTATCTGGAATATTTATTTATTTTATTTAATATTAAAGATGGGTTACAGTTGCATTTCTATAAATATGAATTGACAATGTATTTATATAATGAAAGGTTGGTGAATACTGATTGTGATGAGTTTACTTTAGATTTTCCCATCTTAATTGTGATGTCCAGATGTACAACATAATTTTCTAACTATTGGGTTACTCCCAGCATTATGGTATAATTAGTTTTATGATTCTATTCATTATGCACTGTTAGAGTAGATTACTTCTATTATTATATAATTTCTCGGTATCAAGGAATTTTTAAGTGCTATGCACTTGGGTAACAACTTACATTTATTGTTATTACCTATTGATTGTTTGGAATTTTCAGTCATAAAATAAAAGTGGAATAAAGTTATAAATTTGTTTTACTATATCATTAAAATGGAATTCCACCACGAATTAACAGTTTCAAAATTAGAAATAATAAAAAGCACTCTTCTCAGTTTAATTTTTTGCTTTTTGCATAACTACGTCCGCTTGGGGTATGTTGTGAGGCTGAAGGTAGTGGAAAGGGGAAGGAGATAACAAAAGAGAAGGTTGAGAAGTATCTGGTGTACCGAATCTGGTCACCAAACTCGGCCAAAGCCATTTCAATCATTGTTTCGATTCTGAATGTTAGTCTTTCACCAGGGCGATACTTGGAGTATCTACACACTCTGGAACGTGTCGCAAATATACTAGACTTTATTTTATATGAATTAAATGCGCTATGACACACATTGATTACATAAAATCTTGAAGTAACAATATATGGAGGGATAGCTAATTTGTTTTACCCAACCTATCCGAAATTGTAATAAATCACTTTTTCCGAGTTTTTACATCGTACACCATGAGAGAGAAAGAGACAAAAAATTTCTTGGAACACTTCTATATACTGTCGCAATGATCTTAAGCTGGTTATTTTCGCTGGTTAATGGCGGGACTCCGCCCACATTTTTTATTTTGCCACTAAACTTGACACAACTAAACGGTTTTTTAGGTTAGATGCTATATTTTTGTTGATAAAAATACTGTTAAAAAGTGGCTATACGAATACACAAAAACATTATGTCGATATGTGATATGAATGGATGTATAAATACCGTAGCCTTAGTCTTAGCCACGCCCATTTGCGCCGAGTCATGTTAAAATCATCAAAAACAAGTCCAAAACTGACTTCACTGCCTTGGCTTGGGCTACCTCTTGTATACTCTAAGCATTAAATTAAATGCGCACGCCGGGTTTGAACCCGTGACCTCTGGATCAAAGCAGTTGGGACTCTTGTGCAGTGTTCATTTTAAAAAGAGTTATTGTTGCAGACTGCATTTCAATAAAAATAATAACTATAAGACCGGTCGGTAGCTGAGTGGACAAACGCGTCGAATTTCCACTAGGGCGTCGTGCGTTCAATTCCTCTGCTGGCTATGTCCTCCACCATTGCACCAGCAACATATCATAAAAAATAAAAATATTTTTAAATGATCAAGTCCAAATTTGTTAATACCGCACAAGAGTTCCAACCGTCTGGAGCTCGTGAGATTATGGCATCCCTAATTGGGCTATGTCGTGCGGCTGAAGGTAGTGGAGAGGGGAAAGCGATGGGGAAAAAGAAGGTTGGAAAGTGCCTGTCCAATCAGATCTAGTCACCAAACAGTCAATTTCAAGTCATTTCTAGCAACGTTTCGATTCTGAATGGTGGTCTTTTAGCAGGGCGATACTAAGAGTATCCTTCACTCTGTCGCCGAAGATTAAGCATGCTGCCGAACTGATTTTAAAAATAACCCTAAGGTAGTGGGGGTTGGCGCATTTTCAATTCGGTTGTGCCAACGTAAGAGATTCAGATTAGCCAGGATTTAGAGGGGCGCCCCAAGGAGCGTAACTCTAGCAGCGTTATGTAACGAAACACTACTGTGTTCTGTTAGGGGCGGCATTTCAACCCTTGCGTGGTTTATGGCGGTTGTATTTTAACTTTGCGTTGAAAATTAACCCCTTTTTATACATAACACAAACGCGTGAATTATGTTGGTGTACAAAAAAAGTGAGGGCGGCTTTAGTTACGAAGAATATTTTTGGAAATGTTTTTTTTTTCAATTTCTTGCCGTCGGCTAGAGCCAGTGGGACTATGTCGTCCTCAGTTAGGGTGTGTTGTGAGTCTTATGGTGTAAAAGATGTGAAAAAGAAGGTGGGAAGTGCTAGAGTATTGATGTCTTGAGCCATTTCAAGCAACGTTTCGATTCTGCCAGCTCAGGTAATTTGCCATATTATAAATTTTAATCAACAATGACATTACCTTCCATTCTGAAACTTACCAAGCATTACGCCTTTTCTCCGCAAGGGTAGGCTGAGAAGATGGATTGCCACACAATTATGTATCGGCACACACGCATTGCTTCATTCACATTCATACATCGTCTCAAACATACTCTTCTTTTATTCTGACTCTTAACATGGCCCAACCTAAGTATTTGATTCACTTGGTTCTACCGCGACTTTTTCGGGTGTCCCCGACATCTTATGCCGCTTTTTTGCGTCATATATTATTTTCACACTTTTAACTCGGTCATAAATGGTTTTACCACACAAAGATCTCATATCTACAGCATTCAGTATACTTTCATCCTTCCTCTGCCAGTTACATGCCTCACTGCCATTTTATTTTTTTTTTTACATGAATACCGCACAAGAGTCTCAACTGCTCCCAACCGTCTAGAGCCAGTGAGACTATGGCATCCCCAAATAGGGTATGTTGTGAGGCTGAAGGTAGTGGGGAGGGGATGGAGATCGGGAAGAGGAAGGTTGGGATGTACCTGGCTATTCAGATCTGGTCACCAAACACGGCTTAAGCCTTTAATATTATTATTATTGAGTTCTGCTATTTTAAGTTTTTTATTTTAGTTTTTAGTGACAGCTGTTTCGGCGTTTAAGGCCATTGTCAAACTGTCCTTAAACGCCGAAACAGCTGTCACTAAAAACTAAAATAAAAATTTAAAAATAGCAGAACTCAATAATAATAATATTAAATTTAATTCAATTGAATTATATAAAAATTAAAATGGAGTTCTACAAATTAAACACAAAAACTATAAATAAACGGCTTAAGCCATTTCAAGCAACGTTTCGATTCTGAATGGTGGTCTTTCACCAGGGCGATACTTAGAGTATCTACCACTCTGGAACGTGCCGCAAATATACTTGTTATTATTTTTATATGAATTAAATGTGTTATGACACATATTAATTAAATAAAAGTTATTGGCGCACGCCGGGTTTGAACCCGCGACCTTTGGATTCGTAGTCGAGGGTCTTGCCACTCGACCATGGAGGCCGTCATTACATACATTAGGGTTAGTATAAGCACTCCATTGTGAACTGCTAGCTTCACTTCTTTTGCCTTTTTGTATCTGGGCCAACAGCTTTCAGTCCTTCTTAATAGAGTTTTCTGCATTCAACCTTCTTTCAATGTCCTAATCAGCCATTCTCGTAAACATATTTTTAAATACACAAACGGTTTGGTAAACTTTCAAATCATTTTACGGTAAGGATGTTAATGGTAAGGGGTAGTTTTTATTAATCTAAAATATAAACTACCTATTTCCGAATGCACCCTCGGAAAACTCACTTATAAAGATAAAGATGACAAATTGTTTTGAATATTTTATTGGCTAAACAACCCGTAATGTCAATGTTAGAATCAAAGGACATCTTAGATGTTTAAATAACCACGGTTTTTCAGATTCACCAATCATCTTATTGAAATAGATCATACCTTCAATAAAAGCACCGGTGCTCAAATTGTCTATAAAAAATAGTCACGGTAACAGATTAAATAATTTAAAAGCACTACAAACAAAGAAAGCCATCAAAGTGAATAGTAATATTCATGAAATTTCACATTTTTCTTTGATCACTTTCTCAGGTAACGTTTTACCTCTTTCATTTCATATTTTATAATTTGTTATAATTTAAATGTTGTTCTATTATTTTTGCGTTGTTCTGTTATTTTATTTTATATTGTGTTCTCCCTCTCTATGTAGATATATGTATATACATCCGCACACTTTGTATTGTTGGTTTATTTTAATTTTGTACCCTGATGATGTTGAAAATTAAAATAAAATCTCTGGTCTTGAACAAAGTTTTTATTTAATTTTCAAAATCTGATATTTTTGTCACAGATTCATTGGAGTCAATTTAAATGTAAATCTCGGACTAACACCACGTTTTTGGGAGCTATGCCACCGTAAATAATAATTACAATACATGTTGTAATTGCTGTTCTTAGTGGCACATCGCTAATACGATTATTTGCTTCACTACCCTGTTACATAAATCTCCTTATTTCTGACACTGGGTAAATTACGGCCTTACGTAAAGTAGTCAACTCATGTGATTAAAATAACAATGAGAGAAAACTCAATTTACTTAAAGGCTTGACTTTATCTTACGGGTAGCAATGGTTGTTCGCACAATTCACAACCTATCATCATATTTCACGTGAACTCTTATTTCAAAGAGAAGGGGTAACCACATCTAGTTGCAAGTTCTAACTTAATCTATTACGTAATGAGAGTCTTTGACGTTTGACTAATAGATGCAAAAATAATTCTCACTCATCTTTTTACAAACAAAAGTAAATAATATGGGTTGGATCCGAAGCTGCGATAAAACAATAAATGTGTTTTCAGCTTCAGATTAATTTTTAGAAAAATGGACTGTAAAACGATAAACTATAATGCTTGAAGAAAGTGTCTAATTATGGATGTGAAGAGATTATGAAGTAAAAGGAAGTAAGGAATGAAAAGAAAATACTAAATATGGGACATCCAAGGTGCTTTCATGAGCGGAAGGGGGTGTATGGATCAAATTTTCTCATTGCGAATGCTTACAGAATTTTTTTTGGCAAAAAACCAGAAACTTTTCTGTGCTTTTGTCGATTTGCAAAAGGCATATGATCGAGTTGATAGAAACAAATCGTAGAAGGTATTATCCATGTATGGAGTTAACCCGAATCTTATACAAGCAATAGCGTCCTTGTACGAGGGAAGCGTTGCATGTGTTAGAGTGAACGGTTATTTTACGAAGTGGTTTAACATCACAAAAGGTGTAAAGCAAGGCTGTGCAATGTCACCGTGGTTGTTCAATTTGTACATGGATTATTGTATTCAAGAATTGAAAGCTGTGGGCTCGGGCGCGAAAATGAACAATCTGAAAGTATGTTGCCTATTGTATGCGGACGATGCGGTGCTGATTGCTGACAGTGGATGAGTTTGTGTATTTAGGAAGTATGTTTAAAAAAGACGGAAAGGCTGATAAGGATATTGAAACAAGGGTGAATTCAGGAAACTCCATCAATGGAGGACTGAACGCTGTTGGCGTAAATAAGAAATTGTACAAATAAGCGAAGCTAGCAGTCCACAATGGAGTGCTTATACCAATCCTGATGCATGGCAGTAAGGCATGGAACTAGCAGAGGATGGTTGAAAGTAGATTAAATGCTGTGGAAATGAGATCTTTGAGACGTAAGTGCGGTAAAACTATGTATGACCGTATTAAAAATGTGGATATCCGGAAAGAATGCAAGGCTAATGTGATCGTAATGAATAGGATCGAGAAAGGGACGCTTAGATGGTTCGGGCATGTAGAGTGAATGAACGAAGAAAGGAGTTTTGAAAATAATATATATAATGCGAAAGTGAATCGAAGAAGAAGTCGAGCTCGCCCGAGAAAGATATGGCACGATAAATTCACTCATCGATGAAGTTGATGTTTTAGTTCTTGATTAGTTTTATACACAACGAATCGCAACAAAATCACTTAATTTAATATTATTTGAAGAACAACAAGAAACCGAACGACCAAACGAGACTCCAGCGAACGAACACGTTTTTTCACATAACTCTTCAGTATCTTGATTGTCACTCATTTTCGAACACGGTGTTGTTGAATAGGGGAATCGAATAGCAAAATGGTGGGATTGGTAGGAACTGGATACAAAAACAATTAGGTAATAACCTAACAAATTATCTCTTTGAAATCCAAATATATGCAAAAACAATTCTCATGCATCTTTTTACAAACAAACATAAATATTACAAAGACCACACACTCGTCTTACTCGAAATATTAACAAAGATTTACTTAAAAAATCCTGTTATCTTTACTACTTTTGGACAACGGAGTTTTAAGTATATTGCGACACGAGTCTTCAATATTCTTCCAAAAAAATTAAAACAAAGTGAAACATTATACAAATTCAAACATACTATAAGAAATTGGATTAAACAAATTTGAACACATAAAACAACAAAATATAAATACACCATTAAAAGTTTATAAAAGTATAATATGGAGAGGTACCCTTGCGAAACAGTGTAGTCAGTATTGTTCACTTTATACTTACTAAATTAAAAAAAAACAAAGATATATTAAAGGATGTTGGATAGCCTATTAGTTACCGCCCACATGGAATTCGGACATTTTGTACAAAAGATGTATGACGAGCCCAACAGAATTTCGGTCCAAACTGAACACTTACCTTTTCAGACTCTCATATCCTTAAATTCATTAAAAGAATCTCAACATAATCTGTCTCTCTACGAATTACCTTTAGATATGCAAATTTTAAACAAATCCTGTACTGTATGACAAATTCAGAAAGTCCATTCTTTTAATTTCGCTCCCATGCCCTAAATCGGAATTTTTTTTTTTTTAAATAATAATCATAATTTTAAGTTAATAATTGTGTCTATCTGATGGGACCTGCCAGTATAACCATTCCTGTATATATTTTTATTTAAACTAAGAATTAATATGTAACGATAGAAAGTTAGATCTGTACGGCGCCCTTGAGGTGATTTTTCACAAAAACGGCGCTATGCAAATCGTCCAAATATTATTATTATTATTACTAAACATATTTGAACACATGAAACAACACAATATAAATAAACCATTAAAATGATTCATAAAGTCAAAATATCACACAAACACTAATAACAAAAATTTGCCCGGTCGGCAATGATGGACAAACGCCTTTGTTAATTTTACCACTTTGTATCGTAAAAAAATTTGAAAATTCTTAAGTTCGGTCCAAAATATTTAAAACTGTCTAAATACTTATTTATGGTTTTAAAGTTTATTTTGTAGAACTCAATTTTAATTTTTAGGTTTTTTAATTTTATTTAAACAATAATTATTTTGAAAAGTGGTGTTTTATAATGTTTGTTTGGTCTTATTTGAACATTCACGCATTATGTTAGGTATGTTATTTTATAGCACTATTTATTATTTAATTTTATCACATTATCATTATTCACCATCATGTTCGATTTATTTGTATAACCACTGTAAGTGGCAAAATAACACAAATGTAGGGGCGGACTTCCTCCATAATCCAGTGGTAAGATAGCCAGCTTCGGGGGTTCAAACCCGACAGCGCGAAGAATTTTTATTTAATTAATTTGTTGTCTCTTTGATTCATATAAAATATGGTGTGCGAAAACTCGGAAAAATTATGATTTAAATGAAAATTGAAAATTTCGGATGGGTTGGGTAAAAAACGCCTATTCCCACCCGGGCATCGTGCGTTCAATTATTCTGCTGGCTAAGTCTTCCATCATTGCACAAGAAAATTTTTCCGCTTATTATGATGGCAGAAGGAGTTTTTCAAATATTGTCAGGGTATTCGTAACCCGGGAATGTCTTTCTTTAAAAACAAAAAAATACTCGAATCGGGCCATGTGAAGAGTCAGAATAACACAAGAGTATGTATGAGACGATGTGTGAATTTGAACGAAGCAAGGAGTGTGTGCCAAAACAGAGTTGTGTTGCTGTCCGTCTCTGCCTACCCCTGCAGCGAAACGGCGTGAT
Source organism: Drusus annulatus (assembly GCA_022651775.1). Taxonomy (NCBI): domain Eukaryota; kingdom Metazoa; phylum Arthropoda; class Insecta; order Trichoptera; family Limnephilidae; genus Drusus; species Drusus annulatus. Next base: position 1,308,550 of record JAGWCC010000367.1, on the reverse strand, counting down.
TGTTAGTTAGTTAGTTAGTAATTGCTGTTCTTTTTCTGTCGCTCTTTTCTTCTCATTTCGTGTTATGTATGTTTTGTAATTGTACGATGGTCAGTTAATATTTAAATAAATATCACCACTGGCAAAACATGCGAACAGACGGTGTTCCTAAAATACGCGGTCGAACTAGTTTTGCGGATATTTTGCAGTTAAGTGCAGTAATGTTATCTTCTTTCGCCCAAAGCTCCAAGTTGACTCTCACTCTAAGCTTTTCCCATTAAGCTTAAACCGTTCCCCGTTTCCTCGTTTTATGGAAGCTCTTTAATGAGAGTAATCTACAATCTCCTGCATACATTACCGCCATTTACTGCCGCTTCCTAAAGACTGGATCCAGGTAATAAGGCTTTCATATCTAATTAAATCCAACTTCCGTTCCGTTCTCGGAGCATTATTATACTTATGGGCTCTTTGGTTGATTGTCTTTCAGCGCCGGAAAACTTTCGGGCGAGATTATCGACGCCGCTTTCAAGGAAAGTGTAGTTTGGCATCTCACTGGTGCATTTGTGTAGAAAACGTCTTTCTATGAGAATTTCCCGCAGAGATAAACTCGTGAAAAGCTAATTAATCAACTAAACATCGCGCCGTTTCCTCGCGGGGGTGGGCGACAATGACGGACCGCCGTACAACCAATGACGTTACATAAATATAGACACGTTGTAGCGCTCTTATAGCCGCAATAAGCACGCTAGTTGGTGTGATCGGTGTTTAAGCCGATTTAGTACTAAACGGTCGTGCGTCGCTTGAGGTCGCTTCAAGCAAGTATGGAACGCGGTCCGAACTTCGGATCTGTTTCGTTCATACACACATATTCTATGAATGTCTATCTTTGTCATGCATGACCGATATTTGAATGATGAATTTACTGGTAACGCGTGTGTTTTGCTTGCCACATTTTTTGTTAATATTCTAAGGCCAAAACGTGTCTATATATGTAACGTCATTGCGTACAACTCTGTCTTGGCACACATTCTTTGCTTCGTTCACATTCATACATCCTCTTCTGTTACTATTTGACGGCCTCCATGGTCGAGGGGTAGAATGCTCGACTACGAATCCAAAGGTCGCGGGTTCAAACCCGGCGTGCACCAATAACCTTTATTCAATTAATGAGTGTCATAACACATTTAATTCATGTAAAAAAAATAGTAAAAAGTATATTTGCGGCACGTTCCAGAGTGGTATCTAACTCTAAGTATCGCCCTGGTGAAAGACCACCATTCAGAATCGAAACGTTGCTTGAAATGACTTTGTACGTGTTTGGCGACCAGATCTGAATAGTCAGATGCTAATCAACCTTCTCTTCCCCGGTTCTTTTTCAGTCTCACGACATACCCCAATTAGGGATGCCATGGTACCACTGGCTCCAGACAGGTTGCAGGATGCAGTTGAGACATTTGTACGGCATTTATTTTTAAAAATAAATATAAAAAGCTACTGTTTTTCGCTTGAATACCATTTAATATAGACACCTGAGGCGTGTGTGCGATTAAGAATATGTATGACCGTGTTAAAAATATGGATATCCGGGTAAAGAATGCAAGGCTGATGTAAGCGTAATGAATAGGATCAAGAAAGGGACGTTGACTTTAGCCGTGCGTGGTGACCAGATTTGAATAACCAGGTACTTTCTGATCATCCTCTTCCCCATCTCCTTCCCTCTCGCACTACCTTCAGCCTCACCTGATCATCCCAATTGGGGATGTCATAGTCTCACTGGCTCTAGACGGTTTGGAGCAGTTAAATTCTTACCACTCGACCAGACGGCCTCCATGGTCGAGTGGTAAGACGCTCGACTACGAATCCAAAGGTCGCGGGTTCAAACCCGGCGTGCGCCAATAACTTTTATTTAATCAATATGTGTCATAACACATTTAATTCATATGAAAATAATGAAAGTATATTTGCGGCACGTTCCAGAGTGGTAGATACTCCAAGTATCGCCCTGGTGAAAGACCACCATTTAGAATCGAAAAGTTGCTTGAAATGGCTTTGGCCGTGTTTGGTGACCAGATCTGAATAGCCAGGTACATCTCAACCTTCCTCTTCCCAATCTCCTTCCCTTCCCCAGTACCTTCAGCCTCACAATATACTCTATTTGGGGATGCCATAGTCTCACTGGGTCTAGACGGTTGGGAGCAGTTGAGACTCTTGTGCGGTATTCATATAAAAAAAAAAATTAAAAAAGTTGGGCCTCTTTTGCGGTATTCACTTTTAAAAAATAGGAGGTTTTTAAATATTGTCAGGTTATTCGTAACACGGGAACGTTTGTTGAATTATCATAAGCTTTCAACAAGAAATGTGCGATAAACAAGTTTTTGTTAAAATAATCAGAACTTATTATTACATGATTGCGAAAGATAATGGAAGAAGAGGTCGAGGACGCCCGAGAAAGACATGGCACGATCATGTGAATCAAATAACTACAGAATAACAGACGAGTATGGAAAGTCGAATTTTAAGGCCAGTAAACTGTCATTTCTGACATATCCTTTCTTTTGAGTCTAACCGGGTAAAATTTTCAAAAACTATGTGTTTTAATGCTGTAGAAATGAGATCCTCGAGGCGTATGTGGAGTAAAAACACGTATGACCGTGTCAATAATATGAATATCGGAAAAATGCAAGGCCGATGTAAGCGCAATGAATAGGATCAAGAAAGGGACGCTGAGATAGTTTGGGTATGTGGAGCGAATGAACGAAGAAAGGAGTGTGAAAAAAATATATGACGCGAAAGTTAATGACAGAAGAAGTCGGGGACGCTTGAGGAAGACAGCTCGGCACGATTAAGTGAATCAAATACTTGAGTCGGGCCGTGCGAAGAGTCAGAATAACAGAAGAGTATGTATGAATGTGAATTGAGCAGTACGGTTTATGCCAAGACAGAGTTTATTTATTTTATATTTGCAAAAACAGTTTTACACCAAAACATTGCAAAAAACACAAAAGTGGTAATCATAATTACACAAAGATTAAAGTAAAAAGAAGTATAAAAACAAAAAAAATAGTTTTCAAGAAGTACATAATATAGTTCGAACTTAATAGCTAGTTCTTACTTAAACTTGATGTAGCTCGTGTGAAAAATATCCAAATTTCCTGCGAGACAGTTAATTAACCTAGTTAGTCTTCCCAGATGAATGAACTATGTGATATAATGATGGCTAAATGTTTGGATGTACTCTGTCTAACAGAGAGTATGAAAAAAGAGAGCGGTACAGTGCAACATAATGACACGCTCGTCATCTGGTCCGGGCGACCAGAAACAGAGGGCTTGTCAAGGTGTTGCAGCGTTACTGTCTCTAGAATGGCTAAATGTATGTTGCAGTATGAATGTGTAAGTGCGAATAATGTGGATCCGGTTCAAAAATCGGGTTGACAAGGGTGTTTCTTGTCATTGGTTATGCTCCTGTCAATTCTGAATGCGACGAAGTGAAAGATGCTTTTTGGACTAGTGTGAATGATGTAATGAGGCTTAAAAATACGAATGAAAGGATTATTATGGCAGGGGACTTGAATGGGTGGGTGGGAATCAGACGAGACGGGTTTGAGTCGGCTTTAGGTATGTTTGGGGATAAAAGGACGAATAATAACGGTAAAAGAATACTCGAAGTATGTTTAGAGTGGAACCTGTTTGTATCGAATACTTTCTTTGATCATAAAGGTATCCACCAATATACGTGGGAAAGGGAAATGAAAGGTCAATTATCGATTTTTGTGGTAATTGACTCTAGGTTGAGAGCCAATACCGTGGACACGAGAGTTTACAGAGGGAGCTGAGGTTGAATCTGACCACTTCTTGGTAGTTTCTAGATTAAACCTCTTTCGCGGCTGGCGAACTAAAGTGAAAACGGTGTCGACTCCAACAAGAGTCAAAATAGAAAAACTGCAAAACGATAATGTGAGAAGTAAGTATGAGAAATGTATGGATACAAGATTGAATGAGAAGGGAATGGATGGTCTAAGCATAGAGGAAACATGGAACCATATAAAAGTGAGTCTATGCGAATCTGCTAGAGAGGTTTGCGGAATAAGCACGCAAGGTAGGGAAGAAAGGTGACGCATGGTGGGATGACGAGATTAAAGCACTGGTCTCAGAGAAGAAGAAAGCATGGTTATGTCTGATAGCGACTGGCAGTGCTTCTAGCGCGAGAGGGATCGAGCGAAAGAAGTATACAAGGAATGCAAGAAAAGAGTAAGTGTTGGAGTGAAAGAACGAAAGAAACGCCTGGAAGAAGAAGAGGAATAAAATGACAAATCACTTCCAAGAAAACATTAAATTGTTTTGAAGGAGGTCAAGAGGTCCCGAAACGGCCCAGAAAGCGGATGCGTGAAAGTTGTAAAATCGAAAGATGGAAAAATGTTGACAAATGAGGAAGAAATAAAAAAGAAAGATGGATGAAATATTTCGAAGAGGTTTTTGAAAGCACCCCAAGCGACAGTGTTCCCAGTGTCGAATCAGGTATGAATGATGATGAAGAAGTGAATGTTGTCGAAATCAGCATGGATGAAATAAAAAAGATCGATTAAATGCATGAAGAATGGTAAAGCTGTTGGATTCGACAATCTCGCTGCTGAATACTTTAAAGGAGATAGCCATGTAGTTCTCACATGGCTGTGCAAACTTTTTAACCAGTGTTTAGAGGAGGGTTACACGCCATTAGATTGGAGAAGGGCTGTGATCATGCCTCTGTACAAAGGTAAAGGGTCACGCATGGAATGTGGGAACCATAGGGCTATAAGCTTACTAAGTTCAGTTGGCAAGCTGTATGGTAGAATATTGATTGAAAGGGTAAGAATGAAAACAAAAGACAAAATTTGGGACATTCAAGGGCTTTCATGAGTGGAAGGGGGTGCATGGATCAAATTTTCTCATTGCGGATGCTTACAGAGAAGTTTTTGGCAAAAACCAGAAACTTTTCTGTGCTTTTGTCGATTTGCAAAAGGCGTATGATCGAGTTGATAGGGACAAATTGTGGAAGGTATTATCCATGTATGGAGTTAACACAAATCTTATACAGGCAATCGCGTCCTTGTACGAGGGAAGCGTTGCATGTGTTAGAGTGAACGGTGATTTTACGAAGTGGTTTAACATCACAAAAGGTGTAAAACAAGGCTGTGTAATGTCACCGTGGTTGTTCAATTTGTACATGGATAATTGTATGCAAGAATTGAAAGGTGTGGGCTTGGGCGCGAAAATGAACAGTGTGAAAGTATGTTGCCTATTGTATGCGGATGATGCGGTGCTGATTGCTGACAATATGGAAGATCTACAGTTTCTCGTGTCTAGGATGAACCAAGTATGTATGCAAAATGAGTTGATGATGAATGTAAGTAAGTCCAAAGTGATGGTGTTTGAAAGAGAGAGTACGAGAACAGCGTGCAATATAGTTGTGAATGATGAATACTTGGAGCAAGTGGATGAGTTCGTGTATTTAGGAAGTATGTTTACAAAAGAGACGGAAAGGCTGATAAGGATATTGAAAGAAGGGTGAATGCAGGAAACTCCATTAATGGAGGACTGAACGCTGTTGGAGCAAATAAGAAATTGTCCAAAGAAGCGAAGCTAGCAGTCCACAATGGAGTGCTTATACCAACCCTGATGTATGGCAGTGAGGCATGGAACTGGCAGAGGAAGGATGAAAGTAGACTGAATGCTGTGGAAATGAGATCTTTGAGACGGATGTGCGGTAAAAACCATGTATGACCGTATTACAAATGTGGATATCCGGAAAGAATGCAAGGCTGATGTGAGCGTAATGGATAGGATTAAGAAAGGGACGCTCAGATGGTTTGGGCATGTAGAGCGAATGAACGAAGAAAGGAGTGTGAAAAGAATATATGATGCGAAAGTGAATGGAAGAAGAAGTCGAGGACGCCCGAGAAAGACATGGCACGATCAAGTGAATCAAATACTTGAATCGGGTCGTGTGAAGAGTCAGAATAACAGAAGAGTATGTATGAGACGATGTATGAATGTAAATGAAGCAATAAGTGTGTGCCAAGACAGAGTTGTATGGCGGTCCGTCCTCTCTGCCTACCCTTGCGGGGAAACGGCGTGATGGTTAGTTAGTTAGTTAGTCTTCCCAGGGGCATCACCATTGGTAAGTTAGTTCTGCACCTGGGAAGAAACAGAAGCCTGTGTTGGCGGCCGCGCGTGAAATTATCAGGGACGTAAAATCCAATTTCCGCCAGGATGTCAGGTATTAATAATACATCGTTCAGGAGTTTATAAGCAAAAAAGGAGTAATGCTATATCCCTCCTCGAACTAAGGCTGCAGATACCCAGCATTCCCGAGATAAACAGAGTTGTATGGCGTTCCGTCCTCTCTGCCCACCCCTGCGGGGAAACGGGGCGATGGTCAGTTAGTTAGTTAATAACTTTGGCACTATGATGATGTTGATGTTGCCATAAATGACTTAGTTCGCTCGCCCAGTTGAGAATGTGTAATCAGTTTGAAGGTTGCTAATAATTTATGCGAAACGCGACTTGGAGCCTTCTTGGAGTTGAAGTTTTTAAGTGCAGTGGGTGCACCTTCACCCGACTGCATTACGGATGCATTTTCATCAGTAAGCCTGGCTCTAGCAATCTGAATTAATTCTTGAGAATATGTGAATATATTATATAGAGAGTTTTAAGTTACGGATTTGCTAGCCCAAAGATTCACTTACCTCTTTTAAATGCCCTCCCGGTTGAAAAAAACGTCATTAGTGATGTTATTGTAGCCGAAAACGATTTTTTTTTTTCAAAGTTAAATTTTTTGAGTGGAGATTTTTCAGTACACCGTGCGGTGCACCACCAAAACTGAAAAGTCCTGAAAAACTTCATACGAAAAAAATTTTTTTTCAAAAAAATAAAAATCACTTTCGGCTACAAAAACATCAATAATGTAGTATTTTTCAATCTTAGCACTCTAGCATACTAAAAAGTCACGAGCCGCCACTGGTTGTTTCGTGTTTTCATTTCGTTTATGTTGATTTGGAGCTTTGTTTGGTTTAAACCTCACAAAATAGCGTTGTAGCTCTTTTGCCTTTGTGGCGTCGATATAATCAATTAAAAATTACTGAAACCGGTTAGTAGCTGAGTAGAAAAACGCGTCAAATTCCCGCCTGGCGTCGTGGGTTCACTCTGTTTGCTAGCTAAGTCCTCCATCATTGCACAATCAACATTTTCCGCTTGTAATTATGGCCGAAATATATATTTTTAAATATTGCCATTTAATCAACGTATCGCGATGTAACCCGTCTCTAAGAAGGTAATAAAACTACCCGAATATGAATCTTGACGGCCTCTATGGTCGAGTGATAGACGCTCGACTACAAATCCAAAGGTCGCGGGTTCAAACCCGGCGTGCGCCAATAACTTTTATTTAATAAATATGTGTCATAACACATTTAATTCATATAAAAATAATATAAAGTATATTTGCGGCACGTTCCAGAGTGGTAGATACTCTAAGTATCGCCCTGGTGAAAGACCACCATTCTGAATCGAAACGTTGCGTGAAATGGGTTAAGCCGTGTTTGGTGACCAGATCTGGATAGCCAGGTACTTCCCAACCTTCTTCTTCCCCATATCCTTTCCCTTTCCACTACATTCAGCCTCACAACATACCCTCATTAGCGATGCCATAGTTTCACTGGCTCTAGACGGTTGGGAGCAGTTAAGACTTTTGTGCGGTATTCATTTAAAAAAAAAGAGTATTTTTCAATGTTATTGTAAAGCCTCCTCTGTCAGCAATAAAACAAAACCCGAAGTCACAGATGTTCACTATGAGACTCAATAAGCGTCCATTCCGGATACTAATAGTATACTAGTCTAGTCTTAATACACACGTAAAAAGGGACATAGTGAGTACATCGCGAAGTAGCGTGTCGGAATTAAATTTAAAACCTTTGTACGTATGAGCGAAAATTACCAGTATTGTTTTTGCATACATTAGCGCCATTTACAGAAGACGGCTTAGCGTATTAATACTATCAGATATGCCATAGATTTAGTTAAAATTACCAGTCTGAAGATGCCTTACATAAGGTGAAACCGGTCAGTTCTTTTTTTATATTTTTTATATGAATACCGCACAAGAGCTTTTACTGCTCCCAACCGTCTAAAGCCAGTGAGACTATGGCATCCCCAAATAGGGCATGTTGTGAGGCTAAAGGTAGTAGGGAGGGGAAGGAGATTGGGAAGAAGAAGGTTGGGAAGTACTTGGCTATTCATATCTGGTCACCAAACACGGCTAAAGCCATTTCAGGCAACGTTTCGATTCTGAATGGCGCTCTTTCACCAGGGCGATACTTGGAGTATCTACCACTCTGTGAATAATAAATAGTGGAATAGGTTTAAAATATTTTATTGTCAGTTTGTCCGTAAACGAGGAATGTTTGTCTTTCTTTTAAAATGAAGTATAATTAAAAAAATCAACCATTAAGGCTGATTCACACCAACGTCCGGATCCGCTCAGTGACGATACTGTTCCGCAAGAGAGCTTATTTATATGGTATGAATATCAATCAAGGAGTATGTGCCAAGACAAAGTTGTACGGCAGTATATCCTTCTGCCCACCCTTGTGATATTTAACTACTTATTTAGTTAAATAATTATTTTGAAGTGTAAAAATACTTACAACGCAGATTTTTTTTTTAAACCATTTTTTTCATCACTAAATAATATTTGTAATAATTAATAATTGATAAAAGTATTATTTAGTGAAAAAAAAAAGGTTTTTCATTAAAAAAATCTGCGATGTTAGTATTTTACAATTCAAAATAATTATTTAACAAACTAAATAGTTAAATATCACAAGAGTGAGCAAAAGGATATACTACCACACAACTTTGTCTTGGCACATACTCATTGATCGATATTTGTACCATATCAATAAGCTTTCATGCGGAACAATATCGGCACTGAGCGGATCCGGACGTTGGTGTGAATCGCCTTTAAACAGTTTTAGAGAGATGTTTCGCCTTAATTGCGTATTAAATTCAACCCTTAAGTTGAATAATATACGAGCGGTATTACAAACGTAATGTTTTCATCGCGTAAACAAATGGCGTTTAATTCCCTTGCAATTTTAAAAGGCTTTACACGCGTTCAATTATTGTAACTTCACGTCGGAATAATTAATGCGAGAAATTGTCAAAGATAAATACGAGAAGGGAGAAATCAACAGAGGTTCAGAGCAGGGAATTTAGTTTCCCTAATTCTGTAATGAACTGCTGTAATAATGATGTTGTCTCCAGTGTCTGCGGAAAGCCTTTCTTCAAATTACTGTAGGAAAACACGTACAAGTATTGATTTACCACGAAAACAATGGGTTATGTATTAAAAGCAAAGCATTGAAATACAATTTGAAAGTATGCCGTCAAAAACCCCAAGCACTAAACATCGATATAGATTTTATAGACGGCCTCCGCGGTCGAGTGGTAAGACGCTCGACTAGAGATGGTCGATATCAGAATTGGGTTTACCTGCGGTTCCAGTTACCGGTGACTGGACGATTTATGGCTGATTCACACCAACGTCCGGTTATAATATTTTTACTAATTATTTATTATTATAAATATTATTTAGTGATAAAAAAATGGTTTAAAAAATAAAAAATCTGCGTTGTAAGTATTTTTACACTTCAAAATAATTACTTAACTAAATAACTAGTTAAATATCACAAGGGTGGGCAGAAGGATATACTGCCACACAAATTTGTCTTGGCACATACTCCTTGATTGATATTCATACCATATCAATAAGTTTTCTTGCGGAACAATATCGGCACTGAGCGGAACCGGACGTTGGTGTGAATCAGCCATTATCCAGTTCTTTTTGGAACCGGTTCCTGGTGCCAGATAAGTTTCACGAAAGAGATTTAATACTCAAATCGAAAAGTACTAGCAAATCGACAAAAACTTTTGTCAAATTTTTGTTATAATTAATATAATTAGGGAATCAATGTCTATTATAAGAGAATATTACGTAAGTACCTACAAAGGTACTATCTGTGAGGTGCATTATTACATATGCGGTAAGCCAACATTTTTATGACGGCCTGCCTAAATGGAATCCACTCTCGTGGACCCCCATTTACGTCTCATGCAACCCAATTTTTTTTTCACTGGCGTGGACCCTTTGCAGGAGTCGGAATCGACCCCTGGGGGTCGATATAGACCACTTTGGGGATGAGTGCGTTACATGTTATTTTATTTTTTTAAGCAACACTGTGAAAAAGTGGTTGTACAAATAAACAAAAACATTGTGTCGACATGTGCTATGAATGGATGTGTGAATACCCTTGTCCTTGTCCTAGCCACGCCCTGGTTTAGCCGAGTCCGGCAAACCTCGTATAAGTTGACTACGGCGCTATGTCTTGTTTATTATTGCTCTGAGGTACAAACTCATATTTTACTTACTTCGGGTGAAATTGTTATAAATAATTCAAAAATCAATCTTTCTTCAACGCGTTAGTTGTTCGAGTGGTCCGAAGCTATAGGTTCCCATCCAGACGTTGCAGGTTCGATTCCCTGCCTAGCCAAGTCCTCTATCATTGCTCAAGCAACACTTTCCGCTTAAAACGATGGTAGTACGATTTCAAATCTCTACCGACAAGTACTTTTTTTTTGAAGAGGAATTTTACCCAACGCTAAAAAAAACAATATTAGGATAGAAGGGGGTCTACAAAAAAAATCGGCAAGTGGTCTACGAGACAAAAAAGTTTGAGAACCTCTTATGTAACCCAATAACCCGTTGAGTTATCTCAATTTATTTCGCGAATCAAAACGTGTGGGCGGAGTCAACGGAGACGCGGGACACGAAGAACATTCTAACAATACTTTAAAGCGGTGTGATAATTCGGGAAAATCTGTTGTCTCTTTCTTTCTCATGGTGTACGACGTAAAACCCGGAGAAAGTGATTTATCCCAAATCCGTATAGGTTGGGTAAAAAGAAAATTAGCTCTCTCTCCATATATTGTTACTTCAGGGTTTTTAGACATTTCTATTGGTTTACACATTCAGTTTTTATCATAATACACAAATTTTAACTTAATAACTCACTCACCATTACGTAGAGAGGATGAACTGCCATACAACTATTCTGGCACAAACTCCTTGCTTAATTCGCATTTAATCATGGTCCAAAAAATACTCTTATATTATTCTAACGCAAATCAAGTATTTGGTTCACTTGATGATGTCGTGTCTTCCTCGGGCAGCTCCGACTTCTTTTACTATTTACTTTCACGTCACATTCTCCTTACACTCCTTTCATGGTTATTCCACTCTATGGGTCCCAACCATCTAAACATCTCTTTCTTAATCCCATTCATTGCGCTTACGTTAGCCTTGCGTTATTTCCGCATGTCCACTTTTTAACACGTTCATACTTTTTTTCCACACATAGGCCTAAGAAATCTCATTTTTACAGCATTAAGTCTAGTTGCACCCTTCTTTGCCAGTTGAACATAGGCCTAGCAGGAAACATCGATAAAGATTTTATCGATAATGTCGGTAGTTTGGAATCGTTCTCGAGCCCGATTGCAGATCGTCGACCAAACATGCTTAATTTAGTTGACTTGAACTGTCGTTGGTTTGTTGGCGATTCAGTTATTCAGTTGTTTATTATTTTAAAAACATTGCAAATTTTTTGTTCCAAGGCGTTTTTAAATAGAGCGAGTAAGTGTATTAATACACAATATTCATAAATAAAAAACAATTAATTCCAAAAAAATATAAATTGCAATGAATGCAAAGTAAAGACAGTAAAAAATAAAACAATATAAAACAAGACAATTTAAACGTAATTTTTCATCCAAATGATGTATAAAAAAAAATATAAAATAAAACCAAGGAATAATTATACAAATAGCAGGAATGCGATCTGAGCCATATCGACAACCAAGCAGAATTAATAATCGTAATAATATTTGGACGATTTGTATAGCGCCGTTTTTGTGAAAAATCACCTCAAGGGAGAATAGATTAAGATGTCAACTAAACATGCTTAATTTAGTCGATGTGAACTGTCGTTAGTTCATTGGCGATCTGCACTCAGGCTCGGGAATCGTTCCAAATCACCGTTATTGTCGATAAAATCTGTATCGATGTTTCGTGTTATGACCTCCGAAAGGTTTAACACTGCCATATCAACAACCAAGCAGAATCTATAAAGATATCGACTAAACATGCTTAATTTAGTCGATGTGAACTGTCATTGGTTTATTGGCGATCTACACTCGGGCTCGGGAATCATTCAAAATCACCGCCACTGTCGATAAAATCTGTATCGATGTTTCGTGCTAGGATCTCCGAAGGTTTATCATAGCCATATCGACAACTTAGCAGAATCGATAAATATGTTGACTTAAGTTTATCGATTTCGCGTGCACGTCAAATCTATTAAAGGCCATCAGTATAATCTTTCTACAGCGGAAACACTGATACGTTTTATACAGAGCGTTTCTCGTTTTGAAACGTCAAATTCAAAGGAGATAAGTCTGACCAATAATATTCTAGGGCTCCATGCCTCACTGACATGCATTGGGGTCAGGATCAGCACTCTATTATGAACTGCTGATTCCATAAACAGGTAACAAAACTTTTCCAACTAATAATAATTGTACAAATTTTGGATACTGTTTTCACAAATTAAGCAAAATCAATAATTTCATTAAGTCGTCATAAACAGATTCCAATTAAAATATTTTTTATTGTTTTAAACCGGTCATCATCGACTGACAATGCAATATTTGTTTCAATGCCTCTTACCTTTCAAAATATTTTTGTTAAATCAACAAAGTTTATGGATCAAAAGACAAAAAAAATTGAGCAAACCAAAAAACTTTCTATTTTTTTTCGAAAATAATTATCTCTGTCAACCCCCCCAAAAGGTCTGAACATTGTTTAAAAGTTTGATTTATTTTAATTTTTTAATAAATGCGATTGACGCTTTTTTTTATTTCTTATAATGAATACCGAGCAAGAGTTCAAACTGCTCCCAATCGTCCAGAGCCAAATCCAATGAATCCGTCTCGAAGGACCAACGTATTCGGCTCGAAAGACCAATGCAAATATCACCGAATATAAATTTGACAAAACTTAAATATACGAGTATTGTATTATATATTTTAAATACCACAGAAGAGTCTCAACTGCTCCCAACCGTCTCCAGAGCCAGTGAGATTATGGCATCTCCAATCGGGGTATGTTCTGAGGCTGAAATTTGTGAAAAGAGGAAGGTTGGAAAGTACTAAGATATTCAGATCTGGTCACCAAACACGGCTAAAGCCATTTCAAGTAACGTTTCGATTCTGAATGGTGGTATTTCACCAGGGTGATACTTAGAGTATCTACCACTCTGGAACGTGCCACAAATATAGTATTCTTTATTTTACATAAATTAAATATGTGTTGACAATTTTTTCAATGAAAGGTATTTGCGCACGCCGGGTTTGAGCCCGTGACGTCTGGATTGGTAGTCGAGCGTCTTGCTATCTTGACCACGGAGGCCGTCAACTTAAGCTAATCCAAATATAAACTAACTAACTAACTAACCACACGTCGTTTCCCCGCAGGGGTCGGCGGACCGCCATACAACTCTGTCTTGGCACATACTGCTTCATTTAAATATATATTTGCTACATTTACAAGATATATTTATAAGTTTGTCGAGGGTAAGCTGCAAAACAAGTGTGAATACATTGTGACCCAGTCAAAGTTGGTTTCTAACTAGGCAGATGGTGTTCTAAGAAACTGTCGCGATAGTTTTTCCGGCGTTCCCCAAGGACCTTATATTGACCCACTCTTATTCCTGTTAGTCATTAATGATCTTCTCAACTGTCTACCGTGACGATAATAATATCAGATTTATTTGTTAATACTAACGGATAATTGTCCAATTACAAAAAAATACAAAACACGAAACGGGAAAAAAAGAGCAACAGAAAAAGAACTCCGCATACACAATATTTGAATGAATCAATTACGAAAATAGGACAAAAATAAACATTTTAAAGAAAATTCAAGTCAAAGCCTGAACAAGGTTTTGTTAGAGTCGTAAAGAATGACAAAAATTAATTAGACTAGTACCAAAAATTTCAAGACCATGGCTTGAGTTAACAAGTCTCGACATTCTGGACAAACAATGATACCCATTATTAGTAGAGTGATGATTGAGAAACAGCAATTTATTGTTTCTATGTTTAATCCTTATTGTAATTTTTGATCCCTCTATACTCTACACTTATAATAATACATTTAATTGAATGGAACAATAATTAAGGATGGTTAAGTAAAATGTTAAGATATTCCAAAATACAAAATGAATAGAAATGTAAAGATTACACAAGCCTTAGATTACGCAATGAAGTTATATTCAGGTGCAGGTATGCATTGTAGATACTCTTAATAAATTATGAGATGTTTTTTTAAAGTAATTATTCTCAATCTGTCCTACCTGAATTTAGTGAAACACAATTAACTATGTTTGGATAGACCCAGCAGTGAGGCAAATAACTGGCAGAGGAAGGATGAAAGTTGACTTAATGCTGTACACATAAGATCCCTGTGTGGTAAAACCACGTATGACCACCGTGTTAAAAACGTGGAAATCCGGAAAGAATATAAGGCTGACGTAAGCGTGATGAATAGGATTAAAAAAGAGATGCTTGGATGGTTTGGACATGTGAGCAAATGAACGAATCGAGGAGTGAGAAAATAATATATAACGCGAAAGTGAACGGAAGGAAATGTCAGGGACACCGGCGAAAAGGATGTTATGTTAGAATCAGAATAACAGAAGAGTATGTATGAGACGATATGTACATGTGAATGAAGCAAGGAGTGTGTGCCGAGGTATTGAAATACTCTTTGATGCGTCACCGATTTAGTTGTTGGAATAGAATAATCATTTCTGCTTTTATCAGGTGTTTGAAAGAGAGAGTACGAGAACAGCGTGCAATATAGTTGTGAATGATGAATACTTGGAGCAAGTTGATTAGTTTGTGTATTTAGGAAGGATGTTCTAAAGAGACGGAAAGGTTGATGAGGATATTGGAAGAAGGGGGAATGCAGGAAACTACATTAATGGAGGACCGAACGCTGTTGGCGCAAATAAGAAACTGTTCAAAGAAACGAAGCTAGCAGTCCACAATGGAGTGCTTATACCAACCCTTATGTATGGCAGTAAGGCATGGAACTGGCAGAGGAAGGATGAAAATAGACTGAATGAGATCTTTGAGACGTATGTGCGGAAAACCATGTATGACCGTGTTAAAAATGTGGATATCCGGAAGAATGCAAAGCTGATGCAAGCGTAATGAATAGAATCACGAAAGGGACGCTTAGATGATTTGGGCATGTAGAGTGAATGAACGAAGAAAGGACTGTGAAAAGAATATAAGAGGCGAAATTGAATGGAAGAAGAAGTCGGGGACGCCAGAAAAGACATTGCACGATCAAGTGAAGCAAATACTTAAGTAGGGCCATGCCAAGAGTCAGAATAACAGAAAAGTAAGTATGAGAAGATGCATGATTGTGAATTCAGCAAGGTGAGTGTGCCAAGGCAGAGTTGTATGGCGATTCCTCCTCTCTGCCTACCCCTGCGGCGAAAAAGCGTTATATTTAGTTAGTAAGTTAGTTTGGAAATAAAGCGAAAAGCTTTAGTAAGTTCTAGTAAGTTATGTCACAACACATTTAATTCATATAAAGTAATGTTAAGTTAATTTGCGGCACGTTCCAGAGTGGTAGATACTAGAAGTATCGCCCTGGTGAAAAACCACCGTTCAGAATCGAAACGTTGCTTGAAATGGCTTTAGCCGTGTTTGATGACCAGACCTGAATAGCCAGGTACTTCCCGACCTTTCTCTTCCCCATATCCTTCCCCTCCCCGCTACCTTCAGCCTCACAACATACCCTCGTTGGGGGTGCCACAGTTCCACTGGCTCTAGACGGTTGGGAGCAGTTGGGACTCTTAATTTAAGTCGTTATTGACTTTACAATTTGCAGTGTGGTGTTGACACCAGCTTTCTGCTTTATTTAAAATACTATCTAGCGAGCTTTATATCTGAGGTGTTGTTTACACACGTGCCATGTGGACACGAACAGTATAAACACTGTATTATTTGTTTTATCAAACGCCATCTAGCGTGGGGGCTCGGAGTTAGGGGATAATTAATGCTTTGAAAAGTATTAAAAAATAATACTAACATCGCCAGCCAAACACTTTTCATTTCGAGCGTGAGGTTAATATTTGAAATGGTTTTAAAAATATGAAAATCGCTTTTTTGTGCCTTTGTGTGTGCTCGTATTTATGTTGTGTAAAGATAAGTTTTTTTTAAAATTGACTTTGTAACGAAACGTTTATACGGGGTTTTAGCCGTTTAAATGAAAAGTTGCAGCATGAATAAAAATATATTATTTCAAGTGATTTTTTTTTCAGAGTGGTGGTGGTTTTTTTAACAAGAACTTTTATATTTTGTTTTTCAATATTTTCGTAGTAACAGGATAAATATTATACCGTCGCCGGAAAAGCAAAAGGGAAGAAGCGCCATTTCGGAAAGCTAACACCAGCAAATAAGAAATTGTCCAAAGAAGCGAAGCTAGCAGTCCACAATGGAGTGCTTATACCAACCCTGATGTATGGTAGTGAGGCATGGAACTGGCAGAGGAAGGATGAAAGTAGACTGAATGCTGTGGAAATGAGATCTTTGAGACGGATGTGCGGTAAAACCGTGTATGACCGTATTACAAATGTCGGATATCCGGAAAGAATGCAAGGCTGATATGAGCGTAATGGATAGGATTAAGAAAGGGACGCTTAGATGGTTTGGGCATGTAGAGCAAATGAACGAAAAAAGGAGTGTGAAAAGAATATATGATGCGAAAGTGAATGGAAGAAGAAGTCGAGGACGCCCGAGTAAGACATGTCACGATCAAGTAAATCAAATACTTGAATCGGGTCATGTGAAGAATCAGAATAACAGAAGAATATGTATAAGACGATGTATGAATGTAAATGAAGCAAGAAGTGTGTGCCAAGACAGAGTTGTATGGCGGTCCGTCCTCTCTGCCTACCCCTGCGGGGAAACGGCGTGATGGTTAGTTAGTTTTAGTTAACACCACAGAGCACTTTAGTTTTTTTTCGTTTTACAATACTAAAAAATCAACTCAATGCTCTCACTGAATTACTTGAAGTGACACAAAGGTAAAATAGTACCAAACTTTGTCACTTGAGTCGAGCCTTTTCCCAAATGGTAAATATATTTTAGATGGCTGAAGGAACGCAAAAGTCTTCAGAATTAAACGAGTCAGATCATTTAATGCAGAAAAATAAAACTGATCAAAACTGCATATTTATCTCATATTTGACCAAAGTGTCGCTTAAATCTTTCCCTTTACCTATTTTATTTTCATTCACTTTTGCATCATATATTCTTTTCTCACTCCATTATCCATTCATCCGTTTAAGCGTCCCTTTCTTAATCCTATTCATTACGCTTACATCAACCTTGCATTCTTTCTGGATTTCCACATTTTTAACACAGTCATACATGGTTTTACCGCACTTACGGCCTGCATGGTCGAGTGGTAAGACGCTCGACTACGAATCCAGAGGTCGCGGGTTCGAATCCGGCGTGCGCAAATAAATTTAATTAAATTTATATGTGTCATAACACATTTCATTGAAATAAAATTTTATATAGTATATTGGCGGCACGTTCTAAGTATTGCCCTGGTGAAAGACCACCATTCAGATACGAAACGTTGCTTGAAATGCCTTTAGCCTTGTTTGGTGACCAGATCTGAATAGCCAGGTACTTACCGACCTTCCCCTTCCTCATCTCCTTCTCCTCCCCACTACCTTCAGTCTCACAACATACCCCTATTTGGGATGCCATAGTCTCACTGGCTCTAGATGGTTGGGAGCAGTTGAGACTCTTGTGCGGTATTCAGGTAAACAAAAAAAAAAAATCTCATTTCTACAGCATTCAGTCTACTTTCATCTTTTTCTCTGCCAGTTCCATGCTTCACTGCCATACAATCAGGGTTGGTATAAGCACTCCATTGTGGACTGCTGTCTTTGCTTCTTGGGACGTTTTTAGAATTTATTTGCGCCAACATCGTTTAGTCCTCCATTAATGGCGTTTCCTGCATTCACCCTTTCTTTCAATATCCTATAATATATATCTAACCATAATATATCCTATAAAAGCGAATCTAAAAGTATAAGAGCGAATGAACGAAGGAAAGCAGTGTAAAAATAATATATGATGCGAAAAGGAATGGAAAAAGAAGTCGGACGCATGGCACGATCAAGTAAATGGAATACACGAATTAGGTCATGTGAAGAGTCAGAATAACAGTGAATTAGGTCATGTGTGAAGAGAATGAAGCGAATAAACAAATAAATAAATGTAAATAAATAAGGGGTATAAATAAACTTAGTTGACGGCCTCCATGGTCGTGTGGTAAGACGTCCGACTACGAATCCAAAGGTCGCGGGTTCGAAACCGGCGTGCGTTAATAACTTTTATTTTAATTAATATGTGTCATAACACATTTCATACATATAAAATAGTATATAGTGTACTTGCGGCACGTTTCAGATCAATATATACTCTAGATCAGTATTGCTCTGGTGAAAGACCACCATTCAGAATCGAAACGTTGCCTGAAATGGCTTTAACCATGTTTGGTGACCAGATCTAGTTTCCAGGTGCTTCTTAACCTTCCTCTTCCCTATCTTCTTCCCCTCCCCACTACCATCAGCCTCACAACATACCCTTTTTGGGAATGCTATAGGGAATGCTATAGGGAATGCTATAATGCTATACTGGCTCTAGACGGTTGGGAGCTTTGAGACTCTTGTGCGGTATTTTTATAAACAATAAGTAAAAAAATAGTTCGAAAAATTTGGTACGGAGGTTTATTACTATATGACATTAAAAAAATAAGAATTAACTCCGCATTTAAAAAAAATCTAGTGGTGTTGAGCTTTCTCCCGTTTCCTCGAAAATTCACGTAGGACACTGAGAAGACAGAAATAGAGAGAAGCAATTAAAAACTCAGCTTCAGGAAACATAATAAGGTTTCGGGAAAGGCCCCTTTAAAGCTGAAGATCTCATAAACGCTAAATAAATCTTCCCTTCAACAAAGGCGCGGGCATTTTGGCACCCGACGCGAGGGGCACAGAGGTCTGCATTGAGAAAACAGGAGCCCATCAACCTCTAGTGTGCCGGAGGTGCCAATAGGCACCGGGCATTCGTCATTATCTTTGCAGGAGTTTTATATAATTTAAACCTGTTGTTCGCATATCTAAATAAACTGCAATCGCTTGTCGACAAAATAATTATTGTAAAGAGATATTTTTCTTTGCGTCAAGATTGGTACAAGTCGAGTAATACGTATTTAAAGTTTGCTTACGGCAGTGCGGCTGAAAATAAACTATTTTCAAAGTGACGTTTCTGTTTGTATTTACATGAAAACCTCATGCAATTTTATTTTTATTCAGAAGGTAATTTATTCAGCCACACTAAAATACAATAAAACGACAAAAATTCTTCACATTTCTTAATTAAGGTTTTGTTGATAAAAAAATCAATCATCCGAATATAAGTAGCTATTTAAAAAAAAAAACGCTTAAGCCGTTGACATTTTATGGGTACAACTTTGCTTCCGTCGGTTTTTCCCCTAAATTTGAAGCCTTATTTTCAAACACTGGTTTAACATTTATGATTCAACGTATTGTCCATCGCTAGTCACTACTTTCTACCATCTTTCGGGTAGCGCACGAATCCCGCGTTGAAAAAACTGGTAATCTTTTGAAGCGATCCACGAATCGATCCTTTTTTTTTAACTTCTTTATAAGACCGGAAGTGCGGGTCAGACAGGTCGTGTGCTATTGAGCGAAACATGTGATAGGCAGAGGGAGCAACGTCTTGATAATACGTCGGATGGGGTAGGACTTCCCATTTCAACGTTTTCAAGCATGTCATGACCACTTTCGCATAATGGGGTCGAGCATTGTCATGCTGCAAAATCACTTTGTCGTGTCTCTCGTTCTAATGCGGTCGTTTGTGTTTTAATAATCGGCTCATACGCATTCATTTCGATTGATAGAATTCAATACAATATAATAATAAATAAAAGAACACATTATCTGAGGACATAGCGTCATTGACAGAAACATTATTTTGCTAAACACTAATGAGTTATTAAGAAATTCCAGTCAGCAAGTTACGACAAAAGTTGCACCTTGCGAGAATTCATCATTCTCGAGGTTAATACATTTTCGGTCAACCACCAAATACTGTAAAAAACCTTAAAAAACCCACTATCCTAAAAATATTTTTAAGGGGGTGTTACTTACTAACTAGCTAACTATCACGCCGTTTTCCCCACAGGGGTGGGCAGAGCGGACGGACCGCCATACAACTGTCTTGGCACCCACTCCATGCTTCATTCACATACTCTTCTATTATTCTGACTCTTCACAGGGCCCGATTCAAGTATTTGATTCACTTGATCGTGTTTTGTCTTTCTTGATGGCTCCCGACTTTTTCTTTCAAGGAATGTTAAAATAATCAAACTAACGGAGATCTTAGAATAATAATGAAATATATCTTTTTTGCTTGCGCTAGTGTACTAACGTAAAAAAAAAATAACAAATTATAGCAATAAATTATCTTTTTTTTTTTAAGAAAAGATTTAAATTGAAATTACCGGGTTACGAGTAACCTGACAATAATTTAAAAACTCCTACTACCGTCATAATAAGCGGAAGATGTTGCTTGTGCGATGATGGATGACTTAGCTAGCAGAGGAATTGAACTCACGACGACCGGACGGGAATCCGACGCGTTTGCAAACTCAGCTACTAACCGTTCACACTTAATTGTATTTTTATTGTTTTCTGAAGATTTTAAGCGTGTAACGCGACAAGGCGCGCGGCTCCGAATACTTTATCGCTTCCGTCTAAAGCACTGTTCCTCTCTAGCAATGTAGAGCTGTGTAAATCCAGGGCTGGACTCCAATTCGCAATCGGGGGATCCAATTCGGGGCAATCGCTGACGCAATTCTAGGAATTTTATCTACTACTCCCACTACGTGCTGAAGGCCGCTGCCTGCCAGCCTATAAAAGGCGCTGCTCGTCCTTGTAACAGCAGAGATCCAGAACCTAGTCTCAAGACCTGATACTGATTGCGTGTTGTTCCCCTTCAGCAAGGCCTTTGAGTTTTCAGTACGAAATATCTGTAAGCGTTCGATTGAATTGTAAGCCGTCGGCCTTTCAGTTTGTTTTGTTTATAAAATATAATTTGAAGTTTTAAAGTTATAAGGGAAAAACTTTTCAAGTCTCTTTTCATTTACTCTTGTTTAAATATAAAATAAATACTACGTCTCTGTACCAAACTCCACTCACTCTTTCCATATAACAAATTATAAATTATTGCCAAACGTGTGATAACGAATAAAAGAGAGTAAGATGGTGAAGGTAGCCACACGTGAGTATGAGAAGGACAAACTACTGGCCGTAGGTCAGGTTAGGGCGTTTCCTGTTCGTCGATGTCGCTGACCTCATTGAAAAAAAAATCAAAAAAGTCATTGTGAATTTTTGACCAGCATTTTGTTCTATTCATTCATCTGTGCAGCAGCCTGTCTGCATCATCTCCACTTGTTAATTCACGGCCCTCGTACCATCTCGCCTCTCATTTCGGCATTAATGCGCCTGTAAAACTACGCCTCTCCCCTCCACCCTTAAGGGGTTGGGAACCGGCAACTCCCTATGGAGTGTCTATAATTCAACGTTCTACCCCTTTCACAGCCTCTTGCGTAGAACTGGGTGAGTGCGTAGATACTGTGCTGCGCACTGTTTATCTGGTCGTGCCCTTAAGATTGCGGTAATTTTTTGAAATGCGTGACACTCAGAGCAATAATATACAAGAGAGAGCACTGCTGTAGTCAGTTTTCATGAGGTTTACCCTTGAAGAAACAATGTATGGAGAGAGAGCTAATTATTTTTACCCAACCGATACAAACTTGCGATAAATTACTTTCTCCGGGTTTTTACGTCGTACACCAAGAGAGAGAAAGACACAACAAATATAATACACCGCTTCTATGTACTGTCGGGATGATCTTGGGCTCCTGGGTTACCGCGAGACTCCGCCCACATTTTTTATTATGTCACTAAACTTGACACAACTGAACGGTTTTTCAGGTCAGATGCTATATTTTTGTTAATATCAATGCTGTGAAAAGGTGGTTATACGAATAAACAAAAGCATTATGTCGATATGTGCTATGAATGGATGTATAAATACCCTAGCCTTAGTATTAGCCACGCCTAGGTCCGCCGAGTCCGGTAAAAATCATCAAAAACTGACTACACTGCCTTGGAAGTAAATAGTGGTATATACTTCCAAGAATATACTCGAATGGTTTACTCATCACATGATCCGATTCAAGTATTTGATTTACTTGAACGTGCCATTTCTTTCTCGGGCGTCCTCGACTTCTTCTTCCATTCACTTTCGCATCATGTATTCTTTTCACACTCCTTTCTTCGTTCATTCGCTCTACAAACCCGCACCATCCAAGCGTCCCTCTATTGATCCTATTCATTACGCTCTCATCGGCCTAGTATTCTTTCCAGTTATCCACATTTTTAATACGGTTATCCATGATTTTACCACACAGCAATCTCATTTCTACAGCATTCAGTCTGCTTTCATCCTTCCTCTGCCAGTTCCATGCTTCACTGCCATACATCAGTGTTGGTATAAGCACTACATTGGTTATTTGGACAATTTCTTATTTGCGCCAACAGCGTTCAGTCCTCCATTGATGGAGTTTCCTGCATTCACCTTTCTTTCAATAAAAATATTTATGATCGGGTTTTTTCAATCAAGAAATGTAAATATTTATAAATTTAATAACTGAACTAGTATTTGGGTTTAATTCCAGAGGAAAATATTGCCTTAATGAGAGAACACCATTTCTCATCGATTTGATCAGCCAAATAGTTTCCTCACCTACCTCTTACCCTACGCCGCCAGCCTCACAACTTTCCCGAATTTGGGATAATTGACATGGCTAATTGTTGGAACTTTCGTGCGTTATCACATTGACTAAACAGCATTCGGGCTAGCAGATGAAAATAAACCATGATATAAAACATCGTGTGTTAGCGAGTTTTGATGGATGCTATACAACTGGGAACGACACAACAAAACAAATCTGTAATTAATTTCGGAAAAAAAACTTGATTTCTTTCGCAAGGCAACAGAAACTTTGTATCCCTTTGAGATCTCAATAATTGTTTTCAAATATAGAACATATTTTATGATACCACCTAACACCTCTGCAAAACGATGTTTGCTTTTTTTTAATTATAAATTAACGGACTATTATCCAATTACAAAAAAATACATAACACAAAATGGGAAAAAAAACAACAGAGAAAGAAAATCACATACATTTATTTATTATTTTACTTGAACATACATATTTTTATTAGTTGGTAAATTGCCCATCCCACTAGGCCTATGTTGGGATGGCAATTTTCAAAAGTGTTTTTTTTAGCTACATAGTAACCATGTATCGAAAATATAGTACATACATAATAAAAATAAAAATAACATAAGTCAATGACAAATTTGATGATATGGAATCTACATATTAAGAGCTAAATTAAACTTGGTTCTCAAGGTGAGTAATGATGTTGCTTTTAAAGGAGCTTTTGGTTTGTATGTTTCTGATGGTGCTGGGCAGAGAATTGAATTGCTTAGTGGCGTTGTACTTAAAACTTTTTTGTCCGTAAGCGGTTTTATAGGCTGGGATATTAAAGAATTTTACGTGTGACTGTCTTAAGGTTCAAGAAATTTTCCTTTCTTCAAACAAATGGACATTATTAAATTGGTGCAATAGGATATTTTCAAAGTGTAGTTTTTTAGTTTCAAGTTCAGCTTTACATAATATCATAATAAAGCAATGACAAAAATAGGACATAAATATACATTAAGAGGAATGTTCAAGACAAAGCCAAGGTCAAGTCAAAGTTATGGTAGAGTCGTAAAGAATGACTAAAATCATGTAGACTGGTACCGTAAATTTCAAGACAACGGCTTGAGTTAACAAATCTCCACGTTCTGGACAGTGGAGAATGATACCCATAATTAGTAGAGGGATGATTGAATTACAGCAATTTATCCATTGAATATATTATTCTACGTTGATTTGAATTAACATTGGGTGTCAGAGAGCTTTTTTAAAAATTCGCAGGGTAAAATAAATATAACACATAAATAAACACAAATAATAGCTTCGTTATAGTAAAAAAAAACCTTAGAAATGTTCAAAAATAAATATAAAGATAGCACAAAATTAAATAATGCTAATATATATTTCCCCAAAGCGGGAGTTGTCAAAGTATTAGCGGTTTTTGTGGCGGAAATAAGGATTGTAACCTACCGCGAAAATACGCCATAGAGGAAATTGCCAGCTATTAGAAAACAAATAAAAATACAATTTTTAGGCCTTCGTGGTCGAGTGGTAAGACCTTGGAGTAACAATGTATGGAGAGAGAGCTAATTATTTTTACCCAACCTACACAAACTTGCGATAAATCACTTTCTCCGGGTTTTTACGTCGTACACCATGAGAGAGAAAGAGACAACAAATATGATACACCGCTTCTATGTACTGTCACGATGATCTTGGGCTCCTGCGTCACCGCGGGACTCCGCCCACATTTTTTACTTTGCCACTTAACTTGACACAACTAAACGGTTTTTTAGGTTATATGCTATATTTTTGTTGATAACAATACTGTGAAAAAGTGGTTATACGAATAAACAAAAACATTATGTCGATATGTGTTATGAATGGGGATGTATAAATACCCTAGCCTTAGTATTAGCCACGCCTAGGTCCGCCGAGTCCGGTAAAAATCATCAAAAACTGACTACACTGCCTTGGATAGATACCACTCTATATACACTAAGGGTAAAACGCTTTGCTACGAATCCAAAGGTGGCGGGCTCAAACCCGGCGTGCGCAAATATATTTTTATTAGATTAATATGTGTCATAACCCATTTATTCATATGAAAATATTGTATATATGGTATATTTGCGGCACGTTCCAGAATGGTAGATACTCTAAGTTCCGCCTTGGTGAAAGACCACCATTCAGAATCTGGCATTAGTCGTGTTTGGCGATCAGATCTCAATAGCCAGATTCTTCCCAACCTTCCTCTTCCCCATCTCCTTACCTTCTTCACTACTCTCAGCCTCACAAAATAAAGCAGTCTAGATTCTTGTGCAGTGTTAAAAAAAAAAAAATATTATTTTGTTAGTGGGAAAAAAAATCGCAGAGTTCGTGTTAATTTGAATTATCACTGGGTGTCAAACGATTAATATTGTGTGTGTAATAACTCGCAAAACTTTAAGTCGTAAAGCTTCTTAGTAAGCCATATTACAAAATCGCGAATTCATCACGTAAATTTCACGTGATAAACGTGAATTAAAGACTCGATGTCGCGGGGCGGGGGCGGATGTGATTAATGACGTTATCTTAGAGGATCTACCTTCTACCGCTTCCCCCTTTCTATCTACTTCTTCCCCATCCCATCCCCCCTTGAGAAAGAGGCTGTTGTTCTGTAACGGAAAATATTATTTTAATACTCGAGTTCATTAACCTTGCATATATACGAAGAAACCAGGCTGCATCCCTTATGTAAACTAAAGGGAGAGAGAATGAAACGAGAAAGAGAAGGGGAGAGTATGGTTGGGTTAAGTTCAGTTGAGAATATAGCTGTCCAATTTAATACTGAGTAAGGGACAAAAGGTAATTTCTTAAGTAGCACAAAATAAGGTTTTTTCCAAGCCTTCCATTTTTATAAACTTAACCAACTTACCATCACGCCGTTTCCCCGCAGGGGTAGGCAGAAAGGACGGACCACCATATAACTCTGTCTTGGCACACACTCCTTGTTTCATTCACATTCATACATCGTCTCACACATACTCTTCTGTCATTCTGACTTTTTACATGACCCGATTCAAATATTTGATTTATTTGAACGAGCCATGTCTTTTCTTGGGCGTCCTCAATTTCTTCTTCCATTCACTTTCGCATCATATATTATTTTCACACTCCTTTCTTCTTTCATTCGCTCCACATGCCCAACCCATCTAAGCGTCCCTCTTTTGATCTTATTCATTACGCTTACATCAGTTTTGCATTTTTTCCGAATAACCCGCATTTTTATCTCGGTCATACATGGTTTTACCGTACATACGTCTCAAAGATCTCATTTCCACAGCATTCAGTCTGATTTTATCTTTCCTCTGCCAGTTCCATGCTTCACTGCCATACATTAGGGTTGGAATAAGCACTCCATTGTGGACGCTTCGCTTTTTTGGAGACTTTCATATAAACAGTAGTAATAAAACTTTACGTTAATCCATAGAAGAGTACCTAGCTCTGATTCACAGGTTGTAGGTGTTTCAAATTTAAAACAGGTTGTAGGTTTCTTTCAAATTTTTTGAAACATACGACGTTCGTTTTTCTGAATTGCCGCAGATTTTAAAAATTACAAACAAACATGGAATTTGACTAAACTAGTAACAAAATTAAAAAATAACTACTTTCGGAAAAAGGTAATTTGCTATGTTTTTAAATTGGACAAATTGGGTTTTGATTTCAAATGATAATTTGTTTGATTCTTACCTTCACGTTTTTCATCCAGTTTCTACCTATTCAACCATTTCGCAATATCGAATTCCGTATGTAACAAAATTGTGATCGGAACAAGTGACAATCGAAACAGAAGAGTTTTTGGTGCGAAAAAAAATGTTGCTCGTTGGTTGTTCGCTTGTTCGTCGGTTTTGTTGTTCTCAAAATAATATTAAAAATAAATGTTGTTTTGTAAATTAACAAGACTTAAATCAGTGTGATATGTCAATGTTCGTCAATAGTACAATTTTTAAGAAGATTTCAAGAACTCACAACTTTAAGCTTATGGGTGAGTGAATGGTTTCCCTATTTTTTCTTTCATTCCATAATATTTTCACATCCATAATTAGACACTTCCATCAAATAGTATAGCTTAATCGTTGTACGGTCCATTCTTTCCAAAATCATTTCAAGCTGAAAACACATTTCGTGTTTTATCACAGCTTTGCATCTAACATTGTCGAAGCGTTTTGGAAACCGATTAACAAAGTTAGGAAAAAAAACTAATTAATATACCGCCACGCCATAAATTTATTAAATAATATACACCGGGTAGTTTATTACCACACTCATCAAGAAACTTTTGAAACCACACTTAACACGTTAAGCTTCAGCTAAGATTAAAATCCGAAATGATTTAAGAACGTAATCAATTCTTATGTGGTATTTCATCTAAATAAATAACACAATAATGTGCAAAAAGAAAATTGAATGAAACGTTAACTGATATAAAACTTTGGGCGCCAGCACGAAAGCCTAACATATTATTATCTTGATGGGATTTAAGTATGCCTATTTATTTAGCATTTAATTAATGAAATATTAAGTCCTAATTTTTATACCTGTTCAACACTCAATTTTTTTCCTAGACGAGGAAACCAGAGCGCAAATTTATTCATTTTCAAATTGCGCAGTTGCTTCGTGGAATATTATTGGTTGCATAGTGGATATGCTCGCTCTTGGCCTTTGCGGCAGTTAACACAAACACCGACACGAGGCAAACACTGACAAGACGATAAAGGAGCCGCAAGGTCATTCGTGTAGTTTGGAGCTAAAAGTGAAGGTTATAAAACAGCATTAATTTGAAAAAATTCTGAAATCTGTTTTGAATATCTCACTTCTTCTATTTCCTTGTTTTTTAAAGTAGATTTTTGACTGCCAAGTACTCTAATAGATTTTTTAACTGCTGACAAATTCCGACAACTAATGATGACGTTCGTTTTGGATTTCAATTGGATGTCGCTCAAAGGACCAGTGTATCTAGCTCTAAAGACCAACGTATCCGGCTCGAAGTACCAATGTATCTGACTCAAAAGACCAATTTATCCAGCTCGAAAGACCAATGTGTCGGTCTCGAAGGATCGATGTATCTGGCTCGAAAAACCAATGAATCCGGCTCGAAAGACCAATGTATCCGGCTAGAAGGACCAATGTATTTGGCTCGAAGGGCAAGTGTATCCGGCTCGAAAGACCAATGTATCCGGCTCGTAAGAACAATATAACCGGTTCAAAGGACTAAAGTATCCTGGATCGAAGAGACCAATATATCCGGCTCGAAGGACCAACGTGTGCGGACAGTAATCGATGTACCGAATTTGAAGTTTGAGATGTTTTGTATTTGTCGAGTATTTTACGCACACGGGTTATTGTGGTTTGAGAATAGATAAAAACACTCTTTGTTCAAACAAATTTATTTTGTTATTGTGATTTAACAATTTTAAAGGCTCTAAGCTCGGCTTTGGCTCATTAACATATGATATTGAAAGTACAGATTTCAGCTTTGAAGTATCTACAATGGAAGAGAGTGAAATAAGTGATTTTATAATTTATATATAGTCTGACAGTCAGTCCACAGACTGCAAATGAAAAAAACTAGTAAATCGTGTACGTAAAAATAAATTAAAGTGTTAGTTGGAAAAGTGCGCGTCCACGCAGGCAAATAAAAATAAAATGTAAACAACAAGAGTGTAAATTTAATTGGATGAAGTATCGAGCAGCATTATAATAAAATGCCACAATATGCCAACCGCCAAACGCTTCGCTAAAATAACATCCATCAAGGTGTTTCGTGATGCGAACTTCAGAATTTATATTTTACACCATTCAGACGAGAGAGCGCGGAGACTTGTTGATTTTTGTAAAAAGCTTTTACTTCATCATAATCCATTATGACGTATCCATATGTTTCAAAACCAAACCGCATTATTTGAAGATTTAGCACTGGACGGATTTGAAGCAACTCCACAATTTACGATCAACTTGCACACATTTTCGAGCTAGGTTTTGTTTTGCATCAGCCGTGTATTTTGAAAAACCTGAAACCTACCTTCTTTCTTTACTATACGCTGGTCCGTTCTCAACTTGAGTACTGCGCCCCCATATGGACTCTTTACGCCGTCTTAAAGACAAAAAAAAAACAACTTAGTGTACTTATTATTTTTAATTTAATTTTTTCTTAGACACTGCTTTTTCTTTATTTTTACTTTATTTTTCTTCTCTCTCTGTAACCCTTAATTAATCGATTTACTTTTATTTCCCTTTAAATTTGTATACAAATATTCGGTAGAGATTCATTTATCAGCTACAATATGTAAATCAGTGAGAAATGGTTGTGATACAGGCTAATTCTCCAGTGTATGTATTTATATATTAATTTACTGTCTGTATCTGTATTTTCTTCATTAATAAATAAATAAAACTTTATCAAGTTTTTTTCTTTCTGGAACTATGTCTCTTGGCTCCAATTTCTTCTGAACTAAGTTTATTTTTGACTTTATGCTTTCTAGTGTTTGAGGCTGCAAAAAACTCCAAGACCGTGAGCTCTGTCATCATAAAATATATTCAGATTTGCTTTCTGAATTTTATAGATCAACGCAATGATTTTTTTTAGATCTATGTCAGCAGTAAAACATATTTTTACTATAAAAAAAACTATGACACAATACGCCATATTATTGTTTGTCCCGTACTTTTCAATTCGCAGTGAGAAAAAAAATTGCCTACGTGGTCAAGTGGTAAGAAGCTCGACTACGAATCCATAGGTAGCGAGTTCAAACCAACTTGCGCAAATATTTTGTTATTTAATAAATATATGTCGTGACACATTTTATGAAGATTGCTAGCAATTAGAAAACAAATAAAAATAAAATTTGACGGCCTTCGTGGTCAATTGGTAGACGCTCGGCTACGAATCCAGAGGTCGCAGGTTCAAATGTCAGCGTGCGAAAGTAAAATTTATTTAATTGATATGTGTCATAACACAGAGTCATTAAAAAATAATGTTAATTATATTTGCGGCACGTTCCAGAGTGGTAGATACTCCAAGAATCGCCCTGATGAAAGACTACCATTCAGAATTGAAACGTTGCTTGTAGTGGCTTTAGCCGTGTTTGGTTACCAGATCTGAATAATAATGATAATAAAGTTTTATTCCGGAAGGTATGCAGGAGTAGTGCAATGCAATACCTTCCTTAAATGATGTCAATACATAGTAATAATAATATTAACAAATATAAATAAACAGAAATTCATGAGAATTTTTTTATGTTTGTTTTTTAAATAATATAAGTAAAAAATATTATTGGAGGATATTAGGCCTCATTTCGGCAAAACGCCATTAAGAGGGAAAAACGCCATCAAGAAGTCCATCCTGGCAGCGTTAAGATTGATGGGGCCAATAATTTACTGCAATGCGCTTCTATGCTTGAATTAGGGATCTGACCGGATGGCCATTTCTGGAGTTGTTAATCCTTTCCCGCATTCCTGCTACTCTGGTTTTCATGCAGGCTGCAAATCCTGGAACTCGCCCCTCGGTGAACATACCGGAAGCGCTGCAGTGCCTGGGAAGATTGAACATCATGCGGTAGGCGTTGTTGTACTGAACCCGAAGCCTTTCCATGCTACTCTTCCTAAAATTGGTCCAGAGCTCCCACGTGTATAGGGTAGTACAGAACGCCAGGAAGAGTGTCCTTTTCACTGGTGGACTACAGAGCCGAAATCTTCTACTGAGCATGTTTGATTTCACACTGAGTGCTCGCCTTTGCCTGTCGATGTCGTCTTCATCCATTAGCTTGCTGGTGATGATGTGTCCTAGATATTTGGTTTAATAATCAGGTACTTTTCAACCTTCCTCTTTCCCATTCTTTCTCTTTCCACCACCTTCAACCTCACAATATACCCCGATTGGGGATGCCTTAGTCTCACTGGCTTTCGAAAGTTGGGAGCAGTTGGGACTCTTGTGCAGTATTTAATATAAGACATATAAAAAAGGTAATGTTGAAACAAAGCCGGACAGTGATTGCCTAATTATTTCTACAAATATTTGAGGTGGAATTCCATAAAGTAGGCACCCCACACACTTTAATAAAACTTGTTTAAAATTGTTCACTGATGCCTAAAAAACTTCAATTACAAATTTTACGATCTTACGTCAGATATGGTATATTCCTTAGCCCCTCTCAAATAAGTATAATTAATATCTTTTAATAATGTTATCTACTGATTGCTCAACCGAAATGATTTTCGTAGCGACAGTAATTGAAAAAAATCATCCAGACGATCAAAGGCCTATTAAAATATTAAGGGATGATAATTCCGCCCCTCCCTTTGGTTTCTTTGAATCAAAAATACCCCCCACAGCCTAAAATGATATCTGGAAGACAAAGCAGTCAAGATCTCTGCTAATGGTATTTACAAGATAAACCGCAGTGAATTTTCATTAATTGGCGGAAGAAATGATTTTAATAGATCGAGATTAACATTTGGCCAAATTGAAAACTTATCCGCACTGGCTAACTGACTGTTGTATTGGCTAAATGGTCGAGCAGCCTACACGTCGGATTTCTATCTAGGCGTTGTGGGTTTAATAATTTAAATTAATGCAATGCCCAGCTCAGTCGTTCACCAATCAGAGGAAATAAAATATTTTCATGTTATGAGCCGGTTGTCGGATTTTAAAGTGATAATTTGTTAGGCTCTTACCTTCGTGTTTTTCACCCAAGTCCTTAACTACCCAACCATTTCCCGTATCGAATTCCGTATTTTACAACACCGTGTTCGAAACAATTGACGATCAAACGGAGGAGTTTTGGTTTGAAAAAAAAACCTGTTTGCTCTTTTGTTTTGCTTGTTGGTCGTTTTGCTGTTTGATCTCCAAAAAAATATTAAATACATGTGGTGTTTTGTGGATAAAAATACAAACATAAGTCTGGTGCTTTTGTGATCCGACTCATTACTGAAATTGTGTAAGAAGAATTTAAATACTGTCTATCTAACTGACCTACTCAACTATTTCGCCATATTGAATTCTGTGTTTAACACCGTGTTCGAAACAATTGAGAATCAAACAGAAGGGTTTTGGGGTGAAAAACGTGTTTCGCTTGTTCGTTTCGTTTGTTCGTCGTTTTGTTGTTTTGGTCTCCAAATAATATAAAATAAATGGTGTTTTTTAAAAAAAGACGAGTAAAATAAGCGTGGTGTTTTAATAAGAATTCAAGAACTTCAACAACATCGGTGAGTGAATGGTTTCCATTTTTCCTTCATTCCATAATCTTTCCACAAGCCACAATCAGATGCTTCCATCAAGTAGTATAGTTTATCGTTTACAGTCCACTATTTTCCAAATTCATCTGAAGCTGGAAACAAATGCTGTGTTTCATCGCAGCTTCGTATCCAACACCGAGATTGATTGAATTTAAATAAAAAAATAATACAGGAAACTGGATACACTACATAACACAACATTAAATAATGAAGAAGACAACTAACTGACTAACTAACCATCACGCCTTTTCTCCGCAGGGGTAGGCAGAGAGGACGAACCGCTATATAACTCTGTCTTGGCACACACTCCTTGCTTCATTCACACTCATAGATCATCTCATACATACTCTTCTGTCATTCTGACTCTTCACACGACCCGATTTAAATATTTGATTAACTTGATCGTGCCATGTCTTTCTTGAGCGTCCTCGACTTCTTCTTCCATTCACTTTCGCATCATATATTCTTTTCACACTCCTTTCTTCGTCTATTCGCTCTACATGCCCAAACTATCCAAGCGTCCCTTTCTTGATCCTATTCATTACGCTCATATCGGCCTTGCATTCTTTCCGGATATCCACATTTTTAATACGGTCACACATGGTTTTACCACACAAGGATCTCATGTCTACAGCATTCAGTCTACTTT
This sequence comes from Drusus annulatus, assembly GCA_022651775.1. Lineage (NCBI taxonomy): Eukaryota > Metazoa > Arthropoda > Insecta > Trichoptera > Limnephilidae > Drusus > Drusus annulatus. Next base: position 1,275,596 of record JAGWCC010000367.1, on the reverse strand, counting down.
CATCCTTCCTCTGCTAGTACCATGCCTCACTGCCATACATCAAGTTGGGTACAAGCACTCTATTGTGGACTGCTAGCTTCGCTTCTTTGGACAATTTCTTATTTGTGCCAACAGCGTTCAGACCTCCATTAATGGAGTTTCCTGCATTCACAATACTTTCAATATCCTTATCAGCCTTTCCGTCTCTCTAGAACACACTTGTAATGAATAAGATACAATTTAAAAAGAACGAGCCTTGAAATAACGCTCGCTATGATATGAAAATTATCTCCGACTTTTGTAAAAAAAGTTTCCCCTGAAATAATTGACTTATGAAATAATTAGCGAAATCCCCAGCTGAGTCCTTCTGGGTATTTGTCCAAGACAGATGTTGACATTGACTGACATTCCGTCTGACTTTTTACAATATCACTTTAAATGTAATAAGCATTTTTTAACGAGGCTTTCACGGTCTTCTTTATGTTGGTATTCTAACAATTAGATGTGATTTGAAAAAGTGACGTAGAATTAAAAAAATACGTTTTTTTCGACTGACAAAGTAATAAATGAACGCCATTATCTTTCAATTAAGAACTTCAAGTAACAATATATGGAGAGATAGCTAATTATTTTTACCCAACTTTTGCAGATTTGGGATAAATCACTTTCTCCTGGTTTTTACGTCGTACACTAAAAGAAAGAAAGAGACAATAAATTTTCCCGAATTATCACACAGCTTTAAAGTCTTGAAGGGACAATATATGGAGGGAGAGCTAATTATTTCTACCCAACCTACACAAACATGCGAAAAATCACTTTCTCCGGGCTTTTACGGCGTACACCATGAGAGAAAAGAGACAACGAATTTCTTGGACCGCTTCTATATACTGTCGCAATGATCTTAAGGTCCTGGTTTACGGCGGGACTCCACCCACATTTTTTACTATGTCACTAAACTTGACACAACTAAACGGTTTTTTAGGTTATGTGCTATATTTTTGTTTGATAAAAATACCGTGAAAAAGTGGCTATACGAATAAACAAAAAAATTATGTCGATATGTGATATGAATGGATGTATAAATACCGTACCCTTAGTCTTAGCCACGCCCAGGTGCGCCGAGTCATGTGAAAATCATCAAAAACAAGTCCAAAACTGACTTCACTGCCTTGGATAGATACAACTCTACCAACTCTATGTTTAAAGTATTGTAAGAATGTTCTTCGTATCCCGCGTCTCGGTATATAATAGTTAATGGTATTATAGACGGCCCTGATTTACTTAGCTTAATTACCTCTTGCATGTACCTAACAGAACCACTCGATCCAAAATTCTTTTTAAATGTAACAATAATATCTGGACTGAGTCATTTAGATACTCGCTTGTACCTAGATTGCATACAGTGGGTAATTCCTTCGCTGAAACAGTAGATATATTCAACTGCACTGAATCTAGTTACAAGAAGGCTATAATAACATACCTCTTTCAAAAATACTAACGTTAATTTGTTGCATTTGTAATATCCCTAGTAACTTTTTTGTTTTTTGTGTGCTAAACATTTACTTCGCGTGTTTTTATTTCACTATTATTTTATATTACGTATAGTACAGCTATGTGAAAGTCCATAAGGACGTTTATAATAAAATAAATAAGTATTGGTTGCACATTCCAGAGTGGTAGATACTTTAAGTGTCGCCCTGGTGAAAGACCACCATTCTGAATCGAAACGTCGTTTTAAATGGCTCAAACCGTATTTGGTGAACACATCTGAATAGCCAGGTACATGCCTACCTTCCTCTTCCCCATCTACTTCCCCTCCCCACACACCTTCAGCCTCACAACATGCGCCAATCGGGGATGCCATGGCCTCACAGGTTCCAGACGGTTGGGTGTAGTTGAGACAAAATTAAAATAAATCGTGCTTTTTTCATGATCAGTAGCGCTGTGACCGCTCTGAAAGAACAACTTCAAAGAACTACTTCTTTTGGCAGCAGTTCCCACTTCATTCATTGTTTATTGAACAAATACTTTAATTGAATTCGCTAGTTCATTTTAGCATTCTGACTGCTCCGTGTGAACTCCTTCATTTTGCGGCAATTCAAACTTCATTAATTTCATTTCATTGAACAAATACTTCAATGGAATTAAGATTACAAAGAACTACTTCAATTTACAGCAGTTCAGTTGTGATGTCGAACTTCAAGGCCTAGAAAGAAGTACTTCATTTGAAGTACTTCAGTTGAAGTTCAACTTCAAAGTACTACTAAGTTTTAGAGTTCTTTTCGGTTTAAAAATCTCTTTGTTTTGGCGAGGAACCAGTTCCAGTTTTCGTTTTCAAATCTCTACCCTCTAATGCTTTTGTTTTGGCGAGGAATATCAAGGAATCGGTTCTAAAAAGAACTGAACAAATAACCGGATTTTTTTTTTTTGCGAGTTTGACTTCAATTGAAGTTTTCACTGCGAAGGGTTCATTTTAAAGAACTTGAAATTCGTGATGCATTCACAAAAAATGGTAATAATCAGATTATAATTTTCATTGGCCTAAAAGGAGTAGAGTTTAAATGTCTTTTAAAAATTGACTTGACGTCGTGCATTTTCTTTAAGATCGGAATGGTATCACACTTCTAGGGTTTTTTTTTAGTTCAGTGCCTGTTTTAATTGGCAAGGACTGTTTGATATCATCAAAAGAAGATGGGGTTCAAGTTGATAAAGCTCAGTAATATTTTCTGTCAATTTTAACAAAGGGTTTGAATTCTATCGCCTTTCGCAAATATTAAACATGGTTTAATTTGATGATAACAAGATAGCTATTATTTTATTATTTCCAATGTTGAAAATGATGAAAATTCCTTTGGTGAAATTCCATTTCAAAATGAATTTCTGATTGAAAAACCTTTTGTGGCTTAATTCCATTTATTTGTTTTCCTGTCGAAAATAAATCAAAATACTGAATCACAAATTTCTAAAAATATTGAAAGTTAATGCAGGAAACTACATTGATGCAGGACTGAACGCTGTTGGCGCAAATAAAAAAAATGTCCAAAGATGCGAAGCTAGCAGTGCACAATGGAGTGCCTATACCAAACCTAATGTCTGGCAAAGATGCATGGAGTTGGCAGAGGAAGGATGAATGTAGACTGAATGCTGTAGAAATGAGATCCCTGAGTTAAAACCATGTATGACCGTGTAAAAATGTGGATATCCGGAAACCATTGATGCAGGACTGAACGCTGTTGGCGCAAATGAAAAAAATGTCCAAAGATGCGAAGATACCAACCCTGATGTATAGCAGTGAGGCATGGAACTGGCAGAGGAAGGATGAATGTAAACTGAATGCTGTAGAAATGAGATCCCTGAGTTAAAACCATGTATGACCGTGTAAAAATGTTGATATCCGGAAAGAATGCAAGGCTGGTGTAAGCGTAATGAATAGGAATAAGAAATGGGCGCTTAGATGGTTTGCGTTTGTAGAGCGGAGGAACAGAAACGTGAAAATAGTATAAGACGCGAAAGCGAATGAAAGATGTTGTCAGAGACGCCCGTGAAAGACATGGCACGATCAAGGGTAAAATGAAATTAAACCGTGCTTAATGATCAGATTTGAATGTTCAGGTCATTTCAAACCCTCATCTTTTCCATCTCCTTGTCTTCTCTACTACTTTCAGTCTCACAATACACATCAATCCGGGTGCCATAGTCAAACTGGCTCCACACAGTCGAGAGGGGAATGGAACGGTATTAACTAAAAAATATTTTAAAAAACCCGTGTTTAGTGATCAGATCTGAATATGCAGGTACTTCCCAACCTTTTGCTCTCTCATCTAATCCTCCTCCCAACTACTTTCAGCCTCACAACATACCCCAATCAGCAATGCCATAGTCTCGCTGGCTCCAGACGATTGGGAGCAGTTGGGACTCTTACGCGGTAATCACTATAAAAATAAATAAAAATTCAAAAATCCGTGCTTAGTGGCCAGATCTAAATATGAAGGTACTACCCATAGCTTCCTCTTTTCATCTCTCCTTCCCTCCCCACTGCTTTCAGCCTCACAAGACACTTCAAATGGGGATGCCATAGTCGGGACAGTGGAACCATTGTGCAAGACAAAAACTAAATCAACAAAAAAAAATTAACATTTTAAATATCTCTAAAAAAGTAAAGGTCCTGAGGTCGGAGCGTGATAAAAAAATGAGTGTAATACAAAAAAAATACTACTTGAAATAAAGCGCTACATTAAAAAAAATATTCTCGTTTAGAAACTTGACATTCTTCGCGCAAAGTTATAATTGAGTGTGAACAACAATTCTCCAACTTATTTTCAACGCAACAAAGATACGATTTTGTTTAGAAAAAAAATTCCGCAACAGCCTACAAATTTCCGGTTTCGGAAAGTTTGTGGAAAGTGGAATAATTTACCGCTTTTCATTTGGGCCACTTCGGGGAAAAGCTCCGCGCCGCCGTGAAAAGCTTCTCCACCCAGAATATACATGTATACGCAGAATTACCTTGGCGAAATAGTGTAGTCGGTATCGTTGACTTTACACAAATACTTTGTACTGGTTCAAACTTGGCGTGCACAAATAACTTTTATTTTTATTTTTATATGAATACGCACAAGAGTCTCAACTGCTCTCAACCGTCTAGAGCCAGTGAGACTATGGCATCCCCAATTAGGGTACGTTGTGAGGCTGAAGGTACTGGGGAGAGAAAGGAGATTGGGAAGAGGAAGGCTGGGAAGTACCTGGCTATTCAGATCTGGTCACCAAACACGGCTAAAGCCATTTCAAGCAACGTTTCAATTCTGAATGGTGGTCTTTCACCAGGGCGATGCTTAGAGTATCTACCAGTCTGAAACGTGCTGCAAATATACTTTTTATTATTTTTATATGAATTGAATGTGTTATGGCACATATTAATAAAATAAAGTTATTGGCGCACGCTGGGTTTGAACCCGCGACCTTTGGATTCGTAGTCGAGCGTCTTACCACTCGACTATGGAGGCCGTCAAATTTGATTAACATGTGTCATAACATTTCCAGAGTGGTAGATACTCCAAGTATCGCCCTGGTGAAAGACCACCATTCAGAATCGAAACGTTGCTTGAAATGGCTTTAGCCGTGTTTGGTGACCAGATCTGAATAGCCAGGTACTTCCCAACCTTACTCTTTCCAATCTCCTTACCCTCCCTACTACCTCCAGCATCACAACATACCCTATTTGGGGATGCCATAGTCTCACTGGCTCTAGACGGTTGGGAGCAGTTGAGACTCTTGTGCGGTATTCATATATTAAAAAAAACATATTAAATTGATATAAAATAAAATATTGTATATTTGCGGCACGTTTCTGAGTGGTAGATACTCTAAGTATCGCCCTGGTGAAAGACCACCATTCAGAATCGAAAGGTTGCTTCAAATGGCTTTAGCCGTGTTCGGTGACCAAATCTGAATTTCCAGGTACTTCCCAACCTTCCCCTTCCTCGTCTCTCCCACCTACTGCTTCACAACATACCCTTATAGGGGATGCCATAGTTTCACTAGCTCTTGTCCAGCCCTGGCCAACCCACGGCCCGCGGTCATGTATTTCTTTCATTGTTTTTCGGTAGTTTATTACTATAGAAACACATATTTTAGTTGGTTCAATACGTGTTTTCTTTTCATATCAGGTTGTAGTATTGTTTTTTTTTTATATATTTATCCAGATTGTACTTTCAGATTACCTCTGCATTCAAATTATTATTATACTTACAAAAAAATAAATAAGTATGAAATTCGTTGAAACAAAAAATGTTATTATTTTTGTATAACGTTCGTATGTGCGGCCCTTGAAAACATTTTAGGTCGTCGATGCGGCCCGGGTGCGATTTGGGTTGGCCAGGCCTGCTCTAGACGGTTGGGAGCTTAGAGTATACTAGAGGTAGCCCAAGCCAAGGCAGTGAAGTCAGTTTTGGACTTGTTTTTGATGATTTTAACAAGACTCGGCGCAAATGGGCGTGGCTAAGACTAAGGCTACGGTATTTATACATCCATTCATATCACATATCGACATAATGTTTTTGTGTATTCGTTTAGCCACTTTTCACAGTATTTTTATCAACAAAAATAAAGCATCTAACCTACAAAAACGTTTAGTTGTGTCAAGTTTAGTGGCATAATAAAAAATGTGGGCGGAGTCCCGCCGTTAACCAGCGAAGATAGCCAGCTTAAAATCATTGCGACAGTATATAGAAGCGGTCCAAGAAATTTGTTGTCTCTTTCTCTCTCATGGTGTACGATGTAAAAACTCGGAAAAAGTGATTTATTACAATTTCGGATGGGTTGGGTAAAACAAATTAGCTATCCCTCCATATATTGTTACTTCAAAGTTGGGACCTTAGAGTATATAGAGCGGTATCTATCCAAGGCAGAGTAGTCAGTTTTTAATGATTTTTACCTGACTCGGTGGACCTGGGCGTGGCTAAGACAAAGGCTAAGGTATTTATACATCTATTCATATCACATATCGACATAACGTTTTTGTTTATTCGTATAGCCACTTTTTCACAGCATTGTCATCAACAAAACTTTAGCATATAACCTAAAAAACCGTTTAGTTGTGTCAAGTTTAGTGGCATAATAAAAAAATGTGGGCGGAGTCCCGCGGTGACCCAGGAGCCCAAGATCATCGCGACAGTACAAAGAAGCGGTGCATTATATTTGTTGTCTCTTTCTCTCTCATGGTGTACGACGTGAAAACCGGAGAAAGTGATTTATCGCTAGTTTGTATAGGTTGGGTAAAAACAATTAGCTCTCTCTCCATACATTATTACTCCAAGGTTGGGAGCAATCAAGACTCTTGTTCGAAATTCACGTAAAAATAAATAAATGTAAAATAAGTTTAAAGAAAAGTTGTTTGTTCTTTCTCTGTTACTCTTTTTCCCCATTTCGTGTCATGTATTTTTTTGTATTGGACAATAGTCCGTTAGTTTATAAAATAAAAATTTACTGTTTATCATCTCTCCCCCACAGAAGTAACATGAAACACGAACTGAACAAACAAAAAATACGCTTGAGACCGTTGTGAAATTTTCTAGGCTTTAGGCTAGACATGTTCAAATGACAGGATACTAAAAAATATGTCTGCGTATTCTTTGATCATTTCAATCAGATCTATCAATCCAATCTTTCAGTTTCAGCCGTAAGGGTTTCAGCGCATAAAGGAAAACGAATTTTAGTTGTCCCTTCTTCTTTGAAAAAACCTTGGAAACACTTTGATCTCATTTTCATGTTCAAAATTATTAATAGTTGCTTTTACCAATATAAAAAAAAAATCGATAATCGAATGTACACAGCCAGTGAAAATTCAAAATTCACCTTTTCTTTTGAACTGGCTATGTATATATAATGGTTGTTGCCCGTGCTGTCGGACCTGAGGTAGAAACATATGGAGTAAGTAATAGTAAACTATATATAAACTATGTATGGCACTCGGACTGAGTGATCAAAACTCTAGTGAAGCAAATTGACGTTATTGTGGGTGTGATAATTTAAAAAGGTGTAGGTTACCGTACTGATGTACATTTTTTTCCTATTTGTCATTGCTTTATTTATGTGTAGGTTTTGTCCTTTCTCTGACATTTCTATTTTTTTCTCATTTCGTGGAATATAATTTGATTAATGGAAAACAGCAAAAAAAACATACGTACATATCTAGGTAAATTGAACGTCTCGAGTAAATGGCACATTCGATTTACGTTCTATTTGAAAAGCGGAAGGAATTGACAAGTATTTTTTTGCTTCAAAGCACTAAATATATTATTCGATAAACCGAAATGGCATGCTTCTGAATTCAGTCGTTAGTTCAGGGTTGGATTTAGCAATTTCAGAATTCAATTTACCTCCCTTATTGGACATGAAAAACAGATAGGGATAAAGTCACATTTTTTAAAAATTAGTCGTTAAACATGACAGGTCTGAATTTAATTCTATAGCTCCGTTGTTAGAGCCGACGCCCTGTTTATTTATTCATATACTTATTTATTTATTAACTTTTTTTTTCAGACATTATTTTTTTACATTACCTACCTTACTAGGTCATTATAATCTGTTCTGAATTAGGTGACAGTGAGTACAAGTAGAAAAATATAAAATAGATGGCCTGTTCAAAAGAAAAGGTGAATTTTGAATTTTCGCGGGCTGTGTACATTCGATTATCGTTTTTTTTATTTGATTATGTTGGTACAAATATGTTTATAATATGTTAGCATTCTCAGCCATTTTGTATAAGTGGTTTGTTTTTGACAACTGGAAAGGTTAGTCACGTTTTTGTGTGTTCTTCGATTTTTTACTTTTGATTTTTAGTTGTCAAAAACAAACCACTTATCCAAAATGGCTGATAATACTAACATGTAATAAACATATGTAAACCAACATAACAAAAAAAATCGATAATCGAATGTACACAGCCCGCGAAAATTCAAAATTCGCCTTTTCTTTTGAACAGGCCTCGTATGTTGATATTTGGTACACAATGCTAGATGATACAACAGATACTGACCGTAAAACACTCTTGATACCATATAAGATACATTGACAGTAGGTAAAGTTGCAAGGCACTAAATCCTATAATTAATGACAGTGGATACGATACAAATATACATACATTTTACATCGTAACAGTCCTACAATTGTCTATAGTGAACACATTACAGTTTATACCCAAAGAAAAAAAGAAAAAAAAAATACTACTTTTAAAGTAGTATATAATAATAGTGAACTTAAATAATTTTTATAGAATTATGGTGAAATATTAATATAATATTGTGTTATTATGTAAGAGGAATATACTAACGAACTTTTATCCAATTATAAAGAAAACACATGCCACGAAATGGAAAAAAGAACAGCAGAGAAATAATAGCTCTTAAATAATATTTAAACAAACCATAAATAGGACAAGGACACGTATTAAAAGAACATTCAAGTCAAAGCCTGAACAAGGTTTTGGTAGAGTCGTAATGAATGACAAAAATCATGCACATGATAAAAATAGTATAAGTAAATGACAAATTTCAAGATATAGAATCTACAAATTAAGAGTTAAATTAAACTTGGTTTTTGAGGTGAGTAATGATATTGCTTTTAAAGTAGCTTTTGGTTTGCATGTGTCTGATGGTGCTGGGTAGAGAATTGAATTGATTAGTGGCGTTGTACTTAATATATACCTTTACCAAAGAAGTCCCGATAATTTTCTGAGGATTTTTCAAACAGTAATGAGGGTGCCAAATGGTCAATCAACGGGGCAGAACTGAACCGGTCGGTAGCTGAGTGGACAAACGCGTCGGGTTCCCACCCGGGTGTCGTGGGTTCAATTCCTCTGCTGGCCAAGTCCTCCACCATTGCACAAGTAATATTTTCCGCTTCTTATGATAGTAGGTAGTAGGAGTTTTTCAAATATTGTCAGGTTATTCTTAATCAGGGAATGTTCTTTTTTTTTAATGAATACCGCACAAGAGTCTCAACTGCTCCCAGCCATCTAGAGCCAGTGAGACTATGGCATCCCCAAATTGGGTATGTTGTGAGGCTGAAGGTAGTGGGGAGGGGAAGGAGATCGGGAAGAGGAAGGTTGGGAAGTACCTGGCTATTCAGATCTGGTCACCAAACACGGCTTAAGCCATTTCAAGCAACGTTTCGATTCTGAATGGTGGTTTTTCACCAGGGCGATACTTGGAGTATCTACCACTCTGGAACGTGCCGCAAATATACTTGTTATTATTTTTGTTTTTAAATTAAATGTGTTATGACATATATTAATTAAATAAAAGTTATTGGCGCACGCCGGGTTTGAACCCGCGACCTTTGGATTCGTAGTCGAGCGTCTTACCACTCGACCGTGGAGGCCGTCAATCATTCTTTTTAAAAAAAACCCTAGTTTGTCTGTCATTCAGTGTACCGGTAAATCCACCCCTGCGTATCTTATTCACTATTTCACTGACAAGGCAGTTCCAGTGGTACCGGTATTTTACCATAAAATTTCCGGTTTGAGTTATCAAAGCTTGCACAAATTCCATCGGGCATTTTCGAGGATGTGAAACACAGAAGAGAAAAACTAGTAGAAGTGCGATGTGGCTGTGTCATTGCGCCCGAAGTGAGGTCAATTTTATCTTATTTCGAAAGAATTTTTCTTTTTCAAACTGAGAATCAACTTTATTCCCCATTCTGCAGTCGAAAAGTCTTGTGTAAATTGGCGACCTCAGTTTTATTTATTTATTTATTTATAAACGCCCTCATGGGCTTTTACATAACATAGATATAAAATAAAATAACAGTGAAATATAAAATAACAATGACATAAAAATAACAATGCACCCAAAAACATGATGAAATTGATAGAAGATTAACACTAGTATTTTAGAAAGAGGTATGATATTATAGCCTTCTTGTAACTAGATTCAGTGCAGTTGAATATATTTACTATTTCAGCGATAGAATTACTCACTGCATGCAATCTAGGTACAAGTGAGTATTTAAATGACTCAGTCCTGATATTGTTGTTACAATTAAAAAGAATTTTGGATCGAGTGGATCTGTTAGGTACATAGAAGGTAATTAAACTAAGTAAATAAGGGCTGTCTATAATACCATTAACAATTTTAAACATAAAAGTCAAGTCGGAAACAAGCCTCCTGTCTGAGAGTGTTAGTAATTTTAATTCTTTCATTAAATAATTATAATTTATGGTTTCAATAGGTAGACCGAGTTTATAGTTGATGTATCTTAGAAATTTATGTTGCAATTTTTCAATGGAATCAGAGTGGATTTTAAAGTGAGGGGACCAGACAGAAGAATTATATTCGACTTGACTTCGAACTAGTGAAGAGTACAGGATTTTCAATGAAGAAATATTTTTTTTTTCTTTCAAAGTGATATAGATCACGCTTCTAGGGATTTTCCGTTCAGTAATATCATGTTTAAAGATACGATGAAATCTGTAACTAGACTAATAACATAAAAATTGCTTGTACACGGTTGCGTTTTTATTTTTATTTTATGTGAATAGCTCACATAAGCCCCAACTGCTCTACTGCTAACTGTTGGGAATCAGTGGGACTATGGCATCCCAATTAAGGGCATGCTGTAAATGTTGCCTTAGCCTCACTGGCTTCAGACGGTTGGAACTCTTGTGTGGCATTCACTTAAAACAAAATGACATAAAGTAAATAAGATGTTACGTATTTCAAAATCTTTCAAAATTGCCTATCGTGTTATTTTTCTTCGACATTTGTTATTTGACAAGTGCTGTGTTCGGAGTCACGAAGTCTGCTTAAAGCCGATTGCACCCGCCTAACCCCACCCCACAACCCACCCCCATGTGGTGAGGTTTGAAGGGTCGTCATGCAATGGGGATTTCTAGCAATTTAATGTGAAATCGATACGACATGGACTTATATACTCATATTTGCCAGCGAGAGCCTGTCATATTGGCCAATGGAAAACTGAGACCTTTTAGTATATTTGATAATTTATTTTTTAAATTCATTATACTCGTACATGACAAACTTTAAATTTAATGCATCTAAGAAATTAGATTTAATTTATACAAATTAAAGTACCATATAGATTTAGAAAAGTTCAGGCAGTGGTGATGATCAGGTCAATGAGGAGAAACTCTTTCAAGAATCAATGGGATTTTACTTTTGAATCTCTCCTCACTGACATGAAATAAGTCGATATCGGAAGAGATTTTGTTCAGGAGAAAAAAAAAAAAAAATGAATACCGCACAAGAGTCTCAACTGCTCCCAACCGTCTAGAGCCAGTGAGACTATCCACAAAAAGGGTATGTTGTGAGGCTGAAGGTAGTGGGGAGGGGAAGGAGATTGGGACGAGGAAGGTTGGGAAGTACCTGGCTATTCAGATCTGGTCACCAAACACGGCTAAAGCCATTTCAAGCAACGCTGCGATTCTGAATGGTGGTCTTTCACCAGGGCGATGCTTAGAGTATCTACCACTCTGGAACGTGCCGCAAATATACTTTTTATTCTGTTTATATAAATTAAATGTGTTATGACGCATGTTAATTAAATAAAAATATATTTGCGCACCCGTAGTCGAGCGTCTTAAAACTCGAAAAAATACTTCTCCCCACTGGCAGAACCATTGGCAGGTTGGTCCTACAGGCAGGAAGATAGAATAATCCATGAAGACGCTGTCTTAGATAGTTATCAGGAACATAGAGACTGACGGAGTTCAAAAGGGTTTCTTTTTAAACATTTATTTGTATATTAATACCCCACGAGAGGATCGAAAGCCTCCGTGGTTGAGTGGTTAAAACGTTTGACTATTAATTTAGTTTAATTTATATGTTTCAATCAATGCTCCACAAGAGCCCAACTGCTCCCAACCGTCTGTAGCCAATAGGACAATGACATACCCAATTGATGTACATGGCCTGTTCAAAAGAAGAGGTGAATTTTAAATTTTCGCGGGCTGTGTACATTCAATTATCGATTTTTTTGTTGTTATTATGTTGGTATACATATGTTTATCATATGTTAGCATTATCAGCCATTTTGGATTAGTGGTTTGCTTTTGAGAACTGGAAAGGTTAGTCACATTTTTGTGTGTTCTTCGATTTTTTACTGATGAAAAAAATGGATCAAAGAATAAAATCCACGATTTGTTTTTCCACAAATCCAGGACGCTCATCGTCATTAACATCTTCTCGGCCTTCTGTAAAGCGCTTGTACCATTTATAAACACTTCTTTGAGACAGAGTAGACTCGCCGAATGCCACAGTCAACATTTTAAGTGCGTTGGAGCACTTTATTCCATTTTTAACGCAAAATTTAATACATATTCTTTGATCCATTTTTTTTCAAAAGTAAAACATCGAAGAACACACTAAAACGTGACTAACGTTTCCAGTTGTCAAAAACAAACCACTAATCCAAAATGGCTGATAATGCTAACATATGATAAACATATGTGTACCAACATAACAAAAAACAAAAATCGATAATCTAATGCACACAAGATTCTTTTCTTTTGAACATGCTTCGTATGTTGTGAGGCTAAACGTAGTGGGGAGGGAAAGGAGATGGGAAAGAGGAAGGTTGGGAAGTATCTGGCTATCCAGATCTGGTCACCAAACACAGCGATGTCAATACCCCACAAGAGTACCGACAGCCTCTGTGGTCGAGTGATTGAGACGTTTGCCAAAGATCCACGGATTCAAATCTCAGCATATTAATTAAAAACGTTTGTTTAATTAATGTGTTATATCACAACCGTCTGGAGCCAGTGGGACTATGGCATTCCTAATTAGGGTGTGTTGTTAGGCTGAATGTAGTGAGAAGGGGAAGGATATGGGGAAAAAGAAGGTCAAGAAGTATCTAGCTATTCAAATCTGGTCACCAAACACGGCTTAAGCTAGTTCAAGCAACGTTTTAATTCTGGATGATGTTTTTCACCAGGGCGAAAATTTTAGTATCTACCATTTGCGACGCTGAACTGAGAATTCTGAAGCCACAGGTTCAAACCCCGGCGGGTGCAAATACACTTTGTTCAATTAATATGTGTCAATCGATTCTCAACCGCTCCCAGCCGTCTAGAGCCAGTAGGACCATGGCATCCCCAATCGGGGTGTGTTGTGAGGCTGAAAGTTGTAGGAAGGAGAAGGAGACTGGGAGACTAGTAACGTTTCAATTCTGGAGTATCTACCACCCTGGAACATGCTGCAAATATACTATGTATTATTTTTTATATGAATTAAATTGTGCACGATGGATTGAACCCGTAACCTCTGTGTTTGTAGTCGTGCGTCTTGACCACTCGAACACGGAGGCCGTCAAAATGTACGGTATATTTGCGGCACGTTGCTGAGTGGTAGATACGACAAGTGTCGCCCTGGTGAAAGACCACCGTTCAGAATCGACACGTCGCTTGACATGGCTGCTTTAGCCGTGTTTAGTGAGACAGATTTGAATAGACAGGTACTTGCCAATCTTCCTCTTCCCCTCCTCACTCTGTCTCCGTTCAGCCTCACAACATACCCCGATCAGGGATGCCATAGTCTCGCTGGCTCCAGACAGTTCGAAGCAGTTGGGGATACGTAATTACTAACTGTGGTAATTTGTCTTCGCTGTCGTTGGAATAAAACATATCCATGCCCACTAAGAAAAAAATGAAAAATTCGCTATCAGAAATACGACACACTCTTAAAATAGGTACTCAATAAATCTTCATTACTCAAAGAAACTTGTCCAAAAAATATACTGTCCCAGCATAAATGTCAAAGAAACATAGCGACCAAGTCTTCCCACTCTCTTCTTCAAGCCATGTCCAGCTAATAGAGTGACAAGCTTCAAAGTAACTAGTGCTTTATTGGATTATGTCTGGCTAAAAGCTGTGTTCAGATTTTTCGCCCCTCTGAATTAAATTCAGTGCTGTTTGGAGGCTCTTTTTGTGGTAGAAGGGAAATACTAGATAAATGTCAGTATTGTGTCTAGGAGGATTGAGGAGATTGGTGCGGTGGTCCGAAAATACAAAATTATATTATTGATTTTGTTGGATCCGAAGCTGCGATGAAATGCCGAATGTGTTTCTAGCTTGAAATGCATTGGGAAAACAATGGAATGTAAACGATAAACTATATTAAATGATAGAAGTGTCTAATTTAAGCATGTGGAAAGATTATGGAAAAAAAGAAAAATGGGAAACCATTCACTCACCGATGTAGTTGAAGTTGAAAGTTCTTCAAGCATTCTTACACAATTGTATTTTTAAACGAACTGAATATACCACACTGATTTTTGTTTACTTATTCACAAAACACCACATTTATTTTATATTATTTTGCAGATCAAAACAATAAACCTAGGAACAAGCGAATCTAACTAGCGGAAAACGTTTTTTTCAAACCAAAACTCTGTTTGATTGTCAATTGTTTCGAACGCGGTGTTTTTGAATACGAAACTCGATACAGCGAAATGGTTGGATAGGTAGTAACATGGATGAATAACATAAAGGTAAGAACCTAACAAATTATGACTTTAAAATCCAAAAGATTTTATTAGATTAAGATCCAAACAAACTTCACATGGCCCGACTCAAGTAGTTGGTTCACTCTCAGAGCAAGAGAGAGCGCTGCTGTAGTCAGTTTTGATAAGCTTTACCGGACTCGGCTAGACCTGGGCGTGGCTAGGACTAGAGCTAGGGTATTTATACGTCCATTCATAGCGCATGTCGACATTATGTTTTCGTTTATTCGTATAACCACTTTTTCACAGTATTGTTATAAACAAAAATATAGCATACAACATAAAAAACCGTTGAGTTATGTCATTTTATGTCGCATATCAAAACGTGTGGGCGGAGTCAACGGAGACGCGAGACACGAAGAACATTCTAACAATACTTTAAAGCGGTGTAATAATTTGGGAGATTTTGTTGTCTCTTTCTTTCTCATGGTGTACGACGTAAAAACCCGGAGAAAGTGATTTATCCCAAGTTTGTATAGGTTGGGAAAAAAGAATCAGCTTTCTCTCCATATATTGTTACTCCAACTTTCATTTATTCACTGGGCGTCTTCAACTTCTTCCACCATTCATTTTCGCGTAGTATATTTTTAATTCACACTTTTATTTGTTTGTCTGCTATACATGGCGAAACCGCCCATTTCTTAATCTTATTCATTACGCTTACATCAGCCTTGCATTTTTTCCCGATATATTTGTATTTTCGGCTCGGTCGTATAAGCTTTTACCGCACATGCGCCTCAGGGATCTCATTTCTAAAGCGTCAGTCTACTTTCATCCTTCCTCTGCCAGTTTTATGCCTCACTGCCATATATAAGGCTTGGGATCAACACTCCATTGTAGACTGCTAATTTCGCAATTGTGTATTTTTTTTATAAATACCACAAAAGAGTCTCAACTGCCCAGAGCCAGTGGAGCTTTCTAGGAGTTATCAAATTAATACCGACAATTCGTACAGATACGACAATTTTTCTTTTTAGTTTGGTGTTTGTACCGTTAAACCAAATTTTACAACAAAAGTGCAACAATGATTATTTACCCTAATAATTTGTTTTTCTCTCTGTTTCAGGTATGTTTTCACAAATCATCGACAGTTAACTACAATGTAATGAAATTACTGAAAACGTGAGTAAAATATATATATAAAGAATAAATAATTGAAATAACATCAATTGTTTTCAACGGAAATAGTAGAAGATAGAGACGTTACACACGAGTAGAGTAAAGGTTACAAGTTCAAGTCTCGGTTGAGGCCTAATTTAAAAAAAAAATTAAATATCTTCGGACTCTTCACATGGCCCGACTCAAGTATTTGATTCACTTTATGATGAAATCCATATCTTCCTAGGGCGTTCCAGACTTTGTCTTCCATTCACTTTCACGTCATTCGTTCATTCGCTCTACGTGCCCAAACCATCCAAGCTTACCTTTGTTAATCCTTTTCATTACGCTTAAATCAGCCCTGCATTATTTATGGATATCCACATTTTCAATACGGTCATACATGGTTGTACAACACAAAGATCTCATTTCTACAGCATTCAGTTTACTTTCATCCTTGCTCTGCCAGTTCCATACCTCACTGCCATACATTAAGGTTGGTATAAGCCAGGGGTTCCCAAACTTTTTTGTCCCGTAGACCACTTGTCGATTTTTTCTGTTTTGTATAGACCCCCTGCTTTCCTAGTATTGATTTTTTTAGCGTTGGGAAAAACTTTAAGGTTTTGTGAACGCTTCAGCAACTGCTAGTTCTTTGAAATGAATCCTTCGCGGTGAACACTTCAATTGTAGTCGAACTCGTCAAAAAATAGTACTAGTCGGCAGAGATCCCAAATCGAAAAGTGCTAGCAAATCAACAAAAAATCCTCCGAAAAAAAGCACTATTCGGTAGAGATTTGAAATCGAAAAGTACTAGCAAATCAACAAAAAATACTCCCCCAAAAAGTGCTAGCAAATCAACAAAATTTACCCTCCGAAAAAAAAGCACTAGTCGGTAGAGATTTGAAATCGAAAAGTACTAGCAAATCGGCAAAATATCTTCCACAAAAATATTTTTTATTAATATAATTAGGGAATTAAAGTCCATTATAAGATAGTATTACGTAAGTACCTAAATAGGTACTATCAGTGTATGTTGAGATCCACTACCGTGGACCCCCATTTTCATTTCATGGACCCCCAAATCTTTTTTTCGCTGACGTAGACCCCTTGCAGGTTGTCATAGACTTCTGGGGGTCGATATAGACCACTTTGGGAATCACTGGTATAAGCACTACATTGTGGACTGCTAGCTTTGCTGCATTCACTCTTCTTTCTATATCTTTATTTACCTTTCGGTCTCTCTAGAACATACTTCCTAAATACACAAGCTCATCCACTTGCTCCAAGTATTCATCATTCACAACTATATTGCACGCTGACCGATTACTCTCTCTTTCAGCAACATGACTTTGGACTTACTTACATTCATCATCAACTCATTCTGCATGCATACTTGGTTCCTCCTAGACACAATAAAATGTAAATCTTCTATACTGTTAGAAATCTGCACCACATCATCAATAACGGATGAGTGTTTTTCTGTTGCCTTATTCTACAAGAAACTTGGCTCTATGAGGAGGAATCTTCACCCTTACCAGCCTTTCCATCTCTCGCAACCTTTCCCAACCTCACTATCGACAAAATTGCTTAAGTTTTCATTAAATATAATTTTAACACAAATGTGGGATATTTTTCAAGTACGTATTCCTTTCAGTACAATCTTGAAATAAGTATATATTTGGAAAAACAGCTAAACATTTTGTACCCTACCTCTACAAATTTGCGATAAATCACTTTCTCGGGTTTTTGCGTTGTATCCCATGAGAGAGAAAGATATCCAAAATAGTCGTCACATAATATCGCAGCGCTTTTAAGTCATTAAGGATGTTAACTTCACATCATCGAGTCTCATAAGTTACGTCAACGGATTTCGAGGTTATTTCCTGTTGATTGAAAAACTTTCAGTGGTTATACACATAAATCAAACATGATGGTGATTTCGTGCTATGCGTGAATGTTCAAATGAGACAAAAAAAAGATTACAAAACATCAATTTTCAGAAGTATTTCAACACTTTCAAATATTTTTCACCGAACTTTAGAATTTTCACATATATTTTTTATTTTTTTTTTAAATAGTAAGACAAACATTCCCGGGTTACGAATAACCTGACAATATTTGAAAAACTCCTTCTGCCATCATAAAAAGCGGAAGATGTTGCTTGTGCAATGATGGAGGACTTAGCCAGCAGAGGAATTGAACGCATGACGCCCGGGTGGGAATCCGATGCGTTCTCCACTCAGCTACCGACCGGTCGAATGATATAAAGACATAAAATCAACAAAACGCTTCCATCATTATTTAGGTAAACTTTCTTTTATATTAGTGTTTGTGTGATATTTTGACTGTATAAATCATTTTAATGGTGTATTGATATTGTTTTGTTTGATGTGTTCAAATTTGTTTATTAAAATTGTCCGAATTCCACGTAGACGGTAAATAATAGGCTATCCAACATCCCTATCTTTGTCTCTTTTTATCCGGTCAGTACAACGTCAGTCATCCTGACTACAATGTTTCGCAAAGGTACCTCTCCACGTCCACTAAGGGTATAATGATGAAAATTCTCCTACATTATTGACAGGGAAATGACAAGACGCAAGCCTTAACAGACGAATTATTAACGCGCCGCAAATAATTTGGTGGTCGTTTTAAAAATGCACGCCTTTCGTCATGGCGGTGCCTGGGCGCGAAATCAAAAACCGCCCGAAAATTCGATTCGTTTACGACGGTGAATATTGCAGGACTCTAAACATGGCAGCCTAACGGGCACACCGTAAAGCAGAGGTCTAAAAGCGAGCGGAACCTGGAGGTTATTTATGTTGTATGGATATACACTTGGGCCCGGTGGGGGCATCAAATATTTAGAATTTTCGGCGGGTCTCGACAACCGTCGGCCACATTTCATCTTCCATTTAAAGTTTGTAAGTTTTCCTGTTGGTTGTCTATTAATTTATTTGTACACTAACGGACCATTGTCCAATTACAACAACAACAAAACAAAAAACAACACGAAATGGGAAAAAGAGCAACAGAGAAATAACAGCACGTACCTTGAAGTAACAATATATGGAGGGAGAGCTAATTATTTTTACCCAACCTACACAAACTTGCGATAAATAAGTTTCTCCGGGTTTTTACGTCGTACACCATGAGAGAGAAAGAGACAACAAATTTCATAGACCGCTTCTACATACTGTCGCAATGATCTTAAGCTCCTGGTTCACGGCGGGACTCCGCCCACATTTTTTATTATGCCACTAAACTTGACACAGCCAAACAGTTTTTTAGGCTATATGCTATATTTTTTGCGTTGATGTATTAATACGCCTTTTAGTCTTTCAGCTAAAAATACTGTGAAAAAGTGGCTATACGAATAATATTATAAGTAAAACATTCCATTATTATGTCGATTTGTGATATGAATGGATGAATGGCTTAAGCCACGCCCAGGTATAATGAAAAAACAAGTACTACTCTATGTATAGATACTCCTAAAGCACATACAAATGAAGCAATGAATAAAATATACATTTGAAAGAATATTAAAGTTAAAGCCTTAGCAAGGTTAAGGTAGAGTCATAAAGAATGACAAAAATCATTTAGATTAGTACCAAAAATTTCAAAATCATGACTTGAGTTAACAAGTGGACATGTTTTATTTTAACGAAATCCAACTGTATTAAAAAAAAATAATGAATGTCTTATACATACCCTTTTTGTCGCTCTAACACTTCATATGGCCCGACTCAAGAATTTGATTCACTTGATTGTGCCATGTCTTCTTTGGGTGTCCCCAACTTTTTTACTATTCACTTTATTCGTTCATCCACTCTAAATGCCCAAATCATCTTAACGTCCCTTCCTTAATCCTACTTGACCACAGTCGGCCACAGATCTCCATCTATTTTAGGCCTGCCAATTTTTCTAATGGGCACGTTTTATTTTTTAATGAAATTCAAATGTTTTCAATAAATTAATGTTGCCTCAGCACCCGAAAATTGGGTTAAACGTCAATTTGTAGCATTCTAATATAAAAAATACAATTTATGATGTATCTGTAAATTTTCAATGGATAGTTAGGTAAATGTCTAAAGTTTTCAATGAATAAATTTTTAAAACTGAAATCTTTTGAATTTCTATTAAAAACATACTAAAAATATCCGTGCAGTTTTCCAAAACAACGAAGCCACTTTTAAACGTTCTACTTAAAATTCCAGTATGCATTTCATAAATAATTTAAAACAAAACTGTTTTATAATTGTATTCACAGGAGACCTTAGACAATTTTCTAACTACCCGTATAGAAATAACATGTGAATAATTTGTAGTAAAGCTTGTATTAGAAAGCCATAAATTGTGTATTTTTGGGTGTGGACCCTTAAACAAACTAACAGACTTACCATTGTGCCGATTTTCAATAGGGGTAGGCAGATATGACTCCTCGCTTCATTCACATTCACACAATGTCTCACATATCTGTTATGTTACGAGGCTTAAGGTAGTGAGGAAGAAAAGAGATGGGCAAGAGAATGGTTGGGAAGTACACGACTATTCAGATCTGGTCACCAAACACGGCTTAAGTCATTTAAAGCAACTTTTCGATTCTAAATGGTGGTCTTTCACCAGGGCGATTCTTGGAGTACCTATCACTATGGAACGTGCCGCAAATATACTCAATACTATTTTATATAAATTGATTGTAAAAGAATGGATATGAACCCGCCTCCTCTGGATTCGCAGTCAGGCGTCTTAACCACTCGGCCACGGAAGCCGTCAACGGGCTAGTCACGTTGAATGACTTTTTTGTCTCTGCAACGTTTTCAATATATCTTTTCCAGGAGTGATTTTGAGTAATGATTTTTCTTACTCACTATTCAAATTCTCGCATAATGTCGGTAGAGATATTAATTTAAATTAATCTTAATTTTGTTGAAGTGGTGACAACCGTTTTCAGTAGACAGTAGACACTAGCGTTGTGACCGCTTTGAAATAACTACTTCTAAGAACTACTTCTTTTGGCAACAGATATTTGTAAATGAGAATCCACGGCGTGTACCCAACATTTATGCATCATAAAGATTTGCTCTCAGAGACGCATTATCAAAGTCTCCAGTCGAGAAGGAGTGGGGCCCTTGCAGTAACAGCGTACAAAATATTAAATAATTTGATTGACAATCCATACCTCCTGGAATGTTATAAGTTGTTTGTGCCAAACAACTACTGCCAGGGGCGACATCACGATCTGCTGTGCATTCCACATGGCAGAACAGACGTGTTGGCTCAGCACAGCATGACACGGGGTATGGTACTCCTAAATAACATGTCTCTTGATATCTTCAACGTAAACCTTGAAGATTTCAAGAGACATGTTAAAATTATCACTTAATTTACTTTTGTAACTTTCTTGTGTTTTGTAAATGGACATATACAGTCTGTAATACAAAAAAAAAAAAAAAAAAACAGTTCCTACATCATTCATTGTTCATTGAACAAATACTTCAATTGAAGTTGGTAGTTCATTTTAGCGTTCATTCATTTCACTAAACAAATACTTCAATTGAAGTTGGTAGTTCATTTTAGCGTTCATTCATTTCATTAACTTCATTTCATTGAACAAATACTTCAAAGAAAGTTAGATCACAAAGAACTACTTCAATTTGCAGCAGTACAGTTTCAAAAGTGAACTTCAAAGCCTATAAAGAAGTTCATCACAAGTACTTCAATTGAAGTCCGACTTCAAAGTACTTTGTACAAGAAAGAACTAAAGGAACGCGATCTTTATTTTGGCGAGGAGCCGGTTCTAGTTCTTTTCACTTTGAAATCTCTACCGACTAGTACGTGCTTTTTGGCGAGGAACCATTTCCAGTACTTTTCGATTTTAAATTTCTACCGACTAGTGCGTGATTTTTTGGCAAGGAACCAGTTCCAGTTCTTTTCGTTTTCAAATCTCTACCGGAAAAATTTAAATCTCTTCTTTGGGAGTTCGACTTCAATTAAAGTGTTCACTTCGAAGGGTTCATTTCAAAGAACTATCAATTCGTGAAGCATTCACAAAACATTAAAGTTTTTCCCAACGCTAGTAGACACCAATCATTTTCATTATTTGTATCATTGATAAAAAAGGTTGTCGACTGCTAGTTTCACCCCTCCCCCCGCCCTTTCCACTGGCGCTACCCCCAACCACAAGCTAGCAGTACCCTGTATATTATTTGTATGTCAAAGGAGAAAAAACAGATCAATGAATCCTCTCTTGTTTTGTTATTCCGAGTCAATAGATATGATTTATTCTGATGTTGTTATGTTTGTACAAAAGGCACCCCTTTTCGTAAAGCAGATGGCGTGTCTTTTAAGGTTTTGAAAAAAACACATTTTTTTAATGTTTTCGTACAAGCTTTTGTGCTGATTTAGAAAAACATACGACCCAAATAATTTTTCGTAATTTTTTGAAGCATATAATTTTATTGGATTCTCAATGGTTCAAAACAACCTATCATCAATCCATGTCTCCACAAGGGTAATCAGAATCGATTTTTTGTCATAAATCAATGTAATACAAAGATTCAAACAGGTATAACTCGCATTTGTTGCGATCAAAAAGCTTAAAAAAGTTTTAATTACTTTGTATCAATAATTTATACAACTTTCAACCTCTGAAATGCTGAATTTTCGCAAGGTTCCACTTTTATCGCACCTCACTGACTGTAATTTTGTAATAACTCACTTGTGTTTTACAAAATGATGTTTCAATCAGTTATACTATTTTTTCGGGTAGTTTTTTAATATATTTTTTCTAATTGTATGTTTACGGTATAAGTGGTTTTTCGAGAATGGCTACTCACATTCTGAATATCTGATTTTTCTCCCTCGCGTCGCTAAAAAAAGTTTGATTAAGAAATGTGAAGATTTTTTGTCGTTTTATTGGATTTTCGTGTGACTGAATAGATTAACTTAGAAATAAAAATAAAATTGCATGAGGTTTAACTGTAAATGCAGTCAGTAATGTCACTTGGAAAATCTTTTTTTTTTCAGAATTACTGACGTAAGCAATCTTCAAATATTTATCACTCGACTTGTACCGACTTTGACGCAATGCAAAATAAATCTATAGATGGATTACTACAATACGATATCAATTATTTATTACTATACAATATCTATTATGGTTATTTAATTAGAATATTTAACAACATTAGGTAATCAAGTAAAAGTTTATGAAAAATGCAAAAGAAAATGAATAACAAACAAAAGCAAATGAATATTTTTTTCGTAAGAAGCAATCACATGGTGGTTGGACATTATATTAATAATAAAAGAACACTTTGTTCTAAAACCACAGAATTTATTATGATGAATTCCGACTGGTTTTGCTTGGATCAAGCTTCGTCAGGGCACATATAATAACTAAAGAAAAAATACAGAGTTAACAGGTATATATAGGTACCAAAATTAATGATAGAGTGAGACTGTATATAATCCAAAGAAGGAAGAGAGAGAGCATATATTAGAGCGAGGCAACAATTAAAAGTGTTTAATATATATATTACGAAGAATTGGTAAATAAACAAGCATACACAATAGAAAGATAATGACGCAATGTTGGGGCAGACAAAGATCCTACAATGACGACATATTGCATTGTTATTGGAAAAGAAGCTACTTGGATACATAATAATAAATGTTAATTGTTCGTTCCCAAATGCGACGTTACTACGTGAAAAATATATCATCTACCATTTTACAATCAAGGGCAGATTCCGGTGAAATTAAATAAGGTACCTCTAGCACTAGTCTGGTATTTTATGAAGGAATGTCTTATCGCTTACTGCAAATCGTCATTTTATATGTTAATGTTTACAGTTGTATTATAGTGTGATTTATGTTTTAGGATTAAGCAAATCTGATCAATTTTTATTATGTCTATGAAATAATGTAGTGAATTCATTGTGATAGCTGTAATGGGCCATGCAGTTGCGCCCATGTGGGGGCTTATCCCTTGTCACCTACCCTTAAGACCAAGGTCCTTTGGTATTTCTTAATTGCCTCCCATAATGTTTTCTGTTTCTTAAATCCCCTGTCATCTACCCTTCAGACCAAGGTCCTTGAGCATTTCTTAATTGCCTCTCTTGATGTTTTCTGTTTCTTAAAATTGTGTCATAAATTCATGCACTATCCCATAGAACACATGTGGACCATTTACTAAGACTCTAAGATTCTATCCTAGAGTTATTTCATCTCGAGCAGTACTGTTCAGATCGCCATGGCGTGCGGTTCTTGAATATCGTCAGTTATCAGTCCCGTTCAGAGCGCCTTGCCGTGCGGTTCTTGAATGTCGTCAGTTGAAGGTTCAACTGTTGTACATTAAAAAATCTTCCGATAAAAATGTTCAAATAAAAAGAAAGAAGAAGAAGTTAAAGTGTTTTTCTGCTTCCATACGTTCTCGTACCACGAGAGTAGAAACATTAATAATACTTGGATACATAATAATAAATGTTAATAATAAAAAATTATTATTATGTATCCAAGTAGATTCTTTCCCAATAACAATGTAATATGTCATTTTCATATGTAAATTCAACATAGAATCTTTGTCTGCCCCTAACATTACGTCATTATCTTTCTCCTAAATGCTAAATATATTCTAGATGGCTGAATGGCCACAAATTTTCAGAATCAAACGAGAATCAGAGCATTCGATGCAGAAAAAGAAACTGATCAAAACTGCATATTTAACTAGTTTTTGACCAAAGTGTAGCTTGAGCCCTTTTGACTTTCCAGCAAAGATATGGTCGTTACGTCATGCTTCCGCAAAAAGCTTTAAGCACCACTCGTAGTCCAACCGAAATATTGAAACCAGGAAATGTACGATAAATATTTGAATAGGCTGGTTTTAAGTCCGACCGGATTTAAACCAGCAATAGGTCAGTTCGTGGTTCGGCTAATGTACAATTGAACGGTCAGACGGCTGTAATGCAGAGTTGGAATAAGTCGAGATCGTTTCTTGTGTATTGTGCCAAAGGCGATTATTATATTTATTTGGAACATTTGACAGAGTAACAACATTACACACATACTGACAAATACAAACTCAGTCAATTAGATGAAACCATCAGATGGTGATAGTAATAAGGCCTAATGAGCCGCAGTACTAGTTAGGTAGACATTATGAGGGATATTTGAATAAGCCCCAGCTAGTTAGTAGAGGATTACGAAAGAATCCATAGAATCAAAAAAAAAAACATTTCCAAAATGTTCACGTCATACAATTAGAAATACACTGTATTACACTAATAAAAACAAAAGAAAAATAAGGAAACAACCGTTTGTAAAAAGAAATATCAACACAAGTTTGAATTTAGGAAAAAAACACATAATTTCTACTTGCTTAGCCTAAGCATCATCAGGGTGCAAAATTAAACTGATCAACAAAATATGTAGTGTGGTTATACATACTCGTACATACGAGTATAGAGAGAGAACACAACATAAAGTAAAATAAGAAAACAAAAACAAAAAAACGTTTAGATTATAACAAAAGAACAGCGATTTATTTTTTACTTTTTACGTCAATACCATACAAGAATCTCAACTGCTCCCAACCGTCTAGAGCCAGTGAGACTATGGTATCCCCAATAGAGGTATGTTGTGAGGCTGAATGTAGTGGGGAGTGGAAGGAGATGAGGAAGGAGAAGGTTGGAAAGTACCTGGCTATTCAGATCTGGTCACCAAACACGGTTAAAAGCCATTTCAAGCAACGTTTCAATTCTGAATGGCGGTCTTTCACCAGGGCGATACTTGTTCACAGCACATGTCGACACAATGTTTTTGTTCATTTATTTAACAACTTTTTCACAGTATTGTTAAAGACAAAAATATAGCATGAAACCTAATAAACCGTTGAGTTATGTTAATTTATTTCGCGTATCAAAACGTGTGGGCGGAGTCAACGGAGACGCGGGACACGAAGAACATTCTATCAATACTTTAAAGCGGTGTGATAATTTGGAAAATTTTGTTGCCTCTTTTTTTCTCATGGTGTACGACGTAAAAAGCCGGAGAAAGTGATTTATCCCAAGTTTGTATAGGTTGGGTAAAAAGAATTAGCTCTCTCTCCATATATTGTTACGTCAAGTGTTTAACATTCTGCCACGAAAATTTGCAAGCTTTTTCGAGCCTAAAAATGTTGCTTGAATGGGGTGATATCGTCGCCGGAAAGGCAAAAGGGCTGAAACGCCATATCGGAAATTTTACACCTGAGCAGTTTTTTTTCATTACAATAAAATTCATAAGTCTTCAGTACCTGGTTGGATTCTGATAAAAAAAGTTAAAACAAGCAAGTCAATGCTCTCACAGAGTTACCTGAAGCGACAAAAAGCCAAAAAAAGTCCCAAACTTGTGTCGCTTGAGTCGAGCCTTCTCCCGAACGGCAAATACAATTTATTTGGCTGAAGACCACAACAATCTGCAGAATCAAACGAGAGTCAGAGCATTCAATGCAAAAAAGAAACTGATCAAAACTGCATTTTTAACTCATTGTTGACCAAAGCGTCGCATAAGCCTTTTTGCCTTTCCAGCGTCGATATGTATACATGCTACACTGGAAATAAACTCTTTGCCATTTCAAAGAGGTCCTCTATTTTGCAAAGAGCGTACTTTTATAAGCCCCAATACAAAAACAATAACATTGAACTTGTATAGTGCATTTTTGTGATATTTTACCTCAAGTGCGCTTCATACTTAATGAATTAAGCTAATAAGACTAACTAACAAGGAGAAAATAAAACACAATATGTATACAAATTAAAACTATCTAAAATCGTGAACGTTATCATAAATCATGAGGGAGAAAGGTTCAAATATGGGTATAACAGTGTATGTGTACATTAACAGATAAAAAAAAAACAATTTACCAGAAGCTTAGAGTATAAAAATCCAAATGAAACGTATTAATTCATTTTAACATATTTGTTAAATCAAAGAAGAGGATTTTTTTTATCTTTAGAAAGAAAGACAAACATTCTCGAGTTACAAATTTATTTATTTATTTTATTTATTTATAAATTAACGGACTAAAGTCCAATTACAAAAACACATATAAAACACGAAATAGAAAAAAGAGTAACAGAGAAGGAATAGCATATGCATTAAAATAAATGAAGCGATGAACAAAAATAAGGCAAAATAAACATAAGAGAGAACATCAAGCCATGGTCTAGTCAAAGTTTTGGTAGAATCGTAAAGAATGAAAAAAATCATTTAGACTGCTACCAAAAATTTGAAGACCATGGCTTGAGTTAACAAGTCTTGACATTCTGGACATTGGAGAATTATACCTATAAAAGTTATTATGATGATTGAGGAACAGCAATTCATTGTTTCTGAGTCTACGGCAAGGAATGTTGAACTGGATTAGTTGCAACAGAGAAGGTGAGTCAATAAAACAATTAAAAAATAATATTAACTTTAAAAAACTTCTACTGCCATCATAAGAAGCGGAAGATGTTGCTTGTGAAATGGTGGAGGACTTACCCAGTAGAGGAATTGAACGCGCGACGCCCGGGTGGGAATCCGACGCGTTTGTCCACTCAGCTACCAACCGAATTAGGAGGACAGTTAACATGTTGGTACTTTAAATTATGAATATTCAAGTATTGTAAGTAAACGATTCTAAAGATGCAAACAGTTTTAATATAACAATTAACAAAAGAACAATTAATATTTTATAACAATGACCCAATACTTCAATTTTTTAATTCTTGTACTAACCGAGTAAAATCTACAGACAAGAGTTATCCAATTAATTTTAATCCTCGGTTTGAGCTATTAACGTACTAGATTTAACGTGCCTTTCAGAACAGACCGCAATGGGAACTGTTGGTGAGAATTATTTTAGAACGATCAATATTATCAGAGGGGCTGTCTAGCTTTCAAATACGACTGGAATGAAATGTCTTGGACAAGCTTTCGTGTCTTTACGCTAGGTACAGCAAATGAAAATCTTTCAATATTAATTTGTGGTGGATTTCCGAATAAAAAAAGCTCCCAAATCTAAAAATCGATGTTTTGATACTTGAGTAAATATTTTACTACATTAGCCACTGTTAACATTTAACTAAACGTAACGTTATTTTGAAATAGCGTAGACAGAGGGAATATCTAAGACCCTATCTAAAAACATCGATAGCATCTACAATTGGAGTAGGGAGATGAAGAAAACGGGAGAGAAGAAAGTGGGTTAGTACCTGGGTTTTTAGATCTGATAAAAATACATGGATAAGCCATTTCAAGCAACATTACGACTAACATACGAGGGTCATCCAGAAAGTAAGGTTACAAGGGCTCCTGAAGCTGGGGTAAATTTTTCGTTTCGAAGTTGGCGCACCTGGCGTGTAGAGGAGATTCTAACGGTCAGTTTGTTTGGTCCCACATGTTTGTCAGCCATTTTGTTCAGTAGCAGTAAATTCATCCTTTGGAGAGGTCTTCACACACTCCCGCCACTTTCCGTCCATGCGAGTTTCGCGCGTCCACCGTTTTTTGACTTTGCAGAACAATTCCGCCGCGAATATTCATCGGAAGCTCGTGGAAGTTTACGGTAATGATATGATGAGTGGAAAACATGTCACGAAGTGAGTTAGGTTGTTCAGAGAAGGCCGTATTGATACTCACGACAAGGCAAGGAGTGGGGGGCCATCAGTAATTTTTGACATTCGTATATATGTCTGGATTAATAAACTACATCCCCCGCTAACGCCACAGAATCAATATCTCATACCCGCTTATTTCATCAAATTCAAATGCAATACCCTAGAATGCTGACACCACCGAATTTAGGAATAAGCAGCAGAATGCTGACGCTACAAAACCATTGTATTTCTGGCGTATCAGTTCACCTGAGAACGATGACTTCCACAGGTGCAGTGGTGGGAAAAACAATAAAATAATAATAATAATAACACTGGATTTATGTAGCGCAGTTTAGTGGCTGATAAGGATATTGAAAGAAGGGTGAATGCAAGAAAATCCATTAATGGAGGAATGAACGCTGTTGGCGCAAATAAGAAATTGCCCAAATAAGCGAAGCTAGCAGTCCACAATGGAGTGCTTATACCGACTCCGATGTATGGCAGTGAGGCATGGAACTGGCAGAGGAAGGATGAAAATAGACTAAACGCTGTGGAAATGAGATCTTTGAGACGTATGTGCGGTAAAACCATGTATGACCGTATCAAAAATGTGGATATCCGGAAATAATGCAAGACTGATGTAAGCGTCATGAAAAGGATCAAGAAAGAGAAGGGAGAGTGGTAGTTACTCTTAAGTATCGCCCTGGTGAAAGACCACCATTCAGAATCGAAACGTTGGTTGAAATGGCTTTAACCGTGTTTGGTGACCAGATCTGAATAGCCTAGTACTTACATCCCAACCTTCCTCTTCCCCATCTCCTTCCCCTCCCCACTACCTTCAGCTTCACAACATACCCCAATTGGGGATGCCATAGTCTCACTGGCTCTAGACAGTTGGGAGTCTTGTGCGGTATTCATATAAAAAAGGGACGCTTAGATGGTTTGAGCATGTGAAGCGAATGAACGAAGAAAGGAGTGTGAAAAGAATATATGATGTGAAAGTGAATGGAAGAAGAAATCGAGGACGCCCGAGAAAGACACGGCACGATCAAGTAAATAAATTGCTTGAATCGGGTCATGTGAAGAGTTAGAATAACAGAAGAGTGTGTATGAGACTATGAATAAATGAGAATAAAGCAAGGATCATGTGCCGAGATAGAGTTGTATGGCGGTCCGTCCTCGCTACCTACCCCTGCGGAGAAACGGCGTGATGGTTCGTTAGTTAGTTTGCTCTCTTCATTCGGGAGTGGGAAGAGTGAGACTGATGGTGATTATATATAGGCAGGCTCTGTAGCTTTATGGCTACGGTCTCCTGCGGCGGGATAATAATAATGTCTAGTGGTCGTATTGCCTGAAAAAGGTCCGGAGGTCGGACCGCGAAATGCTAAAAAGCTTTCATGGAATAGTAAATTTCAGCGTCATTCGAATCCCCAGCGGCGGGTTTTGCTTCAGAGGCCGGGAACCTTTGAATAAATATTACACAGTCGAACATGGTTACAAGCGCGAAGGAACCAAACAAATTTGCTCCTTATAGCCATTACTCGTTATAAACGTAATAATAATAATAAATAATAATATTTGGATAATTTGTATAGCGCCGTTTTTGTGAAAAATCACCTCAAGGGCGCTGTACAAATCTTAATTTCTACTTAATATTAATTCTTAGTTTATATAAATATACAGCAACATACTTACCTGGCAGGTCACTTCTGGCAGGACACAATCACCATATCATAATAACCTAAAATTTAGAATTACTTAAATTTTTATTTTTTATTTTATTTTTATTTTGTTTATTTATTTATTTATTTATTTTTTATTTTATTTTTTTATTTTTTTCATTTTTAGGGCATGAAGGCAAATTTAAGATAAAGTATATCGGAGGTATTTTTAACTTTTCGTAGTGAAGAACAGATAATGGTGATAATCTTCTAATGAATTTAAGGAATGAGAGTCTGAAAAGTTTTCTTGGTTCTATTGGGCTTGTTACATCTTGATTATGGATATGATTTTCTGAAAAAATGAGTTTTGAGTTTGGCTCTGAACTCTGCCGAGTCTTTTATTACTCTCAGATCATGTGGTAGTCCATTCCAGGTTTTAGGACCTGACACTCCGAAGGCGCGCTCTCCAAACTTAGTGTCTGGTGTGCGCTTTGGTTCTTTCAACCTTCCGATAGCCGATGACATTGCTGATCTAAGAGTTGACTGTCGCGAATTGGAATCTTCAGGAATACACAATTCCGATAAATAAGCCGGAGCCATTCCGTTAATTGATTTGAAAACCATCCAGCAAAGCTTAAACTGGATTCTTTCGGGACATTTAAGCCAGTGAAGATTTTTGAGGTGCTCTGAGATATGGGAATATTTTGATACGCCGGTGATAAGTCTTGCCGCGGCGTTGAAGACTAGTTGTAGTTTGTTAATTTGATATTTAGGAAGACTAGCGTATATTCCGTTGCAGTAATCTAAACGCGAAACGACGTACGAGTTTACAAGTAGAGGTAAACGTAGTAGGTAAAAAAAGTATCTACCTACGAATATGGATATTTACAACAGGGTATGATAGCTTGCATATTATAGCGCAACACATTTTTTTATTACGAAAATCATGCTCAACTACGAAATGAATTAATTTATGATTACACTAATAATAATAAAAATCTGTACGCACAGTACTGGATAGAAATGTTTCTTAGAGCGACAACTATCGGGGATTATAAACCCTTCTGCTATGTTGGTTCGGGCTTATTTTCATACAATCGTGTGGGGTTATAACGAGGACGCTTCACTGATATAACGTCCAAATAATATTGTCAACTCAATGCGCCCGGGTATGAGAAAAGACCCAATTCCCGAAACAGTCAAATCACGTTAAGTAATTGCTCATTATAGCCGTGACCTCGCTATTACCGTGATCGTTATAACCAAGTTCGACTGTATTATATTTTAGTAGAAAGCAATCACTTTGTGGTTTGACATATTAAAAGAAATGTAAAATATCTTTGTATAATACCACGAATATTATTTTATTTTTTTATGTCGGACCGATTACGCTTAGCCTAAACATCATCAGGGTACAAAATTATTTATTTAATTATATTCGCCCTTATGGGCATTTACATAAGAGTGTAATATATAACATAAAATAATAGTGACATAAAAATAACATAGAGTAAACAATTAACACCCAAAAACTTAAGTAAGTTAATAGTAATATTATAATGCAATAAATTACAGTAATATTTTTGAAAGAGGTATGCTACTATAGCCTTCTTGTAACTAGATTCAGTGCAGTTGAATATATCTACTATTTCAGCGAAAGAATTACCCACTATATGCAATCTAGGTACAAGCGAGTATCTAAATGACTCAGTCCTGGTATTATTGTAACATTCAAAAAGAATTTTGGATCGAGTGGTGAAAAAAAAATTAACTAAACAAGAATACAAAGTGTGCGGTTATATATACATAGAGGGAGAACAAAATATAAATTAAAATAACAAAACAATGAGAAAGCAGTAGAATAACATTTAAATTATCACAAAAAAAAACAGGGAAAAAGAGACAGATAATATGAAATAAAAGAGACAAAACGTCAACTAAGAAGAATAATGATAAATTTTATGAGTTTAACGAATATTGGGCAAATTTACCTAATTATTAAGATTATGACTTTTAATTTTAATGGCTTTTTTATTCCTAGTGCTTCTAAATTATTTAATCTATTACCATGATCATTTTTGTGAAGAATATGAGCACAGCATTTAATGTTGTACCTTGATGATGCTTAGGCTAAGCAAAACCGGTCGGTCATAAAAATTAAAATAACATCCGTGGTCTTATACAGTCATTAGGTTATTTTTTTTCATTTCTTTAATATTATATTATTTCTGAATTATAAAGAAACAAAAAATTTAAGATGTCATTATTTTCAGCTTAAATTTAAATTTACTTCGTATTTTAATATTTATTTATTTATTTATTTATTTTTATACGCCCTCATGGGCTTTTACATAACATAGGTATGAAATAAAATAACAGTGACATAAATAATAACAATGACATAAAAAATAACAATGCGCCCAAAAACATTTGATGCGACGATTTGATTACGCCCAAGAAAATTAACACTAGTATTTTAGAAAGAGGTATGTTATTATAGCCTTCTTGTAACTAGATTCAGTGCAGTTGAATATATCTACTATTTCAGCGAAGGAATTACCCACTGTATGCAATCTAGGTACAAGCGAGTATTTAAATGACTCAGTCCTGATATTGTTGTTACATTTAAAAAGAATTTTGGATCGAGTGGATCTGTTAGGTACATAGAAGGTAATTAAGCTAAGTAAATCAGGGCTGTCTATAATACCAATATACAGTTTCCAAGATTTTTTTCGTATCAGTTGTCATATTTTTTGGGACTAAATAAGTCTTAACATGTTTTAACGTTCTGGGAACAAAACAAGTTCCATTAAAAGTATTATTTTAACAATTTTAAACTACGCCAGTTATTGTGTTATTTCATACGACGGCGAAGAAACTGTAGCTAAAAATCATAATATCTTTGCAGCATTTTTTTAAGTCTACAATTCTCTCAAATGGCGGTCTTTGACATCGTAAAATTCTCACAGATTTTTTGTCTGGAGTTTAATTGGTCAACGCAACTACTGTCGGCACGCAAAACCGTTTCCATCATGAGTTGTAGTAACTGTTAAAAAATAAGACAGTTCAGAATAACCACCATTTTTCGGAACCGTTTATGACAACTCACGTTAATAAACACGCTTAATTGAGTCGATGTGAACTGTCGATTGTTCGTTGGCAATCTGCGGTTCGGGCTCGGAAACGATTCCAAATTATCGACGTTGTCGATAAAATCTTTATCGATGCTTGTTTGAGAACTTAATTAATATGTTTGAGAAAGGGGCGCTTACATGATTTGGGCATGTAGAGAGGATTTTTTTTACTTTACACGAGTCTCAACTGCTCCCAATCGTCTAGAGCCAGTGAGACTATGGCATACCCGATAGGGGTATGTTGTGAGGCTGATGATAGGGGGGGATTAAATAAGGAAGGGAAGGTTGAGAAGTACTTGGCTATTCAGTTCTGGTCACCAAACACGGCTAAAGTCATTTCAAGCAACGTTTCGATTCTGAATGGTGGTCTTTCACCAGGGCGATACTTGGAGTATCTACCACTCTGGAGCGCGCCGCAAATATACTATATTTTATTTTATATTAATTAAATGTCTTGTGACACATATTAATAACGATGAACGAAGAAAGGAATGAGAAGAATATATGACGCGATATCGAATGGAGGAAAAAGTCTGGGACGCCCGAGGAAGACATGGCATGATCACAGAATAGTAGAGTATGTATTATTACAGTATGTATTAATGTTAATGAAGCAATGAGTGTGTGCCAAGACAGCGTTGTATGGCAGTCTATCCTCTTTGCCTACCTCTGCGAGGAAACAGTGTGATAGTTAGTTGATTAGAATATCATAGTAATTTTTCTTTAACTGTCTTCGACATTATTTTCTTTTCTTTACTTCAACAAAATTATTCTTACCGATTCGTACTTTTCATCTAGATTTTGTATACCCTTAGCTTCTAGTAAATTGTTTTTTTAATCTGTTGATGTACACATGCACTGTTATACCCATATCTGAACCTTTTTCTCTCATGATTTATGATAATGATCACGATTTCAGATAGGTTTAATGTGCATACATACCTGTCATATATTATTTTCTCGTTGTTATATTAGGTTAGGCAGTTCAGTGTGAAGGGCACTTGAGATGGACCATCACAAAACTGCGCCATATAAATTTACCATTAATATTATTAATGAAAATGAAATAATAGCATTAAAATATACGAACACATATTTAATTTTAATTTTTATGACCGACCGGTTTTGCTTAGCCTAAGCATCAGAAGAGTACAAAATTAAGCTTATAGTGTGTAGCTATATATACATACAAAGGGAGAACAAAATATTTTTTTATTAATTACAATATAACATTTTGAAAAACAGACATATTGAAAAATAATAATATTTTATTCACAGTCTTCCTCACTAGGGATTCCTGTTCCGAGGGGGACTGTAGGTTGCTACGTTGGTGTCACTGGTTCTATGATTACTTCATAATCTTTATAATTTCTTCGTCTTCATAATTATTTATCCACATTTTTATGTTGCTCTTGAACATTTGCATCTCGGTGGCATCTCTAATATTATTTTTTGGGCATTATACAATTTGGCAGCATGGAACTTGTGGTTTTTCTGGCCAAAAGAGGTGTTCAATCTTGGAATGTTGATTTTCTTTAAGGTTTTTGTTCTTGTAGTGTGAGTGTGTTGGTCAGTAAGGTACTAACTCTTTCTTTTAAAATTTGACATATAAAATAAAAATTAAAACAAGAACAGTAAAAAATCAAAATTAAAACAAAGGAACATTTTGATTTCATATTCATTAAATATTTAAAACCTCAAAGTGAATATTTTCTAAGATTTATTTTTATTTTTATTTAAAATAGATTCAAGTCAGAGACCGTCTCAGCTTTGTAACATCTGGTTTTCCGACCACCCCTTTCTACCACCCCTCCAGCTCCCGCTGTATATTTATATTACAAATGAAAACAAATAACCAGCAAAGCTCGCCCACACCTCCCCCACAGGGGGAGCGAAGGGGGAGTGACAATTTATTCTTCCGGCTATTGACTGTCATTTTTTAATTGAAAAATTTAATCCACCATGATGCGAGAATCATTTCGATTTAATAAAAATATTACCATTGGAAATAACTTAACGAACTTTGAATCAAAAAGCTCTTCGGTTACTTTTCATCTTGGAAAAAAATAACGGCTTTCAAAAATGATCATTTTTGGAAAAGAGGGTTTTTTTATATTTTTTTTATAAAGGTAGTGAATTTCACACAAGAGTTTCATTTGCTCTCAACCTTGGAGTATATAGAGTACTACCTATCCAAGGCAGTGTAGTCAGTTTTTGATGATTGTTACCTGACTCGTATCGACATAATGTTTTTGTTTATTCGTATAATCACTTTTTCACAGTATTTTTATCAATAAATATATAGCATATTACCTGAAAAACCGTTTAGTTGTGTCAAGTTTAGTGGCATAATAAAAAATGTGGGCGGAGTCCCGCGGTGACCCAGGAGCCCAAGATCATTGTGACAGTACATAGAAGAGGTGTATTATATTTGTTGTCTCTTTTTCTCTCATTGCGTACTGTTGGATTCTAAATCAACAATTGTTAGGTTCTAACCTTTTACTTATTATCCAGTCCCTACCTAGTTCCTGTCAGTTTGTTCTTTTTTGCTGAGTGTCATTGTGGACAGCCTTAAAACAAACCGGCGATAGTGGTCCCCCTCCACCGGCAACAACCACAAAAATCGGGACTTCTAGATCGCCGGTCTAGACTCGACCCCATTCGCCTGCAATCGTTCGTCGAAGTAAGTGCCTCCAGGGACTACGCCTCTTTTCGTCTTTCGTCATTCGCTTCGCATCCGTCTCTGGAGGACTCGCCCCATTCGAATTCCATCGCCCGGAGCAGCCAGTTCGGTGTTCCTTCGAGACGTCTCAAGGTGAGCAAACTGGCATAAATCATCATTTATCCACAAAATACAATTAAATCGTCCATCAAGTAACATCCGTTTTTACAGTCCACTCTAATTTAACAAATTCATCCAAAACTGAAACGTATTCGGCGTTTGTCGCAGTTTCTGGATCGAACATGTACGACGTAAAAACCCGGAGAAAGTGATTTATTGCAAGTTTGTATAGGTTGGGTAAAAATAATTAGCTCTCTCTCTATACATTGTTACTCCAAGCTTTCAACCGTCTAGAGCACAGATTCTCAACCTTCTTTTGCCCACCGCCCACTTTGAGAATATTTTTTTTACTCACTATCTGTCGCAAATCTGAAACAGCTATTGCCACGATTATATTAAAACTAGCGTCGGGGAAAAACTTCAATGTTTTGTGCATGCTTCACGAACTGCTAGTTCTTTAAAATGCACCCTTCGCAGTGAACACTTCAATTGAAGCCGAACTCGCCAAAGAAAGATTTGAAATTAGAGACGGTCGACATCAGGATTGGTTGTGTTGCGGTTCCAGGTACCGGCGACCACAGATCAACCGGCTATTTATCCAGTTCTTTTTGGAACCGGTTCCTGGTGTTTTTTTTTTTAAGTACTAGCAAATCGACAAGTGAAAAGAACTGGAACCGGTTCCCGCCCAAAATAATTACGAAAAGAACGAACAAAGGATATCGACCGTTCCTTCACATCGAAGTTACCAAGGTACCGAAAATTCCTCGTCCACTTTCAATTGAAGTGTGCGCTACCGCAAAATGGAGAAGTTCTTTAAAATCGAGCTTCAATTGAAGTACTTGAAATGAAGTACTTCTTCACAACTGAACTGCATTGAATAGGTCTTCTACTGTCCCCCTGAAAGTCTCAAAAGCCCACAAGGAGGGGGTGTTATCGCCCACGTTAAGAACCTATGGTCTAGACTGTCTAGAAGGTTATTTTGTGAGTTTGAAGGTAGTAGGTAGGGAAAGAGATCGTCTCATACATACTCTTCTGTTATTCTGACTCTCCGCATGACCCGACTCAAGTATTTGATTCACTTGATCGTGCCATGTCCTCCTGGGGAGTCTTCGACTTTTCCTCCATTTATTTTTGCGTCATTTATTATTTTAACATTCCTTTCTTCGTTCGTTTGATCGTATCCAAACCATCTAAGCGTCCCTTTCTTGATTGTATTCACTACGCTTACATCAGCCTAGCATTCTTTCCTGATGTCCACATTTTAACACGGTCATAAGTGGTCTTACGCACATACGCCTCGGGGATCTCATTTCTACAACATTCTGTCTACTTTCATCCTTCGTCTGCCAGTTTTATGTCTCTCTGCCATACATCAGGGTTGGTATAAGCACTTCATTGTGTACTGCTAGCTTCGCTTCCTTAGACATTTTCTTTCCAACAGCGTTCAGTCCTCCATTAATGGAGTTTCCTGCATTCACCCTTCTTTCAATATCCTTATCAGCCTTTCCGTCTCTCTAGAACACAAACTTCCTAAATACACAAACTCATCCACTTGCTCCAAGTTTTCATTATTCACATCTATATTGCAGGCTGTTCTCGTACTCTTTCTTTCAAACACCTTTGGACTTATTTTCATTCTGCATACATACTTAATTTATTATAGATGAGAGAAACTGAAAATTTTCCATACTGTCAAAAATTAGCACCGCATCATCAGCATACAATAGGCAACATACGTTCAGAATGTTCATTTTCGCGCCCAAGCCCAAACCTTTGAATTTTTGCATCCAATTGTCCGTGTACAGATTAAACAACCACGATGACATTACTCAGCCTTGTTTAACACCTTATAATATGATTTAACTAAAAAAAGCGCCTTGTTGGTCAAAAAACGGTACCTCCCAATTGTTGTATTTCAAAGTGATCATTTGATAGGTTATTACCTTCATGTTTTTCATCCAGATCCGACCTTATCCAACCATTTCGCAATATCAATTTCCATATGGAACAACATGGTGTTCGAAACAAGTGACAATCGTGTTTCGTGTTGTTCGTTGGTCTCTCACTAGTTCGTCGGTTTTTTCTTGCTCGCCAAGTAGTATAAAATTAAGTGTGGTGTTTTTTTGTAATTCCTTCCCTCCTGTAATAGAATTTAAGAACTTCCACTTCAACTACATCGGTGAGTGAGTGGTTTCGCATTTTTATTTCATTCCAATAATCTTTCCACGTCCAAAATTAGACACTTTCTTCAAGTAAGATAGTTTTTCGTTTTGCAGTCCACTATTTTCCAAATTCATCTGAAGCTGAAAACACATTCAGTGTTTTATCCAACACCAATAAAACACTGAATAAAATACAGTATATGGTATAAAGATATTCAATCATTTGCTGCTTTCTATGCGTTCTAATAAAACGAAAAGTGTGAAATCAACGGACTCGATACGATAACGATGTAATATTGTTGGAAAAAAAACAGTATTTTTCATTGTATTGAAAATATTGGACCGTCGAATTCCAAGGCTAACAATATACGCAAAAGGGTTGTTTATTTGCCATTAAAGTATAGGCAATTTCAGCTTCCGACCGACAGTGGCTTGGGGTGGATGTTTTAATGAAAATCAATAAATGAGAAATTTAAATTGGCATCATACGATCTGGAAAGCGTGATAACGTTAAAAAGTGTATTACATTAGGTTTGTTTGAAGTCCAGTAGCGTGCACAGAGTTTTCGGTCCAAGTAGGCAGTAGAAAAACAGCGAATTATTTTATAATAGAGATAGGTGCCAATACGAGTATTTATAACGTATCGCTATTTAATTTGAAGGAAACTCCATTAATGGAGGACTGAACGCTGTTGGCGCAAATAAGAAATTGTCCAAAGAAGCGAAGCTAGCAGTCCACAATGGAGTACTTATACCAACCCTGATGTATGGCAGTGAGGCATGGAACTGGCAGAGGAAGGATGAAAGTAGACTGAATGCTGTGGAAATGAGATCTCTGAGACGTATGTGCGGTAAAACCATGTATGATCATATTAAAAATGTGAATATCCAGAAAGAATGCAAGGCTGATGTAAGCGTAGTGAATAGGATCAAGAAAGGGACGCTTAGATGGTTTGGGCATGTAGAGCGAATGAACGAAGAAAGGAGTGTGAAAAGAATATACGATGCGAAAGTGAATGGAAGAAGAAGTCGAGGACGCCCGAGAAAGACATGGCACGATCAAGTAAATCAAATACTTGAATCGGGTCATGTGAAGAGTCAGAATAACAGAAGATTATGTATGAGACGATGTATGAATGTAAATGAAGCAAGGATTGTGTGCCGAGACAGAGTTACATGGCGGTCCGTCCTCTCTGCCTACCCCTGCGGGGAAACGGCGTGATGGTTAGTTAGTTTTTTAGCTTTTTAATTTCTTCTGTATAAGCACCGCTTTTGACACCAACGCAACAGCTTACAGCATACATATTTTATGTAGTCTAGTGAACATATAATAATCTACTATGACTTAAAGCTTAAGCGACACTTTGGTCGAAAATGAGTTAAATTTGCAGTTTTATTCGGCTATTTTTTTCTGCACCGATTGCTCTGACACTCGTTTGATTCTGAAGACTTTTGTGACCCTTCAGCCATCTAAAATATATTAACCATTTGGGAGAAGGCTCGACTCAAGCGACACAAGTTTGGGACTTTTTTAAAGCTTTTTATCGCTTCTGGTAATCAATGAGAGCATTGAATTAGCTGAGTTAACTTTTTTTTTCAAAATCCAACCAGGTACTGAAGACTTAAGAATTTTATTGTAAAACAAAAAACACTTTAAAGTGCTTTGATGAAACTTTCCCAAAATTGCACTTTAGCCCTTTCGCCTTTCCGGCGACGACATGTAGTTACTGCTTTTGACACGTTACAGTAGGAAGGTTGGTGGGGCGCTCGCGGCGGTGTGAGTAGTGAAATTTTGAGCATCGTATTTTTGGAAGTGTAGATTTATTTTTTGCAATCGTTTAATATTATTTAACCCAATATTTTTATGCGAGTACGACAGGATAGGCAGTGCTTATGTGCTTTGATGGAGTGTACGCCTCTGTAAAGGTCTAATGTTAATGTTGTTTGTTGGTTGACTTTATGTAGTATCGTTTGCATGTATAATTTATAACGATTATTTCAACAGAGAGCTTTTCAATGTATCATTTAAAGTACGGTTTTTGTTATTTGCTCTAACTGTATACTCTTGATAAGTGACTAGTTAAAATTTAAGAGAAAATATAACCCGAAGACTTTTATATTTTCTAGAATGTGATATTTTTGTCTAGATTACTTCTAGAGCATCTATAAGAGATAAATAACAATTGAATACACAATTATGACACAATGAAGACACAATTAAGACACAATTAAGAGACAATTAAGACACAATTAAGACACAATTAAAACACAATTAAGACACGATTAATACGCAATTAATACACAATTAAGACACAATTAAGACACAATTAAGACACAATTAAGACACAATTAAGATACAATTAAGACACAATTAAGGCACATTTCAGGCACACTTAAAACACAATTAAGACACAATTAATACACAATTAAGACACAATTAAGACACAATTAAGACACAATTAACGCACAATTAAGAGACAATTAAGACACAATTAAGACACAATTAAGAAACAATTGAGAAACAATTAAGATACATAATACCGACATAAAAAGACAACGAAAGTTTTTGTTAAATATTACCACAACATTACGGCAACAAGAAGTAAATTTTCTTCTCTTTTTTTTCGTCTTGCTACAAGAAAATTTTGGCAAATAATAATTAAAGTGGAAATTTATCAGTTAAATTTGTCCAATATAAGGTATATTTCCCGTAAAATTTCTCATCATTCTTTTATCACCTTCTCAGTTGACGTTATGCCTCTTTTATTTCATATTATCTGTCTCCTTCTCTCTATTCCTATGTTATAATTTAAAAGTTGTATTTTGTTTTCTTAATGTTCTCTTACTTTATTTTATATTTTGTTCTCCCTCTGTATGTACGAATATATATAACCACACCCTTTGTATTTTCGTTTAGCTTAATTTTGTATCCTGATGATGCCTAGGCTAAACGAAATATAAAATGATAAATATTGTAGAACTAAGAAACTATAAGAAATACAAGTAGTAGGTATTTGTCAAATGATAGTCTTTAAGGTAAGGTAGAACACATTTATTTACGAATCAAAACACACGCTAACGTAAGGGATTACAAAAACAAGAGGTATTTTCTGTCGCGAGGGGTAAACGGAAGTGGCAGAGGGATGATTCATCCCTTCCCAGCCGGAAACACATTCCTCTGCTAGGCTGTCAGTTGCGCCCTGTTGCTGGCCATGTATTTAGGCGTTACACCATATCATAAAAAAAATAATTTGTGGCATTAAAAAAAGTTATTGATTCATTTTCATTAGAAATTAACCATTCCGAAGCTTATAGCAGAGTGAAACCAATCCCTTCCAAAGTCAACATCAAGCTACTTTGATTGGTGGAGCCTTTACAAACGTATTAACATCCCCTATATCCTTTCTCTTCCACTTTCTCTCGAATCATAACGTTTCACGTTAAGGAGACTATAATCCCCTAAAACTTGCCAGCATACAGAACCTAACAGAATTCAAACGGGTCCTAAAAACCAAATTGTTTAAAAATCCCACATACAAAACGTAACTTATTCAAATTATTTTTTTAAAACGTCCTTAATTTGATTTGTTTCTGTTTTCTCCTTACTTGTATCCTTTCCACTCAATATCCTTACTGTCTACTGATAACCATACACTAATTGTCATCAAATATGTATTGTTATTTGGTTACTTGTTATATTGACAATGTTTGCATCTTAAGAATCGTTTACTTATATTAAATATTACTGTTTTTAAGTACCAACATGTTAACTGTCCTCAATCTAATTTCCTTTACTTTAATTTTATTTTTTTTACGTGAATACCGCACAAGAGTCTCAACTACTCCTAACCGTCGAGAGCTAGTGAGACTATGGCATCCCCAATAGGGGTATGTTGTGAGGCAAAAGGTAGTGGGGAGGGGAAGAAGATGAGGAAGGAAACAGTTGGGAAGTAACTGGCTATTCAGATTTCATTACCACTCAGATAACGTTTTAATTCTGAATGGTGGTCTTTCACCAAGGCGATACTTACAGTGTCTACCACTCTGGTACGTGCCGTAAATATACCATATTTTATTTTATATTAATTAAATGTGTTATGACACATAATATTAAAAAAAAAGAAATATTTGCACACGCCGGGTTTGAACTCGCGACCTCTGGATTCGTACTCGAGCGTCTT
Organism: Drusus annulatus; assembly: GCA_022651775.1. Lineage (NCBI taxonomy): Eukaryota > Metazoa > Arthropoda > Insecta > Trichoptera > Limnephilidae > Drusus > Drusus annulatus. The sequence continues at coordinate 1,232,959 of JAGWCC010000367.1, read as the reverse complement.
ACCACTGACCATGCAGGCCGTCAAAATTCAAATTTAACGAATATTTTAATATGAATTCATCAGTTTTATCTGGATTGTTATAACCTTAGCTTCTAGTAAATTGTTTTGTTAATCCGTTGATGTAAACATGCACTATTCAGTTTTCATTTGAATATTTTAAATTATTTTCTACTTCTTAGTAAGTCTTATTAGCATTATCAATTTAAAGAGAAGCGTACTTGAGGTGGAATATCACAAAACTGCGCTATACAAGTTCACTGTTATTTTTATTATTATAATCCCACTTGCTCAGGGCAATGAAACTTTGATCTTTTCACAATTCGTCAATAATGGCTTCCCTCAGGGATCTAACCTGGGTCCAGCGCTATTTAAAATAGTTCTTTTATTTGCTCATTTGAGATTATTTGCTGTTTGAAGAAAGCCTTAATATTACTAGTGGACTAATGTATTTTTAGTAACGTGCTAGCTTCTTTAATTATTAAAAAATAAATAAATTGAAAATTTTAAAATGCGTCGCCTTTAAAAGTCTCTGCCAAAAAGACGACTTTGAAGTTCTTAAAAACTTTTTAATTGGTCACAGCGATAGACATAATTAGTTTAAGAACAACCAAAAATAACATTTTGATTCCATTTACAAACTTTAAAGTAATTTTAAAAACACGATTTCAAGAGACATGTTGAAAATATCTCTTAATTTACTTTTATGCTACTTTCTTGTGTTTTGTAAATGGACATATACAGTCTGTAATACACAAAAAGAATAAAATAATAGTAATAATCAATTATATATAAATAATTTTGTGTTAGTTAACACAGCTTTCAATTTTCTACTAAAAATTTGATCCATTTTTTACAAAAGTAAAAAATTGAAGAACACACAAAAACGTGACTAACCTTTCCAGTTGTCAAAAACAAACCACTAATCCAAAATGGCTTATAATGCTAACATACAATAAAAATATGTGTACCAACATAACAAACAAATAAATCGATAATCGAATATACACAGCCCGCGAAAATTCAAAATTTACCTTTTCTTTTGAACAGGCCATATATGTTAAAATTGAGCACTTTTTAACAGTCGTATAGTTTTAAGTTTAACAAGCATCCCTTGATGCAGAAACATGGTGTAGCGGTAAGTCAAGAGTCGCAATTACAAACGAGTGCTTATGAACGTAAATAAATCAAGGAGTGTCGATCAACCCCCTTTGCCTAACCATGCGAAGAAATGTCTTGATGATTAGCTTCTAGGGGTGAGTTCAACAGGTATCCCAAGTAAACCTGTTGTAGCGGTTCACTAATTGGCTTTGTTTTAAATGCTTCGAGCAAAATGCAGTTAGGTTCTATTTTGCTTTCGTCTGGCACGCAAGATTCTCAAGGGAAATCACTTTGTAGCCAGCTATTCGAAATTGAATTAAAACTACGTCGTTTTCTGTAAAGTTAATTACCTGCACGAGCTGTAAAATAATGTTTTTTCACTAATTCTGATAGTATGCTCTTGGAAGAAAATTTTCGATCGAAATTGTGTATACGCGTATTATAACTACCTCGGTTTTGTAATAAGGTTTTTTTGTGGATTTATATTAAAAATAATAATAATAATTGGCTGATTTATATAGCGCCATCTTTGACTTTATATTAACTCATGCCTAATACTTATAACTAGTGACTTACAACTAACGCATTTAAAATAACCTTCCCCTTACTGTGTTGAATCATTCTTCGCGTTCCGGTGCTGTGTAATCATTACACAGGTGAAAATTGAATTTATTCCCGATTTTCACAAAATATCTCGTATGTGCCAATCATCATAGTTAAAGAATTTTAACAAATATATGTAATGGTTGTTGCCTGTGCTGTCGGTTCTAGGGTAGAAAAAAACGGAAAAAGCAATAGTAAACTAAGTATAGCACTCGGACTGAGTGATCAAAACTCTAGCGAAGCAAATAGACGTTATTGTGGGTATGATAATTTTAAAAGGTAAGTCTTTAGTTTTGCTCTGAACTCAGTTGCATCCTGGAATGCTTTAGATGGTTAGGACGTATACAGCGGATGCATTAAGTAAGAAGTGTCAGGAGAATATATCGTCGCCGGAAAAGCAAAAGGGCTTCAGCGCCATCTCGGGAAGCTTACACCAGAGCGCTTTAAGGTTTTTTTGTTGTTTTACAAAGAAGTTCATAGGTCTTAAGTACCTAGTTGGATTTTGATTAAAAAAGTTAACTTATGTAACTCAATACTTTAACTGAGTTACCTAAAGCGACGAAAACCTAAAAAAGTCCCAAACTTGTGTCGCTTGAGTCGAGCCTTCTCCCAAATGGTAAATATATTATAAATGGCTAAAAGTCTTCAGAATCAAACGAGAGTCAGAGCATTCGATGCAAAAAAATAACCGATCAAAACTGCATATTTAACTCATTTTTGACCAAAGTGTCGCATAAGCTCTTTAGCCTAAGGTTGAAACTTGTTGAAAAAAATGCTACACAAGCCTCATGTTACCTATAATATGTCTCAAACTTAATGAATTTGTCAGATATATTGCGGCGAATCCCTATTCTATCTACATTGCAACGAACAAAGGGTTGACGAAGAATATTCAAATGTCAAATAAAAAAATGATACTAATCGATGAATTGTGAAGGTTTCAAACAAAACGAATAATTGAATCAACTTAACCTAAGTTTTTTCTTCGTTATTAAATGTTTATTGTCAAATTTTGAATCTTAGAGGAACATTTTTAAATGTTTTCTGAATTTATTTTCAGTAAAATAATCAATTTAACGTTACACAAAGACCCTTTTTTTAATTATCCCTTGAAACCCTGTTGAGAACCTTTTCCCCTTTTTTTTTCTTTCCACGTGTCTGCTGTTGCTTTTCTCTTTTCTATATATATATATATTTTTTTTAAATATCTTTATTAAAAACGTATTTATATTTTTATTTTCATACGAGGACATATTTGATATATTTTTTTTAATATAACCAAACAAATACAGTGGAACTTGGTTTTAACGATCACGGTAATAGCGAGGTCACGGCTATAATGAGAAATTAATTAATGATATGTTAGTTCGGAGTTATTTTCATACATTCGTGTGGGGTTATAACGAGGTCGCTTCACTGATATAACGTCCAAATAATATTGTCAACTCAATGCGCCCGGGTATGATAAAACAATCCCTAGCCATCTAATACCAATGAATGGATGTTTTAATACCCTAGCCTTAGTCCTAGCCGAGTCCTGCAAAACTCATAAAAAAGGACTACAGCAGCCTTGGAGTAACAATATATGAAGAGAGAGCTAATTATTTTTACCCAACCTAAACAAATCGAGATAAATCACTTTTTCCGGGTTTTTACGTCGTACACCATGAGAGAGAAAGAGACAGCTGGAATTTCGCAAAATATCACACCGATTTTAGGTCTGTAACAATGTTCTTCGTCTCCCGCGTCTCTGTTGACTCCGCCCACACGTTTTGATATGCGACGTAAATTGACATAACTGAAGGAATTTTTAGGTTATGTGCTATATTTTTGTTTGTAACAATACTGTGAAACGTGTCATACAAATAAACAAAAACATTATTTCGACATGTGTTTTGAATGGATGTATAATACCTTTGCTCTAGTCTTAGCCACGCCCAGGTCTAGCCGAGTCCGGCAAAACTCATAAAAGCGGACTACAGCAGCGCTCTTTATTGCTCTGTGGTTAGGCACATGGAAGGTTATTAAGTCAAGTACGAATAGCAAATAAATAGATTCAATAATTTTGATTTATTAGGAGCTCCACGAATTAAGTGAATTAAGCGTTGATTTGTGATACTTACTTACTTTGTGACTCGATGTCGATCGTTGGTCAATTTGAATATAAATTAAAATTATTGTTTCATGAGTTTCGGGTCGAAGCAGGTTAGAATTATTATTCGAGCTTTGTCAAAGGTCACTTCAGAACTACCCCGCAATACAATGACGATGGTAACACACTAAAGCTTTCAAGCTTACGACCAGAAAAAGTTCACAAAAAAACATTCTAGTCCTTTGCGAAATAAATTGTGGCCGGCGTATCAAATTATTTAAATTCCAATTTACTTTCAATCGTTGTTATAAAAATAGAGCGCAAAGCTTTGAGAAGTTAATTTTAATTTAAATATTCATTCTAGAACGTAAGAAGTAACGTTTTTTATAAGAAGTCAAGAAATATTCCTTAAATAAAAATGGAAAGCTTATCCGAGATCTAGGTGAACAACTGTGCTCGAGTAGAGCTTTGCATACCATTAAAAAGATGGTTGCCTTTATCGATGGAAATTGAGAAAAAAATATATTAATAATTTTCAAGGAAATATGAAATTGATAAAAATGACGGTTTCCAAAAAGGTTTGATAGCTCAATTGGCAGAGACTTTATCTCCATTAGAGTGGAGCGTGGAGTAACAATATATGGAGGGAGAGCTAATTCTTTTTACCCAACCTATTCAAACTTGGGATAAATCACTTTCTTCGGGTTTTTACGTCGTAAACCATGAGAGAGAAAGAGACAACAAATTTATCAGACCGCTTCTAAATACTGTCGCAATGATCTTAAGAGACTACAAAATTTCACAAATTATCACACTGCTTTAAAATATTGTAAGAATGTTCTTCACGTCCCGCGTCTCCTTTGACTCCGCCCACATGTTTCAATGTGTGACATAAATGTACATTACTCAACGGTTTTTCAGGTTATATATTATAAATAAAATAAAATATGCTATATTTTTGTTTATAACAATACAGTGAAATGTGGTTATACGAATAACAAACAAAAAAATGGTCACATGTGCTATGAATGGATGTATAAATACCCTAGACCTAGTCCTAGCTACGCCCAGGTCTAGCCGAGTCCGACAAAACTCATCAAAACTGACTACAGCAGCGCTCTCTCTTGTATATTATTGCTCTGAGGTGGAAAATTTTGGCACTTTTTCCAGTGTCCTAAATTTCGTTTCAGAGTCGGGGTACTTCGCAATCTTCCTCTTCCCTATCTCCTTCCCCTCCCCACTACCTTCAGCATCACAACATACCCCGATTGGGAATGCCATAGTTCCCATGGCTCTAGACGGTTGGGAGTAGTTGGGATTCTTGTGGTGGGTAAGCTATAAAAAAAACCAAAAAAAATCCTAAAGTCCTCTTTTGTTAACTTGGCAGATGGCGCTTCAGCCCTTTTGCCTCTGCGGCGACAATATATGGTTGCCTGGCCTATCTCTGCTACATATTTTCCCTGTTAAAACATGTTACAGCGATAAGTTGGCCATCCATCAGACCCTGGGGGAATTCACCCCTGACTACCTGTTCGAGCCCTCCTCCCCTGATTTCAGTAATTAGCTATGTATTAGGCACCTACAAGCCACCCCAATGCCCGGGCGAGCTTTACGTTATCATTTCCACCAACCCCTTACCAGCTGAAGTGTCGATTGGTTAAATTTTACCGAGAGCATAGTGTACAATAATCAATGTTACCTCATCCCTTTTAATTTATTAAATTATATACGCCCTTATAGGCTTTTACATAACTGTGTAATGCATAATACAAAATAATAACAGTGACATAAAAATAACACGGAGTAAATGATTAGCACCCAAAAACATAAGTGAGTCAATACAAATATTATAATGCAATAAATTAACAATATTTGTATTTAGGAAGTATGTTTACGAGAGACGGAAAGGCTGATAAGGATATTGAAAGAAGGGTGAATGCAGGAAACTCCATTAATGGAGGACTGAACGCTGTTGGCGCAAATAAAAAAATATCCAAAGAAGCGAAGCTAGTAGTCCACAATGGAGTGCTTATACCAACCCTGATGAATGGCAGTGAGGCATGAAACTGGCAGAGGAAAAAGGATGAAAGTAGACTGAATGCTGCGGAAATGAGATCCCTGAGACGTATGTGCGGTAAAACCATGTATGACGGTAAAAAAATGTGAATATCCGGAAAGAATGTAAGACCGATATGAGCGTAATGAATGGGATCAAAAAAGGGACGCTTAGATGGTTTGGGCATGTAGAGCGAATGAACGAAGAAATGAGTGTGAAAAGAATACATATATGATGCGAAAGTGAATGGAAGAAGAAGTTGAAGACGCCCGAAAAAGATATGGCCCGATCAAGTAAATCAAATACTTGAATCGGGTCATGTGAAGAGTCAGAATAACAGAAGAGTATGTATGAGCCGATGTATGAATGTAAACGAAGCAAGGAGTGTGTGCCAAGACAGAGTTATATGGCAGTCCGTCCTCACTGCCTACCCCTGCGGGGAATTGGCGTTATGGTTAATTTGATGACCTCCATGGTCGAGTAGTAAGACGCTCGACTACGAATCCAAAGGTCGCGGGTTCAAACCCGGCGTGCGCTAATAGCTTTTATTTAATTAATATGTGTCATAACACATTTGATTCATATAAAAATAATAAAAAAAGTATATTTGCGGCACGTTCCAGAGTGGTAGATACTCCGAGTATCGCCCTGGTGAAAGACCACCATTCGGAATGGAAACTTTGCTTGAAATGGCTTTAGTCGTGTTTGGTGACCAGATCTGAGTAGCCAGGTACTTTCTAACCTTCCTCTTCCCGATTTGCTTCCCCCTCCACTACCTTCAGCCTCACAACATATCCCTATTGGGGATGCCATAGTATCACTGGCTCTAGACGGTTGGGAGCAGTTGAGACTCTTGTGCCTTATAAACTATCACAAAAATAAACGGATTGCAATCTTTGAAGCACATACGGTGGGGAAGCTATCCTTGTTCTACCGGTATTTCAATGGGAAATGCTCCGAGCGTCGTTAATGCGTCGTTGATCTCTTCAGCGCCAGTGCATAGTCTCGAAACTCGCCAAACGCGTTCCCAACATTTGCACACGGTTGACATTCGTGCATGAGAACAAGCCGCTTCTACGACTAAAAAAAAATAAAATTAAAACTTTAACCATTTTCTTTTGAAATGCAATTTCCTATTCCGACCGAAATTCAAGCCGAATAATCCGAACACAATCGAAACGATTCGACCATTTCGTGTGTTTCTTAACTTTGAGTAAAATTAGCGCAGGTGAACTCCGCCTGGATAAATTCATATCTCCAGAACGCGAGAGCGGTCTTAATTGAATTATTTCTTAAACGGAATTTATCAAAGTCGTTTCGAGCCAAGGCTTACAGTTAAAGGAAGAATGGGAGTACCTGCTACCCGGGAACGAAGCCTTATTCTAGGCTTGCCTGGGAGTTGAACCCACCGCAAGCCAAAGAGATAGAATGTCCGTGGTTTCAGCCGGAATTTGAGTTTAACCTTTGACTTTTCCGCTAGGTATTCGTTTCAATGGGGATTAAGAAGATTTTGAGAGTTATTCGACCTTGAAACCTGAAACAGCGTACAAAATTATTTAAATTACTTAAAAGTAGCTAATAGATACTCAAAAGTAGCTAAAATGTCAGAGGAACTTAATTGGCTGACACTTAAACAGATGCTGACATTGAACACATTGATGTTTATACATAAAATGAAGAACAACTTGTTACCAGAGTATTTTTCTGATAAAATTATCTACAATGTTGATATTCACAATTATAATACAAGGGCATCCAAAGAAATTAGACTACCAGAAAAGAATAAAGCCAACACCCAAAACAGCTTACTATATAAAGGAATGAAATCGTATAATGCGCTGCCGGAAACCATCAAAATTATGCCTATCAATAAATTTTAAAAAGCCTGTAAAAATTATTTAAATTGCATGTAAACCAAAATAATAAGTAGTGTTTAAGTTAAAATATTATTAGTCAAAAAGAAAATGAAATAATTAGATACTTGTGAACTTAAATGTACAAAGTAACTAATATAAAAAATATAAAAAATAATAATAATTATGCAGATTTGTAAAAAAATCAAGGGATAATATAATTATATGACTGTGAAGCTGAAAGTTTACACCCTTCTTTCCAGATATAATATTTTTAAAGTTACAATAGAGTCCCAACTGCTCCCAACCGTCTAGAGCCGCTGAGACTATGGCATCCCCAGTCGGAGTATGTTGCGAGGCTGCAGGTAGCGGGGAGGGAAAAGCGAAGGGGAAGAGGAAGGTCGAAAAGCACCTGGCTATTCAGATCAGGTCACCAAACACGGCTTAAGCCGCTTCAAGCGACGTTTCGATGCTGAATGGCGGTCTTTAATCAGGGCGGTAATGAGAGTATCTAGCACTCTGGAACGTGTTGCAAAGATAATTTTTTTCCATTTCATTTGAATCAAATGTGTTCGGACACATATTGATTAAATAAAAGTTAAAAGCCTACTGTTGATTTGTACAAGTTTAGGGGAAAGAGATGAGAAAGGGGAAGGTTGGGAACTCAGAACAATAATATACAAGAAAGAGCGCCTCTGTAGTCAGTTTTTTTGAGGCTCGCCGGACTCGGCTAGATATGGGAGTGGCTAGGGCTAGGGTATTTTTGCATCCATTTCGGTCCGAACTGAAAATTTACCTTTTCAGACTCTCATATCCTTAAATTCATTAAAATGATCTCAACATAATCTGTCTCTCGACGAATCACCTTTAGAAATACTAATTTTAACCAAATCCTGTACTGTACGACATATTCAGAAAGTCCATTTTTTAATTTCGCTTCCATGCCAAAATAATAATTTTAAGTTCATAAGTGTGTGTCTATCTGATGGAACCTGCCAAGAAGTATGTTCCTGTATATTTCCTTATTTAAACTAGGAATTAATATGTAATAATAGAAAATAAGATCTGTACAGAGCCCTTGAGGTGATTTTTCACAAAAACGGCGCTATACAAATCATCCAAATATTATCATTATTATTCATAGCACATGTCGACATAATGTTTTTGTTTCTTCGTATAACCACTTTTTCACACTATTGTTATAAACGAAAATATAGCATGTAACCGAATAAACCGTTGAGTTATGTTAATTTATTTCGCGTGTCAAAACGTGTGGGCGGAGTCAACGGAAAGGCGGGACACGAAGAACATTCCAACAATACTTTAAAGCGGTACGATCATTTGGGAAATTTTGTTGTCTCTTTTTTTCTCATGGTGTACGACGTAAAAACCCGTATAAAGTGATTTATCTCAAATTTGTATGTGTTGGGTAAAAAGAATTAGCTCCCTCTCCATATATTGTTGCTTCAAGGTTGGGAAGTACCTGACTATTTTTATTATATTATTTATTTTGTTGTATGAGTCTCAACCGCTCTTAACCGTCTAGAACCAGTGAGACTATGGTACCCTTGATCGGGATATGTTGTGAGGCTGAAGGTAGTCGGGAGGGGAAATATATGGGAAAGTGGAAGGTTGGTAAGTACCTGGCAATTCAGATCTGGTCACCAAACGCGGCTAAAGTCATTTCAAACAACGTTTCGATTCTGGATGGCGGTCTCTCACCAAGGCGATACTTTAAGTATGTACCACTCTGGAACGTGCCGTAAATAAACTACATTTTATTTTGTATTCATTACCTGTGTTATGAGACATTTTAATAAAATGAATGTTATTTGCGCACCAAGGCTTAATCCCGTGACCTCTGGATTCATAGTCGAGCGTCTTACCACTCGACTACAGAGGCCGTGATCAATCTGCAGCAATTTCATTGGCTCTGATTTATTCCTTTCATAGGTTTTCATTAGGCTATGGTTCCTACCTTTGTTTCAATTCCACATTCAACTTTGTCCAACCACTATAGTTTTTTTTAAATAAACTATTACATCGTCTCATACACTTAGATGAATTAAATAATGTAGATACGTTACTGAGACACCGCGCGTGACTGTACGAAGCTAAGCCAACGTGGCATACCTGAGATTTACTGCGTTTAGTCTCGCACAAACATTCGTTTGGCGAACAAGCTGTCACCAGCTGCCACAAACGCATAGCTGTAAGCTCTTTTCTGAGATAAAGTGCCTTCCCGTACTTTTGACAAGTGTAAAAATCATTCGGGAACAAAAAACAAATCTCATGGAGTTTCTTTTTATGCGAAGTACACACAAATCACTTATTATTTCAATTAATACAATTATTCAAATAAGTGAGATGGCGAATGCAGAAATATATAAGTGTGTGGAAGACAACCTAGCGACAGTACACGAGTACGTCGCATGCTACTTCACTCGTAAGTTCGTTAGGGAAGAGGGGGCTTTTAATGCGAAGAATGTAACGCGGGACGTTCATATAGCTATCTCATTCATACACACATATTCTGCTTGGTATGGCTATGCTTTTCATGCTTTCAGAGCATGCCATATTTATCGTTCAATTTGTATGAATATGACGTGTCTTGTATTTTATGTCTATGCACATACATACTCTTCTGTTATTCTGACTCAAGTATTTGATTCACTTGACTGCGTCGTGTCTTCTTCGGGCGTCCCCGATTTCTTTTTCTATTGACTTTCACGTCATATATTTTATTCGCACTCAATTCTTCGTTCATCTGCTCTACATGCCCAAACCATCTAAGCGTTGCTTTATTTATTCTATTTATTACGCTTAAATCAGCCTTGCATTATTTCCGGATGACCAAATTTTTAACACGATCATACATGGTTTTACCGCATTTATTTAGCATTCAGTCTACTTTAATCTTTCTTTTGCCAGCTCCATACCACACTGCCATACATCAGGGTTGGTAAAAGCACACCATTGTTGACTGCCGGCTTCGCTTCTTATGTCATATTTTTTACACGTCAGCAGCGTTTATTCCTCCAGTAATGGAGTTTTCTGCATTCACCCTTCTTTCAATATCCTTATCAGCCTTTCCGTATAAAGTTCGGTCCTAATATTATTGTTACAACTAAAAAGATTTTGGATCGAGTAGTTCTCGTTGGTATATGAAAGGCAATAAGGTTAAGTAAATCTATTATTGACTCACCTTCTCTATTGCAACTCATCTAGTTCAACATTTTTTGCCATAAACTCAGAAACGATGAATTGCTGTTCCTCAATCACCACTCTACTTATTTTGGTTATCATTCTCCACTGTCCAGAATACTCTCGTCTTTTCTTTGCTAATTATAAGAACGGTGCTATACATTAATTTTATATGTACCGGAAATAATATTTTGGTATTTTATAATGCTGCGTACTCACATTGCATCACACCCGATATTATAATGTCTATTTATTGATTTTATCATTACTTCGTGTCAATAAAATACCATCTCACGACCTTATAACATACTTTTGTATGTAGAATGTTAAATTTGCGAGATCCATTCAAACGCTTACTGATGGTTTAAACTCTAGCCTCACAATAAATTAACTATCACTGGCGTACCACAGGGATCGGTTCTGACTCCAGTTTTATTTTTGTTACACGTCAATGACAAGTTATCTTGTGCAGTAAAACATAGTTATGTGGATGAAGATACGGTTCATTAGATATTATAATTTGACGAGCATTCAATGATGCTGGACTGAAAATATTGGCGTTGACGTAGACAGATAAAGATGTGCCAATTTTACGATGCCAAAACTCAATGTTGCAAATATGAATGAAATTACTGGTGTAGAACTTTGACTCCGCCGTTTTTTTTCCGAAGTTTGAGGCTTTATTGTAAAAAACTGGTTATTTATTTATGATTCAAAGTTTTGTCAATTACTGGCCACTACTTTCTTCCATATTTCGGGCAGTGTTTATATCCAGCGCTGAAAAAACTGGTTATCTTTTGAATCGATCCATGAACCGATCCAATTTTTTACTTCTTAAAAGACCGGTCGTGTGAATTTGATCGAATCAAGTATAGTCAGAAGGATCAACGTCTGGAGAATACGGTGAGTGGGGTAGAACTTCCCATTTCAACGTCTCCAAGTATCTCTTGACCACTCTCGCAAAATGGGGTCGAGCATTGTCAGTTAAAACTTTCAATCAAGAATAACTCTACGATGCATATACAAAGCGACTTATGTTTCTATGGGGTTATGTTGACAGATGTCTAAGTTTATTAATCATTTTTGGAATTCTCAGCACCAGGTAAGAGCAATTATTATTTCATTATGCTTTCACGCTTTGAAGTATTGAATTCAGCAAATCTAAAGATAGGCCATAATTATATGATGTTTAAATGATTTCTCATTTCTGCCGATGATTCCGTTTTTCGAAGTAGCGCTAAACCATTTGACATAAACAATTTCAATCGCGCAATGATTAATTTTGCGACTTTGGTAAACAATTCACCTTGCGAAGAAATATTAATCGTTGATAGGGTTACGTAATAATTACTTTACAAAAGTCAAATGCTGTTATTCCTTCTGGTGTAATTTATATTAAATTACATCACGCAGTAGTAATTATGATTACTAATCACTGTTGATGTTATAACGTCGAGTCAGTTATTCGTTTGAAAAGTAATTAAAATCTTTTGGAGTATATGACTTCGTGTTTCATTTAAATGCTATGTAAATTCTGTTTAAAAAATCTGAAGTTAATGTGTAATAATCTAGTTACGTAATAATGTGTTAAAAACTGTGAACAATAATTCAATCCATACATGTTTAAAGACTGAATTGTAACTGTTCGTTCCGGATACTGCGACAAACGACGAATACGTTTCAGTTTCGGATGAATTGTGAAATTGCAGTGGACTGTAAAACGAATACTACTTGATGGAAGTTTCGATTGCATATTGTGGATAAATGAGGATTTAAGTCAATTTGCTCACCTGCTGTGTCCTGGCTGAGACGGCTGGCTGCGACGAGCGACGGAAGACGAAAAAAATAGTGTTGAGTCGGGCGGTCTCGTGAGGTACCGGTTTGTGCGTATTTATGCCGACTGATAGCGACACTGTCGCCAGTGTGTTTATATGGCTATTCAAAATGTTGAAAATCAAAGAGCAAAACTGGCGGGATGGATTGGATCTGGATAATAAGCAAGAGGTAAGAACCTAGCAAGTTGTCCCATTTGAAATCCGACAGTAGCAGTTAGAAAAAAATAAACAAGTTCCCAAAGCCAATGGGTCTATGTCAATTCTGATTAGGGGTATGTTGAATGGATAAAAACATGGGAAGTAAAGGAAATAGGCAAAAAGAATGTAACAATAAAGCTGTTTTTTCAAAAATGGTCATCAAATTTGGCTAAAGCTATTTCAAGCAAGGTTTCGTTACTAATTAGTGTCTTTCAACAAAGTAATAATAATAATATTTGGATGATTTTTATAGCGCCGTTTTTGTGAAAAATCACCTCAAGGGCGCTGTACAGATCTTGTTAAATTGTAATGTTTATGTAAGATAAAATTCGGCCGCTCTAACAGATTTAGACCAACGTGGGTGATTTATTGGATGCCTGGTTCGTTCGCGTTCGGGAACAGTCGGTCGAGATCGGCACTCCCCCGCCCCCCTGCCGGTTCCCGGGTCGGCGGTCAAAGGGACAACACATCTGGCCAAGGGTCAAAGCAAGTGACCATTCTTGGGCTATGGCACTGCATTTAAAACACTGATATTAAAAGATTAAAATATTTTCTTAAAAATCGAAATTACGTCGAAACTAGTCACTTTAAAATTACTTAGAGTTTATTCACTTAACCTATACACAACAACGGTAATTTTAGTGTAATTTTAAAGAAGTCATTTGTGAAATATCCTACTTGTTTGGCGAAAAATAACGAGAAAGACTAAAACACGCCAGGCTGCTCCGAAAGCGTCACGGCTAAACTCTAGAGTCCTACTACTACTAGATACTAGGAGTATTACAAAAACTTATCAGACCTATCTTTTCTCCATCTCCTTTTCCTCCCCACTCTTTTGAGCTTTAAAATACACCCCGGTAAATGCCATAGTCCTTCAGGTTCCGGGCTGTTGGAAGTCAAGTACCGTATTTACATTAAAAAAAAAAAACAGAAAAAAGTAACCGATACTTTTTACCGAAATTTAAAAATGGAAGCTTTTATTGAAAGTTAGTAGAAAATATATTTTTAGACTAAAGTGTATTTTACCCCTCTGAGTAAACTGTCGACTAGTGCTACTCGTCTAATAGCGTTTACTATTAGTTTCAGAACCACTGAGTCACGCTGGTAGTCAAGTATCTGTTTTTGCAGCATTGTTAATCCTATGATTAAATTTTCTCAACGAGAGGTGAAGTATCTTCTCACGAAGGTGAGCTCGATGTTAATCCATAGTAAACCGACCTTCTCGGTATTTCTTTATTATTATTTGTGCTCTTAAATCTATCCCCTGAATAAGATAATACACGTTTCGAACAACGAAGAGACGGAGCGATTCTAGTGCTTTGTGAGCGTGTTTGTGCGTTCATGTATCCGAAGTAAGCTCAATTTTATCTCACTTCGTGTAAAATTGATAGAGCTTATTCAAATGTCTAAATTCTTTCTCGAGTAATAAGAATAACCTTTGCATTTTATAGTAGAAGATCGATTAAATGTACGAAGAATGTTAAGGCTGTCAGTTTCGACAATCCCGCTGCTGAATACTTTAAAGGAGATAGCCGTGTGGTTCTCACATGGTTGTGCAAACTTTTTAACCAGTGTTTAGAGGAGGGTTGCAAAAAGGTGATCGATTAAATGTACGAAGAATGTTAAGGCTGTCTGTTTTGACAATCTCGCTGCTGAATACTTTAAAGGAGATAGCCGTGTGGTTCTCACATGGTTGTGCAAACTTTTTAACCAGTGTTTAGAGGAGGGTTGCAAAAAGGTGATCGATTAAATGTACGAAGAATGTTAAGGCTGTCTGTTTTGACAATCTCGCTGCTGAATACTTTAAAGGAGATAGCCGTGTGGTTCTCACATGGTTGTGCAAACTTTTTAACCAGTGTTTAGAGGAGGGTTGCAAAAAGGTGATCGATTAAATGTACGAAGAATGTTAAGGCTGTCTGTTTTGACAATCTCGCTGCTGAATACTTTAAAGGAGATAGCCGTGTGGTTCTCACATGGTTGTGCAAACTTTTTAAACAGTGTTTAGAGGAGGGTTGCGGAAAGGTGATCGATAAACGGCCTCCGTGGTCACAAAATATTTTGATTCATATAGTATATTTACGGCACGTTCCAGAGTGGTATATACTCCAAGTATCGCCCTATTGAAAGACCACCATTCAGAATCGAAACGTTGCTTAAAGCAGTTTATGTCGTGTTTGGTGATCAGATCTGAATATCCAGATACTTCCCGGCCTTCCTCTTTCCCATCTCCTTCTTCTCTCCACTACCGTTAGCCTCACAAGATTGCCCTATTGGGGATGCCATAGTCTTACGTGCTCTAGACAGTTAAGAGCAGTTCGAACTCTTGTACGGTATTCATTATAAAAATTAAAATTTAATTGACTGTCAGGGAAGCTCTGAAGTCAAAACGTCGTATTTTCGTCCTGTTCGCGACCTATGTTTTCTTTCGAATCATAAATTTATATATCACCCTTCTAGGGATCTTCTATTCAGCGATGTCGCGTTGGAGCCAGTATTCTAGAATATTAAATTGCGGAGTCATTATTTTGAAATGTTTTCAGAAAGTATTAAATCTGTAAATAAATGATAATACAAAAATACTGTTTTAAATTTAGTGTAGCGCTGAAAAGGCAAATTACAGGTTTCATCCAGAGGGGAATTATAATGGCTCCGCTCATTTTAATAATTAATTTATTTCGTATTATTTAATATGTTAAATCCGGGAGGATTTAGTCGAAATGTTGTTATTTTGGGAAATCGTTTTCATAAATGAAAGGGCATTGGTTTTGTTTTATTTGAATATTAAGGATAAAATTTTGATAATAAATAATTTTTGTGGTATATTAAAATGTCAAATATATATTTTATGTGTTTTTTTCAAACAGGCTTCACAACGGGCCTTGGATTATATATTTTTTTAATATTAATTCCAGACAGGCCGCTCTGAGAGAAATTGTTTACCTCGAGGCTTCTAAATCTATTTTTTTCATATATACTAACGGACTATTGTCCAATTACACAAAAATGCATAACACGAAATGGTAAAAAAGCAACAAAGAATGCAGTAAATACATTTAAAAAAATGTAGCAATGACAAAAAAAGGATAAAAATACATAGTAGAAAGAACGATCAAGTCAAGGTTTTAGTAGAGTCGTAAAGAATGACAAAAATCATTTAGACTTGTTCCAAAAATTTCAAGACCAAGGCTTAATTTAACAAGTATTGAAATTCTGGACAGTGGAGAATGATACCATTAATAATAATAATAATAATATTTGGACGATTTGTATAGCGCCGTTTTTGTGAAAAATCACCTCAAGGGCGTTGTACTGATCTTACTTTCTATCATTACATATTAATTCCTAGTTTAAATAAGAAAATATACAGGAACATACTTACCTGGCAGGTCCCATCAGATAGACACAATTATTAATTTAAAATTATAATTATTATTTTAATTTTTTTTTTGATTTAGGGCATGGGAGCGAAATTAAAAGAATGGATTTTCTGAATTTGTCATACAGTACAGGAATTTTAAAGAAGTAATTTGTGAAATATCCTACTTATTTGGCGAAAAATAACAAGAAAGACTAAAATACGTCAGGCAGCTGCGAAAGCGCCACGACATATCTAACAGGTTATATGCGCAAGCAAAAAGAACAACTAACGAACAAATGAAAAATATTGTAATGATGATTGTATTGAATTGACAAAAAAAAATAGTTAGTAGGGTGATGATTGAGAAACAGGAATATATTATTTCTGGGTCTACGGCAAGGAATGTTGAACAAAGAAGGTTAGTCAATAATACAATTTAGTTACTTGTATGTACGAGTATTGTGAAGTGATTAGGTGTTTAAAGTTGTCCCCCAATAGTAGTACTGAATAAAAAATGTTTGGGTTTTGATATTTAGAACGCTTGATTTTTAATTAATATGTGTAATAACATATTTAATTCATATAAAGATAGTAAAAAGTTTATTTGCGGCACGTTCCAGAGTGGTAGATACTCTAAGTATCGCCTTGGTGAAAGACCAGCATTGAGAATCGAAACGTTGCTTGAAATGGCTTTAGCCGTGTTTGGTGACCAGATCTGAATAGCCAGGTACTTCCCAACCTTCTTTTTTCCAATCTCCTAACCCTCCCCACTACCTCCAGCCTAAAGACATACCCTATTTGGGGATGCCATAGTCTCACTGGCTCTAGACCAGTCATTCCCAAAGTGGTCTATATCGACCCCTAGGGGTCGATTCCGACCTACAAGGGGTCCACGTCAATGAAAAAAAAAATTAGGGGTGCATGAGACGTAAATGGGGGTCCACGGGAGTGGATTGGAAATGTTGGCTTCCCGCAAATGTAATAATCCACCTCACAGATAGTACCTATGTAGGTACTTAAGTAATACTATCTTATAATGGACTTTAATTCCCTAATTATATTAATAATAATTTTTGTGGAAGATATTTTACCGATTTGCTAGTACTTTTCGATTTCAAATCTCTACCAACTAGTACTTTTTTTTCGGAGGGTAAATTTTGTTGATTTGCTAGCACTTCTTGGGGGAGGATTTTTGTCGATTTGCTAGTACTTTTCGATTTCAAATCTCTACCGACTATTGCTTTTTTTCGGAGAGGAATTTTTGTTGATTTGCTAGCACTTTTCGATTTGGGATCTCTGCCGACTAGTACTATTTTTTGTCGAGTTCGACTACAATTGAAGTGTTCACCGCGAAAGGTTCATTTCAAAGAACTAGCAGTTCCTGAAGCGTTCACAAAACTTTGAAGTTTTTCCCAACGCTAAAAAAAATCAACACTAGGAAAGCAGGGGGTCTATACAAAACAGGAAAAATCGACAAGTGGTCTACAGGACAAAAAAGTTTGGGAACCTCTGCTCCAGACGGTTGGGAGCAGTTAAGACTCTTGTGCAGTATTCATATAAAAAAAATCCAAAAAAAGCAATATCTTTTTTGCTTATTACGATGGCAGTTGGAGTTTTTCAAATATTGTCAGGTTATTCTTGAGCCGGGAATATTTGTCTATCTTTTAATAAAAAATATATTAACTATTTGCTCATTTAAAAAATAATTTCGAAAGTTGTTTAAGCGGTAGTAAAAAACTTCAAATAGCAACACGTAGGTTGTAAAATAGCGACAAACAACATTACCAAGTAAAAGGGAAGCATACTCGCCGCTTATCTTCAGATGTTAATTGTAATAAATAGCGAACTTCCATCCGATTAGCCCCACGCACTGATTAACTTATCCGGTTAGCTACTCGGCGGTTAAAAGTCTCTAAATTCCGCCATTAGAGGGGGACGATTTTCCTTCGCCTCCCCCTCTGTCGCGGTCTAAACTACAACATAGTTAGCACTTAACCCTGCTTTGCGAAGTGATGAACACGAGATAGATAAACATCGAGCTGACGTATTCTGCTTAGTAGAGTAATTTGAACGCTTGTTTTAATGCGTTCATTAGCCTGATTTGTAACGTTTAAAGTTAAATTATACACGATTGATAAAGGGACAAAACGAAAATTTGGAAAATTTAAAAAAAGAATTGGTAGGAAAACGTATATAACCCTGATTTAATAAAACAAATTTATAACTTTATTCCACTTTTATTTTTTTTATTTATTTTTTTTTTTTTTATTTTTTTTTTTTTATTTTTTATTATTTTTTATTTTTTTATTTTTATTTTTTTATTTTTTTTTTTTATTTTTTTTTTTTTAATTTTTTTATTTTATTTTTTTTATTATTTTTTATATTTTTTTTTTTATTTATATATTTTTTTATATTTATATATTTTTTTGTATATAACCCTTTTTTATATTAAACCCCGCACAAGAGTCCCAACCTTGAATTAACAATATACAAAGGGAGAGCTAAATATTTTACCCAACCTATACAAACTTGCAATAAATCACTTTCTCCGGGTTTTCGCGTCGTACACCACGAGAGAAGAAGAGACAACAAACATAATACACCGCTTCTATGTACTGTAACGATGATCGTGTGCTCCTGGTTCACCGCGGGACTCCGCCCACATTTTTTATTATGCCTCTAAACTTGACACAACCAAACGGTTTTTTAGGTTAAATGTTATATTTTTATTGAGAATATTTTCGTGGTTTCCGGCAGCGCATTGTAAAAAATTCATCTCTTTATAGAGTAAATTGTTTTTGTTTATTGGATTTATTCTTTCTGGTAGTCTGATTTCTTTGCATTTCCTTGTACCATGTCTGTGAATATCCACGTTGTAAATAATTTAATAATTAGTTGGTCATAAGTTTTATTTTTACTTTTATTGTGTGTGTAAATATTAATGTTTTTAATGTTAGCATCTATTTCACTGTTAGCCAATTTAGTTCGTCTGACATTTTTAAATGTCTGTAAATATTAATGTTTTTAATGTCATCATCTATTTCACTGTTAGTTACAAGCTACAAGTCCTTATTGTAAGTCACTATTTGTAAATATTGGTTGTAAGCCATCAGTAATAAATCTTAACTGTAAGTTATTAGTTATAAGCTTAGGTGATAAATTATAGGTTAGAAAATTTAATTTGTAAAGCGCCCTTGAGGTGATTTTCCCACTAAAACGGCGCTTTAAAAGTTATCCATTTATTATTATTATTATTAAAACAATTCTGTGAACAAGTGGTTATACGAATAAACAAAAACATTATGTCGATATGTGCTATGAATGGATGTATAAATCCTAGCCTTAGTCTTTGCCACACCCAGGCCCGCCGAGTCAGGTAAAAATCATCAAAAACTGACTACACTTCCTTGGATAGGTACCACTCTATGTACTCGAAGATCCCAACTGTTCCCAACCGTCTAGAGCCAGTGAGATTATGGCAACTGCGATTGGGGGTATGTTGTGAGGCTGAAGGTAGTGGGGAGGGAAGGAGATGGGTAAAGGAACGTTGAGAAGTACTTGGGGATTGAGATCTGATCACCAAACACATTTCAAAGCCATTTCAAGCAACGCTTCGATTCTGAATGAAGTTCTTTCACTAATGCGATACTTAGAGTATCTACCACTTTGGAACGTGCCGCAAATATACTCAATATTATTTTATATAAATTAAATATGATAACATAACGATCATGCTGTTGTGCTTGACACCCGTGAGGCTGGAGGGGGAAGTAGATGGGGAAGGGGAAGGTCGAAAAGTACCTGGCTATTCAGAGCTGGTAACCAAACACGGCTAAAGCCATTTCAAGCAACATATCGATTTTGAACGGTGGTCTTTCACCAGGGCGATACTTAGAGTATCTACCACTCTGGAACGTGCCGCAAATATACTCTATATTTTTTTTGTACGAATTAAATGTGTCGTTAACATCTTAAGTAAACAAAAGTTATTTGCGCACGCCGGGTTCGAACCTGCAACCTCTGGATTTGTAGTCGAGCGTCTTACCACTTGAACACGGAGGCCGTTTTCTAATAACGTTAAAAAAAATTCTTTTCGAGTACGTATTTCCGTACGAGCATGAACTTTTAAGATTTGTAACTGAAGTTAGATGAATTAACAAATCACATTGTCCGGTCGGTAGCTGAGTGGACAAACGCGTTGGATTTCCACCCGGGCGTCGTGTGTTCAATTCCTGTGCTGGCTAAGTCCTCCATCATTGCACAAGCAACATCTTCCGCTTCTTATGATGGCAGTAGGAGTTTTTCAAATATTGTCAGGTTATTCGTAACCCAGAAATGTTTGTCTTTCTTTAAAAAAAAATAGAAAAAGATCTTCCAAATTCACACCTACATATAGTGTATTTCAGCAGACATTAGTATATATGTGAAAAGTCTGGATTAAAGTTTTAAGTTAAGCGCCACTAAACAATTCAATTCTCTGCCCAGCACCATCAGAAACATTTAAAACACAAGCTCATTTAAAAGCAATATCATTACTCACCATAAAACCAAGTTTAATTTAGTTCTTAATATGTAGATTCTATATCTTCAAATTTGTCATTTACTTATATTATTTTTATTTTTATTATGTATGAACTATATTTTCGATATTAACATGTTACTATGTAGCTAAAAAAAACACTTTTGCAAATTGCCATCTTAACACAGGCTTATGCCTAGTGGGATGGGTAATTTACCAACTATAAAAAAAATGTATGTTCAAGTTAAATAATTTAAAAAAAATAATAAAAATATAAAATAATATTCTTTCTTGGTAACTAAAGTTAGGTCCTGTGATTTTTACGGGTGACTACGACTTGTTCAATTATAATGAAAAAATAGTCTTTGAAGTTCCTACGGAAAACAATCTCTGGATACGCAAAATTATTAGGTGTACAACTTTGTGTTCGCTATTTTTTTTCGAAATTCGAGGCTTTATTGTAAAAAAAAAACTAACTTATGGCATACTTGTGTATGTGGAATGTTGAATTTAAGAGGTCCATTCAAACGCTTACTGATGGCTTAAACTCCATTCTCACAATAAATTAACTATTGCTGGCGTACCACAGGGATCGGTTCTGACTCCAGTTTTATTTTTATTAAACGTCAATGACAAGTATCTTGTGCAGTAAAACGTAGTTATGCAGATAATGGTACGACCAATTATAAATCTTCATTCGACCAGAACTCAATGACACTGAACTGAAAATATTGGCGTTGACCTGGACAGATAAAGATATGCCGATTTTACGATGCCAAATAAGTGCCAATATTGCAAATGTGAATAATACTAATGGTTGTACAACTTTGCTTCCGCCGTTGTTTTAAAAAATTCGAGGCTTTATTTAAAAAAAAAAACTGGTTTTACATTAATCACTCAAAGTTTTGTCCATCGCTGGCCACTACTTTCTTCCATCTTTCAGGCTGCGTATGAATACCGCGCTAAAAAAAAATAGTCATCTTTTGAAGCGATCCATAAATCGATCCAATTTTTTTACTTCTTCATGACACCGGAGGTGCTGGCCAGCCAGGTCGTGTGCCATTGATCGAAACTAGTAATAGTCAGAGGGAACAACGTCTGGAGAATACGGTGGATGAAACGTCTGGAGAATACGGTGGATGAGGTGGGACTTCCCATTCAACATTTTTAAGTATGTCTTGACCACTCTCGCAACACAGGGTCGAGCATTGTCATGAGCAACCTCCCGCAAATGACGAGAATTCGGCTCGTACACTGATATTTTCAATCGAAAATAACTTTATGATGCAGACACAAACGGACCAATGTTTCTATGGGGTTATGTTGGAAGACGCCTATTTTTACTACATGGCGTCTAATGTGTATTTATTTCGACCACTACTTACCGCTAAAGCCTCCCATTAGAAAACGGCTGAAGCAAAGTTATATACCGTGTATTAAAAATTGCCGTGACATGAGCAGGCCTCAGGTATCAAATTTATTTTACATTAAATGTACAATATTTCTTTCTCTGCCAGTTACCCACTTCATAGTGACTTAAATTACCTTTTTTCATTTAAGCGCTAACCCTAAAAAAAACTTTAAAAATGTCAAAAGCAGGACAGCCCCTCGGCCAATTCCCCAGTCTGTAAATCTACTGGGTAAATTTTTCCCCAACGAGCGAGGAATCACTTCACGGGGTCCCCGCAGTCACTGAACAGGAAATACCTTGAAGTGTAAAATATATTATTCACAGTCCTCCTCACTAGGGATTCCTGTTCCGAGGCGGACTGTAGGTTGCTGCGTTGGTGTCACTGGTTCTATGATTACTTCATTATCTTTATAATTTATTCGTCTTCATGGTTATTTATCCACATTTTTATGTTGCAAGCTCTAAATAATTTTAAAGTGACTAGTTTCGACGTAATTTCGATTTTTATGAAAATATTTAAATCTTTAAATATCAGTTTTTTAAATGCAGTGCCACAGCCCGAAAATAGGCACATGCTTTGATGACCATTGGCCACATGTTTCTTCCCTTCGACCGCCGGCCCGGTAACCGGCAGGAGGGCGGGGGAGTGCCAATCTCGACCGACTGTTCCCGAACCCGAGCGATGTTTTCAACAAATGTTTTTTTTACTGAGAGAGGCGGCATTTTTTGTCAATTCAATACAATCATCAATACAATATATTTTATTTGTTCGTTAGTTCTTCTTTTTGCCTGCGCATATAACCTGTAAGATATGTCGTGGCGTTTTCGTGATTTAGTCTTTCTTGTTATTTTTTGCCAAATAAGTAGGATATTTCACAAATCACTTTTTTTAAATTCCTGTGCCTGTATGACAAATTCAGAAAGTCCATTATTTTAATTTCACTCCCATGCCCTAAATCAAAAAATAAAAAAAATAATAATCATAATTTTAAGTAAATAACTGTGTCTATCTGATGGGACCTGCCAGGTAAGTATGTTCCTGTATATTTTCTTATCTAAACTAGGAATTAATATGTAATGATAGATAGTAAGATCTGTACAGCGCCCTTGAGGTCATTTTTCACAAAAACGGCGCTATACAAATCGTCCAAATATTATTTATTATTATTATTATTATTGCTCTTGAACATTTGCATCCCCGTGGCATCCCTAATATAATTTGAGAGGGCATTATACAATTTGGCAGCATGGAACTTGTGGTTTTTCTGTCCAAAAGATGTGTTCAATATTAGAATGTTTGCTAAAAAAAAAAAAAAAAAAAAACCATTTCAAGCAATGTTTCTATTCTGAGTGGTGGTTTTTCACCAAGGTGATACTGAGAGTATCTTCCACTTTGAAACTTAATGCAATGAGAAATATATATATTTTTTTAATTTTGCGCTTGGAGCAACAATGTATGGAGAGAGTGTAAATTATTTTTACCCAACCTATACAAACTTGCGATAAATCACTCCGGGTTTTTACGTCGTACACCATGAGAGAAAAAGAGACCGCAAATATAATACACCGCTTCTACGTACTGTTACAACGATCTTGGGCTCCTGGGTCACCGCGGGACTCCGCCCACATTTTTTTTTATGCCACTAAACTTGACATAACTAAACGATTTTTTAGGTTATATGCTATATTTTCATTGATGACAATACTGTGAAAAAGTGGTTGTATGAATAAACAAAAACATTATGTCGATATGTGCTATGAATGGATGTATAAATACCCTAACCTTAGTCTTAGCCACGCCCAGGTCGGCCGAGTCAGGTAAAAAACATCGTAAACTGACTACACTGCCTTCGATAGATATCACTCTATATACTCTAAGATTTTGCGCCAGCCAGAATTTGAGTCCGTGACTTTGGATTTGTAATCGAGCGTCTTAACGGCTAAGCCACGGGGGTTGTCATTTTAAATGGTGAAATCAATTTCACCAGGAGTAAAGTATACTGTATGGAGTAGTAGATACTCCGAGTATCGCTCTTGTGAAAGACCTTTCATTCAGATCACAAAAGGTTGCTTAAAAATAGCTAAAACCGTGTTTCGTGATCAGATCTGAATAGCCAGGAACTAACCCGGCTTTCCTTATCTCCTTACCTCCTTTTCCCATTCCTCCCTACAAACTCCGGATTCCACATTTTTAATAATAAAACACTTTTTTTTCTTACTATTTTGTTTGTGCAATAAATTTTGAATGATAAAGAACGCAAGGCTGATGTGAGCGTAGTGAATAGAATCAAGAAAGGGACGCTTAGATGGTTTGGGTATGTAGAGAGAATGAACGAAGAAAAGAGTGTGAAAATAATATATGATGCGAAAGTGAATGGAAGAAGAAGTCGAGGACGCCCGAGAAAGACATGGCACGATCAAGTAAATCAAATACTTGAATCGGGTCATGTGAAGAGTCAGAATAACAGAACAGTATGGATGAGACGATGTATGAATATGAATGAAGCAAGGAGTGTGTTCCAAGACAGTGTTATATGGCGGTCCGTCCTCTCTGCCTACCCCTGCGGGGAAACGGCGTGATGGTTAATTAGTTAGTTAGTAAGCGTTATTCTACATTTTGCAAGGAAATTAAGCTTTTTTAAATATTCTATTTATTTATTTAAAAGATATCTAAAAAAAACAGTTGTTCACCAAATACATTAAGAGATGAATGATATTAAAATATTGCAGATACATGCATAGTGTAATAAAAGAAACTAAACATTTATTTACACCCCGCATATAGACAAGGTATTATATATCCGAAGGAGTTATACGAGTACAAACTGAAGTAGTGTGACGCATTATATATGATATAAAAAACTAACTAACTAACCATCACGCCGTTTCCCCGCAGGGGTAGGCAGAGAGGATGGACCGCCATACAACTCTGTCTTGGCACACACTTCTTGCTTCATTTACATTCATACATCGTCTCATACATACTCTTCTGTTATTCTGACTCTTCACATGACCCGATTCAAGTATTTGATTTACTTGATCGTGCCATGTCTTTCTCGGGCGTCCTCGACTTCTTCTTCCATTCACTTTCGCATCATATATTCTTTTCACACTCCTTTCTTCGTTCATTCGCTCTACATGCCCAAACCATCTGAGCGTCCCTTTCTTAATCCTATCTATTACGCTCATATCAGCCTTGCATTCTTTCCGGATATCCACATTTGTAATACGGTCATACATGGTTTTACCGCACATCCGTCTGAAAGATCTCATTTCCACAGCATTCAGTCTACTTTCATCCTTCCTCTGCCAGTTCCATGCCTCACTGCCATACATCAGGAATATAATAACGCAAATAATGTAAGCAATGAAATATTTATATATAATATTTAAGAAATGTTTACTCTTATACACTTTTTATGAGATAATCCATTTATTTACCCATAGCTTAGTTTTATTTATTTTATATTATTTACTTTGTACTTTCATGTTTACAAGTAGCTAATTATTTCATTTTCTTTTTGACTTTATAATGCGTAAATTTATATGATACTAATTATTTTTTATGTGCATTTTAAATAGTTCTTACAGGCTATTTTGAATTTATTGATGGGCATAATTTGGATGGTTTCCGGCAGCGCATTATAAGATTTCATCCCTTTATATAGAAAGTTATTTTGTGTGTTGGCTTTATTCTCAAAGTATAATTCTCATTGCTCTATTTTGGAGAATTTGAAACCTGTTTTTTTCTCTATCGCCACACAAGAAAAAGAATCGTTGAACACCAATAAAAAATGTAGAGCGAGAATGGGATTTTATATTGAAATTGTGGTTTTTATGGAGTTTTTTTGTCAAAATTTTAATAGTGTTCATCGCGCAGGAGCGTTATCTTTCCTCATTTTTTTTAACGTGTTATAACAACACACTTGAATAATAAAACCAATAGAACACTAAAAAACCTCTTATCCAATACCTTCTGCTCTAAAATACATCGCGCGAGTCATAAAAACGCTCATTACCTTACGGAATCACAAATTTCTATCTGGAATCTTTAAAATCTGAAATGGAACACAAAAGAAAATTTAAAGGAAATATTTTTTCAAATTTACCCACAGTGTTCATCGCACAGGAGCGTTATCTATCCTCAATTTTTTTTAACGTGTCATAATAACACACTAGCATAATAAAACCAATATAACACTAAAAAAAACTCTAATCAAACACCTTCTGCTCTAAAACACATCACGCGAGTCGTAAAAACGATTATTTTTTTTTCTGGAATCTCTAGAATTTGGAACGGAACACAAAAGAAAAT
Organism: Drusus annulatus; assembly: GCA_022651775.1. Taxonomy (NCBI): domain Eukaryota; kingdom Metazoa; phylum Arthropoda; class Insecta; order Trichoptera; family Limnephilidae; genus Drusus; species Drusus annulatus. The sequence goes on along the minus strand of JAGWCC010000367.1, from coordinate 1,206,417 downwards.
TTAAAGGAAATATTTTTTCAAATTTACCCATAGTGTGCATCGCCCAGGAGCGTTATCTTTTATTAAAACTTTTGAACAACACACAAGCATAATAAAACCAATATAACACTAAAAAACCTCTTATCCAATACCTTCTGCTCTAAAATACATCGCGCGAGTCGTAAAAACGATCATTATCTTACGGAATCACAAATTTCTCTCTGGAATCCTTAGAATCTGGAATGGAATCTCAAAAAAAAAATTAAATGATTTTTTTTCAAATTAACCCATAGTGTTCATCGGACAGAAGCGTTATCTATCCTCATTTTTTTTTAACGTGTCATAACAACACACTAGCATAATAAAACCAATATAACACTAAAAAACTCTTATCCAATACCTTCTGCTCTAAAATACATCGCGCGAGTCGTAAAGACGACCGTTATCTTACGGAATCACAAATTTCTATCTGGAATGGAATCTGACGCGCTGTGATAATGCCAAGGGGGAGGGGTGGGGGAAACTACGTAGATTTCTAACCCGTTTTCGCGCAATTTAACGTGCTGATGTTTTTTACGGGTCGTTTGTCCTATTCCGTGATCATATTTGAAAAAGGCTTTCGTCGGAATTCACGTGGCGTTTACGTTCTAAGAGAAACGTTTTTTCTGCCGACGTGTGAGAATACCTAATTGTCTAAGGTGGCTACATTCCGGTGCTTTCGAGCTTGATCCGTTACTACCGGAGTAAAATTAAATTTAATTCAATATTATGTCTACCGGTTTCGGAAGTACCCTTCCATCATCAGGACAATATTAAATTAACCTTTAGATAATAACTTCATCTCTTCTGCAAGAAACATATGTGGAGATAAATTCTGCACACGATCAAAAAATTTATGTTTTGGAGTATCTGAAGAATGTAGATTAGTATTCATTTTACAAAGATTTTGAAGTTTGTTTTTTAATTATTATTATTAAAATTAAACAATAAAGTTTTTAAAATCTTTGTAAAATGAATACTAATATACATTCTTCAGATACTCCAAAACATACATTTTTTGATCGTGTGCAGAATTTATCTCCACATATGTTTCTTCCAGAAGAGATGAAGTTATTATCTAAAGGTTAATTTACTATTGTCCTGGTGATGGAAGGGTACTTCCGAAACCGGTAGAGATAATATTGAATAAAAAAGTGGTTATAAACAAAATGTATGTGTTCTATTTAAGTTTAATTGTTTATAAATTAACTCTTAATATCGCCCTGGTGAAAGACCGTCGTAGAGAATCGAAACGTCGCTTGAAATGGCTTTAGCAGTAGGCACTTACCTACCTTTCTCTTTCCCGTCTCCTTCTCATCCCCGCTTCCTTCAACCTCACAACTTACCCCAATTCGAGATGCCATAGTCTCACTGGATTCAAACGATTGAGAGCAGTTTGAACTCTGGGAAAAAACAAAATAATAGAAAGATAAAATTACATATTTTCGTATAAAGCTGTCACTTTGTGGGTTGACATATTCAATGAAATGAAAATATAACTTCGTTTGAGACCACAGATTTAATTTGAATTTTTATGACCGACCGGTTTCGCTTAGCCTTAACTTCATCAGGGTACAAACAAAACCAATTTACAACCGCATTCTATGTATTTTTTTTTTTAGTTTAATTTTGTACCCTGAAACAAATTAAAATAAAATCTGTGGTCTTTTAGAAAGTTATTTTTTCATTTAAGTAAATTATATGTTTTTTTTTTAAACTGAATAGATTATTCTGAAAAGCAAGACCAATACAATTTGAAAAAAAAAAAAGTATGTTTACGAGAGATGGAAAGGCTGATAAGGATATTAAAGGAAGAATGAATGCAGGAAATCCTATTAATGGAAGACTGAAGGCGCAAATAAGAAATTGTCCAAATAAGCCAAGCTAGCAGTCCAGAATGGAGTAATTCTACCAACCCTGATTTATGGCAGTGAGGCATAGAACTGGCAGATGAAGGATGAAAGTAGACTGAATGCTGTAGAAATTAGACCCGTGAGGCGTATGTGCGGTAGAACCATGTATCACCGTATTAAAAATGTGGATATCCGAAAAGAATGCAAGGCTGATGTGAGCGTAATGAATAGGATCAAGAAAGATACGCTTAGATAGTTTGGGCAGTTTGTGAAGGAGTGTGAAAAGAATGTATGATGCAAAATTGAATGGAAGAAGAAGTCGAAGACGCCCAAGGAAGAGATGGCACGATCAAGTATATAAAATACTTGAGTCTGGTCACGTTAAGAGTCAGAATAACAGATGAGTATGTATGAGACGATGTATGAATGTGAATGAATGAAGGAGTGTGTGCCAAGACAGAGTTATATGGCCTACGTCTTCTCTGCCTACCCCTGCGGGGAAACGGCCTCTTGGTTAGTTTGTTAGTTAGTAAAGAGATTTCAACGCCTAGATCCCAGAGAGGCCAGTAAAATTGATTTTATATGAATACCGCACAAGAATCTCAACTGCTCCCAACCGTGTAGAGCCAGTGAGACTATGGCATCCCCAAATAGGGTGTGTTGTGAGGCTGAAGGTAGTGGAGAGGGGAAGGAGATTGGGAAGATGAAGGTTGGGAATTACCTGGCTATTCAGATTGGGTCATTCAACACGGCTAAAGCCATTTCAAGCAACATTTCGATTCTGAATGGTAGTTTCCACCAGGGCAATACTTGGACTCTGGAACGTGCCTCAAATATATTTTTTTGTTATTTTTATATGAATTGAATGTGTTATGACAACTAATGGTACTACTAGATAACATGTCTCTTGATATCTTCAACGTAAACCTTGAAGATTTCAAGAGACATGTTAGAAATATCTCTTAGTTTACTTTTGTTACTTTCTTGTGTTTTGTAAATGGACATATACAGTCTGTAATACACAAAAAAACAAACATAAATATGTATTAGCGTTGTGACCGCTTTGAAAGAACTGCTTGAAAGAACTTCTTCTTTTGGCAACAGTTCGTACTTCATTCATTGTTCATTGAACAAATACTTCAAATGAAGTCGGTAGTTCATTTTAGCCTTCATTCATTTCATTAACTTTATTTCACTGAACCAACACTTCAAAGTTGGTAGTTCATTGTAGCCTTTATTCATTTGATTAACTTCATTCCATTGAAAGAAGTACTTTAATTTGAAGCAGTACCGTTGCGAAGGCATTGACATTTCAAAATGAAGGAACCAGTTCCAGTTCCTTTCGTTTTGAAATATCTACCGACTAGTACGTGATTTTTGTGGCAAGGAACCGGTTCCAGTTTTTAACCTCTACCGACTAGCATGTGTTTTTTCGGCGAGGAACCGGTTTCAGTGCTCTCCAGTTTCAAAGTGCTACCGATTAGTACGTGATTTTGTTGGCGAGAAAGCAGTTCCAGTTCTTTTCGTTTTCAAATCTCTACCGACTAGATAAATTCAAATATTTTTTTTGCGAGTTCGACATCAATTGAAGTGTTCATTTCGAAGGGTTCTTTTAAAAGAACTAACAATTCGTGAAGCATTCACAAAACATTGAAGTTTTTCCCAACGCTAATATGTATTAATTAAACAAAAGTTATTGGCGCACGCCGGGTTTGAACCCGCGACCTTTGGATTCGTAATCGAGCGTCTTGTCACTCGACCATGGAGGTTATCACTATCAAGATTTCGCCAGAAGTGAGTTTAAAATTGAGCTTAATTCGGGCACGCGGACTCGCCCGTAACAATAACATTTAATCAAATTGAGCAGGAGAGTTTTAACGAGGTGATTCAAGTTAATTACCTTATTTATTACACCGTGCAAGAAAAACACAACAGCGGCCAAAGTTGGCGCAAACACCGAGCTCGAAAGTTTCAGAAGAAAAGGGGAAGAGGAAGTTCGCTCCTACCGGCAAACTTTGCACTATCTCCCCGAGCTGCCCGACTCTCCCCTTTCGGTGGGGAAATTAATAAGGAAAAAGCGTGTTCACAATTACCCCGGGACACCACGCGCCCCAATCTCCCCTTCTACATGACGGCTGTCTAGGCTTAAAACCTTGCAGTAAGAATATATGGAGAGGTACCAATGCCAAACAGCGTGGTCAGGTAGGCTGACTTTATACTGACTCGATAGAAAGAGACAAAGATATGTTAAAGGATGTAACTAAATAAATAACACCTCCTCATACACACAAGCATTGCTTTTTTATGAGGGTAATTTATTATTTATAATAAAATGTTTAGATTTAAAAATATATATATTGATATTACACTTGCATAACACTACTATGTATTATGTTTGATAATAAAAAAAAAAAAAAAATAAATAAAAAATAAAAAATTAAAATTTAAAAAAAATGTTGGATTGCCTATTAGTTACCGCCTACCAATGACGTTACATAAATATGGACGCGTTGTAGCGCTCACAAAGTGGCAAGCAATAATCACGCTAGTTGGTGTGATCGGTGTTTAAGCGGATTTAGTACTAAACGGTCACGCGTCGCTTGTGGTCGTTTCAAGCAAGTATGGAACGCGGTTCGAACTTCGGATCTGTTTCGTTTATTCACATATATTCTATGAATGTCTATCTTTGTCATACATAATGAATGATATTTGAATGATGAATTTACTGGTAACGTATATGTTTTGCTTGCCAAATTTTGTGTTACTATTCTAAGGCTATAACGTGTCTATATATGTAACGTCATTGCCGCCTACACGGAATTCTGACATTTTTAATAAACATATTTGAACACATTAAACAAAACAATATCAATACACCATTAAAACGATTTATAAAGTCAAAATATCAGACAAACACTAATAATAGAAGGTTTGACTAAATAATGATATAGCTTTTCTTTGATTTTATGTCTTTATATCATTAAAACTTTAAAAGTTCAATCAAACATTTTTAAAACTGTTGACATACCACTGAAAAGTGATGTTTTATAATCTTCATTTTGTCTTATTTGAAGTTCCACGAATAGCAGATATCTCCATTATGTTTGATTTATTTGTATAACCACTGCAAGATTTTTAATCAACACAGATAAAGGAAATAACCTCAAAATCCGTTGACGTATTTTATGCGACTCGGTGATGTGAAGTTAACGTGGACGGAGAAAACTCTTACATATTTAAAAGTGTTGCAATATTATGTGACGACTTTTCTTGTCTCTTTCTCTCTCGTGTTATACGACGTAAAAGCTCAGAGAAAGTGATTTATCGCATATTTGTATAGGTTGGGTAAACATATTTAGCTCTCTCTCCATATATATTCTTACTCCAAGCCACGTGCAATGTACACGCGTTGTACCTCAGAGTAAGAATCTAATGGAGGGATAGCTAATTTGTTTTACCCAACCCATCCGAAATTGTAATAAATCACTTTTTCCGAGTTTTTACATCGTACACCATGAGAGAAAAAGAGACAACAAAATTTCTGGCCCGCTTTATATACTGTCGCAATGATCTTAAGGTGCTGGTTAACGGCGGGACTCCGCCCACATTTTTTATTATGCCACTAAACTTGACACAACTAAACGGTTTTTTAGGTTAGATGCTATATTTTTGTTGATAAAAATACTGTGAAAAAGTGGCTATACGAATACACAAAAACATTATGTCGATATGTGATATGAATGGATGTATAAATACCGTAGCCTTAGTCTTAGCCACGCTCAGGTGCGCCGAGTCATGTCAAAATCATCAAAAACAAGTCCAAAACTGACTTCACTGCCTTGGCTTGGGCTACCTCTAGTATACTCTAAGCGTCGTACATTATCTCGCATCTGACTCTGTATCGCCCTGGGAAGGGTAATTTTGTTAATATCCTTAGAAGCTACCTGAAGCAGAGTACAGTTATACATGGTAGTAATGAATTCTAAGGTTAGGGTGTTTTCATTTTTTGTTACATTTGACTAATATAACATTTTACCATTTTGTTATTTTAAGTTTTTTAATTAATTGATTTATTTATATACGCCTGTAAAAGGCTTTTTACACAAATATTATTTTTTTTTTAAAACAATAACCTCATAAACAGTAATACAAATATTCTACAAGAAGGAAACTACACTATTGAATAACACCAGAGTTAAATAGTTTCTACCATCAATATTAAGCTCCACTAGATGAAAAAAACTGTACCCAGGTATTTTTTTTTTTAAACTTTTTGTTTCTTACATTATTTATGTTTACATTACCTACCTCACTAGGTAATAAGAACCTGTTCTGAGGTAAGTGACAGTGAGTACAAGTAGAATAATTTAAAAAAAATGATGATATTTGTTAGACAACGTTCTAGTTTGTCATGGTGAAGAATTTCAAGTGCTATTTTAGGAGGTCTTCAATTTCCTTGCGGTCCTTACTCATTGGCCATTTAGTAATGTTTTGATTAAAGGAATACATATTGGTGATGGCTACAGTCTGTGGTGGGAGTTTGTTGTAAGTGTGAGGCGCGATGTACAAATGGTGTCTTTGTGCAAAAGCTGTATTGTATTTAGGTACTAAAAGTCTTTCTTATGTGTGATATACATTAAAGATTTTGAAGAATGAGTTATTTTTAACACTATTTTAAGATATAACTGTCTGATATTGAGGATTCCTAAAAGTTGAAAGAGTGGCGTTGTCGGGTGCCTGAAGGGTTTTCTAAATATAATTCGTAAAATTACTTTTTGTATTTTTATAAGAGGACCTAGCAAGGTAATAGCAACTCCCCCCCAACCAGCTATTCCATATCCTATATGGCTTTGGCATAAGGCAAAGTATACACTACGCAATTCTTTCAGTTCAAGTATATTCCTTAGTATTTTAAAACAGAAAATATATTTTTTTACACGTTTCGTTAAAAATTTGTTCAATTTGTACATGGTTCAATTTGTACATGGATAATTGTATGCAAGAATTGATAGGTGTGGGCTTGGGCGCGAAAATGAACAATGTGAAAGTATGTTGCTTATTGTATGCGGACGATGCGGTGCTGATTTCTGACAATATGGAAGACAGTGTCTCGTGTCTAGGATGAACCAAGTATGTATGCAAAATGAGTTGATGATGAATGTAAGTAAGTCCAAAGTGATGGTGTTTGAAAGAGAGAGTACGAGAACAGCGTGCAATATAGTTGTGAATGATGAATACTTGGAGCAAGTGGATGAGTTTGTGTATTTAGGAAGTGTGTTTACAAGAGACGGAAAGGCTGATAAGGATATTGAAAGAAGGGTGAATGCAGGAAACTCCATTAATGGAGGACTGAACGCTGTTGGGGCAAATAAGAAATTGTCCTAAGAAGCGAAGCTAGCAGTCCACAATGGAGTACTTATACCAACCCTGATGTATGGCAGTGAGGCATGGAACTGGCAGAGGAAGGAAGAAAGTAGACTGAATGCTGTGGAAATGAGATCTTTGAGACGGATGTGCGGTAAAACCATGTGTGACCGTATTACAAATGTGGATATCCGGAAAGAATGCAAGGCTGATATGAGCGTAATGGATAGGATCAAGAAAGGGACGCTTAGATGGTTTGGGCATGTAGAGCGAATGAACGAAGAAAGGAGTGTGAAAAGAATATATGATGCGAAAGTGAATGGAAGAAGAAGTCGAGGACGCCCGAGAAAGACACGGCACGATCAAGTAAATCAAATACTTGAATCGGGTCATGTGAAGAGTCAGAATAACAGAAGAGTATGTATGAGACGATGTATGAATGTAAATGAAGCAAGAAGTGTGTGCCAAGACAGAGTTGTATGGGGGTCCGTCCTCTCTGCCTACCCCTGCGGGGAAACGGCGTGATGGTTAGTTAGTTAGTTAGTTAGTTAGTTAGTTAGTTTCGTCAAAATTTCTATGTGCGATTCCCAAGGAAGCTTATCATCAATTGTTATGCCTAGATACATAATAGTATGTAGATGTTTGATTGCCTCACAGTTGCAATGGTTTTCTATGGTAGCTCATTACATACTTATATTTTGATGGAGTGTAACATTGTGAGGTTGAAGTAGAATATTATCCCAATAGCAATTTTCGATTAGATGAAATGCACAAGAACATAACGATTCCCTTATTCAAAAGAAGAAAAAAAAACACTATTTCAAAACCAAATACCTCACATGTTTTTTGAAGTAGGGACCTATCAAAATGTGGCATTACTTTTTGTCGCAGGCAGAGAGGACGAACCGCCATATAACTCTGTCTTGGCACACACTCCTTGCTTCATTCACATTCATACATCGTCTCATACATAATCTTCTGTTATTCTCTTCACATGACCCGATTCAAGTATTTAATTTACTTGATCGTGCAATGTCTTCCTCGGGCGTCCTCGGCTTCTTCTTCTATTCACTTTCGCATTATATATTCTTTTGACACTCCTTTCTTCGTGCACCAGCTCTACATGCCCAAACCATCTAAGCGTCCCTTTTTTTAACCTATTCATTACATATCAGCCTTGCATTCTTTCCGGATATCCACATTTTTAATACGGTCATACATGGTTTTACCACACAAGGATCTCATTTCCACAGCATTCAGTCTACTTTCATCCTTCCTCTGCCAGTTCCATGCCCCACTGCCGTACATCAGGGTTGGTACAAGCACTCCATTTTGGACTGCTAGCTTCGTTTCTTTGGATAATTTCTTATTTGCGCCAACAACTTTCAGTCCTATATTAATGGAGTTTCCTGCATTCACCCTTCTTTCAATATCCTCATCAGCCTTTCCGTCTCTCTAGAACATACTTCCTAAATACACAATCTCATCCACTCGCTCCAACTATTTATTATTCACAACTATATTGCACGCTGTTTTCTTATTCTTTACGGTAATAATCTTCGAAAAATACAATTTACAATGTCTAACATCATTGACTCTACCAAAACCTTTTTCAGGCTTTGACTTGAATGTCTTATCAAATGTATATTTTGATCATATTACTCCATTTATATACATACGTGTTATGTAGGTGCTGTTCTTTCTCTGTTGCTCCTTTCACATTTCGTATTATGTATTTTTTTGTAATTGTACTATTGTCAGTTAATATAAAGACCCTAAAAACTTTTTTCTGCTCATTAGTTCGCCCTCATCTAGAATATGTCAGTGTCGTTTGGTCTCCTTTCTATACTGTGTTTATAGACTATATCGAATCCGTACAATATCACTTCTTACGCGGAATAACGTGGAGATTAGGGCGAGAAAGAGGCGATTATTCATATGATGAAATTAAACAAACATAAAAAAAGTTTCATCAGAAAAGCGTAGAAAAGACTTTGATTCAATTTGCATTTTCAAAATTAATAATTGTATTATTGACTCACCTTTTTTGTTGCAACGCATCCAGTTCAAACTTCCTGGCTGGAACCTCAGAAACAGTGAATTGCTGTTCCTCAATCATCACTTTACTAATTATGGGTATCATTATTCAATGTATAGAATATCGAGACTTGTTAACTCAAGCCAAGGTCTCGAAATTTTTGGTAACAGTCTAAATGATTTTTTTTATTCTTTACGACTCTACCAAAACCTTTACTTCACCTTGACGGCCTGCATGGTCGAGTGGTAAGACGCTCAACTACGAATCCAGAGGTCGCGGGTTCCAACCCGGCGTGCGCTAATAATTTTTATTCAATCAATATGTATCATAACACATTTAATTGATGTAAAATAAAATATCGTATATTTGCGGCACGTTCCAGAGTGGTAGATACTCTTAGTATCGCCCTGGTGAAAGACCACCATTCAGAATTGAAAAGTTGCTTGAAATGGCTTTAGCCGTGTTTCTCGACGAGATCTGAATAGCCAGGTACTTCTCAACCTTCCCCTTCCTCATCTCCTTCCCCTCCCCACTACATTTAGCCTCACAACATACCTCTTTCGGGGATGCCACAGTCTCACTGGCTTTAGACGGTTGGGAGCAGTTGAGACTCTTGTGCGGTATTCACGTAAAAAAAAAAACTTGACTTTCACTTGAATGTTCTTTCAAGTGAATATTTGCTGTCATTGCTTCATTAAAACATTGTGTATGTGCTTTTTTTTCTCTGCTGCTTTTTACTCATATATAATTTTTGTAATTTTATAATTGATTTTATTTTATTTTAATTAGGAAAACATACAGTTGCTTACAAATTTTAAAAAATAGAGTGATTAATATGTTGCATTAACCAGTGAAATTTCCGCTAATGATGTAATTAGATAAAATTGCCTTAGTATATAAGTATAAAAATAAACAAATAAAATTCTAACATCATAACGATATTAACACAAGCTGTAATAACCAGACACCATAAGACGAGAAAGGCTTTTCCGCTGCACGCTGTATTACGAGTTAGTTGCTAGGCCGATCTATAAAATAGTGCTCAGAGTGTCAACTAAGAGGGGGTAAAAACAGAACCTTTTTGTGTTCCAAAGCCTTCTCAGGGAAACCTTTTACTTAGAGTGGAGGTTATCGGGTTTCTTTGGCATTATGTTCCTCTGAGGAATTCTCGACATTAAGCCACTGAGAAACTGGTTAGCTTTTAAATGCTTGATATCTCATGAGCGTTTTAGAACTTTTGGCTTACATGGGGAGTCAGCAAAGGATTGAAATTTATCTGTACATGAACATTGGCGTTTGAAAGAGAGAGTACAAGAATTGGAGATGCCATAGTCTCATTGGCCCTGTGCAGTCTAGATTATCGTGCGGTATTTATGTAAAAAAAGCTTGGAGAAACAATGTATGGAGAGAGAGCTAATTCTTTTTACCCAACCGATAAAAACTTGCAATAAATCACTTTCTCCGGGTTTTTACTTCGTACACCATGAGAGAGAAAGAGACAGCAAACATAACACACCGCTTTTATGTACTGTCGCGACGATCTTGGGCTCCTGGGTCACCGCGGGACTCCGCCCACATTTTTTACTATGCCACTAAACTTGACACAACTAAACGGTTTTTTAGGTTAGATGCTATATTTTTGTTAGTATCGATACTGTGAAAAAGTGTTAATACGAATAAACAAAAACATTATGTCGATATGTGATATGAATGGATGTATAAATACCCTAGCCTTGGTCTTAGCCACGCCCAAGTCCGCCGAGTCAGGTAAAAATCATCTAAAACTGACCACACTGCCTTGGATTGATACCACTCAATATACTCTGAGAAAAAAAGTGTGGCCTACATGAATAATTGATCAGTTCTGGACTGATCAATTATTTGTTTTAAATGAAAAGAGACCCTCTTGCGTAGATAAACATAATTAAATATTAAAATAAATAATCTGAAATTTCGTTGCCTATTGTATGCGGTGCTGATTTCTGACAGTATTGAAGATCTACAGCCTCCCGTGTCTAGGATGAACCAAGTATGTATGCAGAGTTAGTTGATGATTAATGTAAGGAAGTCCTTAACAACGATGTTTGAAAATTGTGTATTTGGGAAATTTATTCTAGAGAGACGGAAAGGCTGATGAAGATATTGAAAGAAGGGTGAATGCAGGAAACTCCATTCGTGGCGGACTGAAGCGAAGCTAGCAGTCCACAATGGAGTGCTTATACCAACCCTGATGTATGGCAGTGGGGCATGGAACTGGCAGTGGAAGGATGAAAGTATTTGATTCACTTGATGGTGCCATGTTTCTCGGGCGTCCCCGACTTCTTCTTCCACTCTATTCCGCATCATGTATTCTTTTCACACTGCTTTACGCCTACATCAGTCTAGCATTCTTTTCGGATATCCACATTTTTAACACGGTCATACATGGTCCTACCGCACACACGATTATGATAATGATATGGTGATTGTGTCCTGCCAGATGTGACCTGCCAGGTAAGTATGTTGCTATGTATTTAAATAAACTAGGAATTCACATTAAGTATAAATTATGACTTGTACAGCGCCCTTGAGGTTATTTTTCGCAAACAAATTATCCATATATTAAAATACGTCTCAGGGATCTCATTTCCACAGCATTTAGTCAACATTCATCCTTCTTCTGCCGGTTCCATGCCTCACTGACATTCATTAGGGTTGGTATAAGCACTCTATTGTGGACTGCCTGCTTCACATTATTATTCAGAGAATAATCATTATTGATTTAAGATTTCCTGCTTGGCCTAAAACATCGTCTAACAAGCAAAGCTAACAAATACCACTCTTTCTGTCAATCTCAAAACGTATCCCACCTGATTTTCCCTCCGTGGAAACAAACGACGGACTGGAGGTATCCTCAGCTGGGGAGGTAAAGAGTACCTCCCTCCGCCTCTTTTGAATTAGTCCCTCCCGCCGAGAGTGCCAATCGCAGGCAGTCAGCCTGTCATGAAATATAATCAACGCCTGTTGGATTTTCATTTCGAATAAAAGATTTGAGTAGCTGTATTACACAGAGTCATCGGGATGCTGCGCACATCAGCAGTTTGCTTGTCTTGAGAGCATTGTCATCTCTAGTACAAATGAACATTATTAGAAAATATTAGCGTTGGCAAAATCTTCAATGTTTTGTGAATGCTTCACGAATTGCTAGTTCTTTAAAATTAACCCTTCGCAGTGAACACTTCAATTGAAGTCGAACTCGCAGAAAAGAGATTTGAATTTATCCGGTTATTTGTTCAGTTCTTTTTGGAACTAGTTCTTCGCCGAAAAAACACAAACTAGTCGGTAGAGATTTGAAAGTGAAAAGGACTGGAACCGGTTCCTCGCCAAAATGAAAATCGCGTTCCTTTAGATCGAAGTACTTTGAAGTCAGGCTTCAATTGAAGTACTTCTTTAGAGGCTTTGAAGTTCATCTCCACAACTGTACTGCTGCAAATTGAAGTAGTTCTTTGTAACCTAACGTCCGTTGAAGTATTTGTTCTATGTAACAAAGTTAATGAAATAAATGAACGCTAAAATGAACTATTAACTTCAAATGAAGTATTTGTTCAATGAACAATGAATGAAGTAGGAACTGTTTCCAAAAGAATTAGTTCTTTTAAAGCGGTCACAACGCTAGATAATATTAATACTTGGTTAATTTATAATACGTAGCGTTGTTTTTTTGTGAAATATCACCTCAAGTGTAATTAACAAAGCTTTGTCTCAAATTTCCATGCTATAATTGAAATACCTCAAACCACAGCTAGAATTTTGATAATTACCTGTTGATATTAACATACCGTTGCTGGAAAGCCAAAAGAGCTTAGGCGACACTTTGATCAAAAATTAGTTAAACATGCAGTTTTCTCTTGTTTGATTCTTGAGACTTTTTTTGCCCGTCAGCCATCTAATATAAATTTACCATTTAGGAGAAGGCTCAACTCAGCTTTTTCCCTTGTTCGTCGGCTCGCTATTTTTGATGTCCAAATAATATAAAATAAATGTGGCGTTTTGTGAATAAGAAGACTCAAATCAGGATGGTGTAATCGTTTCATTAATAATACAATTGTGTTAGAAGACTCGAAAGAACTTACAACTTAAACTTGATCGGTGAGTGAATGGTTTCAAATTTTTCCTTCATTCCATAAGCGAAAATCAGACACTTCCATCAAGTTTCCAGAGTGGTAGATACTTGAATATCGCCCGGGTGATTCGAAAATTGCTTGAAATGGCTTTAGCCGTGGCACATAGGAATCTTCCTCTTCTCCATCTCCTTCCCCTCCATACTACTCCCAGGTACTTCCTGACTTTCCTCTAACCTTTACCCTTCCCTTCCTTACTACCTTCAGCCACACAACTTACTCAGATCGGGGATGTCATAGTCTCACTGGCTCCAGAAGGTTAGGAGCAATTGGGACTCTTGTGCGGTATTAACTATAAAAAATATTAGTCTTAATTTATATACACGGTATTTTGAATAAGTGACAATCGTGTTTCGTGTTGTTCGTTTGTCTCTCACTAGTTCGTCGGTTTGTTGTTGCTCTCCAAGTAGTATAAAATTTAGTTTGGTGTTTTTTTGTGATTCCTTCTCTCAACAGTATAACTGTGTAATAAAAATTAAAAACTTCTACTTCAACTACATCGGTGAGTGAATGGTTTCCCATTTTCCTTTCATTACAATAATCTTTCCACGACTCAAATTAGACACTTTCTACAAGTAGTATAGTTTATCGTTTACAATTTCTATTTTTCAAATTCATTTGAAGCTGAAAATAGATTTTTATCGCAGCTTCGGATCCAACACTGCGAATCTAAATCATTTTTTACCAAAGTTTTGTTTAAGCCCTTTTTCCCGCGTCTCTATTGTGCAAATATTTAGCTCGGTCTATGCCGACTGTATTAAATTAAAATTCCATTTCCACAGATTGTAATTGACGTACGTCACTGAGTAATCGTTGAATAAGGCTGCGGAGTTAAATTCAACATTGCGTGACTCGGTAGTGTTTACAAAACACACAGCAATAATTCGCAACTCTAAAGGTGCCTTTGTCAGTATTGTCTATCAAAGACAACAGTCAATATTGTACGCAGCGATTAACCTAACCGAATCCGTCAATATACATCGCGCGCGTGTCGGTGGCTTGTCGGTAAATACAGTCACCCTGAAACTTTGCGCCTATAGCCCAAGAGCACAGCCTTCGTGGTCGAGTGAAGAAGACGCTCCACTACAGATCCAGAGTTTGCGGGCTCAAATCCTGACTTGCGCAAATAACTTTCGACAAAAAATAATATCCAGTATATTATTTGTTGGACGAAGTGAATCTTAACATTGCTTGAAATGGCTTTAGCCGTGTTCGGTGACCAGATCTGAATAGCCAGGTACTTCCCAACCTTACTTTTCCCCATCTCCTTTCCATCCCCACAACTTTCAACCTCATGAGATTATCCAATTAGGGATACCATCTTGCGCGGTAATTCCTACATTTTTAAAAAAATATTTTTACAAAGAAAATGAAATAATAACTTTGTAAAAGATTGCGTATTTTATTTAAGCTTTTATGACCGTCCAGTTTTGCTTAGTTTAAGCATCATCAGGGTAAAAAAAAAAATTAACAAAAAATACATAGTGTGTAGTTTTATATGCTCATAGAAACAGACTGTTAACACAATATGAAATGAAATTAGAGAACGGTAAGAAAACAAAATAAAAATATTTAAATTATAACAAAGAAACAGAGAAAGAGACAGATGGTATGAAACGAAGAGGAAAAACACAATTAAACTATAAAAAATCTATAGCCTGTGGTTGTTAACACTCATACATACAGAGTGAAAACACATTATAAAATAAAACATGGCAACAGTAAGAAAACAAAATAATTACATTTAAATTGTAACAAGGGAACAGAGAGAAAGAGACAGGTAATATGAAATAAAAGAGGTAAAACGTCGACTGAGAAGGTGATAAAAGAATAATGAGAAATTTTATGCGTGTACAAGAAATATAATTAATATTGGACTACTGGACAAATTCAATTGATTATTAAGAACGTCACAATTAATTTGATTGGCTTTCTTTATTTCTAGTGCTTCTAAATTATTTAATCTGTCGCCATGACCATTTTATGAAGAATATGACCACTGGTTCTAATATTAGAGGTACGTACTCTATATATTGTACGAAGAAGAATTTTATTTACATCTCTTTAATATTTTTTTGCCGATTGTGTTTAAAACCAATGAGAAATAAATTCTAAAAAAGCTGTAGGCATACGAATAATATTACAAAATCATCACTGCATCTAGCGTTGTAACCGCTTTGAAAGAACTACTTCTTTTGGCAACAGTTCCTACTTCATTCATTGTTCATTGAACAAATACTTCAATTGAAGTTGGTAGTTCATTTTAGCGTTCATTCATTTAATTAACTTCATTCAATTCATTTTATTGAACAAGTACTTCAATGGAAGTTAGATTACAAAGAAATACTTCAAATTATACAAAGAACTACTTCAAGAAGTACTTCGATCTAAAGGAACGTGATTTTTTGGGAGTTCTTTCGTTTCGTTTTAAAATTTCTATCGACTAGCAGTTTTGATTTGGCGAGGAACCAGTTCCAGTTCCTTTCAATTTCAAATCTTACTACTTCTTAGTACTTTTTTTTATTTTGGCTAGGAACCGGTTCCAGTTCTATTCAATTCGAAATCTCTACCAACTAGAACGTGTGAAGAACTGGTTTCAGAAAAAACTGAACAAATAACCGGATAAATTCAAATCTCTTTTTTGCGAGTTCGACTTCAACTGAAGTGTTCACTGCGAAGGGTTAATTTTAAAGAACTATTCACAAAACATTGAATTTTTTCCCAACGCTAACTGCATCCCTTACCAATACATTTTAACAATCTATGATCAGAAATAAATTGCCTAATGAAGATTAATAATAATTTGCTGTACCGCGTGAATACAAAAGATGGAAGACAAAAGATATACCACTTCAACAATCCTCTCCTCACAATGGACCTTATTATATAGAGATAGATTCGTAGACAATACAATTGTATTGTGTTAAACTTGGAGTAACGAAATAAGGAGGTATAGCTAATATTTTTACCTAACCTTTACAAACTTGCGATAAATCACTTTCTCAGGGTTTTTAAGTCGTATACCGTGAGAGAGAAAGAGTCAAGAAAAGTCGTCACATAATATCGCAGCACTTTTAAGTATGTACGGATGTTTTCCTCGAATCGCACAACTTACGTCAACGGACTTTGAGGTTATTTCCTATATTTGTGTTGATTAAAATGCTTTCAGTGGTAATACAAATAAATCAATCACGATGGTGATATGTGCTATGCGTGAATGTTCAAATAAGACCAAACAAAGATTATAAAAAACGCTTTTCAGGGGTATTTCAAGAGTTTTAAATATTTTTTGACCGAACTTTAGAATTTTCACATTTTTAATGATGTAAAGACATAAAATCAACAAAAAGCTTCCATCATAGGCAAACCTTCTGTTATTAGTGTTTGTGTGATATTTTGACCTTATAAATAATTTTAATTGTGTATTAATATTGTATTGTTTAATGTGTTCAAATATGTTTTTTTTAAATGTCAGAATTCCATGTGTGCGGTAACTAATAGGCTATCCAACATCCTTTTATATTTCTTTGTCTCTTTCCATCGAGTTAGTATAAAGTCAATAATCCTGACTATACTGTTTTGCAAAGGTACCTCTTTATGTCCTCCGAGGTATCAAACAAAGCCACTGAAGATATAAGCCGATAGAAGTGTATTGTAGACGTGTCAGCGTGCCTGAACTGAGCCAAATTCTATCTTACTTGAAGTGAAACTGGTCGATTTCTTTGGCATATCTGCGGCCAAGGAGATAAAAGGACTTATGTTAACCGCTGGCATCAGTTTTCTATCATAATTCTGATCACGCTTCTAGGGATCATCTGTTCAGTGTACACGGATTCAAGCATTGTGAATTCTATCTATTTTCAGATCCATTGCTTGGTGAAGCCGTGATAAAATTTATAAAATTATAGACAATTCGTTTTTCCAAACGGCTGAAGGGAATAACTTACTATGTTTTCTAACTTCGTTAAACCAAATTTCATAACAAAATATGCTGTGGAACAATTATTATTTTTCAAAATCGTTTGTTTTCTTTCTGTTTCAGGTATGTTTTCACAAATCAAAGACAGTTAACTACAATGTTATGAAAACGCTGCAAACGTGAGTAAAAAAAATATCTAAGTTGACACATCAATTTTTTACAACGGAACAGAAGTCATAGACGTCACTCACGACTAGAGTAAAAGTTACAAGTTCAAGTCTTGGTTGCAACCCATTTTATTTTATTTCAAGTATCTTCCCCGGTTTCATAACTTAGTTGAAAATTATTGATTGTGTTCAAACCTCATCCATTTCATTTCATTAAAAAAATATTTCAATGGAAGTTAGATAAAAAACTACTCCAATTTGCAGCAGTTCAGTTGTGAAGTTGAACTTCAAAGCCTAAGTCTGACTTAAAAGTACTTCGATCTTAAAAAACGTGTTTTTTCGGGAACCGGTTCCAGTATTTTTCACTCTTTACAAGCTCCTTTTGTTTTGGCAAGGAACCGGTTTCAGCTCTTTTCACTTTCAAAACCCTACCGACTAGTACGTGTTTTTTCGATTTTTAATCTCTACCAACTAGTACTTTTGTTTTGGCGAGGATTATCAAGGAACCGGTTCCAAAAAGAACTGAACAAATAACCGGATAAATTCAAATCTCTTTTTTGCGAGTTCGACTTCAATTGAAGTGTTCACTGCGAAGGGTTAATTTTAAAGAACTAGCAATTTGTGAAGCATTCACAAAACATTGAAGTTTTTCCCTCGAAATGAAAAACAAAGCCTTAATAAATTAATTCTAATAAATATTAATTCTAGACTTTGTAAGAAATCAAAAGGTCTACCTTAAAATGATTAGTATATCCAAGACAACATCTAGGAAGGCAATTTTGTTTAATTTGAGTTTCGCATATTGATACGAAAACGGCTGCTAATATCAGAAAACTATGATAAAAAACTAACTAACTAACCATCACGCCGTTCATCTGCAGGGGTAGGCAGAGAAGACGGACCGCCATACAACTCTGTCTCAACACACTCCTTGCTTCATTCACATTCATACAAACTCTTTGTTACTCTGTCCCTTCACATAGCCCGACTTACGTATTTGGGAAAAAATATTTTTTTGTAATTCTAATAAAAAAAAGCACCCCAATACAGCATCCCCAAAGACAACACAGGCCATAATGTAAAATAAAATAAAGACACTTTCTGTAAAAAAAATTTCGGTAGATAAATTGGCAGAGACGTTACTTCATGAAAGAGTAAAGGTTCTGAGCGTCTCTAGATAAGGCTGTTTTCTACGTCTCCTTCTGTTATGATAAATAGCTGCCTAAATTGGAAATATGGGATTAGTATAAATGACGGTACATAAAAATTAGTTTCGGCTCGATAGGCAAAGACTTTAGGTTCGAACTTCGTTAACTTCGCTAACTTCCTTACTTCCGGATAGAGTAGAGATTCCGACTTCAAATCTCGATTGCAAATTCGATGAAAATTATTGATATTTTCATAGAAAGCTATCACTTTGTAGTTTCACATACATGGCCTGTTCAAAAGAAAAGGTGAATTTTGAATTTTCGCAGGCTGTGTACATTCGATTATCATTTTTTTTTTGTTATGTTGGTACACATCCGTTTATCATTTGTTAGCATTATCAGCCATTTTGGATTAGCGGTTTGTTTTTGACAACTGGAAAGGTTAGTCACGTTTTTGTGTGTGTTCGATTTTTTACTTTTGAGAAAAATGGATCAAAGAATAAAATCCAGGATTTATTTTCCACAACTCCAGGACGCTCATCGTCGTTAACATCTTCTCGGCTTTTGAAACTGTTAATTCGTGGTGGAATTCCATTTTAATGATTTAATAAAACAAATTTATAACTTTATTCCACTTTTATTTATATATTTAAATAAAAGTGGAATAAAGTTATATATTTGTTTTATAAAATCATCTTCTCGGCCTTCTGTAGAGTGCTGTACAAGCACTCTACAGAAGGCCGAGAAGAACGAGAAACCAAAAAGGGTGGGCAGAAGGATATACTGCCACACAACTTTGTCTTGGCACATACTCCTTGATCGATATTCATACCATATCAATAAGCTATCTTGCGGAACAATATCGGCACTGAGCGGAACCGGACGTTAGTGTGAATCAGCCTTAAAGCTTTAATGAGTTCGTTCTAATTGAAGAAATGTAATCCCTTCGTTAAAATTGTAAGCTTTGGTAGGTATATACATGGCTCTTTCTATGTTTCAATACTGTAAAGACTTGGCACTCAGAGCAATAATATACAGAAGGGGGCGCTTCTGTAGTCAGTATTGATGATTTTCGCCTGACTCGGCTAGGCCTGGGCGTGGCTAGGACTAAGGCTAGGGTACTTAAACGTCCATTCATAGCACATGTTGACATGATTTTTTGTTTATTTGTATAACCATTTTTTTACAGTATTATTATCAACAAAAATATAGCATATAACCTAATAAACCGTTTAGTTGTGTCGAGTTTAGTCGTATTTGAAAACGTGTGGGCGGAGTCCCCGGAGACGCGGGAGACCAAGACCATACTTACAGTACATGAAAGCGGTGTGTTCTTTTTGTTGTCTCTTTCTCTCTCATGGTGTACGACGTAAAAAACCGGAGAAAGTGATTTATCGCAAGGTTGTAGAGGTTGGATAAAAAGAATTAGCTCTCTCTCCATATATTGTTACTACATCCATTCATAGCACATGTGGCAATGACGTTACATATATATAGACACGTTGTAGCGCTCTCAAAGTGGCAAGCAATAATCACGCTAGTTGGTGTGATCGGTGTTTAAGCCGATTTAGTACTAAACGGTCACGCGTCGCTTGAGGTCGTTTCGAGCAAGTATGGAACACGGTGCGAACTTCGGATCTGTTTCGCTCATACACATATATTCTATGAATGTCTATCTTTGTCATGCATGACCGATATTTGAATGATGAATTTACTGGTAACGTGTGTGTTTTGCTTGCCACATTTTGTGTTAATATTCTAAGGCTATGACGTGTCTATATATGTGACGTTATTGACATGTGGGTATTTATACATCCATTCATAGCACATGTCGACATAAGGTTTTTGTTAATTTGCATAACAACTTTTTCACAGTTTTGTTTAAACAAAAATGTAGGATATAACCTAAAAAACCGTTTTTATCCTGTAATGTCGCATGACAAAACGTAGTGGGCGGAGTCGCCGGAGATGCGGGAGAATTAGAACATGCTCACATACCGAAAAGCGGAGCTATATTGTGCGAGAACTTGTCTTATCTCTTTCTCTCTCACGGTTTACGACGTAAAAGCCCGGAGAAAGTGGTATATCGTAAATTTGTATAGGTTGGGCAAAAATATTTAGCTCTCTCTTTATATTTATTCTTGCTCTGAGGCTTGGCATGTACACGAATTTTAATCGTTAACCTTTAGAATGCCGGATTCCCTTAAGGTACAATTTTCGTTGTACCTTGCTGACTATAATTTCGTATTAACTCACTTGTGTTTTTGTTCAATTACGCTATCTTTTCAGATGATGTGTTTATGTCTTATTTCAAATTGTATTTTAATGGTATAAGTGGTTTTTCTGGAATAGCTACTTACATTCGGAAAATTGGTTTTATCTCCCTCGTGTCACTAAAAAAAGTTTGATGAAAAAACGTGAATGTTTTTCAATCTATTCATTTTATTTTTGTGTAGCTGAATACAATTTCTCAGAAATAAATAAAAAAATTCACAAAATTTTCTGTAAACACAAACAGTAATGTCACCTTGAAAATGTTTTTTTTACAGCCTCACTGACGTAAGGAAACTTCAGATATTTATTACTCGACTTGTGCCGAAGTTAACTAACTCACCATAATGGCATTTTTCCACAGCTGTAGGCAGAGAGGACAGACCGCCATACAACTCTGTCGTGACACACACTCCTTGCTTCACATTCATACATCGTTTCATACATACTCTTCTGTTATTCTGACTCTTCACATGGCCTGACACAAGTATTTGATTCACTTGATCGTACTATGTCTTCCTAGGTCGTCCCTGACTTCTTCTTTTTTTTTTTTTTTAATTTAAAAAAAAGTAAGACAAACATTCCCGGGTTGCGAATAACCCAACAATATTTGAAAAACTCCTACTGCCATCATAAAAAGTGGAAGATGTTGCTTGTGCAATGATGGAGGACTTAGCCAGCAAAGGAATTGAACGCACGACGCCCGGGTGGGAATCCGATGCGTTCTCCACTCAGCTACCGACCGGTCCATATATTCTTCCATATATTCTTTTCACACTCCTTACTTTGGTCATTCGCTCTATATGCCCAAATTATCAAAGCGTCCCTTTCTTGATCCTATTCATTACGCTTACATCAGCCTTGCATTCTTTCCGGATATCCACATTCTGAACACGGTCATATATTTTTTTATTCTCAGAGCAATAATATACAAGAAAGATAGCTTTGCAAAACAGTGTAGTCAGTATTGTTGATTTTTTCCTGACTCGAGCGTGATTAGAATTTTCATGGAAACATCTTTTTACATCCATTCATAGCACATGTCGACATAATGTTTTGTTTATTTCTATATCCACCTTTTCACAGTATTGTTATCAGCAAAAATATAGGATATAACCCCAAAAACCGTTGTGTTATGTCGCATCACAAAACGTAGTGGGCGGAGTTGCCGGAGACGCGGGAGTCGGAAAAAATGCTTACATACTTAAAAGTCGTTGGAAAACTTTTCTTGTCTCTTTCTCTTTCACGGTTTACGACGTGGAAACCCGTAGAAAGTGATTTATTGTTAATTTGTATAGGGTGGGAAAAAATATTTAGCTATCTCTCTTTGTACCGTTACTCCATGGTTTTACCGCACCTACCCTTCGGGGATCTCATTTCCACAGCAGTTAACGCAATGCAAAATATATCTATAGATTGATTATTTCGTTAACAAGCGATTACGGTTCATTTAAATGTGCGAACAACAGTTTTTTTTTTTTAATTATGAGGTATACAATTTTACTTTGGCGGTTATTTTTCCGAAATTCAAGGCTTTATTGTAAAAAAAATGGTTACAAATGTATGATTCAAAGTATCGTCCTTCGCTGGCCACTATTTTTCCCATCTTTTGGGCAGCGTATAAATCTCACGTTGAAAAAACTGGTCATCTTTTAAAGCGTGCCACGAATCAATTCAATTTTTTACTTCTTTATAAGCCAGGAAATGCTGGTTAGCCAGGTCGTTTGACATTGAACGAAACAAGTGATAGTCAGAGGGAGCAACGTCTGGAGAATACGGCGGGAGGGGTAGGACTTCCCATTTCAACATTTCCAAGAATGTCTTGACCATTTCCGCAACATGGGGTCGAGCATTGTCACTGTCAACCTCCCGCAAATGACTAGAATTCGGCTGGTAAACTGACATTTTTAAACGAGAATAATTTTACGATGCTGACACAAATTGACTATTTTTTCTTTTGTTTTCTACGTTTCTTTTATTATATTACAACCTCAGTTAATTGCATGGCGTCTATGATCTGTTTCTTAAAGTATATAGAGTGGTATCTATTCAAGGCAGTATAGTCAGTTTTTGATGATTTCTACCGGACTCGGCGGACCTGGGCGTGGCTAAGACTAAGGCTAGGGTATTTATATATCCATTCATATCATATATTGACATAATGTTTTTTTTGTTCGTATAACTACCTTTTCACAGTATTATTATCAACAAAAATATAGCATATAACCCAAAAAACCGTTTAGTGGCATAATAAAAAATGTGGGCGGAGTCCCGCGGTGACCCAAGAGCCCAAGATCATTATGACAGTACATAGAAGCGTTGTATTATATTTGTTGTATCTTTCTCACAGTGTACGACGTAAAAACCCGGAGAAAGTGATTTATCGTAAGTTTGTATAGGTTGGGTAAAAAGAATTAGCTGTCTCCCCATACATTATTACTCCAAGATCTTTTTTTTTTTTTTTCGAAGGATGCAAAAACTTGGGGGTGTGACATTGTATATTAAATAAAACAATAAACTTTGTTATTAGAGTTTTTATTAGAGTTGATGTGAAAGCCCTGAAGAAGCTTGAGAAAAGCGAAACCTGGTTGGTGATTAACTCTAATAAAGTGGTGTTTTACAAAGTTTGTTGTTTTGTTTAATATACTCCAAGATCTGTTTATTTCGAACCCTACTTACCGCTAAAGCCTTTAATAGAAAAATGGCGGAAGCAAAGTTGTACACCTAATATAAAAAAACTTCCGCAAATGTAATGATGGATGCCCGGTGCCTATCGGCACCTCCGGCACACTAGAGGTTAATGTTATTAATTTATATATTTGCGTTTATATAATAAAAAATCCAAATCGAGAGTATTTCGTTCCTGAATTGTGTGTAGCAAATACTAATCCAATCTCCTAGTAATTAAAGTAGAGACGTTCAGCGGTAGATGCCCATCCCTCACACAGATTGTCCCATCATTCATGGGAGGAGGACAGTTTGTTCCGAAGGGTTGGAGGTAGGGACATTTGACATAACGGCTGGTCGGCCAGTATGACAGATTACTCCGTAGACAGCCCGATGGAACTTAGATGCTGATTGCTCGACCCTTAAAGGGCTATAAAACGTACTAGCAGAATTTGCCTGTTAACCGGGGACTTTCGTTTTAAATTACGCAACATACAACGAGCGCGAACTCTTTCACTAGGACGTGTCAATACGTCACGCCCGGAGGACGTAATTTAATATTATTTTATTTATGCTTAAAATAACTGAAAAGGCTATGAAACATATTTTTTTTCGTTTATTTATTTATAAAGCATAAAGGAAAATACAAAATTAGTCCTCAGTATCGCTCGAATTACTGTCAAATGAGCCCGAAATACGTCTCCTTTTTCTACCTGCCGCGGCCGGTACATTGATTTCGTCATCGCTGATATCGGCTAAATTCATTTTGATGGATATCTAGAAAAATGTATTCTAAAATAAAAAGGTTAGAAATATAAAATAATATAAGTAAATAATATAAAATCACGTCCACCACTTAAATTATACTGATTCCTTCCGTGTCTTAAATTCACATCGCAACATGTATGGATGACTAATTCTTTTGTTGCTCGGAAATATACGTCCCGCCTATTCCAGGGCACAATATATATTTCAAGGACGTATTCATATGTCCTATCCGTACCCGATACTGTTTAAGTTTGACGTATTTATACGTCCTGCCCGGTTAACAGGTTAAAAAACGTGTTGCAATGTTTGCCAAAATTAAATCAGAAAATTAAAAAGAAGCTAAAAAAAAATATATATATATGGTGAATACCGCTACGGCTTCCATGGTTGAGTGGTAAGACGCTCGACTACGAATCAAAAGGTCGCGGGTTCAAGCCCGGCGTGCGCCAATAACTTTTATTGAATAAATATGTGTTATAACATGACCGGTCGGTAGCTGAGTGGACAAACGCGTCGGATTCCCAAACGTACGTCGTGCGTTCAATTCCTCTGCTGGCTAAGTCCTCCATCATTGCACAAGCAACATCTTCCGCTTCTTATGATGGCAGGAGGAGTTTTTCAAATATTTTTAAGGTTATTCGTAACCCGGAGGAATGTTTGTCTTTCTTTAAAAAAAAACACATTTAATTCATATAAAATAGTAAAAAGTTTAACTGTGGCACTTGTGGAAATACCACCATTCAGAATCGAAACGTTGCTTGAAATGGCTTTAGCCGCGTTTGGTGACCAGATCTGAATAGGCAGATACTTTCCAACCTTCCTCTTCCCAATCTCCTTCCCCTCCCAACTGCCTTTAACCTCACAACATACCCTATTCGAGGATGCCATAGTCTCACTTGTTCTAGACAGTCAGGAGCAGTTGAGACTCTTGTGCAGTATCCATATAAAAAAATGCCGCACAAGAGTGCCAACTGCTCCCAACCGTGAGTCAGTTAGACTATGTTATGAGGTTGAAGGTTGTGGGAAGGAGAAGATGGGGAAGACTAAGATCGGAAAGTCCCATTTTGTACCCTTTCTGACTAATAAGCCTTTTTGTGATTTGATTTGATTTTATTTTTGACTATGTACTAAGACAATCTAGCTCTTTTCGACTAATTTTGACAATATTTAACCTTTCTGACGAATTAGCCTTTTTTACCTTGTTTTGAGATTTGATACGATTTTTGTACATGTACGACAATCTAGCTCTTTTCGACTACCTTTGACAATATTTAACCCTTTCTGACGAATTAGCCTTTTTTTTACCTTGTTTTGAG
This sequence comes from Drusus annulatus, assembly GCA_022651775.1. Taxonomy (NCBI): domain Eukaryota; kingdom Metazoa; phylum Arthropoda; class Insecta; order Trichoptera; family Limnephilidae; genus Drusus; species Drusus annulatus. The sequence continues at coordinate 1,180,728 of JAGWCC010000367.1, read as the reverse complement.
ATTTGATACGATTTTTTACCATTTACGACAATCTAGCTCTTTTCGACTACTTTTGACAATATTTAACCCTTTCTGAAGAATTAGCCTTTTTTACCTTGTTTTGAGATTTGATACGATTTTTGACTATGTACCACAATCTAAGCCCTTATTGACCATTTTTGATGATATTTGACCCTTTTTGATAAATTTGCCTTTTTTGACAATATTAACCATATTTGAATAAATGCTACATTGTAAGTCTTATTCGGCCATTTTTGATGATATTTTACCCTTTTTGATAATCTTGCCTTTTATGACAATATTAACCATATTTGAATAAATGCTACATTACAAGTCTTATTCGGCCATTTTTGATGATATTTTACCCTTTTTGATAATCTTGTCTTTTATGACAATATTAACCATATTTGAATAAATGCTACATTACAAGTCTTATTCGGCCATTTTTGATGATATTTTACCCTTTTTGATAATCTTGCCTTTTATGACAATATTAACCATATTTGAATAAATGCTACATTACAAGTCTTATTCGGCCATTTTTGATGATATTTTACCCTTTTTGATAAATTTGTCTTTTATGACAATATTAACCATATTTGAATAAATGCTACATTACAAGTCTTATTCGGCCATTTTTGATGATATTTTACCCTTTTTGATAAATTTGCCTCTTTTGACAATATTAACCATATTTGAATAAATGCTACATTGTAAGTCTCATTCGGCAATTTTTGATGATATTTGACCCTTTTTGATAAATTTGCCTTTTATGACAATATTAACCATATTTGAATAAATGCTACATTACAAGTCTTATTCGGCCATTTTTGATGATATTTGACCCTTTTTGATAAATTTGCCTTTTTTGACAATATTAACCATATTTGAATAAATGCTACATTGTAAGTCTTATTCGGCCATTTTTGATGATATTTTACCCTTTTTGATAATCTTGCCTTTTATGACAATATTAACCATATTTGAATAAATGCTACATTACAAGTCTTATTCGGCCATTTTTGATGATATTTTACCCTTTTTGATAAATTTGCCTTTTTTGACAATATTAACCATATTTGAATAAATGCTACATTGTAAGTCTCATTCGGCAATTTTTGATGATATTTGACCCTTTTTGATAAATTTGCCTTTTATGACAATATTAACCATATTTGAATAAATGCTACATTACAAGTCTTATTCGGCCATTTTTGATGATATTTGACCCTTTTTGATAAATTTGCCTTTTTTGACAATATTAACCATATTTGAATAAATGCTACATTGTAAGTCTTATTCGGCCATTTTTGATGATATTTTACCCTTTTTGATAATCTTGCCTTTTATGACAATATTAACCATATTTGAATAAATGCTACATTACAAGTCTTATTCGGCCATTTTTGATGATATTTTACCCTTTTTGATAAATTTGCCTTTTTTGACAATATTAACCATATTTGAATAAATGCTACATTGTAAGTCTCATTCGGCAATTTTTGATGATATTTGACCCTTTTTGATAAATTTGCCTTTTATGACAATATTAACCATATTTGAATAAATGCTACATTACAAGTCTTATTCGGCCATTTTTGATGATATTTTACCCTTTTTGATAATCTTGCCTTTTATGACAATATTAACCATATTTGAATAAATGCTACATTACAAGTCTTAATAGGCCATTTTTGATGATATTTGACCCTTTTTGATAAATTTACCTTTTTATGACAATATTAACCATATTTGAATAAATACTACATTATAAGTCTCATTTGGCCATTTATGATGGCATTTGACCCTTTTTGACGAATTAGCCCTTTTACTTTTTTTTGTCAATTTTTTTTATTTTCACCATATTTAATTAAATGCGACATAGGTTTCATTCGGCCATTTTTGCTAATATTTGACGCTTTTTGATCAATCAGCCTTGCTTATCTTATTTGGCAAATATCTGTCACGTTTCAGCATATTTGAATAAATGCGACAATATAAGGTTCATTCGGCCATTTTCGACTAATTTTCCTTTTTAACCTTATTTGGCAATATTTTGAATAATATTTAAAAAAATGCGATATAAGTTTTTCAGCCATTTTTGATGATATTTGACGAATTAGCTTTTTGATCCTTATTTTGAAATTTTATATTATTTTTTACGAAGTAGGATAATATTAGCCTTTTCCGGCCATTTTTGATTATATTTGACCCTTTTTGACGATCAGCCTTTTTTACCTTATTTAGACATATTTTCACATATGTTACTCATTTTAACTAAGTGCTAAAGAATAAGCTTTTTTGGCCATTTTGGATGATCTTTGACTTTTTTTAATGAAGCAGCCTTTTTACGCTATTTAGCAATATTTTTTCATGTTTCACCATATTTTATTAAATGCGAAATTTTTTGTCTCATCCGGCCAAAATTGATGATATTTGACTCTTTTTGATGAATAGAGCCTTTTTATCTTATTTATAAATTTAATACTATTTATTGACTAAGTGCTAAAGTAGCCTTTTTTGGCTATTTTCGATGAAAATTGACCCTTTTTGACGAATTAGCTTTGTTTCACCTTATTTTTCAATTTTCCATATTTGAATAAATGCGACATCGAAAGTCTCATTCGACCACTTTTGATGAGATTTAGCCCTTATTGATAAATATACCCTTTTTACCTTATTCGACAACTTTCGTAATTTTATTTTTTCGTTGCCGAGAATTCTTAACTCGCCGTTATCGTTGGCAATTGTTAACTGTTGAATATAACTGTTGGAAATAACGCTGACTTTGACGTGAAGATATTTTGAGGGTGTTATTTGTAACGCAACAGCTATATCTTACTTGCCATCAGTAGATTTACTTGGCACTAGGCGCTACATATCGGAAGTTTCGGATAGGAAAATCTACAAAGACGTCTAGTAGGGAGGTATACAATCAAAAGATCATTCAAAATTGCGCACAATATCGTTCACGAGGTATACACTCTTACACTTTTTTATTTATTTGGCGCTTAAGCTAAAACAGTAGGTATATACTCAGTGAGTATTGAGACTGCGTTTCGTTAAATAATATTCGTATGTAGCTATTGATATCCAACTGTTGGCTTAAAAATTACGTCAATAGCGTTGAACGTTGACGGGATTTAGCTGTTATTTTCAACGGCTAGTTATATTTTGATGCAGTACTAGTTAAAACTCTTAATCTGCTAGTTTTAAAGCAAATAGTTCTACTTTTATTAGTGTAAAAGCACTATCAGATATGCCGTGAACAAGTATTGTTCCATAGAGTCAATTCCCAGAAATTTTAAGCTCTACCAGAGCATTTAATATTAAAACATAACTCATAGGAACCGATTATTTCATGTGTTAAGTTTTGCAACATGTAATGCAGCCAATATTACATGGGTCGGGGTCTGTTGTTCAAATGTTGAAGTTTACCGTTTTAGTGTGAGCGGACGCGCTTAATTGAATTTCAGCCGAATTGATTCAGCCACTAGAGTGTTGTTACACCGGGCGCTGTGCATTTAGGGCCGTCGCATGCATGCTAATTTAATATGTGTGCAATGTGCGGTGCACAAGGGCGGCTGATCTAAGGGGCGGCCCATCTATTAAAAATATTCCATATCATTAATCAAACGCAAATGATCTGAGTGATTTAAAATTTTGGGTGGTATATGTATTTATTCTTTTGATTATTTTTTTAACACTACGACAGGGGGTTATAATGTCACCCTTAGGCAGAGAGGACGGCCCGCCATACAACTCTGTCTCGGCACACACTCTTTCCTTCATTCAGATTCAAACATCGTTTCATACATAGTTTTCACATGGCCCAATTCAAGTATTTGATTCACTTGATCATGACATGCTCTCCTCAGGCGTCCCCGATTTCTTCTTCCGTACATTTTCGCATTCGTTTTTTACGGTTGTGTACATTGTTTTACTCATTTTATTTAAAAACGCTGTAATGGCTCAACTAGTTGCATTGCAGTGACATGTGCAACTTACACATGTCACTAAGCATTCATACCAATGTCCTATTGTATTTCTTAATTGCATTCTTCAATGTGTTTCTGTCTCATAAATTATTACCTAACATCGTTTTCTAAAATTCTTTTTAACATGTATTATCCCATAGACCACATGTTTGGACTCTGATACTTTAAGTTTGGCCATGTAGGAGAAATGGCCCAGTTGCGCCCATGTGCAACTTACCCATGTCACTAAGCATTCATACCAATGTCCTATTGTATCCTAATTGGCACATCTGCAGTTTATCCATGTCACTAAGCGTTCATACCAATGTCTTATTGTATCCTAATTGCATCCCTTAATGTCTTTCTGCCTAATAAATTATATCCTTACATCGCTTTCTAAAATGCCTTTTAACATGTTTTATCTCATAGACCACATGTTTGGACTCTGATACTTTAATTTTGACCATGTAGGTATAAAAGCATTTAAGTAAAGGGATTATATTTTATTCTATAGTCGCATCGCGATCATTACAATGCCTTAAAATGTTATTTAATGTAAGGTTTTAAAAATATTAAAATTTTGCACACGGGCGGCGGATCTGTAGTGGAGTGTGCATCGACACTGCATTTGGCGATGTTTGCAACACTACACTATCCTAACTGCAGTATTAGCTACATGTGGTACTGCGCAAATGACACAATCAATATTTAGATTGTATCGTACGGCAGATTTGATATGCTGACGAGATTCGCATTGATTCCACGTCGTGTTACTTTATCGTGATGAATGAATTTCAGTTTGGTCATTTCGTTTTATAGGTTTCACAGTAGATTTTAGAGACACGCAGTACTTGCAAATATGTTTTGCTTGCATACAACATATTTCTTGCTACCCTACTTCATAAAAAAAAATATTGGGCAATTTAAAAAAATCTCCATTAACCATTGGAATGCCGAATTTCCGCAAGGTACATTTTCCGTCGGCTGTTAAACGATTTTACTGCTTCTCTTTCCTCCCTTTTGAATATGGGCCTCTCTAAGATCCAGATTAACTCCTTCTTTTCCCCAAAAATACCCTCCACATAGCATCCCCAAATATGACATAAGCTCGAGAGATTTAAAAAAAAAAAATTTTTTTTAAAGTGAAACGCACAAGAGTCCCAAGTACTCCCAACCATCTGAAGCCAATGAGATTTTGGCATCTCCGATAAGGGGATGTTGCAAGGCTAAAAGTAGTGGGGAGGACCTGTGACCTCTGGCTCGTAGTCGGGCGTCTTACCACTCGACCACATAGACCGTCAAACAATTTCCCACAGGGCTGTTAATGGAGTTGATGTGTCAGAGAGCTCATGAAAAAATAAAATAAAGCATACTAAAAATGAAACTCTTTGGAAAATAGATTACGTCATACCTTGCTGACTGTAATTTCGTAGTATCTCACTTGTGTTTAACAAAACAATGTTTTGTCAATGATGTTATCTTTTCAGATAATGTCTGCGTATATTTAAAAAATGTGTGTTAATAATATCAGTGGTTATTTTGAAAGATCTACTTATGTTTAGAGAGTCAATGTTTTTTCCCTCATTTCACTAAAAAAAGTTTGACTAAGAAATGTTAAGATTTTTGTATTTTTATTATATTTACGTATAGTTGAAAATGTTTGCCACAAAGTAAAGTTTAAAAAATGCTCAAGGTTCCCTGTAAATACAAACAGTTGTGTTTGAAAATCTTCTTTTTTTTCCAGCCGCACTGACTTAAACAAACTTCAAATATTTGTTAGCCGCCTTGTATTGAATTTAACGCAATGAAAAATATCTCGATGGATTGATTTTTTGATGACAAATGATTAAGGTGCATTTAAATATGCAAACAACAGGTTTTAAAGGACAAAAACTCATGTAAAGACAGTGATGAATGCCCGGTGACTATCGGCACCGCCGGAATTCTAGAGGTTAATGGCTGATTCACACCAACGTCCGGTTCCGCTCAGTGCCCATATTGTTCCGCAAGAAAACTTATTGATATGGTATGAATACCAATCAAGGAGTATGTGCCAAGACAAATTTGTGTGGCAGTATATCCTCCTACCCACCCTTGTGATATTTAACTACTTATTTAGTTAAATAATTATTTTGAAGTGTAAAAATACTTACAACGCAGATTTTTTTTTTAAACCATTTTTTTATCACTAAATAATATTTTTAATAATTAATAATTAATAAAAATATTATTAAGTGTTAAAAAAATGGTTTAAAAAAAAAAATCTGCGTTGTAAGTATTTTTACATTTCAAAATAATTATTTAACTAAATAAGTAGTTAAATATCACAAGGGTGGGCAGAAGGATATACTGCCACACAAATTTGTCTTGGCACATACTCCTTGATTGATATTCATACCATTTCAATAAGTTTTCTTGCGGAACAATATCGGCACTGAGCGGAACCGGACGTTGGTGTGAATCAGCCTTTATAAATTAAACCTTCTTCCCGTTTGCCGGCAACGAGCTAAAGTCAAGGCTTTAGATCAAATTCTCTTGAACAATTACAAATAAGCAATATGAAAAATAAACATTTATTAAATATCTCACAAAATGATCTCCTCTCTATTTGTTAATGTGTTTAAGAATCCATTACACAAATAACAGGGAATTATATTTAAATTAAATTTCTATAAATAATTCACTTTATTATCAAGAATGGTACTTAACGCGAAAATACCAATGGCAATTCCCATTATGAAACAATTCAGGAAAACCTGCCTTTAATAAAACAATAATTTGTAATCGTTAAATGGGAGAAAACCAATAAAAGTTAAGTACATACTTTGTAGGATAGAATTTCAAAATAATTGGGCTTAATCAAAATTAATAAATAAACAGTGAACTAAGTTCACATAAATAAATACGTTTTTATATTACCTAACTACGTTTAGAATGGCCTTGAAACACTAAAATTAAAACTAGCGAAACTTAATAAAAATAATAGTTAGTTTGATTAAATTAAGCTCTATTAATGTAGGACTGAACGCTGTTGGCGCAAAGAAAAAAATGTCCAAAGAAGCGAAGCTAGCAGTCCACAATGGAGTGCTTGTACCAATGATGATGTATGGCAGGGCGTACGGCGTGAAACTGGCAGAGGAAGGATGAAAGTAGTCTGAATGCTGTAGAAATGAGATCCTTGTGTGGTAAAACTGTGTGAGACATTGTTGAAAATGTGGATATCATCTATCTTGCATTCTTTCCGGATATCCACATTTTGAATTCGGTCGTACGTGGTTTTACCGCACATACGTCTCAGGGATATCATTTCCACAGCATGTATGAGACGGTATATGAGTGTAAAGAAGCAAGGTGTGTGTACCAAGAAAGTGTTTGTGGCAATCTATCCTATCTGCCTACCCTTGTGGGGAAACGGCGCGATTGTTAGTTAATTAGCTTCTTGCAGTAATAATATATGGAGAGAGAGCTTATTCCTTGTACCCAACCTAAACAAATTCGGGATAAATCACTTTCTCCGGGTTTCTACGTCGTTCACCATGAGAGAGAAAGAGACAGCAAAATTTCCCAAATTATCACACCGCTTTAAAGTATTGTAATGACATTCTTCGTGTCCCGCGTCTCCGTTGATTCCGCCCACATCTCCGGGTTTTACGTCGTTCACCGTGAGAGAGAAAGAGACAGCAAAATTTCCCAAATTGTCACACCGCTTTAAAGTATTGTAATGACGTTCTTCGTGTCCCGCGTCTCCGTTGACTCCGCACAGACGTTTTGATATTCGACATAAATTGACAGGACTCAATGATGCTATATTTTTGTTTATAACAATACTGTGAAAAAGTGGCCATACAAATAAACAAAAACATTGTGTCGACATGTGCTTCGAATGGATGTTTAAATCCCTAGCCTTAGTCCTAGCCACGCCCAGGTCTAGCCGAGTCAGGCAAAACTTATCAAAACTGACTACAGCAGCGCTCTCTTTTGTATATTATTGCTCAAAGGTGGAAAATTGTTACACTTTTTCCAGTGTCCTAATTTTCGTTTAAGTCGGGGTACTTCGTGAAGTTTATCTTTCCTATCTCCTTCCCCTCTCCACTACCTTCAGCCTCAAAACACACCCTGATTGGGGATGCCATAGTCCCCATGGCTCTAGACGGTTGGGAGCAGTTGGGATTCTAGTGCGGGGTGGGCTATAAAAAAAAACCTTTTAAGTGCTCTTGTGTTAACTTGGCAGATGGCACTTCACCCCTTTTGACTTTCCGGCGACAATATATGGTTGCCTGGCCATCCATCAGACTCTGACTACATAAGCGCTCCCTCCTTTATATTCTTGCTCTGAGGGTAGATCGCGCTTCTAGGGATTTCCAGTTCAGTGTTTCTACATAATATAACCATCCGACATAACGCTGACGGGACAAACGAGCTCTGATGAAAAGGCTTCCATCGATAAATCTCGCCATTCGCGGAGACCCGCAAAATTGCAGCCGACTCGGCGCTATTTAGGCGGAAATGTGCCTGCGGCGCACGTTATTTGAGGCCTCGGCGCGTCGGAGCGACAATGGGAAGGCGTGTCGCCCGTGACGTACGACTGTCTACGGCATCGCGTACGTACGTGGTCACACAAGTACGTGGTCACATACATACGTGATTACGTACGTACGCGCGTTAGGCTGGGCTGTCAAAGTTTTTTTTAGAATTCGAATAACGTGAAATAAGAAAAGTAATACATTCCGTAATATTCTTTGTACCTTCAACAGATGTTTACATTTTTTAAATCATTTTTTTAAAGTGAATACCGCACTAGAGATTGCGACTATGGCTACGAAAATGAACCTACGACGCTTGGATGAGAATCCGACACTTAGTCCACTCTCAATTTAAATATCACTGTACAAATATAATACAATTTTTGTTTGTTCGTGTTTTTAATTGGTATTAGAAATTTCTATTGTATGCGGACGATGCGGTGCTGATTGCTGACAGTATGGAAGATCTACAGTTTCTCGTGTCAAGGATGAACCAAGTATGTATGCAGAATGAGTTGATGATGAATGTGAGTAAGTCCAAAGTCATGGTGTTTTAAAGAGAGAGTTTTTGTATTTTTAATCAGATGTATGCAAATATATATATGTATTTTTTTTTTTTCACATATCTAGTAAGAAAAACTTTAATACATTTCACAATAATAGAACAAAGCAAATAAGGTTCCTATACAGCAGATATAAATTGAAATCTTAGTAATCTTAAGAATCATAGATTTTAAAACATTCAGCACAAATCATAGGAAAAGTGCCAAGACTTGAGGCTTCTTTTAAGGCATTTGGAAGACTATTAAAAAGTTTTTGGCCTTTATAAAACACGCTGTTTTCAGTACACACAAGTTTCGTTTTGGGAATCCCAGAATCAAACTTCTCGTAGGATAATTGTGAACATTTACATTATATTTAATATAATTTTGCAGATATTTGGGGAGCTTGTTATTTTTAAGCTTGTAAATTATCGTTAAAGTATTATGTATTACATGTTGTTTAAGTGTCATCATATTTAAATTTCGTAACATTATTTTAACTCTAGTAAAAAGTATTACATTTCAAAATCATCCTCATCCCCCTATTTTGTATAACCTGCAGTTTATTATTTTGGGCTTCGTTACATAAGAATAAAACACTAGAAAAATAATTTTAATGCGGAGTTACAATAGAATTGTATACAAGGCGGGTTGTCTTGAGATCCAAGTTGTTTGTTCTGTTTTTTTTTTTGTTCACAGCTATATTCCACGCAAACAGCGTGCCATATAGTTGTGAATGATGAATACTTGGAGCAAGTAGATGAGTTTGTGTATTTAGGAAGTATGTTCTAGAGAGATGGAAAGGCTGATGAGGATATTGAAAGAAGGGTGAATGCAGGAAACCCTATTAATGGAGGACTGAACGCTGTTGGCGCTAATAAAAAAAATGTCCAAAGAAGCGAAGCTAGCAGTCCACAATGGAGTGCTTATACCAACCTTGATATATGCCAATGAGGCATTGAACTGGCAGACGAAGGATGAAAGTAGACTGAATGCTGTGGAAATGAGATCTTTGAGACGTATGTGCGGTAAAACCATGTATAACCGAATTAAAAATGTGGATATCCGGAAAGAATGCAAGGCTGATGTGAGCGTAATGAATAGGATCAAGAAAGGGACGCGTAGCTGATTTGGGCATGTAGAGCGAATGAACGAAGAATGAGTGTGAAAAAAAATATGATGCAAAAATGAATGGAAGAAGAATAAGTCGGGGACGCCCGTGGAAGACATGGCACGATCAAGTAAATCAAATACTTGAATCGGGTCATATGAAGAGTATGTATGAGACGATGTATGAATGTAAATAAAGCAAGGAGTGTGTGCCAAAACAGAGTTATATGGCGGTCCATCCTCTCTGCCTACTCCTGCGGGGAAACGGCGTGATGGTTAGTTAGTTAGTTCAAAAAGAATTGAAAGTTTTTTATACATTTTTATTGGATAAAATGTGTAGTAGGTTCTTATTAAATTTCAATATTTAAACTTTGCACAAATTTAAGTTGTATTTGACAAAAAGAGCGTCCCCATCCCCGCCCACACCCCCTCTACATTTGCTACAGAGCTTTTGTACTGTTTCTAGAAAGTTCTGTTAAACTCCTGTTATAATTTTGCAGAAGCGGATGCAGAACTGAGGTCCGTTAATCTCTGGTATTGTTTGAGTTAAGTGTTTGAAAGCAGCTGGCGGTCAAAGTCGCTTCTCCCAACTGTGGCTAGGACAGCCCACAGGACGTCTTTCCTTTTGATTCCTCGACAATATATATATTTAGTATTATTCTTCAGATATCAATCTGACTACAGTACAATAGAAAACTAAAAAATAGATTTCGTACAAATAAATATTTCTATATATATATATATATATATATTGACGGCCTCCATGGTCGAGTGGTAAGACGCTCGACTACGAATCCAAAGGTCGCGGGTTCAAACCCGGCGTGCGCCAATAACTTTTATTTAATTAATATGTGTCATAACACATTTAATTCATATAAAAATAATAACAAGTATATTTGCGGCACGTTCCAGAGTGGTAGATACTCTAAGTATCGCCCTGGTGAAAGACCACCATTCAGAATCGAAACGTTGCTTGAAATGGCTTAAGCCGTGTTTGGTGACCAGATCTGAATAGCCAGGTACTTCCCAACCTTCCTCTTCCCGATCTCCTTCCCCTCCCCACTACCTTCAGCCTCACAACATACCCAATTTGGGGATGCCATAGTCTCACTGGCTCTAGACGGTTGGGAGCAGTTGAGACTCTTGTGCGGTATTCATGTAAAAAAAAAATATATATATATATATACGAGGCCTGTTAAAAGAAAAGGTGAATTTTGAATTTTCGCGGACTGTGGCATTCGGCGAGTCTACTTTGTCTCAAAAAAGTGTTTATAAGTGGTACAAGCGCTTTACAGAAGGCCGAGAAGATGTTAATGACGATGAGCGTCCTGGAGTTGTGGAAAAAAAAATCATGGATTTTATTCTTTGATCCATTTTTTCAAAAAGTAAAAAATCGAAGAACACACAAAAACGTGACTAACCTTTCCAGTTGTCAAAAACAAACCGCTAATCCAAAATGGCTGATAATGCTAACATATGATAAACATATGTGTACCAACATAAAAACAACAAAAAAATCGATAATTTAATGTACACAGCCCGCGAAAATTCAAAATTCACCTTTTCTTTTGAACAAGCCATGTAATCGTACATGATTTAATTAATAGAATTATATCTCTTGTCATGCTTTGCTGTGCCAAAACATCTGTCCGACCATAGGGTATGCTAAACATGCCATGGTTTCTGCTGCGGCAGTATTTCTCCGGCATGAATAAGCAGTAGCATGCCAAGAGCAATGGACAGTCGATCAAGCGGTTTATAATCTTAAAGCCTATTGTCATGAGACCAGCATTGCGCCTAGTCTCTAAGCTTTGATAATTTGTCTCCTCGAGTAGTTCCATGTGCTGCATGAACATAGGGTATGTTCCGTGCGAACGCATGTACACATACCTGAATATTTTTTTCTGAACCTGTTCCAACATGTTTATATATTTGGTCTGATGTGGAGCCCAGACAGTGCCAGCGTACTCCAACTTGCTTCTGATCACTCCGTTGAAGGAGGTTTGTCATCGCATTTGTTTTTACATTGAAATCGGTCTTTTGGTGTTCAATGCATGGCCAGCCACCTATAATTACGACTTTTCAATAAAAAAATAGCAAGGGTTTGATGTAAGGCTTGTATTCACGAGTATACGTATATTGTACGTACGTATTTTCATCGGTTGTGATTTAAAAGCGTGGCGAATCCCTCCGTGCTGGGCCATTGGGCACCGGTATTTGTTGACTTGTTACGTTTGATGGACAATGTCCTCCCCTGGACACCGCAATGAATTGGTTAAAAAAAATACTATGTTTTGTGCTTTGTCGTAGAGTTTATTTTCAAAGTGGTTCTTGGAAAAGCTTGTATTTTTCTATTGTGAACAATGCGTCAATCTTTCCTTAACTATGCTGTGTAATAACTACACAATGCTTTTAATAACTTTAATATCTCCTTAACCATCATAATTATTTAAGCATTATAATATTCTATTAACTTAATTATGTTTTTGGGTGCTAATCATTAACTCTATGTTATTTTAATGTCACTTTTATTTTATGTTATTGAATAAAAATATTATTAAATAACAATAAATAAATAAAATTTATTTAATTAATTTATTTATTTTAATTTTTTCGTTATTTTTAATTATTTTATTTATATAAACTAAGAATTAATATTAAGTAGAAATTAAGATTTGTACAGCGGTACCTTGAGGTGATTTCTCAAAAAAACGGCGCCATACAAATTATTCAAATATGATTATTATTATTATTACTTTTACACTGCTATAAGGGCGAATATAATTAAATAAATACTAGCTTCAGAGTTTTTCTTACAATTTTTTTTTTTCAAATTTTATTAATTTAAGCGATTGGCTATGAATATTTTTATTTTTTCGCTAATTTTTACCTGTGTAATGATTACACAGCACCGGAACGCGAAGAATAATTTAGCACAGCAAGGGGAAAGGTGAAATAAACTAACAGTCTCAACTGCTCCTGACTGTCTGGAGCCAGTGAGACTATGGCATCCCCAACCTTTGACGGCCTCCATGGTCTAGTGGTAAGACGCTCGACTACGAATCCAAAGGTCGCGGGTTCAAACCCGGCGTGCGCCAATAACTTTCATTTAATTCATATAAAAATAATAACAAGTATATTTGCGGCACGTTCCAGAGTGGTAGATACTCTAAGTATCGCCCTGGTGAAAGACCACCATTCAGAATCGAAACGTTGCTTGAAATGGCTTCACCCGTGTTTGGTGACCAGATCTGAATAGCCAGGTACTTCCCAACCTTCCTCTTCCCGATCTCCTTCCCCTCCCCACTACCTTCAGCCTCACAACATACCCAATTTGGGGATGCCATAGTCTCACTGGCTCTTGACGGTTGGGAGCAGTTGAGACTTTTGTGCGGTATTCGTGTAAAAAAAAAAAAAAAACCGGGTTGATTGTAAACGTGGATATAAAAGTAAGATAAAGGTGGCGGGTTCAAACCCGGCGTGTGCAAATTAATTTTATTTAATCAATATGTATCATAGCACACTTAATTTATTTTACATATTGTGTAGTATAGTTGCGGCACGTTCCAGAGTGGTAGATGCTCAAAGTATCGCCCTGGTGAAAGACCACCATTCGGAATCGAATCGTTGCCTGAAATGGATTTATCCGTGTTTGGTGACCAGATCTGAATAGCCATGTATTTTCCAACCTTCTTTCTCCCCTTCCCACTATCTGCCTCATAACGTAACCTAATTGGGGCTGTCATTGTCTCACTGGCTCTAGACGGTACAGCATTAACTAATAAAAACAATAATCATTTTTCGTATACGTGACAAATTCTCAAAATAAAAACGGATGATTTTTTTTATTGTATACGCCCGTGAAGGCTTTAACATTGAAGGCTTACAATTGACAGTGAAAAATGAGAATTGTATGCACAAACAAAATAAGGAATAGTTGTAGAGTAGTAAAAATAGTGCTTAAATTCATAAAAAATATTATTAAGTAAGGATGTATAATGTTATAGCCTTCTTGTATCTACGTTCCTTGCAGTTAAATACGTCAGCCACTTCTGCGTATGTATTACCAACTACATGCAATCTAGGTACAAGCGAGAAACTGAAAGACCCAGTCCTGATGTTATTGTTACAACTAAATAAAATTTAGGATCGAGTAGTTCTCGTTGGTATGTGAAAGGAAATAAGGTTCAACAAATCAGGACTGTCTATAATACCATTGAAAATTTTATAAATAAAAGTCAAGTCTAAAATAATTATAAATAGAACACATACACTTTGTTTATAACCACTTTATTATTTAATATTATGTCTACCGGTTTCGGAAGTACCCTTCCATCATCAGGACAATATTAAAATTAACCTTTATCCGCCCTGGTGAGCACTAAATTTTCTTCATCTAAAATTCTAGGAATGTTTTTAATGTGTATATTCGTAGAATTTTAGATGAAGAAAATTTAGTGCTCACCAGGGTGGAGAAAGGTTAATTTTAATATTGTCCTGATGATGGAAGGGTACTTCCGAAACCAGTAGACATAATATTAAATAATAAAGTGGTTATAAACAAAGTGTATGTGTTCTATTTATAAATATGGCAAGCCACAAAGTAAATGCTTTTTACGAATATCTAAAATCAATTTTATGAATAAAAGTCAAGTCTAAAATAATTCTTCGATCTGAATTTTGCTTTCTTTTGAATTGCACAGCTTAAAGGATGCAGCTTTTTTTAAATCTTCAAGTCATCTATCTACGTAAGTGCATCTTAAAATTGTTAATGGTATTATAGACAGCCCTGATTTAATTAGCTTTAATTACCTTCTATGTACCTAACAGAACCACTCGATCCAAAATTCTTTTTAAATGTAACAATTATTTCAGGACTGAGTCATTTAGATACTGGCTTGCACCTAGATTACGTGCAGTGAGTAATTCTATCGCTGAAATAGTAGATATATTCAACTGCACTGAATCTAGTTACAAGAAGGCTATAATAGCATACCTATTTCAAAAATACTAGTGTTAATTTGCATGATAATATTTTTATCAACTTGATCATGTTTTGGGTGCTAATCATTGTTATTTTTTATGTCACTGTTATTAATTTTATGTTTTATATCATATTTTATGGAAAAGCCTATGAGGGCGTATATAATTAAATAAATAAATACCTCCCTTCGTCTTGTTAGTTTTTTAAATAGAAGCCTTTTTTAAAAAAAAAAATCAAAAAATGTTTCGTTTCTTCCTCCGAGAACTGTTTGGGATTCCGTGACGTCACAAACTCCCATTTATACATAACGTTCGCGGTCAACCGCAAACTTCGGCAAAGCTTTGCCGAATCAAAACCCCGCTTGTGCCAAATCCATGGTCAGTCGTAATCCTCGCCAGATAACGGCCGACGCCCGTTTTCCCCCTCTGTAATGCTCGGATTAACCGGCCGGCCGCTGTTACGTCCGGACATGCATCACAACTGGAGCGCTGCGGTTTCATTTTGCATAAACGCATTTCATATTGATTGTTGAATGCTGGTGATGGGTAGTATTTGTATGCGGAATTCAGTCTACTTTCATCCTTCCTCTGCCAGTTCCATACCTCACTGCCATACATCAGGACAGGTATAAGCACTCCATTGTGGACTGCTAGCTTCGCTTCTTTGGACAATTTCTTATTTGCCCCAACAGCGTTCAGTCCTCTATTAATGGAGTTTCCTGCATTCACCCTTCTTTCAATATCCTTATCAGCCTTTCCGTTTCTTGTAAACATACTTCCTAAATACACAAACTCATCCACTTGCTCCAAGTATTTATCATTCACAACTATATTTCACGCTGTTCTCGTACTCTCTCTCTCAAACACCATCACTTTGGACTTACTTACATTCATCATCAACTCATTTTGCATACATACTTGGTTCATCCTAGACACGAGAAACTGTAGATCTTCCATAAGATATATTTAGATGCACATATATAGAGTTCTGTCCTTGGAGTAACAATGTATGGAGAGAGAGCTAATTATTTTTACCCAACCTACACAAACTTGCGATAAATCACTTTCTACGGGTTTTTACGTCGTACACCATGAGAGAGAAAGAGACAACAAATATAATACTCCGCTTCTATGCACTGTAACAATGATCTTGGGCTCCTGGGTCACCGCGGGACACCGCCCACATTTTTTACTATGCCACTTAACTTGACAAAACTAAACGGTTTTTTGGTTAGATGCTATATTTTTGTTGATAACAATACTGTGAAAAAGTGGTTATACGAATAAACAAAAACATTATGTCGATATGTGATATAAATGGATGTATAAATACTCTAGCCTTAGTCTTAGCCACGCCCAGGTCCCCCGAGTCAGGTAAAAATCATCAAAAACTGACTACACTGCCTTGGATAGATGCCACTCTACATACTCTAAGGTTCTGTCACTATCTCTCGATGTACGTACAAGAGTGACCGTTAGGTACATAACGATCTACATACTCTTAAATAAAATATTTATTTACAGATATTTTTACACTTGGCGTATAAGAGTGAACCTCTCTTATATCTTATCTTTTTTTTTCATTGCTAACCTTATTTGCGTTATTATATCATATATAGTGTGTCACACTACTTCAGAACAAATTGTGGAAGGTATTATCCATGTATGAAGTTAACACAAATCTTATACAGGCAATCGCGTCCTTGTACGAGGGAAGCGTTGCATGTGTTAGAGTGAACGGTGATTTTACGAAGTGGTTTAACATCACAAAAGGTGTAAAGCAAGGCTGTGCAATGTCACCGTGGTTGTTCAATTTGTACATGGATAATTGTATGCAGGAATTGAAAGGTGTGGGCTTGGGCGCGAAAATGAACAATGTGAAAGTATGTTGCTTATTGTATGCGGACGATGCGGTGCTGATTGCTGACAATATGGAAGATCTACAGTTTCTCGTGTCTAGGATGAACCAAGTATGTATGCAAAATGAGTTGATGATGAATGTAAGTAAGTCCAAAGTGATGGTGTTTGAAAGAGAGAGTGCGAGAACTGTGTGCAATATAGTTGTGAATGATGAATACTTGGAGCAAGTGGATGAGTTTGTGTATTTAGGAAGTATGTTTACAAGAGACGGAAAGGCTGATAAGGATATTGAAAGAAGGGTGAATGCAGGAAACTCCATTAACGGAGGACTGAACGCTGTTGGCGTAAATAAGAAATTGTCCAAAGAAGCGAAGCTAGCAGTCCACAATGGAGTGCTTATACCAACCCTGATGTATGGCAGTGAGGCATGGAACTGGCAGAGGAAGGATGAAAGTAGACTGAATGTTGTGGAAATGAGATCTTGAGACGTATTTGCGGTAAAACCATGTATGACCACATTAAAAATGTGGATATCCGGAAAGAATGCAAGGCTGATGTGAGTGTAATGAATAGGATCAAGAAAGGGACGCTCAGATGGTTTGGGCATGTAGAGCGAATGAACGAAGAAAGGAATGTGAAAATAATATATGATGCGAAAGTGAATGGAAGAAGAAGTCGAAGACGCCCGAGAAAGACATGGCACGATCAAGTAAATCAAATACTTGAATCGGGTCAGGTGAAGAGTCAGAATAACAGAAGAGTATGTATGAGACGATGTATGAATGTAAATGAAGCAAGGAGTGTGTGCCAAGACATAGTTATATGGCGGTCCGTCCTCTCTGCCTACCCCTGCGGAGAAACGGCGTGATGGTTAGTTAGTTAGTTATGTTTCTATATTTTTTATGTTTCTATAGGATTATTTGTTCTATGTTTCTATGGGTTTATTGGTTTTATGTTTCTATAATTGTTATGTTTTTATGGGGTTATTTGTTTTATGTTTCTATATTCGTTATGTTTCTATGGGGTTATTTGATTGACAAATGCTTAAGTTTATTGCATGACGTCTATGGTCTATTCGACCACTTCTTACAGCTTAAGCCATCTGTGGGAAAACGGCGAAAGCAAAGTTGTAGACCTAATAATAAAAAAAAAGATTTTCCATCGATATAAAACCTTTTTCGATGGAATATATATAGCCTCAATAATAGACCTCTCGATAACACAAACCGCTTTATAGAATCAAATTTCCTGCCGTAACTTTGGAGGGGCGCTTAAAAATGCATGCCAGGCTTTTAAAACAGAGTAGATGAACCTTTTTTAGTTTCCAGTTCTCCGCAAACACATTTATCTCCGATGAATAAGGGATGGTACCAGTGGCAGCTCGAGGGATCGAATTAATGCTGGGCACATTGACACCTACCGATAAAATTTACAAATAAGCAGAAATGTAACAAAATCTTGAAGTTACAATATATGGAGGGAGAGCTAATTATGTTTACCCAACCTACACAAGCTTGCGATAAATCACTTTCTCCGGGTTTTTACGTCACACACCATGAGAGATAAAGAGACAACAAATTTCATAGTTCGCTTCTATATACTGTCGCAATGATCTTTAGCTCCTGGCTCACCGCGGGACTCCGCCCACATTTTTTAGTATGCCACTAAACTTAACACAACTTAACACAACTTAACGGTTTTTTAGGTTATATGCTATATTTTTGTTGATGAAAATACTGTGAAAAAGTGGCTATACCAATAACAAAAACATCATGTCGATATGTGATATGAATGGATGTACAAATACCGTAGCCTTAGTCTTAGCCACGCCCAGGTGCGCCGAGTCAGATTAAAATCATCAAAACCAAGTCAAAAACTGACTTCACTGCCTTGGATAGATACTACTCTATGTACTCTAAGAACTAGTGGGCGTAAAGTGGGCGGAGTTGCCGAAGACGCGGAAGACGGAAAACATCCTTATAATCCTTATACCTACAAGCGATGTGATGCCATGACCATTTTACTTTTCTCGAGGTCCGAGTCATTATAAAAAAACTAAAATATGAATAACTCCCATCCTGAGTAGATCCTCGGAAAATATTTGATATCTTGATTTCAGATTCACCATTATTAATTTAAATGCAAATTCCAAAACGTTTCAACAAATTTTGAATACATATTTTTTTCAATAGATGCTTAAATATTGTTGGTATTTTCATTTTATGTAAGATATTTATTTTTTATATACGCCCGTTATAGGCTTTTGTGCAAATGTTAACATTTTTTTTAAACAATAACCTTATTAGTGTAAAAAATATTGTAAAATATAAATAAAAAATAGTCTTGAATAGCAGATACTAAATATTGTAGATAAAAATAACTAATAATATTAATAAAAACAGATTCAAAAATATTGTAAAAGAAAATGAATAAATAATATTAAATAACAGGTCCAACTATTTGTTTATCTCTGCCAGATGACAACAACTGTACTAAATTAGACTTATAGTTTGATATTGACGTGTTGAATATATCAGCGACATCGGAGTATGTGTTTCCCAGCTGTTGCATTCGTCGCATAGGCATGTTAAATTGCGAGGTTGAAGCAGAATTGCTACAATAGTACGGTAGGTACTGCCTTGTAACCGTCTTGCTAGGAACATGAAATGAAATCATGTTTAATACTTCAGGGCTGTCAATCATTGAATTTACAATTTCGTTTGAGCAAATCAAGTCGGTAATTATTGTCCGTTCAGACAATCTCAATAAATTAAGGTGACAAAGAAGATAATCGTAATTGATAGATTCCCTTAATATGCCCATTCTGAAGTTAATAAATCTAAAGAATATATATATTTTTTTAAATAGGTAAGGCATGCCCGAGTAGCCTTTTTTTAATAACCGCCCCTGGACGATTCGATCATTGATTCTATTAGAGGTTAGAAAGATGCTTATTGGAGGCTGAGAGGTGATTCAGAACCCTTTAGTTGACTCCATCCTTTTCTATGGACATTTTAAGGCTGTACTTCTTGGTCATATCTTTATTAACTTGGAATTTTTATTACGAAGTAGGAAAGAAAATAATGCATTTCAGATGTTCAAACATAAACTTTGGATTTTTTTAAAACAATACTTAACACTGAATAAATAAGCTTAAAGATTGTGGGCACGTCTGTGTGTCTGAAAATGCGCTGTTTTTTTTATTTCTCTTGAAAGTAATCAAACATTTCGACTAATTTCAACACACATTGAAATTCTGTCTTGGAAAGAAAAATATTTTTATCATTCTATCTAGGATGTAGGGGTCTAAAGGTATTGTATAAGCTTGTGACCTCATTTTATTATTTCAAACCCTGGCTTAAATTAGACTTCTTGAAATTATTTGTTCAGTTTATTTTACAATCGACTTCTGTGAAAAGTAGCTGAATATCTAGATGCGGTGCTGATTTTTGACAGTATGGAAGATCTACAGTTTCTCGTGTCTAGTATAAACCAAGTATGTATGCAGAGTGAGTTAATGATGAATGTAAGTAAGTCCAAAGTTGTGGTGTTTGAAAGAGAGGGTACGAGAATAGCGTGCAATATAGTTGTGAATGATGAATACTTGGAGCAAGTGGATGAGTTTGTGTATTTAAGAAGTATGTTTACGAGAGACGAAAAAGCTGATAAAGATATTGAAAGAAGGGGGAAATGTAAGTATGTCTAAAGTCATAGTGTTTGAAAGAGAGAGTACGAGAACAGCGCCCAATATAGTTGTGAATTATGAATACTTGGAGCAAGTGGATGAGTTTGTGTATTTAGGAAGTGTATTCTAGAGAGATGGAAAGGCCGATAAGGATATTGAAAGAAGGGTGAATACAGAAAACTCCATAAATGAAGGACTAAATGCTGTTGGCACTAATAAGAAATTGTCCGAAGAAGCGAAGCTAGTAGTTTCCAATGCAGTGCTTATACCAATCCTGATGTATGGCAGTGAGGCATGGAACTGGCAGAGGAAGGATCAAAGTAGACTGAATGCTGTAGAAATTAGATCCCCGAGACGTATGTGCGGTAATACCATTAATGACCGTGTTAAGAGTGTGGATATCGGAAAAGAATGCAAAGCTAATGTAAGCGTAATGAGTAGGATCAAGAAAGGGACGCTTAGATGGTTTGGGCATGCAGAGAAAATGAACGAAGAAAGGAGTGTGAAAAGAATATATGACGTGAAAGTGAATGGAATAAGAAGTCAGGGACGCCCGAGAAAGACATAACACGATCAAATTAATCAAATATTTGAATCGGGCCATGTGAAGAGTTAGAATAACAGAAGAGTATGAATGAGACGATGTATGAATGTGAAAAAAGCAAGGAGTGTGCGCCAAGACAGAGTTGTATGGTGGTCCTTCCTCTCTGCCTACCCCTGCGGGGAAACGACGTGATGGTTCGTTAGGAACTTAACTGTGGTATTTTATATAATCACTTAATACCATATATATAATAAATAAATTATAACAGGCGCGAAAATTCAAAATCACAATTGACCAAATTTATAGTGCTACATAACACTGTGCAAGACCCAAAAGATATAGAAATTATGAACAGGGTAAAGATACACCATTATCGTATGGTGCCAATGCCCAGCCTTGATTAAAAGATTTCTAGGGAGTTGAATACCATGCCGTGGGAACCAAAAGATATGGACAAACACTCAATAACATCCCAGGCAAACCTAAATAGCCTGAATTACTGTCGAAGAAATACGTTGGACTAAAGGAGAAAGCATATTTATGCTAATGGCCTAAGTTATTAGGAAGCTACCTAAGCAATCAGCGTATCAACGAATAAATAAACTGTGCATCAATTTTTTCAAATAGTTTGCACAAAACTCAACTGTCTTGAGTCAATGGCTTTTCCAATAAGAGGAACGGGACTCAAACGAAAATGTGAAAAACTCCCACTACCATCATTTTAAGCAGAAGAAGTTGCTTGTGCAATGATGTTGGAACTAGCTAGCAGAGGAATTGAACTCACGACGCCCGAACGGGAATCGACGTATTTGTCCACTCAGCTACTGACCGAGGATGTTAGTAGCTGAGTGAACAAACGCATCAGATCCCCACCCGGGCGTCGTGGTTTCAATTCCTCTGCCAGCTAAGTCCTCCGTCACATTGCACAAGCAACATCTTCCGCTTATCATGATGGCAGTAAGAGTTTTGAAAATATTTTCAGGTTATTTGTAACACGGTAATGTTAGTAGCTGAGTGGACTAGCGCGTCCGATTCCCATCCGGGCGTCTTAGGTTCAATTCCTATGCTAGCTAAGTCCTTTATCATCGCACAAGCAACATCTTCCACTTTTTGTGATGGCGGTAGGAGTTTTTAAAGTATTGTCAGGTTATTTGTAACACGGGAATTTTAGTAGCTGAGTGAACAAACACTCCCGATCCATACCCGGGCGTCTTGGGTTCGATTCCTATGCTAGCTAAGTCCTCTATCATCGCACAGGCAACATCTTCCACTTATTGTGATGAGAGTAGGAGTTTTTAAAATATTGTCAGGTCATTCGTAACCCGGGAATGTTTGTATTTCTTTAAAAAAAGAATCCAAGAATCCTGGCAACGTTTTGACTCTGAATGATCTCTCATCGAGATAATGCTGGGAGTAACGTCATTCATTTGATGTGATCAATTTTCGGATACATCGACGTCCTGATGGAGTATCATTTTTTAAACGTAGCGAATTGGAACAGATTTAGCGTGGATGAATCGTCTCTCCGAACTCTCCGACCTTATGTAAGATTGATGGCCTCTTAAAAAGGGCTAACCTCATTTTAATAATGATTACATGTCCGAGGGTTGCTTTATGCCCGGATGAGGCAATAAAAACGGATGCGAGAAAAGGGTGGAACCTCTTCAAAGATAAAACAACGAAGGGATAGGGCGAGAGCAGATAAAGCAGAGTTTAATTGATAATTTTGTGGATTCCTATTTTGGTAGAGGTGACTCCTTTCAGATCTGAGTTTTTGTAACAATAACTTTAACCACTTCTTCTGGTGCCTGCTTGAGATTGACTTGTGTTATCTACAGTGCGTTTTTTGTCAAACCGCTCATGCGCAAATCGTTTAGGTTTCAAAATCCATGAAGTGCGGCGTTTTTATTTTATTCATCTTTAGCCAAACTTCCCCCAGAATATCAATTTGATGATTTTGAATTTTTAGTTCTTCAAGGTATTTATTTATTTATTTTTATATAAAACCAACAGACCATTGTCCAACTACAAAAAAATACATGACACGAAATGAGAAAAAAGCAATAGAGAAAGAACAGCACATACATAATATATTATTAAAGCAATGATAAAATAGTACAAAAATATACATTTGATAGAACATTTGACGGCCTACATGGTCGGAATATGGTAAGACGCTCGACTACGAATCCAAAGGTCGCAGATTCAAACCCGGCGTGCGCCAATATATTTTTAAAATTAATATGTGTCAAGACACATTTAATTCATTTAAAATAACAATTAAAGTATATTTGCGGCACGTTGCAGAGTGGTAGATACTCCAAGTATCGCCCTGGTGAAAGACCACCATTCAGAAAGACAAGATCTATATAATATAAGTACTTCCCAACCTTCCTCCCGCCCATCTCCTTCCCCTCTCCACTACCTTCAGTCTCACCACATACCCCAATTGGGGATGCCATAGTTTCACTGGCTCTAGACGGTTGGGAGCAGTTGGGACTCTTGTGTGGTATTCAATATAATTTTAAAAAATTACGTTTGTGAGATTGAAGGTGATGGAAAGGGAAGAAGATGGGGAAGGGGAAGGTTGGAATGATCGTTCACCAGGGCGATACTTACAGTATCTACCATTCTGGAAGCTGTTTGCGTAAAACATTTGTGAATGTAAGCTGCGAGGTCTAGCACAAGAGTTTTAAAAATGTCCACATTGACACGAAGGCCAAAGGTTTTTACCAATTTATTTTATTGTGTACGCCCGAGAGGGCTTTTACATTAAAAGGTTTACAATTGACAGTGAAAAAATGAGAATTATATGCACAAACAAAATAAGGAATGTTTGTAGAGTTTAGAAAATAGTGTTTGAATACATTAAAAGAAATACGATGGTATAACCTTCTTGTATCTACATTCAGTGCAGTTAAATTCTCTGCGTACGTATTACCAACTACATGCAATCTAGGTACAAGCGAGTATCTGAAAGACTCAGTCCTGATGTTATTGTTACAGCTATTTTTTTCTAAATTTTTATCAACGTTGGCGGTGATGAGTCCACTTTCGCCAGCATGCACGCAATAGGCGATGGCATTATTTGACATTTCTAATGGACTTAGAGCTGCGGCGGCCGTCCGCTCCAAGCCCGAGGTAAAGCTGTCCACAAACAAAATTGTTTTCACCAATTTCGGGTGGATAACATTAATTCAATTCAATAATCAACAATTGCTTGAAAGAATCAATAGCGTCATCAGCAAAACGAAATGATTTTATTTTGGCGTTTCCAAACGACAAAAATCTGTCTACGCTGTAGATTAAATGTGTCAATGTTACCATTTATAAAAATGTCGATGGTTACACAAGAGATGAAATGAATAAGGTAGCAAGCTCAGAGCTATAGCATACAAAAGGGAGCGCTGCTGTAGTCAGTTTTGATGAGTTTTTCCGGACTCGGCTAGACCTAGGCGTGGCTAAGACTAGGACTAGGGAATTTATACATCCATTTATGCACATGTCCGCATAATATTTTTGTTTATTCATATAACCACTTTTTCACAGTATTGTTATGAACAAAAATATAGCATATAACCAAAAAAACCGTTGACTTAAATTCATTAATGTCGCATATCGAAACGTGTGAGCGGAGTCAACGGAGACGCGGGACACGAAGAACATTCGTACAGTACTTTAAAGCGGTATGATAATTTAGGAAATTTTGTTGTCTCTTTCTTTCTCACGGCGTTTGACGTAAAAACCTGGAGAAAGTGATTTATCCTAAATTTGTATAGGTTGGGTAAAAATATTTAGCTCTCTCTTCATATATTGTTACTACAAGGTTGCGACCGAGACTTATATTTAACTACTTAGTTACTTAAATATTTATTTTGAGGTGTAAAAATACTTACATCGCAGATTTTTTTTTTTAAACCATTTTTTATCACTAAAAAAAATATTATTTAGTGATAAAAACATGTTTTTTAATAATTAATAATTGTTAAAAATATTATTTAGTGATGAAAAAATGGTTTTTAATTTAAAAAAAACTTCGATGCGAGTATTTTTACACATCAAAATAATTATTTAACTAACTAAGTAGTTAAATATCACAAGGGTGGGCAGAAGGATATACTGCCATACAACTTTGTCTTGGCACATACTCCTTGATTGATATTCATACCATATCAATAAGCTCTCTTGTGGAACAATATCGGTACTGAGCAGATCCGGACGTTGGTGTGAATCAGCCTTAAAGCGGTGTGATAATTTAGGAAATTTTGTTGTCTCTTTCTTTCTCATAGTGTACGACGTAAAAACCCGGAGAAAGTGATTTCTCCCAAATTTGTATAGGTTGGGTAAAAGGAATTGGCTCTCTCTCCATATGTTGCTACTCCAAGGTTAGTTAGTTGCCTTATATCGCGATCGAAGAGTGGACATATCCACGGGGATTTAGCTCTTGGCAATAAAATGACTGTTTTATTAGGGTTTTAGGTAGGGAATGTGTTCCTTGGCCATAGTTAAGGTTTAACTGTGCGCTATTATTTATTAATGATAGTTAATTATGATGGTTGACTGAGCTGCTCTGATCTCTCGGCTTTTTAGTCAGGTCAACTTTTAAACCTGGTTAAGCTGATATTAAACTCACGTCTAATGTGGTTAGTCTATAATTTTTTACAGCAAATACAAATGTAAATAACTGATATGTAAATATCAATAAGGTAATATGTATGAGACGATGTATGAATGTGAATGGAAGTTCCTAGGAGTGTGTGCAAAGACAGAGTTATATGGCGGTCCGTCCTCTCTGCCTACCCCCGCGAAGAAATGATGCTTTTGAAGTATCGGGGCCGAAGGCTTGGAATAAACTCCCTCCAGAACCAAGATGTATAACGAGCCCAACAGAACTTCGGTCCAAACTGAAAACTTACCTTTTCAGACTCTCGTATCCTTAAATTCATTAAAATAATCTCAACATAATCTATCTCTCGACGAATCACCTTTAGATATGCAAATTTTAACCAAATCCCGTACTGTACGACAAATTCAGAAAGTCCGTTTTTTAATCTCGCTCCCATGCCCTAAATCAGAAAAAAAAATCATAAGAAAAAAAAAACAAATTTTATAATAACAAGTGTGTTTATCTGATGGGACCTGCCATGTTAGTATGTTTCTGTATATTTTCCTATTTAAACTAGGAATTGAAATGTAATAATAGAAAATAAGATCTGTACAGCGCCCTTGAGGTGATTTTTCACAAAAACGGCGCAACACAAATCATCCAAATATTATTATTACTTAGTTAGTTATGAAGGTAATTTTATTTAGTATTTTATTATTTATAAACTAACAGACTATTGGCCAAGCACAAAAAAAAAACACATACCACGAAATGGGAAAAAGAGCAACAGAGAAAGAACAGCACATAAATAATATTTTAATAAAGCAATGACAAAATATACATCAGATAGAAGATTCAAGTCAAGGTCTAGTCAAAGTTTTGGTAGAGTCGTTAAGGATGACAAAAATCATTTAGACTGGTACCAAAAATTTCAAGACCACGGTTTGAGTTAACAAGTCTTGACATTCTGGACATTGGAGAATTATACCCATAATAAGTACAGTGATGATTGAGGAACAGCAAATTATTCAATTTATTTTAGCTTGAGCTTTAAGTATTTAGATATTTCAATGGAATGAAATTTAAGCAATAGCTTTTAAGTTTTGTAAAGCGCCCCTGAGAATGAATTTCACAAAAATGGCACTAGATAATTTTAAGATTTTATTTTTAACTGTTTAAATTGTTTTTTTTTTAATGTTTGTTTTCCAGCAACGTGAGGTTAACCTCACTTAACTAAATAAATCCTCAATATCTTGGTTTATTAAATCAAATTTTCGGCTACAACATTAATAACGTCATATTTTTCAAAAAGTGCTTGTACCTACCCTGATGTATGACAGTGAGGCATGGAACTGGCAGAGGAAGGATGGAAGTAGACTGAATGCTGTGGAAATGAGATTCCTGAGACGTATGTGCGTAAAACCATGTATGACCTATTAAAAATGTGGAAATCCGGAAAGAATGCAAGACTGATGCAAAAAGCAGTAATGCTATTATCCCATTTGTATTATTATTCTGAAAAACATATTGAAAATTTTTTTATAAAAATAGTTTTGTTGTACTGGTTTTTTTGCGGAACGAAAGCGGTAAAGTAAAATACTAGGATAGCATAATGCAGCCGGAGATAAAAGATGAGCGAAAGTTTGGTGGCGGCTGACACTATTCAGTTAGTCAATACACGCGGCTTAACAATGGGGTGCTTTGTCTACTGTGGGGGTATTGTCTATAGTTAAATAGAGGCATTTTGTCTTAGAGGGTGACGGGGTGATGCAGACGATTCACAAGGCTTAACAATTTATTTGAAAATTGTCTTTAGGTGTAAAACTCAAACATAGTCTTTCCGAAAATGGTTGAAATATAGAAGATTTACTTTGTTATGAACGAATTAAAAAATAAATTAACACGTCCTATTTAAAATTAAATAATAACTTTGTATAAGACCACAGATTTAATTTTAATAGTTATGACCGATAGATTTCGCTTTTAAAAAAATAAATTATATTGAATACCACACAAGAGTCCCAACTGCTCCCTACCGTCTAGAGCCAGTGAGACTAGCATCACAAATTGGGGTATGTTGTGAGGTTTAATGTAGTGGTGGGGGTAGGAGATGCTATAGAGAAGGTTAGGAAGTTTTTATCTGGCCTTTCAGATCTGGTCACCAAACACGGCTAAAGCCATTTCAAGCAAAGTTTCGATTCTGAATGGTGGTCTTTCACCAGGGCGATATTCAGAGTATCTACCATTCAGGAACGTGCCGCAAACATAATTTAATTTTTAATTTTTATATGAATAAATTAATTAAATTAAAGTTATTGGTGCACGCCGGGTTTGAACTCGCGACCTTTGGATTCGTAGTCGAGCGTCTTACCACTCGACCATGGAGGCCGTCAAATTGTCTGTCTCTTTCTCTCTCTGTTTCTTTGTTATAATTCAAATGTATTATTGTCCTGTTATTTTACTTCATATTGTGTTCTCCCTCTGTTTGTTTATATAACCGCACACTTTGTATTTTGTGTTGAGTTTAATTTTATACCCTGATGATTCTTAGGCTAAGCGAAACCGGTCGGTTATAAATATGAAAATAATATCTGTGGTCTTATGCAAAGCTATTTTTTCATTTGTTTTAAATATTTTTACAAAAAAGCTTTATTATTCATGAGATAGGAATGGTATGTGATGAAAAAAAACTTACTTTTTTTAATTGTGCAAATTACAGAGTGAAACATCAATCAATTGAGATGACTTTGTAACTGTTTTGTTCGGGATTCAATGAAGCCTACTGTACTGGCTTAAATGATTTGTTTGTCCTTCAAACGTGACAAATAGCCGGTCACTGTCGCACTGACAGCTGGCGACTCAGAGGCAAATTAATTAAGTCAACAAATGCAAATTGTATTAATTCCACCAGTTGATAGAATAGAATATCATTTTGAAGTCTCAAAAATATATACCTATACTAGCGAGTACCTGGCATGCTTTGCAATGGCACCCAATTAAATATATTTTTAAATCTGTCTATTGTAGCGTTGTGACCGCTTTGAAAGAACTGCTTCAAAGAACTACTTCTTTTGGAAACAGTTCGTACTTCATTCATTGTTCATTGAACAAATACTTCAATTGAAGTCGGTAGTTCATTATAGCCTTCATTCATTTTAATAACTTCATTTCATTGAACAAATATTTCAATTGAAGGAGGTAGTTCATATTAGCCTTCATTCATTTGATTAACGTCAATTGAAGTTGGTAGTTCATTTTGGCCTTCATTCCACTGAAAGAAGTACTTCAATTTGAAGCAGTACCGTTGTGAAGGCATTGACATTTCAAAATTAAGGAACCAGTTCTAGTAGTTCCTTTCGTTTTGAAATGTCTATTGACTAGTACGCGATTTTTGTGGCGAGGAACCGGTTCCAGTGCTTTTCGTTTTCAAATTGCTACCGACTAGTACGTGCTTTTATTTGGCGAGGAACCGGTTCCAAAAAGAACTGAACAAACAAGCGAATAAATCCAAATCTCTTTTTTCGCGAGTTCGACTTCAATTGAAAGGTTCACTTCGAAGGGTTCATTTTAAAGAACTAACAATTCGTGAAGCATTCACAAAACATTGAAGTTTTTCCCAACGCTAGTCTATTGAATATAAACAATTATTTTGAAAATTCGCCCATTCAAAGGCTGGATAGACTAGGTAATAAATATGGTTCATTAGATGTTTACGGTTACAACACTGTTTCCAAATTTAAATTTAGCTTATTTGAATATTTTCAATAATAATAAATCTTTATTTAAATACAATTAACAGTAATAACAGCAAAATAATAAAAATAAAAGCAGAATAATCATATAAAATACATAGGGTGTATAAAGGTGTAGGTACATTTATATATTTTAACAAGAGATCTATACATTGTAAACAGTATATATATATAGAAACATTAATTAAATATAAATATAGACTATTATCCGTATTTGCTTAATACATATAGCTTAGTTTTTGTATATTTGTATACAGTTATTACTTTTGTCTTCTCGTAATCTGCCTCACTAGGCAAGCCTGTGTTGAGGCAGTAATTTTTGCCGATTGTTTTGGTTACTTCAAATTAAATTAATCTATGGTTAATGTTATTTCAAAGTGTGAATTTAATATTAATATAGAAATAGTAACATAAACTCGTCCATATATAAATAGGTAATTATTTGTTATGTGATTGGTTCATTCAATGATTTCGAATTAGGGTGAGTGCACCGGTAAATGCTCTGTCTTTGCTATTAATCCAAATTTTTATGTTATGTTTGAAATTATTTAATGTTTGACTTTGTTTCAAATTTTCTGGAAGAATTTGCACCTTGTATAGTTATAATTGCCATGTGAAAATAAAAATACTTCGCATCTCGCTGTAACTTACTATTTACGCAGTACCTACTAACTAATTTTATGGTTATTCTATTGTTATTATCATTCATTATTGTTGTTGTTATTATGCCAAGTACTATATACTTTTTTTCAAATCTTCTATAATAATAAAACTAATTGTAACTACACTACGTTGTAATATACTTACACTTACTAACTTCTTTTAAATCTATCATGCTATGTATAATATGCGTATTACACTATTTTTGACTTGTACACAATGAGTGCGAAAAGAATATATGATGCGAAAGTTAATGGAAGAAGTCGAGGACGCCCGAGAAACACATGGCACGATCACTAAATCGAATACTTGAATCGGGTCATGTGAAGAGTCAGAATAACAGAAGAGTATGTATGAGACGATGTATGAATGTAAATTAAGCAAGGAGTGTGTGCCAAGACAGAGTTATATGGCGGTCCGTCCTCTCTGCCTACCCCTGCGGGGAAATGGCGTGATGGTTAGTTAGTTAGTTACTATGTTAATATAATTAATTGTAAAACCTACGCTATATTTATAAACTTGCGTTTTAAATACTATCTTTTTAATACTCTTGCTTATATTCCACCCATTTATTTCACTCCTTGATTTAACTTAAATATATTTTATTTAAAAGCCTTTAATGTGTTAATAGAATAAAATAAATAAATAATTATTGTTTTTCCCTCTGGTGTGTATATAAATAAATCAGAAGGTTTTCCGACGCGTAAGCAGGACACATACAGCTGTCCATGGAAGTAGCACGGATTTTCCAAATACAGTCCACACACTTGTAGCGATTGTTTCTGTGCTTTTGTTATTGTCATTGCAAATGCGAGTCGCACTGGAAGCTGCAGACGTTTAAATTTTAATTGCATCTGTCGAAATCATTGAGATTTTTTTAAAATTTTTTACTATCAAACATAATACATAGTAGTGTTATACAAGTGTTATATCAATAAACATATATTTAAATCTAAACATTTCATTATAAATTATAAATTACCCTCATAAAAAAGCAATGCTTGTGTGTATGAGGGGGTGTTATTTATTTAGTTACTAATAATTTGCCGTAATAATTTTTCAAAGATATTTATTTTAAGTTTTCAGTGTAGTTTTTTAATTGTGTTTTGAATTTCTTAAGATCATCATTAATTAATCTTATTTTTTCTGGTAAACTACTAAAGAATTTTATTCCTAGATATTTATAACTTTGCTGGCCTATTGTTTTTTTACATATCGGGATTGGAAATGTGCATTTTTGTCCAAGATTTTTTGTATTATTGAATGGTTCGGTTTTATTTAAAATGTCTTCTTTATATATTTGTAATGTGGCGTGGTACAAATAAAGGGAGTTTAATTTTCTGACTTTAAATTCTTTAAATAAAAGTTCTGAAGGATATAAAAAATTTTTTTTTAGGATTATTTTAATTAATAATTTTTGGGCGATGTAAAGGGTTTGTATGTGATTTTTATAAGTGAGATGTATGATTTATTCAAAATCCATCGGTTTCCAGTCTTGCTTCCCGTCGCTCGACTGTTTCCGTAGCTCGTGATGCCCTTTTCTTTCGTGCTTCAGGTGTAGACCGACCGGTACCTTGTCGTTTGGGTGCCATAATTGATTTGACATCAAAATTAATTCATTTTTAAGACTATCACTATCTCTAAACAAATTTTACCTGGGGAAAGACCACCATTCAGAATTGAAACGTTGCTTGAAATGGCTCTATCCGTGTTTGGTGACCAGATCTGAATAGATAAGTACTTCTCAACCTTCCTCTTCTCCATCTCATTGACGGCCTCCATGGTCGACTGGTAAGACTACGAATCCAAAGGTTGCGGGTTCAAACCCGGCGTACGCCAATAAGTTTTATTTAATTAATATGTGTCATAACACATTTAATTAATTTAAATAAAAAAAAAATTATTTGCGGCACGTTTCAGAGTGGTAGATACTCCAAGTATCGCCCTGATGAAAGACCGACATTCAGAATCGAAACGTTGCTTGAAATGGCTTTAGCCGTGTTCGGTCACCAGATCTGAATAGCCAGGTACTTCCCAACCTTCCTCTTACCAATCTTCTTCCCCTCCCCACTACCTTCAGCCTCACAACATACCCTATTTGGGGATGCGATAGTCTCTCCGGCTCTAGATGGTTGAGAGCACTTGAGACTCTTGTGCGGTATTCACGTAAAAAAAAATCTCATTCCCCTCCCCACTATTTTCAGCCTCACAACATACCCCAATTGGGAATGTCATAGTCTCACTGGCTCTAGACGGTTGGGAGCAGTTGGGACTCTTGTGGGGTATTAGCTTTAAAAAACATTTCAATTGAATAAAATTTATTTGCGCACGTCGGTTTTGAACCCGCGATCTCTGAATTCCTAGTCGAGCGTCTCGCCGCTCGACTGCGGAGGCCGTCATTAAATTGATTTTAAATTTTAAAAAGAGCTGTTTGAATTTTTGAAGGATAAATTTCAATTATAAATTATTTGTGAAATCGGGAAAATCTGATGATTTTTTATAACACCAGCAGAATTCGTCAACGAATTTCCACAGAATGAACACAATGTGTAACCATAATGATAAATAAAGGCTCTCACAAAGTAAATTCATGGCGAGGTTTTGGATAATTTCTATAGACTTCCTCGGAGAAGGGTGGAGAAAGGTCTAGAAGAAAAGTTTTCCACAATAATAGTGGAGGGGGTTCTTCATTATGTAGATGACGATAAATTTCATTACTCCATTTAACTAATTATTGTTTTCAGACGCAAATAAGAAATAGAGAGGGTGCCTTCCCCTGTGGTTGTAATAATATGCACTAAAAAAATGTCACCGTACATAGGGTCTGTTAATATCTACATGGCCTGTTCAAAAGAAAAGGTGAATTTTTAATTTTCGCGGGCTGTGTACATTCGATTATAGATTTTTTTTTTGTTTTGTTGGTACACATATGTTTATCATATGTTAGCATTATCAGCCATTTTTGATTAGTGGTTTGTTTTTGACAACTGAAAAGGTTAGTCACGTTTTTGTGTGTTCTTCGATTTTTTTACTTTTGACAAAAAAAGGATCAAAGAATAAGATCCATGATTTGTTTTTCCACAACTCCAGGACGCTCATCGTCATTAACATCTTGTACCACTTATAAACACTTTTTTGAGACAAAGTAGACTCGCCGAATGCCACAGTCAACATTTTAAGTGGGTTGGAGCACTTTATTCCATTTTTAACGTAAAATTTAATACATTTTCTTTGATCCATTTTTTTCAAAAGCAAAAAATCGAAGAACACATAAAAACGTGACTAACCTTTCCAGTTGTCAAAAACAAACCACTAATCCAAAATGGCTGATAATGCTACCAACATAACAAAAATCAATAATCGAATATACACAGCCCGCGAAAATTCAAAATTCACCTTTTCTTTTGAACAGGCCTCGTATATGAAATTGTTTTTTTAATAAAAATAATCTAATAAGAGTGAATTTATATAGCGCAGTTTTGTGACAGTTCCTCAAGAACCCTTGACTCTGTGCAGAAACGGGCGGTCCGTTTGATAGATTCTCCTATCTTAACAAACGTATTGCAAACTTTGGAGCACAGACGTCAGCTGAGAATGCTGTCCTTGTTCTACTGGTATTTCATTGGAAGATGCTCTGAGTAACTTGCGTCATTGATCCCTTCGGCATTGGTGCATAGTCGGGGAACTCGCCGAACGCGCGCCTAACATTTGTATGCGTATTTAATGGGTCACTTTTCCGACTCGTTCTTGTGTTCAACTTCTCGGCTGTGGAACGATTTGCCAGCCTCTGTGTTTCCACCCTCCTTCGATGTGGGCCTCTTCAAGACTCAGGTACACTTCTTCCTCCACACAGCATCCCCAAAGATGACATAGGCCCTGAGGGAAATTATTTCCCTCGAGGCCTCCCAAGTAGATTTTATGTAAAAAAAATCATAATCTTTCGGAATCGTTTTCAAGCCCGACTGCAGATCTCCAACGAACTAACGATAACTCATGTCGACTAAAGATGCTTCATTTAGTCGACGCGTTTTACAACGAAATACCTAATCTTATATAACATCGAGAAAATAGTATACAGCAGGTATATATGCATATTAAAAATATTTAAAATCATGATTTATGGTTTTAAAGTTTATTTTGTAGAACTCCATTTTAAATTTTAGGTTTTCTAATTTTATTTAAAAAATAATAATTATTATTTTAAATAAAAAAAAAAACAAGTTTTAGTTAAAAGCTCTGCGATGTAATTATTTTTACGCGTGTTACCTACCATAGACTGCCCCCGACCCTAAGATAACATGAATCCGGCTCTGCATCTTATCTAGCCGTGTCAACGACACCGAATACACTATCATCTACAATGGACCCGGAGGTGGACTGCACACGACTCCAGCAACGATATCACTTATAAAAGGGACCGCAACATCCCACAAGACGTTAATCTACGACCTTCAGTTAAAGAGACTACGTGTCTAGTTTGTTGTAGATTCTCCATTTGAAAATTGTAATTAATCTCACTTGTACTGTTTTTCTAATTTAAATAAATTTTGTGTTTCCATCAACGCATTCATTTTATTAAAAACTAATAAAAGTTAACTCGCGTGACAGCTGTTTCGCCTTCTGAGGGCATTATCAAACTGTGGAGAAGCCACATACAGACGGACTATTTATATGATGTTTAATGTTATTATTATTTTTACCCATTAAAAAACCTAAAAATTAAAATCATGATCGTCATCATAAATCATGGAAATTTTTTTAGATATGGTTATAACAGTGCGTGTGTACATCAACAGATTGAGAATCGATTTACTAAAAGCTAAGGGTGTACAAACTCTAGATTAAAAGCATGCAAATAATAATGAAAAAAATACCTTCTACGTTGAGCGAATGAAGTGTGGTAATAAACTGATAGTTAATTTGAAAGAAATTACATTCATGAAAACTCCATTAATGGAGTACTGAACGCTGTTGGCGCTAATAAAAAATTGTCCAAAGAAGCGAAGCTAGCAGTTCACAATACAGTGCTTATATCAACCCTGATGTATAGCAGTAAGGCTTGGAACTGGCAGAGGAAGAATGAAAGTTGACGGAATGCTGTAAAAATGAGATCCCCGAGACGTATGTGCGGTAAAACCATGTATGACCGTGTTAAAAATGTGGATATCCGGAAAGAAATCAAGGCTGATGTGAGCGTAATTAATCGGATCAAGAAAGGGATGCTTAGATGGTTTAAACATGTAGAACGAATGAACGAAGAAAGGGGTGTGAAAATAATATATGGTGCGAAAGTGAATGAAAGAAGAAGTCGGGGATGCCCAGAAGACATGGCACGATCAAGTGAATCAAATACTTAAGTCGGGCCATGTGAAGAGTCAGAATAACAGAAGAGTATGTATGAGACGATGTATGAATGTGAACGAAGCAAGGAGTGTGTGCCAAGGCAGAGTTGTATGGCGTTCCGTCTTTTCTGCCTACCCCTGTGAGGAAACGGCGTGATGGTTAGTTAGTTAGTTAGTTTATATTGTGTTTTAATTTTGTTAATTTTTGATACATTGTAAAATCCTTCAAACCAAAGAGTGGAGAGAAGGAGAAATTGGCTGCTGTCCATAGTAATCGTTCTCTCTCTAAAACACTGACAGGTCATTTCAACTGAATATAAGTCCAATCAATCACTTATTCATAAATCGACTTCTCCAGAAATACATCGCTAGATATTTTTAATTGCCAAGAGTCCCAACTGCTCCCAACCGTCTAAAGCCAGTGAGACCGTGGTATCCGCAATTGGGGGATGTTGTGAGACTGAAGGTAGTGGGGAGCGGGAGGAGATGGGAAAGAGGAGGAAGTCTCTGGCTATTCAGATCTGGTCACCAAACACGGCTAAAGCCAACATTTCAAGCAACGTTTCGATTCTGAATGGTGGTCTTTCACCAAAGCGACACTTGGAGTATCTACCACTCTGGAACGTGCCGCAAATATACTTTTTATTGTTTTATAATAATTTAATGTGTTACGACACATATTAATTGAATACAGTTTATACTTGTGAGGCTGAAGGTAGTGGTAAAGGGAAGATGAACGTCAGGAAGTACCTGGCTGTTCAGATCTGGTCACCAAACACGGCTTAAGCCAACGTTTCAAGTAACGTTTCGATTTTGAATGGTGGTCTTTCACCAGGGCGATACTTGGAGTATCTAGCACTCTCGAATGTGCCGCAAACATACTATTTATTGTTTTTCTAATAATCAAATGTGTTTTGACACATATTAATTGAACCCGCGACCTCAGAATTTGTAGCCGAGCGTCTTACCACTCGACTACGGAGGCCGTCAAATTGGTATATGTTATAAAGCTAGATGAAGTGAGGAGGGGAAGAAGATGGGTAGGCGGAAAGTTTGGAAGTACCCGGCTATTCAGATCTAGTCACTCAACACGGCAACGTTTCGATTCTCAATGCTGTTTTTACACCAGGGCGATACAAAGAATATTTATGATTTCGCTTTGGAATTATGTTTTTAATGATTTTAGCTATATTTAGTTACCATGTATATCAAATAATTGAAAATTAGATCCGTACAGTGCCCTTGAGGTGATTTTTCACAAAAACGCCAATAATATTATTATTATGAATTGCCAACCAACGCTTAAATATTTACCTTTCTACATCTTCCGTAACTAACTTACCATCACGCCGTTTCTCCGCAGGGGTAGGCAGAGAGGACAAACCGCCACACAACTCTGTCTTGGCACACACTCCTTGCTTCGTTCACACTCATACATCGTCTCATACATACTCTTCTGTTATTCTGACTGTTCATATAATTAAAGTATTTTATTCACTTTATCGCGCCATGTCTTCTTCGGGCGTCCCTGACTTCTTCTTCCATTCACTTTCGCATAATGTATTCTTTAAACACTCCTTCTTCGTTCATTCACTCTACATGCCCAAAGCATCTAAGCGTCCCTTTATTCATCCTATTCAATGCGCTTACATCAGCCTTGCATTCTATCCGGATATCCACATTTTCATTTCATCCGAAATTCCACAATTTAAACAAATTAAAAAATACTCGAGAACTTTAAATATTTTAAAAATTTAAAGACTTGTAATTAAAACAAAATTAACTTCC
Organism: Drusus annulatus; assembly: GCA_022651775.1. Classification (NCBI taxonomy): domain Eukaryota; kingdom Metazoa; phylum Arthropoda; class Insecta; order Trichoptera; family Limnephilidae; genus Drusus; species Drusus annulatus. Next base: position 1,143,356 of record JAGWCC010000367.1, on the reverse strand, counting down.
CATTTTCCATTAAAAAAATTAACATCGGCCTCAGGGCGCTGGCCAATTATTATTATTTTCAAAATTATTTGGATGCCTTTTTCTCGTTTACCTTGCAGTATCTTCTGATTACCGCCGTAGCGCCTCAGGCGTTTTTTTCCAATTAAAACGTTAAACGTTTTTACAAAAAATTATCTCGCCTCGTCCTAAAGCGCGAGCTTTTTGAAATTCAACTCGCGGAAATAAATATGAAATGCCACGAAACTGTTGCTAGCACCTACCTTGCTAACTTAGAAAAGAACTTAATTTTAATCTTAGAAAAATGTTAGTAATCATTGTTTAATCAGACCTTTGGCAATCCGGGCGGCTGATCTAACCACTATTCTATCACCTGAATCTTTAAACCACCACCAAAACTTTAAGATTATTATTTTTTTTTATGGTGAAAACCGCACAGAGTCCCTACTGCTCCCAACCGTCTAGTGCAGTGAGACCATGGTATCCCCAATTGGGGTATGTTATGAGGCTAAAAGTAGCAGGGAGGAGAAGGAGATGGGGAAGAGGAAGGTTGAGAACCACCTGGCTTTCCAGATCTGGTCACCAAACACGGCATTTTTGTTGTTGTTTTGTTTTACGTGAATACCGCACCAAAGTCCCAACTGCTTCCAATAGTCTAGTGCCAGTGAGACTATGGCATCCCCAATCGGGGTATGTTGTGAGGCTGAAGGTAGTGAGGAGAGGAAGGAGATTGGGAAGAGGAAGGTTGGGGAGTACCTGGCTATTCAGATCTGGTCAAGCAACGTTTCGATTCTGAATGGTGGTCTTTCACCAGGGCGATACTTGGAGTATCTACCACTCTGGAACGTGCCGCAAATATGCTTTATATTATTTTATGTGAATCAAATGTGTTATGACACATATTGATTAAATAAAATTTATTCGCGCACGCCGGGTTTGAACCCGCGACCTTTGGATTCGTAGTCGAGCGTATTTGAGTGCCGTTGAAGTGATATTTCACAAAAATGGCGCCATGTAAATTAGCCAAGTGATGGCCGTCAGAGCAATATTCAAACACATTCAATTTGAAATAATTGGTTTTACTTCAATACGAACGTTGTTCGTTGCTTGATTGAAGTGGCTTTAGCCGCTTGTGACCAGATCTGAATAGCCAGGTAATTCCTAATCTTCGTCTTCCTCATCTACTTCCCCACCCCACTACCTTCAGGCTCACAACATGCCCCGATTGGGGATGCTATAGTCTCACTGGCTCTAGACGGTTGGAAGAAGTTGAGACTGTAAAAAAAAAAATAATAATCATACATCGTCTTACATATACTTTTCTGTTATTCTCTCCGGTAGTCAAGTACTTAAAAATAAACGTTTATTTTTAAACTATTTTAAAGAATATGAAGCAAAGTACATTGCACCCAGTTTTACATTTTGACAAAATAAATGTTATTCCAAATCTCGATCACTGTTTCTTAAAAATGACTAGTTCAAGACAGCTTTGATGATATTTAAACATTAAAAAAATCGTCCATGACGCCAGAGCTCACCATTCGAGAGCTTTTGCTATTCCAGATATCTTTCAAAGATTTTGTGACATTTGTTTAAATAATGCATGGCTGATGTAAGCGTAATGAATTAGATCAGGTAAGGGACGCTTAGATTGTTTGGGCATGTAGCTAAAAAAAAGAGTGTTAGTAGAATATATGTCGCAAAAGTGAATAGAAGAAGAAGTCGTGGACGCCCGGGGAAGACAACGTGGGACGATCGAGTAAATTAAATACTTCGGAGTCGGGCCATGTGAGGAGTCAAAATAACAGAAGAGAATGTATGTATGTGAATAAAGCAAGGAATGTGTGTCAAAATAGAGTTGTATGGTGGTTCGTCTTCTCTGCCTACCCGTGCGCGGAAACGGCGTGATGGTTAAGTAGTTAGTTATTGATATAAATTCGAAAATTCATAACGAATTTTAAAATTATCAGTCTAACCGGGTAGTTTTTTTTTTAAAATCATTGCCCTTTTGTTAGTAAATCATTTTTTAAAGATAAAAGCTTTTAAAAATATCATAAATTATGAGTTGGTATAATTATTCATTTAAGTTTCAATCCAGACTTAAATTTTTTAAAACTAGCGATAATTTATCACCCTTTTAGGCGATAAGTGAATTGTGTTTTTACTAGAATTTTATTTTTAGTCAACTATTGGGGGTGAAAAAAAATATCAGGGGAGGAAGTCAGAAGATAAATAGAACTTAACCTAGTCCAAATCAGCAAGCGAGAAAAACTATTAAAAAACACATATAATACAGAGTAACAAAGGAATATGTATGGGACGATGTATGAATGTGAATCAAGCAAGGAGTATGTGCCGAGACAGATTTTATGGTAGTCCTTCCTCTCTGACTACTTCTGCAGTAAACGGCATGATTGTTAGTTAGTTATATAATCCATATTTAATCGTTTACAATCTATATTTAATATAAATAAGTTTGACGGCCTGCATGGTCGAGTGGTAAGACGCTCGACTACGAATCCAGAGTTCGCGGGTTCGAACCCGGCGTGCGTAAATAAATTTCATTCAATCAATATGTGTCATAACACATTTGATTGATGTAAAATAGAATAAAGTATATTTGCTGCACGTTCCAGAGTGGTAGATACTCTTAGAATCGCCCTGGTGAAAGACCACCATTCAGAATTGAAACGTTGCTTGAAATGGCTTTAGCCGTGTTTGGTGACCAGATTTGAATAGCCAGATACTTCCCAATCTTTTCTCCTTCCTCATCTCCTTCCCCTCCCCACTACCTTTAGCCTCACAACATATCCCCTTTTGGGGATGCCATAGTCTCACTGGCGCTAGACGGTTGGGAAGCAGTTGAGACTCTTGTGCGGTATTCACGTAAAAAAAAATAAAAAAATTAAATGTAATATATTTTAATGATTATCGTCGCCGTAAAGGCAAGAGGGCTTAAGCGACACCTTGTTACAAAATGATTTAAATATGCAGTTTTAACCAGTTCTTTTTTCTACATCGAATGCTCTGACTCTCGTCTGACTCTGAAGACTTTTGTGTCTCTTCAGCCATCTAAAATATATTTACCATTTGGGAGAAAGGCTCGACTCAAGCGACACAAGTTTGGGACTTTTTTTAGCTTTGTGTCGCTTCAGGTAACTCAGTGAGAGCATTGAGTTACCTGACTAATTGACAAAATGGCGCTTCAGCCTTAATATTACGAGAAATGGAAACACTGATAAGGATATTGGAAGGGAAACTGCAGGAAACTTGATTAATGGAGAACTGAACGCTGTTGACGCCAGTAAACAATTGCCTTAAGAAGCGAATCTTGCATTCCACAACGAAGTGCATATGTAATGCAAAACCTGATCTATGTCAGTGAGGCGTGAAGCTGGCAGAGGAAGGATGGTAGTAGACTGAATACTGTATAAATGAGATCCTTGTGCGGGAAAACCATGTATCACCGTTTTAAAAATGTGGATCTTCGAAAAAAATTCAAAGCTGATGCAAGCGTAATGAATAGGATCAAGAAAGGGACGCTTAGATGGTTATGGCATGTAGAGCCGACGAACGAAAAAAGGTTTTCGAAAATTTTGTTTATTCGTCATTTATCGTTTTGGTCGGGACGCTCCAAGAAGACAACGTGGCACGATCAAGTTAATCAAATATTGGAGTTGGGCCATGTTAAGAGTATGTATGACACGTCGATAAGAAACGACGACCAGATTTGAATTGCCAGGTAATTTCTGACCTTCATCTTCCCTATTTACTTTTCTCTCGCACTACTTTCACTGGCTCAAGTGCACTGAAAGAATCCAGTACAAGTTGTGCTGGATGGTGTTTAAATCCCTTAACGAAATGGATCCACTGTACATCACCGAACTAACTAACTAACCATCACGCCGTTTCCCCGCAGGGGTAGGCAGAGAGGACGGACCGCCATACAACACACTCTATCTTGGCACACACTTCTTGCTTCATTTACATTCATACATCGTCTCATACATACTCTTCTGTTATTCTGACTCTTCACACGACCCGATTCAAGTATTTGATTTACTTGATCGTGCCATGTATTTTTCGGCGTCCTCGACTTCTTCTTCCATTCACTTTCGCATCATATATTCTTTTCACACTCCTTTCTTCGTTCATTCGCTCTACATGCCCAAACCATCTAAGCGTCCCTTTCTTAATCCTAACCATTACGCTCATATCAGCCTTGCATTCTTTCCGGATATCCACATTTGTAATACGGTCATACATGGTTTTACCGCACATCCGTCTCAAAGATCTCATTTCCACAGCATTCAGTCTACTTTCATCCTTCCTCTGCCAGTTCCATGCCTCACTGCCATACATCAGGGTTGGTATAAGCACTCCATTGTGGACTGCTAGCTTCGCTTCTTTGGACAATTTCTTATTTGCCCCAACAGCGTTCAGTCCTCCATTAATGGAGTTTCCTGCATTCACCCTTCTTTCAATATCCTTATCAGCCTTCCCGTCTCTCTAGAACATACTTCCTAAATACACAAACTCATCCACTTGCTCCAAGTATTCATCATTCACAACTATATTGCACGCTGTTCTCGTACTCTCTCTTTCAAACATGCGTTCCAAAAAACATTCTTCTAAAGCAGTCGACTCTTAGATCAGCAACGTCATCGGCTATCGGAAGGCTGATAGAACCCAAACGCAATCCAAATACTAAGTTTGGAGATCGCGCTGCAGGAGTTTCGGGGCCGAAGGCTTGGAATAAACTCCGAATTTCGGTCCAAACTGAAAACTTACCTTTTCAGACTCTCATATCCTTAAATTCATTAAAAGAATCTCAACATAATCTGTCTCTCGACGAATCACCTTTAGATATGCAAATTTTGACCAAATCCTTGTACTGTACGACGAATTCAGAAAGTCCATTCTTTTAATTTCACTCCCATGCCCTAAATCGAAAAAAAATAAAAATAATAAAAATCATAATTTTAAGTTAATAATTGTGTCTATCTGATAGGACCTGCCAGGTAAGTATGTTGCTGTATATTTTCTTATTTAAACTAGGAATTAATATGTAACGATAGAAAGTAAGATCTGTACAGCGCCTTTGCGGTGATTTTTCACAAAAACGGCGCTATACAAATCGTCCGAATATTATTATTATTATAACCTTCAGCCTCACAACATACCCCAACCGGGGGTGCCATAGTATCACTGGTTCAGACGGTTGGGAGCAGTTGAGACTCTTGTGCGGTATTCACAATAAAAAAAAAAAATTAAAAATCTATAATATTATTGAAGAGTCAGAATAACAGAAGAGTATGTATGAAACGACGTATGAATGTGAAAAAAGCAAGAAGTGTGTGCCAAGATAGTCCATCTTCAAGGTTCTTCCTCTTTTCCTACCTCTGCGGGAAACAGTCGAGCCTTCTCACGAATGATAAATATATTTTAGATGGCTGAAGGGCCACAAAAGTCTAGAGCAGTCATTCCCAAAGTGGTCTATATCGGCCCCCAGGGGTCGATTCCGACCGGAAAGGGGTCCACATCAGTGAAAAAAAAATTAGGGATGCATGAGACGTAAATGGGGGTCCACGATAAAGAATTCCATTCAGCCAGGCTTTCACCAAAATGTTGGCTTCCGCAAATGTAATAATCCACCTCACAAGTAGTACTTGTGTAGGTATTTACGTAATACGCTATTATAATAGACATTAATTCCCTAATTATACAATTTTTTTGGGGAGGACATTTTGTCGATTTGCTGGTACTTTTTGATTTCAAATCTCTACCGACTAGTGCTTTTTTTACGGAGGATTTTTTCTTGATTTGCTAGTGCTTTTTGATTTGAGATCTCTACCGACTAGTACTATTTTTTGGCGAGTTCGACTTCAATTGAAGTGTTCACCGAGAAGGGTTCATTTCAAAGAACTAGCAGTTCCTAAAGCGTTTACGAAACTTTGAAGTTTTTTCCCAACGCTAAAAAATCAACATGAGAAAACAGGAGGGTCTATACAAAACAGAAAATATCGGCAAGTGGTCTACGAGACTAAAAAGTTTGGGAACCTCTGGTCTAGAGGATCAAATGCGAGTCAGATCATTCTATGCAGAAAAATTCCTCAAAACTGCATATTTAACTGATTTCGACCAAGGTGTCGCTTAGGGCTATTTACCTTTCCAGCGACGATATCTTTGGTAGGGTGTGGAAAGTGAAATTATCGCTACAAACCCCTGTGAAGATAACGTCCTTAATCATAATATTTAAAGCTCTCCAAAAACAGAGCTTTTACATTTTAAAAATTATCACATCGGCAGTCGAGCTTTCGCGCAATGTTCGCTTTTTAAAATGGTAGATGTTAATGAGGGAGATAGAGGGTCCATAAATCAGGGACTTAACCGGCTCGGAGGCTGCGGGGTGCACAGGGGGTGTGGTGAAGCACGGGCAAGGCCGGGTGCTGGAAAAATCCCTGGTTTTTCCGGTTGAAACTAATTTATGGCGAAGAATGATTTGTGGGAGGTATAGGTGGATGGAGGGTGTATTTTTCAAATGATTGCTATATTTAGAACTAATAGTAATAACAGTATTTTTTTAAAGCGTAGTTTTGTGATGGTTCACCTAAGGGGCACTTAACACTAAATTACCCTACTAGATATAAATGTACGAGGCCTGTTCAAAAGAAAAGGTAAATTTTGAATTTTCGCGGGCCTTGTACATTCTATTATCGATTTTTTATCGTTAGGTTGGTACACATATGTTTATCATGTGTTAGCATTATCAGCCTCGTTGGATCAGTGGTTTGTTTTTGACAACTGGAAAGGTTAGTCACGTTTTTGTGTGTTCTTCAATTTTTTACTTTTGAAAAAAATGGATCAAAGAATATGTATTAAATTTTGCGTTAAAAATGGAATGAAATGCTCCGACGCACTTAAAATGTTGACTGTGGCATTCGGCGTGTCTACTTTGTCTCAAAAAGTGTTTATAAGTGGTACAAGCGCTGTACAGATGGCCGAGAAGATGTTAATGACGATGAGCGTCCTGTAGTTGTGGAAAAAAAATCATGGATTTTATTCTTTGATCCGCACAACACACAAAAACGTGACTAACCTTTCCAGTTGTCAAAAACAAACCACTAATCCAAAATGGCTGATAATGCTAACATATGAAAAACATATGTGAAACAACATAACAAAAAGAAAATCGATAGTCAAATGTACACAGCCCGCGAAAATCCAAAATTTACCTTTTCTTTTGAACAGGCTATGTATCTTCCCAACAAAGCTTTCCATTGACATCCTTGGTGTAACCAAGTGACCAGCTGAGGCACGGGGGCTCCATTGGCCTCTCAACAGTTGGGAAGACTGTACAAAGCCCGCAGATACTTCATTAGTAACCTTACTGTTGAATTTGGCAGCCACCTTTGCTCTGGAGCCTTCACATACCTGAAAATGAACCCTTGACTCTGTCTATAAACGGGCGGTCCGTTTGATAGATTCTTCTGTTTTAACAAACGGACTTTGCAATCTTTGGAGCACAGAAGTCAAGTGGGAATGCTGTCCTCGTTCTACCGGTATTTCAATGGAAGATGCTCCAAAGAACTTGCGTTATTAGATCTCTTCGGCACCGGTGCATAGTCGGGAAACTCGCCAAACGCGCGCCCAACATTTGTAACGATTGACTTTCAATAGTTGAGAACGGGTCGCTTTAACAACTCGTTCATATGTTCAACAGCTCGGCTGTGGAACGATTTGCCGGCCTCTGTGTTTCCTCCCTCCTTCAACATGGGCCTCTTCAAGACCCAGGTTCACTCCTTCCTTTCCTCAAGTAGACCATCCAAACAGCATCCCCAAAGATGACATAGGTACTGAGAAAAATTATTTCCCTCAAGGCCTTTTTGTGTGGAGTTAATGTAAAAAAACATAATACAAATTACACTTTTATAGTAAGTAGTACAAAAAAGTATAAAAGAATGTACAAACCTTAGAGTATATGGAGTGGTATCTATCCAAGGCAGTGTAGTCAGTTTTTGATGATTTTTACCTGACTCGGCGGACCTGGGCGTGGCTAAGACCAAGGATAGGATATTTATACATCCATTCATATCACATATCGACATAATGTTTTTGTATATTCGTAAAACCACTTTTTCACAGTATTGTTTTCAACAAAAATATAGCATATGATCTTAAAAACCGTTGAGTTGTGTCAAGTTTAGTGGCATAATGAAAAATGTGGGCGGAGTTCCGCGGTGATCCATGAGCCCAAGGTCATCGCGACAGTACATAGAAGCGGTGTACTATATTTGTTGTCTCTTTCTCTCTCACGGTGTACGGCGTAAAAACCCGGAGAAAGTGATTTATCGCAAGTTTGTGTAGGTTGGGTAAAAAAAATAAGCTCTCTCTCCATACATTGTTACTCTAGGTACATACTTACTAACCTAATCATCATCACGCCGTTTCTCCACAGGGATAGAAAAATTAGATATATTGCCATACAACTCTGTATTAGCACACACATCTTGCTTCATTTACGTTCGTACTTACTCTTCTGTTATTCTGACTCTCAAAATGGCCCGACTCGAGTAATAGATTCATTTGAATTGTCCATGTGTCTTCCTCGGGCGTCCCGCACATCTTCTTCCATTCACTTTTGCGTCATATATTCTTCTCACAAACCCTTTTCTTCGTTCATCCGCTCTATGTGTCCAAACTCGTCCAGGTTATGAACACTGACAGAATGTACACAGAAAGATTTTTCGATGGCTTTATTAATAATTATTTATTTATTTCAGGAATAACCCATCACTGGAGCAGTGGAACCATGGAACTTGATTCGGTAAGTGCTTTCTTAATGTAATTATGATTAACTTAAATATTTAGTTATTTTTTAAATATCCTCTTCGGGCCCAAGCATTTTTTCATAATTAGAATCTCTTCTCAAGTATTTTCATATTCTCTACCACATAACACGATTAGATCACATTTACTAACTCCATTAATGAAAGGTTGAGCGATGTTGGTGCAAATAAAAGAAAATGTTCAAATAAGCGAACCCTGATATATTGCAGTGAGGCATGGAACTGGCAAAGGGAGGGTAAAAGTAGCTGAATGCTGTGGAAATGAGATCCCTGAGGCGTATGTGCGTAAAACCATGTATGACCGTGTTTAAAGTGTGGATATCCGGAAAGAATGCAAGGCAAGTGAACACAAGTAATGAATAGGATTAAGGAAGGGACGATTATATAGTTTAGACATAAGGAGCGAATGAACAAACGAAGGAAAGTGAGAAGAATATATGACGCGAAAGGGAATGCTAATAGGAATCGGGGACGCCCGAGGAAGACATGCCGCCATCAAATGAATCAAATACTTGAATCGGGCCATGTAATGAGTCAGAATAACAGGAGAGTATGTATGAGACGATAAATGAAGCAAGGAGTGTGTGCCGAGACAGAGTCTTATGGCGGTGTGTCCTCTCTGCCTACCCCTGCGGGGGAACGGCACGGTGGTTAGTTAGTTTTTATTTTATTTTTTAGTTAGAATAGAAAATCAATTCCACTGTACTGTCTAAAGCTTAGCAGTTGACAGTTATAATGCAAATTGACGATATAAGTGTTATTTTAAATCTGTTCACTGTTTAAACCAGAGGTTCCCAAACTTTTTTATCTAGTAGACCACTTGTCGATTTTTTCTGTTTTGTATAGACTCCCTGCTTTCCTAGTATTGATTTTTTTTAGCGTTGGGAAAAACTTCAAAGTTTTGTGAACGCTTCAGGAACTGCTAGTTCTTTGAAATGAACCTTTCGCGGTGAACACTTCAATTGTAGTCGAACTCGTCAAAAAATAGTACTAGTCGGCAGAGATCCCAAATCGAAAAGTACTAGCAAATCGACAAAAAGTCCTCCCCCAAAAAGTGCTAGCAAATCAACAAAATTTACCCTCCGAAAAAAAAGCACTAGTCGGTAGAGATTTGAAATCGATAAGTACTAGCAAATCGGAAAAATATCTTCCACAAAAATAATTATTATTAATATAATTGGGGAATGAAAGTCCATTATAAGATAGTATTACATAAGTACCTACATAGGTACTATCTGTGAGGTGGATTATTACATTTGCGGGAAGCCAACATTTTGGTGACGGCCTGCCTAAATGGAATCCACTCTCGTGGACCCCCATTTACGTCTCATGCACCCCCAATTTTTTTTTTCATTGACGTGGACCCCTTGCAGGTCGGAATCGACCCCTGGGGGTCGATATAGACCACTTTGGGAATCACTGGTTTAAACCTTGGAGTAACAATATATGGAAAAAGAGCTAATTATTTTTACCTAATCTATACAAACTTGCGATAAATCACATTATCCGGGTTTTTACGTCGTACACCATGAGAGAGAAAGGGACAACAAAAATAACACACCGCTTTTATGTACTGTATAGATGATCTCGGTCTCCCGCATCTCCGGGGGCTCCACCCACTTGTTTTGAAATGCGACTAAACTCGACACAACTACACGGTTTTTTAGGTTATATTCTATATTTTTGTTAGTAAAAATACTGTGAAAAAGTGGTTATACGAATAAACAAAAACATTATGTCGACATGTGCTATGAATGGATGTATAAATACCCAAGCCCTAGTCCTAGCCAGGCCCAGGTCTGCCGAGTCCGGCAAAAATCATCAAAAACTGACTACACTACCTTGGATAGGTACCACTCTATGTACTCTAAGGTTTAAACATTAACATTGATAACATTTGATCAAATAAGATTATTTATTTTTTAATGGCATAACCATTTTTTGTAGTTATAAAAAGTCGTACGACTTTTATGACATTCAGATAAAAAATCCACTTTGCACAAAGATTAAAATGAAAATATATACTTAAGGCCGTATTACACGGCGATTAGGGACGGAGAACTTTTAACGGCGCCGTTTTAATATCCCCTTTTAATCCCCTGTAAACAAAGCCCAATGAAGCGCCATCAAATGCCAAGCAAACTTTACAAAACCTATAAAGATAAATTATTTTAGAATGCAAGCTTTTTCTGTACTACGGTCGAAAGCTTTTGGTTTTTTAAACGACCCCGTAAAGACATTATCAGGCATGTAATCGCACACGCCTTTCCATCACTTATGTAAAAATACAAATCTTCATTTTATTTATTTATTTTTTGGCAAAAAAAGACATTTTTTTTTCGCACAAGAATCCCAACCTTCTTTTGCCCACAACCCACTTTGAACCTTTTTTTTCTAGAGAGGTAAGGTTGTCTAAGGTTTAAAAGTATTTGACTATTCAGATCTGGTCACCGAACACGGCTAGAGCCATTTCGAGCAACTTTTTGATTCTGAATGGTGGTCTACCACTGCCACTTTTTTTCAAGAAACCAAAATAATACAAAAATTTCAATAATATCGCAATGCTGATAAGTTCCGGATGTTTCCAACATCTTTTCCAAATTAAAAAATCCGTACCAATATAAAATCCACATATCATTGCATAAAAAGCTTAAAATATTTTAAATGCTGACATCAATTTCATTATGAAGGATATAAATATTTTACAGTATTAATACGTTAAACGTCTGTCTTAAACACTTGCTCAACGTGCTAGTTACAAACGGAAGTGCTGCCATCTCTAATATTAAAAGAGCAGTTTCGAAGTTCAGCTAGTTAAAATATCAAGAATTCGTTATAATTTAAACATTGACGTCATCTTCATTACGAAGGATTTGAATATTTTACAGTATCAATACGATAAACGTCTGTCTTAAATACTTGTTCAACGTGCTAGTTACAAACAAAAGTGCTGCCATCTCTAATATTAAAATAGAAGTGTCGAAGTTTAGCTAGTTAAAGTATCAAGAATATCGTTATGCTGATAAGTTCCGGATGGTGCCAACATCTTTTCAAATTTAAAAAATCCCTACCAAAATACAATCCACATATCATTAGATAAAAAGCTTAAAATATTTAAAAATGTTGACATCAACTTCATTAAGAAATATATAAATTAGCGCTATGACCGCTCCGTTAGAAATACTTCAAAGAACTACTTCTTTTGGCGGCAGTTCCCACTTCCTTCATTATTCATTAAACAAATACTTCAATTCAAGTTGGCAGTTCCGCTCATATGTTTATTTTAGCGTAGTGACCGCTCCGTGTGAACTACTTCATTTTGCGGCAGTTTAAACTCCATCAATTTAGTTTCATCGAACAGATACATCAATTGAAGTAAGATTCGAAAAAACACCAGGAATCGGTTCCAAAAAGAACTGGATAAACAACCGGTTCCTCGATGGTCACCGATAGCTGGAACCGCAACACACCCAATTCTGATATCGACCATCTCTAATTTCAAATATCTTTTTGGGGAGTTTGACTTTAATTGAACTGTTCGCTGCAAAGGGTTCATTTTAAAGAACCAGCAGTTCGTGAAGCATTAACAAAACATTAAAGTTTTTCCCAACGCTAGTATAATTATTTTACAGTATTAATACGCTAAACGTCTATCTTAAACACTTGCTCAACGTGCTAGCTACAAACGGAAGTGCTGCCATCTCTAATATTAAAAGAGAAGTATCGAAGTTTAGCTAGTTAAAATCTGTCGGGCAGCCCACTGATATGCCTTTGGGAAAAGTAGCATTTTACGAGATTGATTTAGAGACCCCCCAAGAAGGAGGTGGACTCGAGCAGCCAAATAATATGCTCCGCTGGACACCTCCATAATTAATCTCTAACTTGAGCAATATCTCCTGGCACGGGCGTGAATATTCTAGACGGGGGGGAGTATTGTGGAAATTTCCGGGCTGTGATCTTCGTTGCATATTACATAGATGGCGCTTTGTGTCGCGAAGACTGCCAGAAGCGTGCGGTTGTATTTTATTTATTTATTATTAACGCCCTGATGGGCTTTTACATAGTAATTTAACATAAGTAAGTGCATGAGTACAGTTTAAAAAGGATATACATGAAATAATACAGTAAAACGTTTTGAGAAATGAATAGCAAAAAAAATAAAAATACAAAAAATAATAATTAATAATAGTTCCAATACATTAATGATAAGTTAATATTTCATTTAAAAGTCTTTTAAATTTTGGCAAATTCATATAAAAAATATTATTATTTGAGGTGTATTCATTCCCGAGTGTATGTAGGCGAGAAATGGGTGCATGTATGTGGTAGTTGGTAGTGACATTATTGTTGCAAAAAAGTATATTTTGCCGAGTTGCTCGCTGAGGTACTCTGAAGTTGATGAGGTGCAGGAGTTCACAACAGTCGAATTCGGAGTGAATTATTTTGAACAGAAAAGTTAAGTCGGCTATTTTCCTTCTGTTTTCTAGGGTGTGGATTTTGAGTGTGTTTAAAAGGAATGTGTAATTTATGTGTTGAATTGGAATGTGTAGTTTGAAGTTTATGAAACGTAAAAATTTGCGCTGTACACGTTCAATATTGTTTACGTGGATTAGATAGTATGGGGACCACACTATAGAATTGTATTCTAATAGACTACGTACTAACGACAGGTAGGCTATTTTTATGATGGATATAGAAAATAAGATATACTACAAACCAACACTAAATAACGATATAAACAATCTGTTGCCATGACCATTTCTGTGAAGAATATAATCACCGGTGCTTTTATTGAAGTTATGATCTTTATCAATAAGATGATAAGCGAATTAAAAAAAACGTAATTATTTAAACATCTAAGATGTTCCTTAAATTAAAAGTTAAATAATGTCCTCAGTCTTGCACAAAGTTATTTTTCATTTGTTTAAATATGTCTAACTACTGAGTGTTTTTTAAATTTTATTTGTAAAGTGAATACCGCACAAGAGACTGTCAACTGTCCCAACCGTCTAGAGCCAGTGAGACTATAGCATCCCCAATTGGGGTATGTTGTGAGGCTGAAGGTAGTGGGGAGGGGAAGGAGATGGAGAAAGGAGGGTCGGAAAGTATATGGCTATTCAGATCTGGACACCAAACACGACTAAAAGGGATCCAAATGATAATTTAGTCTCCTTCAACGGAAGTAATCTTCCCAACAAACCTTCCATTGAGATGCTTGGTGTAACCTTAAGTGACCAGTTAAGGCACCGGGGCTCCATCGAAGCCAGAGTAAAGTTAGCCTCTCAGAAGTTGGGCGTGTTGTACAGGGCCCGCAGATACTTCAATAGTACACAACTGCTGACCTTGTACAAATCGCAAGTACGCCCCACTGTTGAATTTGGCACCCCCGTCTGGTCTGGAGCCCCTAAATACCTGAAAAAACCCCTAGACTCTGTGCAGAAATGGGCGGCCCGTTTGATAGATTCTCCTATCTTAACAAACGGATTGCAAACTTTGGAGCACAGACGTCAGGTGGGAATGCTGTCCTTGTTCTACAGGTATTTCAATGGAAGACGCTCCGAGGAACTTGCGTCATTGATCCCTTTGGCACCGGTGCATAGTCGGGAAACTTGCCAAACGCGCGCCCAACATTTGTACACGGTTGACGTTCAATACATGAGAATGGGTCGCTTTTCCGACTCATTCTTGTGTTCAACTTCTCGGCTATGGAACGATTTGCCGGCCTCTGTGTTTCCACCCTCCTTCGATGTGGGCCTCTTCAAGACTCAGGTACACTTCTTCCTTTCCTCATAAAAACCCTCCACACAGCATCCCCAAAGATCACATAGGCCCTGAGGGAAATTGTTTTCCTCAAGGCCTCCTGTGTGGAGTTATTGTAAAAAAAAAAAGAAGCGATTACAAGCAACGGCAACGCTCCGATTCTAAAGTCTTTCATCAGGGCGATATTTAAAGTATCTACCAGTCAGGAACGTATTGAAAATATGCTTTATGTGAATTAAATGTGTAATGACACATATTGATTTAATTACAAGTTTTTGGCGCACGTCGGGATTTAACCCGCTATCTTTGGATTCGTACTCGACCATGGAGGCCGTCATTTGCTTTGTATAAAAAAAATTAAATAATTATTTGTTCTGTCTACTTCGTCCGTAAAAGATTCACGATATGTGATGATTTTTACCTAAGCGTTGGGTATTTAGATATATATTCGCAATAGTATTATGGTAAACGTTTTTGGCACGCCACTGGGTGCAAATGTTGGCACCTCGATACGAAGCCTTTTCGGAGGCTGTGTTTATTTCTTGTTTGATTCGAGATCGGCGATTGGTTATTGGTAGCTCCAGAGTCATCAAACGACGCAGACTTAATTTCCTGACTGACTCTTAGAAGCATCTACAAATTAGTTGGTCCTCTATTGGGTCTTGCTAGAAATACACAGATGCAATAAACTCAGAAACAGTTTGATTATTTGTGAGGTTGTGTGGATATTTGTGGTTGATGCAAAGCTACACAGCGTTTTTATTATTTAGATGAACAAAATAGGTCATGCATCTGTTCTTCTTCCCCACGTCTCTTATTCTGAAATTCGTTCACAGCTTCTAGAGTTGATTCTCTCAAATATCAACAATGCAATGTTTCGCGTTGAATGATACATCGATTTTAGGTCAAAGACGTTATTCCACTTGTATTTGCAAATGAACTTAGGTCAAGTGGTTTGAACCACTGTCACATTTTAACAAACTAACTAACCACCAAGCCGCTTCCCCGCAAGGGTAGGCAGAGAGGATGGACCACCAAAAAAACTCTGTCTTATTTATTTATAGACTAACGGACCATTGTCCAATTGCAAAAAAAATGCACAAAACGAAATAGGAAAAAAAAGCAACAGAGAAAGAACAGCACACACATAATATTAAATGTAGCAATGACAAAAATAGGACAAAATATACATGTGAAAGAATATTCAAATCAAAATCAAGGACAAGTCAAAATTTTGGTAGAGTCGTAAAAAATGGCAAAAATCATCAATCAATCTCGGCACACACTTATTACTTTATTCACATTCATACATCATTTCACACGTATGTTATTCTGACTCTTGACTTGGCCCGACTCAAGTATTTGATTTCCTTGATCGCGCCATGTCTTCCTCGGGTGTCCCCGACTTCTTGTTCCATTCACTTTTGCATCATATGTTATTTTCACACCCCTTTCTTCGTTCGTTCGGTCTACTTACCCAAACCATCTAAGTGACCCTTTTTTAATCATATTCATGCATCAATCTTGAATTTTATCCGGATATCCACTTTTACATCATTTTTTGAAGAGGTAATTGATTTTATTGTCCTGTCTAGGACAATAATATACAAGAGAGAGCGCTGTAGAGAGAGCTGTAGTCAGTTTTTACGAGGTTTTCCGAACTTGGCTAGACCTGCACGTGACTAGGACTAGGGCTAGGGTTTTTACACATCCATTCATAGCACATGTTGACATAATGTTTTTTTTTATTCATATAACAACTTTTTAACAGTATTCTTACAAAATATATACAACATGTAACCTAATAAACCGTTGAGTTATGTCAATTTATTTTGCGTATCATAATAACGTGTGGGCGGAGTCAACAGAGACGCGGGACACGAAGAACATTCTAACAATACTTTAAAGTGCTGCGATAATTCGGGAAAATTTGTCGTCTCTTTCTTTCTCGTGGTGTACGACGTAAAAACCCGGAGAAAGTGATTTATCCCAAATCTGTGTAGGTTGGGTAAAAAAAAATTAGCTCTCACTCTCCATATATTGTTACTTCAAGGGAATAACAAAGGCATCTGATTCCCATTCGGGCGTCGCGGGTTCAATTCCTCTGCTAGCTAAGTCCTCCATCATTGCGCAAGCAACATCTTCCGCTTATTATGATGGATATAGGAGTTCTTAAAAAAACGACAGGTCATACTATACTTGACAAGTTACAAACCGTTTTCAAATTTGACAGTATCCCCGTGGAGGTGGCAGGGGGCGTCAAATCACCAGCTGCCCATGAATAGTTAACGCGTGTTTGAAACGGTTGCCATGGATACCGACCCGCCGCCTGGTGACGTCACCCACCCCCCCTGATTAAATATTACGCAATTAATTTATATCCCGCTTCTACCTGGGTGAGTCGCGAGCAATCTGATATTCACAGAAAGTTGATAAATTTATTTTGCGCCCAAGAAATCAAAGTTCAAAAACACACATTAAATATTGATTATGAGAAAATTGATTGTTTTATAAATCACGTATAGGTCTCATTTAGGTGTCCCACTAACTAACTAACTAATCATCACGCCGTTTCTTCGAAGGAGTAGGCAGAGAGGACGAACCGTCATATAACTCTGTCTTGGCACACACTCTTACCAGTGTTACCCCCCCCCCCCCTAAAAAAATTTTTTTTTGGCGAGGAATCCTTTCTTTATAATAGAAAAATCTTCTTCGTGGAACTTTTCTGGCACCAGGAACCGGTTTTAAAAAGAGCTGGATAAATAACCGGTTCCTCGCCAGTCACCGGTAACTGGAACCGCAGGTACACCCAATTTCCGAAATCAACCATCTCTACTCACTTGTGTTTTACTAAAAGATGTTTTTGTTTATGCTATCTTCTGAAATAATGTCTTTATATATTTCTTCAAATTACCTGTTAATGGTATAAGTGTTTTTTTTTTAATAGCTACTAATATTCGTTTCTCTCACCCTTCACTAAGAATAGTTTAATTAAGAAATGTGAAGTTTTTTGTCGTTTTATTGTATTTTCGTGCGGCTGAATACATTTCCTTCCAAACAAAAATAAAATTGCACGAAGTTTTCCTGTAAATACAAACGGTAATGTCACATTTCTTTCACTCGCACTGACGTAAGCAAACTACAAATATTTATCACTCGACTTAAAGCAATGCGGAATATCTCTATTGAGAAAATATTTATTCAACAAGTGATAAACGGTTCATTTAAATATGCAAACAACAGGTTTCAAAAGATAAGAACTCCTGGAAAAAAATGATAAATGCCCGGTGACTATTGGCACCTACGGCATACTAGAGGTTAACCTTTCCCAAACTATGATGTGTAACGACTACACATTACTTTTAATAACTTCAATATCTCTATAACCATCATAAAATCTCATCTTTAAAATTACACTCAAATTACCGTTGTTGTGTTTAGGTTAAGTGAATAAACTGTAAATAATTTTAAAGTGACTAGTTTCGACGTAATTTCGATTTTTAAGAAAATATTTTAATCTTTAAATATCAGTGTTTTTAAATGCAGTGCCATAGCCCGAGAATGGTCACATGCTTTGATGACCACCGGCCCAGGAACTGGCAGGGGGCCGGGGGAGTGCCGATCTCGACCGACTGCTCCCGAACGCGAGCGATGTTTTCAACAAATGTTTTTTTTACTGAGAGAGGCGGCCTTTTTTGTCAATTCAATACAATCATCAGCACCATATTTTTTATTTGTTCGTTAGTTCTACTTTTTGCCTGCGCATAGAACCTGTTAGATATGTCGTGGCGCTTTCGCAGCTGCCTGACGTGTTTTAGTCTTTCTTGTTATTTTTCGCCAAATAAGTAGGATATTTCACAAATCACTTCTTTAAAATTCCTGTACTGTATGACAAATTCAGAAAGTCCATTCTTTTAATTTCGCTCCCATGCCCTAAATCGGAAAAAAATAAATTAAATAATAATCATAATTTTAAGTTAATAATTGTGTCTATCTGATGGGACCTGCCAGGTAAGTATGTTCCTGTATATTTTCTAATTTAAACTAAGAATTAATATGTAATGATAGAAAGTAAGATCTGTACAGCGCCCTTGAGGTGATTTTTCACAAAAAACGGCGCTATACAAATCGTCCAAATATTATTGTTAAATACTGGCTTCATGTTTTAGGTATTCCTCCATAATACATTAACGCATTGAATGAAAATATAGGGTTTATATAAATTAGCACTTATCGGGCACAAATGAGATGTTTTGTGAAAATCGGGAATAGATTCGATAAAGTAGGTATATTCATTCTAAAAATCCACTTTATGATGCGGAGATACGCAAATAGTGTGCGGGAAGATACGACGCTATTCACATCTCACTCTCACTTGACTTCGCTTTCGGGTATCACTTGGAGGTGGTCCTCTCGCCCGTTTTTTTGAGCGTCAACCGATGGTTTTTTCGTGTTTTTAGCTTCAAAATTTCAATTATTATCATTGTTGACATCAAATATGATTATTTGAAGCGATTTGCTATGAATATTCTTATTTTTATGATTTAAAATCGCAAATTATTACCTGTGTAATGATTACACAGCGCCGGAACGCGAAGAATAATTTAGCACAATAAGGGGAAGGTTAATGGATTAAAAAAAATGATGCATCGATTAGAAACAATAAATATTAATATATACACAGTAATTCAAAACATGTTTAGAGTATATTTATATAAACTCATACATATAAAACTTTTTAATTAGTATGATGCGAAAGGGAATAGAAGAAGAAGTCGAGGACGCCCGAAAAAGGCATGGCACGATCAAATAAATCAAATCGTGGCGCTTTCGCAGCTGCCTGACGTGTTTTAATCTTTCTCGTTATTTTTCGCCAAATAAGTAGGATATTTCACAAATTACTTCTTTTAAATTACACTAAAATTACCGTTGTTGTGTATAGGTTAAGTAAATAAACTCTAAATAATTTTAAAGTGTCTAGTTTCGACGTAATTTCGATTTTTAAGAAAATATTTTAATCTTTAAATATCAGTGTTTTAAACGCAGTGCAATAGCCCGAAAATGGCTTGCTTTGACCCTTGTCCAGATGTGTCCCTTCGACCGCCCGGGGACCGGCAGGGGGGCGGGGGAGTGCCGATCTCGACCGACTGTTCCCGAACGCGAACAAACCAGGCACCCAACAAATCACCCAAGTGACACCCTTACAGATGAAAGCCAGATGACATTTCCCCACGTTGATCTAAATCTGTTAGGGTGGCCGCATTCCATCTTACATAAACATCACAATTTAACAAGATCTGTACAGCGCCCTTGAGGTGATTTTTCACAAAAACGGCGCTATAAAAATCATCCAAATATTAAATACTTGAATCGGGCCATGTGAAGAGTCAGAATAACAGAAGAGCGTGTATTATACGATTCAAGTCAGTAGTTCATTTAAGCGTTCATTCATTTCATTAAAAGAACTATTAAGGTGAACTTTATTTCGGCGAAGAACCGGTTCCAGTTCTTTTCACTTTCTAAACTACACTATAATATAAATATAAATTCAAATCAAAAATCTCTCTTTTGCGAGTTCGACTTCATTTGAAGTGTTCACTGCGAACAAAGTAAGGAGTGTGTGCCAAGACAGAGTTATATGGAGGTCTATCCTCTCTGCCTACCCCTGGTAGGAAACGGCGTGACGGTTATTTAGTTAGTTTAGTTGATCTATGAAATAGCCCTTTAGTTTTTCTTGTCTACTTTGCAATTCCTGAACTAAGAAGCTTAGAGCTTTACTGCGTAGGCTGTCATTTGCGTTTGCCTAAAAGTTCACGGCAGGTCAAATTTAAATCGCCGTATTTATGTGAATTTTTCTTCCTCTCAAAATGCTTCCGCTAACAATTTTTTTTATTTAATAATTCCATTCCGCAATATTCCGGATTCTGTGAAATACGGCCGAAAGTTTGTTCGTTATCGTTTTGTTGACTTTACGGATTGTTGGCACAGGAAAAATTCCTAACGTGAGATCAAAAACAAAGCCATTATCAGAAGCTTTCATCTTATTTACGGGCTTATGTTTTTGTTTTCCCAGACTTTTAACAAATCTGAGATAATTTTTTAGACTGGCAAATAGCCGGTCCTCCATCATTGCATAAGCAACATCTTACGCTAATCATTTATTTATTTAATTTAAATGCCTTTATGGGCTTTTACATAACTGTGTAACACATTATATAAAATAATAAGTGACATAAAAAAAGCACGGAGTAAGTGATTACCACCCAAAAAAATAAGTAAGTTAATAGAAATATTACAATGCAATAAATTAACAGTTATATTTTTGAAAGAGGTATGCTATTATAGCCTTCTTGTAACTAGATTCAGTGCAGTTGAATATATCTACTATTTCAGCGATAGAATTACTCACTGCATGCAATCTAGGTACAAGTGAATATTTAAATGACTCAGTCCTGATATTATTGTAGAATTTAAAAATAATTTTGGATCGAGTGGTTCTGTTAGGTACATGGAAAGTAATTAAACTAAGAAAAGCTGTCTATAATACTATTAACTTGAAATAACAATATATGGAGGGATAGCTAATTTGTTTTACCCAACCCATCCGAAATTGTAATAAATCACTTTTTCCGAATTTTTACATCGTACACCATGAGAGAGAAAGAGACCACAAATTTCTTGGACCGCTTCTATATACTGTCGCAATGATCTTAAGCTGGCTATCTTCGCTGGTTAACGGCGGGACTCCGCCCACATTTTTTATTTTGCCACTAAACTTGACACAACTAAACGGTTTTTTAGGTTAGATGCTATATTTTTGTTGATAAAATTACTGTGAAAAAGTGGCTATACGAATACACAAAAACATTATGTCGATATGTGATATGAATGGATGTATAAATACCGTAGCCTTAGTCTTAGCCACGCCCATTTGCGCCGAGTCATGTTTAAATCATCAAAAACAAGTCCAAAACTGACTTCACTGCCTTGGCTTGGGCTACCTCTAGTATACTCTAAGACTATTAACAATTTTCAAAATAAAAATCAAGTCGGAAACAAGCCTCCTGTCTGAGAGTGATCATAATTTTAATTATTTCATTAAATAATTATAATTTATGGTTTCAATAGGTAGACCGAGTTTGTAGTTAATGTGTCTTAGAAATTTAGGTTGCAATTTTTCAATGGAATCAGTGGATTTTAAAGGACCAGACAGAAGAATTATATTCGACTTGACTTCGAACTAATGAAGAGTACAGGATTCTTAATGTTGAAATATTTATAAATTCGCTGGCATTTCGAAGAATAAAGCCTAGCAATTTTAAACCTTTACTTGTTATTATATTGATATGTGAGAGAAAATTTTATTTTGAATCGAAAGTAATGCCGAGGTCAATAATTTCGTTGACAGGCGTAAGGGAAATATTATCAATTTTATATTCAAAGTCTAATAGATGATTGATTTTTAAAAATTCTGATTGAGTGGCATTTGCTTATGTTCAAAACAAGTTTGATAGGTTTACACCAATCATGTAATTTATTTAAATTAAATTGAATGTGAAAACCTTCACCTATGGTTTTTTATGAGTTTGAAGAGTTTCAGATCATCTGCGAATGCACATTTTATTTTTTTATTTTTATACGAATACCACACAAGGAAGGCCGGGGAGTATCTGGCTATTCGGATCTGGTTACCAAACACGACTAAAGCCATTTCAAGCAACGTTTCAATTCTGAATGGTGGTTTTTCACCAGGTTGATAGTCAGTATAGAGTATCTACCACTCTGGAACGTGCCGCAAATTTAGTTTTTATTATTTTTATGTGGATTATGTGAATTATGTGTTATGAAACATATTAATTAAATAAAAGTTATTGGCGCGCGCCGGGTTTGAACCTGCGACCTTTGGATTCGTAGTCAAGCGTCTTACCACTCGACCGTGGTGGCCGTCAATGCACATTGTTATCAAATACATTAATTTTGTCATTAACAAAGAGCAGAAAAAGTAATGGGCCTAAATGTGAACCTTGGGGTACACCACTTGTAGCTATGAATTTGTAAGATAGCTTAGAGTTATTTGTTACATGGAGAATTCTGTTCGTTAGGTAGCTTTTTATCCATTCTAACAAATCACCTTCTACGAGTATACCGAGCTTGCAAAAGTTTATTAAGTAAGATTTTACGGTTAACCTTGTCAAATTCTTACATGGCAGTAGGAGGTGTTTAAATATTGTCTGATTATCCGCAACCCGGGAATGTTTGTCTTTCTTTAAAAATATATAAAAATATGTATAAAAATATATAAAAACAATGTATATCGATATCACCCTGAAACGTGGAGTGATACTGCATTTTCCGTGTTGGGTGAACAGATTTGAGAAGCCAGGATTTTTTTCGTCTCCTAGCCCTTTCCACTCACTCCAGCCTCACAACAAAACATGTTGTGAGGCTTGCGATAAATCACTTTCTCCGGGCTTTTACGTCGTACACCATGAGAGAGAAAGGGACAGCAAATTTCATGGACTGCTTCTATATACTGTAAGGATGATCTTAAGGTCCTGGTTAACGGCGGGACTCCGCCCACATTTTGTATTATGCCACTAAACTTGACACAACTAAACGGTTTTTTAGGTTAGATGCTATATTTTTGTTGATAAAAATACTGTAAAAAAGTGGCTATACGAATAAACAAAAAAATTATGTCGATATGTGATATGAATGGATGTATAAATACCGTAGCCTTAATCTTAGCCACGCCCAGGTGCGCATAGTCATGTTAAAATCATCAAAAACAAGTCCAAAACTGACTTCACTGCCTTGGATAGTTACTACTCTACCAACTCTATGGTTTTACCGCACATAAGCCTTAAGGATCTCATTTCTTCAGCACAAATTAAAAATAAGAAAATGGAGCTTCGACACCTCAATTTTGATTTAGCAAAACAATAAACTCCAATACGAAACTAAATTTTTTTTCTTACTTATTATTTTGAAAGCGACAAAAAAAACCGACGACGAAGAAGCAAAAGCACCAACAAGCGACACGTTGTTCACCTAAAACTTCTTCTTCTTCTTTTTTTTCATATTACAGTGTTGTTGAATACAAAATCGAATGGCGAAATGGTAGGATAGGTAGGAACTGGATGACAAACGAAAAGGTGAGAACCTAACAAATCGTCTATTTGAAATTCAACACCCACTGTTTCCAGACGGTTGGGAACAGTTGGGATTTTGTTGCGGTATTAACATAAAACAAGAAAACTGGATGTAACCAAAAATAGGAGCTCTGTTTTAAGGTGATTTTTATTTAAAGCAGTAAAATTTGAGTCAAACACCGCAGTCGTAAATATGGAATGCTTGCATACGGCATGTTTCACACTTGTTGACATAAATACAAGTTTTTCCAGACTGCATCCAAAAGGTGCACTCTTTCGTCGTAATGATAGTTAAATTCCGATAGGAAAGCGCACCAGAAGAAAAAGACAATTGGCTATCCTATTCTCACGGCCTCCATGGTCAAGTGGTTAGGCGATCGACTACGAATTCAAAGGTCGCGGGTTCAAACCCGGCGTGCGCCAATAATTCTATTTAATTGATACGTGTCGTAACACATTTAATTCATATAAAAAATATATTTACTGCACGTTCCAGAGTGGTAAATACTCTAATTATCGCCCTGGTGAAAGACCCCATTCAGAATCGAAACGTTGCTTCAAAATGGCTTTAGCCTCGTTTGGTGACCAGATCTGAATAGCCAGGTACTTCCCAACCTCCCTCTTCCCAATCTCCTTTTCCTTCTCACTACCTCCAGCCACACAACATACCCTATTTGGGGATGCCATAGTCTCACTCTAGACGGTTAGCAGTAGTTGAGACTCTTGTGCGGTATTTATATATTTTTTAAATATTTAAAAAAAACGATGGGTTGTGTAAATACGCCAAGCTCTGCCTTCGAAGACTGGTGCGAGAACAGTTCCGCTGAGTTATTCCAGGTTCTATCCTGCGGTGCAAAATTTGGTCCGTCGATGGCTAACCTCAGATAAGAGAGTAGGCATGCTTAGCTTACATAAAGGCTTACTCAACTCTGGCTTCGATGGAGCCACTTTGTTTGAGATGGTCCTTCCGAGAATTTCGATAGAAATTTTCTTATTCTGTATTACTCCATGCAGCAGCTCTAAATCCTGGGGGATGTGAGTATCACCCTTTGCTATGCAAATGATACACTGCAATTGTAACTACTTCCTTTTCTAAGAGAGAGTTGGGCAAACATTTCAACTGTAGGACCGCATTCAGAATTTAACCGTTGAATAATTAACAATTTTTTTTTTAACGTCACTTTGTAGATTTCTTATACAAGCAATAATAAGCACGATTTATCTGTAAGCTTTCTATGGGTAGTTAGAAAAAAGTCTAAGGTTTTATGTAAAGGTTTTTTACTGTAATCTTTTATGTTCTATTGAAAATAATAACAATAATAAATCTTTATTTTAAAAAAATTATTTCAATGCAGTAATAACAGCAAAATAATAAAAAAATAAAAGCAGAGTAATCATATAAATTACATAGGGTGTATAAAGGTGTAGGTACATTTATATATTTTAACAAGAGATCTTTACATTGTAAACAATGTATATATATATGTATGTATTACAGAAACATTAATTAAATAAAAATATAGACCCTTAGAGTATACAAGAGGTAGCCCAAGCCAAAGCCAGTGAAGTCAGTTTTGGACTTGTTTTTGATGATTTTAACATGACTCAGCGCACCTGGGCGTGGCTAAGACTAAGGCTACGGTATTTATACATCCATTCATATCACATATCGAAATAATGTTTTTGTGTATTCGTATAGCCACTTTTTCACAGTATTTTTATCAACAAAAATATAGCATCTAACCTAAAAAACCGTTTAGTTGTGTCAAGTTTAGTGGCAAAATAAAAAATGTGGGCGGAGTCCCGCCGTTAACCAGCGAAAATAACCAGCTTAAGATCATTACGACAGTATTTAGAAGCCGTCCAAGAAATTTGTTGTCTCTTTCTCTCTCATGGTGTACGATGTAAAAACTCGGAAAAAGTGATTTATTACAATTTCGGATGGGTTGGGTAAAACAAATTAGCTATCCCTCCATATATTGTTACTTCAAGTATAGACCATTATCCGTATTTGCTTAATACATATAACTTAGTTTTTGTATATTTATATACAGTTATAACTTTTTTTTTCTCGTAATCTGCCTCACTAGGCAAGCCTGTGTTGAGGCAGTAATTTTTGCCGATTGTTTTGGTTACTTCAAATTAAATTAATCTATGGTTACTAAAATGACAGTAAAAGTTGCAGTTTTCAATCCAGCGAAGGCATTTTTGAACGTTTTACTAAAATTCCAGTATGCATTTCATAAAGAATCTAAAGGATATCTGTTTAATAATCATATTCATTGAAAACCTTAGACATTTTCTTAACCACTTATCGAAAATTACAGAAAAATTAAAAACTAAAAAGTGTGTATTTTTTTATGCTATTCCTCAAAGTAGACTATCAGTTGGTTTGTAGCGGTAAAAAATCTCGAATGGTGAGCTCTGGCGTCATTAAATTTGGAATTCTAAGATCACATCAACTTTTTTCAGCTGCCAACGTCATTTCCATGATTGAAATGCAAAGGTAGATTTTTTCACTGAACGGAAAATTCCAAGAAGTGTGAACAGTACCGCTTTGAAAAGAAAAGCAAAGCCGCCGATTTGTATGCAAGTTTTCGACTCTTAGGTCCTAGATAGGCGGTCGAAACTGATTTTCTCTTCAAGGAAGAGTATCGATATTTTAAAAAAAATATTCGTTCTATTTCGTCGAAAGCATGAAAAAATCACCTCAATTCTGGCACACGGACACGACTGTACCACATTTTCACCGACGTATTAATGAAAGACTTAAATTAGATGTAAGAATTTTTTCGTTTTAAGTAAGCTCGGCGGGCCGCACGCGGTACGCGGGCCATAGTTGCCCCGCCCTGGTCCCCATAAATGTATATCTGGAAGGCACCGGCCATTTGGAGTTTCCCCCGGAGCCACAGAAACTTCCGCCAGCCGCTGTAACTTCGTTTCCGTTCTAGCTTTGACTGCAACTCAGACGTAGACTCACTGTACCTAAACGCAATCCCGACACCAATTTCGGAGAGCGAGCTTTTGCCGTAGCAGGCCCCACAGCTTGGAATAACCTCCCTTCATATCTGCGAAAGATTGACAGCTCAATTGAGTTCAGAGCAAAACTAAAGACTCATCTTTTTAATTATCATACCCACAATAACGTCAATTTCCTCAACTAGAGTTTTGATCACTAAATCCGAGTGCTATACATAGTATATATATTTAGTTAAATATTACTCACTTCACTTTTTTTTCTACCCTAGGTCCGACAGCACGGGCAAAAACTTATTTATTTTTATTTGGATGATTTTTATAGCGCCGTTTTTGTGAAAAATCACCTCAAGGGCGCTGTACAGATCTTGTTAAATTGTAATGTTTATGTAAGATGGAATGCGGCCGCCCTAACAGATTTAGACCAACGTGGGCGAATGTCATCTGGCTGTCATCTGTAAGGGTGTCACTTGGGTGATTTGTTGGGTGCCTGGTTCATTCGCGTTCGGGAACAGTCGGTCGAGATCGGCACTCCCCCGCCCCCCTGCCGGTTCCCGGGCGGTCGAAGGGACACATCTGGACAAGGGTCAAAGAAAGTGGCCATTCTCGGGCTATTGCACTGCATATAAAACGCTGATATTTAAAGATTAAAATATTTTCTTCAAAATCGAAATTACGTCGAAACTAGTCACTTTAAAATTATTTACAGTTTATTCACTTAACCAATACACAACAACGGTAATTTTAGTGTAATTTTAAAGAAGTAATTTGTGAAATATCCTATAAAGAACCATTATAAATATTTGCTAATTTTAATATGTTAGTTGTTAGTCACTAGTTATAAGAATTAAGCATAAGTTAATATTTTTTAATTTTTTTTTATTTACTTAACTTCATGTTTATTTACAATATTTTATTTACATTGTCCTCCACGCTAGGAGTTCACCTGTGATGTGGAGGACATTTTTCGAATTACATGATAAAACAATTGAAATTAAAATTACAAATAAAAGAAAATATAGAAGAAAATACAAAAGAAGATATATAAAAGAAGATGTATAAAAGAAAAGAAAATATAATAATAACAAATAGAAACAAAATAGAGCCACTTTAAAACAAACAATTTTTTTAAATTTTATTTTTTTATTATTGTACAACAGATATAAACCCAATAACAGTACAATGGAACAACAAGTAAGGAAATTAAAATTATAAAATTTATAAGTTTTTTTAACTTCTGTAAGTTATCTGAAAATATATCAAAATATATAGATCAGTGATTCCCAAAGTGGTCTATATCGACCCCCAGGGGTCTATGACAACCTGCAAGGGGTCTACGTCAGCGAAAAAAAGATTTGGGGGTCCATGATATGAAAATGGGGGTCCACGGTAGTGGATCTCAACATACAATGATAGTACCTATTTAGGTACTTACGTAATACTATCTTATAATGGACTTTAATTCTCTGATTATATTAATAAAAATATTTTTTGCGGAAGATATTTTGCCAATTTGCTAGTACTTTTCGATTTCAAATCTCTACCGACTAGTGCTTTTTTTTCGGAGGGTATATTTTGTTGATTTGCTAGCACTTTTTGGGGGAGGATTTTCTGTCGATTTGCTAGTACTTTTCGATTTCAAATCTCTACCGACTAGGAGAGTAATTTTTGTTGATTTGCTAGCACTTTTCGATTTGGGATCTCTGCCGACTAGTACTATTTTTTGACGAGATCGACTACAATTGAAGTGTTCACCGCGAAGGATTCATTTCAAAGAACTAGCAGTTGCTGAAGCGTTCACAAAACTTTAAAGTTTTTCCCAACGCTAAAAAAAATCAATACTAGGAAAGCAGGGGGTCTATACAAAACAGAAAAAATCGACAAGTGGTCTACGGGACAAAAAAGTTTGGGAACCTCTGATATAGATGATGTATTTGACAGAATTATACCTCTTGCCATGCTATGCTGAGCCAAAACATCTGTCCGACCACAGGGTATTCTGAACATTGCATGATTTCTACTGCGACAGTATTTTTCTGGTACGAATAAGCAGTAGCATGCCAAGAGGTATGGACAGTCGATTAAGTGATTTATAATTTTAAAGCCTATTGTCATGAGACCAGCATTGCGCCTAGTCTCTAAGCTTTGATAATGTGTCTCCTCGAGTAGTTCCATGTGATGCATGAACATAGGGTATGTTCCGTCATACCTGAGGAATTTGTTTTGAATCTGTTCCAACATATGTATGTATTTGGTTTGATGTGGAGCCCAGACAGTGCTAGCGTACTCCAACTTGCTTCTGATCACTCCGTTGAAGAGGGCTGTCATCGCATTTGTGTTATTAAAATAAATAAAATTATAAATAAAATTATTAAGCAGCACTATTATTATTACTGTTTATAATTATAAATTAGGAGGATTGTAACCAGTTCCAAACATGTTTATTGTATTGTGCAAGTGTAGATATTAAGTCTTAGTTGTAATATTATGTTAATTATGATGTAATGTGCCCTTGAGGTGATACCTCTGTCACGAAAACGGCGCTATATAAATTATTATTATTATTATTCACTCGGCTCGCAGTGCACTGCTGCAAACCAAATTTAAATAATGTCCTATTTCGAAAATGTCTGCTGTCCTTTCCGGCTCGGGACGAACAAAGTTTATTTACAATAAGCTGACGAGGTGAAATTTAAAGAGCGATTAGTTTGACCATGGGTAATGCTAGTGGGAGCTTTTCACCACAATCTGCTCTAATTGAGCTAAGAATTACATTTAAATATAACAATAAAAGCTTAAATAATTAATTCTAATTTTAAAATTCGTGGTGGAACTCCACAATGATTTTAATAATGCCGAATTTTACTTTATTCCACTATTTTTTTTATCTGAGACCTGACCGGTTACACCTTATTACGGGCATCTTCAGACTGGTACAATGTTAAGTAAGTCTATGGAATATATACTATTAGGTATGACCGGTCGGTAGCTGAGTGGACAAACGCAACGGATTCCCACCCGGGCGTCGTGCGTTCAATTCCTCTGCTGGCTAAGTCCTCCATCATTACACAAGTTACATCTTCCGCTTCTTATGATGGCAGTAGGAGTTTTTCAAATATTGACAGGTTATTCATAGTCTTTCTATAAAAAAATAAATAAATGTATATTCATAGTGAATCATCTGTGACTTATGTAGTTTTATGGCTGACAGAGGTGGATTTACCATACCTTCAAAAATGTAGTTTTATTACCTTCTGGGAGACGGTTTACACGGGTGTAAACCCAAAAATAGCCAACTGTTAAAAATAAAGCTGACATCTAAAGACATTTTATAATTTAAAAATAAAACCACAAGCGCATCTAACGCACCCCATGTAAACCGTCTCCCAGAAGGTAATAAAATTACCCGAATGTATGTTATCTCTGTACATAATATAAATACATGTAATGTACCATAAATTGTACTCGTATAAATGGCCTGTTTAAAAGAAAAGATGAATTTTGAATTTTCGCGGGCTGTGTACATTCGATTATCGTTTTTTTTTTGTTATGTTAATACACATATGTTTATCATAAATATGTTATCACCATTATCTGTTCTTCATTACTTTATTTTAAATTTGCCCTCATGCCCTAAAAATGAAAAATAATAATAAAGAAAAAAAAAAAATAATAATAATAATAAAAATAAATAAATACATAAACAAAAAAAAAAATAAAAAAAAAATTAAGTTATTCTAAATTCTAAGTTATTATGACATGGTGATTGTGTCCTTATTATTATTATTGTTAGCATTATCAGCCATTTTGGATTGGTGGTTTGTTTTTGACAACTGGAAAGGTTAGTCACATTTTTGTGTGTCGATTTTTTACTTTTGGAAAAATGGAAAAAAAGATAATTTGATTGACAAGACTACAATTTTGTAATTAATGCAAACATTACCAAAAAATAGATTTTTAAATACTGAAAAAGCGCGAATAGCTCGAACACTTGAAGTAACAATATAGGGAGAAAGAGCTTTTATTTTTACCCAACCTATACAAACCTGCGATAAATCACTTACTGCGGGTTTATACGTCGTAGACCATGAGAAAGAAAGAGACAACAAATTTTCCAAATCATCACACTGCTCTAATGTACTGTTAGAATGTTCTTCGTGTCCCGCGTCTCCGTTGACTCCGCCCACACATTTTGATATGCGACATAAATTGACATCAAACACATCGGTTTTTTTTATGATGATAATACTGTGAAAAAGAGGAATAAACAAAAACATTATGTCGACACGTGCTGTGATGTATAAATACCCTAGCCCTAGTCCTAACCACGCCCAGGTCTAACCGAGTCCGGAAAAACTCATAAAAACTGACTACAGCAGCGCCACCTCTTGTATATTATCGCTCTGAGCTTGAAACTTCTCTGAGAGCTTGTTTTTTGCCTATTTTTTTTTTTAAATCGCCGACTGACAATTGAAAAAGCTCATAAATTTGACTTTTGATTTTCAGCTCCGAGCGCTAGAGTTTAAAATCCAATTACCTCCCCAGTTCCCGATCCACCTGTCAATTAGGAAGGGGCAGAGAATGAGAACGTTTCTCTGTTTCCTGGTCCGCACGAAGTTCGCCCACTGCGAGCAGGAAACGATATTAAAAAATAATTAAGCTTTTTTAGTCTTTCGAGTATTCACAGGAGCGAATTGGCACGATTTGTGACAGAGTGGCATATGTAATGGTAAACTATGATTTTATCGTAAAATTATCGACAGTTATTATGGTAAAAGATTCCCGTTAGTAGCCTTCTAGATAAACGCGTCGGGTACTTACTCAGGCATTGGGAGTTCAATTCGTGTGCTAGCTAAATCCTCCATCATTGCACGAGCAACATTTTCCGATTATAATGGTAGAAATAGGAGGAATTCAAATACTGTCAAAATACTTGCTATTTTTCATTTTATTATGGTTTTTATTAAAAAGTGAATGGAAGAAGAAGTCGGGTACGCCCGTAAAAGATGTGGCATGACCAAGTGAATCAAACAAATACTTGGGTCAGGCCATTTGAAGACTCAGAGTAACAGAAGAGTATGTATGAGACGATGTATGAATGTGAATGAATCAAGGATTGTGTGCCGAGACCTTAGAGTATACAAGAGGTAGCCCAAGCCAAGGCAGTGAAGTCAGTTTTGGACTTGTTTTTGATGATTTTAACATGACTCGGCGCACCTGGGCGTGGCTAAGACTAAGGCTACGGTATTTATACATCCATTCATATCACATATCGACATAATGTTTTTGTGTATTCGTATAGCCACTTTTTCATAGTATTTTAATCAACAAAAATATAGCAACTAACCTAAAAAACCGTTTAGTTGTGTCAAGTTTAGTGGAAAAATAAAAAATGTGGGCGGAGTCCCGCCGTTAACCAGCGAAGATAGCCAGCTTAAGATCATTACGACAGTATATAGAAGCGGTCCAAGAAATTTGTTGTCTCTTTCTCTCTCATGGTGTACGATGTAAAAACTCGGAAAAAGTGATTTATTACAATTTCGGATGGGTTGGGTAAAACAAATTAGCTATCCCTCCATATATTGTTACTTCAAGGCCAAGACAGAGTTGTGTGGTGCTTCATTCTCACTGCCTTCCCCTAGTTAAATTTGATAAAATTAGAATTTTTTATAGTGAACACCGAACAAGAGTCCCAACTGTTCTCAACCGTCTAGAGCCAGTGGGACTACGGCATCCCCAATAAGGGTATGTTTTGAGGCTGAAATTAGTGGAGAGGGGAAGGAGATAAGAAAGATAAAGGTTAAGAAGTACCTGGCTATTCAGATCTGGTCGCCAAGAACGGCTAAAGCCATTTTAAGGATTCAGATCTGATTTCAATTTCGACGGCCTCCATAGTCGAGTGGCAAGACGCTCGACTAAGAATCCAAAGGTCGCGGGTTCAACCCAGCGTGCGCCAATTCATTCATTTTGATGACTATCACTTTCTCTAAACCAATTTTACCTGGTGAAAGACCATCATTCAGAATTGAAACGTTGCTTGAAATGGCTCTATCCGTGTTTGGTGGCCAAGTCTGAATAGCTAAGTACTTCCCAGCCTTCCTCTTCCCCATCTCATTGACGGCCTCCATGGTCGACTGGTAAGACTACGAATCCAAAGGTCGCGGGTTCAAACCCGGCGTGCGCCAATAACTTTTATTTAATTAATATGTGTCATAACACATTTAATTCATATAAAAATTAAAATAAAGTATATTTCCGGCACGATCCAGAGTGGTAGATACTCCAAGTATCGCCCTGGTGAAAGACCACTATTCAGAATCGAAAGGTTGCTTAAAATGGCTTTAGCCGTGTTTGGTAATCATATCTGAATAGTCGGGTGATTCTTGACCATTCTCTTTCCCACTTTCAGCCTCACAACATACCTCGACGACATCTCGCACCCTGTGCAGTAAGTACCAAGACACTGTAGAAAAACAGGCTTTACGTTCAAGTAACTATAGTATTATGCAATTCGTAAAAAAAATCCACAATTTTTTTTCCATACATTTTCGATAGTCGTTGAATGCACAGTCATGTTGCCAGCGCAACCAAAATTATTTCTATTATTTCTCCATATTAGTGAACTTTGTAATTTTTGTTCTTTGATGTTAAGGTCACTAATATGGAGAATATACACATTAAAAACATTCAGAGAATTTTTGATGAAGAAAATTTAGTGCTCACCAGGGCGGATAAAGGTTAATTTTAATATTGTCCTGATGATGGAAGGGTACTTCCGAAACCGGTAGACATAATATTAAATAAAAAAGTGGTTATAAACAAAGTGTATGTGTTCTATTTATAAATATGGCAAGCCACAAAGTAAATGCTTTTTACGAATATGAAATATATTTTAATTGAAGTTGGTAGTTCATTTTAGCCTTCATTCATTTCAATAACTGCAATTCATTAAACAAATACTTCAATTGAAGTCGGTAGTTAGTGAAGGGGCGCTGTGAAAATAAGAATTACATTTAAATTAACTTAAAATATTCCCTATTCATATAAAAACTTCCCTATGTAATTTAAAAGTTACCCACATCATAAAATAATTTGTTATATTTATAAAATATGTTTGTTCAATGAAATGAAGTTATTGAAATGAATGAACGCTAAAATGAACTACCGACTTCAATTGAAGTATTTGTTCAATGAACAATGAATGAAGTAGGAACTGTCGCCAAAAGAAGTAGTTCTTTGGATGCCTCAGTTTGGCTCTAGACGGTTGGGAGCAGTTGGGACTCTTGCGTTATTCACTATAAATACTTAAAAAAATAACGAAGGCCTCTTTTGGCAAGCCAGTTCACCTCTGTCTAAGTACACCCATTGTTTTGTACGTTAGGGGAAGGAAAGGGGAATAATTAATATTCAGTAAAATTGGTTTATTGACCATTAAATCTGTATATTTTAATGATTCGTTCGAATCGGGTCGAATAACGGAAGGGTTTCGTGGCCATTCGGCTTAATATATTTTTTTTTTTCACCGTACGTTCGACGTGACGCGATTTATGTGGTTCCCTTCCTCCCTTCCCTCCCTGGATAATGAATAAAGCGTTTTTTTTTCAACTAAATTGCGACTAAATCCTTGGAATAACAATGTATGGAGAGAGAGCTATTTTTTTTACCCAACCTATACAAACTTGCGATAAACCACTTTCTCCGGATTTTTACGTCGTACACCATGAGAGAAAAAGAGACACCAAATATAATACACCGCTTCTACATACAATAATAACAATAATAATGTGAAAAAGTGGATATACGAATAAACAAAAACATTATGTCTACATGTGCTATGAATGGATGTATAAATACCCTAGCCCTAGTCCTAGCCACACCCACATCTGCCGAGTCCGGTAAAAATCATCAAAAACTGACTACACTACCTTGGATAGGTACCACTCTATGTACTCTAAGGTTAACAAACATTATCATGTAAATGAAAAGGGTGGATTAAATCAACTAGGGTTTTTTTGCTAAGTCAAGTTATGACCCTTGATTTTAAACGGATGATATAAAAATTATTACTTATTATCTAATCTAATGCATTAAATATTACTTAAAATAAAGCCTCCCAAGTTCATATTAAAATAATTTTATTACAACAAAATATGTTTTCCTTCGTAATTGTATTTTCCACCCTCCAACAAAATAGGGTGATCTTCCTTCACTAATTATGATACATTAATTATTTATGAACGCTCGGTCTCAGATAATTGTTAATGCGAATAAAAAAAGTTCCAGCAAGGGGATGAAAATCATTATCGTTTAAGGGATGATTTAGTTAGAGCTAGATTTGTCCGAGATAAAAAAGGTTGACCCATCTAAATTTATTTATCTATTTAATTATTAACGTCCTTATGGGCTTTTACATAATTGTGAAATACAAAATATAAAATAATAGTGACATAAAAATAACATAGAGTAAATGATTAGCACCCAAAAACATAAGTAAGTTAATAGAAATATTATAATGCAATGAATTGACAGTAATATTTTTGAAAGAGGTATGCTATTATAGGCTTCTTGTAACTAGATTCAGTGCAGTTGAATATATCTACTGTTTTTGCGAAAGAATTACCCACTGTATGCAATCTAGGTACAAGCGAGTATCTAAATGACTCAGTCCTGATATTATTGATACTCTTAAAAATAATTTTGGATCGAGTGATTTTGTTAGGATGGTACAAATTTTTTGTAGACGTATTTTTGTGTCCGTATATAAGTAAAAATCATTGATTGTTCTTGTGGATTTCATAAAAACAATGATTTTTCAGAACAAAGAAAATGTCAATAATTTATTTATTTATAAAGTAACGGACTGTTGACCAATTACAAAAAAAATACAAAACACGAAATGGGAAAAAAAGAGCAACAGAGAAAGATCAGCACAAACATTATATTTTAATGAAGCAATGACAAAAATATACAATTGAAAGAACATTCAAGTCAAAGCCAAGGACAAGTCAAAGTTTTTTTAAGAATGACAAAAATCATTTGGACTGGTACCAAAAATTTCATGACCATGGCTTGAGTTAACTAGTCTCGACATTCTGTACAGCGGGAAATTATACCCATAATTAGTAGAGTCATGATTGAGGAACAGCAATTCATTGTTTCTGAGTCCATAGCGAGGAATGTTGAACTGGATGAGTTGCAACCTTGGAGAAACAATGTAATCTTCAAACTAATTATTTTTACCCAACCTATACAAACTTGCGATAAATCACTTTCTCCGGGATTTTACGTCGTACACCATGAGAGAGAAAGGGATAACAAATATAATACTCCGCTTCTACGTACTGTCACAATGATCTTGGGCTCCTGGGTCACCGCGGGACTCCGCCCACATTTTTTACTATGCCACTAAACTTGACTCAACTAGACGGTTTTTTAGGTTAGATGATATATTTTTTTCTAAATCAATACTGTGAAAAAGTGGTTGTACAAATAAACAAAAACATTATGTCAATATGTGATATGAATGGATATATAAATACCCTAGCCTTGGTCTTAGCCACGCCCAGGTCCGCCGAGTAGGCTAAAAATCATCAAAAACTGACTACACTGCCTTGGATACATACCACTCTATATACTCTATATATATAAGGTTGCAACAAATAAGGAGAGTCAATAATACTATTAATAATTTGGAAAATGCAAGTTAAGTGTAAGTGTTAGAAATTTAATTAATTTCTTATTAAATCAAGAATAATCGCCTCTTTCTCGCCCGTATCTCCGTACAATTCCGTATTTATTATATTTAGAAGTATATAAAAAGAAACATTAGAAATGTCGACTATGTTTAGGTCAAATGCGTTATTTTTCATTTTTTGTATGATAATTTAGACCGTAGTAATAACTAATAACATAATTAATCATCAACTAAGTGTGAGGGAGGTTGACTTAGAAGAATTATTTTTTGATGATGTTTTTTGCAGAGGAACATTATGTTATGCTTGACCCTTGATCAAATGCTGAAACGGGGTGAATTTTATTTTCCATTGTATTTTTTTTTGTTTTTTTGATGATGTTAATTATTGATTTAATGTGACGGAGGTTGACTCACTCTAACCTATGTATATTTTGACGTTGTTTGTATCAGAAGAACATTCTGTTATGCTTGACGCTTGATCAAAAACCGAAACGGGCCAAATTTATGTTTTTTTTGCAATTTTCAAAAAATCATATTTTTGCTATCGTTAATTTAATGTCACGGAGATTGAATCACTCTAACTTAAGTATATTTTTATGACGATTGACCAAAAGCTAAAACGGGCCGAATTCAATTTTCCATCATTATTTTCGAAAATAATGTTGATTATTGATTACATGTGACAAAGCCTGACTCACTCTAACCTTTGTATTTTATGATGAAGCTTTTGACAGACGTACATTCTGCTATGCTTGATCCTTGATAAAAATTTGAAACGGGCCGAAAAAAATTTAAATGGTGCTGATCGTTAATTAAATCTGATAGAGTTTGACTCACTCCAACTTTTTTGTGACATTTGTAGCAGAGGAACATTCTGTTATGCTTGACGCTTGATCAAAAACTTAAACGGGCCGAATGCAATTTTAAAAACTTCTAAATGGTGATGCTCGTTTTAAATCACGGCTTTCCACTGAAACTAGCAAACATGACCGGTTAGTAGCCGAGTGGACAAATATGTGGCGTACGCCAATTACTTTTATTTAATTAATATGTGTCATAACACATTTAATTCATGTAAAAATAATAAAAAGTATATTTGCGGCACGTTCCAGAGTGGTAGATACTCTAAGTATCGCCCTGGTGAAAGACCACCATTCAGAATCGAAACGTTGCTTGAAATGGCTTTAGCCGTGTTTGGTGACCAGATCTGAATAGCCAGGTACTTCCCAACCTTTCCCTTCCCAATCTCCTTCCCCTCCCCACTACCTTCAGCCTCACAACATATCCTATTTGGGAATGCCATAGTCTCACTGGCTCTAGACGGTTGGGAGCAGTTGAGACTCTTGTGCGGTATTCACGTAAAAAAAAAAGTCAGGTTCTCGCCCAGGCGTCGTGGGTTTAATTCCTCTGCTGGCTAAGTCCTCCATCATTGCACAAGCAACATCTTCCGCTTATCGTGGTGGCAGTGGGAGGAATTTAAAGTATTGTCAGGTTATTCGTAATACAGGAATGTTTGTTGGGCAGTTTGTTTTAACCGCCGCGAATCGCCTATACCCAGTGATGTTCCATAATATATTATATAGACACGTTGTAGCGCTCTCAAAGTGGCAAGCAATAATCACGCTAGTTGGTGTGATCGGTGTTTAAGCCGATTTAGTACTAAGCGGTCACGCGTCGCTTGACGTCGTTTCAAGCAAGTATGGAACGCGGTCCGAACTGTTCGGATCTGTTTCGTTCATACACATATATTCTATGAATGTCTATCTTTGTCATACATGACCGATGTTTGAATGATGAATTTACTGGTGACGTGTGTGTTTTGCTTGCCACATTTTGTGTTAATATTCTAAGGCTATAACGTGTCTATATATGTAACGTCATTGCCTATACCCATCATAAATATTAGTGAATTTTAAGTAAAACGAAAAACGTTTAAATTAAAACGGTTTTAACGACAATCAGACGTACTTACGAGCAATTAATCATTTGACCAACTTTGTGTGCGGGTCTCGCGCAATCCCATATAAACCAGACTTCTGGTGCAGAGAGGTACGTATTATATAGGTGCGGACTGGCGATAGCGGAAGAGAAAGTACCTACGCCAAATTTACGGACGAAGTTCCTCCTACTCTGACGTCACCACTGAACATATTATATACCTAGAAGGGATTTTTTCTAAAATGAAATAAGACCTTACCCTTCCTGGGGCTCTAGCACGAAACATCGACATAGATTTATCAACACTGTCGGTAATTTAACCGTCGCCACACTTGATTGCAGATCGCCAAGGGAAAAACGAAAACTCACGTCGATTAAACACGCTTAATTTAGTCCATACGTACGTATCTCGTTAATAATAATAATAATGATAATAATATTTGGATGATTTTTATAGCGCCGTTTTTGTGAAAAATCACCTCAAGGGCGCTGTACAGATCTTGTTAAATTGTAATGTTTATGTAAGATGGAATGCGGCCGCCCCAACAGATTTAGACCATCGTGGGCAAATGTCATCTGGCTGTCGTAAGGGTGTCACTTGGGTGATTTGTTGGATGCCTGGTTCGCTCGCGTTCGGGAACAGTCGGTCGAGATCGGCACTCCTCCGCCTCCCCTGCCGGTTCCCGGGCCGGCGGTCGAAGGGACACATCTGGACAAGGGTCAAAGCAAGTGACCATTCTAGGCTATGGCACTGCATTTAAAACACTGATATTTAAAGATTAAAATATTTTCTTAAAAATCGAAAGTACGTCGAAACTAGTCACTTTAAAATTATTTAGAGTTTATTCACTTAACCTATACACAACAACGGTAATTTTAGTGTAATTTTAAAGAAGTAATTTGTAAAATATCCTACTTATTTGGCTAAAAATAACAAGAAAGACTAAAACACGTCAGGCAGCTATGAAAGCACCACGACGTTACAAAGAAACATTCTGTTACACCTTTCAATTCCATTCAACCTAATGCCGGGCGCGTTGTTGTGAGTCACATGACCGGGCTCGAGTCGCACTGAGTGCGGCTTTTCGCAATTCAACTTTTTTCATCAAAATGTTCAATTAAATAATTTATTCATTTTAAAAATATTAAAAAATACAATTATAAGGCGTTTTTAGAGATGTATAGAAAAAAATATATAGGGTGTACAAAAAATAGAGTACACACTTGATGTAACAATGTATGGAGAGAGAGCTAATTCTTGTTACCCAACCTATACAGATTTGGGATAAACAATTTCTACGGGTTTTTACGTCGTACACCATGAGAAAGAAACAGACAAAAAAATCTCCCAAACAATCACACTGATTTTAAGTATTGATAGAATTTTCTTCGTGTCCCGCATCTCCGTTGACTCCATCCATTTTCAAAAAGTAAAAAATCGAAGAACACACAAAAACGTGACTAACCTTTCCGATTGTCAAAAACAAACCACTAATCCAAAATGGTTGATAATGCTCACATATGATAAACATATGTGTACCAACATAACAACAGCAAAAAATCGATAATCGAATGTACACAGCCCGCGAAAATTCAAAATTCACCTTTTCTTTTGAAAAGGCCATGTATATTCTTGCTCTTTTTTTTTTTTTTTACATGAATACCGCACAATAGTCTCAACTGCTCCCCACCGTCTAGAGCCAGTGAGACTATAGCACCCCCAAATAGGGTATGTTGTGAGGCTGAAGGTAGTGGGGGGGAAGGAGATCGGGAAGAGGAAGGTTGGGAAGTACCTGGCTATTCAGATCTGGTCACCAAACACGGCTTAAGCCATTTCAAGCAACGTTTCGATTCTGAATGGTGGTCTTTCACCAGGGCGATACTTAGAGTATCTACCACTCTGGAACGTGCCGCAAATATACTTGTTATTATTTTTATATGAATTAAATGTGTTATGACACATATTAATTAAATAAAAGTTATTGGCGCACGCCGGGTTTGAACCCGCGACCTTTGGATTCGTAGTCGAGCGTCTTACCACTCGACCATGGAGGCCGTCATAAAGCCGTCGGCTCTGAAGTTGCCACGATCATTTTTGTCTTATACAATTTTTTTTCATTTCTGTAAATATGTCAAACTACAAAGAAACCAAAATATAATTTTTCTTCAAAGCCAACTTCAAAGAAGTGAGCATGAATTGAGCTCACTCTGGGCGAACGGACGCGCTCGCAGCACGCTTCTATCTCTTCATCTGTTCAGTGGAAGTCACGGACAGTTTTACTGAAAAGTGCTCACCCACGGTGAACGGGTCGAGGGCTATTTTAAAAGTTGAATTTATCGTTGAATTCTGCGGCAGTTTTTACGTCTGAATTTAACGTGGTAACGTAGAA
This sequence comes from Drusus annulatus, assembly GCA_022651775.1. NCBI lineage: Eukaryota > Metazoa > Arthropoda > Insecta > Trichoptera > Limnephilidae > Drusus > Drusus annulatus. Next base: position 1,102,600 of record JAGWCC010000367.1, on the reverse strand, counting down.
GTCGGGTGGCAGTAGTCTACGTCACGTAGTAATGTCTACAGTACGTTGTATTATTGCGGAAGAAAAGTTTGTTTCCCATTTAATTATAATGTACTTGTTATCGTATTGATATTGAAAAAAGGACACATGTTGTTGGCATGAGTTTAGAGAGTGTGAAAGTTTTTTTTTTTCTATGAATACCGCACAAGAGTCTCAACTGCTTCCAGTCTCTAGAGCACTGGCTCTATGGTGATCCATTTTTTTCAAAAGTAAAAAATCGAAGAACACACAAAACGTGACTAACCTTTCCAGCTGTCAAAAACAAACCACTAATCCAAAATGGCTGATAATGCTCAAATATAATCAACATATGTGTACCAACATAACGACAAAAAAATCGGTTATCGAATGTACACAGCCCGCGGAAATTCAAAATTCACCTTTTCTTTTGAACAGGCCTCGTATATAAATTATTTATTTTTCTGTGCGGCACTTTATATTGAAATCTCCTTAAAGCAAAATCGATTGGTTTCCCACCCAGGAATCGCGGGTTCAATTCCTCCGCTAGTTAAGTCCTCCATCATTGCACGAGCAACATTTTCCGATTATAATGATGGTAGTCGGAGGAAATTGAATATTATCAGGCTATGACAAACAGTATTTAGATATTTTGTTCATTTCTTTAAATAATAATAATAATAATATTTGGATGATTTTTATAGCGCCGTTTTGGTGAAAAATCACCTCAAGGGCGCTGTACACATCCTATTATTTTTTTCATTATTAGATGTGAATTTCTAGTTTAAAGAGAAAATATACAAGAACATACTTACCTGGCAGGTCTCATCAGATAGATACACTTATTAACTTAAAATTATAACTGTGATTTTTATATTATTTATTTTTTCCGATTTAGGGCATGGGAGCGAAATTAAAAATGGACTTTTTGAATTTGTCGTTCTGAATTTGTCGTTTAATGATTTCATTTCCATCCGCACTCTCGTCAGCCTTAACACAATTATACAAATAATTAATATACCCCTAAGTCTAAGTGATGTTTCACAATTTCAAAGATAAACAGCAAATTTTCTGCATATTTCGTTTATTGTATCGCGCGTGCTCTCTGTTGCTACAGAAAACGCGTTTTACTATCTTAAATCATACCCAGCCTTGTCGTAATCCGCACATAAATCTTCTACATATTTCATTACGCCAGAACAATGCTGCGAGTGCTAAAAAATGCTGCGTTCCGTAACAAACAAACCGTACGTAATCCTCTTTATTTATACAGCCATAAAAAACTTACGTAACGATGCACTTGTTCAGAAAAATATTATTTCGATAGCCGGGAAAACCGACTTAACAATTGTGGAGAGAAAGGAGTTGAGGAAGGTCGGGAAATATTAGCAACGTTGCTACCCGGTTTCGCCAGATATTTTGATCTTTAACTATTGAACACACGTAGAAGCGTCGATTTTTTCGAATGGATATTTTGAAGTGCCATAGATATAGCGCCACAAAGATAGAAACATTATCGTAAGCTGAAAATATTTATGACCTCCTCCGTGGTCGAGTGATTAAAACGCGGTATCCAGAGGTAGCGGGTTCAATACTCGACGTGCGCGAAAACATTTCATTCAATAATATGTGTTATTTAACATTTAATTTAGAGTTGTAGATACTGATCAAACGGAAATGGCTTTATCCGTGTTTGGTGACCAGATCTAAATAGCCAGATACTTCCTTACCTTTCTCTTCCCTATCTCAATGTCCTTCCCACTACCTTCAGCCTCATAACATACCCCAATTAAAGATGCCACGTTTGGGAGCAAAAAAACGAAAATACTTTTATTACAAAACAAAAAAAATTGTTTTAAGCTTTACTCAAAGATTTTGCATGTAACACTGGATAGTCCAGAAAGTACAGAAACAACTTGTGCGGGATTAAACTGTGCGCATGATTTTCGGTACAGATGATTCATTCCTTATTATCTTGTCGATACGTTCAAAAAGAAAAAAAACGGTTTCATATTTCTTTTTATATGTTCTATTAGATATGTTTTAGGAAGTTTTTGAACTTGGTTTGACCGGTTAGTACAGAGGTTCCCAAACTTTTTGTCCCCAGACCACTTGTCGATTTTTTTCATTTTGTACGGTAAAAAACTTTAAAGTTTTGTGAACTTCAACTGCTAGTTCTTTGAAATGGCTTGGTGAACACTTGTAGTGAACTCTAGATAGTTTGCCCCAAATCGAAATAGAAGTAACAAAAATTCTCTCCTTATTCTTTTATTTACCAAGATCGGCAAAATTTCCACAGATGAATGAAAAAATATTGTAGATACATGCATGAATAAAAGAAATTAAACATTTATGTACATCTCACATATAGACAAGGTATTATATATCCAAAGGAGTTATATAAGTACAAACTGAAGTAGTGTGACGCTATGTATGATATAATAACACAAATAAGGTTATGAAAACAAAAAAAAAGATATAGAGGTTCATTCACACATATTGGATAATCTTTGAATTGGCAAGTCTAAAAAGGTGTGTAAAACAAATATTTATTTTATTTAAGATTATGTATGTTCCTAACTTCTGACCTCCTCAAATGGTCGAAAATTCACCCAGGCGGGTTCAATACTCGGCGTGCGCGAAAACATTTCATTCAATAATATGTGTTATTTAACATTTAATTTAGAGTTGTAGATACTGATCAAACGGAAATGGCTTTATCCGTGACCAGATCTAAATAGCCAGATATCCTCACCTTTCTCCCTATCTCTTCCACTACCTTCAGCCTCATAACATACCCCAATTAAAGATGCCACGTTTGGGAGCAAAAAAATAGTGCCCATTACAAAACAAAAAAAATTGTTTTAAGCTTTTCTCAAAGATTTTGCATGTAACACTGGATAGTCCAGAAAGTACAGAAACAACTTGTGCGGGATTAAACTGTGCGCATGATTTTCGGTACAGATGATTCATTCCTTATTATCTTGTCGATACTTTCAAAAAGAAAAAACGGTTTCATATTTCTTTTTATATGTTCTATTAGATATGTTTTAGGGAAGTTTTTGAACATGGTTTGACCGGTTAGTACAGAGGTTCCCAAACTTTTTTGTCCCGTAGACCACTTGTCGATTTTTTCTGTTTTGTATAGACCCCCTGCTTTCCTAGTATTGTTTTTTTTAGCAAAACTTTAAAGTTTTGTGAACGCTTCGGGAACTGCTAGTTCTTTGAAATGAACCCTTTGCGGTGAACACTTCAATTGTAGTCGAACTCGTCAAAAAATAGTACTAGTCGGCAGAGATCCCAAATCGAAAAGTGCTAGCAAATCAACAAAAATTCCTCTCCGAAAAAAAGCACTAGTCGGTAGAGATTTGAAATCGAAAAGTACTAGCAAATCGGCAAAATATCTTCCACAAAAATTATTATTACTAATATAATTAGGGAATTAAAGTCCATTATAAGATAGTATTACGTAAGTACCTACAAAGGTACTATCTGTGAGGTGGATTATTACATTTGCGGGAAGCCAACATTTTGGTGACGGCCTGTGTTCGATCCAGGAACCGCGAATCGATTCTGGAAGGAATTGGAATGAATTTAGTGGACTGCATGTACTTGGTAAATGACTTTTTTCATTGATAGTAGAGACCATCTTGCTCACCTGATTTGTGTCGGAATCGACCCCGGTAAGGGGGACTTCCAGGTCCGGGCGATGATTTTGAAGGAGGAACCTCCTTCTCCGGGCGCTAATTATATGATGGGGACCGGTGTCGACCGTTCGAACGACACGATCCGAGAGTGGGGGTCAAGTGACAGGCTGATTAACACATATTTTACACAGCCATGCCAATAGGGCAGGACAGGGTCGACGTATAGTTCGGTATAGGACCTCGATTGAACATCACATTGAATCCACAAAATGTCAATTCTAGGACCCAACAGCCTGCACTAAATGGAATCCACTCCGTGGACCCCATTTACGTCTCATGGCATCAGAAGATTTTTTTTCAAATACCCTGTCAGGTTATTCTTCGATACACCACTTTGGGAATGACTGGGTCATTAAAATTCCCATTTCTTTCCTTGCTATCTTAAAATTGCGCAACCTCATGTTTTTGGTATTAATCAAATATCGTCAGGTTATTCTTAACACGGGAATGTTTGTCACAAAAACCTTTACTTCCAAAAAACCTCATGTTTTTTCAATCAGCAAGCCTAACAAACCTTTGAAATTCCCCAAACGTAAATATCGACGCTAAGTCCATTCTGAGCACCCCGACGCCCCCGACGCCCCTGACGCCTCAAGTAGACCGAAAAGGATGCGAGCCTACACGCTGAGGCTAACGACGTATCACATTCAAACATTCAATGCTGGCTGTCTTTGCAATTGTAGTTTGAATGAAATTTAAATTCTACGGAATATCTCCATTATCTTGTGAATCATGAATACTTGGAGCAAGTGGGTGAGTTTGTGTATTTAGAAAATATGTTCTAGAGAGACGGAAAGGCTGATGAGGATATTGAAAGCAGAGTGAATGCAGGAAACTCCATTAATGGAGGACTGAACGCTGTTGGCGCAAATAATAAATTGTCCAAAGAAGCGAAGCTAGCAGTCCACAATGGAGTGCTTATACCAACCCTAATGTATGGCAGTGAGGTATGGAACTGGCAGAGGAAGGATGAAAGTAGACTGAATGCTGTGGAAATGAGATCCTTGAGACGAATGTGAGGTAAAACCATGTGGATATCCGGAAAGAATGCAAGGCTGATGTGAGCGTAATGAATAAGATCAAGAAAGGGACGCTTAGATGGTTTGGGCATGAAGAGCGAATGAAGGAAGAAAAAAGAAGTGTGAAAAGAATATATGATGCGAAAGTGAATGGAAGAAGAAGTCGAGGGCGCCCGAGAAAGAAATGGCACGATCAAGTTAATCAAATACTTGAATCGGAGTCATGTGAAGAGTCAGAATAACCGAAGAGTATGTATGAGACGATGTATGAATGTGAATGAAGCAAGGAGTGTGTGCCAAGACAGAGTTATATGGTCCGTCCGTCTCTCTGCCTACCTCTGCGGGGAAACGGCGTGATGGTTAGTTAGATAAATTTTTTTTATCTTGGTAGAAGTCCAGGAAATGATTCCGTTTGTGAAAAAATCAAAGAAAGTACAATTTTCAATACAGTGACTAACTAACTAACCAACACGCTTTTTCCTGGAAGGGTAGGCAGAGGGGATGGACTGCCACACCACTCTGCCTAAGCACACGCTCTTTCGCTTCACTCCACACTAATGCATCGTCTCATATTGACGCCTGAAAAGCAAAAGTTGATTAATTCCTCTTAGATAATAACACGATGTATGTAAATATTGCACCATAATTCTATAATAAGTCCACTGTTATTAAATACTACTTTAAATTTAGCATTTTTTCTTTTTTCTATAGGTATAAAATGTAATGTGTTCACTATAAACAATTGTAGGATTGTTACAATGTAAAATGTATGTATATTTGTATCGTATTCAATGCCGTTAATTATAGGATTGAGTGCCTTGCAACTTTACCTACTGTCAATGTATCTTTTATTATGTATCAATGTATTATTCATTTCAAATCTGTATAAATCTATCGTAATGTCTGTCGTCCATTCGATTGTATTCATCTGGTAATCCTTGTTCTATTTTGACGTACCTAGACCTTGCCACATCCTGGTAGTAGACTGCATCTACTATTGCTCTAAGGTATCTACATATAAAGAGAAAACCTTGAAGTAACAATATATGGAGGGATAGCTAATTATTTTTACCCAACCTACACAAACTTGCGAAAAAACACTTTCTCCGGGTTTTTACATCGTACACCATAAGAGAGAAAGAGACAACAAATTTAATTCCCCGCTTTTACGTAGTGACGCAATGATCTTAAGCTACTGGGCCACCGCGGGACTCCGCCCACATTTTTTATTATGGCACTAAACTTGACACAACTAAACGGTTTGTTTGCTTATATGCTATATTTTTATTGATGAAAATACTGTGAAAAAGTGGCTATACGAATAAACAAAAACATTATGTCGACATGTGCTGTGAATGGATATACAAATACCGTAGCCCCAGACTTTGCCACGCCCTTTTCCAACCGAGTCAGTTACTTCAAGGTAAAAGCTAGTAAAAACTGACTACAGATCGATCTACAGCTATACCTCTTGTATATTATTGCTCTAAGGTATCTACATATAAGGAGAAAACTCATCTAATGTAGACCTCTGCAGGTAATGACGACCTCAGAGCAAGAATATATAGTCATGGAGAGAGAGTTAAATATTTACCCAATCATTCCATGACAAACTAGAGCAGCTTTGTAAAATACTCAACCCTTATAAATTACATTCCTCTTACATAATAACACGATATTATATAAATATTGCACCATACTTCTAGAATAATTCTTTTAAGTTCACTATTATTATTTACTACTTTTAAATTAGCATTTTTTTTGTTTTTCCTTTAGGTATAAAATGTAATGTGTTCACTATAAACAATTGTAGGATAGTTACAATGTAATTGTATGCTTATTTGTATCGTATCCACTGTCTTTAATTATAGGATTTAGTGCCTTGCAACTTTACCTACTGTCAATGTATCTTATTTGGAATCAAGAGAATTTTACGGTCAGTGTCTGTTGTATCATCTAGCATTGTGTAACAAATATCAACATTTTTAAAAATATTATTTGAACAATATCGGCACTGAGCGGAACCGGACGTTGGTGTGAATCAGCCTTGAGAGTCCCAACTGTTTCCAACCATCTGGAGCTAGTGAGACTATGGCATCCTCAATTGGGGTATGTTGTGAAATTGAAGATAGTGGAGAGGGGAAGGGGGGAAGGAGATGGGAAGAAGAAGGTTGGAAAGTACCCGGCAATTCAGATCTAGTCACCAAACACACGAATATGGCCATTTCAAGGAAAGTTTCGATTCGAAATGGTGGTCTTTTTTAAATTTTTTTATTAATACCGCACAAAAGCCTCAACCGTCTGTAGCCGGAGAGACTATGGCATCCCCGATTGGGGTATGTTGTGAGGCTGAAGGTGGTGAGGGGAGAGGCAAGAGATAGGGAATAGGAAAATTGGGGAGTACCCTTATTATCAAATCTGGTCTTCAAAGACGGCTAAGGCCACATTTCGATTCTGAATGGCGGTCTTTCACCAGGGCGATACTAACAGTATTTACAACTCTGAAACGTGCCGCAAATAAACTATCTGTTTTTATTTAACAAAGATCTCATTAAAAAAAACAGTTGTTCCCCAAATACATTAAAAGATGAACGATACAAACATATTTTAGATAGATGCGCAGCGCCCTTTAGGTAATTTTTCACAAAAACGGCGCTATAAAAAATATTCAAATATTATTATTATCATGCATAGTGTAATAAAATTTTTTTTTAATTTTTTTTTTAATATTAGTTACTTTGTACATTTAAGTTTACAAGTATCTAATTATTTCATTATTAAATCAAACATTTATGTACACCTCACATACAGACAAGGTATTACATATCCTAGGAGTTGTATGAGTACAAACTGAAGTAGTGTGACGCACTATATATGATATAATAACGTAAAAATTTCAACAATGAAAAACAAAAAAGATAAGATATAAGAGACGTTCATTCTAATACACACATTATTAGATAATCGTTGAATTGGCAAGTGTAAAAATGTGTATACAAAAATATTTTATTTAAGATTATGTAGATCGTTATATAACCTAACCTAACGGTCACTCTTGTACGTACATTGAGAGATAGTGACAGAACTATATATATATGTGCATCTAAATATATCTAAGGTAGATGCAGTTTCATTGAATAGTTCCATCGCTTTATATATTGGCGTGTTTTTGTATGAGGAAGTTCTGACTTTCGGTGTGTAAAACGTCACATGATGCCTCGCACGAATATAATTACTTGGGGCAAATAAGTTGATCTCCTTTAGTATATATGGGTTATAAATATCTCCGAAAACCAACTTATTGAAATGTTTACCCAAAAACATCTTCCGACGGGCTTGCAGGGTGTGAAAATCTAGCATTCCAAAAAAAAGTAAAACAATATGATACATATTGATGAATTAAAATTTATTTGCGCACGCCGGGCTTGATTTTTTTCCGTATTCGAGCGTCTTTCCACTCGACCACGGAGGCCATCACAAGATATGAAGATCCAGAAACATGCAAACCTTTACTTTCCCTTCTTCAATTAAGTAATAACTACGCTACTAACTGTTGACTTGAAACGAACCTTCTCTGCATTTGGTATTCCAAAAGAGTTCCATTGACGAGTCGGCGTGTAGAAAAAATATGAAAATATTATTTTATTTATATTTCATAATATAAGGGTATTTTCCCTCGGCAAATATAACGCATCGATTACGTTCTTTTCACATAAAACGTATTTCATTTGCCCCGGGGCGGACGTGACCCTAAAGCCAACACGTCGACCTAGAGAGAACATTGAATAAGCATGTAAAATGAGGTTTACTTAGTAATAAATATGTGTTGGCAAACGACTTTTACACGATTCTTATTTAACATAATGCTGGGCGCGTAATTGTGACGCACATGACCGGGCGCGCGCCGCACTGGGTGCAGCATCTCGAAATTCCACTTTCTTCATCAAAATGTTCAATTCAATTCAATTTTTGTTAATTTTAAAAACATTACAAAATATAATTTCAAGGCATTTTGGGGTGTACAACAAAAGAAAGTTTACAGCATTTATAGTAAGACAAGAAAAAAAGTTAATTAGTTTTGAAAAGGAAATACAATTTCAAGATTTTATAACAAAACAAGATGGCAAAAAAATATAAAAGAGTTAAGCAAACAGCAATAAAGCTTTTTGTTCAAATGCCGTTTCACTGGCGCAAAAAATGTCGATATCCGAAGCGATTCGATTCAACAGTAATGGTGCCCTCCCCACCGGCATGACCATTGGCAAGTTAGTCCTGCAGGCCGGGAGTTAAAACAATCTATGCTGTCGATGACGGCGATAACCATCGCGAACATGTTGATGCTCTCCATGATAGCTAAGTTTTCGAAACATCCACGTATCAATTTGAAGAAGTGGGTGACGATGTGCACATTCCTTCTGACCTTCAGATGGTTCGTTCCGAGCATACCCAAGAGAAAGTCAGTCGGATAGAGCCACGGGTAGTAACCGTACTCCCTCAAGTAGAGAAATCTCAGAAATGTCTTCTGAACCCTCTCTAACATGTTTGTCTTCTATACGTGGAAACTGATTATAACAGAAAGATAAAGTTATTACTATAATTACTATTATAATTATTATATCTGTACAGATTCACAAATATATAGTCATAAAAACGAACGTTCTAGCGATGTGACCACTTTGAAAGAACTACTTCAAAGAACTACTTCTTTTGGCAACAGTTCCTACTTCATTCATTGTTCATTGAAAAAATATTTCAATTGAGGTCGGTAGTTCATTTTAGCGTTCATTCATTTCAATAACATCATTTTATTGAACAAATATTTCAATTGAAGTTGGTAGTTCATTTTAGCCTTCATTCATTTTATTAACTTCATTTCACTGAAAAATACTTCAACTGTAGTCGGTAGTTCATCTTAGCGATCATTCATTTCATTGAAAGAACTAGTTTAATTTGGCGAGGAACCGGTCCCAGCTCTTTCCAGTTTCAAAGTGCCACTGACTAGTACGTGATTTTGTTGGCTAGGAACCAGTTCCAGTTCTTTCCGTTTTCAAATCTCTACCGACTAGTACGTGCGTTTTGGGCGAGGAACCGGTTCCAAAAAGAACTGAACAAATAAGCGGATAAATTCAAATCTCTTTTTATCGAGTTCGACTTCAATTGAAGTATTCACTTTGAAGGGTTCATTTTAAAGAACTAAAAATTCGTGAAGCATTCACAAAACATTGAAGTTTTTCTCAACGCTACAACGTTCGGTATAATGTTATTCATTCCCTTACAGTAGAAAGAGTTCAAAATAAATTCTTAAGATTTATTTACTTCAGAATGGGCTTATTAAGGGAATCTATCAATTACGATTATCTTCTTTGTCACCTTAATTTTTTATTGAGATTGTCTGAACGGAGAATAATTACCGACTTAATTTGCATTGCTGTTCCTCAATCATCTCTCTACTATTATTTTACATGTTACATGAACATTATTATTTTTTTATTTGTTGGTAAATTGCCCATCCCACTAGGCATAAGCCTGTGTTGGGATGGCTAACTAACTAACTAACTAACCATCACGCCGTTTCTCCGCGGGGGTAGGCAGAGAGGACGGACCGCCATACAACTCTGTCTTGGCACACACTTCTTGCTTCATTTACATTCATACATCGTCTCATTCATACTCTTCTGTTATTCTGACTCTTCACATAACCCGATTCAAGTATTTGATTTACTTGATTGTGCCATGTCTTTCTCGGGCGTCCTCGACTTCTTCTTCCATTCACTTTCGCATCATATATTCTTTTCACACTCCTTTCTTCGTTCATTCGCTCTACATGCCCAAACCATCTAAGCGTCCCTTTCTTGATCCTATCCATTACGCTCATATCAACCTTGTATTCTTTCCGGATATCCACATTTGTAATACGGTCATACATGGTTTTACCGCACATCCGTCTCAAAGATCTTATTTCCACAGCATTCAGTCTACTTTCATCCTTCCTCTGCCAGTTCCATGCCTCACTGCCATACATCAGGGTTGGTACAAGCACTCCATTGTGGACTGCTAGCTTCGCTTCTTTGGACAATTTCTTATTTGCCCCAACAGCGTTCAGTCCTCCATTAATGGAGTTTCCTGCATTCACCCTTCATTCAATATCCTTATCAGCCTTTCCCGTCTCTTGTAAGAACATACTTCCTAAATACACAAACTCATCCACTTGCTCCAAGTATTCATCATTCACAACTATATTGCACGCAGTAACATGTTAATATCGAAAATAAAGTACGTACATAATACAAATAAAAATAATATAAATAAATGACAAATTTGAAGAAATAGAATCTACATATTAAGAGCTAAAATAAACTTGGTTTGTAAGGTGAGTTTGATATTGCTTTAAAATGAGGTTTTGGTTTGTATGTTTCTGATGGTGCTGGGCAGAGAATTGAATTGTTTAGTGGCGTTGTAGTTAAAACTTTTTTGTCCGTAAGCAGTTTTATAGACTGGGTTATTAAAGAATTTTATGTGTGACTGCCTTAAGGTTCTAGAAATTTTCCTTTCTTCAAACATATGGACATAATCAAATTGGTGCAATAGGATATTTGTAGAGTATAGTTATTTCAAGTTTTCATTGCATTTATATTAGTCAAAAAGCTATCAATACGAGATCCTATTAGATTAACCGTTTAACTTGAATTAAGGAATATCCTTAATTCAGGTTTAAGTCAGTCTTTCTGAGTGTAGCATAGTTCCAACCGCAGCAGGAGGCACTTGCTTTGACTGATGACTGTCCAAACCGCCACAAAGGTAGTAATCTACCAAGGCCCCCGCCGGTCGTGGGCAGTTAGAACGCTGTGTTTTGCAGAAATTTCGGCCAAGGGGCTAATGTCAACCGCAAAAAATACCCCGACGGAGTCAGGGGGGTGTTTTCCACCCCTACTATTGAAAGAGGGTGGTGGGAGGTAAGAGGAAGGTTAAGTTAATAGATCGCTTATCGCTGTTGAGACCGTTACAAGCAACTGATGGTAAAGGTTGTGTTTTATTATTATTTTTAAATAAATGAAAAAATTACTTTGTATAAGACCACGGATTTTATTATTTTTTTATGACCCACCCGTTTTGCTTAGCTTAAGCATCATCAGGGTAGAAATGGTCGATATCAGAATTGGGTGAACCTGCGGTTCCAGCTACCGGTGACCGGCGAGGAACCGATTATTTATCCAGTTCTTTTTGGAACCGGTTCCTGGTGCCAGAAAAGTTCCACGAAGGAGATTTTTTCGAAAAGTACTAGCAAATCGACAAAAGCCCCTCGCCAAAATAAAAAAAATTCTAGTCAGTAGAGATTTGAAAGCGACAAGAACTGGAACTGGTTGAAATTCGCCAAAAAAAAACACGACAAAAAGAACGGACAATGGATATTGATATTTTTATTTGCGAAAATTTGAATTTGGAACCGGTTCCTCTGAATATTGACGGTTCCAGTGACGTCTTGGAACTGGTTCTTTTTAACGTATATTAACGTTCCTTATATTAAAACAAACAAAAAATACAAAGTTTGCAGTTATATATACATACAAACGGAGAACACAATGTAAAATAAAATAACTGTAAAATATAATAATTATTGTAAGTCACTGGTTGAAAATATTAGTTGTGAGCCATTAGTTATAAATCTTAACTGTAGGTTATTAGTTATAAGCTTAAGTGATAAATTATAGGTTAGATAAATTAATTTGTAAAGCGCCCTTGAGGTGATTTTCCCACAAAAACGGCGCTATAAAAGTTATCCATTTATTATTATTATTATTATTAAGAGAACAATGAAAAACATTAAAATCATAACAAAAAAACAAAAAAAGAGATAAAACGTCAACTGAGAAGGTGATTAAGGAATAATGTTTAATTTTATGAGCTTACAGGAAATATACCTAATATTGGACTACTGGACAAATCGATTGATAATGTTTTGATTATTAAATAAATATTTGATTGTCTGCTGGCTGGCGCTACGTAATTTTTAAAATAATTATGATTATTTTTTAAATTAAATACGGTTTTTCTGCATTCGCTAATCATCTTATTGATAAAGATAAAACCTTCGATAAAATTACCGGTGCTTATATTCTCCATACAAACGGTTATGGCAACAGATTAAATAATTTAGAAGCACTAGAAATAAAGAAAGCCATTAAAATCTATAGTTATATTTTTAACAATCAGTTAAATTTGTCCAGTAGTCCAATATTAGGTATATTTCCCGTAAACCCCCAAATATCTCCCAATTAAATTTCTCACTATTCTTTTATCACGTTCTAAGTCGACGTTTTGCCTCTTTCATTTCGTATTATCTGACTCTTTCTCTATCTGTTCTTTTTTTTATAATTTAAATGTTATTCTTTTGTTTCCTTATTGTCCTCTTTTTTTAAAAATACTATTTTTACTGTTCTCCCTCTGTATGTCGAGGCCTGTTCAAAAGAAAAGGTGAATTTTGAATTTTCGAGGGCTGTGTACATTCGATTATCGATTTTTTGTTGTTGTTATGTTGGTACAAATATGTTTATTATATGTTAGCATTAGCAGCCATTTTGGATTAGTGGTTTGTTTTTGAAAACTGGAAAGGTTAGTCACGTTTTTGTGTGTTCTTCGATTTTTTACTTTTGAAAATAATGGATCAAAGAATATGCATTAAATTTTGCGTTAAAAATGGAATAAAGTGCTCCAACGCACTTAATATGTTGACTGTGGCATTCGGGGAGTCTACTTTGTCTCAAAAAAGTGTTTGTAAATGGTACAAGCGCTTTACAGAAGGCCGAGAAGATGTTAATGACGATGAGCGTCGTAGAAAAACAAATCATGGATTTTATTCTAAACATATGTGTACCAACATTACAAAAAAATCGAGAATCGAATGTATACAGCCCCCGAAAATGCAAAGTCACCTTTTCTTTTGAACACGCTATGTACCATATATAACCGCACATTATGATTTTTTTGTTTACTTTAATTTATACCCTGAAGATGCTTAGACTAAGCAAAACCAGTTGATCATAAAAATTATAGCAAAATCTCTGGTCGTATTCAAAGTCATATTATTAATTAATTATCATTTGATCAAATGATATTCGTTGCATTAAAAAACTTTCCACGCTTCGTCCATAAATATCGGCTGAGAAACTTTCGTAATGTCAACGCACCAAAAAAGCTCGTAGAATTTTTCAGTCGAAGGTTTCATAGAATAATGTCTACTCTAGCTCGGGGAATTTTACAGCATCGTGTTACAGGAATATCACCGTCTATCTCGTTAGTGCAAACTGCGGTTGCCTGGCGACAATGCGCTGTACTATGTATTCACTGTACACTAAACCAGGCACTATACTAAGCAAGCACCTAAGTCGGTTCGTTCACGGTGTATAAAATATATGTATATATAATACCAGCGGATAATACCGTAGAACGGGGTGGTTTTTTGATACCTTTTGATTGTTTTTTTTCTAACTATGTAGGTCGTCATGTACCTAACAGTCACTCTTGTACGGACACCAAGAAAGAGTGACAGAACTCTGTCCGTCATCGTGATTCTGTATGTCTAATGTCGTGCCATTTGAAGAGAAATAACAGAAGAGTGTGTATGAGACGATTTACGAATCTGAATGAAGGGGTGTGTGTCAAGAAGAGTTGTGTGGCGGCCGTCGTATTCTGCCTACCCCTGCGGGAAACGGCTTGATGGTTAGGCAGTTAATTATTTATGTATTTATAAATTAACGGACGTCCAATTACAAAAAATACATATAAAACACGAAATGGAAAAAAGAGCAACAGAGAAGGAATAGAATATACATAATAATAAATGTAGCGATGACAAAAATAAGGCAAAATAAACATAAGAGAGAACATTCAAGCCTTGGGCTAGTCAAAGTTTTGGTAGAGTCGTAAAGAATGACGAAAATCATTTAGACTGCTAGCAAAAATTTCAGGACCATGGCTTGAGTTAACAAGTCTCGACGTTCTGGACATTGGAGAATTATACTCATAATTAGTATTGTGATGATTGAGGAACAGCAATTTATCGTTTCTGAGTCTACGGCAAGGAATGTTGAACTGGATAAGTTGCAACAGAGAAGATGAGTCAATAAAACAATTGATAATTTTGTAAATGAAAATTAAATCAACGTCTTTCCTGCGCTTTTCTAATGAAGACATTTTTAATAATTGTTCAATTTCATCATATGAATAATGGCCTCCTTCTCGCCCTGAACCATATGCAATACCGCGTAAAAACGATAGTTAGTTAGTTAGTTTGTTAAGTTAATCGGTTGTCGGATGGTGTAGAGAAATATAAATATTTGTATTTCAACGCGTGAATTTACAAGTTGTTGAGTCATTTTTTTTACAACTTTACAGGAAAAATAAAAAAGCTTTTCGTTACATTTTACGTTTACGCCAATACAAACACACTTTTTCCGAAGGGGTGCTGACAAATTGCCAGCTTCAGAAGATTCGTGAATGAAATGCCACAGTTTTTGTAACATTTTTCACCGCAGTGAAAGGTTTAATATGGAGTTCGTAGCCACATTCTTTGTAGACATTTTCCAAAACTTTTCAAAGCCTCCTAAGACCTATTTCTAAGATCTCATAAATTATTATTAAAAACATTCAATTTTGGTTGTTTTTGTTGTGATCTTGTTGTTTATTTCTACATTCTCTATTTTTTTTAAATTTATCAATATATTTCATCGAGTATTTTACAAAATTATTAAATATGATACAGATTTGAAAACTAACTAACTAACCATCACACCTTTTCCCCGCAGGGGTAGGCAGAGAGGACGAACCGCCATATATCTCTGTCTTGGCACACACTTCTTGCTTCATTCACATTCGTACATACTCTTCTGTTATTCTGACTTTTCACATAACCCGATTCAAGTATTTGATTTACTTGATCGTGCCATGTCTTTCTCGAGCGTCCTCGACTTCTTCTTCCGTTCACTTTCGCATCATATATTCTTTTCAGACTCCTTTCTTCGTTCATTCGCTCTACATGCCCAATCAATCCAGGCGTCCCTTTCTTGATTCTATTCATTACACTCACATCAGCCTTGCATTCTTTCCGGATATCCACATTTTTAATACGGTCATACATGGTTTTACCGCACATTCGTCTCAAGGATCTCATTTTCACAGCATTCAGTCTACTTTCATCCTTCCTCTGCCAGTTCCATGCCTCACTGCCATACATCCATCTTAGGGTTGGTATACATGAATACCACTCCATTCCCAACCGTCTAGGACTGCATATAAGGGTATTTTGTGAGGCTGAAGGTAGTGGGGAGGGGAAGGAGATGAGGAAGGAAAAGTTGGGAAACACCTGGCTATTCAGATTTAAAACACGTCCATTTCATTTCAGTCCTTATAGAGTATCTACATTGGATGGGAGTTTTTAAATATATTTTTAAAACATACGTGGTCGAGTGGTTTGAATCCTTGGCTTGAACCCGCCAACCCTGGATCCGTAGTCGAGAGTCTTACCACTTGACCACGGAAGTGTCAAGAAAATTCTGACTGTCTTATCAAAAATATAACATTTTAGTATTAAACTTCGCCCACCACAATATCAGTTCTTGTTTTTTTGGGTACCCTCTCGAATATACGAGTATACCATTATTTCAAAAATAAAAATAAGTGATAATAACCTTTTGTTCTAACATTTGGAAACTTTTGGGTGATATGCAAATATAAGAGCTTTTGAATTTATCAGAGTGTAAAAGTACAACTGTTTTCAAGTGAAATTCTCCAAGCAAGCTCCGAATATTGATTGCCACTGGATAATGAATTATTCATGAATTTTGCATCGAACAATGATTTGATTCAAAGCTGGGGGAGTTTAATCAATTCAATCCTCCATCGCATGCGGATATAGCTGACGAATGCTGCACCAAACAATCTGAAAACAACTTACTTAATTATTTAAAAAAATATATATTCAGATACGACATGCATACTGTAGCGTGAACAGAGTTTTTGATCAGGGTAGGCACTAGGAAAAACAGGGGATTGATTGATAATAAAGATAGGTACCAACAGATATCACTGATTGCTAGTGGATTTGTTCTGTGAAAGCACTGCCTTAGACACTAACAAAGATACTAACATAAAGAATCCACTTGAAAGCGCAACAGCTCACAGCATACATATTTTGTGTAGTCTAGTGAACATGGAATATTCGTAATAAATTCGGAATGAGTTCTTATTGTATGCGGTACTATAAAGGTGATCGTCGGATAAATTAGTAGTAAGATTGGTTGGTTGCCGAGTGGTCAGAAGCCCCGGGTTCTCATCCAGGCACCGCGATATTTTACTAGCTAAGCCCACCATCATTACTCAAGCGACATTTTTAGCTTATAACGATGGTAGTAGGAAGGATTCATCTTGAAATTTTAATAAAATCAAGTAAATTAACCTCCTATCTTTTTGAGTTTTTAAGATAAATTCTTATAATTAAATTGTTTTATATATATACCATTATTTTAAAACTAAACTGAGTTCACTAGAGTGAATGAAGGAAACTCTATTAATGGAGGACTGAACGCTGTTGGCGCAAATAAGAAATTATTAAAAGAAGCGAAGCTTATTAGTTCATTCGCTCTACATGCCCAAGCCATCTAAACGTCCCTTTCTCATCCTATTCAATACGCTTACATCAGGCTTACATTTTAAACACGGTCATACATGGTTTTACCGCACAAACGTCTCAGGCATCTCATTTACACAGCTTTTAGTATACTTTCATCCTTCCTCTGTCAGTTCCATGCCTCAGTGCCATACATCAAAGTTGGTTTCAGTACTTCATTGTAAACTGCTAGTTTTGCTTCTTTGGACAATTTTTTATAGGCGCCAACAGCGTTTAGTCCTCCAATAATGGAGTTTTCAGCATCCACCCTCCTTTCAATATCCATATCAGCCTTTCCGTCTCTCTAGAACATACTTCCTAAATACACAAACTCCTCCACTTGCTCCAGGTATTCATCATTTACAACTATATTGCTATTTTCGTACTCTCTCTATCAAACGCCATGACTTTGGACTTACTTGCATTCATCATCAACTCATTCCGCATTTATACTTGGTTCCTCCTAGACACAAGAAACTGTAGATCTTCTATACTGTTATAAATCTGCACCGCATCATCAATACCGTATGAGTATTCTTCTGGTGCCTTATTCTAGAAGGCACCAGAAGAATACTCATAATAAGCCTGGAGCAAGTGGCACCTACTTTGGCATTATGAGGGTAATCTTCACCCTTATCAGCCTTTCCGTCTCTCGCAACTCTCCTAACTATACAGTTAACCAAATCGTTTAGTTTTTCATTTAATACAATATAACTATATTTATGTATTTAATTATATACGCCATTGTTGGCTTTTACAAAACAGTGACATAATAATAACACGGAGTAAGCGATTAGCACCCAAAAACACAAGTTAGTTGAAAGATATATCATAATACAATAAATTAACATTAATATTTTTGAAAGAGGTATGCTATTAATAGCCTTCTTGTAACTAGATTCAGTGCATTTTTTTTTTATAGTTTTTGTGTTTAATTTGTAGAATTTAATATTATTGAGTTCTGCTATTTTAAGTTTTTATTTTAGTTTTTTAGTGACAGCTGTTTCGGCGTTTAAGGCCATTGTCAAACTGTTGACAGTTTGACAATGGCCTTAAACGCCGTCACTAAAACTAAAATAAAAACTTAAAATAGCAGAACTCAATAATAATAATATTAAATTTAATTCAATTGAATTATATAAAAATTAGATTCAGTGCAGTTGAATATATCTACTATTTCAGCGAAAGAATTACCCACTGTATGCAATCTAGGTACAAACTAGTATTTGAAAGACTCAGTTATGTTATTATTGTAACATTTAAAAATAATTTTTGTTTGAGTGGTTCTGTTAGGCACATCGAAGGTAATTAAGCTAAGTACATAAAGACTGTCTATAATACCATTAACACTTTTGAAAATAAAAGCCAAATCGGAAACAAACCTCCTGCACGCTGTTCTCGTACTCTCCCTTTCAAACACCATATATCTCAAAGCCAACAATACTAATTTGTTAAGTTTCAAAATCATTGATAACAGCACACACGATTCCTTGCTTGAATCCTTTTTAATTTCTGATTCCTAAAATATGACCAGCTTTTGCCACACTTTGGCTGACAGATGTTGCCAATGAATTCATCTGATAACAAGCACTGCCTGATTGCCGCTGTGATATATTGTTACGATATCCTTATTTCTATCGAGCGGGTTAAATTTGGTTCGGTTTTCAGGTCCGTAACATTGTTTATTGGAACGTAGTGGATTTATTGATTAAAAGTGATATTGGAATCAATATAATAATGCGTTTTTCTTTGTATCTACCGAATATAAATCGCGTTTTAGTGGCAAGGAGCAGAATGGACTGGATAAAGGATATAGGTCAATCTTCCGGATCCAACTTTGCCTTAATTCAGAGCTTTATTCCATTAAAGTCAAGCGCGGTTATGCCAATTCTCATTTTCAATGAATTATATTTCTTTCATAGGAATTTGATGATTTTTCACCCCTTTGGTTAATTTTAAAATTGTTAGAAATTTGACTCAATTTTAGAAAATTTTGTTTTACTTAATTTTTTTTTTATGTGAATACCGCTGTCCCAACTGTCTAGAACCAATGGGACTATTACATTCATAATTGGGGTGTTTTGTGATACTGAAGAGAGTGGGGAACGGAAAGATATGAAGAAGAAGATTTTTCAGTTATTCTCATTTTTTAAATTGTTAAAAATTGGACTTATTTTAGAAAATTATGTCTTACTTAAATTTAGTTTTATTTTTATTTGAATTCCGCACAAGAGTCGCAACTGTTTAGAACCAATTGGACTATTACATTCCTGATTGGGGTGTTTTGACGGAAGAGAGTGGGGAACGGAAAAATATGTAGAAGAAGATTTTACATTTCTTCTCATTTTCAAAATTGTGGACTCAATTTTAGAAAATTTGGTCTTACTTATTTTTTATAAATGTAAATACCGCACAAGAGTCACGATTGTCCAGAACCAATGAGCCGTGTTAGGCTGAAGAGAGTGAGGAAAGAAAAGATATGTTTAAGAGGATTTTTCACTTCTTCTCATTTTAAAAATTGCAATTAATTTTAGGAAATCTAACTCGACTTTTTTTTAAAACTTTAACCACTCGACCATTGGGATTAGATCGTTTGGACGTGTTGAACGGATGATCTACCACCCTGTGTGGCGGTCTGTCATCTCTGCCTACCCCCGCGTGATGGTCAGTTAGTAACATAGTCAGTTTATATTTTTTGCCAGAACACAATAATTTTTCATCAAGAAATAGTTGCCAGCTAACAAAATTGTTTTTACCCATACATTTATCTTCCTCCGCTTATCAATTAATAATCATTATTATCTCTCTTAAACTCTCTCCCAATTTTCTTACTCCTAGTCTATTCCGTCGAATTCTCTTCCGAACCAAACAAATAATAATTTCCTAATGGATCGAAAAAAAGTGGATAGCCAGTGTAATACGTTCACGGGGTGTTTTTTCATCCCTCCCGAGGGAATCCCCGGTGAAAAAACCGGTCGATTTCTCGAATGAAATTTGGAAAAACAGCGTATTTCATCGTGTTATAAAGCGGTGTTCGATTAATCAAACATAAACACTTACTTTGTATTAAACGATTTTATCGGCGTCAAGTTTTTTTTTAAATATATTTTACCGTACCTTTTGGCTGTTAACTGTCTACGTTTATGAGTGATAGATACTCTTAGTATCGCCCTGGGGAAAGACCACCATTCATAATTGAAAGTTGCTTTAAATGACTTTATTAAAAATAGTAAAAAAACAGTTTTTTATTTTATTTTTATAGTGAATACCGCATAAGAGTCTCAACTGCTCCCAACCGTCTAGAGCCAGTGAGACTATGGCATCCCCAAGTAGGGTATGTTGTGAGGCTGAAGGTAGTGGAGAAGGGAAGTATATTGGGAAGAGGAAGGTTAAGAAGTATCTGGCCATTCAGATCTGGTCACCAAACACGGCTAAAGCTATTTCAAGCAACGTTTCGATTCTGAATGGTGGTCTTTCGCCAGGGCGATACTTAGAGTATCTACCACTCTGTAACGTGCCGCAAATATACTTTTTATTGTTTTTAAACGAATTAAATGTGTTATGACACATATTAAATAAATAAAAGTTATTGGCGCGCGCCGGGTTTGAACCCGCGACCTTTGGATTCGTAGTCGAGCGTCTTACCACTCGACCATGGAGGCCGTCTAGAGCCAGTGAGGCTATGGCATCCCCAATGGGGGTATGTTGTGAGGCTGAAGGTAGTGGGGAAGGGAAGGGGACGGGGAAGAGGAATATTGCATAAAACAAAACATAACAATACTATTTATACTACAATTTGTAAAATTCTTTATTTTTACTAACTTTTCTGATGTGATTTTGAAAAACAAAATTTTTTGCTTTATTCGAAATATAACTTTTTATTTTTTTATTGATTGTAATTTTTTACTGTTTATTTATTTATTTTATTGCTAGAGCCTACTTTTGATTTGTATTAGTATACCCACGCACTGGCTTTGCCTATGTGAGATTTTTCGTTATGTCTACATTGTTTTCTATTTTCCTTATCCTTTATAATATATACTCGTATATATATTGAACAAATTAACTTTACTAGCTTAGTGAAAATATTACATAACTAACTTATCTTGTAGAAGAACCATGAGTGACCTAGTACTCTTATTCAAACTGGTTAACGGTGTACTGGATGCATATGATTTAGATAAGCTGATAACTCTCCGAGTACCTAATCATGACACAAGACTTTCTGAGTTGTTTCATGTTGATTCATCAAGAACTAACTATGCAATGAACTCCCCAGTCCAAAGGTTACATAGGCTTGGAAACCAATTTAGTTATGTTGATATTTTTCTGTATTCAATCATGAGATTCAGATCGGAGTTGTATAGCTAATCTTCACAAATACTTCACTGAAATATACGAGTCTATCAGACAATAATAGTAATAATAATAAATGGATAACTTTTATAGCGCCGTTTTTTGGGGAAAATCACCTCAAGGGCACTTTACAAATTAATTTTTCTAACCTATAATTTTTCACTTAAGCTTATAACTAATAACTTACAGTTAAGATTTATTACTAATGGCTTACAACTAATATTTTCAACCAGTGACTTACAACAAGGACTTATAGCTTGTAACTAACAGTGAAATAGATGCTAACATTAAAAACATAAATATTTATACGTACAATAAAAGTAAAAATAAAACTTATTACCAACTTATTACCAAATTATTTACAACGTGGATATTCACAGACGTAGTACAAGGAAATGCAAAGAAATCAGACTACCAGAAAGAATAAATCCAATAAACAAAAACAGTTTACTCTATAAAGAGATGAATTTTTACAATGCGCTGCCGGAAACCATGAAAATTAAACTAATTAACAAATTAAAAATAGCCTGCAATAGTGAATATATATTTTTCTCTTCTATGCTTTTATATGTATCATTGTAATTGTTATATTGCATTTTGTATTTACCACTAATTATATATTTATTTTGATTTTTTTCAAGAAGCATGCACTTTTTTGTTTTATCTTTTAATGTATCGTGTACTATCACCATATAATGCTTTACCTGTCAACATCAATATATTGTACACATTTGTTGTAAAAGCCCACTTGGGCGTTAATAAATACATAAATATATATATATGTACAATATCTTTTTTTGTTTAGTGTTCATATTTTTGTAATCTCTTATTTTTTTCAAAAAAATGTACAAAACGAAAAATCAAATAACATATATTTATTTATATTCTACCATGTATAATACTATTCATTCGCTTTTGTTTGTTATTCATTTACTTTTGCATTTTTCACATATTCTAATCAAATAACCACCCATGTATATATGTTTTAGGCATCATGCCTGTTATATTTAGTAAAATGATAATAAAAAATAGTAATAATAATAATTTTTATCTCGTATGTATCCGGTTTATTTAAATTCTGAAACAATGACCCAAGAGAAAGTTAAATAAATACATCGACCCTTTTTTTAAATGATTTATGTTGATAGATCCGTAGTTCTCTTGAGTAATCTGAACTTTTCATCTGGTTTTTTTCTAATGATTTTTGTATCTTTTTGTTTCAGGTAAGTCCCCCTTTTTTTCGTATCTACTGTCCCATGGCTCTGAGCTCGGCGTCGTAAGTAACTTCCATTTTGTATGCAACGCCCTCCTCTCCCACGCATCAATAAGTAAATCCTCCCCAAACGTAAAATCACAAGCACCGTTCTACAAATTACTCAACAAACAACGCGCACTAACATCAAACCCCTTTACAATCAAGACATCCACCAACAAAACACACGAAATTACAATAAAATTCACATTTCACTTACACACGTCACAAAGTATGGGATAAAATCTTTGGAATATATTGCTTACACATTATATAACTCGCTTCCAGATAAATATAAAAATTGTCAACTTAATAAAAAAAAAACGAAAATATGCTTTAAAAGAATATTTTTAAAATTCATTTAAAGATGAAAATACCTCATTTTTAAATCACTTTTCTTTTCCCAGTAGAGTAAACACATCCTCATTTATTGCACTTTCTCCATTTGTTTCTATTTATAATTTGGCTGTATCCTTTGTTAATACTAACTACCCCGATTTTTTAATATTTTTTTATTATTTTACTTGAACATACATTTTTTTATTAGTTGGTAAATTGCCCATCCCACTAGGCATGAGCCTGTGTTGGGATGGCAATTTGCAAAGTGGTATTTTTTAGCTACATAGTAACATGTAGCTACATATAGCACGAAAATATAATACATACTCGTACATAATAAAAATAAAAATAATATAAGTAAATGACGAATTTGAAGAAATAAAATCTACATATTAAGAACTAAATTAAACTTGGTTTTGTAAGGTGAGTAATGATATTGCTTTTAAAAGAGCTTTTGGTTTGTATGTTTCTGATGGTGCTGGGCAGAGAATTGAATTGCTTAGTGGCGTTGTACTTAAAACTTTTTTGTATTATATTGTTTGATTTGTTATGATATATGATTTATGTTAATTTGGATAATTCTGTATTTCTTGTAAGTCATATATTTCTTTAGAGTTAAGTTTTACACCCCCTCCCCTCCCTCTCCCACGCGATGATTTCAATATTTTGCAATGTTTATTTGTTTTTTGTTTTTTTTTTTTTTGTTTTTGTTTTTAAAAGAAAGACAAACATTCCCGGGTTACAAATAACCTGACAATATTTGAAAAACTCCTACCGCCATCATAAGAAGCGGAAGATGTTGCTTGTGTAATGATGGAGGACTTAGCCAACAGATGAATTGAACGCACGACGCCCGGGTGGGAATCCGACGCGTTTGTCCACTCAGCTACCGACCGGTTTTTGAATTTATAGGGTTCTTAGCAGTGTTTGGTAAATAAAAAGATTTTGAAAAGCTCGAAAAATCATTTCCTTCGTGAACTATCGGGCTCTAAATTGTCCGAATTACCGTCTGAGATTGAATGGAAAAAAGAATGTATTCATTTTGAAGGCCTCCGTAGTCCGGTTGTAAGACGTTCAGGTTCTAATCCAGAGGTCGCGAGTTCAAACCCGGCGTGCGCAAATAATTTGTATTTAATTAATACGTGTCATAACACACGATTTCATGTAAAATAATATACAGTATGTTTGCGGCACGTTCCAGAGTGGTAGATACGCTGAGTATCGCCCTGGTGAAATCAGTGGCGGCTCGTGAGTTTTTAGTGTGCTAGAAGTGCTAAGATTGAAAAATACGACATTGTTAGTGTTGTTGTCGCCGAAAATGTTTTTTTATTTTTATTTTTTCGTATGAAGATTTTCAGGATTTTTCAGTTTTGGTGGTGCACTGCACGGATTTCTGAAAAATCTTTTCTCTCCCCATTTTGAGTATGTTGTGAGGCTGAAGGTTGTATAGAAGGAAAGAAAAAAGTTGGAAAGTGCCTGGCTATTCAGATCTGAACACCAAACACGGCTAAAGCCATTTCGAGCAACACTTCGATTCTAAATGGTAGTCTTTCACCAGGGCTGTACTAAGAGTACCTATCTACCACTCTGGAACTTGCCGCAAAAATATTTTGTATTAATTTATATCAATTAGTAGTGTTTTTACAAATTTGAAACAAAAATAAAAGATGTTTGCGCACGCTAGGTTTGAACTTGCGACCTCTAGATACGTAGTAATGCGTTTTACCACTTGACCACGGAGACCGTCCAATCCACATACCAAAGTATTTAATCTGTTGCCATGACCATTTTTAAGGAGAATGCAGGCACCAAATAATAATTTGTTTAGGTTTTTTTCCCGAAGCTTTAAAAAATACAGCTTCCTCCAAGCCTGTTTATAAGATACGTGTTTTTGACAGGTTCGCTTGATAAATCATGCTAACACAGTCCCAGGGCGAAGGGAGGATAGATTTATGGTAATATGTGCCTTCCGTGCAATGACACATGGGAAATTAACTTATTTTAATATTTACGTAGTGTACTTTGTTTTTAAAATTGTGAAATCGTGGAGAAAGTTCTTCGGCTTTTGTATAAAGGGTTTATGGGTAAGCAGCAAAAACTACACACTTTTTGGTTTTCTAGTACGAAAATCTTAAAGCAACAATAAATGGAGAGAGGGCGAATTCTTTTTACCCAACCTATACAAACTTGGGATAAATCACTTTCTCCGGGTTTTTACGTCGTACACCATGAGAAAGAAAGAGACAACAAAATTTCCTAAATTATCACACCGCTTCAAAGTATTGTACGAATGTTATTTGTGTCCCGCTTCTCCGTTGACTCCACCTACACGTTTCAATATGCGAAATAAATGAACATAAGTCGACGTTTTATTACGTCACATGCTATATTTTTGTTTATAACAATACTGCGAAAAAGTGGTTATACGAATAAACAAAAACATTATGTCGACATGTGCTATGAATGGATGTATAAATACCCTAGCTCTAGTCTTAGCCACGCCCAGGTCTAGCCGAGTCTGGCAAACCTCATAAAAACTGACTACAGCTGCGCTCTCTCTTGTATATTATTGCTCTGAGGCTTTTATATTATTAAATTCTCGCCTACACGTTTTGATATGCGACATAAATTGATATAACTCAACGGTTTTTTCAATGTTATGTGCTATATTTTGGTTTATAACAATACTGTTGTAACAGACGGCCTCTATGGTCGAGTGGTAAGACGCTCGACTACGAATCTAAAGGTCGCGGGTTCAAACCTGGCGTGCACCAATAATTTTTATTTAATCAACTGTGTCATAACACATTTAATTTATATAAAAATAATAAAAAGTATATTTGCGGCACGTTCCAGAGTGGCAGATAGTCATAGTATCGCCCTGGTGACAGAACACCATTCAGAATCGAAACGTTGCTTGAAATGGCTTTGGCCGTGTTTGGTGACCAGATCTGAATAGCCAGGTACTTCCCAACCTTCCTCATTTCTTCTCCTACCCCTCCCCACTACCTTCAAGCTCACAACATGCCCTATTTGGGGATGCCATAGTCTCACTGGCTATAGACAGTTAGAAGCAGTTGAGACTCTTGTGCGGTATTCATATAAAAAAAAAATTAAAAACTGTGAAAAAGTGGTTATACGAATAAACAAAAACACTATGTCGACATGTGCTATGAATAGATGCATAAATACCCTAGCCCTGGTCCTTGCCACGCCCAGGTCTAGTCGAGTCCGGTAAAACTCATCGAAACTGACTTCAGCAGCGCTCTCTCTTGTATATTGTTGTCCTGAGATCAAAATAATGTGCCCTAAAAAATTGAGAAGTTGTAAATTCGAGGATTCTTTTTGATTTTTACCCAAGTCACAAACTTTTAGTTTGTTCCTGAACAAAAGATTGCGAGAAATCCACGTTGGAAATTTCTCTCTGAAACATGTCATGTTTGTGCGATATATATTCGGAATGAAGTTATTCCAATCGTTTCCCTATTGATACGGTCGCCGCAAAGTGTGATATACTGCTCTGAATATTGGATGGCGGTGTATTGGGAAGAAATACTCCCAATATTGGGACTGCGGTGCTTTACTTGCGATACCAAAATGCATATTGTAACTCGGAAAACAACTCAATAAAATGAATTTCTATTCGTACGAAATTGCTCTACGTGGAATTTTTATGTTGCATACAGTCTGGCGCATTGGAAATATGTTTAAGGTGACCATTTCGGCTTCAGACCACATAATATATTGTCGGTTTAAAATACGGGTTTCTTCTTCATTTTTCATGTAATGCTACACATCATTTACAATTACAAGGAGCCAGTAAGACTATTATAGCTAGCGTTGTGACCGCTTTGAAAGAACTACTTCTTTTGGCAGCAGTTCTTACTTCATTCATTGTTCATTGAACAAACACTTCAATTGAAGTCGGTAGTCCATTTTAGCGTTCGTTCATTTCAATAACTTCGTTTTATTGAACAAATACTTCAATTGAAGTTGGTAGTTCCTGTTAGCGTTCATTCCTTAGAGTATACAAGAGGTAGCCCAAGCCAAAGCCAGTGAAGTCAGTATTGGACTTGTTTTTGATGATTTTAACATGACTCGGCGCAAATGGGCGTGGCTAAGACCAAGGCTACGGTATTTATACATCCATTCATATCACATATCGACATAATGTTTTTGTGTATTCGTATAGCCACTTTTTCACAGTATTTTTATCAACAAAAATATAGCATCTAACCTAAAAAACCGTTTAGTTGTGTCAAGTTTAGTGGCAAAATATAAAATGTGGGCGGAGTCCTGCCGTTAACCAGCGAAAATAACCAGCTTAAGAACATTACGACAGTATATAGAAGCCGTCCAAGAAATTTGTTGTCTCTTTCTCTCTCATGGTGTACGATGTAAAAACACGGAAACAGTGATTTATTACAATTTCGGATGGGTTGGGTAAAACAAATTAGCTATCCCTCCATATATTGTTCCTTCAAGGATCATTCATATCATTTCATTGAACAAATATTTCAATTGAACTTGGTAGTTCATTTTAGCCTTCATCAATTTCATCAAAAGAATAATAATAATAATAATATTTGGACGATTTGTATAGCGCCGTTTTTGTGAAAAATCACCTCAAGGGCGCTGTACAGATCTTACTTTCTATCATTACATACTAATTCCTAGTTTAAATAAGAAAATATACAGGAACACACTTACCTGGCAGGTCCCATCAGATAGACACAATTATTAACTTTAAATTATGACTATTATTATTATTGTTTTTTTTTTTTTTTTTAATTAAAAGAATGGACTTTCTGAATTTGTCATACAGTACAGGAATACTCCAATTTGCAGCAGTACAGTTGAGAAGGTGAACTTTATTTTGGAGAGGAACCGGTTCCAGTTCTTTTCACTCTTTTAAAGCACTACCGATTAGTACGTGATTTTGCTGGCGCGATGAACCAGTTCCAGTTCTTTCCGTTTCCAAACCTCTACCGACAAGTTAAAGGTTAGTTCATTTTAAAGAACTAACAATTCGTGAAGCATTCACAAAACATTGAAGTTTTTCCCAACGCTAATTATAGCTCTTGTGTAGATTTTTAAAAGGCTTAAAGTTGGGAAGGATAAGCCAAATTAGAATAATAATCATAATTGAATAATTTGTACTTATGGCGCCGGTTTTGAGAAAAATCTGCTCGAAATCGCCGTTTAAACTTTAATTCCAAGGCTCTATCTTAAAGCTAACTACAGACAATCTAATATTGGACTACTAATTTTAATGGCTTTCTTTATTTCTAGTGCTTCTAAATTATTTACTCTGTTGCCATGACCATTTTATGGAGAATATAGGCACCGGTGCTTTTATTGAAGGTACGAGCTTTTTCAATAAGCTGATTGGCGAATTCAGAAAAACCGTGGTTCTTTTTACATCTGAGGTGTTCTAAGGTCATAAAAATCAACATAAAATCTGTGGTCTTGTTAAAGTTACTATTTAATTTTCATTATATATGTCAAACCACAAATTCAAAAAATATAAAATAATTATTTTAATAACATTTGGATAATTTGTACCTATGGCAAAGTTTTTTGTGAAAATACACCTCGAGGTAGCTGTACAAATGTTAATTCCCAGGCTACATCTTATAAGTATATACATTATAATTTATCGCATTTTATTTTTATTATTTTTTTTTGTGTATTAAAGACTGCATATGTCCATTTACAAAATACAAAAAAGTAACAAAAAGTAAATAAAGTGATATTTTTCACATGTCTCTTGAAATCTTCAAGGTTTACGTTGAAGATATCAAGAGACATGTTATTTGGTAGTACCATACCCCGTGTCATGCTGTGCTGAGCAAACACGTCTGTTCTGCTATGTGGAATGCACAGCAGATCGTGAAGTCGCCCCTGGCAGTAGTTGTTTGGCACATACAACTTATAACATTCCAGGAGGTATGGATTGTCAATCAAATGATGTAATATTTTGTACGCTGTTACTGCAAGGGCCCCACTCCTTCTCGACTGGAGACTTTGATAAAGCGTATCGGAGAGCAAATCTTTATGATGCATAAATGTTGGGTACTCGCCTTGGATTCTCATATACAAATATCTGAGAAACTTTGTTAAATTTGATAGGGGTTTTTTGAGGCGCGTTTATACTATGTACAGAGATAATATACAGAAGTATGCCTTTACATACGCCACTTCAGGTAAACACTATTATTTTACATATTCGTAAAAAGCATTAACTTTGAGGCTTAAAATTATTGATTTTGTTTTAATTATCAAATCATCATTTGATTGACTGCTTGCTGGCGGCACGAGCCTCTACAAACCATCTGTAATATTATCATTGTAACTCGATACGATGATGTATGCTCCATTACCTAGAACACCTGATGTAATTTCTTGTTATCACACCACAAAGCCTCTAATTAGAGCCTTGACAGAGGATCGCTTTGAGATTCGATTGTGTTCAAAGCTTGCTTCAGATCACTGTCAATTATTCCCAGAACCGCCACTTTACCCGTTCGAGGTGTATTGATTACACATATATTATTGTTTATTGGCGATGAACACAAATTCGTGGTCAGAAATTTAAACCAAGTATAGCATTAACCTAAAAGTTTTTCATAAAATACAAAAGAGGTTTTTTTCTTAACCTCACGCGATAAAGAATAATAATATTAATAGACTAATTTATATTGCGCCGTTTTCGCGAAATAAATATCACCACGCCAAGGGTGCTTTACAACTTAATTAACGCAACCTACAATTTAATCATTAAGATTGATAACTAGTGGCGTATAAATTATAACTTATAACTAGCGTTGTGACTGCTTTGAAAGAACTACTTCAAAGAACTACTTCTTTTGGCAACAGTTCCTACTTCATTCATTGTTCATTGAACAAATACTTCAATTGAAGTCGGTAGTTCATTCATTTCAATAACTTCATTTCATTGAACAAATATGTCAATTGAAGGTGGTAGTTCATTTTAGTCTTCATTCATTTCATTAACTTAATTTCATTAAACAAATACTTCAATTGAAGTTGGTAGTTCACTTTAGCTTTCATTTCATTGACAAAATACTTCAATTGTAGTCGGTAGTTCATTTTAGCGTTTATTCATAGCATTGAAAGAAGCACTTCAATTTGCAGCAGTTCAGTTGCGAAGGCATTAAAAACGAAGGAACCAGTTCCTGTTCCTTTCGTTTTTAAATTTCTACCGAGTAGTGCGTGCTTTTTCGGCGAGGAACCGGTTCCAAAAAGAACTGAACAAATAAGCGGATAAATTAAAATGTCTTTTTTGCGAGTTCGACTTCAATTGAAGTGTTCACTTCGAAGGGTTCATTTTAAAGAACTAACAATTCGTGAAGCATTCACAAAACATTGAAATTTTTCCCAACGCTGCTTATGACTATGTACTTACAGCTACAACTTGTGATAAGTGACTTAAAATTTAGACTTATTACTAAAACTTATGACTAGAGACTTTTTCGCATTTAGACTAACAACAAACTAACTAACTAACTAACCATCACGCCGTTTCCCCGCAGGGGTAGGCAGAGAGGACGAACCGCCATACAACTCTGTCTTGGCACACACTTCTTGCTTCATTTACATTCATACATCGTCTCATACATACTCTTCTTTTATTCTGACTCTTCACACGACCCGATTCAAGTATTTGATTTACTTAATCGTGCCATGTCTTTCTCGGGCGTCCTCGACTTCTTCTTCCATTCACTTTCGCATCGTATATTCTTTTCACACTCCTTTCTTCGTTCATTCGCTCTACATGCCCAAACCATCTAAGCGTCCCTTTCTTAATCCTATCCATTACGCTTGTACCAGACGTTTTGTCAGCACATTGACTATAAATTTTGAGGGGCCAGTTTCTTCAAGTCAATCAGCGAAGCGGGCCTGGGTCGGTTGCAGCAAGTCGAAGTTCCAAAGGCGGGAGAAGGCGGATGGTCCAGGGAAAAGCAGTCAAACGAAGTTGTAGAGTCCAGGCGGGAAGAAGCGGTCAGAAGCGTAGAGTCAGGAGAGATGATGTCGGTAGAGATGCTGAGAGTGTTCTACTTTGGACCGGTTTGGGCCCTGTATTTATATCCCCGGCCCAGCATCCGCTGGACCCGGGATTCGGGCGCTCAAAACGCCCGGTTTCTTGCGAGTTCTCCTCTTTGAGAGCTCGTAGCTCCCACTAGCATTTTTCTAGCGGGAAGGCAAAATATACCAACATCAGCTCTCTTTATGACCTTTCGTTTCCAATAAACCACTTCTTCCCAGCATTTTTTATTAATCTCAAAGTTTTACAATTTACAAATTACTAGGGGGTTACATAAGGGGTGGTGGTACATGTTTTGTCTTATAACTACTTAATTAACATAATCACAACATTTTATCTTATACAATTATGTAGTAGGGAATTCAGCCGTCAGATCTGTGTACTTTTATTTATCGTACCGATGACCGAATTCCCGCCAATCTAGTTAACAAATTAATACCTAACCATAATTACGCAACAATAAGATTTTGAAATACGCCGAATCTCTGCCTAGCGCTCATTGGCTACGGATCGGTCCATTGACCGGGGCAGCCAGCCTCCGGGCGCTAGAGAGGGGATGCGGCGTAAATACTGCCAGCCTAGTAAATCGTTTGACAAACGGCCGGTAGAGCGCCATAAGCTCTCGGCCGTCGCCGGGGAAAGGTCGGAGCTAGCTTGTTGTATCGCTTAGCCTCTGATCGTTGTGGAGTGGGACGTATATAGCGCGTACCCCGCCGCTAGGCACGTCAGATGAGTCTGGCCAAGCGGCGTAAACATAGCTCCCGGGCAGTATTTGCTCGGGAACAACAAAACATGAAATTTTAACATTATTATTTACACTTAATGCTAAAACATATTTAATTATTTATTATCACTCTAATGAGCAGCCGGTGGAGGCTCAAAGCGTCCGATACAACGCTCATATCAGCCTTGCATTCTTTCCGGATATCCACATTTGTAATACGGTCAACTACGGACTAACAACAAAGACTTATTAATATTGGTTTATGCCTCAGAGCAATAATATACAGGAGGGATAGCTTTGCGAAACAGTGTAGTCAGGATTGTTGATTTTTTTCCTGACTCGGGCGTGCCTAGAGCTAGAGCTATGGTATTTATACATACATTCGTAGCACACACCGTATATATGTTATGTTTTACACACCGAAAGTCAGAACTTCCTCATACAAAAACACGCCAATATATAAAGCGATGGAATAATAATAATAATAATAATATTTGGATAATTTGTATAGCGCCGTTTTTGTGAAAAATCACCTCAAGGGCGCTGTACAAATCTTAATTTCTACTTAATATTAATTCTTAGTTTATATAAATATACAGTATCATACTTACCTGGCAGGTCACTTCTGGCAGGACACAATCACCATATCATAATAACTTAAAATTTAGAATAACTTAAATTTTTATTTATTTTTATTTTGTTTCTTTTTTTTTTAAATATTTCTTTATTATTATTTTTCATTTTTAGGGCATGAGGGCAAATTTAAAATAAAGTATATCGGAGGTATTTTTAATTTTTCGTAGTGAAGAACAGATAATGGTGATAATCTTCTAATGAATTTAAGGAATGAGAGTCTGAAGAGTTTTCTTGGTTCTATTGGGCTTGTTACATCTTGATTATGGATATGATTTTCTGAAAAAATGAGTTTTGAGTTTGCTCTGAACTCTGTTGAGTCTTTTATTACTCTCAGATCATGTGGTAGTCCATTCCAGGCTTTAGGACCTGACACTCCGAAGGCGCGCTCTCCGAACTTAGTGTCTGGAACTATTCAATGAAGCTGCATCTACCTTAGATATATTTAGATGCACATATATAGACTGTCATCATCTCTCGATGTACGTACAAGAGTGACCGTTAGGTACATAACGATCTACATAATCTTAAATAAAATATACATTTTTTTACACACCTTTTTACACTTGCCATTTCAACGATTATCTCATAATATGTGTAAAAGAATGAACCTCTCTTATATCTTATCTTTTTATTTGTTTTTCATTTCCAACCTTATTTGAGTTATTATATCATGTATAGTGCGTCACACTACTTCAGTTTGTAGTTATATAACTCCTTTGGATAAATAATACTTTGTCTATATGTCAGATGTACATAAATTTTTAATTTCTTTTTTTACACTATGCATGTATCTACAATATTTTTATATCACTCATCTCTTAATGAATTTGGTGAACAACTGTTTTTATGAGATCCTGTTAAATAAATAAATGTCGACATAATGTAGGGTTTATTTGTATAGCCACTTTTGCACAGTATTGTTATCAACACAAATATAGCATATAACCTAGAAAACAGTCGACTTACGTTAATTTATGTGGCATATCATAACGTTTGGGCGGAGTCAACGGAGATGCAAGACACAAAGAACATCCATACAATATTTTAAAGCGGTGTGATGATTTGGGAAATTTTGCTGTCTCTTTCTTTCTCATGGTGTACGACGTAAAAACCCGGAGAAAGTAATTCATTCCAAATCTTTATAGGTTGGGTAAAAAGAATTAGCACTCTCTCCATTTATTGTTACTCCAAGGTCAAGACCCAATATTTTTTCTGTATCTTATGTTTCGTATTTTGTTGAGAATTATTAATATTTTTATAAGAATAATTGATATCGAATTCCGACGAAAGTAATGTTTTAATCTTAGAGCAATAATATACAAGAGGTATAGCTATAGATCGATCTGTAGTCAGTTTTTACTAGCTTTTACCTTGAAGTAACTGACTCGGTTGGAAAAGGGCATGGCTAAGACTGGGGGTACGGTATTTGTATATCCATTCACAGCACATGTCGACATAATGTTTTTGTTTATTCGTATAGCCACTTTTTCACAGTATTTTTATCAATAAAAATATAGCATATAATAAGCAAATAAACCGTTTAGTTGTGTCAAGTTTAGTGCCATAATAAAAAATGTGGGCGGAGTCCCGCGGTGGCCCAGTGGCTTAAGATCATTGCGTCACTACGTAAAAGCGGGGAATTAAATTTGTTGTCTCTTTCTCTCTTACGGTGTACGATGTAAAATCCCGGAGAAAGTGCTTTTTCGCAACTTTGTGTAGGTTGGGTAAAAATAATTAGCTATCTCTCCATATATTGTTACTTCAATGTTTTAATCCACGGTTGAAATAATTATAAATAAGAGCGAATTTTGTTTGCACTGAATCTTTACTTGGCACGTCTTATTGTAGCAATCAATTCAGGCAGTTGGACTTTGACAAGGCCTGACTAAATACCTTTATGATGATAGCATTTCCACTGTAGGCAGGGCTATTAAATAGCAATATTT
This sequence comes from Drusus annulatus, assembly GCA_022651775.1. NCBI lineage: Eukaryota > Metazoa > Arthropoda > Insecta > Trichoptera > Limnephilidae > Drusus > Drusus annulatus. Next base: position 1,067,895 of record JAGWCC010000367.1, on the reverse strand, counting down.
ACCGACCATTTTCAAAGTAAGTTCGTCTAGTTTTAGGCTCACACCGCCTCGACATCACTGAATAAGTAATACTTAGAAGTGATTAGAACACTGAATTTTGTCTAGGGCTTTCGACGACCCTTGCGGCCGAGCGTCTTGGCTAACAATCAGGTCGCAGGTTCAAATCCTGGTGTGCGCAAGTATTGTATATTTTATTAAATTCTTCTATCACAAACAATTCCAGAGTGATAGATACGACCTCAGATGAATTAAATAATGTAGATACGTTAACTGAGACAACTCCCGGTTGCACTAAGCCGAGTCAACGAGACATACCTTCGAAACACGCTTCATATAGCTATCTCTTCCCTACACACATATTCTGTAAATGGCTATCCTTTTCACACGCGGGTGAAATATTTAGTGGTGCAACATTAGTGGTGCTACATTTTTCGTAAGATTTGTATGAAATTGACGTGTCTTGTATTTTGTGTCAATGGAAACGACATACAGAATGGAAACGTTGCTTGAAATTACTGTAGCCGTGTTTGGTGATCAGATCTTAGTATTCAGGTGCTTTCAAACCTTCTTCTTCTTGATCTTCTCCCCCTTCTCCCTACCTTCAGTCTCAAAACGTATCCAACTGGGGATGTGTGGGGCATCAACAAAGTGGTAGACAACCTAATTATCACCCCGATGAAAGATTACCATTCAGAATCAAAACTTTGCTTGAAATGGCTTGTTTGGTGACCAGATCAGAATAGCCAGGTACTTCCCGACCTTCCTCTTCCCCATCTCCTTCCCCACCCACTACCTCCAGCCTCACAACATACCCCGATTGGGGACGCCATAGTCTCATTGGCTCCAGACGGTCGGGAGCAGTTGGGACTCTTGTACGGTATTCACTATAAAAATAAATTATTTGCGGATATCAACATTGTCATTTTTAACACGAGTATTCCAGTTAAAACCTTTTTCCTAGGAACTCACTAATGTAAACTTAAATTCATTCGTTTAAATACAACCATCGGGTGGTGATGGTAATAAGGCCTAATGAGCCGCAGTACTAGTTAGTTAGACATAATGTTTATTTATTAATAAATTAACGGACTAAAGTCCAATTACAAAAAAGACATAAAACACGAAATGGAAAAAAGAGCAACAGAGAAGGAATAGCATATACATGATAATAAATGAAGCGATGACAAAAATAGGACAAAATAAACATAAGAGAGAACATTCAAGCCACGGACTAGTCAAATTTTTGGTAGAGTCGTAAAGAATGACGAAAATCATTTAGACTGCTAGCAATAATTTCAAGACAACGGCTTGAGTTAACAAGTCTTGACATTCTGGACATTGCAGAATTATACCCATAATTAGTATTGTGATGATTGAGGAACAACAATTCATTGTTTCGGAGTCTACGGCAAGGAATGTTGAACTGGATAAGTTGCAACAGAGAAGGTGAGTCAATAAAACAATTATTAATTTCGTAAACGAAAATCAAATCAAAGTCTTTCCTGCGCTTTTCTAATGAAGACATTTTCAATAATTGTTCAATTTCATCATATAAATAATCGCCTCTTTCTCGCCCTAATTTCCATGCAATACCGCGTAAGAAGCGATGTTGTACGGATTCAATATGATGAATATGAACGGTATAGAAAGGGGACCAAATTACACCAGCATATTCTAGATGAGGAGTATTTGAATTAGCCCCAGCTAGTTAGCAGAGGATTACGAACGAATCCATAAAATCAAAAAAAAAATTTACGAGTATCACAGTAAGAAAAAAATTGAAACTTTTAACCGATTTCGACACAAGTAATGTGAGTTTTTTAAGGTTTTTATCTGGCACACAGACCCGCCCAACACACTCTTCTATCTGTCTGTCTCCTCAGTGACCGAGACGCTATCCAAACTCGATTGTTCCCGTCTGGAATTGAACACGAGCCCGCAGAACTTTTCGTAAATTTGACTCGTCAAATAAAACGATTAGCGAATTATCTCCGAACTTCTCCCAACTCTCGCATTTCGCGCAGAGTTGTAACCCTTTGATAAGATTTTTAATTTGCTAATTCACTTGCGCCGAACAAACTTGTCGTTTTTGTTACAAGGATTAAAACGCAATCTCTTTTCGTCAGGTAGAAGACGAACGAAGAAAGGGTGAGAAAGAAAGACAGCGAAAGAGACGGATGAAGATAATGTGATTATTTTTTATTAATTTCTAGAACCTTAAGGCAGTCACACATAACATTCTTTAACCCAGCCTATAAAACCGCTTACGGACAAAAAATTTGTAAGTACAACGCCACTAAGCGATTCAATTCTCTGCCCAGCACCATCAGAAACATACAAACCAAAAGCTCATTAAAAGCAATATCATTACTCACCTTAAAAACCAAGTTTAATTTAGTTCTTAATATGTAGATTATATATCTTTAAATTTAACATTTACTTATGTTATTTTTATTTTTATTATGTACGAGTATGTACTATATTTTCTATATTAACATGTTACTATTTAGTTAAAAAACCACTTTCCAAAATTCCATCCCAACACAGGCTTATGCCTAGTGGGATGGCCAATTTACCAACTAATAAAAAAAATGTGTGTTCAAGTAAAATAATAAAATTTTAAAAAAAAATTGTGAATACCACGCAAGAGTCCCAACTGGTCTCAACCGTCTAGAGCCAGTTGAACTATAAGGAAGGGGGAAGGGAAGGGGAATGGGAAGGGAAGGGGAAGGGGAAGGGGAAGGGGGGAAGGGGGAGGGGAAGGGGAAGGGAAGGGGAAGGGAAGGGGAAGGGGAAGGGGAAGGGGAAGGGAAGGGGAAGGGGAAGGGGAAGGGGAAGGGGAAGGGGAAGGGGAAGGGGAAGGGGAAGGGGAAGGGGAAGGGGAAGGGGAAGGGGAAGGGGAAGGGGAAGGGAAGGGAAGGGGGGAAGGGAAGGGAAGGGGAAGGGGAAGGGGAAGGGGAAGGGGAAGGGGAAGGGGAAGGGGAAGGGGAAGGGGAAGGGGAAGGGGAAGGGGAAGGGGAAGGGGAAGGGAAGGGGAAGGGGAAGGGGAAGGTTGGAAAGTACCTGACTCTTACCTGACTATTCAGATCTGGTCACCAAACATGACTGAATCCATTTCAAGCAACGCTTTGATTCTGAATGGTGGTCAGTTGAGACTTTTGTGCGGTATCAACTACGGCAGAATTTGGTTATAACGAGCGAGAAGGGACCAACCAAATTCGCTCCTTATAGCCATTTCTCGTTAAAAACGTAGGAAGGTAAAAAAAAATTCCCCACCCACTAATATCGATATTTACGCCAGGGTATGAAAGCTTGCATATCATTAAACTTATTGTTTTTAATAAATAGGCAAAACCAGATACAAATTAGAGTAAAGTCGAATTTGTAAAAAGGGAACCGAATTGCACAGAAAAAAAACGTGTGACTTTGATTTTAAACGACACTTTTACATAGTGCCCGATAGTAATGGATGGATTTTTAGAGCGACAACTATCGGGGATTATAAACCCTCCTTAACGTGATTTGCGGAAAATCCACCGCCTTGCCCAACGGGCGGCTTTCTTTGTCTTGCTTATGACATTATTCGACTGTTTCCGGAATTGGGTTTTTTTCTCATACCCTAGCATTGAGTTGACAATATTATTTGGACGTTATATCAGTGAAGCGACCTCGTTATAACCCCACACGATTCTATGGAAATAAGCCCGAACCAAGATGTCATTAATTAATTGCTCATTATAGCCGTCACCTCACTATTTAAATTAATATTAAAAAAAAAAAATCGGAAAAAATTGGGAAAATATAATTTTTATCGATAAAATATAAACGACGGTATAAATGAAAGGTTTTCGAAAGCTAAATTAGTAGAGACGTTACTCCCGAATAGAGTAGAAGTTCAGGGTCCAAGTCTCAGTCGCAACCCAATATTTTTATTTTCCCTGTCTTTTACTGTTTCACATTTTGTTGAACATCAGTAATGTTCAACAAAAGGAGAGACGGAAAGGCTCATGAGGATATTGAAAGAAGGGTGAATGCACGAAACTCCATTTATGGAAGACCAGACGCTGTTGGCCCAAATAAGAAATTGTTCAACGAAGAGAAGCTAGCATTCCCCAATGGAGTGCTTATACCAACCCTGATGTATGGCAGTGAGGCATGGATTTGGCAGAGGAAGGATGAAAGTAGACTGAATGCTGTGGAAATCAGATCTTTAAAACGTATGTGCGGTAAAACTACGTACGACCGTACTAAAAATGTGGATATCCGGAAAGAATGCAAGGCTGATGTGAGCGTAATGAATAGAATCAAGAAAGGCACGCTTAGATGGTTTGGGCATGTAGAGCGAGTGTACGAAGAAAGGAGTGTTAAAATAATATACGATGCGAAATTGAATGGAAGAAAAAGTCGAGGACGCCCGAGAAAGACATGGCACGATCAAGTAAATCAAATACTTGAATCGGGTCATGTGAAGAGTCAGAATAACGAAGAGTATGTATGAGACGATGTATGAATGTGAATGAAGCAAGGAGTGTGTGCCAAGACAGAGTTGTATGGCGGTCTGTTCTCTCTGCCTACCCCTTCGGATGTACGGCGTGATGGTTAGTTAGTTAGTTAGTAAGTTAGTTAGTTAAATCAATTTAACTTTTATATATAGCCATACGCTTCATTGTAATATTAATAACTAAAACAGTATTAAAAATTTTCAATAAAAAAAAACGACCCAGAAAAATAAAACAATGGCGTATCTACCAACTTTGCCACCCTAACCAATTCATTATCTAAATATATCTTCTTGTTGTTGTGAGCAGTGGCGGCTCGTGACTTTTTAGTGTGCTAGAGTGGTAAGATTGAAAAAAACGTCATTATTGATGTTGTTGTAGCCGAAAACATTTATTATTTTTTTTCGAAATTTCAACTTTTTGTATGAAGATTTTTCAGAAATCCGTGCGGTGAACCACCAAAACTGAAAAATCCTGAAAATCTTCATAAAAAAAATAAAATCTTGAAAAAAAAAAAATCATTTTCGGCTACAACAACACCAAAAATGTCGTATTTTTCAATCTTAGCACTCTAGCACATTGAAAACTCACGAGCCGCCACTGGTTGTGAGGCTCCCCTTGTTGCCGGGAGAGGAAACTTTACTCTCTCTCTCTCTCTCTTCCCTTTTCTCAATTTAATATTATCCAAAAACAAAGTTCGCTCAAGTTATATCTATTATTTTGCTAATTGGAGATCTGTGCTGAATCTTTGTAAAACGCTGAACAGATGATACCTAGAAGTGTGACCTGCACCGAACTGAAATTTATACAAGGCCTTTTGACTCGCCGTAGGTAAGGAAACTTTGAGCCTACTTTGGGCACATGCGCTCACACCAATAATTATTATAATATTATATTTAGATGATTTGTATAGCAAAGTTTTTTGTGAAAAATCACCGTAAGAGCCTTGTAGAGATCTTAATTTCTATTATTAGATATTAATTCCTAGTTTAAAGAGAAAATATACAAGAACATGCTTACCTGGCAGGTCCCATCAGATAAATACACCTATTAACTTAAAATTATAATTATGATTTTACATGGCCTGTTCAAAAGAAAAGGGGAATTTTGAATTTTTGCGGGCTGTGTACATTCGATTATCGGTTTGGTTTGTTTTACTTTTGAAAAAATAGATTAAAAAATAAAATCCATGATTTGTTTTTCCACAACTCCAGGACGTTCATCGTCATTAACATCTTCTCGGCCTTCTGTAAAGCGCTTGTACCACTTATAAACACTTTTTTGAGACAAAATAGACTCGCCGAATGCCACAGTCAACATTTTAAGTGCGTTGGAGCACTTAATTCCATTTTTAACGCAAAATGTAATACATATTATTTGATCCATTTTTTTCCAAAGTAAAAAATCGAAGAACACACAAAAACGTGACTAACCTTTCCAGTTGTCAAAAACAAACCACTAATCCAAAATGGCTGATAATGCTAACAAATGATAAACATATGTGTACCAACATAACAAAAAAAAAAAAAAAAACAATAACCGAATGTACACAGCCCGCGAAAATTCAAAATTCACCTTTTCTTTTGAACAGGCCATGTATATTATTTTTATTGCGAATTAGGGCATGGGAGCAAAATTAAAAACAACAACCTAATGAACAGGTAATCCCTAGAAGTGTGATCTATTCGACGGCCTCCGCGGTCTAGTTGTTAAGACGCCCAACTAGGAATCCAGAGGTTGCAGGTTCAAATTCTTGCATGCTCAAATTACATTTATTTAATCAATGTGTGTTTTCTCACATTAAATTAACATTTCTAATTTTAATTTGTACAAGGTTGACATTCGATCCATAAGAACTGGTTGCTTTTACGACTCGTTCTTATATGACAGCTCGGCTGCGGAACGATTTTCCGGCCTTTGTGTTTTCACCCTCTTTAAACATGGGCCTCTTCAAAAACTAGGTTCACTCCTTCCTTTCCTCCACAAGCCCCTCCACACAGCATCCTCAAAAATGACATAGACCCTGAGGGAAATCATTTTCTTCAAGGCCTCTTTTTTATATAAAAAATACCACCCGAAAAATTTAAAAAGTTTTGTTATCAGATGAAACAGGCCAATCTAAACATTTCTTAGAAAAAATATGAAAGTACAACTATTCATGTTTGAAAATCAAGTAAGCAAAGGGACAATAGCTACAAGCGTACTCAAAAACAATGAATTGCTGTTCCTCAATCATCGCTTTCCTAATTATGGGTATCATTTTCCAATGTCCAGAATGTCATGAAATTTCATCTACAAAATTATTAATTGTTTTATTGACTCACCTTCTCTGTTGCAACTTATCCAGTTCAACATTCCTTGCCGTAGACTCGGAAACAATGAATTGCTGTTCCTCAATCATCACAAAACTAATTATGGGTATCATTCTCCAATGTCGAGAATGTCGAGACTTGTTAACTCAAGCCATGGTCTTGAAATTTTTGGTAGCAGTCTAAATGATTTTTGTCATTCTTTACGACTCTACCAAAACTTTGTCTAGACCATGGCTTAAATAGTCTTTTTATGTTTATTTTGTCCTATTTTTGTCATTGCTTTATTTAATATTATGTATGGGCTGTTCTTTCTCTGTTGCTCTTTTTTCCCATTTCGTGTTTCGTATGTTTTTTGTAATTGGACCTTAGACAGTTAATTTATAAGTAAAAGTGCGTGGAATAAATGTGGAAAATTCGTGTTTCTCACGTGGACAGCTGTATGTGGCCTGCCCACGCGTCGGAAGTCCTTTTGATTTATTTATATACGCACCAGAAGGGTGGGAAAAAATATTAAAAAGCACTTCAATAAACAGAATATAAAAAAGTTTTTTTTTTAATTTGAGTGGCATTGCAAAGGATGCCGGGTACTCGCTAGTAAACAAATAAATATCGCCGTGAAATTGAGTGCAGTATAAATTATTAATCACGACCTTTTTGGACGGCGACCGTCTCGAGTGATTATTTTCGACTGACACAAATTAATCTCGAGGAAAGTGGCTGACTTTCCAAGTCCCAAATGCCTAAAATTCAATCAGTTTGACAAATCTCCCGTAAAATGCCGTTCAGCGAAGACAAATTGATCCTTAATCGCATTACGTATTCACAACGCTGAAGCGCACACCCGTAGACGTTGGCTGTGGGCGTGTCGGTGTGCCCGAAGTGTGCTAGTTTGTCAAATACTTCCGCCGAAATCGGTCAAGCATTTTAAAACGTCAAGCCTCAGTGGTCGAGTGGTAAGACGCTCGACTATGAATCCAAAGGTCGCGGGTTCGAACCCGGAGTGCGCCAATAACTTAAATTGATTAATATGTGTCAAAGAACATTTAATTCATATAAAAATAATAAAAAGTATATTTGCGGCACGTTCCAGAGTGGTAAATACTTTAAGTATCGCCCTGGTGAAAAAAAAAATGCAAACAGTGTAAATATAACAAGTGACAAAAAATTTAAAAAAGAATATTAAATGACAATGAGTATATGGTTTTCAGTAGATAGTAAGGACATTGAGTTATAATGATAGAAGTAAGGAGAAAACCGAAACAAAGCAAATTAGGGAAATTTTTAAAGATATTATTTTTTTATAAGTTACGTTTTGTATGTAGGATTTTTAAACAAATTGGTTTTTAAGACCCGTTTGAACTCTGCTAGGTTCTGTATGTTGACTAGTTTTGTGGGAAGCTTATTCCAGATGACTGGACCAGATACACATTTCATACAACAGTGCATGTATACATCAACAGATTTAAAAAAAAAAACAATTCACCAGAAGCTAAGGGTATAAAAATTTAGATGAAACGTATGAATTCGTATAAACATATTTGTTAAATCAAAGAAAAGGAAATTAGATTGAGGACAGTTAATATGTTGGTACTCAAAACATTAAGTTAGTGAAAAAAACAAAAAAACCCTCTGAATTAATTGAAAAATAAAATTATTAAAATATTATTTCTAATTTTGAAACTGTTAATTCGTGGTGGAATTCCATTTTAATGATTTAATAAAACAAATTTGTAACTTTATTCCACTTTTATTATATATTAATAAAAGTGGAATAAAGTTACAAATTTGTTTTATTAAATCATTAAATTATTAAAATATTGTCGTCGAATGCAGTTTAAAAACAAGGAACACGGTCTTTATTTGTCCCATAAAACCAACCCGGTTACATTCGTTAAACCGCTGTAGCACAGAGTAGAACAATGGCAATAAATCCAGAACAAATTCATTGACATGACATTACCTAGAGGATAAACTCACGGCTATATTTAGTCCAGTAAATGTTGACCCTTGCCTTCGGGCATAGTTTATTGTTCTAGGAGGTCAGTAGCGGATTGGACGCTTTATTTAAAAGCTATATTTATTTATTTATTTAATTATATTAGCCCTCGTGGGTTTTACATAACATATGATATAAAACATAAAATAATAGTGACATAAAAAATAACAATGATAAGCACCAAAAACATGATTCAGTTAATAGAAATATTATAATGCAAATTAACACTAGTATTTTTGAAAGAGGTATGTTATTATAGCCTTCTTGTAACTAGATTCAGTGCAGTTGAATATATCTACTATTTCAGTGATAGAATTACTCACTGCATGCAATCTAGGTACAAGCGAGTATTTAATTACTCTGTGAAAGATAACTCAACATAAAACTACTTAATTATTACTAGGACATTTTAATAATTGTATGCAGTTACTCCCTTAGAGTATATAGAGAGGTATCAATCTAAGGAAGTGTAGTCAGTTTTTTATGATTTTTACCTAACTCGGCGTACCTGGGCGTGGCTAAGACCAAGGCTAGGATATTTATACATCCATTCATAGCACATATCGACATAATGTTTTAATTTATTCGTATAACCACTTTTTCACAGTATTGATATCAACAAAAATATAGCATCTAACCTAACAAACCGTTTAGTTGTGTCAAGTTTAGTGGCATAATACAAAAATGTGGGCGGAGTCCTGCGGTGACCCAGGAGCCAAGATCATTGCGACAGTACGTAGAAGCGGAGTATTACATCTGTTGTCTCTTTCTCTCTCGTGGTGTACGACGTAAAAACCCGGAGATAGTGATTTATCGCAAGTTTGTATCGGTTGGGTAAAAATATATAGCTCTCTCTCCATACATTGTTTCTCCAAGGTTACTTCCTAGTACCTAGATTGCATGCAATTGGTGATACGTACGCGGAGGTGGCTGATGTATTTAACTGTACGTAATATAGATACAAGGAGACGATAATATCACATGTTCGCTGGAAAGGTAAAAGGGCGTTAGCGACACTGTGTTAAATATTGAGTTAAACATGCAGTTTTTATCAGTATTTTTTTCTGCATCGAATGCTCTGACTCTCGTTTCATTCTAAAGACTTGGGCGGGCCTTAATAATAATAATAATAATATTTGGATGATTTTTATAGCGCCGTTTTTGTGAAAAATCACCTCAAGGGCGTTGTACAGATCTTGTTAAATTGCAATGTTTATGTGAGATGAAATGCGGCCGCCCAAACAGATTTAGACCAACGTGGGCAAATGTCATCTGGCTGTCGTAAGGGTGTCACTTGGGTGATTTGTTGGATCTGGCTCCCAAAGACAATACTACCTGTTTTCAGACCTAAAAAGAATGGTTAAGGGAAAGGTATTTAACCCTAATGAAGAAACTGAAGCCTACTTTGAGGCCGAAGATAAATTGCCGTACAAAAAAGGCATCGAAATCTTAGAGAAGCGTTGTAAAGAATGTCGATGAATGAAGTCTATTTTTCCTTAAAGTTGTTGTTTTATCAGTCACCCTCTTAACTTATTGAGTGATGGAACAGTGAGTTATACTTATTCGACCCATTATATTTAACCTTTCTCTTGTTAATACTAGGTTTGCGGCACCCGTAGAATTAGCGGATTTGGTAATATAACACTTTAAAATGTGTCCCATTTGCAAAATTATGACTTTTAAGACAAAATAATCATAGTGTAACAATTTGTGTGAAGCAATGAAGAAAGCGTATCATCGGTGTGAAGGATATTTTGTTTCAAACCCAAATTACAAAAAAACACATTCGGCGCATTATGATTTATGGGCCAATAAAAAAAAGTTTCTTCGAGGGTGAAAGTCTGGCGAAGTTGACCATTTGGCTGCATTAGTGTAAGTTAATAAATTTATCTTCAGTTATGGAGATGTAGTCAGTGTGTGGAGACTAGGAGTCTTAGGACTTATGGAGTCTAATTTTAGTTAAAGGAAATATTTATTTACAGTGTTTCTATTTATCCGTCAATTTGACGGGTTCCCGTAGAAAAAGGTATATAAAAAAATCCCGTAAACCTAGTATTAACCTTTATAAGACTGAAAGGGTACCCTGTTCGGTTTTCAACGTAGATTTTTTTAATGTTCCAATGAGTCTAACCGGCTGAAACTTGCTGACTTCCCCACAATAGTGAAAATAATCAATTAAACATAGCCGTTGGATATGTGGAGGGTGGTATGTTAGCGGAAAACGCTTAAGTTAAACTTACAAATTGTAACCAAATCCTGTACTATACGACAAATTCAGAAAGTCCTTTTTTTTATTTCGCTCCCATGCCGTAAATCGGAAAAAAAAACGTAATTTTAATTTTAAGTTAATAAGTATGTCTTTCTGATAAGACCTGCCAGGTAAGTATGTTCCTGTATATTTTATTATTTAAACTAGGAATTAATATGTAATAAAAGAAAATAAGATCTGTACAGCGCCCTTGAGGTGGTTTTTCACAAAAAAGGCGCTATACAAATCATCAAAATATTATTATTATTATTATTTACACCTTTTGATGACTGAAAGGGTACCCGGGTACCCTCATGTGTTTAAAACGAAATTTGAACTTGTCTATATGTATTAATCATTTTATATGATTTTAAATGATAAATATGATGTGCTGTTGTGTTCAAAGTACGTCACCTGTATCCTTTATACTATTTTTAATCACATACTGAATTAAAAACCCCATGACAAGATGCTACTGGGTGAAATTCCCACCCACTTCCCCAAGTCTTGACATGAGTCGAAATGTATTACGTCATAAAATTGGTCTGGCAAAGTTCAACAAATTATACTGTAAAAAAAACCTTTATATCAATTTTAAAAAGGCGTAGTCCTCTGCAGTCACGACGGGATTTAGTTTATTTTTTGGGCTCATTTGTGAGGTGCCTAAATGCGCCCCTATCTGGCTGCGCCAAGGTGTCATAAATCTCCCGTTTGGGATATAAGGGTGTGTAGGGCCTCCTAGGGTTAATCCACTGTTTACAAGTAGTTTTCGCAGTATTTACCCCGCTCGCCGCTGTTTACCGCTGTTTACGGGGCCTTCACTTCCGACACGTTGTTTATCCGCTGTTTTATAGCGCTGCTAGTATTTAACAAATGTGGCCAGTCGTTGGGCAAGCCACCTCAGGTTCTAGAATTTCGGGATTTTGTACCGAGTGTGTGTGTTTTCAAGCCCGTTGTTTTTTCATAGTAATTTAGATTCTATTCTAAAAGTATTGTCGAGATGGATGTTTGGGTTACTTTGCCGTTTTATACTTTCTGATTTCTGACAGTGTGGAATGTCTACAGTTTCTCGTGGTCTAGTATGTATGCAGAATGAGTTGATGATGAATGTAAGTAAGTCCAAAGTCATGGTGATTTTGTTTTCACCTTCTCTGTTGCAACTTATCCAGTTCAACATTCCTTGCCGTAGACTCAGATAGAACAGTTTGATAATGCCCTCAGAAGACGAAACAGCTGTCACGCGTAAAAAGAATTACATCGCAGAGCTTTTAACTAAAAATTGTTTTTTAAAAATTTAAAATATTAATAATTATTGCAACCTGAAATTTTTCTTAAACCTATTAAAAGCATCGCCTTTACCACAGTCAAATTATCCAGCACCCCCCACCACCCCCTCCCCAAACAAAAATGAAATTTAAAATTTACTCTAAGTAGGTATGTATTTTATGCCATGAATTTCCAACTACAAATAAAAAAAATATGAGAAATAGAAATAAAACACATTATGATTGTTTAAACATTAAATTATAAATGTTATAAACATTATGTATTTATTGCCTCTTATGCCGATTTAATATCACATACAACATTATAATAATATTTTAAAAACGTAAGTAAATAATTCGACGGCCTCCATGGTCGAGTGGTAAGGCGCTCGACTACGAATCCAAAGGTCGCGGGTTCAGGCCCGACGTGCGCCAATAACGTTTATTTAATTAATATGTGTCATAACACATTTAACTCATATTAAAATAATGAAAAGTATATTTGCGGCACGTTCCAGAGTGGTAGATACTCTAAGTATCGCCCTGATGAAAGACCACCATTCAGAATCGAAACGTTGCTTGAAATGGCTTTAGCCGCGTTTGGTGACCAGGTCTGAATGGCCAGGTACTTTCCAACCTTCCGCTTCCCAAACTCCTTCCCCTCCCCACTACATTCAGCTTCACAACATGCCCTATTTGGGGATGCCATAGTCTCACTGGCTCCAGACGGTTGGGAGCAGTTGAGACTCTTGTGCGGTATTCATATAAAAAATAAATAAATAAAAATATACTTATTTATTTAATTATCGAAGGAAGCAAACACTTTGTAGCTTGACATTATAATTTAAATAAAAAATAATTTTGTTTTAAGCCACTTTATTTATACACATATAACAATTCGACCGGTTTCGGTTAGACTTAACCTTCATCAGGAACGTATAAGTATAAACTAAGATTAAATATAGAGTAATACAGTAGACAAAGAAATTATTGAAAGAGACAAAACATTAATATAAACAGGACAAAGCATCAGATCCCTTCATCCCTTCTCCTCTCCTCATCCCCCTACCTCTCTACCTACTCCATTACCACCCCCTCTCTGATTATTAAAACCTATTAATACAAATAGTATTTAGAATTCAAGTCTCAGTCGCAACCTAATCTTTTTGTACTATATTTAGTTAAAAATATAGAGTGAGCTCCACTGTTGAGTTCGGCAGCCACCTCTGGTCTGGAGCCCCTAAATACTTTACAAATGCCTTGACTTGTGCAGAAAGGGGCGGTCCGTTTGATATATTCTTCTATCTTAACAAACGGATTGCAATCTTTGGAGCACAGATGCCAAGTGGTAATGCTGTCCTTGTTCTACCGGTATTACAATGGGAGATGCTCCAAGGAATTTGCGTCGTTGATCCCCTTGGCACCGGTGCATAGTCGGGAAACTCGACAAACGCGCGCTTAACATTTGTACACGCTTGACATTCGATATATGAAAACGGCTCGCTTCTACGACTCGTTTTTGTTTTCAACAGCTGTAGAACGATTGCCAGCCTTTTTGTTTCCTCCCTCCTTCAATGAAGGCCGCTTTAATACCCTCCACACAGCATTCTCAAAATTGACATTAATTATTATTTTTTTAAATAATTAATACCGCACAAGAGTCCCAACTGCTCCCAACCATCTGGAGCCAGTGAGGCAGTGTCATCCTCAATTGGGGTATGTTATGAGGCTGAAGGTAGTAGGGAGGGGAAGGAGATGGGAATAGGAAGATTGGGAAGTACCTGACTATTCAGCAAACACTGATAAATCTATTTGAAGCAACGTTTCGATTCTGAATGGTGTTCTTTCACCAGGGGGGTGTTTGGAGTATCTACCACTGCCGCAAACATACTATAATTTTTTTGTATGAATTATATGTGCTTTGTAAACATAAGCCTCAAGGGAAATTATTTCCCCCAAGGCCTCCTGTGTTGAGTTAATGTAAAAAAAAATAATAATTGTTCAATTTCATACCAAAAAAGTCCTTCTATCAAAAGTGTTCTAAGATACTATACTTTTGTCGATTGAAAGATAATTCACGCCTCACATCCACGTTGCCAATATGCAATTTCCAATTTCCCTCGGCATTCAAAGCCTTAGATTAGATCTGTCGAAAAATTCGTTGCGTCCCACTGCTCTAACGAAATAATCTTAGCCCAATCCGGAGTTTAATCAGGACTCTGGAGATAGGCCATCGGCGGGTTTAACCGAGCCGCGCTATCGGCCATCTGCTATCTGCACTGCCTGTCGGGGACTCGGCCAGGGCCGGGCTTGCGAGACTTTGCAATCGGTGCACAAAGTATAAATATCGATATAAAAAAATCATGGCAACAGATTAAATAATTTAGAAGCACTAGAAATAAAAAAAGACATTCAAACTTGTAATCGGTTGGCTTTGTACCCCAATATCCATTTCAGAGTGGTAGGTAGATAAGATTATTATTTTTAATCGAAATGTTGCTTGAAATGGCGTTATCCGTATTAAGTGGCTAAATCTGAATAGTCAGATACCTCCCGATCTTCCGTTTCCCTATCTCCTTCCCATCCTACTACCTTCAACATCACAACACACCATGACTGGGGATGCAATAGTCCTACTGGCTCCAGACGGTTGAAAGCAGTTGGGACTCTTGAGTGATATACACTAAAAAATAAGATATTCACACTTATAAAGGTTTTGCAGAAAGGATATTTAACTGATTGATAAATCAAAATATTTTGAGAAAGCAATAAAGTAGGCTAATAGCCTTACTTTATATACGAATCTTATTTGACAAAGACTCCACCGAAACCGGTTGGCATGTTGTTTTAAAATAAGGTGATATGAGCAAATTTAAACTGTTTTTAACAGTATTTCTCTATTGGCATGTTTTATGAAAAGGGTAGGCGAATCTTATTGTCTTTTACGTTATGACACCTAGCGTTGGGAAAAACTTCAATGTTTTGTGAATGCTTCACGAATTGTTAGTTCTTTAAAATGAACGCTTCGAAGTGAACACTTCAATTGAAGTCGAACTCGCAAAAAAGAGATTTGAATTTATCCGCTTATTTGTTCAGTTCTTTTTGGAACCGGTTCCTCGCCGAAAAAGCACGTACTAGTCGGTAGAGATTTGAAAACGAAAATAACTGGAGCTGGTTCCTCGCCAAATTGAAGTAGTTCTTTCAATGAAATGAATGAACGCTAAGATGAACTACCGACTACAATTGAAGTATTTTTTTCAATGAAATGAAATTAATGAAATGAATGAAGGCTAAAATGAACTACCAACTTCAATCAAAGTATTTTTTCAATGAAATGAAATGAATGAAGGCTAAAATGAACTACCAACTTCAATCAAAGTATTTTTTCAATGAAATGAAATGAATGAAGGCTAAAATGAACTACCAACTTCAATTGAAATATGTGTTCAATAAAATCAAGTTATTGAAATGAATGAACGCTAAATTGAACTACCGACTTCAATCGAAGTATTTTTTTAATGAACAATGAATGAAGTAGGAACTGTTGTCAAAAAAAGTAGTTCTTTGAAGTAGTTTCAAAGTGGTCAGAACGCTAATGACACCCAATTTATAAGTTTCATCTGCAATCATCATGAATCTTTCTGTGCGCCGAAACCTGTTGGCATTGCGGTATTAAATAAATTAATGAACCTAATGTAATGGTATTTTTTAAAGCGTCGATGCAATGCGCGAATATTTGGGAGATTTTTTTTTCAGCGATTTAGCGCCTATCATAATTTTGCGCCCGGTTACAAGTTCATACTGCATTTTATACTAAATGCGGGCCTGTAAATAGATTTCCTTTATCTATGGGGACGTTTGGATTGGTTCTAACCCTTCGCAGGTCAGAGGTCATCGGGGAGTTATGGCCGACCCCATTGATAATGGGGACCCACTGGGCACAGGAAGTTTGTCATGTTTATGGAAATTTAGAATGAAAATCGTGTTGTACAGTGTGCAGTGTACCTTGAAATATTAAATATAACATAATCTAGTTTAAGAAATCCTTTGAACTCAAAATTTTCGAGGAGCAAACTTTTGGTCTTGAGGGAAATAATTTCCCACAGGGCCTATGTCATCTTTGGGGATGCTGTGTGGAGGGTCGTTTTAAGTAAAGGAAGAAGTGAACCTGGGTCTTGAAGAACCCCATGTTGTAGGAGGCAGGAAACACAGAGGCTGGCAAACCGTTCCACAGCCGAGCTGTTGAACATAACATGTCGAAATAATGTTGCGTTTATTTGTATGACCGCTTTTTCACAGTATTGTTATCAACAAAAATATAGGATATAACCACAAAAACCGTTGAACTATGTCGCATAACAAGACGTAGTGGGGGGAGTCAGCGGATACGGAAAAGACGCTGACACACCTATAAGTGGTGCGATATTATGTGACAACTTGTCTTCTCTCTTTCTCTCTCACGGTTTACGACGTAAAACTCGACGAGAAAGTGATTTATCGTAAATTTGTATAGGTTGGGTAAAAATATTTAGCTCTCTCTTCATATGTATTATTACTCCAAGGTCTTACAGAATTAAAGCAAACACAGCTAAAGCCATTTCAAGCAACGTTTCGATCCTAAATAATGGTATTTCACCGGGGCGATTCAAAGAGTATCTACCACTCTGGAACGTGCCGCAAATATAATATATATTTTTTTAATGTGAATCAAATGTGTTAGGACACATATTAATACAATAAAATTTATTTGCGCACGCCGGGCTTGAACCCGCGACCTCTGAATCCATAGTTAAACGTCTTACCACTGGATCACGAAGGCTGCGTAGTGAGCGAAAGACCATCATATTCTTTAATTTCTTGATCTTTATAGTATTGGAAACAGCGTACAAAATATAACAAAATTCGATTGACAATCCATACCTCTTAGAATGCTATAAGTTGTTTGTGCCAAACAACTACTGCCAAGAGCGACACCATGATCTGCAGTGTATTCCAAATGGCAAAACAAACGTGTTGGCTCAGCACAGCATGACACGAGGTATGGACTTAAAGTAACAATACAGAGAGACCGTCCTAATTATGAGTCAAATCGTTCATTATTGCAAAATATAGCTCTCTCTTTATGCTTGGTTTTATAGACATATGAGAAAAAGAGACAAACTATTGTTATTAAGAACATTTGATTTGGGGTGTGCTAGAATCCGTCTAGCCATTTTTTAATATATACTAACTTCACACTACTTTACTTCTGTCAGTTGAATTGACAGACAAAAAGCTTAAAATATATAATAACTTAAGTGAATTTAGTGCAATATTAAAAAAAAAACGATATGGCTATATGTGCAGTTGTTGGTTGCTTCAACTGAAGTAACAAAAACCCAAAAAAAATCAGTTTCCACAAGTATTTATCCAAGAATTTGTATTTTTAGTTTGACCTCAAATATTTACCATGCTAACCTACAAAACAACTAGTTACCTACACCAATATTTAGTCAATCTTTGCATTATTTGTTTCGAAATAATAAACTTCCGTATGAGTTTTAACGCATTTTTAATATTTTTTACATAAAGAGATACGAGTATACAGGATTCTCACGTAAATTTGTAAGAATGTGGATTCCCTGATTAGTCCAACATTTGAACGTATCCATGTCTCTTTCTTTCTCATGATAGCAATGCAAAATTGTTTGCGAACAGATAAAGACGGAATAATTTTTACCTTTACGGTTTTCTTCGCATTCTATTGGTTGGTAGCTTATACGCCATACCTCCTGTGGTCAAGCTTGGTCATAACCTTGCTACAATATTTCGCAAAGTTAGGTCTCTAGGTTACTCTAAGGGTATAGCCTTAGAGTATACAAGAGGTAGCCCAAGCCAAAGCCAGTGAAGTCAGTTTTGGACTTGTTTTTGATGATTTTAACATGACTCGGCGCAAATGGGCGTGGCTAAGACTAAGGCTACGGTATTTATACATCCATTCATATCACATATCGACATAATGTTTTTGTGTATTCGTATGGCCACTTTTTCACAGTATTTTTATCAACAAAAATATAGCATCTAACCTAAAAAACCGTTTAGTTGTGTCAAGTTTAGTGGCAAAATAAAAAATGTGGGCGGAGTAACCAGCGAAAATAACCAGCTTAACCCTAGAAAGATAATCTTACTAAAAATAACGTAAAAGATAATCATACGTCTCAGAGACGTATCGCATGTAGTTAGCGTATTTTTAAAAAAGTAGTGCACTTATTTCTTAAAATTAGTACTATAAATAGTTGTTTATGTGTTAATTAGTGAAATAAAACAATGCTTTACTAATAATAAAATACATTTTGAAAATTGCAAGCAAAAATGTAAGCTCCCTTACAAATCAGCAACAACAAAAAAAACTTATTTTCTAAAGGAACTTTCAATTAACTTCCAGTCTAAATGGTTGCTTATTTTGCACGTTTTATCTTATATTAAAAATAATTATTATTATTTATTACTTTAAATCACATAATAATCATATTAAATGCAATCAAAACACGTCGCGTTTATGGTTACCACACACAGATTTTTTGCACTTTATGCAAGATAACTTTGACATTCTGCGAATTTTAGAAGGACAATATGAACAATACCTCTTCTTTTTTACAGCAGGCTCTTCTTGATCTGTCTGATCACTATTTGCAATAACCTGTGGCAGTAATTCCGATATGTTTTTCCGAGAAGTTCTCTTCAAAGTTGGTGCCTCTAACCTTTTTTTCCATCTATGGTGAAGTAAGCTCTGTACTCAATTTCTTCATATAATGTTTACGGCTATGTGGCTTTTCATTCTTTGATAGAATGTTGTGACAATAAATGACATATGAGTTCATAAAACCTATGTTAAGTATGCCGTAAAGTACAGCCATTGGCCATCTGTTTGTCTTTCTAGAGCAAGACATTGACGAACACATTTGGTCGAATATATCGACACCTCCCTTTTTCTGGTTATTATACATGATCGTCTGAGCTTTTCCAGTTGTTTAATTTATTGTACCGTCCTTATCACAAGATGACAACAAATAAACCATTTTCGATGGTTTTGGTTTATATGATACGAGAGTCAAAGGACCGTCATAACAAAACATTGATGTGCCCACAGCTCGCGATCGAGTATTTTTCATTTGTTCTGGAATCTCTCGCTTGTTCCGCTTCTTCTTGCTTCCGTTTGTCATATTGATAGTAAGTAACTGAAAATAATAATAAATTCATTTTAATACATCAGACAGATAGACAGAGTTACTTTTAATACATATAAACGATGTCAACAAATATGTCACAAAAGTTTCATAAAAGATAATCATACGTCTCTCGGACTTACAATATAGTCATTTGTGGTGATTATGGGTACTTACCTTTGCGGCACAGGCATCCCGTGTGAGCTCTGGTCGTCAACTGAGATGGTTGAAACAGACAACTCGCTGCGGCGTATAGTGAAAAAAAGAAAACACTATTTTGTCGCGCTGTACGTCTCGCGGACGTAGATTATCTTTCTAGGGTTAAGATCATTACGACAGTATTTAGAAGCTGTCCAAGAAATTTGTTGTCTCTTTCTCTCTCATGGTGTACGATGTAAAAACTCGGAAAAAGTGATTTATTACAATTTCGGATGGGTTGGGTAAAACAAATTAGCTATCCCTCCATATATTGTTACTTCAAGGGTATAGCACTACTAAACAACACGTCTCTTGACATCTTCAACATAAACCTTAAAGATTTCAAGAGACATGTTAACAATATCTCTTAAATTGCTTTTTACGTTACTGTTCATGTGTATTGTAAATGGACACCGTCTGTAATACACATAAAAAATAAATTACAAATATTGAGGTTTTGTTTTCAAAAACTCGTAAAAATACAAAATATGGATAAATATTAATTTAAAAAACTTGTTTGATAAAATTACGAAATTAACAGCCCTTATTTTACGACGTTACATAATACAATATCACGATGAAGGACGTATAATATGGCCATTTCGTTTTGTTTTCATTGTATTGTTGTTCATTTCTCTCTTGAGATATTAAGTGCGCGTATATTTGATGGTAGACTTAATGGCTTTTATTGTCCGAGAAAATGAACGCACAGACAGAAATATTAAATTATAGTACAGAGGGGAGCGCCTGAGAAACGACATCAAGAATTATAATTGAAAGAATGCCTTCTTTTGTTGTGTTAATTTAGGAGATTTAATTGTCGAAATAAATCATCTCTTTTGCTAACTAAACTTATATGGGATATAACCTCAAAAGTGACGGCCTGCGTGGTCGAGTGGTAAGACGCTCGACTACGGATCCAGAGGTCACGGGTTCGAACCTGGCGTGAAATATCCGTAAATAAATTTTATTTAATTAGTTCACATTTAATTAATATAAAAATCAAATATGGTATATTTGCGGCACGTTCCACAGTGGTAGATACCCTTAGTATCGCCCTGGTGAAAGACCACCACTCACAATTGAAACGTTGCTTGAAATGGCTTTAGCCGTGTTAGGTTACCGGATCTGAATAGCCAGGTATTTCCCAACCTTCCCCTTCCTCATCTCCTTCCCCTCCCCAGTACCCTTAGCCTCACAACATACCCCTCTTGAGGATGCCACAGTCTCACTGGCTCTAGACGGTTGGGAGCAGTTGAGATTCGTGCGATATTCACAAAAAAAAAAAAAAATTACCGCTTTAATTTAAATTTATTCATGAATGATAATAATAAAGTTCAAAAGAGTATATTTTTTAAAAATGTATTATTCGCTAGAAGTTCTGGGAAGGTCGAAGTTATAAAACAAAAAGGAATAATATTTTAACAAAGGCATGCAAATTTAAAAAGGGAGTTAAAAAAAAGAGAATAAACGATCAAATACATTAAAAAAATAACTCAAGAGAGTAAAAATTAATTAAATATCATAAATACATACAGAATCGAAATGTTCCTTGAAATGGCTTTAGCCGTGTTTGGTGACCAGATCTGAATGGCCAAGTACTTCTAACTCTCCTATTCCCCATCTCCTTCTCCTAACTACCTTCAGCCTCACAACATACCTCTATCTGGGACGCCATAGTCTCACTGGCTCTAGATGGTTTGGAGTAGTTGGGACTCTTGTGCGGTATTCACTATATATATATATATATATCGTGTGATCTGTCCGAAACGTCAGGAGTTAAAAAGTCCTTTTAAGGACTACGTTACGCGGGTAAGCCGAGAAAATTGTTCTATATATATATGTAGAACAATTTTCTCCGTTTAGGCGACTTTTTAATCCCTGACGTTCGGACAGATCACACTGTCCATCTTCAGAGGCCTTATGTCTTGAGTTTCTGTCTCAAACTGATAGCTTTCGCACGTCTATTTGGTCCAGAAGCTAAAACTTAAGTGACGTCAGGAGTTAAAAAGTCCTTTTAAGGACTACGTTACGCGGGTAAACCGAGAAAATTGTTCAACGATATGTTTATAATATGTTAGCATTATCAGCCATTTTGGATTGGTAAATTTTAATAAAATTAATTTAATTAAAATTTTAGTCGTGCAGGCTGGGATTTGAACCTGAGTCTTTAATCACTCGACCACAGATGCGTCGAAATTTCAGATGACACTCTACCCTTTCTGCCTAGCAGGCGAACAGGAAAGGATGGGGTGTTTTTTCGGCCTCATAAAAATAAATGAAAACCACTGGAGGGTTATAAAAAAGTGTGTCCCAAATTGAATTCTCGATAACAAACATCAATGAAAGACCACGCAAAGCTTCACCGCCATTCGCGCCGAAGTATTGAAGATTTTTAATGTGATATTTTACATAAATTCGCTGAAATCATATTTACGGGCCGTAAAAACTAACGGAAAACCCGAAGTGTGTTTGGCCCACTGGCAGCTCATCCCTAGAAGCCTGATCTATACAACCTTTTTCAAAAATGAAGTCGCCATTTGATACAAAACCTCCTAACTGATATTATCTGTGCGAGAGAGATTTTTGATATTTGTCAATTTTCGACCGATTTCACAAGAGTTGAGGAAGAAATGAGCTCAGAGCAAGAATATAGACAGAGGGCTTAATATTTTTACCCAACCTACACAAATCAATGATAAATCGTAAGCCGTGAGAAAGAAAGAGACAAGACAAGTTGTCACATAATATCGCAACACTTTTATGTGTGTAAGCATGTTTTACGTCTCCCGCGTCTCCGGCGACTTAATTTTGTAATGCGACATATCTCAACGGTTTTTGAGGTTATATACGATAATATGTATATTTATATAATAATATATCGTATTTAATTTTTTTTTATATGAATACCGCACAAGAATCTCAACTGCTCCCAACCGTCTAGAGCCAGTGAGGCTATGGCATCCCCAAATAGAGTATGTTGTGAGGGTGAAGGTAGTGGGGAGGGGAAAGAGATTGGTAAGAGGAAGGTTGGGAAGTACCTGGCTATTCATATCTGGTCACCAAACACGGCTAAATCCATTTCAAGCAACGTTTCGATTCTGAATGGCGGTCTTTCGCCAGGGCGATACTTAGAGTATGTACCACTCTGGAACGTGCCGCAAATATACTTTTTTAAAAATATTTTTACAAGAATAAAATGTGTTATGACACATATTAATTAAATAAAAGTTATTGGCGCACGCCGGGTTTGAACCCGCGACCTTTAGATTCGTAGTCGAGCGTTTTACCACTCGACCACGGAGGCCGTCAAATCCTATATTTTTGTTGATAACAATACTGTGATAAAGTGTTTATAGAAATAATCGCTACATTATGTCGACATGTGTTATGCTATGCATAAAAACCCTAGCCACGCCCGAGTCAGGAAAAAATCAGCAATCCTGACTACACAAGCGCTCCCTGCTGGTATATTATTGCGCTGAGTTTGGGGCGCAAGAATACGCCGTCAAGCGCTGAACATATTATCCCTAGAAACGTGAGAGCTGTTGTTACCTTTGTGTATAAGACCTTTCACTCCTTAGTTCCAGAAAGTCCAATAAAAATGAGGCTCAAAAAATAATTTTGACATTTGAATTTTTTAAAATCTTTTTCAGCAAGAGTTAGTAAGTCACTAACAAACTAACCATCAGAGAGGACGGACAGCAGCACAACTCTCTCTAGGCACACACTCCTTGCTTCATTCACATTCATACATCGTCTTATACAAAAATCTTAGAAAAAATAAAGCAAACGCACAAAATAGCTTACTATATAAAGGGATGAATTCTTATAATGCTCTGCCGGAAACCATCAAAATGATGCCTATCAATAAATTCAAAATAGCCTGTAAAAAATATTTAAAGTGCATATAAATCAAAATAGTAAGTAGTACATAAGTTAAAATATTATAAAGTTAAAATGAAATAATTAGCTACTTGTAAACTTGAATGTACAAAGTAACTAAAATAAAATAAATAATACAAAAAAAATAAAAATACATACTCTTATTCTGTTATTTTGACTTTTCACATGCCCTAACTCAAGTATTTGGTTCACTTGATCGTGCCACGTTGTCTTTCTCAGGCGTCCCCGACTTCCTCTTGCATTTACTTTTGGGTCACATATTATTTTTACACTCCTTTCGTTCATTCGCTCTACATGTCTAAACCATCTAAGCGTCCCTTTCTTGATACTATTCATAACTCTTAGATCAGCCTTACATTCTTTCCGGATAACCACATTTTTAATTCGGTCATAAATGGCTTGATTTCATTTCTGCAGCATTTAGTCTAATTTCATCCTTCCTCTGCCAGCTACATGGGTCACTGCCATACATCAGGGTTGGTATAAGCACTCTACTGTGGACTGCTAGCTTCGCTTCTTTGGACAATTTGTTGTTTGCGCCGACAGCGTTCAGTCCTCCATCAATGATTGAATAACACAATTGGCAAATTCTGAAAAACCGTGGTTATTTTGATCAAATAATCTCCGTTGAAGTAAATTAATGAATATTTTGACCCACTGAATTCGGTGACGTCGAGGTAGTTGACAATTCTACGGATTATATACGCAGGGTCATGTTTCGACCGACTTCAAATCTGCGTAGGGATAAACGCCAACACGAAATTGAATATCTCGAAATTGAATCTGGCGAAAGGCCGGGACATAAACAAGCGCTTTATTCGCAACAGCCGTAAAGCTGTCATCCCCGCTACGGTATTCTCTGACCCCCCCCCCCTGTACAGGGGGACGATGATCTGTTTGTTTGTAGGTGTCAACCGGGTGGTCACGATTGATATTTGGATGTAATTCTTTCGTAAGAAGCAATCACTCTGTAGTTTGACATTATATCAGATAATAGAACACTTTGTTTAAAACTGATAATATATTATGTTGAACGCTCACCGGTTTTTCTTAGATCAAGCTTAAGGCTTATCAGAGTATCTTAATATTCGCGTATTTCAGAGCACCTTCGGAACCTTCACTGGCTCAAGTGCACTGAAAGAATCCAGTACAAGTTGTGCTGGATGGTGTTTAAATCCACTAACGAAATGACCCCACTGTACATCACCGAACCATGCGTTCCAGAAAATATTCTTCTAAGGCAGTCGACTCTTAGATCACCAACGTCATCGGCTACCGGAAGGCTGATAGAACCCAAACGCAATCCAAATACTAAGTTCGGAGATCGCCCTGCAGGAATATCCGGGCCGAGGGCTTGGCATAAACTCCCTTCGGAACTAAGATGTATAACGAGCCCAACAGAACTTCGGTCCAAACTGAAAACTTACCTTTTCAGACTGTCGTATCCTTGAATTCATTAAAAAAATCTCAACATAATCTGTCTCTTGACGAATCACCTTTAGATATACAAATTTTAACCAAATCCTGTACTGAACGACAAATTCAGAGTCATTTTTTTTTAAATTTCGCTCCATGCCCTAAGTCAAAAAAAAATCAGAATTATAATTATAAGTTAATAAGTGTGTCTATCTGATGGGACCTGACAGGTAAGTATGATCCTGTATATTTTCTTATTAAAACTAGGAATTATTATGTAATAATAGAAAATAATATCTAAATAATAAACAGCGTTATACTAATCATTTAAATATTATTATTATTAAGCCTCATCAGGACACATATAATAATTAACGAATAATACAGAGTTATCAGGTATATATTAGAGGTACAAAATATAATAATTCATATTTTTGAGGCGTGAGAGCAAATTTAAAATATATTATATCCAAAGGCGATTCGTCGTTCAGTTTGGAATAGATAATGATGAAAATCTTCTAATGAATTTAAGAAATGAGAGTCTGAAAAGGAAAAGTGTGGACCAAAATTCTATTGGGCTTGTTCAATATCTTGATTATGGATTTGATTTTCTGAAAAGATGAATTTTGAATCTAGCTCTGAACTTTTTAGAGTATTTTATTACTCTCAGATCATGTGGTAGTCCATTCCAGGCTTTAGGACCTGACACTCCTGCAGCGCGCTCTCCGAACTTAGTGTCTGGTGTGCGCTTTGGTTCCTTCAACCTTCCGATGACGCCCGAGAAAGACGTGGCACGATCAAGTAAATCGATTACTTGAATCGGGTCATGTGGAGAGTCAGAATAACAGAAGAGTATGTATGAGACGATGTAGGAATTTGAATGAAGCAAGGAGTGTGTCCCAAGACAGAGTTATATGGCGGTTTGTTTTCTCTACCTACTCCAGCGGGGAAACGGCGTGATGGTTAGTTTATTAAATAAAATTTATTTGCGCACGCCGGGTTTGAACACGCAGCCTCTGGATTCGTAGTCGAGCGTCTTACCACTCGACCATGCAAGCCGTTAAATTGGAAAATAGTTAATTTTGAAGCATTATTTAAAACAACGAAAATGATTTAAGGATTCTGATCACCCGTTGAATGTTTGACAGGGAGCACGAGCGTTGTGACAAAAAAAACTTCTCTCGAAAAATGATAAGTTGACTGTCATTTTAAGTTTGAAAAGAAATCGATTCGTAGAAGTAGGCAATATCTTACTGTTTGTTATAAATATACAGCGTGTTTCAAAGTTGTATCGCAGAACTCCAAGACCCTAATGAAAAAAATATGCTCATACTTTGTATTTGCGTACGGT
This sequence comes from Drusus annulatus, assembly GCA_022651775.1. Classification (NCBI taxonomy): domain Eukaryota; kingdom Metazoa; phylum Arthropoda; class Insecta; order Trichoptera; family Limnephilidae; genus Drusus; species Drusus annulatus. The sequence continues at coordinate 1,041,499 of JAGWCC010000367.1, read as the reverse complement.
TAAGTATAACCTCAGAGTAAGAATGTAATGGAGGGATAGCTAATTTGTTTTACCCAACCCATCCGAAATTGTAATAAATCACTTTTTCCGAATTTTACATCGTACACCATGAGAGAGAAAGAGACAACAAATTTCTTGGACCGCTTCTAAATACTGTCGCAATGATCTTAAGGTGCTGGTTAACGGCGGGACTCCGCCACACTTTTTATTATGCCACTAAACTTGACACAACTAAACGGTTTTTTAGGTTAGATGCTATATTTTTGTTGATAAAAATACTGTGAAAAAGTGTCTATACGAATACACAAAAGCATTATGTCGATATGTGATATGAATGGATGTAAAAATACCGTAGCCTTAGTCTTAGCCACGCCCAGAGTCATGTTAAAATCATCAAAAATAAGTCCAAAACGGACTTCACTGCCTTGGCTTGGGCTACCTCTAGTATACTCTAAGAGTATAACCGATCCCTTATAGTAAACATTATGCCGCTTGCTGTGTGATTTATTGCCACTGACTTGCTTAATGTGAAATCTGTTTAACACTTGGAGAAACAATATATGGAGAGAGAGCTAATTATTTTTACCCAACCGATACAAACTTGCGAAAAATCACTTTCTCCGGGTTTTTACGTCGTACACTATGAGAGAGAAAGAAACAACAAATATAATACTCCGCTTCTTTGTACTGTCACAATGATCTTGGGCTCCTGGGTCGCCGCCTGCATTTTTTATAATGCCACTTAACTTGACACAACTAAACAGTTTTTTAGGTTAGTTGCTATATTTTTGTTGAAATCAATACTGTGAAAAAGTGGTTATATGAATAAACAAAAACATTATGTCGATATGTGATATGAATGGATGTAAAAATACCCTAGCCTTAGTCTAAGCCACGCCCAGGTCCGCCGAGTCAGGTAAAAATCATCAAAAACTGACTACACTGCCTTGGGTAGATACCACTCTAATTTTTACACAACGTCATTTAAATACTGTTTTTTGTTTGTTTCTGGGCGGGTAATCATTTTAAACAGATAGCAGCGATGACGTGATAAACGATTGATGTACCGTAAAGCTACGATCACAATATAAGTGAACGAAAACTTAAAAAAAAAAATTTTAAGTATTTTTTTTAAATTATTTTACTTAAACACATATTTTTTCATTTGTTGGTAAATTGCCCATCCCACTAGGCATAAACCTGTGTTGGGATGGCAATTTGCAAAAGTGGTTTTTTAGCTGCATAGTAACATGTTAATATCGAAAATATAGTACATACTCGTACATAATAAAAATAAAATAAGTAAATGACAAATTCGAAGATATAGAATCTACATATTAAGAAATAAATTAAACTAGGTTTTTAATATTTCCAATGTTGCTTTTAAAGGAGCTTTTGGTTTGTATGTTTCTGATGGTGCTGGGCAGAGAATTGAATTGCTTAGTGGCGTTGTACTTAAAAAAATTTTTGTCCATAAGTGATTTTATAGGCTGGGATATTAAAGAATTTTATGTGTGACTGCCTAAAGGTTCTAGAAATTTTTCTTTCCTCAAACATTGTATTATTTATAATTTTTGTACTGTATTATTATTTGTGAAAAATTTTGTTTTTTTTCTCCTAACTTTTCCAACGTAACCTGAAAATGTTTGAGAAACTCCTACTGCCGTCATAATAAGCGGAAGATGTTGTTTGTGCAATGATGGGGGACTTACCCTGTAGAGGAGTTGAACCCACGATGTCCAAATTGGAATCCGACGCTTTGTCAACTCAGCTTTTAACCGGTCATATGAAATATAAGTTATTCCTTAAAATCCCATAAACAATTTTGAATAGTCAAAAAATTTCTACATTTTTTTATTTTTTACTGTAAATAACAATCATTTTTTTACTTAATACTAGAAGTAGGTTATATATAAATACAACCTTACGGCCTCCGTGGTCGAGTGGTAAGACGCGCGACTGTGAATCCAGAGGTAGCGGGTTCAAAACCGGCGTGCGCAAATAAATTTTATTTGATTAATATGTGTCATTTCACATTTAATTAACATATAACAATATTTGCTATATTTTCGAAACGTCCCAGAGTGGTAGATACTCCAAATATGGCCCTGTTGAAAGACCGCCATTCGGAATTGAAAAATTGCTTAAAATGGCTTTCGCCACGTTTGGTGACCAGATCTGAATAGCCAGGTACTTCCAAACCTTCCTTTTCCGAAGAAAGGATGGGGAAAAGTACCGTCCTGGTGAAAAACCACCATTCAGATTGAAAACGTTGCTTTAAATAGCTTAAGCCGTGTTTGGTGACCAGATCTGAGCAGCCAGGTGATTCTCGAGTTTCTTCTTCTCCATCTTCTACCCCTCCCCAATTCTTTCACCCTCACAACACACCCCGATTGGGGATGCCATGGTTCTACTAGCTTCAGACCCCAGAGCAATACTTTACAAGAGAGAGCGCTTCTGCAATATCTGTAGTCAGTATTGATGATTTTCGCCTGACTCGGCTAGACCTGGGCGTGGATAGGACTAGGACTGGGGTATTTATACATCTATTCTTAGCACATGTCGACATGATGTTTTTGTTTATTAGTGTAGCCACTTTTTCACAGTATTGTTATAAACAAAAAATATAGCATATAACTTATTATCTTAAATTTTGAATTTTTTTTATCATCATTATTATTATTTTATTTTTATATATTTTTATTTTTATTTATTTATTTATTTCTTATGAATTTCTGTTCGTTTTTTTATTTTGTTTCTATTATTATTAAAATGTATTCATATCAATTATGGAAGGTATTGCATTGCACTACTCCTGCATACCTTCCCGAATAAAACTTTAATATTATTATAACCTAAAAACCCGTCGAGTTATGTCCAGTTTAGTCGCATATCAAAACGTGCGGGCGGAGTCCCCGGAGACGCGGGAGACGGACAACATCCTTACAACACATAAAAGCGGTGTGATATTTTTGTTGTCTCTTTCACTCTCATTGTGTACGACGTGAAAACCCGGCGAAAGTGATTCATCCCAAATGTGTATGGGTTAGGTAAAAATAATGAGCTCTCTCTCCGTGTATTGTTACTTAAAGTTTCAGACGGTTGGGAGCAGTTGGGACTCTTGTGCGGTATTCACAAAAGTAACGGTGCAAGTTTTAAATTAATCCAGGGTTTATCGAGACGCCACTGTCCTATCCTCCCCTATTTCCTCAATCAGTGCTTACTAAACCCACTGCATTGTACCCCAAGCATAAAATCTCCCCAATATCTTCGACTCATTCACCATAACCTTTTATCTGCATATCGTTGCCGGAAAGGCAGAAGGGCCGAAGCGCCATTTTGGGAAGCTTTCACCAGAGAGCTTTAAAGTTTGGTTTTTGTTTTACAATAAGATTCACAAGTCTTCAGTACCTGGTTGAATTTTGAAAAAAGTTTAACTGAGTTACCTGAAATAACAAGTACTACAAACTTCAATTCACGTAAGGCCTTCTGTCTCTTACACCCCGAAAGAAAAATTCCTTTAAAAATCTGCTAAAGTTGAAAATCGACATCACCTTCGGCTGATGTGATTATACATAAGGCACAATGGCATAATAATCTTATCATCACCGGAAAAGCACAAGGGCTGAAGCGCTGTTTTGAGAAGTTATCACTAGAGCACAAGTCTTCAGTACCTGGTTGGATTTTGAAAAATAAAAGTAAACTCAATGCTCTGACTAAGTTACCTGAAGCGAGAAAGTTTAAAAGTCCCAAACTTGGGTCGCTTGCGTTGAGCCTTCTCCAAAATGGTAACTAGCTAACTAACCATCACGCCGTTTCCCCGTAGGGGTAGGCAGAGAGGACGGACCACCATATAACTCCGTCTTGGCACACACTCCTTGCTTCATTCACACATACTCTTCTGTTATTTTGACTCTACACATGGCCCGATTCAATTATTTGATTCACTTGATCGTGCCATGTCTTCCTAGGGCGTCTCCGTCTTCTTCTTCTTCTATTCACTTTCGTGTCATATATTCTTTTCACGCTCCTTTCTTCGTTCATTCGCTCTACATGCCCAAACCATCTAAGCGTCCCTTGCTTGATCCTATTGATTACGCTCACATCAGCCTTCATTCTTTCAAAATGGTAAATATTCATTTTTGATGGCTGCAGGGCCACAAAAGTCTTTAGAATCAAACGAGAGTCAGCAGAGCATTTGATGCAGAAAGAAAAACTGACCCAAACTGCATATTCAACTAATTCTCTACCAAAGTGCCGCTTAAGCTCTTTTGCCTTTCCAACGAAGATGTCTGCCTAGAAATAATGGCGGGCCGAGACCATAAACACCCGCCGAGTGGCTCCCAGGCCGTCTCTATGGAAATATAAGCCATAGACAAATGACATTACGATGGTGCTTGTATTTTATTGGCACGCAGTATGACGGCCTTTGAGATTTGGACTAGAATGTGGCAACATTTTGCGTGAACCATAGAAAATGTATAAACTGAATTTGTGTACCAAAATTTTATTCTTAGCGTAGGTACTAACTTATATAATACTCTCGTAGATGGAGGCTTATGTAATTCTAACCACGAGAATTATCTCAATTAAGGAAGTAATTATCACAAAATATAAATTATAAGGATAATAATATATTAATATATTTTAATGGTGAATATCGCACAAGAGTCCCAACAGTCTGGAGCCAGTGAGACAATGGCAGCCCTAATTGGGGTATGTCGTGAGACTGAAGATAGTGGAGAGGAGAAAGAGATGGAGAACAAGAAGCTCGAGAAGCCCAACCGTCTAGAGCCAGTAAGACTATGGTATCCCTAATGGAAACATGTAGCAAGGTTGAAGGTGGTAGAGATGGGGAGAGGAAGGTTGGAGAGTACCTGGCTTCTTAGATCTGGTTACAAAACACGGCTAAAGCCATTTCAAGCAACGTTTCAATTCCGAATAGTGGTCTTTCACCAGGGCGATACTTAGAGTATCTACCACTCTGGAACGTGCCGCAAATATACCATATATTATTAAATATCAATTAAAATGTATTACGATAGTAACTAACTAACTAACTAACCATCACGCCGTTTCCCCGCAGGGGTAGGCAGAGAGGACGGACCGCCATACAACTCTGTCTTGGCACACACTTCTTGCTTAATTTACATTCATACATCCTCTCATACGTACTCTTCTGTTATTCTGACTCTTCACATGACCCGATTCAAGTATTTAATTTACTTGATCGTGCCATGTCTTTCTCGGGCGTCCTCGACTTCTTCTTCCATTCACTTTCGCATCATATATTCTTTCACACTATTTTATTCGTTCATTCGCTCTACATGCCCAAACCATCTAAGCGTCCCTTTCTTGATCCTATCCATTACGCTCATTTAGTGGCAGAATAAAAAATGCGGGCGGAGTCCCACGGTGACCCAGGAGCCCAAGATTATCGCGACAGTACATAGAAGCGGTGTGTTATATTTGTTGTCTCTTTCTCTCTCATGGTGTGCGACGTAAAAATCCGGAGAAAGTGATTTATCGCAAGTTTGTATAGGTTGGGTAAAAATATTTAGCTCTCTCTCCATACATTGTTACTCCAATGGATATCCACATTTTAACACGGTCACCCATGGTTTTACCACACAGGGATCTCATTTCTACAGCATTCAGTCTTCTTTCATCCTTCCTCTGGCAGTTCCATGCCTCACTGCCATACATCAGGGTTGGTAGAAGCACTCCATTGTGGACTGCTAGCTTCGCTTCTTTGGACAATTTCTTATTTGCCCCAACAGCGTTCAGTCCTCCGTTAATGGAGTTTGCTGTTATGATAGTAATTAAATAAAATATGTTTGTGCATGCCGGGTTTGAATCTCTCTGGATTCTCTCGGATTCATAGTCGAGCGTCTTACCACTCGACTACGGAGGCCATCAGACTGTTGTTTGACTATGCCCATGGCAGTGGTTATGGGGTTTGAAGCTTTTGGGCTGTGCAGGTTAATACTTGAAGTATTTAATTAAAAATAATGTTAAAGCCTTTATGCTGCTTCTTCTGTTTAATAAAAATGAATGGTTTATCCAAGACACCATCGAGGTATATAATATGTGGTCGGGCAGAACTTTTTATGTCACACAAAGATGGCAGTCAAAATGGAATAAAAATTTAAAAACATTTTATTAATAATTTTTAAATAAAAAATGACATCGATCGAAAATGCCAGTTTCTTATAAGGTCTCTATAAGGCCGGCAAATCGTTCCATAGCCCAGCTGTTGAACAAAAGAACGAGTCGTAATAGCGACCCATTCTCATGTATTAAATATCAACCGTGTAAAAATGTTGGGTGCGCGTTTATCGACTATGCACCACGATCAATGACGCAAGTTCCTCGGAGCATCTTCCATTGAAATACCTGTAGAACAAGAACAGCATTCCCACCTGACGTCTGTGCTCCAAAGAATGCAATCTATTCTATCTCTACCACATTTGGTCAACGGAGTTTCAAGTACATTGCGACAAGAATCTTCAATATTCTTCCAGAAAATTTAAAACAAAGTCAAACATTAAATAATTTCAAACATAACCTAAAAATTTCGATTAATAGCAAAGACAGAGCATTTACCGGAGCACTCACCCTAATTCGAAATCATTGAATAAACCAATCACAGAACAAATAATTACTTATTCATATATGTACAATTTTGTGTTACTATTTCTATATTAATATTAAATTTACACTTTCAAATAACTTTAACCATAGATTAATTTAATTTAAAGTAACCAAAACAATCGGCAAAAATTACTGCTTCAACACAGGCTTGCCTAGTGAGGCAGATTACGAGAAAACAAAATTAATAACTGTATACAAATATACGAAAACTAAGTTTATATATATTTAAGCAAATACGAATAATGATCTTTATTTCTATTTAATTAATGTTTATGTAATTTATGTATATATATATTTACTGTTTACAATGTATAGATCTCTTGTTAAAATATATAAATGTATCTACACCTTTATACACCCTATGTATTTTATATGATTATTCTGCTTTTATTTTTATTATTTTGCTGTTATTACTGTAAACTGTATTTAAATAAAGATTTATTATTATTATTATTATTATATTATTATTATTATTTTTTAAGATAGGAGAATTCTATCAAACGGATCGCCCGTTTCTGCACAGACTCATGGTTTTTTTTTTAAGAATTTAGGTGTTTCAGACCAGAGGTGGCTATCAAATTCAACAGTAGGGTGTATTTGCGATTTGTACAAGGTCAGCAGTTGTGTACTATTGAAGTATCTGCGGGCCCTGTACAGTACGCCCAAATTCTGAGAGGCTAACTTTACTCTGGCTTCGATGGAGCCCCGGTGCCTTAACTGGTCACCTAAGGTTATAACTTGAAGTAACAATATGTGAAGGGAGAGCTAATTATTTTTACCCAACCTATAAAAACTTGCGATAAATCACTTTCTCTGGGTTTTCAGGTCGTACACCATGAGAGAAAAAGAGACAACAGATATAATACACCGCTTCTTTGTACTGTAACGATGATCTTGGTCTCCTGGGTCACCACGGCACTCCGTCCACATTTTTTATTATGCCACTAAATTTGACACAACTAAACGGTTTTTTAGGTTAGGTATATGCTATATTTTTGTCGATGACAATACTGTGAAAAAGTAGTTGAACGAATAAACAAAAACATTATGTGGATATGTGCTGTGAATGGATGTATAAATACCCTAGCCTTAGTCTTAAAATAGGGTTAAAAATAACTCATTCTTCAAAATCTTCAATGTATATCACACATAATAAAAATACAAGGTCCAAACAACAAGAAAGACTTTTAGTACCTAAATACAATACAGCTTTTGCACAAAGACACCATATGTACATCGCGCCTCACACTTACAACAAACTCCCACCACAGACTGTAGCCATCACCAATATGTATTCCTTTATTAAAAACATTACCAAATGGCTAATGGGTAAGGACCGCAAGGAAATTGAAGATCTCTTAAAATAGCACTTGAAATTCTTCACCATGACAAACTAGAACATTGTTATTTCTAATTTTGAAACTGTTAATTCGTGGTGGAATTCCATTTTAATGATTTAATAAAACAAATTTGTAACTTTATTCCACTTTTTGGCAATAAAAGTGGAATAAAGTTACAAATTTGTTTTATTAAATCATTAGAACATTGTGTAACAAATATCATCATTTTTTTTAAATTATTCTATTTGTAACTATTCCTTTTCTACCTAGTGAGGTAAGTAATGTAAAAAATAATAAGAACATTGTATGAGTCCGGTAAAAATCATCAAAAACTGACTACACTGCCTTGGATAGATATCATTATATGTACTCTAAGGGTTATAAAAACACTTATAGTATTTACCACTCTGAAATTTGAAATTGTTTTATCAATTTTACCAGAAGTGAGGAAAAAATCACCCTACTTCGGCCAAACTGACACGCCTGCAACACACTTCTAATGGTTTAAAAAATAAATATTTTCAGTGATTAACCCGATACGTGAGTAAGGTACCTGTCGGATTTTAAAATGATAATTTGATAGATTATTACCTTTTTGCTTTTTATCCAGTTCCTACCCATCCCGCCATTTCGTCATTCGATTTATTATTCAAACAATTATTGACACTCAAAAAACAGAAGAGTTTGGTGAAAAATGTGTTCCTTGTTGGTTTTCTCGCTTGTTCGTCGGTTTTGTGGTGGTTTTCAAAATAAACGTGGTTTTGTGAATTAAGAAGACTTAAGTTAGTGAGGTGTATTCGTGTTCGTCAATAATACAATTGTTTAAGAAGATTTCAAGAACTTATAACTTCAACTTAATCGGTAATCAATGAGCCACTACATTCAAATATCTTCTTCATCGGTGAGTGAATTGGCTTTCTTTATTTCCTTCAATCCTTAATCTGTCCACATCCATAATCAAACATTTTCATCAAGCAGTCGCAGTTTTCCTTTTTACAGTCTACTATTTTCAAAATTCATCTGAAGCTTAAAACAGATTCAGTAAAAAATACCCTACGGCTAGTTTTAAAATATAGCCTTTGCCACAAACAAGAAATCCTCTACTCGCTAAGCCGTATTACCACCCGCTTTGTATTAGCCCCCTCTATCGACATAAAATACTGCCACATTATAAAAGTGATAATTCCTCCCAGATTCTGAAAAACACGGCGTAACACTGGATAATAACGTCTTCTTATATTTTTATCCCGGCTAAAGCAAAGCCCCGAACAAATTGCCCGGGCAGTTTATTACGCCACTGAGTTTATCCCGGGGTCTGCCGCTATCCCGAGAAAAGTTTATTACATTTCAGAACAACGAGTTCTGTCCCATTCCGAATATATTGTCGCCGGAAGGGCAAAAGGGCTGAAGCGCCATTTTGGGAAGCTTACACCGGAGCACTTTAAGGTTCTTTTTATTTAACAATAAAATTCATAACTCTTTATTTAATTAATTTAATTCATTCTTTCTTAGTGCCTGGTTGGATTTTGAGAAAAAAAGTTAACTCGGGTAATTTAAGGGTCAGCACCCAAAAATAGACTATTCTTGGCTTTTTAGCACAAGAAATACTACAAATGATTCATCTGTTAATTTTTTAGGGGCAGTTACACAAATATCTGAGGTATTTTTAAAATTCTTTATGAAAAACACGCTACAATTTTAGGTAAAACTTTAAAAAATGCCTTCTCTTGTTTAAAAACTTCACCTTTTACTGAGATTTTAATTTTTTTTTCGTAGAATTTAAAGGATTACACATTTGTAAAATTGTATTCGTTACAAAGGGTATTATAGACAGCCCTGATTTACTTAGATTAATTACCTTCCATGTACCTAACAGAACCACTCGATCCAAAATTATTTCTAAATGTAACAATAATATCAGGACTGAGTCATTTAGATACTTGCTTGTACCTTGCTTGTAAAAATGTGGATATCCGGAAAGAATGCAAAGCTGATGTCAGTGCAATGAATAGGATCAAGAAAGGGACGCTTCGATGGTTCGGGCATGTAGAGCGAATGAACGAAGAAAGGAGTGTGAAAATAATATATGAGCGAAAGTGAATGGAAGAAGAAGTCGAGGACGCCCGAAAAAGATATGGCGCGATCAAGTAAATCAAATACTTGTATCGGGTCATGTGAAGAGTCAGCATAACAGAAGAGTGTGTATGAGACGATGTATGAATGTGAATGAAGCAAGGAGTGTTTGCCAAGACAGAGTTATAAGGCGGTCCGTCCTCTTTGCCTACCCCTGCGGTGAAACGGCGTAAAGGTTAGTTAGTTAGCTTGTACCTAGATTGCATACAGATGGTAATTTTTTCGCTGAAATAGTAGATATAATCAACTGCACTCAATTTAGTTACAAGAAGGCTATAGTAGCATACCTCTCTCAAAAATATTGCTGTTAATTTTTTGCATTATAATATTTCTATTAACTTACTCATGATTTTGGGTGCAAATCATTTACCCCTTTTTTTTTGTCACTATTATTTTATCTAAGTTATGTAAATGCCCGTAAAGGCGTATATAATTAAATAAATCAATAAAACTTACACTTTTTTCTAACTACCCATAAAAAAATTTCAGATACATCGTTTGTAGGATTGCTTGTATTAGAATGCTAGAGATTAACGTTTAGGCTCATTTTTGAGTGCTGACCCTTAATGCTTTGACTGAGTTATCTGAAGAGAAAAAAGCTAAAAGAGACCCAAACTTGTGTCGCTTGAGTCAAGCTTTCTTCCAAATGGTAAACGTGTTTTATATGGCTGAAGGACCACAAAGTCTTCAGAATCAAACGAGAGTCAGGGCATTCAATGCAGAAAAAAATGTTGATCAAAACTGCATATTGAACTCATTTTTGACCAAAGTGTCGCTAAAGCCTTTTTTAAGGAGTGAACTTGGGTCTTGAAGAGGCCCGTGTTAAAGGAGGGAGGAAACACAGAGGCCGGCAAATCGTTCCATAGCCGAGCTGTTGAACATAAGAACGAGTTGTAAAAGCGACCCGTTCTCATGTATTGAATGTCAACCGTGTACAAATGTTGGGCGCGCGTTTGGCGAGTTTCCCGACTATGCACCGGTGCCGAAGGGATCAATGACGCAAGTTCCTCGGAGCATCTTCCATTGACATACCTGTAGAACAAGGACAGCATTCCCACCTGACGTCTGTGCTCCAAAGTTTGCAATCCGTTTGTTAAGATAGGAGAATCTATCAAACGGGCCGCCCGTTTCTGCAGAGAGTCAAGGGTCAGATTAGATTATTATATGTTCACTAGACTACATAAAATATGTATGCTGTGAGCTGTTGCGTTGGTCTCAAAAGCGGTGCCTATATAGAACAAATCAAATAGCGATCAGTGATATATATTGGTACCTATCTCTATTATAAATTAATTCGCTGTTTTTACTTCTGCCTACTCTGACTGAAAACTCTTTGCACGCCACTAGACTTCAAAAAAACCTAATATAATACAATTTTAACGTTATCACGTTTTCCAGATCGTATGATGCCAATTTAAATGTATTACTTATTGATTTTCACTAAAACATCCACCCCAAGCCACTGTCGGTCAGAAGCTGAAATCACCTTTACTTTAATGGCAAATAAACAACCCTTTTGCGTATATCGTTAGCCTTGGAATTTGACGGTTCAATATTTTCCAACAATTATCGTTATCGTATCGAGTCCGCCGCTTAAGCCTTTTTGCCCTTTTAGCCGAAATGTATCCTAGAAACTATTTTGGACTTGGCCCTTTTTACGACGATTCTTTACTGGATTTATGGAGATTATTTCTATGCACTTTACGACTTTGGTTATTTTATGGGTGTGTTTTTGGCTTTCCGCCTACGACAGCTTTGCGTGACATTAAAAGTTTTTCGTTGTTTTGTTGTATTTTTTAATGTTGTGTTGGAAAATTGTAGTGTAAGCGAAGCAGTGGTGAATCTACGTCACATTTTGGGTCGATTTTTTGGTGTAACTTTTTTGATTTGAGCTTTTGATTTCAAGCAAATCAAATCCAAAGTAAATTTTTTTTAAGTGAATACCGCACAATAGTCCCAACTGCTCCCAACCGTCTAAAGCCAGTAAGAGTATAGCATCCCCTATTGCAGTATGTTGTCTGGTTTAAGGTTTTAAGGAGAGGAAGAAGATGGGGAAGAGGATGGTTAGGAAGCACCTCCGCTATTCAGATCTGGTAACAAAACATGGCTAAACCCATTTCAAGCAACGTTTCGATTCTGAATGGTGGTCTTTCACCAGGGCGATATACTTGGAGTATTTTCTTGTCTAAAATATGCCGCATACATACCATGTACTTTTTTATATCAATTAAATGTGTTATGACACATATTACTTAACTTAAATTTATTTGCGCACGCCGGGCTCTAACCCGCGACCTCTGGATTATTAGTTGAGCGTCTTACCACTTGATCACGCAGGCCGATCTCATTTTGACAGACTAATTATGGCATGACACGATAAATATGAAAAAAATGGCACGATCAAGTAAACAAATACTTGAATCCGGTCATGTGAAAAGTCAGAATAACAGAAGTTGTGAAAATATGAAAGTAATAAATGATGTATGAGACGATGTATGAATGTGAATGAAGCAAAGAGTGTGTGCCAAGACAGAGTTTTATGGCTGTCCGTCCTCTCTGCCTACCCCTGCGGGGAACGGCGTGATTGTTATATTGTTAATTAGTTATTTAAACATATTGTATATCTTGCTTTTGTTTGTATTATTTATATATTTCAACTGCCTCCATGGTCGAGTGGTAAGAAGCTCGACTACGAATCCAAAGGTCGCGGGTTCAAACCCGGCGTGCGCCAATAACTTTAATTTAAATAATATGTGTAGCAACGCATTTGATTCATATAAAAATAAAAAGTATATTTCCGGCACGTTCCATGGTGGAAGATACTTTAAGTATCGCCCTGGTGAAAGACCACCATGCATAATCGGAACGTTGGTTGAAATGGCTTTAGCCGTGTTTGGTGACCAGATCTGAATAGCCAGGTACTTTCCGACCTTCCTCTTACCTATCTCCTTCCCCTTCCCACTACCTTCATCCTTACAACATACCCTATTTGGGGATGCCAAAGTCTCACTGGCTCTAGACGGCTGGGAAAGATTCAAATATTGTCAGGTTATTCGTGACCCGGGAATGTTTGTCTTTCTTTAAAATAAAAAGATGCCATTTAGTTATAGACTGGCTATATGAAGTAGCAAGTACCAAATGGCTAATAGGCACCTCTTCAGTACAGGTGCCAATAATCCATTTATTTATGTTCTACCTAGTATAATTTATATATTTTTTATTTTGTTTGTTTTTCATTTACTTTTGCGTTTTTCATAAACTTGGATTTGATTACTTACCGTTGTTAAATATTTTATTTAAATAACCACTCATGAACAAATGTTTTGGGCATCAATTTCTGTTAAATGTACTAAAATAAAAATAAAAATTAAAAATAAATATTTGAATTTTTTTTTTTTACATTTGTGTACTAACTGCGTTTGTATAACTGGACTTTTCTCACGTAAGTGAGATCGTTTGTTTAAATTTTCATGCCCTAATGATGATTATATTTTACTGCTGTTGATTACCATTCGGATACCATGTATACATACGTATGTTTGTATTGTTGTATACAGAGAAAAGAATCGTTGAACAGTAATGCAAATGTGAAGCAATAATGAAGAGGTGATGAATTAATAATAATGAAATCTTATTTGTAAGTAACTAGTTATAAGAAATACTCGGTAGCAGTGGCGGCTCGTGAGTTTTTAGTGTGCTAGAGTGCCAAGATTGAAAAATACGGCATTCTTAGTGTTGTTGTAGCCGAAAACAATTTTTATTTTTTTTCAAGATTTTATTTTTTGTATGAAGATTTTCAGGATTTTTCAGTTTTGGTGGTGCACTGCACGGATTTCTAAAATATCTTCATTCAAAAAATTGTAATTTCGAAAAAAAATAAAATATTTTGGCCACAACAACATCAATGATGACGTTTTTTTTCAATCTTACCACTCTAGCACGCTAAAAAGTCACGAGCCGCCACTGCTCAGTAGTAAGTTAGAAGCTATAAGTCCTTATTGTAAGTCAATAGTTGAAAATATTAGTTGAAAGCCATTAGTAATAAATTTTAACTGTAAGTTATTAGTTATAAGCTTAAGTGATAAATTATAGGTTAGATAAATTAATTTGTAAAGCGCCCTTGAGGTGATTTTCCCACAAAAACAGCGCTATAAAAGTTATCCATTTATTATTATTATTATTTAAGGGTGCCTTTTTCCTGATGGGAAATTATTCTACCAATAGAGCAATCAACGTGAAAGGCTTGTTGGAAGATTTCCTCTTATATATACTCGTATATGCATTGTTTTGTAAATTTAGTGAAGTGATTTGTCAATGAATTAATTTTGTTTTTTTTTTTTTGTTACAGGTAAGCTGTCTGAGATGTTTTCCAATCCTGAAAATTGGTGAGAAATAGATTTTGAAAAAGGGACTATAGGCAGTCACTCGGAATAATATTTAATCACATAACTTAACAATTATCTTAAAAAAACGACTCTTCAATGAAAAACTAAAAAAATACATGGCCTGTTCAAAACAAAGGGTGAATTTTGAATTTTCGCGGGCTGTGTACATTCGATTATCGATTTTTTTGTTTGTTTTGTTGGTACACATATATTTATCATATGCGAGCATTATCAGCCATTTTGGATTAGTGGTTTGTTTTTGACAACTGGAAAGGTTAGTCACGTTTTTGTGTGTTCTTCGATTTTTTACTTTAAAAAAAAATTGATCAAAGAATAAAATCCATGATTTGTTTTTCCACAACTCCAGGACGCTCATCGTCATTAACATCTTCTCGGCCTTCTGTAAAGCGCTTGTACCACTTATAAACACTTTTTTGAGACAAAGTAGACTCGCCAAATGCCACAGTCAACATTTTAAGTGCGTTGGAGCACTTTATTCCATTTTTAACGCAAAATTTAATACATATTCAACAACAACAAAAAAATCGATAATCGAATGTACACAGTTCCCGAAAATTCAAAATTCACCTTTTCTTTTGAAAAGGCCTCGTATGGCTAAATATTTTTACCCAATCTATACAAACTTGCGATAAATCACTTTCTCTGGGTTTTCACGTCGTAAACCGTACGAGAGAAAGGGACGAGACAAGTTCTCAAATAATATAGCACCATCATTCGGTATGTACGCATGTTCTCCGTCTTCAGCGTCTCCGGTGACTCCGCCCACTATGTTTTGATATGCGACATAACTGGACGTAACTCAACGGGTTTTTAAGTTTTAAGCTATATTTTTGTTTAAAACAATACTGTAAAAAGGTGGTTATACAAATTAACAAAAACATTATGTCGACATGTGCTATGAGTGGATGTATAAATACCTTAGAGTATACTAGAGGTAGCCCAAGCCAAGGCAGTGAAGTCAGTTTTGGACTTGTTTTTGATGATTTTAACATGACTCGGCGTACCTGGGCGTGGCTAAGACTAAGGCTACGGTATTTATACATCCATTCATATCACATATCGACATAATGTTTTTGTGTATTCGCATAACCACTTTTTCACAGTATTGATATCAACAAAAATATAGCATCTAACCTAAAAAACCGTTTATTTGTGTCAAGTTAAGTGGCATAATAAAAAATGTGGGGGGAGTCCCGCCGTTAACCAGCGAAGATAGCCAGCTTAAGATCATTGCGACAGTATATAGAAGCGGTCCAAGAAATTTGTTGTCTCTTTCTCTCTCATGGTGTACGATTTGAAAACTCGGAAAAAGTGATTTATTACAATTTCGGATGGGTTGGGTAAAACAAATTAGCTATCCCTCCATATATTGTTACTTCAAGATAAATACCTTAGCACTAGTACTAGCCACGCCCAGGTCTAGCCGAGTCAGGCAAAAATCATCAATACTGACTACAGAAGCGCTCCTTCCTGTAAATTATTACACTGAGATATGAGACGATGTACAGATATGAATGTTGTGCATGAAGCAATGAGTGGGTGCCGAAACAGAGTTAGAGAAACGGCGCGATGGTTAGTTAGTTAGTTAGTTAGTTAGTCTATTGTTTAGTGTAAGCTGAGAGTATATAGAGTGGTATCTATCCAAGGCAGTGTAGTAAGTTTTTGATGATTTTTACCGGACTCGGCGGACCTGGGTGTGGCTAAGACTAAGGTTAGGGTATTTATAGATCCATTCATATCACATATAGACATAATGTTTTTATTTATTCGTATAACCACTTTTTCACAGTTAAATAATCAACAAAAATCCAGCATATAACCTAAAAAGTCGTTTAGTTGTGTCAAGTTTAGTGGCATAATACAAAATGTGGGCGGAGTCCCGCGGTGACCCAGGAGCCCAAGATCATTTTGACAGTTCATAGAAGCGGTGTATTATATTTGTTCTCTTTCTATATCGTGGTGTACGACGTAAAAACCCGAAGAAAGTGATTTATCGCAAGTTTGTATAGGTTGGGTAAAAAAAAATAGCTCTCTCTCCATACATTGTTACTCCATGAGTGAAAGAGCCTCTAAATGCTTGAATTCGTTTTCAAATTGATAACTTACCAAAAGAGCCTTAAAAGTGAGTAGTACTTTTGTTCTGTTTTAAGTGTGAGAATGTTCACACATTAAGCTCTCCGATTCAGTTAGCCTTTTCCTAATGAAAATTTACGTTTAACAAAGAGAGACGCATCTTAATTCCCAAGGCTATAGATGCACTAAGCTCTGCTTAGCGTACGGAGGAAGTTTGCTTCGCTCGAGTTGACTTTACTTGCTTTAACGCGAGTTTAACTTATGAAGGGGCAACTTTTCTCTCGCTGTTCACTATGCAACTTGCGAAATGGAAATGCGTGGATATAGTGGAGATAATTTATTTATTTATTCTTGCTCAAATATAAAAAAAATACATGGGTTTGGTCCATGTCTGTCTCACTAAGATGTTCCTGTGTCGAGACAGACGTAGTGTATAATGCTTTTCGTATTAAGCATGCTGGACGGTATTAAACCTCAGAGCAATAATATACAAGATAGAGCGCTTCTGTGGTCACTTTTGATGATCTTTTTTGGACTCTCGGCTAGACCTGGGCGTGGCTAAGATTAGCACAAAGGTATTTATAAATCTATTTATAGCGCGTGTCGACATAATGTTTTTGTTTATTTTTATAACCACTTTTTCACAGTGTTATAAACCAAAATATAGCATATAACATTTAATAACCCGTTGAGTTATGTCAATTTATGTTGAATATCAAAAAGTGTGGGCGGAGTCAACGGAGACGCGGGACACGAAGAACACTCTTACAATACTTTAAAGCGGTGTGATAATTTGGAAATATTGTTGTCTCTTTCTTTCTCATGTTGTACGACGCAAAAACCGGGAGAAAGTGATTTATCCCAAGTTTGTATAGGTTGGGTAAAAATAATTACCTCTCTCTCTCCATAAATTGTTACTCCAAGGTATTAACCCTTATATGACTGAAAAAGCTACACCTTTTTATAATTGATACGAAAGTTTTTTTTTACAGAATATCATTTACTGAAGCTTTCAAGTTTGAAATATAGGAAATTTACCCAATACCATCTTTTCTTGGGGTTTTTAATTCAGTAGGTGATAAAAATTAGTATTAAGGATACATTCGACCGGTTGGTAGCTGAGTAGACATACGCGTCAGATTCCCACCCGGGTGTCGTGCGTTCAATTCCTCTGCTGGCTAAGTCCCCCATCATTGCACAAGCAACATCTTACGCTTCTTATGATGGCAGTAGGAGTTTTTTCAAATATTGTCAGGTTATTCGTAACCCGAGAATGTTTGTCTTTCTTTAAAAAAAAAAACATGTGATGTACTTTGAACCCAACAGTACATCATATTAATCATTTAAAATAAGATACAACGATTAATAAATTTGAATAAGCTTCGAATTTGATTTATTCATCAGAAGGTGTAAGTTTAATTAAGCATTTTTCGTTCACATATTACCCTCCAGATATGCAACGGTTCAATTGTTTATTTTCACTATTATGGAGAAGTTGGGAAGTTCCGCCGGCTAGACTTACTGAAACTTAACAAAATCTATGTTGAAAACCGAAAAGGGTATCCGGATACCCTTTCAGTCACGTAAAGGTTAAGCGTTGGAAACTTAAAAAAAAAGTCAGATAAATACACAAACTCATCCACTCGCTCCAAGTATTCATCATTCAGAACTATATTGTACGTTGTTCTCGTACTCTCTCTTACAAACACCGTGTTAAACGGCTACACGTGGTTTTACCACACAAGGATCTCATTTTCACAGCATTCAGTCTACTTTCATCCTTCCTCTGCCAGTTCCATTCCTTAATGCCATACGTCAAGGCTGTTTTAAGCACTCCATTTTGGACAGCCAGCTTTGCTTCTTCGGACAATTTTATTTCCGCTAACAGCCTAAAAATGCTGCCTCGTCAAACTATTTCCAAATAATAACTTTTCAAAAGCTCTGCAGTCGCTTGTATCTATCAAAAAGCTCGATAGAAAAACGTCATCACGCTTTTCAGTTTCATAGAACCTTTTCAGCTTTCCATCAGCCCGGTCAACAATGAAGGCACAGCCTGAATTGAATGCAAGTCGATGCATTCAATCCCCTTTTATTGAGAACATCGCCAAAGCTCTGAAAACTGCATTCACGCAGCCGAATGCAGTTTGATGCATCCGCAATTCGTATGGCTGACTTTGCAAACCGATCCATGGAGCGCAGTCGGAATATCGTATACTTTTATAAAATATTTACCTTCTTGTAGTTATTTAATTATCTTTTTTACGCTCTTTAAAAGCTTTTACACAAATATTATCATTTTTTTAAACAATAAACTCATGACGGCCTCCATGGTCGAGTGGTAAGACGCTCGACCACGAATCCAAAGGTCGCGGGTTCAAACTTATTAATTAATATAATATAATAATTAAATATATATAATATAATAATTATTAATTAAATAACTTTTATTTAATTAATATGTGTCATAACACATTTAATTCATATAAAAATAATAACAAGTATATTTGCGGCACGTTCCAGAGTGGTAGATACTCTAAGTATCGCCCTGGTGAAAGACCACCATTCAGAATCGAAACGTTGCTTGAAATGGCTTAAGCCGTGTTTGGTGACCAGATCTCAATAGCCAGGTACTTCCCAACCTTCCTCTTCCCGATCTCCTTCCCCTCCCCACTACCTTCAGCCTCCCAACATACCCAATTTGGGGATGCCATAGTCTCACTGGCTCTAGACGGTTGGGAGCAGTTGAGACTCTTGTGCGGTATTCATGTAAAAAAAAAATATATATAGTTATATTGAATAACAGGTATACAAAATATTGTAAAGAAAAGATAAAATTATATTGAAAAACAAGTCCAAAGTTTTATTGTTTCAACAATTAGTTTAGCTCTATCAGATGAAAAAACTGTACTGAGGTATACTTATAGTGTGATATTGACGTGCTAAATACATGTATATCAACGACATCGAATTATTTGTTTCTCAGATGTTGAATTCGTCGCATAGGAGTGTTAAATTGTGAGGTTGAAACAAAATTGTTACAATAGTATGGCACGTACTGCCTTGTAACCGTCCTGCCTAAAACTTAACTCTATTTTTACTCTCTACTTCTAACATTATTTTTTTAACTTTCTTAAAATATTCACTTTCTTGTAGTCAATTAAGTTGGTCCTTTTTTTAGCCCGAGAATGACATGGCACGATCAAGTGAATCAAATACTTTAATTAGACCACGTGAAGAGTTAGAATAACAGAAGAGTATGTATGAGACGATGTTTAAATGTGAACGAAGCAAGAAGTATGTGCCAAGACAGAGTGTGTTGTATGGCGGTCCGTCCCCTCTGTCTACCTCTGCGAAGAAACGGCGTCAGGGGTAGTTTGTTATATTTTTTGTAGTTAATTTACTTTTTCCTAGATCTTAAAACTCCTTAACTTCTAATTTTTTTTCGTATTAAACAATTATTGTAACAAAATGAATAAGCAATTTATAATGCATGGCGTTTTGTTTTTATTTCGACAGTTAAATGGTAACTGACTAACTAACGATCACGCGGCTTCCCCGTACGAGTAAGCAGAGAAGATGGACCACCATACAAACCTGTCTCGGCACACACTTCTAGCTTCATTCACACTCGTACATCGGCCCGACTCAAGTATTTGATTCACTTGATCTTGACATGTCTTCCTCGGGCGTTCCCGACTTCTTCTGTCATTCTCTTTCGCGTCACATATTACTTTACCACTCCTTTCTTCGTAAATTCGCTCTACATGCCCATTCTATCAAAGCGTCCTTTTCTTGATCCTATTCATTACGCTTACATAAGCCTTCCATTCTTTCGGGATATTCAATTTTTTTACACGGTAATACGTGGGTTTACCACACAGGAATCTTATTTCTACAGCATTCAGTCTATTTTCATCCTTTATCTGCCATTTTCATGCCTCATTGTCATACGTCAGGGTTGGTATAAGCACTCCATTGTGGGCTGCTAGCTTCGCTTCATTGGACATGTTTTTATTTGCGCCTGCAGCGTTCGGTCCTCCAATAATGGAGTTTCCTGCATTCACCCTTCTTCCAATATTGGTAATTCTTTCGCTGAAATAGTAGATGTATACAACAGTACTGAATTTAGTTACAAGAAGGCTATATTAGCATACCTCTTTCAAAAATATTACTGTTAATTTATTGCATTATAATATTTCTATTACTTTACTTATGTGTTTGGGTGCTTATCATTTACTCCATGTTATTTGTATGTCACTATTATTTTATATTATATATTTCACAGATATGCAAAAGCCTACAAGGGCGTATTTAATTAAATAAATAAAAAATTATAATCAGCAATGACGTTCCAAATATATAGACACGTTATATCCTTAGAATATTGACACAAAATGTGGCAAGCAAAACACACACGTTACCAGTAAATTCTTCATTCGAATATCGGTCATGTATCATCATGTATGACAAAGATAGACTCTCATAGAATATGTGTGTATGAACGAAACAGATGTAGGATCGGACTGCGTTTCGTACTTGCTAGTAGCGTTAAATGCTCGGGTAAGAATGATATGGCACTTTGCTTACTTAATGGAGATAGTTGTGTTGTCTAAAATAATTAGTAATTTGCGCGTACTTAGAAATGAAATGTTATTCCTTGGCTTTTGGTAGTCTTTGCAGTGTAGTTAGAAACACTTTCTCATCACACACGAGGGCATTTTGGCACTTATTTTTGTAATTTGATTAGACATAGTACTATATAAACGACCTCTGGCGACGCCTGACAGCTAAGTACTAAATCGGCTTAAACACCGAGCACACCAACTAGCGTGATTTTTGCTTGCCACATTCAGAACGCTACAACTTGTCTATATGTTTGTAACGTTGTCAACTTATGTGAGAAATAATTCCAAATATCTACCATATTCTATCAAACTGTGAAATTCACTGTGGTTTTCTGTATTCCTTAGCCAATATTCAGCATATAAATAAAAAGCTCCCATCAGATATACGTGAACTTTCCAGTGTACCATTTCTGTGCTTAACTGCAAAAGTTTCGTTTGAAATATTTTAGCATTTTCAAGTGTGAGTTTTGACAGAATGCCGCTGGTTTCGTTTAGTGTGAAAATTGCATTATTTCGGAATGCGAACAATTTAAATCGTGCAGGTTCGTGTTATGTCGGGGACACTTTTATGAATTCTACAGTGATTTATGATGCAACCAGTGGAATTAAAATTCCAGAGCGTGATGTATTGTTTTTTGCAAACGGCGTACAAAATTGCAGAATTTTGAATGCGGGATTTTATCCACGAGTATTTCAAGATCTCTCACGTGTAAAACAAACAAAAAACTTCTAGTTTTTAATTAGAAAGATAACCAATCAATTCTCGTAACTAACCGTAAACTATGTGATTACATGTTGTCAGACATAGCCGACAGCTATGTCTGACAACATGGCGCAATCAAGTGAACCAAAAATTTTACGCTGGTCTTGTCATCAATGGGCATTGAAAGAAGGGGGAATGCAGCAAACTCCATTAATGGAAAAAAATGTCCAAAGAAGCGAAGCTAGCAGTCCACAATGGAGTGCTAATACTACAAACCCTGATGTATTGACGGCTGGCGCAATCGAGTGGTAAGACGCTAGCCTATGAGTCCAAAGGTCACGGGTTCAAAGCCGGCGTGCGCAAATAAATTTTACTTAGTTAATATGTGTCAAAACACATTTAATTCGTATAAAAAATTATATTGTATATTTTCGGCGTATTGCCCTGGTGAAGCACCACCATTCAGAATTAAAACGTTGCTTCAAACGGCTTTGACCGTATTTGGTGACCAGATTTGAATAGCCAGATATTTCCCAACTTTCCTCTTCCTCTTTCCCTCCCCCCTAACTTCGACCTCACAACATACCTCAATCAGGGATACTATACTCTCACTGGCTCTAGACAGTTGGGAGCAGTTGGGACTCTTGTGCGTTATTCACTATAAAAAATCATTTTTTTAAATGGCAGTAAGGCATGAAACTGACAGAGAAAGGATTAAAGTAGACTGAATGCTGTAGAAATAAGATCCCTGAGGCGTATGTGTATTTAAACCACGTATGACCGTGTTAAAACTGTGGATATTTGGAAAGAATGCACGACTGATACGAGCGTAATTAATGGGATTGAGAAAGGGGCACTCAGATGGTTTGTGCATGTAGAACGAATAAACGAAGATATGGGTGTGAGAAAAATATAAGACGCCATAGTTAATGGAAGAAGAAGTTGGCGACGCCCGAGGAAGACAACATGTCAAGTGTCAGAATTACAGAAGAGTTTGAATGATATGATTTTTGAATTTGAATAAAGCAAAGACTGTATGTCACTACAAAGTTTATGGCGGTCCGTTAGTTAGTTAGTTTAGTAAATAAGATTTCATCCTTTTAACGTTCCTTACATTTACTAATGATCATTCAATACTGCAGTCTCTTCATTTCTGCAATGCACGTATTAAAACTTCAATAAAATATACATGGCATAAAAAAAAAATTTCAAAGGTTTTCCTCAAGGTCTCTCTTTAGTACCTATACTATTTGCATGATTTTTCAGACCTCCTTTCTGGCATAGCGGTAAACTCATTTGCTCTGATTCAATAGTTTCCAAGTTCGAAGGCTGGCATGAAAAGTATAATTCAAGCTTATATGGCTTTAAATTTGATTAAATTCAAAATACACAAAGTAACAGTAAATTAATTCAATCAATATTAAAAATTCAAGTCGTATTAAATTACTTTACGTAAATTTTCTAAGAATGATTATTACAAGGAAAGTTAAACGTTCAAATTATACAAATTTACCAGCACGTGAAATTAAATGGTGAATTTTTAAATCACAATGAAATTATAATATGGAGACATTAAAGCTACATTCAACGTAAGGAATATTTTAATAAAGCAAACAGAATTAATCAGAGCATAATTATACCAGTTTGACGACTTTCATAAGTTCTTAAATAAATTAAATTAAATTTATACCATCGCCGGAAAGGCAAAAGAGCTGAAGCGCCATTCCGGGAAGTGAACGAAATAGCACTTTAAAGTTTTTTTTTATTGCCTAACTATAAAGTTCATAAGTCTTCAGTACCTGGTTGGATTAAAAAAAGGGAACTCATTGCTCTCACTGAGTTACTTGAAGCGACAGAAAAGCCGAACAAGTTCCAAACTCGTGTGGCTTGAGTCGAGCCTTTTCACAAATGGTAAATGTATTTTAGATGGCTGAAGGGCCACAAAAGTCTTCAGAATCCAACGAGAGTCAGAGCATTCGATGCAGAAAAACTGATCGAAACTGCATGTTCAATTCATTTTTGACTAAAGTTTCATTTAAATCCTATTGTCTTTCCACCGACGATATGTGTTTTAATTAATGTACGGTAAATTTATGGCACGTACCAGCGCGGTATATACCCAAAGTATCGCCCTGGCAAAAGACCACAACTCAGAATTGAAACATTGCTGAAAATGGCTTTAGTCGTGTTTGGTGACCCGATTCAAATAGCCAGCTACTTTTCGACCTTCCCCTTTCTCATATCGTTTTGTTCCCCACAACCTTCAACCTCACAACATTTCCCACATAGTCACACTGGCTTAAGACGGTTATGAGTAGGTGGGACTTTTGTGCGATGAGATAATGTATGAAAAATCTCATTCTAAGGCCAAGCTTTGAAAAATTTAGTAATCTTAGTGTTTGATTGGTTAACCTACTGCCGGGCGCGCTGTTGTGAGTCACATGAGCGGGCGCGCGCTGCACTGAGTGCGTCATCTCTAAATTTCACTTTTTTTAATCAAAATGTTTGTCGTTATGCGTGGAAAGTATTTATTCCAGAAGGATTAGGTTATTCTGTTTAGATTCACATATATTTCAATGGTCATAAAATCCAGAGTTTGGTATAGTGTTCTATGAAAAGAAAAAAACAACACATTTGATTCGCATCAAGACTACAATGATGACACTGACACCATCAAATAGTTTGAAAATATAATCAATATTTAAAAAATACATCCATCTTAGTAGCAGTGTCTCAAGCTGGTTGTTTATGATCTGGGAAAACTTTAGTTATGCTCTTGAATCTCACCCGCGCCTGCGATTCTACTAGCTGCACCAAACCGTTTCAAAATCTTTGCCAATAAAAAACGTACAACAGTCATCTGATTCAGAACTAGCTCTTAGGTCCATAGTTTATCAATAATAATAATAATATTTGGATGATTTTTATAGCGCCGTTTTTGTGAAAAATCACCTCAAGGGCGCTGTACAGATCTTGTTAAATTGTAATGTTTATGTAAGATGGAATGCGGCCGCCATAACAGATTTAGACCAACGTGGGCGAATGTCATCTGGCTGTCATCTGTAAGGGTGTCACTTGGGTGATTTGTTGGGTGCCTGGTTCGTTCGCGTTCGGGAACAGTCGGTCGAGATCGGCACTCCCCGCCCCCGATGCCGGTTCCCGGGCGGTCAAAGGGACACATCTGGACAAGGGTCAAAGCAAGTGGCCACTCTCGGGCTATTGCACTGCATTTAAAACACTTATATTTAAAGATTAATATATTTTCTTAAAAATCAAAATTATGTCAAAACTAGTCACTTTAAAATTATTTAGAGTTCATTCACTTAACCTATACACAACAACGGTAATTTTAGTGTAATTTTAAAGAAGTAATTTGTGAATTATACTACTTATTTGGCAAAAAATAACGAGAAAGACTAAAACACGTCAGGCAGCTGCGAAAGCGCCACGACATATCTTCAGCTTGCGATTTAGTTGATAGGTCTGCTTCATTTATTCACCACTGTTTCATTTTCGAATTCATTTTCGATGTCTGAATCATTTTTGATGTCTTTTTCTTCGTGCTCCTCCTCAGAGAGCTTATGAAGAAAGCGTAAGATGTCATCTTCATTTATAATACGTCCCATGTCATTTACACGCCAGAGTGCGTGCGAAAAATGAAGAAATATTCACGAGTGCGTCTTCACTCTGTGCAATATTTGAAAAAACGGGCAATTACGGGACCGGGGGCACGCTTCACTCAGTGTGGCACTTAGCGACCTCTCACTTTCCAACTAGCGGAAGCGGAGTATTATATTTGTTGTATCTTTCTCTCTCATAGTGTACGACGTAAAAACCCGGAAAAAGTGATTTATCGTAAGTTTGTATAGGTTGGGTAAAAATAATTAGCTCTCTCTCCATACACTGTTTCTCCAAAGTTGCAACTTATCCAGTTCAACATTCCTTGCCGTAGACTCAGAAACAATGAATTGCTGTTCCTCAATCATCGCAATACTAATTATGGCTATAATTTTCCAATGTCCAGAATGTCAAGACTTGTTAACTCAAGCCATGGTCTTGAAATTTTTGGTAGCAATCTAAACGATTTTTGTCATCCTTTACGACTCTACCAAAACTTTGACTAGACCATGGCTTGAACGTTCTCTCTTATGTTTATATTGCCTTATTTTTGTCATCCCTTCATTTATTTTTATGAATATGCTATTCTTTCTCTGTTGCTCTTTTTTCCATTTCGTGTTTTATATGTATTTTTTGTAATTGGACTTTAGTCCGTTTATTTATAAATAAATAAATAAATACAGAGGAATCAAACTCAGTGGGACCTGACAATATTAAAAGAAATCCTACTGTCATCACAATAAGCGGAAAATGGAAGACTTAGCCAGCAGTGGAATTGAACCCACGACACCCGGGTGCGAATCCGATGCGTTAGTCTACTCAGCTACTAACTGGTTTAATAATTATGTTCCGCTTGGCTTTTTTTACGCGTGACAGCCGTTTCGCCTGCTGAGGGCATTGTAAAACAGTGTCTCAATTTTACGAAGCAAAAACCATCTGAAAGACGTCTTTATAAAATATTAACCTCGAGAAGAAAGATAGGTTGTATTTTTATGATTCTCGCTCGTTCATTCTTTATTACCTCTACGGATATATTTGGCGAAATAAGCAGTAAAGAAAGATTTATTGAGCTAAAGAGGTTATATTTTATGCTCGATCCGTTTCACTTATACGGGGATAAAGAAAACGGACCTAGGAATGCGGATGGTTTTAACCTTTCCTCGCGGTGCTAGAAAAATCCGCGATCTCCGGTTCTGTGAACTCAGTTGACATTGAGAGCTTTGCGATTTTAACACATCATTCAATAAGGTTGTGGGAAGACTGATAAAACAACAACTTTCAGGCGAAAATTGATTTTATTCCTCAACATGTTCTCCTTCGAGAGTAATACATTAATTCCAACGTTTCTCTAACATTTCAATACCTTTTTTGTAGAAAAAATTATCTTTGGCCTGAAAGTAGGCTTCAGTTTCGGCAATCACTTCTTCATCGTCAAATCTCTTTCTTTGGAGAATATTTTTAAGGTCTGCAAACAGGCAGTAGTCGCTGAGAGCCAGATCAGGAGAGTACGGTGGGTAGGGAAGCAATTCAAAGTGCGATTCACGCAATCTCGCCATTGTTGCGATCGATTGTGACGCTCTGAATCGTCGACGCGTTGTTGTTTTTTGACAACTGTGAGCAAACGCGGTACCCACTTCGAACAGAGCTTTCTCTTGGACAAATGTTGTTGCCAAATGGTGAATACACTGCCTTTTGATATCTGTAAGGTGTGAGCTAGAAATACTACAGAACGTTCAGAATCATCGGTGTTTGTACAGCCGCGCTTTAAATCAGCAAACCACTTCTCTACCATTTGTCTCAACAACACAATAACACTTGTCGAGCCATTTCTTTGATTAAACGGTATTTTTCCCATTAAAAAGCGATGTTTTATCAACACACGAAATTTAGATTTTTTCTTTGTGTTGAAAATTACAAAAGTAGCGTCACTAAAACCACTGTAACTTGTGAACTGAACGTTCGATTGTTATGAAATTTTTACACGTATGGTTTGAAGGTTGGCACTTTTTAAGCATTATATGGATTTGTCAATGGCGGCTCCAACTACATGTCATCCTACGAACTTATTGAGTGATTTAGTCGTATAAAAACGAATAGCCTACAATATTGAGTAAACGAGTATATTGCATTTTTTTTTCCAAACAGAAAGAAAAACATTCCCGGATTTCAATTGGACAATCGGCGATTTTCCGATTTCGTTTATTCAATAATAATAATATTTGGACGATTTGTATACCGCCGTTTTTGTGAAAAATCACCTCAAGAGCGTTGTACAGATCTTATTTTCTATCATTACATATTAATTCCTAGTTTAAATAAGAAAATATACAGGAACATACTTACCTGGCAGGTCCAGATAAGTATGTTCCTGTGTATTTTTTTAGGTTTTTTTTTCTGATTTAGGGCATGGGAGCGAAATTAAGAGAATGGACTTTCTGAATTTGTCATACAGTACAGGATTTGGTTAAAATTTGCATATCTGAAGGTGATTGGTCGAGAGACAGATTATGTTGAGATTCTTTCAATGAATTTAAGGATATGAGAGTCTGAAACGGTAAATTTTCAGTTTGGACCGAAATTCTCTTGGGCTCGTTATACTTCTTAGTTCCGGAGTGAGTTTATTCCAAGCCTTCGGCCCCGAAACTCCTGCAGCGCGATCTCCAAACTTAGTATTTGGATTGCGCTTGGGTTCTATCAGCCTTCCGATAGCCGATGACGTTGCTGATCTTAGAGTTAACTGCCTCAGAAGAATATTGTTTTTTTTTTTTTGTTTTCATGCGTTAATTGGTTAAACTAGCACCCTCCATTTTATTCTTATCTCCTAGACAAATAATGAGAGGCATGCTATATTTCCGCTGAAAGAAGTCATTTCGGTAATCGATATAATATTACTGAAACTTGGAACTCGAATTTTCCAAAACGATCAGCTATTTTCGTACACCCGATATATCAGCATTTTCGACACACGTTAACGGGTAAAGCGCGCATCATCCACGTCGTTCTGAGCTCCGAGGTAAAAAAAAACGCGAGGTTATATTTCTGTCGAGAGAAGTCATTTTTGGATATTAATATAAATATTACAGTTGGCAGTCCACAGCGGAGTGCTTATACCAACCCTTATTTATCACAGTGAGGCGTGGAACTGGAATAGGAATAATGAAAATAGACTGAATGCTGTAGAAATACAGAAATGCTGTGGAATATGGTCGAGTGGTAAGACGCTCGACTACGAATCAAAAGGTCGCGGGTTCAAACCCGGCGTGCGCCAATAACTTTAATTCAATTTATATGTGTCATAACACATTTAATTCATATAAAAATAATAAAGACTATATTTGCGGCACGTTCCAGAGTGGTAGATACTCATAGTGTCGCCCTGGTTTAGCCATATTTGGCACTTCCCAACCTTCCTCTTTTCTTTCTTCCTCTTATCTTCAGCCTCACAACATACTCCGATTGGGGATATCATCGACTCACTGGCTGGGACCGATAATATGAAATGAAAGAGGAAAAACGTCAACTGAGAAGGTGATTAAAGAACAATGAGAAAATTTGCGAGTTAACAGGAGATTAATCCAATATTTTTCAATATTGTATCCTAATGATACATAGGCTAAGCGAAACCGGTCGGTCGTATTGCATCTGTGTTCTTGTAAAGAGGTATTATTTCATTTTCAATGAATATTTCAAACCACAAAGTGATTGCTTTCCGCGAAAATAGTTAATAAAATGTATAAAAACAATTAACATAGGTTTTTGATCTATAACGCACAGCAGGGGTAGCCAGAATTTACCCTTGTCATAACTCCCATAACTTTAGAGCTTTTTCCTTTCACAGCTATGTTTATTCCCCCAGCAATAGTAGAAGTAATTGAATTTTCAAGGTAACATCATTATCTCGATAAACACTTACTGTTACACCATCGATTCACTGGAAACACCGATCGGAAACAACACCACCGGATGTAGGCTGTGCTCAGAGGTGTTTTACAGCCCATTTCCCTCGGATAAGAATATATGGAGAGGTGCCTTTGGAAACAGTGTATTCAAGTCGGTCGACTTTATACTGACTCGATAGAAAGAGGCAAAGATATGTTAAAGGATGTTGGGTAGCCTATTAGTTACCGCCCACATGGAGTTCGGACATTTTTAATAAACATATTCGAACACATTAAACAAAACAATATAATTATACAATTAAAATGATTTATAAAGTCAAAACATCATACGAACACTATTAACAGAAGGTTTGCCTAAATAATGGTGGAAGCTTTTTGTCGATTTCATTAAAAATGAGAAAATTGGGTAAAAAATATTTAAAATTATTGAAATACCTCTGAAAAGTGATGTTTAATAATCTTATATTTGAACATTCACGCATAGCACATATCACCATCGTGTTCGAATTATTTGTAAAACCACTGCAAGTATTTTAATAAACACAAATATTGGAAATAACCACAAACTCCGTTGACGCAAGTTATGCGACTCGATGGTGTGAAGTTAGCGCGGACGGAGAACATTCTTACACACTTAGAAGTGCTACAATATTATGTGACGACTTTTCTTGTCTCTTTCTCTCTCATGGTATACGTTTTAAAAACCCGGAGAAAGCGTTTTATTGCAAGTTTGTATTGGTTGGGTAGGAAATAACCTCAAAATCCGTTGACGCAAGTTATGCGACTCGATGATGTGAAGTTAGCGCGGACGGAGAACATTCTTACACACTTAGAAGTGCTACAATATTATGTGACGACTTTTCTTGTCTCTTTCTCTCTCATGGTATACGATTTAAAAACCCGGAGAAAGCGATTTATCGCAAATTTGATATTGATTGGTTAGAAAATAACCTCAAAATCCGTTGACGTGAGTTATGCGACTCGATGGTGTGAAGTTAGCGCGGACGGAGAACATTCTTACACACTTAGAAGTGCTACAATATTATGTGACGACTTTTCTTGTCTCTTTCTCTCTCATGGTATACGATTTAAAAGCCCGGAGAAAGCGTTTTATTGCAAGTTTGTATTGGTTGGGAAGGAAATAACCTCAAAATCCGTTGACGCAAGTTATGCGACTCGATGATGTGGAGTTAGCGCGGACGGAGAACATTCTTACACACTTAGAAGTGCTACAATATTATGTGACGACTTTTCTTGTATCTTTCTCTCTCATGGTATGCGACTTAAAAACCCGGAGAAAGCGATTTATCGCAAATTTGTATTGATTGGTTAGGAAATAACCTCAAAATCCGTTGACGTAAGTTATGCGACTCGATGGTGTGAAGTTAGCGCGGACGGAGAACATTCTTACATACTTAGAAGTGCTACAATATTATGTGAAGACTTTTTTTGTCTCTTTCTCACAGTATACGACGTAAGAACCCGAAGAAAGTGATTTATGGCAAATTTGAACTGGTTGGGTAAAAATATTTAGCTCTCTTTTCATATCTATTTTTACTCCAAACTATTTTCTGTGGCATATTAAAGGTGTTATAAATAATATTAGATTTTTTTTCGGAAATAAACATTTCTAAATTATTTTATTCATAAATATATTGAAAGTCACAAATATATTTCATTTAAAAAAAAACTTTTGCAATCATATTTGGTGGCCTCTCTTATCGTAGGTTGGCTATCATCAGTGTTCGATCCAGAAACTGCGAATCAGTTTTGGAAAGACGTGAGTGAATTTAAACGGACTGTAAAACGATGAAATACTTGATGGATGATTGATCTATTTGGGAAATAATGGGAAGATTAGATTTTGTGCCGATTTGCTCACCTGTTTCCGTGTCTGCGATAAGGGCCGACCAATCTGCCCGAGCGATGAAATTTGAGTGGGGCGAGTCCAACGTTGGCGATCCGGAAGACCCGATCTTGTGTATTGTTGCCGGGGGTGGGGGTCATTTGTTACAGGCTGTTCAATACATTTTTATCCAGCCATACAAATAGTGCGTGATAATAGAACAAATTGGCAAGGAATGAGGTAGGGACTGGACAGAAGACATCAGGTTATGATCTATCAAATTGTTGATTTTAGGATCCAACATTCAGGGTTATCTTCGTTCTGCGATCTAAGTCCGGATTGATTTGGCTAAACTGAAAATTATTTTTATTTTTCTTTGTTAATACCGCGCAAGAGCCTCAACTGCTCCCAACCGTGTGGAGCCAGTGGGACTAAGGCATCCCCGATTAGGGTATGTTGTGAAGCTGAATATAGTGGGGAAGGGAATGAGATGAAGAAGAGGAAGGTTTTAAAGTACCTGACTTTTCAGATCTGGTCACCAAGCACGGCTAAAGCCATTTCAAGCAACGTTTCGATTCTAAATGGTGGTCTTTCGCCAGGGCGATACCTAGAGTATCTACTAGCGTTGGGAAAAACTTCAATGTTTTGTGAATGCTTCACGAATTGATAGTTCTTTCAAATGAACCCTTCGCAGTGAACACTTCAATTGAAGTCGAACTCGCAAAAAAGAGATTTGAATTTATCCGGTTATTTGTTCAGTTCTCTTTGGAACCGGTTCCTCGCCGAAAAAAACACGTCCTAGTCGGTAGGAATTTGAAGACGAAAAGAACTGGAACTGGTTCCTCACCGAAAATGAAAGTGAAAAGAACTGGAGCCGGTTCGTAGAAATTTTAAAACGAAAAGAACTCCTAAAAAATCACGTTCCCTTAGATCGAAGTACTTTAAAGTGGAACATCTATTGAAGTACTTGTAGTGACGTATTTCTTTATAGGCTTTGATGTTCAACTTCACAGCTGTACTGCTGCAAATTGAAGTAGTTCTTTGTAATCTAACTTCCATTGAAGCACTTGTTCAATGAAATGAATTGAATGAAGTTATTGAAATGAATGAACTACCAACTTCAATTAAAGTATTTGTTCAATGAACAATGAATAAAGTAGGAACTGCTGCCAAAAGAAATAGTTCTTTCAGAGCGGTCACAACGCTAGTATCTGCCACTCTGCAATGTGTCGCAAATATTATTTTTATATTTTTCATATGAATTAAATGTGTTATGACTCATATTAATTATAAAAGAGTTATTGGCGAATGCCGGATTTCAACCCGCGACCTTTGGATTCGAGTCGTAAGACGCTCGACTACGGAGGCCGTCTAATCGACACGATTCGACTTGAAATGCCTCGTGTTTTAATGAATGCCCCTGCATAAAAAAAATACAAGGGCCAAACAACAAGAAAGACTTTTAGTACCTAAATACAATACAGCTTTTGCACAAAGACACCATATGTACATCGCGCCTCACACTTACAACAAACTCCCACCACAGACTGTAGCCATCACCAATATGTATTCCTTTAATCAAAACATTACTAAATGGCTAATGAGTAAGGACCGCAAGGAAATTGAAGACCTCCTAAAATAACACTTGAAATTCTTCACCATGACAAACTAGAACATTGTGCAACAAATATCATATTATTCTACTTGTACTCACTGTCACTTACCTCAGAATAGGTTATTATGACCTATTGAGGTAGGTAATGTAAAAAATAATGTAACAATAAAAAGTAATTTTTAATTTCGTAACTGTTAATTCATGGTGGAATTCCATTTTGATGATTAAATAAAAACAAATTTATAACTTTATTCCACCTTTTTTTTTTGACTGGACCGGTTTCAGCCTATAACGGCCATCTTCAGACTAGTACAGGTTGTTGTTATTATATGGCTTATATACTATATTTGGGATGTCAGGGGTAGTAAACCATGATTTTTCTTTAATTATATTTATCAGCATTGCTGCATGATTTTACTAGTTACAAGTTACTTTTAGTTTTTTTATTTATTTTATATCTATCTGGTATGAATTTTTATTTAAGATGGGTTACAGTTGTATTTCTCTAAGTATGATTTTACGATGTATTTGTATAATGCAAGGTTGGTGGCTGAAGATGACCGTTATAGGCTGAAACCGGTCCAGTCAAAAAATAAAAAAAGTGGAATAAAGTCATACATTTGTTTTTATTTAATCATTAAACAAAAAGTTTATTTATAAATAAATAAATAAAATATATATTTCTACAAAAATACAAATCAAAACCGTTTGCAACATTGCGTAAAAACAACATTGTATTTGATACAAGATTGTAATACCCATTAATTTATCCACGTCTCAGGATCCTTGCAATTTCTACAAGAACTATTAATGGCATTATTTTTCAAAGGGGGAGATTTCTCGCTCGAGTTTTGATACTTGAATTGAAGAAAACGAGCCAATCATACAAATGCCCATTCGCACAACTAACTTGTGTTGCGCGAACTTAGGCTTGTGTCGTTACCTGTCACGAAAGTTAAGCTAATCCGGTTTACCTGCGAAGTGTTTGCATGTTTGGAGGGCATATCGTCGACGGAGAGGCAAAAAGGCAGAAGTTCCACTTTGGAAAGCTTCAAATTTTTATTTTGCATTTTCTTGGTGAATGAGTAATTTTTTTCTTCTTCATTCGGGGTATTATTTTTAGAAATACTTTCTTCGAACGCACCGATAATGCCATATAATATTCGGTGACAGTGGTTCTACCTTTCTCAAGGTAATTAATGAATAAGATACCGTGCGCATCCCAAAATACGGAGGCCTATACCTAGTCAATGTATGGCAATGAGGCATGAAACTAGTCGAGGAAGGATGAACGTAGATTGAATGCAAGGTTGGTAAAGGAACACAAGGATGTTTTGGACATGTTAAGGAAAGGGTGGAAGAAAAAGATGATGACGCCCCAGGATGACATGGCACGATCAAGATAATCAAATATTCGAGTCGTGTTGTGTCTAGAAAAAGTATAAAAGAGTAGAATGCATATCGTCTCTGGAAACGAAAAAGCGCTGAAGCGTCTTTTTGGGAAGTTTACAACAGAGCATTGAGTCAAACCTTCTCCCAAACGGTGAATATATTTTAGATGGCCGAAGAGCCACAAAAGTCTTCAGAATCAAATTTTAACCGTGAGAGAGAAAGAGAAAGACAAATTGTCACATTATATCGCACCGCTTTTTGGTATGT
This sequence comes from Drusus annulatus, assembly GCA_022651775.1. NCBI lineage: Eukaryota > Metazoa > Arthropoda > Insecta > Trichoptera > Limnephilidae > Drusus > Drusus annulatus. The sequence continues at coordinate 1,006,928 of JAGWCC010000367.1, read as the reverse complement.
AAGCATTTTTTCTGTCTTCGGCGACTTCGCCCACTACGTTTCGTTATGCGACATAACAGGACATAACTCCACGGTTTTTTAGGTTATATCCTCTATTTGTGTTGATAACAATACTGTGAAAAGGCTGTTTTATGAATAAACGCTACATTATGTTGACATGTCCTATGGATAGATGTATAAATACCCTACCCCTAGCCACACCCGAGTCAGGAAAAAATCAACAATCCTGACTACACAGGATAAAATTAATAAAACAAAGTAAAGGCTATAGCTATTTATTCAAATCTGTCCACGCAAACACTCACATATAAATAGGCGGGCATTCCACAAAGGCACATAAGCACTGCCTTCCCCGCCGTACTCATATAAAAATATGTATAATATTGGATTCAATAGAATGACATTACTGCAAAGGCTAAAGCTACAGTTACAAAAATAAATAAGTTCTGAAAATCGCACCGCCCGCGCTGCCAGCGCCCCGCCGACCTTCTTACTATAACGTGTCAAAAGCAGTAACTACATATGCTCAAACGCCGCCAACGTCAGAGTAGATTATTCTATGTTCACTAGACTGTTGGTAGGAAATTGACGTAATATTATTTTAAAATAAAACTTTTTTCATAATTTTTAATTAATAAAAACGGATGATCCTTTGAAGAACTCACACTCAGAAGTTATCTAAATTTACGTTTTTGTTACACATATAACCATTTAAAAAAATATATTAGTTGATGAGTGGTGGATACTCTAAGAATCGCCCTCAGAGTATATAGAGTGGTATCAATCCAAGGCAGTGTAGTCATTTTGTGATGATTTTTACCTGACTCGGCAGACCTGGGCGTGGCTAAGACCAAGGTTAGCGTATTTATACATCCATTCATATCACATATCGATATAACGTTTTTGTTAATTCTTATTACCACTTTTTCACAGTATTGATATCAACAAAAATATAGCATCTAACCTAAAAAACTGTTTAGTGGCATGGTAAAATATGTGGGCGGAGTCCCGCGGTGAACCAGGAGCCCAAGATCATTGCGACATTGTGTACGACGTAAGAACCCCGAGAAAGTGATTTATCGCAAGTTTGTATCGGTTGGGTAAAAATAATTAGCTCTCTCTCCATACATTGTTTCTCAAAGGTATCGTTTTAGTGAAAAACCACCATTCACAATCGAAACAGTGCTTGAAAAAGCTTTAGCCGTGTTTGGTGACCAGATGTGAATAGCCAGATACTCCCCAACCTTCATTTGTCTCATCTCCTTCCCTTCCCCACTACTTTAATCTTCACAACATACCGTAATTTGAGATGCCATCCAGATGAGATCTAGACGGTTAGGAGCAGTTGGAACTATTGTGCGCTATTCGCCATAAAAAAAACTTCCCGACGATAGCCAACCTTCGATAGGAGAAGGCGCCGTAAGACGTATACATTTTCCGAAAGTCTAACGGACGCAATTCATCAAAAAGTTAAAAATATTCCTGTCAGACGACATCCCCTCTTTGGTCGACAGGCCGCGCACAGCACGCCGGGGAAACTTTGGCCACAAATCAACTCTTTACCGTATATCTACAATTATTCCGAAATCTACACACTATCTGCCAACTGCCCCCCTGTACGCTCCGCGCTCCGGGCACCGAAGAGATCAACCGATCGGAGTGCGCTGAGGGCGTGTCTGTGTGCCCAAAACAAACTAATTTATTAATAAGCTCTGAAAAAAAAAACTCAAATGTAAAAATTATCTATGGGACAGAAAAGGTTGTTTGGCCTGTCTAGGGCCCAGGAGTCAATAGATTAGCCGTTTTGAATGAAATGAACCGATGTGAACGTGTATTAAGCCTAACCTCTGAAAAAAAAAATTCAAAAGACAAAATTCTCTTTAGAATAGAAAATGTTTTTTGACCTGTCTGGGGCCTAGGAGTCAAAATATTACTCAGCCGAAATGAGATAAACCGATATAAGCGTGTTGTGAGCTTAAACTAACCTAACCTCTGAAAAAAAAAACAAAATTCTCTCTAGAACAGAAAAAAATTGTTTGGCCTGTCTGGAGCCCAAGTGTCAAAATATCACTCGGCCTAGACCTTGTGAGCGTGTCAGTGTAGCCTAAAATTAACTCAATTTTCCATACTTTTTCTAAAATTGACAAAACTTTTTAAATTTCTTAATTATTTCTAATAATTTATTTGGCCAATCTGGGGCCTACGAGTAAAATTCGTTAGTGGTTTAGTAGTCCGAAGCTGTAGGTTCCCGCCCAGGCATCGCGGGTGCAATCCTCTGCTAGTCAAGTCCTTCATCATTGCTCAAACAATATTATCTGTTTATAATGATGGTGGTAGAAGAAATTCGAATATTGTCAGGTTATTTGTAACTTTGCAATATCTCGTCAATCTATAAATAATTACTTGACGGCCTCCGTGGTCGGGTGGTTAAGATGTTTGACAACACATCGAAAAGAATGAATTTTGGTTTTTTTTTACATTCAATTCATATATAATGATATGGAGTATATTTACGGCACTTTTCAGAGTGGTGCATATTCTAAAAACCGCCCTGGTGAAAGACCACCATTCAGAATCGAACATTTACTTGGAATGGCTTTATCCATTGTTATGAAGCACGATAAATTCGATCCAGTGCGATTTTGAATTTTCCCGCTAGTTAAAAATCTATTTACTATGGTGTAATGTTTTGTCTATTTGCCCCACTGAAAAGCCAAAAAGTGGGGGCCAAAAACGACCAACGGACCCGGGCCAAAACGGCCAGGAGGATTATTCAAGATTCAGGATTCAACGTTCAACGTTCGACCGCGAAACAGAGTGAATATTAGAGTCTTCACAGTAGACGCCGAATAGTGCAGTTAACGTTATTAGAGTCAATACAGTATTTACCGCCTATGGTGAAATAGCAAATTAAATTAAATATTGCGATGGATAATCCGAGTCGCTACGATCCCCGGCAGACCATCGAGGAAAGAACTAGCGAGGTTTCTCGGCTATCAGACTGGACAGAAGGATTCTCAGCGCGCAGGATCCACGCATTTTCCGGTATCGGTGATAATTGAACAATTTAGTATAATAGTTTGTCTCTACGAGTACCCAATTCTAACATTATCCACCAAGTTAATCAAGCTTTTCCTGGGCGTAGAATCAATATTCTCAAATATAATACGAGAGAGCATTTAGAGTGTATTATTGTTAAAATTCCTTAAACCCTGCAAGTGTGGGTCCTTTTTGTAACCCCCATTTTTAACGAAGAAGAAGAAGGTCCTCTCTAAGCCAAACGAATTTCAAACACGGAGAAAGATCCGTTCTACCGACTGAACCTAACCGGGTGGGCATTTAAAAGGGTAAGTGAATCCTTGGGACTCACGAACTCGTAATTTTATATATTTGTGTCTGTTTAAAATTAGGCGTACTTTTAGCGACATTTAACACCATCTTTGGTGATCAGATCTAAATAGCCAGGTACTTCCAAACCTTCTTTTTCCCCATCTCCTTCCCCTCCCTACTACCTTCAGCCTCACAGAATACCCCAATTGAGGCTGCCACAGTCCACTGGCTCTAGACCATTGTGATTCTTATGCGGTTGTTAACTAACAATATATATTTTTTAATTGAATTAAACTTCTGTTAGTCCACGATTTATTCTACCATTCGTGGTATATATTCTTCTTACACTCCTTTTTTCATTCGTCCACTCTACATGTCAAAACTATCTAAGCGTCCCTTTTTCAATTTAACGCACTACGCTTAGATCAGCCTTGCATTCTTTCCGGATTTGTCTCATGTCTTTTTTTATAGATGCATAATGAAATGTCTTATTATTAGCAATGTAACCGCTCTGTGCAACTACTACAAAGAACTATTTCAAATTGCGGCTGTTCACACTTCACACACTTCTCACTGGGTGAATTAATGTGAAATAATAAAATGAAGTGATCCAATTTTTCAAAAGTAAAAAATCGAAGAACACACAAAAACGTGACTAACCTTTCCAGTTGTCAAAAACAAACCACTAATCCAAAATGACTGATAATGCTAACATACGATAAAAATAAATGAAAAACAAAAAAAATATATAATCGAATGTACACAGCCAGGGAAAATTCAAAATTCACCTTTTCTTTTGAACAGGCCATGTATATTTTTCTATGTATCTTTAATAACGCCTTAAAATTTTATTTTGAAATATTCTTAAAATGAATAAAGAAATTGCATTGAATTGAATTAAAAAAGTTTTTCTCGTTGCTAATTATAATGTAAATAAGTGACATCAGTAGCGATGGGAAAAGCTTCACAGATTTGTGAATGCTTCACGAATTGATGCTTCTTCAAAATGAACCCTTCACGATGAACCCTTCAATTGAAGTAACATATTAATCACAGCATTGCTCGTCGGGGGGAGGGGAGGGGGGGGGGGGGTAAATAATAATATTTTCGGGGCAGCTCTCCCAACCACATAAATTGATGTATGTATGTGCATTATTCTATGGCAAAAATTATAGCTTGTAGAAAACGACGATGAATTGTCTTTTACTGGTTTCTCTTCTATGGTTTACGGGATGACAGCTGTCAAAATTGTTTGAATCTTAAGAGGGTTTTCAGATTGAACAATTTCAATTCAAGGTTTGAATTGAAATTGTTTCATGACTTAAAAGGGATGATGTACAATGAGTATGCACAAGGAACTTGCAAAAAGCAAATGAAGTACTAGCAAAATTTCCAGTTTCTGTAAGAGCGATATAAACTTCTTTCAGGGCTTGAGATACGATTTTAATATTCTTTCTGTACAGTACTCAGTTTGACAGTTTGGTTAGCAATAGGCTGAATATTGCGCAAATGACGATTCATATTAAAGGCATTTCCCCCTTTATGGATATAACTTCAGAACAAAAAGTTGCATTTGGCCTGGTAAACCTCATCTTCCTTAAAATAAACCCATATTTCACTTTCTTTCTCGTTGAACGGCCAGTCATAATTTTAGGTAGAGATTGAAAGGTATGTTTGTAAGCTGAGATATTTTAAAAGTTCAACAAAATAATTCGTTCACAATTCAAAATCACCAAAAAACACTCGGAAAAACTAGTGTCGTATAGACAAAACAAGCAAAGAAATCATAAGCAAATGTCACGAGTACGTGCGAGGGAACGGATAACTAAAAAGATACTTCATTGCTTCATTCATTCTTCGAACTAAAATCGAAGGAAGAAGGGAATGAACAATTGAACTGTGGATGATGCAATATTTCAGTCTTTCGAACGAATGAAAAATTGAAGTTCGAAGTAGATGCCATAGATTGTTCAATCGGAAGTACCAACTTAACCAACTTCAATTGAAGTATTTGTTCAATGAAAAATGAATGAAGTTGGGACTGCTGTCAAAAGAAGTACTTCTTTGAAACAGTTCTTTCAAAACTGTCACAACGCTAGACATCAGGCTTCGTTAAAATCGGTGGGGATCAAACTTCTAGGTGATGGTTGTTCAGTGCGCCCGCGAGGTACGAACGTTCCGTCGGATAAGTTATTGGACACATTGTGCGACTGTCACAAAGTTACCCCGACGCACGCTTCACCCCCACTGGCGCTGCGTTAACATTTCGTAATACAGTTTAAGTTTTAATCTATTTCACAACGATAAATTAGTTCGAAGCCGCATTTGTATCTTGTAATTTAATAGTTTTGTGTTGAGACCTTAGAGTACATCTAGTGTATCTATCTATCCAAGGCAGTGTAGTCAGTTTTTGATGATTTTTGCCGGACTCGGCTAACCTTAGGCGTGGCTAAGACTAAGGTCAGGGTATCAATACATCCATTCATAGCACATATCGACATAATGTTTTTGTTTATTCATATAACCACTTTTTCACAGTATTGATTTCAACAAAAATATAGCAACTAACCTAAAAAACCGTTTAGTTGTGTCAAGTTAAGTGGCATTATAAAAAATGTAGGCGCAGTCCCGCGGTGACCCAAGAGCCCAAGATCATTGTGATAGTACAAAGAAGCGGAGTATTATATTTGTTGTCTCTTTCTCTCTCATGGTGTACGACGTTAAAACCCGGAGAAAGTGATTTATTGCAAGTTTGTACAGGTTGGGTAAAAATAATAAGCTCTCTCTCCATACATTGTCACTCCAAGCATATAACCTAAAAATCCGTTTAGTTATGTCAAGTTTAGTGATATACTAAAAAAATGTGGGCAGAGCCCCGCGGTGACCCATGAGGCCAAGATCATCGTTACAGTACATAGAAGCGGTGTATTATATTTGTTGTCTCTTTTTCTCTCATGGTGTACGACGTGAAAACCCGGAGAAAGTGATTTATCGCAAGTTTTTATAGGTTGGGTAAAAATAATTAGCTCTCCCTCCATATATTGTTACTCCATTTATTATGGTAAAGAGGATGGTTGAGAAGCACAAGGCTATTCAGATCTGGTCACCAAACACGGCTAAAGCCGTTTCAACCGACATTTTGATTCTGAATGGCGGTATTTCACCAGGGCCGTACTTGGAGTATCTACCGCTCTAAGACGTTCCGCAAATATATTATTTTATATGAATTAAACGTGACATGACACGTGTTTATTAAAAAAAAGTTATTTGCACACGCCGGGTTTGAACCCGCGACATATGTGTTCGTAGTCGAGCGTCTTACCACTATCGACCACGGAGACCATCAAAAATAATAATATTGTATTTCAAAAACATAATACTTCGCACGTGCGACAATATTTCTCACACACGTGGGGACAAATAAAATATAATATGGAAGTCTGGCGGTGAATGACCACTTTATATTTTCACGAAACTTATCCCTTGAAATGTTCATTCAATATTCGATCCATCAACAAATGCCATTGAAATGAATATAAAAGATGAACTTAAAAGCTCTCTTTCTTTAAAAATGAGGTAATTTTACTAGTTACCTGTTAAACAATATTTTTAAAAAAACTTACCTGTAAATGCGTTGAGCTCACGCCGCATAGTACAGAATACGTTTATCAACTGACGTCACAAGAAGCGGGTGATTTTTTTAACATCATGTCATTTTTATTCGCATCACTGCAGCTGGGAAGGTCGTCGTCCTCCGCTGAACTGGCACGCTAGAAACACAGTGGCCAAGGTGAAGTCGGCAATCTATTCGCTGTTCCTGAATTCAGATGCGTCAGCAATCTAGGTCATTGTTGCTGTGGCGCAAGCAATAGATGTACATACTTCTACGATCGCTACGTATGTAGTAAAAATGAGATCCCTGAGGCGTGTGGGCGTTAAAATATGTACGACCGTGTTGCAAATGTGTGGATTCGGATAGAAAAAATGTTTTAAGCATAATGAAAAAAAATATGGTTATGAAATGAGCACTTGGATGGTTTGAACTAGCATTGTGACCGCTTTGAAAGAACTACTTCTTTTGGCGACAGTTCCTACTTCATTCATTGTTCATTGAACAAATACTTCAATTGAAGTCGGTAGTTCATTTTAGCGTTCATTTATTTCAATGACTTTATTTAATTGAACAAATATTTCAATTGAAGTTGGTAGTTCATTTTAGCCATCATTTATTTCATTACTTCATTTCATTGAACAAATACTTCAATTGAAGTTGGTAGTTCATTTTAGCGTTCATTCATTTTATTGAAAAAATAATTCAATTGAAGTCGGTAGTTCATTTTAGCGTTCATTCATGTCATTGAAAGAACTACTTCAATTTGCAGCTGTACAGTTGCGAAGGCGAGAAGACGAGGCCGGTTCCAGTTTTCAAATCTCTACCGACTAGTACATGCTTTTTCGGTGAGGGACCGGTTCCAAAAAGAACTGAACAAAAAAACCGGATAAATTCAAATCTCATTTTGCGAGTTCGACTTCAATTGAAGTGTTCACTTCGAAGGGTTCATTTTAAAGAACTAACAATTCGTGAAGCATTTACAAAACATTGAAGTTTTTCCCAACGCTAGTTTGAACATGTAGAGCGAATGGACGGAAATCAAAAGCATCGCGAGAGTGTTTGGTAACGATAGGTTAATGGTGAAATAAGTCGGGGATGCCCGAAAAAAGCTACAAAGTGACGTCGTTAGCGTCCTTCTTGGGTGCTGGCTCTTAGTTCAAAAAGATTTTTTTTGTCTAAACAATAATTATTTAATATTTTCGTAGAAAGCAATAACATTGTGGTTTGATATATTTAAATAAATGAAAAAGTAACTTTGGATAAGACCACGGATATTATTTTATTTTATACTACTGACCGGTTTCCCTTAGCCTAAGCATCATCAGGGTACAAAATTAAACTAAACAAAAAATACAAAGAGTGCGATTATATATACATAAAGAGAGAAAACACAATATAAAATAAAATAAGAGAACGGTGAGAAAACAATAGAAAAACATTTAAAAATCAAGCAAAGGAACAGAGAGAAAGAGGCAGATAATATCAATTAAAAGAGGCAAAAGATGAAAGAAAAACGAGAAATTTTATGAGTTTACATGGAAAATGTACCTAATATTGGACTACTGGACAAATTACACTGATTCTTAAGAATACGACTATTAATTTTAATGGATTTTTTTATGTTTTGTACTTCTAAATTATTTCACCTGTTGCCAAGACCATTTTTGTGAAGAATATGATCACCGGTGCTTTTATTATTAACAGTATAATATATATATATATATATATATATATATATATATATATATATATATATATATATATATATATTTATATATATATATATATATATAGAATATATATATATATATATATATATATATATATATATATATATATATATATATATATATATATATATATATATATATATATATATATATATTATATACATAGCCTGTTCAAAAGAAAAGGTGAATTTTGAATTTTCGAGGGCTACATTCGATTATCGATTTTTTATTTTTTGTTATGTTGGTGCACATATGTTTATCATATGTTGGCATTATCAGCCATTTTGGATTAGTGGTTTGTTTTTGACAACTGGAAAGGTTAGTCACGTTTTTATGTGTTCTTTGCTTTTTTACTTTTGAAAAAAATGGATTGAAGAATAAAATCCATGATTTGTTTTTCCACAACTCCAGGACGCTCATCGTCATTAACATCTTCTCGGCCTTCTTTGTAAAGCGCTTGTACCACTTATGAACACTTTTTTGAGACAAAGTAGACTCGCCGAATGCCACAGTCAACATTTTGAGTGCGTTGGAGCACTTTATTCCATTTTTAACGCAAAATTTAATACATTTTCTTTGATCCATATTTTTCAAAAGTAAAAAAATCGAAGAACACACAAAAACGTGACTAACCTTTCCAGTCAAAAACAAACCACTAATCCAAAATGGCTGATAATGCTAACATACGATAAAAATATGTGTAACAACATAACAAAAAAAAAAATCTATAATCGAACGTTCACAGCCCGCGATAATTCAAAACTCACCTTTTCTTTTGAACAGGCCTCGTATATATGTATATATTTTTTTAATTTGAAGCAAATTGTGTGACTAGACTTTATTGCTTGGCGGTCTATCCTATATTTTTACATGTGCAAATAAATGACGTGTTGGTTAGGCTAGGTTAGGTCATCCGGCCTCTCTAGCATTTTGCATATCGCAGGAATATAGACAGCGACTTTCCGAGCCCCACAGAGCAAACTGTATTAGGGCCTGAAATTGGATTTTTCGGGAAAGAATGAACGTGATAAGGAAGGAGGGAGGCGGAGGGCAACGGGGAGGTAACCGGGTGGTAATGTAATATTATATAAAGCCTGCGGCGACCCGGGACCGAGGCTTTGAAAATTGTGGTCGCTTAATTTTAAAGAAAATAAGAATTAATCATTCGGCAAACGCAATTACCATGTGTGGGGTATTTATACTCGTATATACTAGTTTATAGTTTAGTCTTTACACACATATCAAAAGGGACAAAGTGAGTAAATCGTCAAGTAGCATAATCGGAAAAAAAAACAGTTTTTTTTACGTATGAGCGAAAATTAGCATTTGTTTCGAATCATCTACAAAAGACGGCTTGGGGTATTAATACCATGGACTAGTTTAGTCTTGACACACACGTCAAAAGGGACATGGTGATTAAATTGCGAAGTTGCGTAGTCGGAATAAAATTTCACACTTTTTTACGTGTGAGCCATAATTACCAGTATTGTTTTTGCGGACATTAGCGCTAACGAATCGTGTACAGAAGATAGCTTAGCGTATCAAAGTGAAAGACCAATATTTGCCCTCTCAAGCATAAAATAATTGTTCAAAATCGGCAATTTACTCCACACAGCATCCCAAAAAAATGACACGGGGAAATCGAAGTTCCTCATGGGTGTATCTGTGCCAATTCGAGAGAAAAATATTTTTTCCAGTATTCTCAAACATTATAAAATCAAGTCGTGTTTTTTCTGTTTAATTACTGACTTTTTTCTGTTTTATTTTTTTAAATATATGAATACCGCACAAGAGTCTCAACTGCTCCCAACCGTCTAGGGCCAGTGAGACTATGGCATTCCCAAAATACGGTATGTTGTGAGGCTGAAGGTAGTGGGGAGAGGAAGGAGATTAGGAAGATGAAGGTTGGGAAGTACCTGGCTATTAAGATCTGGCCACCAAACGCGGCTAAAGCCATTTCAAGCAACGTTTCGATTCTGAATGGTGGTCTTTCACCAGGGCAATACTTAAGTATCTTCCACTCTGGAACGTGCCGAAAATATAGTTTTTATTATTTTGTTATGAATTAAATGTGTTATGACACATATTAATTAAATAAAAGTTATTGGCGCACGCCGGGTTTGAACCCGCGACCTTTGGATTCGTAGTCGAGCGTCTTACCACTCGACCATGGAGGCCGTCGAATATTTGTGTTCTAGATAATTTATATTATTTTAATATTTACCATAAAATCTTTTGACTCTTCGATAAAGACAGTCAATAGGGCTTCGGTATTTGAAACATTTTCTTCAGTCAGTTAAAATAATCACTTTATCCCAGGCACACTGATACGCCCACGTTACACATCATCTAGTTAGCAATAAAATAAATTTACAGAAATTATTGTATTGATTGTCGAATGAAATTATTCTCGTTCTCAAAAAAGTAGTCAAAGCTCAGACCAGTCAATAAATAAAACTTTCGCAAACTTTTGCGTGGGAACCTTCGGTAATTATTTGATCAGCTTGTCCCTCTGCTTTATTTTACCTTCACCCCCATCACTTAAACACTCAACCGAGATGCCGCACTTAAGCCTTATACCATTTTCCATCTGCGAGACGCTGAAAAACCTCCCTCAAGTAAATTTTGGAACTTGTATTTTAGTTCGTCAAACAATGTTATTTTAACTTTTCCCCTGAAATGAGATAAATCGTTTTAACTAGCCTTTGTGAAGCTGAATAGAAATGGTTTGAAATTAATTGAAGAAAAGAACTGGTAATGCTATGCTGTGAGCATTTTCAAATTGGTTCATTTTGTATTTCAAAGAGTGCGGCTATTTATACATATAGAAGGAGAACAAAATATAAAATAAAATGAGAAAACAATGAGAAAATATATTTTTTTTTTTGTTTAGTTAAATTTTGTACCCTGGTGATGCTTAGGCTAAGCGAAACCGGTCGGTCGTTGAAATGAAAATAATTTCCGTGGTCTTATACAAAGTTATTTTTATAAGAATAAAAAATAAGAGTTTCAACTGCTTCCGACCGTCTAGAGCCAGTGAGACTTTGGCATCCTCGAATAGGGTATGTTGTGAGGCTGAACGTAGTTGGGAGGGGAAGGATATTGGGAAGAGGAAGGTTGGGAAGTACCTGGCTATTCAGATCTGGTCATCAAGCACGGCTAAAGCCATTTCAACAAACGTTTTGATTCTGAATGGTGGTCTTTCACCACGGCGATACTTAGAGTATCTACCACTCTGGAACGTGCTGCAATATACTTTTTATTATTTTAAATGAATTAAATGTGTCATGACACAAACCGATTGAATAATAGTTATTGGCGCACGCCGGGTTTGAACCCGTGACCTTTGGATTCGTAGTCGAGCGTCTTACCACTCGACCATGGAGGTTGTCAATTTGAATATGACAAACCACAAAATGATTACTTTTTAAACTAACTTACTAAAATATAAAAAGAGGTTAATGAAATAATATTAATAATCTTAATCGAAAATATGAAACTGAAAATGTCAAAAATAAAGAGAATTTGGTTGCGACCGAGACTCGAACTCGGATCCTCTACTCTATTCAAGATTAACTTCTCGAATAGAGCTTTTTTTCTTTTTAAAATAAAGACAAACATTCCCGGGTTACGAATAACCTAACAATATTATAAAAACTCCTACAGAAAATAATATTAATAATTTTTAAAAAAAGTATGAGATTGATTAAAATACCAATTAATTGAATTCAAGTTCCGGTTGCAACAAAACGCTTTATTTTCAGACGTTTTCTGCAAATTTTCCTTTGCGTTTCACAATATTAACTAACCAACCATCACGCCTTTTCCCCGCAGGGGTAGGCAGAGAGGACGGGCCGCCATACAACTCTGTATTGGCACACACTTCTTGTATCATTCGCATTCATACATCGTCTCGTACAAACTCTTCTGTTATTCTGACTCTTCACATGGATTCAAGTATTTGACTAACTTAATCGTCACATGTCTTCCTCTGGCGTCCCCGACTTTTTCTTCTTTCATTAACTTCGCATCATTCTATTTACACTCCTTTCTTCATTCATCCACTTTACATATCCCAACCATCGAAGTGTCCGTTTCTTGATCCTTTTAATTACGCTTATGTCAGCTTTGAATTCTTTTCGGATATCTAGATTTTTAACACATTCATACTTGGTTTTACCACACAGTGACCTCATGTCTACAGCATTCAGTCAGAAAGTATAACATCTACGAATATTAAAACCGTGTGTGATCGTGTTACATACGTGGAGATTTGGAATGTGCAAAGCGTTGAACAGGCTTATAAGAAAGAAAATATAGTAAAATACCAAAAATTATGTACAAAAAAACAGAGCTTTTATTTGGCCTCGCAAACTTTTTTCAAAGAAATTATGTGAATTAGAGCGGAAGAAACAACGCGTATCATTTTCAACTTTGATCAAAAACTTTTCTTTTTTCGATTTGTTTTATTGGCCAACATAAAGCCTTTTCCACAAGTGTTATCAACTACAGATTTAAAAAAACTTTTGTTAGTACACACGTACGTACGAGTGTGAGCTTTTCAAATTCGAGACTAATTTCAATTGAAATTATCAAATATATATTTAAGAGCCATTTCAAATACCTACCCTTAAATGTATTTCAGCAGACATTATCACCCTATATTTGAAATGGGTGGATTAAAGAAACTGATATCTTCTTTTGAACGAAGAAAGGAGTGTTAAAAGAATATATGAAATTAAATTAAATGGAAGAAGAAGTCGGAGCCGACCGAGGAAGACAACGTGGTACAATAAATACTTGAGTCGGGCAATGTGAAGAGTGAGAATAACAGAAGAGTACGTATGTTGCGAAGCATGAATGTGAATGAAGCAAGGAGTGTGTGCCAAGATCGAATTGTTCGGCGGTCCGTCCTCTCTTTCTACCCCTGCGGAGAAACGGCTTATGGTTAGTTAGTTAGGTAGTTACCTACAATGTATTTTAACAAACATTATCCTATATTTCAAATGAGTGGATTAAAGCAACTGATATCTTGTTTTGAACAAAGAAAGGAGTGTGAAGAGAACATATGACCCGAAAGAGAGTGGAAGAAAAAGTCGAGGACGCCTGAGGAAGACATGGCACGGTCAAGTGAATCAAATAGTGAGTCGGGCCATGTGAAAATTCAGAATAACAGAAGAGTATGTATGAGACGATGTTTAAGGAGAATGAAGCAAGGAGTGTGTGCCAAGACCGAGTTGTTTGGCGGTCTGTCCTCTCTGCCTACCCCTGCGGGGAAACGGCTTAAGTTTATTTAGTTAAGAATATAATCATTATTGATTCATTCCTCTGATATGCCCATTCTAGAGTTAATAAATCTCTAAGAATTTATTTTGAACTCTTTCTATTGTAAGGGAATGAATTGCATAACTTGGTGCCCACCTTGGAGTAACAATGTATGGAGAGAGAGCTAATTATTTTTACCCAACCTATACAAACTTGCAATAAATCACTTTCTCCGGGTTTTTACGTCGTACACCATGGAGAGAAAGAGACAACAAAAATAACACACCGCTTTTATGTACTGTAAGGCTGATCATGGTCTCCCGCGTCTTCGGGGACTCCGCCCACATATTTTGATATGCGACTTAACTTGACACAACTACACGCTGTTTTAAGTGATATGCTATATTTTTATTGCTAACAATACTGTCAAAAAGTGGTTATACGAATAAACAAAAACATTATGTCGGCATGTGCTGTGAAAGGTCTGCCGAGTCCGGCAAAAATCATCAAAAACTGACTACACTTCCTTGGATAGTAACCACTCTAAGTACTCTAAGGTGCCCACACTGTTGAGTTGTATTCAATTTGACTCCTAACTAATGACACGTTCAATTTTACTAAGGTGAGAATATTTTAAATTGTTAACATATTCTTAATATAAAACTCGACATTTTCAAAGCTTTTTTGACGCGATTATTTAAGTTTAGTTTACGATCAAAGCTGTCCCTAATAATTGGGTACTTATTCCATATTTAAAACCATTTAATTATTTTTGTTTTTTTAATCTAATTTCAGATATAATTATAATATCACAAACATAAAATTACTCGTATGTTTAAGGTAAATTTTTTTTAAATTCTCGTGGCTAAGCACCCATAAAAATATTTTATTATCGTGATTGATTGACACTTAAACTCCAGAAATAAAATGGTGTGCCATATTTGGTTACTTTCCTCTGACCACTTGTTTTGGAAACTTGACACGCATTGTGGGGATTAACGTCACGCGATATTATTTCCCATATATTATTCATGTAAAAAAAAAACACCTTAGACCGCCACAATATGTTACTTTACGTCGCTAGAGGTTTAAAAACAATGAATCATGCAAAAGCATGGTAAATTCAGCAGCTCTTACCATGGAGTAACAATATATGGAGAGAGAGCTAATTTTTTTTACCCAACCTATACAAATTTGTAAAATAAAGTGCTCCAACGCACTTAAAATGTTGACTGTGGCATTCGGCGAGTCTACTTTGTCTCAAAAAGTGTTTATAAATGGTACAACTTTACAGAAGACCGGGAAGATGTTAATGACGATGAGCGTTTTTGAGTTGTAGAAAAACAAATTACAACTTAATATGTCTGCTAAATATCAGAATAACATTAAAATCCCAAAAATCACCTTTATCTATAAAAAAATTAACCAAATCCTGTACTGTACAACAAATTCAGAAAGTCCATTTTGTATTTCACTCCCACGCCCTGAATCGGAAAATATAAATAAAAACATAATTATAATTTTAAGTTAATAAGTGTGTCTATCTGATGGAACCTGCCAGGTAAGTATGTTTCTGTATATTTTCTCATTTAAACTAAGAATTAATATGTAATAATAGAAAATAAGATCCGTACAGCGCCTTTGAGGGGATTTTTCACAAAAACGGCGCTACGCAAATCATTCAAATATTATTATCAAATTTTCGTGGTTGAAAATTTTTTTTTTTCAATTTTTTCAGCAAACTGGTGCAGCCCAAAACTGAAAAATCCTGAAAATCTTCATAAAGTTAAATTAATTTAAAAAAACCTTATTCGGCTACAACGACATCAACGTAATAATAAAAACACAAGGGCCAAACAACACCAAAGACTTTTAGTACCTAAATACAATACAGCTTTTGCACAAAGACACCATATGTACATCGCGCCTCACACTTACAACAAACTCCCACCACAGACTGTAGCCATCACCAATATGTATTCTTTAATCAACACATTACTAAATGGCTAATGAGTAAGGACCGCAAGGAAATTGAAGACCTCCTAAAATAGCACTTGAAATTCTTCACCGTGACAAACTAGAACATTGTGTAACAAATATCATTTAAAAAAAATAATAATTCTACTTGTACTCACTGTCACTTACCTTAGAACAGGTTTTTATGACCTAGTGAGATAGGTAATGTAAAAAAATATTTTAAGATACAAAAAGTTAATAAATAAAAAATAAAACCCATATTTTATTCTTGACACTCTAGTAAGTCAAGAAGGAACGAGTCACCACTGGCTGCCATACAGGTCTGAAGGATTGTTTGGCGAAGGAAATTTGTTTTCTACGCACTTAACCCACTTTTCATAATACATCGCAGGGGAGTGAATGAATCCATCGAGTTCTAGGAATATAAGGGTGCAAGTATACCACACGTCGAGGTGTAAATAGGGGAAATTGAAAAGTTCAGAAGAAAGAAAATTGGGTTTTTTCCCCTATCAAACCTGCGCTTCTAAACTTATAAGCAAAAATAAGGTATTGTGTTGTATTATTTTAACAAAAAAAATCGATAAACGAATGTACACAGCCCGCATTCAAAATTCACCTTTTCTTTTGAACAGGCCTCGTATGTAGAGCCAACGATTGTGAGAATACCAAAAGCTAGTTTTTTTAACGCGTCATACAGGTATGTGTCAGGCGAAATATTGCATGCATCAAATATTATTGTTTTTATTTTAGGCAGTTGTTTTACAGCTGTCCACTTGGGCTGAGAAATTAAATTAGATATCTCTCTTTCGAGTTACCCCAAGCGGCTGGACAGATCTGCGAATCTGTTGCTTCACAGGACTAAATAGTGGTGGAGAGTATGCCGTACGAGTCAAAGTTTGTTCTGTTTGTTCATAAATTCATAATTTATAAGGTTGCTTGTGATGAGGTGAAATTGTTTATGCCAGAAGAGCCGCAAACGTCCATGCAAAAACGGCTACTAACCTATCAAAAAGTGATAAATTCACATTCAAAGTACCCCATCAAAATGCCAACTTGTACCAACATTGCTTAACGCCGCGACCTCCCCGCAAGCGTTGCTGTAGGTAGCCACACCCGCTGTCTGTTGAGGTTTAGAGCCCCCCATCGGAGGTCAGATTGCTTGGCGGTTGGCCAAACTAATCTCGGACTAAGTAATAGGGCGACCAACTCCGGGTCAGAACGGTGAATTATTTTACGGCGATGCGGTCTAGATCAGTCATTCCCAATGTGGTCTATACCGACCCCCAAGGGTCGATTCTGACCTGCAAGGGGTCCACGTCAATGAAAAAAAAAATTGGGGGTGCATGAGACGTAAATGGGGGTCCACGGGAGTGGATTCCATTTAGGCAGGCCGTCACCAAAATGTTGGCTTCCCGCAAATGTAATAATCCACCTCACAGATAGTACCTATATAGGTTTATTTATAGTTTTTGTGTTCAATTTGTAGAACTCCATTTTAATTTTAATATAATTTAATTGAATTAAATTTAATATTATTATTATTGAGTTCTGCTATTTTCAGTTTTTTATTTTTAAGTGACAGCTGCTTCGGCGTTTAAGGCCATTGTCAAACTGTCGATGTTCAGACAGTTTGACAATGGCCTTAAAACGCCGAAACAGCTGTCACTAAAAAATAAAAAAAAATTGAAAATAGCAGAACTCAATAATAATAATATTAAATTTAATTCAATTAAATTATATAAAAAACCTATATAGGTACTTACGTAATACTATCTTATAATGGACTTTGATTCCCTAATTATATTAATAATAATAATTTTTGTGGAAGATATTTTGCCGATTTGCTAGTACTTTTCGATTGCAAATCTCTACCGACTAGTGCTTTTTTTCGGAGAGGAATTTTTTTTGATTTGCTAGCACTTTTCGATTTGGGATCTCTGCCGACTAGTACTATTTTTTGACGAGTTCGACTACAATTGAAGTGTTCACCGCGAAGGGTTCATTTCAAAGACCTAGCAGTTCCTGAAGCGTTCACAAAACTTTGAAGTTTTTCCCAACGCTAAAAAAAATCAATACTAGGAAAGCAGGGGGTCTATACAAAACAGAAAAAATCGACAAGTGGTCTACGGGACAAAAAAGTTTGGGAACCTCTGGTCTAGATGGGTGGATTCACCTACTTATAATCTACTCTATTAGTAGAATTTAAGCTTTTCGTCTTGGAGTCACAATGTATGGAGAGAGAGCTAATTCTTTTTACCCAACCTATACAAAACTTGCGGTAAATCACTTTCTCCGGGTTTTTACGTCGTACACCGTGAGAGAGAAAAAGGCAACAAAAATAACACACCGCTTTTGCGTACTGTAAGGATGATCTTGGTCTCCCGCGTCTCCGGGGATTCCGCCCACATGTTTTGCTATGCGACTAAACTGGACACAACTAAACGGTTTTTTAGTTTGTATGCTTTATTTGTGTTCAGCGTTCAGTCCTCCGGGAGTTTCTTACGTTAACCCTTCTTTCAATATCCTTATCAGCCTTTCTGTCTCTCTAGAACATACTTCCTAAATACACAAACTCCTCTACTTGCTCCAAGCATTCATCATCCACAACTTTATCCTAACAGATCCACTCGATCCTAAATTATTTTTAAATGTAACAATAATATCAGGACTGAGTCATTTAAATACTCGCTTGTACCTAGATTGCATACAGTGAGTAATTCTATCGCTGAAATAGTAGATATATTCAACTGCACTGAATCTAGTTACAAGAAGGCTATAATAGCATACCTCTTTCAAAAATACTACTGTTAATTTTCATTATAATATTTCAATCAATTTAATTATGTTTTTGAGTGCTAATCATTGTTATTTTTACGTCACTATTGTTTTATGTTTTATATCATATGTTATGTAAAAGCTCATGAGGGCGTATATAATTAAATAAATAAATATTGCACGCCGTTCTCGTACTCTCTCTTTCAAACACCATGAATTTGGACTTACTTACATTCATCATCAACTCATTCTGCATACATACTCGGCTCATCCTAGACACGAGAAACTGTAGATCTTCCATACTGTCAGCAATCAGCACCGCATCGTCCGCATATAATAGGCAACATACTCTCAGATTGTTCATTTTGTGCCCAAGCCCGCTTTAAATTCTTGCTTTTAATTACCCGTGTACAAATTGACCATCAACTACTTCATAATAATAATGTTTGGATAATTTTTTATCACCGTTTGTTGTGGAGAATCACTTCAAGAGCGATATATTTCTGAGGATTATTCGAACAGCATATCTTGTACGATATTTGATGAATTAATAAACTATGATTAATTAGGAGGAAATTTATACAAAAGTAAAGGAGCTATGTTGTTTATTTATTTTTAAATTAACGGAGTAAAGTCCGATTACAAAAAAGACACATAAAACACGAAATGGAAAAGGAGCAACAGAGAAGGAATAATAGCACATACATAATAATAAATGAAGCGATGACAAAAATAGGACATGATAAATATAAGAGAGAACATTCAAGCCATGGTCTAGTCAAAGTTTTGGTAGAGCCGTAAAGAATGACAAAAATCATTTAGACTGCTACCAAAAATTTCAAGACCATGGCTTAAGTTAACAAGTCTATACATTCTGGAGATTTTTATTTTTTTTTTAAAGTAAGACAAACATTCCCGGGTTACGAATAACCTGACGATATTTGAAAAACTCCTACTGCCATCGTAAGAAGCGGAAGATGTTGCTTGTGCAATGATGGAGGACTTAGCCAGCAGAGGAATTGAACGCACGACGCCCGGGTGGGAATCCGACGCGTTCTCCACTCAGCTACCGACAGGTCATAATACTAATTATACCCATAATTAGTATTGGGATGATTGAGGAACAGCAATTTTGTTATGAATTATGAATTGATGCTATAAAATATTAATCTAATAATAATAAATACAGTGAATTTACATTGCGCAGTTTTGTGATATTTTACCACAAGTGCGTTTCATACTAAATTAATTAACCTACCACCGGGCGCCTCATTGAGTGCGGCACCTCAAAATTCCACTCTTTTCATCAAAATTATTGTCATCTATACGTGGGAAGTGATTATTTCAGAAGGAAAAATTATTCTGTTTAGATTTACACATATTTCAAGTTATTTAATCCATATTAAGGTATAAATTTTATGAAAAGGAACGAGCCCTACATTTGATCGGCATCAAAACTACAAGAATGCAACATTATCAAATGTTTTCAAAAATATAATGTTTTTGTTTTTAATGCATGCATCTCAGTAGCAGTGTCTCTAGCCGATTGTTTAGGACCTGGGAAAACTTTTTTTAAATATTCTTAGCTTCTGCGATGCTACTGGTTTGCTGCACCAAATCTTTACCAATGAAAAATGTACAATCGTCATCTGATTCAGAACTAACTGTTATGTCTATGGAATTTCCAGCTTCCGATTCGGCTGATAAATCAATTTCGCTTTCTTCAGACTGTAGTTCCACCGTTTCATCTTCAAATTCATTTTCGATGTCTTAATCATCCATAATGTCTTCTTCTTTATATCAGACAGCTCACGAAGAAAGCACATGATGTAGTTTATAATACGTACCATGTTATGTACAGGCCAAAGTGCGTGCGAAAAATGAAGATATATTCTCGGGTGCGTCCTCGCTCTGTGCAATATCTCAATAAAAGGGGAATTACGAGACCGGGCGCGCGCTTCACTGAGTGCGGTACTTAGTGACCTCTCAATTTCTAAAAAGATTTTAACTGACTGGTGACGGTTAGGTGAGTGCAGACAGTGTCCATAGAGTTGAAAGATAATGAAAAGGGATTACCTAAAGTCCTGAGACATTTTATCAACTGTTTCCCCTTCAAAACAGCAAAAAGGCGGACTTGCCGCACGCGATGCGGCCGCGCGCCTGGTGGTAGGTTAACCTTTCCTCAACTATGATGTGTAATGACTACACATTGCTTCTAATAACTTTAAAATCTCTATAACCATCATAAATACTGCCTTCAGATTTTAGGCATTCTTTCATAATACATTAACGCATTGAATGAAAAAATAGTGTATATGTTAATTAGCACTTATCGGGCACATTTTGTGAAAATTGGTAACAAATTCACCAATAAATCAAATGCTACTAGTATGCGACGAAGGTATATTCATTCTAAAAAACCGCCATGGGATGCAAAGATACGCGAAGAGTGTGCGGGGGAGATACAAAACTATTAACTATTCACATCTCACTCTTACTTGACTTCACTATATGGGAACCCGCAAATCAAATCTCAGTTCGCACCCACAGCGCGTACAATTTACCGCCAGTGGCCAGTAGCTTTCGGGCATCTCTTGAAGGTGGTCCTCTTGCCCGTTTTGTGAGCGTCAGCCGATGATTTTTTCATGTTTTCAGCTTTTAAATTTCAATTATTATCACTGTCGACTTCAAATATGATTCATTTAAGCGAATGGCTAAGAATATCCTTATTTGTCTGATTGAAATCACAATTTTTTACCTGTGTAACGATTACACAACGCCGGGGCCGGAATAATAATTTAGCACAGTAAGGGGAAGGTTAAGCTAATGAGACTAACTTACAACGAGAAAATAATATATAATACGTATGCAAATCAAAACAATCATATATCATGAGAGAGGGTTGTATTTAAACTAAGGGTTGTATTGGAATATAAGTTTTATTATTTATGTATGTACTATTTTAAAATAAATTATTACAATGCTTGACCATTCCGGTGAACAGATGTGTGATATAAAATTAGCATGGGCGGATATGCAAATTTGCAAAAGGTGTTTATTTTCAATTTTCCACGGCAAACAGCTTTTTGATTGTGTTATTGTTACATTAACGGTTGCTCAAAATAGAGCGGATTACATCAAACCAACGCTTTGTTTATTTTTATGAACACCCCATAAGTTACCCGTTTATTTGGGACAAGTGGGTCTGGGAGGTGAAAAGAGATTGATTAACGATATTAACGGATTCGAATTCCGAAATTTTGAATAAAGAGACGTGATAAAGAATTGAAACTACGCCAGTGTATTTTTGTGTAGCACGATAAATTAGATCAACTGCGATTTTGAAAATTCGCGCTGGTTAAAATCTATTTATTATTTTTTTGTCTATTGGCCTCCCTGAAAAGCCAAAAAGTGGCGGGGAGCGGACGAACCCGGGATAATCAGTCAACATTGGACCACGAATTAAGGCTGGAGGTAGTTGATCCGAGTCAAAACAGTGTTTGATTGATGATGAATTACGAGTAATAATCGAATGCCGGGAGTAAAGCAAGAGACGCTATGATCCAGACATCGAAGATCGAATTAGCTCGATTTTTCGGCCAGCACCCGCCGCGGCTGTAGGACAGGACTCCAGGACGGCCGAGCACGCAGTTTCCGCGCGTTTTTCAGTATTGTTGATATGTTAACAATTTTATATAATAGTTTGTCTCTACGAGTATCCAATTATTACGTTATCCACTGACATAATCAATCCTTTCCTGGGCGTAAAATCATTATTTCTACCTAGAGAGCATTTTCGAGGGTGTATTATTGTAAAAAAATTTAAAACGATGTCCAGTATGGGCCCTTTTTGTAACTCTCCACTTCAAAAAATAATAAGAAGGCCCTCTCTAAATTGACATAAACAAATTTCAAACACGACAAGCCCGTGCTATCCGCTAAAGCTACCGGGAGGGCAATTAAAAGGTAATTGTATCTGTAAGAACCACGAGTTTTCTCTGGTATTATCTTTTGAGCCTGTTAAACAGTTAGGCGGTCATTCTGCATTGTAACAGTATTCGAACTGCCAGCAATACTACAGGTGATAATAAGGCAACCAGGATCATTCTGTTTCATATGTACTATGCCACACTTCAATACCAGCCGCTGCATTGAAAGCTGGAAGTGGTCTGCCCTTAGAGTAACAATATAGAGAGACCGTCCTAATTATGAGTCAAATCGTTCATACTCGCAAAATATAGCTCTCTCTTTATGCTCGGTTCTATAGACATATGAGAAAAAGAGACAAACAATTGTTATTGTTATCTATTGTTAATTAAGTTATTCTACAATTGTTATTATTATTGTTAACAAAAAGCTTAAAATATATAATTACTCAAGTAAATTTAGTGCAATATTAAAAAAAACGAAATGGCTATATGTGCAGTTGTTTTTTGCTCCAACTGAAGTAACAAAGGACCAAAAAAATCAGTGTCCACAGGTATTTATTCAAGAATTCGTACTTTTTAGTTGTACCTCAAATATTTAACATGCTAACCTACAAAACAACTAGTTACATACACCAATATTTCGTCAATCTTTGCATTATTTGTTTCAATATAATAAACTTCCGTTTAAAATGAGTTTTAATGCATTCTTAATATGTTTTACTTAAAGAGAAATACGGGATTCTCACGTAAATTTGTAAGAATGTCTCTGTCTTTCTCATGATAGCAACGAAAAATTGTTCGCGAACAGATAAAGACGGAATAATATTTATCTTTACAGTTTTCTTCGCATCCTGATGACTGGAAGCTTATACGCCATACCTCCTTTGGTCATAAACTCGCTACAATATTAAGTTAGGTCTGTAGGTTACTGTAAAGTTCTGCCTAACATCCCGGTCGTTCTAAATTGTTCTAGTGGACCGAAAATGGAATGTTCGTTCTCACCAAAACAAGCATTGCTTATTTGTGAATTATTGTTCTCTCCCTCCCATGTAAAAAAAGTCTTAATATGAAAAAAAAAATCCAAAATTTATTTCTAAATTTCTCTTTACCGCGGCAGATTCAATATTAAGTTTTGAGAAAACCGTGCAGCGGTAAAAGAAAATGACATTCGCTTTATAGCCGCCATAACGGTTACAAAGAAGCAAAGTGCTTTGAAACCGTTTCGAAAACCGTGATTTGAAAAACGACGTCCCCATTTTCGCCACCTTCGATTTGAGAGTAACTTGGAAAAAAAATGATTGAATTTTTTGAATGATCACTAATTCTAGATTTAACTGACTAACCATCACGCCGCTTGCCTTGAGAGGTAGATAGAGAGGATGGACCGTACACAAATTTGTCTAGGCTGCTTCATTCACGTTCATGCGTCATCAAAAAAAGTAATGAAAGGGGTAGACAGAACAAAAGCTCATGTTCTGGAGAGGAAAAATTCGTCTATTAAGACAGGAGAATTTCTTTTTTCGGTGGTCGAGGATCTCTAGACCAGAGGTGGCTCTTAAACTCAACAATGGGCGCACTTTTCAGTGTCAGCAGTTGTATTTTCATGGAACCTACAACTGCTGTACACTCCCATTATTCTCTGAGAAGTTTTACCTTCTGTTTTTACTCCGCCTTATCGGAGATCAGCTAGCGTCAATAAAAGTTATTGGCACACGCCAGATTTGAACGCGCGACCTTTGGATTCGTGGTCGAGCGTCTTACCACTCGACCATGGAGGCCGTCAAAATAGATTAACCCGTGTTTGGTGACCAGATTTGAATAGCCAGGTACTTTTTAACCTTCCTCTCACCCATCTACTCTTCCTCCCCATACCTTCAACCTTACAACATACCCCAATTGGAGATGCCATAGTCTCACTGGCTCCAAACGGTAGAGAGCAGTTGGGACTCTTGTGCGGTATTCACTATAAAAAATAAAGATAAAAATACGTAAACAAAACTTTGTATAAAACCACTTCTGCCGAAATCCACAAGTGGTTTAAAACAAAGTTTATCTGTTGTATTTATATACGGCAAGCCACAAAGTTAATGCTTTTTACGAATATATGAAAACGCAGTTTTCAAAGCCAATTTTCTTCCAAAAAAAGAATCTTTAGAAAGAGGAAATGACTAAATTGTGTCAAGATAAATTCAGACATCGTCCACGGAATACGTGTCAAATAATACTTCAAATATCTCAATGAAACACGAAGCCGCGAAGGCTTCAGCGCCATCCACGTGGAGCCTTCGCAGAGCGTGTAAATATCACGTGCCATGTTTATTTACACGCGTAAACGAGAGCTTCGCACCCTTACAATATCAGAGGGGGTTTTTTTCCACCCCTATCGTTCGGTTAACAGTTCTATCCAAACAAAAAGCTCATATCCGAAAGCTTTTTTTCTTCCATCATTTTGTTTAATTTCTCATTCGTGAACTGTTTGTTAGGCGTTTTTAAAAATGAAACATGAATACATCGACGCTTTGTTGACGCCTGTCTGATTCAATATTCGTTTATTTATTTACACCCGTTATAGGCTTTTATACAAATAATGTTTTAAAATAAAAATAAAAAAAGAGTATTGAATAGCAGAAACAAAATATTGTAGATGAAAATAACTAATAATATTTTATAAATAACAGATCCAACTATTAGTTTAGCTCTACCAGATGACAACAACTGTACTAAATTAGACTTATAGTTTGATATTGACGTGTTTAATATATCAGCGACATCGGAGTATGTGTTTCCCAGCTGTTGCATTCGTCGCATAGGCGTGTTGAATTGCGAGGTTGAATCAGAATTGCTACAATAGTACGGTAGGTCCTGTCTTGTAACCGTCTTGCTAGGAACAGAAATCAAGTTGAATAGTTCAGGGCTGTCAATCATTGAATTTATAATTTTGTATTAGCAAATCAAGTCGGTAATTATTCTCCGTTCAGACAATCTCAATAAATTAAGGTGACAAAGAAGATAAAATAAGTAATTGATAGATTCCCTTAATATGCCCATTCTGAAGTTAAGAAAACTTAAGAATTTATTTTAAACTCTTTCTATATGGAATACATTAATGTATACTCTGAAAAAATACATTTGTTTATTTTTAAAGTGATTACCGCACAAGAGTTCCAACTGCTCACAAACGTCTAGAACCAGTGAGACTATGGCATCCTCAAACGAGATATGTTGTGAGGTTGAAGGTAGTGTTCAGGGGAAAGAGATGGGGAAGAGAATATCAGAATAATATGTATGAATGTGAACGACGCAAGGAGTATGAGGCAAGACAGAGTTCTATGGCAGCCAGTCCTCTCTACGTGGTCTTGTGGTGAAACGGCATAGTGGTTAGTTAGTTAGTTAATCAAATCGTATTCCACCATCTTAATAAGTTTAATTTTCATTTCCAAAATTATTGATTGTTTTATTGACTCGCCTTCTCTGTTGCAACTTATCCAGTTCAAAATTCCTTGCCGTAGACTCAGAAACAATGAATTGCTGTTTCTCAATCATCACAATACTGATTATGGGTATAATTCTCCAATGTCCAGAATGTCAAGACATGTTAACTCTAGCCATGGTCTTGAAATTTTTGGTAGCAGTCTAAATGATTTTTATCATTCTTTACGACTCTACCAAAACTTTGACTATACCATGGCTTGAATGTTCTCTCCTATGTTTATTTCGTCCTATTTTTTGTCATCGCTTCATTTATTATTATGTATATGCTATTCCTTCTCTGTTGTTTTTTTTTCCATTTCGTGTTTTAAATGTATTTTTTGTAATTGACCTTAGTCTGTTAATTTATAAATAAACAAACTTTCAGATCCAGTTATTATAATTCAGGTCGTATATCCGGAAAGAATGGTTGTATTTCCGGTGTATCCGAAAAGAATTTAAAGATGATGTAAGCCTAATGAATAGGGTCAAGAATGGGACGCTTAGATGGTTTGGGCATGTAGAGCGAATGAATATATAATGCGAAAGTGAATAGAAGAAGAAGTCGGGGACGCCCGAAGAAGACACGACCCGATCGAAGGAATCAAATACTTGAATCAGGCCATGTAAAGAGTCAGAATACTACCGACCGGGCGGTAGCTGAGTGGACAAACGCGTCGGATTCCCACCCGGGCGTCGTGCGTTCAATTCCTCTGCTGGCTAAGTCCTCCATCATTACACAAGCAACATCTGTGTGTTTGTCTTTCTTTCTTTAAAAAAAAAAAAGGACGTCCGAGGAAAACATGGCACGATCAATTGAGTCAGAATAATAGAACAGTATCCATGATACGATGTATGAATGTGAATGAAGCAAGGACTGTGTGCCAAGACAGAGTTGTATGGCGGTCCTTCCTCTCTGTCTGACCCTGCTGGGAAACGGCGTGATGGTTAGTTAGTTAGCTAGTTTTTGGCTTTTTTGGAAAGTTGCCTCTATATGTTGTAATCTCTATTGTTTTGTAAATCAAGTGAAGTGATTTGTCAATCAACTAATTTTATTTTTCTTTTTGTTTCAGGTAAGCTGTCTGAGATATTATCCACGATAAGCTTTGGCGGACTCGGCTAGACCTGGGCGTGGCTAGGACTAAGGCTAGGGTATTTATACATCCATTCATAGCATATGTCGACATAATGTTTTTGTTTATTCGTATAACCACCTTTTCACAGTATTGTTATAAACAAAAATATAGCATATAACCTAAAAAAAAGTTATGTCAATTTATGTTGAATATTAAAACGTGTGGGCGGAGTCGACAAAGGCGCTCACTCTTACAATACTCCAAAACGGTGAGATAATTTGGGAAATTTTATTGTCTCTTTCTTTCTCATGGTGAATAGCATGTGACCTGAAAACCCGTTAACTTATGTCCATTTTGTCGCATATCAAAACTCGAGGAGTCAACGGAGACGCGGGACACGAAGAACATTCTTGCAATAATTTAAAGCAATGTGATAATTTGGGATTGTTTTTTGTATCTGATGGTGTACGACGTAAAAACCTGGAAAAAGTGATTTATCACAAGTTTGTATAGGTTGGGTAAAAATAATTAGTTCTCTCTCCATATATTATTCCTCCAAGGTGTTAAGAGCGGTAAATGTACGCCTCATTAAGCAGGCACAAAATATAAAATGACGAGTTCGTGAGTCCCAAGGATTCACTTACCTTTTTAAATGCCCACCCGGTTAGGTTCAGTCGGTAGAACGGATCTTTCTCCGTGTTTGAAATTCGTTTATTTTGGTTTAGAGAGGACCTTCTTCTTCTTCGTTAAAAATGGGGGTTACAAGAGGGACCCATACTTGCAGAGTTTAAGGAATTTTAACAATAATACACTCTAAATGCTCTCTCGTATTATATTTGAGAATATTGATTCTACGCCCAGGAAAAGCTTGATTAACTTGGTGGATAACGTTAGAATTGGGTACTCGTAGAGACAAACTATTATACTAAATTGTTCAATTATCACCGATACTGGAAAATGCGTGGATCCTGCGCGCTGAGAATCCTTCTGTCCCGTCTGATAGCCGAGAAACCTGGCTAGTTCTTTCCTCGATGGCAGCTGCCGGGGATTGTAGAGACTCGGATTATCCATCGAAATATTTAATTCAATTTGCTATTTCACCATAGGCGGTAAATACTGTATTGACTCTAAAAACGTTAACTGCACTATTCGGCGTCTACTATGAAAACTCTGATGTTGAACGTTGAAACTTGAAGGTCGAAACTTGTGTCTTTGAAGGTCTAAACTTGAATCTTTGAAGGTCTAAACTTGAATGTCTAAACTTGAATGATCCTCGTGGCCGTTTCAGCCCGGGCCCGTTCGCCGTTTGGCCCCCCACTTTTTGACTTTTCAGTGGGGCAAATAGACAAAACATTACACCGTAATAAATAGATTTTTAACTAGCGCGAAAATTCGAAATCGCACTGGTTCGAATTTATCGTGCTTCATAACACAGGGTAAAACCATGTATGACCGTGTTCAAAATGTAGATATCCGGAAAAAATGCAAGGCTACTGTAAGCGTTACGAATAAGATTAAGAAGAGGACGCTAAAATGGTTTTGGCATGTAGAGGGGATGAAAAAATAGAGGAGTGTGAGAAGAATATATGACGCGAAAGTGAATGGTAGAAGAAATCGAAGACGCCCGAGGAAGACATGGTGAAAAATTTGCAAATAATTGCAAATAAGAGCACGAAACTTTTTTTTTTTTTTACATGAATACCGCACAAGAGTCTCAACTGCTCCCAACCGTCTAGAGCCAGTGAGACCACTACTCTACCACTCTGGAACGTGCCGCAAATATACTTGTTATTATTTTTATATGAATTAAATGTGTTATGACACATATTAATTAAATAAAAGTTATTGGCGCACGCCGGGTTTGAACCCGCGACCTTTGGATTCGTAGTCGAGCGTCTTACCACTCGTCCATTCTTTTCCATTTATTGGGTCTTTTTCCGATTGATATTTTCAATAAACAAACTTAAATTAGTTAATTTTAATTAAAAATAATATTTTGACTTGGGACACAGTTGTAGCAGGTGAGACTTTCTAGAGCAGATATTCCATTTTGTTAATTATGAAATATAATTTATTCACGCGATGTAATGTGAGATGTTGTTTGTTCATTGAAATAAATTTGATTTCGTACAATATTTGATTTAATGATTGTCGAAAATATGTACACAAGCCCATGGGCGATTCTCATGGAAAATGATAATTATCATTATTTGCTTATCATTTTGGAGAATAAATTTAATTATGTATCCACTCATATTAAATTAAATCCATTTCCCAATATTTTCATTTCGTATTTACCTAGTTATATTTACAAATTCCTGGAGGAGTATATAGTATATATATCGTAGACGGAAAGGTAAAAGGTCTCAAGCGTCATTTTAGGAAGCTTACAAGGGTGCACTTTTTTTTTGTTTTACATTAAATTTCATAAGAAAGGGACGCTTAGATGGTTTGGGCATGTAGAGCGAATGAACAAAGAAAGATGAATACTTGGAGCAAGTGGATGAGTTTGTGTGTAGAGAAAGTATGTTCTAGAGAGATGGAAAGGCTGATAAGGATATTGAAAGAAGGGTGAATGCAGGAAACTCCATTGATGAATGACTGAACGCTGTTGGCGCAAATAAGAAATTGTCCAAAGAAGCGAAGCTAGCAGTCCACAATGGAGTGCTTATACCAACCCTGATGTATGGATGTGAGGCATGGAACTGGCAGAGGAAGGATGAAAGTAGACTGAATGCTGTGGAAATGAGATCCTTGAAACGTATGTGCGGAAAAAATATCTATTACCGTATTAAAAATGTGGATATCCGGAAAGAATGCAAGGCTGATGTCAGAGTTATGAATAAGATCAAGAAAGGGACGCTTAGATGGTTTGGGCATGTAGAGCGAATGAAGGAGTGTGAAAAGGATATATAATGCGAAAGTGAATGGAAAAAAAGGCTAGGACGCCCGAGGAAGACATGACACGATCAAGTAAACCAAATAGTTTGATGGGGACAGAATGACAGAAGAGTATGTATGAGACGATGTATCAATGAAGGAAGGAGTGTGTGCCAAGACAGAATTATATGGCTGTCCGTCCTCTCTGCCTACCCCTGCGGAGCAGTGACGTGATGCCTAGTTAGTCGTAAGTCTTCAGTACCTGGTTGGATTTTTGTAAGTTGACTTGGGTATCTCATCGCTCTCACTGAGTTACCTGAAGCGACAAAAAGCTAAAAAGAGTGCCAAACTTTTTTCGCTTGAGTCGAGCCTTCTCCCAAACGGTAAATATATTTTAGATGGCTGAAGGGCCACAAAAGTCGTCAGAATCAAACGAGAGTCAGAGCATTCGATTCAAAAAAGAAAACTGATCAAAACTGCATATTTAACTATTTTTTTTACCAATGTCGCCTTAGCTCTTTTGCCTTTCTAGTGACAATATATATTTTTATTTATTTTCAGTGTAAACACATTTTTTTACGTGAATACCGCACAAGAGTCTCAACTGCTCCCAACCGTCTAGGGCCAGTGAGACTATGACATCCCCAATAGGGGTTTGTTGTGAAGCTGAAGGTAGTGGGAGGGGAAGGAAATGAAGAAGGGGAAGGTTGGAAAGTACCTGGCTATTCAGATATAGTCACTAAACACAGCTAAAGCCGTTTCAAGTAACGTTTCAATGCTAAATGGTGGTCTTTCACCAGGGCGAGACGTTAGTATCTACCACTCTGGAACGTGCCGCAAATATACTATATTTTATTTTATATCAATTAAATGTGTTATGACACATATTAGTTAAATAAAATATAATTAATTTAAATCAAATTTCAATGTGAATACCATACTCGAGTCCCAGTTACTCTCAACCGGCTGGAACCAGTGAGACTATGGCATCCCCAAGTTTTTGAGGCTTAAGTGGGTGGTGAGGGATAGGAGATGGGGAAGTGGAAGGTTGGTAAGTAACAGGCTATTCAGATACGGTCACGCCCTTAGAGTATACTAGAGGTAGCCCAAGCCAAGGCAGTGAAGTCAGTTTCGGACTTGTTTTTGATGATTTTAACATGATTCGGCGCACCTGGGCGTGGCTAAGACTAATGCTACGGTATTTATACATCCATTCATATCACATATCGACACAATGTTTTTGTGTATTCGTATAGCCACTTTTTTACAGTATTTTTATCAACTTAAATATAGCATCTAACCTAAAAAACCGTTTAGTTGTGTCAAGTTTAGTGGCATAATAAAAAATGTGGGCGGAGTCTCGCCGTTAACCAGCGAAGATAGCCAGCTTAAGATCATTGCGACAGTATATAGAAGCGGTCCAAGAAATTTGTTGTCTCTTTCTCTCTCACGGTGTACGATGTAAAAAACGCCATCCCTCCATATATTGTTACTTCAAGGTCACGCCAGTCTATCACCAAGGCGTACTTGGAGTGACTGCCACTCTGGAACGTGCCGTAAATATACGTGATATTATTTTATATGAATTAAAAGTGTTACGAGACATATCAATCAAATTATTATTTGCGCACGCCGAGCTTGAACCAGGGACCTTTGGATTCGTAGTCGAGCGTCTTACCACTCGACCGCGGTGGCCGTCAAAGGTTCGGGGTGAAGGAGTCGAAATGTCCTACGTAAAATGGCTGCTTGTGATTTTTTTTTAAATTGCCATTGACCACGTTTCTAGAGATTATGTGTTCAGTGCCTGTGTACGATTTACGATGCGTTCTCTCAGGCTCCGTCCACGACGTATAATTTATCATCACGTATCACGTTGTGAATTAATATAAAACGTATGATTAACGTTACTGGAGCTGGCACGGCCAGGGATATTAAATCGGGGTCGTAAAAGCTTCAGATTACCCATAAATATTGAGATAGGGGCTGCTCACCGCAGACCGCGGGCTCCGCAAGGGGGGGCAGATGCTGCGTCTAATACAGAAGTGCATTCGTGGTGGAGTTAATTGGTGATAAAATGAATTAATTTTTTAATTAGTTCTATGGCTTCCGTGTCATTAACGGATACATTTTATTCAATTAATACGTGTGTCACATTCCTTGCATACGATTAATTTTAATTAATGCGGTCAGTGGCTGAGTGGACGAACGCGTAGGATCTCACCCGGGCGTCGCGGGTTCAATTACTTTGCTCGCTAAGTCATCCATCATTGCACAAGCAATATTTTTCGCTTATTATGATGGCAGAGAGAGTTTCCCAAATTTTTGTAGGTTACTCGTGAACGGGAAACTTTTGTCCTTCTTAAGAAATATACAAATAAAAACAAAATAGCATAATATGCACATAATTTTAATTTTATTAACATGTATCACTAAACATTTAATTCATATGCAATAATATAAACTATACGAGGCCTGTTCAAAAGAAAAGGTGATTTTGAATTTTCGCGGACTGTGTACATCCGATTATCGATTTTTTTGTTGTTGTTATGTTGGTACACATATGTTTATCATATGTTAGCATTATCAGCCATTTTGGATTAGTGGTTTGTTTTTGACAACTGGAGAGGTTAGTCACGTTTTTGTGTGTTCTTCGATTTCTTACTTTTGAAAAAAATGGAAGAAAAAGAAATTTGTGGTAGCAGTCTAAATGATTTTTGTCATTCTTTACGACTCTACCAAAACTTTGACTGGACCATGGCTTGAATGTTCTCTCTTTTGTTTATTTTGTTCAATTTTCGTAATCGCTTCATGTTTTATTATGTATGTGCTTTTTATTATCTGTTGCTCTTTTTTTCATTTCGTGTTTTAATTGTCTTTTTTTATGATTGGACTTAAGTCCGTTAATTTATAAATAAATAAAAAAGAGTTTTTATGAATGTTAATGAAGCAAGGAATGTGTGCCAATACAGACTTATACGGCAGTCCGTCCTCTCTGCCTGCCCCTACGGAGAAACGGCGTGATGGTCAGTTAGTTAGTTAGTTACAATTCAGGTTACAATAATAATTATAAATTTCGCACGAATGTCAAGTCAATTCGCTGACAATATAAATAATTTGATCATTTGACAGTGGATGCCCGGCCATTAAAACGTAATCTTTCTGAAAAGCGAACAGAAATAATGAATAAATAACTACCTCCGGGAAAACAGTGGAGTCGACTGATAATACCACCGCCGCGCGATCAGGCCTCAGAAAAGATAAACCTGGAAGCTTGCGGTGGGCGTGTCAGTGTGGTCGAATTCAGTTCAAGTTTTCCTTACTTCGGGTGAAGTAGATCAAACGTTGATCGTTGATTCAACGAATCGAAACGTGGCTTGAAATGGCTTTGGCCTTGTTCGCTGACCAGATCTGAATAGTCAGGTACTTCTCGACTTTTTCTTCTTCTTCTCTTTACTCTCCCTGATACCTTTAGTCTCGGGACATACATTTCATAGTCCCGCTAGCTACGAACAAATCGGATACTCGATTGAATCGAAATGGCTTTGACCTTGTTTTCTGACCAGATCTGAATAGTCAGGTACCTCTCAACTTTTTCTTCTTCTTCTCTTTACTCTCCCTGATACCTTTAGTCTCGCGACATACATTTCATAGTCCCGCTAGCTACGAACAAATCGGATACTCGATTGAATCGAAATGGCTCTGACCTTGTTTTCTGACCAGATCTGAATAGTCAGGCACCTCTCAACTTTTTCTTCTTCTTCTCTTTACTCTCCCTGATACCTTTAGTCTCGCGACATACATTTCATAGTCCCACTTGCTACGAACAAATCGGATACTCGATTGAATCGAAATGGCTCTGACCTTGTTTTCTGACCAGATCTGAATAGTCAGGTACCTCTCAACTTTTTCTTCTTCTTCTCTTTACTCTCCCTGATACCTTTAGTCTCGCAACATACATTTCACAGTCCCGCTAGCTACGAACGAATCGAACACTCGATCGAATCGTTGTTTGAACTGTTTTTAGTATTTTCTGATGACCAGAACGAATCGAACACTTCTTCCTCTTCCTGCCATCGAATCGTTGTTTGAACTGTTTTGCTTGAACTGTTTTTAGTATTGTTTGATGACCAGATCTGAATAGCCAGGCACATCCCAACCTTTATCTTCCCCATATTTTTCCTCTTCCTGCCATCTCATGCCGGTGGGGAGGGCAATCTCGTTGTTGAATCGAATCGCTTCGGATGTCGATATATTTTGCATAAATGAATCTTCGTTCAAACGACAAGCATTCCTGCTATTTGTGTAATTATTCCTTGGTTTTTTTTTTTTTTTTTACGCATCATTTGGATGAAATATTATGTTTAAATTGTATTCTTATTTTTTATTGTCTTAATTTTTACTGTCAATACTTTGCATTCATTGCAATTAATATTTTTTAGATTTAATTGCTTTATATTTATGAATATTGTGTATTAATACACTTACTCGCTTTATTTAAAAACGCCTTAAAAAATTCTTTCGTTTTTAAAATAACAAATAACTGAATAACCTCCAGCCTCTCAACATACCCCAATTGTGGATTTCATGGTCATACTAGCTACGAACAACTCGAACACTCGAACGAATCGGAACGTTGCTTTAAATGTCTTTATCCGTGTTTAGTCACCAAATCTGAAAAGCTAGGTACTTCTCAACCTTCTTTTTTCTTCTCTCCTAATTCTCCTCGCTACTTTTCGCCTCGCAACATACCCCAATTGGGGATTTCATAGTCACTCTAGCTACGAACAAATCGAACATTTGAACAAATCGAAACGTCGCTTAAAATGGCTTTGGCGGTGTTCGGTGACCAGATCTGAAAAGCCAGCTGCAGTTTAGTTAAAATATAGTTTTATTTCGTATTTAATTTACATAGCCTGTTCAAAAGAAAAGGTTAATTTTGATTTATCGCGGGCTGTGTGCATTCGATTATTGTTTTTTTTTGTTTTGTTATGTTGGTACACATATGTTTATTATATGTTAGCATTATCAGCCATTTTGGATTATTGGTTTGTTTTTGACAACTGGAAAGGTTAGTCACGTTTTTGTGTGTTCTTCGATTTTTTACTTTTTAAAAAATGGATCAAGGAATAAAATCCATGATTTGTTTTTCCACAACTCCACGACGCTCATCGTCATTAACATCTTCTCGGCCTTCTGTGCAGCGCTTGTACCACTTATAAACACTTTTTTGAGACAAAGTAGACTCGCCGAACGCCAGTCAACATTTTAAGTGCGTTGGAGCACTTTACTCCATTTTTAACGCAAAACTTAATGCATATTCTTGGATCCATTTTTTTCAAAAATTAAAAATTGAAGAACACACAAAAACGTGACTAACCTTTCCAGTTGTCAAAAACAAACCACTAATCCAAAATGGCTGATAATGCTAACATATGATAAACATATGGATACCAACATGACAAAAATTGATAATCGAATGTACACAGCTTGCGAAAATTCAAAATTCACCTTTTCTTTTGAACAGGCCATGTATAGTATTCTCGCTCTTAGGTCTAATGTAAATTAGTGACGTTAATTTTATTTGAAATGCGAATAGATGACACATCTAGAAGTTAATCATTTCAGTGGATTAGACGACGTTACGCTTTACCTGTGCATACCTCTAGCACACGATCAAAGCACGCCATTATAATGGGAATCCAAAAGATAAATGGAATAATTAAAAAATAATAATTGTTTGTTTTTGTACTCCGACTTTGCTACTGCTTAGCATATCCTGACCATGGATTAACAATGTATGGAGAGAGAGCTAATTCTATTTAACCCAACCTATACAAATTTAGGAATAATCACTTTCTCTAAATTATTACGTCGTACACCATGAAAAAGAAAGAGACAGCAAAATTCCCCAAATTATCACACCGCTTTAAAGTATTGTAAAGGTGTTCTTTGTGTCCCGCGTCTTCGTCGACTCCGCCTACACGTTCTGATATGCGACATGAATGGACGTAAGTCAACGGTTTTTAAGGTTATATGCTATATTTTTGTTTATAACAATACTGTGAAAAAAGTGGTTTTACGAATAAACAAAAACCTCATGGCGACATGTGCTAAAAAGAATGGATGTGTAAGTACCCTAGACCTAATCCCGAGCCACGCCCAGGTCTAGCAGAGTCCGGCAAAACACATCAAAACTGACTACGAGCAGCGCTTTCTCTTGTATATTATTGCTCTGAGGGCCTGACAATATTTAATTTCCTCCAAGTCCCATCATTATAGTCGGAAAATGTTGTAACATATGTTGAAATGTGAACTTTGAATGGAGCAGTTTTAAATAAAGTCATATTAAAAAGTCGTTTTGATGTGGCTTAAGACAGTTAGATAATGGCTTCGAATGTCGAAACAGTAAAAAATAATAAGTGAATACCGCACAAGAGTCCCAACTGCTCCCCAACCGTCTAGAGCCAGTGAGACTATGGCACTCCCCAATCGGGGTTTGCTGTAAGTCCGCAGGTAGTGGGAGGGAAAGGAGATGGGGAAGATTTCGGTCCAAACTAAAAACTTACCTTTTCAGACTCTCATATGCTTAAATTCATTAAAAGAATCTCAACATTATCTGTCTCTCGACGAATCACCTTTAGATATGCACATTTTAACCAAATCCTGTACTGTACGACAAATTCAGAAAGTCCATTCTTTTAATTTCGCTCCCATGCCCTAAATCGGAAAAAAAAATTAAAATAATAATTTTAAGTTTATAACTGTGTCTATCTGATGGGACCTGCTAGGTAAGTATGTTCCTGTAAATTTTCTTATTTAAACTAGGAATTAATATGTTATGATAGAAAGTAAGATCTGTACAGCGCCCTTGAGGTGATTTTTCACAAAAACGGCGCTATACAAATCGTCCAAATATTATTATTATTATTATTATGAAGTTTGGGAAGTACCTGACTATTTAGATCTGGTCACCAAACACGGCTAGAGCCATTTAAAGCAACGTTTCGAATCTGAATGGAGGTCTTTCACCAGTGCGATACTTGGAGTATCTACCACTCTGGAACGTCCCACTAAAATACTTTATGTGAATTCATTGTGTTATGGACACATATAGTTTATTCAAAATAAAATTTATTACCGCACTCCGGGCTTGAATCCGTGACTTCTAGATTCGGATCGAGCGTCTTACCACTCGACCACGGAGGCACTCAATAATACAACACGTACTGCTTTTAAGACAGGTTAATATATAAAAGTCATATTGATTTAAATGACTTTTTTTTAAACATCAAAATCACATATTTTTAATGTTTTGTTGCTTTGTGGTTTGATAGATTTTATGAAAATGAACTAATTACTTTGTATAAGTGCACAGATTTTATTAAAAAAATTATGACCGATTGGTTTTGCTTAGCCTTAACATCATCAGGGTACAAAATGAAACTAAGTTATTTATGGTTTTAAAGTTTATTTTGTAGAACTCCATTTTAATTTGTAGGTTTTTTACTTTTATTTAAACAAAATAATTATTATTTTAATTTAAAAAAAAACAGTTTTTAGTTAAAAGCTCTGCGTTGTAATTATTTTTACGCGTGACAGCTGTTTCGCCTTCTGAGGGCATTATCAAACTGTGGAGAAGCCACATACAGACGGACTATTTATATCATGTTTAATGTTATTATTATTTTTATTTTTAACTACCAATGTCCCCATTAGGTTTTTTAAAACGAATTAGGAAACACCAATGCCCCTCCTTAATGACCTTTTGTCAAACAATAGTATACCCTTAGGTAGGGAAACTCCCCATGTTAATGACATCAACAATAATTACAATTTATCAGAAAAACCTAATGGGGACATTGGTAGTTAAAATAATAATAACATTAAACATGATATAAATAGTCCGTCTGTATGTGGCTTCTCCACAGTTTGATAATGCCCTCAGAAGGCGAAACAGCTGTCACGCGTAAAAATAATTACATCGCAGAGCTTTTAACTAAAAACTGTTTTTAAAAATTAAAAATAATAATAATTATTGTTTAAATAAAAGTAAAAAACCTAAAAATACAAATGAAACTAAGTTAATTAGTAACATTTTATGTTTTTTTAAACTGTGGTCTTAAACAATGTTATTATTTATTTTTAATTACAATAATGTTATTGAAATTGTATTTTTCAACTTGGCCATGCGTTTAAACAACCCGTTACACAAATAGTGGTGGTTTTTTTTCAAATTAACAACCCTTAGCGGCCATATAAAATAAATGATATTATCAAGGTTCGCGTTCAGGAATCCACATTGGCGCTTTATCACGATCGTTGATTTCATATCGGAAAGTAATTCCTTCAAAGCCTTTTTGAATACGAAATATAAAATTTGAGAAAACAACATTGAAGGTCGTTGACTTTGTTCAACTTCGAAGGGATGTTTTTTTTGCACTATCAAAGTATGACTATTTGAGAGAATAAATATTAATTGTTATTGCATTGCTTAGTTAGTAAGATTACAGCTAATGGTAGATACTCCAAGACGTCCCCGACTTCTAGTTCAATTCACTTTCGCATCATATATTCTTTTCACACTCCTTTCTTCGCTCATTTGCTCTACATGACCAAACCATCTAAGCGTCCTTTTCTTGATCCAATTCATTACATTTAAATCAGTCTTGAATTCTTTCCGGATATCCCTTAGTGTATATATATAGTTGTACCTATCCAAGGTAGTGAAGTCAGTTTTTGATGATTTTTACCAGACTTGGCGGACCTGGGCGTGGCTAAGA
Source organism: Drusus annulatus (assembly GCA_022651775.1). Taxonomy (NCBI): domain Eukaryota; kingdom Metazoa; phylum Arthropoda; class Insecta; order Trichoptera; family Limnephilidae; genus Drusus; species Drusus annulatus. The sequence goes on along the minus strand of JAGWCC010000367.1, from coordinate 968,105 downwards.
CTAAGGCTAGGGTATTTATTATCCATTCATATCACATATCGACATAACGTTTTTGTTTATTCGTATAACCACTTTTACACAGTATTGTTATCAACAAAAATTAAGCATATAACCTAAATAACCATTTAGTTGTGTAAAGTTTAGTGGCAGAATAAAAATGCGGGCGGAGTCCCACGGTGACCCAGGAGCCCAAGATCATCGCGACAGTACATAGAAGCGGTGTATTATATTTGTTGTCTCTTTCTCTCTCATGGTGTGCGACGTAAACATCCGGAGAAAGTGATTTATCGCAAGTTTGTATGGGTTGGGTAAAAATAATTAGTTCTCTATCCATACATTGTTACTCCAATGGATATCCACATTTTAACACGGTCATACATGGTTTTACCACACAGGGATCTCATTTCTACAGCATTCAGTCTTCTTTCATCCTTCCTCTGCCAGTTCCATGCCTCACTGCCATACATCAGGGTTGGTATAAGCACTTCATTGTGTACTGCTAGCTCCGCTTCTTTAGACAATTTATTATTTGCGCCAACAGCGTTCAGTCCTCCATTAATGAAGTTTCCTGCATTCACCTTTCTTTCAATATCGAGCGTCGAAACGTTTCTTGAAATGGTTTTAACCGTGTTTGGTGACCATATCTCAATAGCGCGAGATACTTTCCAAGCTACCTCTTTCCCATCTATTTCCCCTTCCTACTCCTTTCAGCCTCACAATATACACGTATACGGATATGCAGAGCTATACAGAGTACGCATTTTCAAATCCCGGAGAGCGCATTTTTTATTCATTCAATAAATATGTGTTACTTAAATATATAGTATATTTGCGGCACGTTTCAGAGTAGTGGATACTTTTAGTATTGTCCTGGTAAAAGACCACCATTCAGAATGGAAAAAATGCTTGAAATGGCTTTGACCGTGTTCTTTTGCCAGATCTGAATAGCCAGGCACTCCTAACCTTCCTCTTCCTCATCCCATTTCCCTCTTCACTACCTTAAGCGTCACAAATATAGTCCCACTGTCTCCAGACAGTTGGGAGCGGTAGGGATTCTTGTGCGTTATTCACTATTAATTTATTTCTTAAATGTTATATCCAATATAAAAGTAATAACTGTATACAAAAATACGAAAACTAAGTTTATATGTATAAATAGAACACATACACTTTGTTTTTAACCACTTTTTTATTCAATATTATGTCTACCGGTTTCGGAAGTACCCTTCTATCATCAGGACAATATTAAATTAAGATAATAACTTCATCTCTTCTGGAAGAAAAATATGTGGAGATAAATTCGGCACACAATCAAAAAATGTATGTTTTGGAGTATCTGAAGAATGTATATTATTATTTTTACGAATATGTAAGTTTATATGTATTTAAGCAAATACGAATAATGATCTATATTTCTATTTAATTAATGTTTATGTAATACATATATATTTACTGTTTACAATGTATAGATCTCTTGTTAAAATATTTAAATGTACCTACACCTTTACACACCCTATGTATTTTATATGATTATTCTGCTTTTATTTTTATTATTTTGCTGTTATTACTGTTAACTGTATTTAAATAAAGATTTATTATTATTATTATTATAATTGGGGCATACTGTGAAGCTGAAAAGTGCGAGGAATGTAAGGATGTGAAAAAAGAGGAAGGTTGGAAAGGCCTGGCTATTTAAACATGGTCACCAAACACGGCCAAAGCCATTCCAAGCCATGTAGCAACAGCGAGGTCTACCTTAGTTTTCCACCAAGCATAAACGTTATTCAAACTTAGCGTTCGCTCAGTTTTGATCAGTGTAAGTTCTGTCAGTTTTATTAACAGGTCGATCATTTTCATTTTAACCAGTGATCATAAAAGAGACAGTAGAATTGTTTTACGAAATACGTTCGAAACTTTCCAATGAGTCGTTGGGCGGAGATTTGAACATTAAAGTATGAATTAACAGCGTTTAGTGCCAATGGACACGCAATACATAATATCGTCGCTGGAAAAGCAAAAAGGCTTAAGCGACACATCGTCAAAAAAGAATTAAATACGCAGTTTTGATCAGTTCTTTTTTCTGCATCGAAAGCTCTGACTCTCGTTTGATTCTGAAGACTTTTGTGGACTTTCAGCCATCCAAAATATACTTACCGTTCGGGAGAAAGCTTGACTCAAGCGACATATATTGGGACTTTTTAATTCAATTCAATTCAATTCAATTTCTTTATTCATTTTAATAACATTACAAAATAAAATTTAAGGCGTTATTAAAGATATGTAGAAAAAAATACATTTGGAGTAAACAAAAAACAGAGTACACTGCATATAATATACAATATAAGACAAGATTTTCTAACTAAACAGAATAGATATACAGTAAATACAAGTTAAGCAAGCAGCAATAAAACTTGCTGTTTAAATACAGTTTCGCTGATGCAAAAATTATCGATATCCGAAGCGATTCGATTCAACAGCAAGAGTGCCCTCCCCACCGGCATGACCATTGGCAAATTAGTCCTGCAGGCCGGGAGATAAAACAATCTATGCTGTCGATGACGGCGATAACCATCGGGAACATAAAAGTTAATGCTCTCCATGATAGCTAAGTTTTCGAAACATTTACGTATCAATTTGAAGAAATGGGTGACGATGTACATATCCCCTCTGACCCGTAGATGGTTTGTTCCCAGTATACCCAAGAGAAACTCAGTCGGATAGAGCCACGGGTAGTAACCGTACTCCCTCAAGTAGAGAAATCTCAGAAATTTCTTCTGAACCCTCTCCAACATGAGGGAGTACTTCTCCTCGTGCGGGCTCCAAATCACTGATCCACTCTCCAGCCTGCTTCTTACCAAGGAATTAAATAATATTGTGAGAACCCGGTTGTCTCTAAAGTTTTTCGCAGTACGTATAACGAAACCCAACATTTTCAATGAAGTGCCACAGGTCATTTCGATATGAGCATGAAATGTTAGCCTACTATCAAACATGATCCCAAGATCCTTCATAGTGGAAACACGTTTTAAACTTTGGTCGTTCATAGTATACCGGTAAAACCAAGTATGATACGCCCTTGTGAAAGACAAAATGAAACATTTAGAAATATTGAACTCAATCTGATTTCTTTTACTCCAGTCAACAATTCTATTAATGTCTGAATGGAGTCGATTGTTTTTTTGAGTCGATTGATTTAAGCTTCTTGTCGCTTCAGGTAACTCAGTGAGAGCGTGGAGTTAGTCGTGCTTATTCAAAATTCAACCAGGTACTGAAGACTTATGAATTGTATTGTATAACAAACGAAAAACATTAAAATGCTCTGATGTAAACTTCCCGAAATGGCGTTTCAGACATTTTGCCTTTCCGTCGACGATATCGTGATTGAGTCGCTATTAACCGTTTTACAGTCAACAGATTCCCTGGACGATTAAATATTACCCGTATAAAAGCTAGCAAGACCATTGTGAAGGTAAAATATATACCATCCGTAAAGCTTACACTTTTGGCTTTGCTTTTTACAAGTTTCTCTGGTTGTAAGTTGTTGGATTCGAAGCTGCGATTAAACAGCGAATATGTTTTCAGCTTCAGATGAATTCGGAAAACAGTTGACTATAAAACTATAAGCTTTACCACTTGATGGAAGTGTCTAATAATGGGTGAAGAAAGATTATTGGAATGAAGGAAAAATGGGAAACCATTCACTCACTGATGTAGTTGAAGTGGAATCTCTTGATTTTTCTTATACACAATGAATCGTAACAAAACACCACACTTAATTTAGTATTACTTGGAGAACAACATAAAACCAACGACCAAACGAGACACCAATAAGCAACACGATTCACGTTTTTTCACATAACTCTCTTCTGTTTTGATTGTCACTTATTTCGAACACAGTGATGTTGAATACGGGAATCGAATATTTGAAATGGTTGGAATGGTTGGAATTTGCTTGAAAAACATGAATGTGAGAACTTATTGAATTCGCTCTACCCGAACACATAAAAAATACTTAGATGGTGTCTTCATTTTTATAAGATAATTGATATTATTTCAATGATTACTATAAAAATAATTAGTACAATAGCTTTAAAGTTAAATCTAATTTAATATTAATTCTCGACTTTGTAAGAAGTCAAAGATCTTCCGTAAAAAAGGATGGATAGTTTATCCAGGACACCATCTAGGTATCCAATATGTGGTCGGGTATAGCTTTGTATACCATACAAAGAGGGCAGTCTAATCGGAAGAAAAATTGTACAAAATAATATTTGTAATTTTTAAATAAAGAAGGAGATCGATTGAAAATGTCGGTTTTTTATATTTTTTCGGTGGCTCAATTTGCAGAAGCGTTACTTCCGGATAAAGTAGAGGTTTCGAGTTCGGGTCTCGGTTGTGACCGTTACTTTTCTGTTTCATATTTACGTTAAAGATTATTGATATTATTTCAATAATTAATGCTTTTTTTTTCATTTTGTTTTTATGGATTATTTTTGTAATCCTCTGCTAACTAGCTGGGGTTTATAAAAATACCCCTCATAATGTCTACCTAACTAGTACTACGGCTCATTAGGCCTTATTACTATCACCATCTGATGGTTGTATTTAATTGACTGAATTCAAGTATACATTAGTGGGTTCTTAGGGAAAAGATCTTTACTGGATAAAAATAACCCTAAGCAAGGAAAAAGATATTAAGGCTGTGCTTCAATAATTAATATAAAAATTATAAGCATAAAAGCTCTGAAGTTAATTCTTATTTTGTATTAATTATTTCAACCAAATAAAGGCAGTCAATTATATTATTGCAGGCTATATATAAGGTCATGAGTTCAAGGTAGTTTCTTTGGTTAGAAAGATTAGTTGTTTGTTACCCGGGAAAGTTTGTCTTTATTTTAAAAGAAAATCGCTCGCTTTCATGGATACGACTTATCTGAAAGCATATCTATCATAGACGGAGTCAATATTACAGTGTGGTTCGTGGAATTGATCAATGTGTTTGCCTCGGTTGATTGGTTTGGCAAATAGGAGTTCTAGTGAAAGGTTTCTACTGCGAGCTTTACTGTTGTTTGCAGCTTGGAATTGCTTTCATTTTATCCAAGTTCAAATATTTAAATAAATATGGTCACTGTCTATACATTTTAGAAAAATCGTGCGCAGAATGAGGAATCTTCTTTGTGCCGAAAAATTATACTACCTTCAAAGGCTTTCTGTTGTAATTGCTGTTTTTTTTCTAGAGTGTAAAATATTCTCGCTATCTCTCTGATGAAAGACCACCATTCAGAATCAAAACGTTGCTTGAAATGGCTTTAGCCGTTTTTGAGGAACAGATCTTATTGGAAAATAGTGGACTGTAAAACGATTTACTTTACCACGTGATGGAAGTGTTTCATTATGGATGTGGAAAGATTATTAGAATGAAGAGAAAATGGGAAACCATTCACTCACCGATGTAGTTGAAGTGCAAGTTGTTGATTATTCTAACACATTGTGTTATAATTAACGAAAGCAATCACAAAAAAACACCACACTTAATTTTATATTACTTGGAGAACAACAGCAAACCGACAAACGAGCGAGAGACCAACGAACAACAATGAAACACGTTTTTTCAAACATTCAACTCTTGTTGAATTGTATTGTTTCGAACACCATGTTGTTCTATACGGAATTCGATTTTGCGAAATGGTTCGGTAAGGTAGGAACTGAATAAAAAGCGTGAAGGTAAGAACATATCGAATTATTATCTCCCTCTTCCATTTCATAATATTTGTATCTTTGTCTCTTTATCTCTGTTCTTTTTTTATAATTGAAATTTTGTTCTTTTGTTTTCTTGATGTTCACTTTTTTATTTATTTTGTGTTGTGTTCTCCTTCTGTATGTAAGAGTATACATAACAATACACTTTGTATTTTTGTTTATTTTAATTTGTACCCTGATAATGCTTAGGCTAAGCGAAACTGGTCGGTCATAAAAATTAAAATTAAATTTGTGGTCTTATACAAAGTTATTATTTAATTTTCATTAGAAAATGCAAACCAAAAAGAGATTTTTTTTAATATCACATCCAATGATTGATCAAAATGATGGTTTCTAAATGGACAATTGCATGAATTTGGCTCAAGTCTGCCTTTAAAAAAAAGCTTTTTAAATTTTCACTCTAAAACCTTTCAAAGGGCATCATGATTGTAGGGTCTGTTTCACCCGATTGCATTCTAAGTAAGTCCCCTTTCTTGGAATAAAACAGATTGAAAAAGAAAATGGAAAAGCGTAGACGGATTTATTGGAATTGACGCAAGCGCTTGGAACCAGAGGTGTGAAGATAAGAAACTATAGTATAGAGGTAGACCACCGAATGGTTTAGCTGTTATTCATTTAAGAGAGATGTCAAAAAAACATTTGTCAACCAAATACATTAAGAGATTAATGATATAAAAATATATTGTAGATACATGCATAGTGAAATAAAAAAAATTTAAACATTCATTTACACCCCACATAAAGACAAGGTATTATCTTAGAGTAACCTAGAGACCTAACTTTGCGAAATATTGTAAGGAGTTTATGACTAAGCTTGACCACAGGAGGTATGACGTATATGCTTCCAGCCAATCGGATGCGAAGAAAACCGTAAAGATAAACATTATACCGTCTTTATCTGTTCGCGAACAATTTTGAGTTGCTACATGAGAAAAAAAGAGACATGGATACGTTCAGATGTTGGACTAATCAGGGAATCCCCATTCTTACAAATTTACGTCAGAATCCCATATATCTCTCTAAGTAAAACATATTTAGAATGCATTCAAACTCATTTTAAATGGGAGTTTATTATATTGAAACAAATAATGCAAAAGATTGACTAAATATTGGTGTAGGTAACAAGTTGTTTTGTAGGTTAGCATGTAAAATATTTGAGGTCAAACTAAAAATACGAATTCTTGGATAAATACCTGTGGAAACTGATTTTTTGGTCCTTTGTTACTTCAGTTGAAACAACCAACAACTGCACATATAGCCATATCGTTTTTTTTAAATATTGCACTAAATTCACTTAAGTAATTATATATTTTAAGCTTTTTGTCTGTCAATTCGACTCACAAGTAAACTACTGTGAAGTTAGTAATATATTGAAAAATGGCTACACGGCTTTTAGCACGCCCTAAATCATATGTTCTCAATAACAATTGTTTGTCTCTTTTTCTCATATGTCTATAGAAGCGAGCATAAAGAGAGAGCTATATTTTGCGAGTGTGAACGATTTGACTCATAATTAGGACGGTCTCTCTATATTGTTACTCTAAGGGTATTATGCGTTACTTATACATGAGGGAGTATACTTATTACCCATTTTTATTAGCTTCGTTATTTTCATGTGGAATGCTAGATGTTCACACCCTGCAAGCCCGCCGGAAGATGTTTTTGGGGAAACATTTTTATAAATTGATTTCTGGAGATATTTATAATAATAAAAATAATATTTGGATAATTTGTATAGCGCCGTTTTTGTGAAAAATCACCTCAAGGGCGCTGTACAAATTTTAATTTCTACCTAATATTAATTCTTAGTTTATATAAATATACAGCAACATACTTACCTGGCAGGTCACTTCTGGCAGGACACAATCACCATATCATAATAACTTAAAATTTAGAATAACTTAATTTATTTTTTTTTCATTTTTAGGGCATGAGAGCAAATTTAAAATAAAGTATATCGGAGGTATTTTTAATTTTTCGTAGTGAAGAACAGATAATGGTGATAATCTTCTAATGAATTTAAGGAATGAGAGTCTGAAAAGTTTTCTTGGTTCTATCGGGCTTGTTACATCTTGATTATGGATATGATTTTCTGAAAAAATGAGTTTTGAGTTTGGCTCTGAACTCCGTCGAGTCTTTTATTACTCTCAGATCATGTGGTAGTCCATTCCAGGCTTTAGGACCTGACACTCCTGCAGCGCGCTCTCCGAACTTAGTGTCTGGTGTGCACTTTGGTTCCTTCAACCTTCCGATAGCCGATGACATTGCCGATCTAAGAGTTGACTGTCGCGAATTGGAATCTTCAGGAATATACAATTCCGATAAATAAGCCGGAGCCATTCCGTTAATTGATTTGAAAACCATCCAGCAAAGCTTAAACTGGATTCTTTCGGGATATTTAAGCCAGTGAAGATTTTTGAGGTGCTCTGAGATATGGGAATATTTTGATACACCGGTGATAAGTCTTGCCGCGGCGTTGAAGACTAGCTGTAGTTTTTTTTATTTGATATTTAGGAAGACTAGCGTATATTCCGTTGCAGTAATCTAAACGCGAAACGACGTACGAGTTTACAAGTAGTTTGGTTGCCTCTGTTGGCAGGTTTCTTCGCACTGATTTTATTTGTCTTAGTTGAAAGAACCCATATATACTAAAGCAGACCAACTTGCTTGCCCCAAGTAAGTACATTCGTGCGAGGCGTCATGTGACTTTTTACACACTGAAAGTCAGAACTTCTTAATTCAAAAACAACCCAATATATGTATATATATATGATATAATAACGCAAATAATGTGAGCAATGAAAAAAAAGATAAGACAGAGAGGTTCACTCTTGTATACATGTTATGAGATAATCGTTGAATTGGCGAGTTTAAGAATGTGTGTAAAGAAATAATTGATTTTAAAGCATGTAGATCATTTTATATTTAACGGTCACTCTTGTACGTACATCAAGATTTAGTGACGGAACTCTATATACGAGTATGTGCATCTAAATATATCTAAGGTAGATAGATGCAGCTTCATTGAATTATTATTTTTTATATGAATACCGCACAAGAGTCTCAACTGCTCCCAACCGTCTAGAGCCAGTGAGACTATGGCATCCCCAAATAGGGTATGTTGTGAGGCTGAAGGTAGTGGGGAGGGGAAGGAAATTGGGAAGAGGAAGGTTGAGAAGTACCTGGATATTCAGATCTGGTCACCAAACACGGCTAAAGCCAATTTAAGTAACGTTTCAATTCTGAATGGTGGTCTTTCACCAGGGCGATACTCTTTCTCTCTTACGATTCACGATGTAAACACCCGGAGAAAGTGATTTATCCCAAATTTGTATAGGTTGGGTAAAAATATGTAGCTCTCTCTCCGTATATATTGTTCGTCTGAGGCTGTATCAGGCCTGGAAGATTATTCTTCCCACGGTGTTAATTCAAATTATTTCTGACGAATATATTACTGTAATCTTAAATATTTTCCAAAAGAATCTTGGAAAGAAAATAATTCATGGCTTAGAAAAAAATAAAATTGAAAAATTACATGTCGTAAATTGACTTGTAAAAAGAAAAGTATTGTAATATGTTGTAAATATTCATTTTAATGGCTTTCTTTCTTTATAGTGCTTCTACATTATTTAATCTGTTGCCATGACCATTTTTATACAGAATATGAGAACCGGTGCTTTTATTGAAGGTTTGATTTAAGAGAAAAAGATTTCTACAAGGTGATTGGCGAATTCTGAATAACCGTTGTTATTCAAACAACTAAGATGACGACGATGCTTAGGGTAAGCGAAACCGGTCGGTAGTAAAAATTAAAATGAAATCTGTGGTCTTATACAAAGTAATCATTTCATTTTCATAAGATAAATGGTCATTGACCGTGAATAAATTAATTGAAGTGAAATTTCTTCCATAAAATAATAACAATAATAATTGGATGATTTATGTAGCGCCGTTTTCGTTACAGAGATATCACGCGATATAAAAGACGCGGAACTGATATTTGAATCGTAGAGTACACAGAGAGGTACCTATCCAAGGCAGTGCAGTCAGTTTTTGATGATTTTTGCAGGACTTGGCGGACCTGGGCGTGGCTAAGACCAGGGCTAGGGTATTTATACATACATTCATAGCACATGTCGACATAATGTTTTTGTTTATTCGTAAAACCACTTTTACACAGTATTTTTATCAACAAAAATATGGCATTAAAAAAGAAAAATTATATGAAAACTTAACAAGAGTCTCAACTGCTCCCAACCGTCTAGAGCCAGTGAGACTATGGCATCCCCAAGTAGGGTATGTTGTGAGGCTGAAGGTAGTAGGAAAAGGAAGGAGATAGGGAAGAGGAAGGTTGGGAAGTACCTGGCCATTCAGATCTGGTCACCAAACACGGCTAAAGCCATTTCAGGCAACGTTTCGATTCTGAATGGTGGTCTTTCACCAGGGCGATACTTAGAGTATCTATTACTCTGGAACGTGCCGCAAATATACTTTTTTTAATTATTTTCATAAAAATTAACTGTGTTATGACGCATATCAATTAAATAAAAGTAATTGGTACACGCCGGATTTGAATGCGCGACCTTTGAATTCGTAGTCGAGCGTCTTACCACTCGACCATGGAGGCCGTCAAACATATATAGCATATAACCTTAAAAGTCGTTTAGCCGTGTCCAGCTTAGTCGCATACCAAAACATGGGGGCGGAGTCCCCGGAGACGCGGGAGACCGAGATCATCCTTAACAGTACATCGAAGCGGTGTGTTATTTTTGTTCTCTTTCTCTCTCATGGTGTACGACGTAAAAACCCGGAGAAAGAGATTTATCGCAAGTTTGTATAGGTTGGGTAAAAAAATTAGCTCTCTCTCCATACATTGTTACTCCAAGGTTTGAATATATATCATTCTCTTCGCACTATTAGGTCTGGCAATTGAACACCTAATTCCTCTATTCTCACAAGATCAGACAAAATCATCGAACCCTTTTCAACTAAAAGGGTCTCTCGAGCCCTATAAGGCTGATTCACACCAACGTCCGGTTCCGCTCAGTGCAGATATTGTTCCGCAAGAAAACTTATTAATATGGTATGAATATCAATCAAGGAGTATGTGCCAAGACAAATTTGTGTGGCAGTATATCCTTCTGCCCACCCTTGTGATATTTAACTACTTATTTAGTTAAATAATTATTTTTAAGTGTAAAAATACTAACATCACAGATTTTTTTTAATCAAAAACCATTTTTTTATCACTAAATAATATTTTTATTAATTATTAATTATTAAAAATATTATTTAGTGATAAAAAAATGTTTTAAAAAAAAAAAAATCTGCGTTGTAAGTATTTTTACACTTCAAAATAATTATTTAACTAAATAAGTAGTTAAATATCACAAGGGTGGGCAGAAGGATATACTGCCACACAACTTTGTCTTGGCACATACTCCTTGATTGATGTTCATACCATAGCAATAAGTTTTCTTGCGGAACAATATTGGCACTGAGCGGAACCGGACGTTGGTGTGAATCAGGCTTTATACTATTTTTCCCACGGCCGCAGACGAAATAAAATCATGCAAGTGTGTGCTAGGCATGTGGGTATGCCCGGAGTGTGCAAAATTTTTCCCAACTTCTAGTAAAAATTTTGAAAATTTTTACTAGAAGTTGGAGAAAATATTTTTCTTGAACTGACAATAATTTTCAATGACCTGTCACAGTTGCGGTCGGCTTCATTTAAACGAGGCATTTCCCAAAATCGTTTTTTGAGTAAGTCGGCCTGTTCGATCCAGAAGCCGCGAATCGGTTTTGGAAAGACTTGAGTGAATTAAAATGGACTGTAAAACGATGTTCGATCCAGAAACCGCGAATCGGTTTTGTAAAGACTTGAATGAATTAAATGGACTGTAAAACGATGAGATAACTTTGTAAATTAACTTGATTGTATGTTGGGAGAATAGTAGGAGTTTGTGCCAATTTGCTCACCTGTTTCCGTGTCTGCTATTTGCGCCGACCAGTCTGCCCGACCGATGAATGTTGAGATGACGAGTCATCCTAGATGGATGCGAAACGAGGGCGCCATCCCTGGGTGGTCCCAGCGATGTGTATGCGAGTTCAGTGCGATAAAGTGACTGGTTAGCGGGATTCGAAATAATGCCGCTCTTGACGTCCTGGCTTGTGTTTCGGTGTCGAGGTGGGGGTCACCGGCTACAGGCTGCTCAATACACTTTTATCCGGCCATACAAATAGTGCATGACATTAGAACAAATTGACAAGGAATTAGGTAGGAAAGCTGGATAGAAGGCAACAGGTTAGAATCTAGCAAATTGTTGATTTTAGGATCCAACACGGCCAGTATATGAAGCAAGCTTAGAGAAAGAATATATGTCTCTCCTATATTCTTAGAACTATCAAAGACTTCGAATCGTTAAAAGTCATAAAAATATTCAAACTGTCATTAGTACGTAGTCTATTAGAATACAATTCTATAGTGTGGTCCCCATACTATCTGATCCACATAAACAATATTGAACGTGTACAGCGCAAATTTTTACGTTTCATAAACTTCAAACTACACATTCCAATTCAACACATGAATTACACATTCCTTTTAAACACACTCAAAATCCACACCCTAGAAAACAGAAGGAAAATAGCCGACTTAACTTTTCTGTTCGAAATAATTCAATCCGAATTCGACTGTTGTGAACTCCTGCACCTTGTCAACTTCAGAGTACCTCAGCGAGCAACTCAGCAAAATATGCTTTTCTGCAACAATAATGTCACTACCAACTACCACATACATGCACCCATTTCTCGCCTACATACACTCGGGAATGAATACAACTCAAATATTGATATCTTTTATATGAATTCGCCAAAAATTAAAAGACTTTTAAACGAAACATTCACTTATCATTAAAGTATTGGAACTATTATTAATTATTATTTTTTGTATTTTTATTTTTTTTTTACTATTCATTTCTCAAAACGTTTTACTGTATTATTTCATGTATATCCTTTTTAAACTGTACTCATGCACTTACTTATGTTAAATTACCATGTAAAAGCCCATCAGGGCGTTAATAATAAATAAATAAATAAATAAATAAATAATTAAATAAATAAATAAATAAATAAATAAATAAATAAATAAATGAAATAAATAAATAAATATAATAATAAAAATATTCAGGTCTCTCTGAGCTGAATATTTTTACCCGACCAATACAAATTTACGATAAATCATCTTCTACGGAATTTTACGTCGTTAACCGTGAGAGAGAAAGAGAAAAGACGAGTTGTCACATAATATCGCACCACTTTTATTTTATTAGGTACGAAAGTAGGTTTTCCGCCTCCCGCGTCTCGGGCAAGTCCGCCCACTACGTTTTGTTATGCAGCGTAACTCAACGGTTTTTGAGGTTATATACTATATTTTTGTTGGTAACAATACTGTGAAAAGTGGTTATACAAATTAACAAAACATTTTTTCGACATGTACTATGAAAAAAAAAAAAAAAAAAAAAAAAAGTTGGTTAAAACAAAAAATACCAACCTCTTAATACCATAACTGCTATATTTTTTTAAATTCTTAACTAACTTATCTGCTGTGATTTTAAAAAAAAAAAAAAATTAAAATGTTTTGCTTAATTTGAAATGTAACTCTTTATTAATTGTAATTATATACTGTTTATCTATTTATATTATTGCTATAGAGAACCTACTATTGATTTATATTAGTATACCCACGCACTGGCTTTTGCCTATGTGGGATTTTTTGTTATATCTACATTGTTCTTCCTTATTTTCTTTTTCTTTATTGTTTATAATATGTTTCTTTCTTTTTAATTAATGTTTTTACTTTGTAATCTTTTTTCTTTTCTAATTTAAAAAAAAAAATGTATGTGACAAAAAATCAAATAAAAAAAATAAAAATAAAAAATATATATATATGTAAAAAGGTGTGTCTACTCAGAGCAATAATATACGAGAGAGAGCGCTGCTGTAGTCAGTTTTGTTGAGTTTTGCCGGACTCGGCTAGACCTGGGCGTGGTTAGTAGTATTCGTAGCGCATGTCAACACAATGTTTTTGTTTATTCGTATAACCACTTTTTCACAGTATTGTTATAAACAAAAATAAAGCATATAACCTAAAAAACCGTTGATTTATGTCCATTTATGTCGCATGTCAAAACGTGTCGAGAGTGAGACGCAGGACACGAAGAACATCCTCACAATACTTTAAAGCGGTGTGATAATTTTGGAAAATCTGTTGTCTCTTTCTTTCTCACGGTATACGACGTAAAAACCCGGAGAAAGTAATTTATCTAAAATTTGTTTATGTTGGATAAAACAAATTAGCTCTCTCTCCATAGACATTCTTACTCCGAGGTTCCTTTGTTATAATGAAAATGGAATTCTATTGTTTTCTCATTGTTCTCTTATTCTATTCAAATTGTGTTCTCTTCTTAGAGTAACGTAGAGACCTAAAATTGCGAAATTTTGAAGCCGCTTTGTGACCAAGGATTGACCATTGTACTGTTATTGGGTTTATATCTGTTGTACAATAATAAAAAAATAAAAAAAAAATAAATATATATATTTTAAGCGGGAGTTTATTATATCGAAACAAATAATGCAAAAGATTGACTAAATATTGGTGTACGGTAACTAAGTTGTTTTGTAGGTTAGCATGTAAAATATTTGAGGTCAAACTAAAAAATACGAATTCTTGGATAAATACCTGTGGAAACTGATTTTTTTGGTCCTTTGTTACTTCAGTTGAAACCACCAACAACTGCACATATTACCAAATCGTTTTTTTTAAATATTGCACTAAATTCACTTAAGTAATTATATATTTTAAGCTTTTTGTTTGTCAATTCGACTGACATGTAAACTACTGTGAAGTTAGTAATATATTGAAAAAATAGCTACACGGCTTTAAGCACGCCCCAAATCATATGTTCTTAATAACAATTGTTTGTCTCTTTTTCTCATATGTCTATAGAAACGAGCATAAAGAGAGAGCTATATTTTGTGAGTATGAACGATTTGACTGATAATTAGGACGATCTCTCTATATTGTTACTCTAAGGTTCTCTTCTACACTATGTATTTTTTGTTAAGTTTGATTTTATACCCTGATGATGCTTAGGCTAAGCGAAACTGGTTGGTCATAAAATTTATAATCAAATCCGTGGTCTTATACAATGATATTGTTTCATTTCATTAAATATGACAAACCACAAAGTGATAGCTTCCTACGAAAACGTTTGGTTTTTTTAGTTCATCACACTATCTTAATATTCGAGCCTTATTCAACAGAAGCTTTCCGTCACCTAATTCCACGTGGCTTGGCACAGCCTTTACTCTCATCCGTTGCCTAGTAAGCCCTATTGACTTTTTGTAGATAGGCAGCATGAGAAGCACCATAGCAACAGAACAGACCACGCCAGAGAGAATGAACATAAAAGGAGACGAACACTATCTGTTGAGGGGATGAGGGGGTGGGAAAGATAGCAGAATCAATCTTGCGTAGGGGTTGAGAAAAAGGGGTTTCAAAGTTCAATAAAGCTGAGATTCTCACCTTTCAGATAAATACAAATGCCCCCCTTCCACCGAAGAGACGAACCCATAGAAAGGTTTCGCGGACGTGTCTGTATGCCTGTAGTAATCACGGTTTGAATAAAATATGACCTCTTGAATACTTTTTATTGGAACCATTTATTTATCTTATTTTAGTACATATAATAGGCATGATGCTCAAAACATATATAGAATATGAGTGGTTATTTAATTGGAATATTTAACAACGGTAAGTAATCAAGTAAAAGTTTATGAAAAATGCTAAAGTAAATGAATAACAAACAAAATTAAAACAATAATATTACACAAGGTAGAACATAAATTCATGGATTATTGGCACCTGTACTGAAGAGATGCCTATTAGCCGTTTGGTACTTGGTACTTCATATAACCAGTCAATTACTAAAGGGCATCATTACAATATCAGCTTGATATGATTGACAGATTTTTTTTTAAATTGATTTATTGTGTCAATAAAAATGTCTACTTCATTGTTTGAGCAGTGAATTGTGTTGTAGTTTCTTAAAGGTCTCGCCAAAGGAGAGAAATATCCCGTATTTGTGTGGAAGGCTTTAATATTAAAAATTGTTTATCCTCCTCGTTGATTTCTTATTGGTATGTTGATGTTAATTTGGGATAAAATATTTGGTGCATCAATTGATGAATTCACAATTTTGTGCAAAGTTAATATATCAGAAAGTTTACGTCTGGCTGTCAGAGAGTGAAGTTTGTAGTGCGAAATTCATTCATTGTACGTTCCAAATTGATCAGATAAGCCTTCGCGATATGCAATTATACGAGTTAATTTTCTTTGGATGGATTCAATTCTATAGTTATGCATCTCATAATTAGGAGACCAAATAGTGGATTTGAAATTATATAATATTAAAAGGTAAATCTTTAACTAAACGCGGTTTACTGCACAGTAGTGTGATGTAAATAGGAATCGAATAGTAAAACAAAAGTTGTAGTGGGTGCTTTTACAGAATAGCTCTTCTTTAACACCTCACCATGGGCATGGTCAAACTAAAAGACTCAGAGTCCAAACATGTGTTCTATGGAATAATACATGTTAAAAGGAATTTTAGAAAGCGATGTTAGGATATCATTTATGAGACAGAAAGACATTGAGGGATGCAATTAGGATACAATAGGAGATTGGTAAGAATATTTAGTGACATGGGTAAGCTGCAGATGTGTTAAACGGATTGGCACATTACAGAAGGGAGCTGTAAAATCAGTATAACCTACTATCAAATATACGAATCTATATCTGGGGTCAATGCTATAAGTGCACGTCGTCGTTGGAAAGGCAAAAAGGCCCAAGCGACACTTTGGTCACAAACGAGTTAAATATGCAGTTTCGACCGGTTTTATTTTCTGCATCGAATACACTGACTCTTGTTTGATTCTGAGGACTTTTGTAACTGTTCAGCCATTTAAAATATATTCATTAAATAAATTAAATAAAAAAACACACGTTGTTTAAATCCACTTTATTTTTGTATAAGTCAACCATTTTCGATTCTGCTGAATCTTCATCGGGACTTAAAAATAAATATGTTTTATAAAAATATTTAAATAGGATATTTTTAAGTCCCAATGAAGATTCAGCAGAATCGAAACTAGTTGACTTATACAAACATAAAGTAGAATTAAACAACGTGTGTTTTTTATTTAATTAATCATGTCAATCCACAAAGTGTTTGCTTATTCTGATAATAAAATATATTCACTATTCTCAAATATACCATAATCCAAAAGAGCATTTGCGAGCGTATTATCGTTAAAAGTATGGGTCCCTTTTGTAACTTCCAACTTTAACAAAGAAGAGAAAGGTGCTCTCTAAATCAAAATAAACGAATTTCAAACACGACAAACCCGATTCTATCCGCTAGAGCTTCCGGAAGGTCATTTTAAAAGTAAGTGGATCCTTGAGAACCACGAGTTTTCATGTCGTTATATCGTGTGCCTATTTAAAAGTAGACTTAACTAACTAACTAACTAACTAACCATCACGCCGTTGACCACGGACCGGCAGAGAGGATGGACCGCCATACAACTCTGTCTTGGCACACACTCCTTGCTTCATTTACATTCATACATCGTCTCATACATACTCTTCTGTTATTCTGACTCTTCACATGACCCGATTAAAGTATTTGATTTACTTGATCGTGCCATGTCTTTCTCGGGCGTCCTTGACTTCTTCTTCCATTCACTTTCGCATCATATATTCTTTTCACACTCCTTTCTTCGTTCATTCGCTCTACATGCCCAAACCATCTAAGCGTCCCTTTCTTGATCCTTTCCATTACGCTCATATCAGCGTTGCATTCTTTCCGGATATCCACATTTGTAATACGGTCATACATGGTTTTACCGCACATCCGTCTCAAAGATCTCATTTCCACAGCATTCAGTCTACTTTCATCCTTCCTCTGCCAGTTCCATGCCTCACTGCCATACATCAGGGTTGGTATAAGCACTCCATTGTGGACTGCTAGCTTCGCTTCTTTGGACAATTTCTTATTTGCCCCAACAGCGTTTAGTCCTCTATTAATGGAGTTTCCTGCATTCACCCTTCTTTCAATATCCTTATCAGCCTTTCCGTCTCTTGTAAACATACTTCCTCAATACACAAACTCATCCACTTGCTCCAAGTATTCATCATTCACAACTATTTTGCACGCTGTTCTCGTACTTTTTCTTTCAAAGTAGACTTAACAATGTTTTATTGCCGCTTCGGATCCAACAATACCCATATTCATTAAAGCTGTTTTTTGTACGTTGGATGCTGTTTTCTAATCCGTATACAGCATTCGAAGACCTTGTTAAGCGAGACTGAATGCACATGCGCCAATGTCAAATACGTTCTAGCTTTGTGAATACGGAATTAACTCTAAATTATAAACCTGCTGTTGACCTTGACGGCCTCCATGGTCGAGTGGTAAGACGCTCGACTACGAATCCAAAGGTCACGGGTTCAAACCCGGCGTGCACCAATAAATTTTATTCAATTAATATGTGAGCGTCCTGGAGTTGTGAAAAAACAAATCATGGATTTTATTCTCTGATCCATTTTTTTCAAAAGTAAATAATCGAAGAACACACAAAACGTGACTAACCTTTCCAGTTGTCAAAAACAAACCACTAATCTAAAATGACTGATAATGCTAACATATGATAAACATATGTGAACCAACATAACAAAAAAAAAAAAATCGAAAATCGAATGTACACAGCCCGCGAAAATTCAAAATTCACCTTTTCTTTTGAAAAGGCCCCGTATATTTAAGCCTTGGAGTAATAATGTATGGAGAGAGATCTAATTATTTTTACCCAACCTATACAAACTTGCGATAAATCACTTTCTCCGGGTTTTTACGTCGTACACCATGAGAGAGAAAGAGATGACAAATCTAACACACCGCTTCAATGTCCTGTAAGGATGAACTTGTTCTCCCGCGTCTTCTGGGACTCCGCCCCCATGTTTTGATATTCGACTAAACTTGACAACTAAACGGCTTTTTAGGATACATGCTATATACGAGTATGTTTGACGGCCTCCATGGTCGAGTGGTAAGACGCTCGACTACGAATCCAAAGGTCACGGGTTCAAACCCGGCGTGCGCCAATAAATTTTATTTAATTAATATGTGTCATAACACATTTAGTTCATATAAAAATAATAAAAAAAATATTTGCGGCACGTTCCAGAGTGGTAGATATTCTAAGTATCGCCCTGGTGAAAGACCACCATTCAGAATCGAAACGTTGTTGAAATGGCTTTAGCTGTGTTTGGTGACCAGATCTGAATATCCAGGTACTTCCCGACCTTCCTCTTCCTAATCTCCTTCCCCTCTCCATTACCTTCAGCCTCACAACATACCCTATTTGGGGATGCCATAGTCTTACTGGCTCTAGACGGTTGGGAGCAGTTGAGACTCTTGTGCGGTATTCATATAAAAAAAATAATAAGCCGGTAATAAATGGCACTGTAAAAAATATTGTTATTCTCATTTAAAAATTACAAATATAACACGGTGTTAGATGCGGGATTCAAACCCACGCTCCCTTTCAAACTTTCACTTCTAGGAATCATTTGTTCAGTGCCCCCTTTCGATAGTGCCAATCTGAACAAATCTTCATACGAGATTTTTCTCTCGACACAAAACTGTAAGCCGAAGTTGAAATACTGTAGTAATAAAAAACTGTTAGCGATTTCTGATTTGACTTACCTGTTTTTGCTTGCTACAAATAAACATCTCATTTACATAATTTAATAAACAAATTCTGAGAGTTATTGTCAAACATATTTACATACGCTTGGGGATAAAAAAAACGACACATGTTTGAGAAAAATAAGATGATGTAAATACTATTTTTTTTGTTTGTCATCCGTTAAAACATTGTAAATTCAGTACTGCCTTGGTAAAAAAAAATATTTAACTGAAGTCTAGAGAAATGATTGGTTTCTATTTATTTTTAAAAAGACAGACAAACACTATAGGGTTGCGAATAACCTGACAGTATTAGAAAAACTCCTACTGCCATCATAATAAGCGGAAAATGTTTGCTTGTGCAATGATGGATGCAAGCCTGGTAAAATGATCACACTCTAATTCATTTTAAAAATAAAGACAAACATTCCGGGGTAAAAAAATAACCTAATGATATTTAAAAAACTCCTACTGCCATCGTAATAAGCGGAAGATGTTGCTTGTGCAATGATGGAGCACCTAGTTGATAGATGAATTATTCAATTAAAGCCTGGCAAAATGATTATTCTCTATTTATTTAAAAAATAAAAACAAACGTTCTCGGATAAAAAATAGACTGACGATATTTAAAAAATTCTTACTGCTATCATAATAAGCGAAAATATTTGCTTGTGCAATGATGGAGCACATTGCTAGAAAATGACTCATTTAACTAAAACCTGGCAAAATGATTACTCTCTATTTATTTTAAAAAATAAAGACAAACATTCACGGGTAACGAATAACCTGACGATATTTAAAAAACTCTTACTGCCATCATAATAAGCGAAAGATGTTGCTTGTGCAATGATGGTGGACCTAGCTAGCAGAGGAATTGCGAACACAAGTATTGTAAAAAAATAATTCAACCAAATTCTGACGAAACAATTAGTTTCTATTTCTATTTTAAAGAATGACAAACATTCCCGGGTAACGAATAACCTGAAGATATTTTAAAAAACTTCTACTGCCATCATTAGAAACGGGAAATGTTTTTCGTCTATGTGCGACCGTGTTAATAATGTGGATATCCCTTGAAGTAACAATATATGGAGGGAGAGCTAATTATTTTTACCCAACCTACACAAACTTGCGAAAAATCACTTTCTCCGGGCTTTTACGGCGTACACCATGAGAGAAAAAGAGACAACAAATTTCTTGGCCCGCTTCTATATACCGTCATAATGATCATAAGGTGCTGGTTCCTTGAAGAAACACTGGCGGGAATCCGCCCACATTTTTTATTATGCCACTAAACTTGACACTACTAAATGGTTTTTTAGGTTATATGCTATATTTTTATTGATAAAAATACTGTGAAAAAGTGGCTATACAAATACACAAAAACATTATGTCGATATGTGATATGAATGGATGTATAAATACCGTAGCCTTAGTCTTAGCCACGCCCAACTGCGCCGAGTCATGTTAAAATCATCAAAAACAAGTCCAAAACTGACTTCACTGCCTTGGATAGATACTACTCTATGTACTCTAAGGGATATCCGGAAGGCTGATGATGGAAGCGTAGTAAATAGTTTTAAGCGTAGTAAGCGCATGGATGGTTTGGGCATTTTTTTTTATAGTGAATATCGCACTAGAGTCCCGACTGCTCCCAACCGTCTAGAGCCAGTGAGACTAAGGCATCCCCAATTAGGGTATGTTATCAGGATGAAGGTAGTGCGGAGAGGAAGGGGATGGGGAAGAGGAAGGTTGGGAAGTACCTGGTTATTCAGATCTGGTCACCGAATACGGCTAAAGACATTTCAAGTGGCGTTTCAATTCTGAATGGTGGTCTTTCATCAGGGCGAGTATCTACCACTCTGGAACGTGCCACAAATTGACTACATATTGTTTATGTAAATTAAATGTGTTATGACGCGAAAGTAAATGGAAGAAGAAGTCGAGGGCGCCCGAGGAAGACATGGCACGATCGAGTTAGTCAAATAATTAAATCGGGTCATGTGAAGAGTCAGAATAACAGAAGAGTATGTATGAGACGGTGTATGAATGTGAATGAAGCGAGGAGTGTACGCAAAGATAGAGTTATATGGCGGTCCGTCCTCTCTGCCTATCCCTGCGGAAAAACAGTATGATGGTTAGTTAGTTAGTTATGACCTTAGATTACATAGAGTGCTACCTATTCAAGGCAGTGTAGTAAGTTTTTGATGATTTATGCCGGACTTGGCTGATCTGGGCGTGGCTAGGACTAGGGCTTGTGTATTTATACATTCACTCATAGCGCATGTCGACATAATGTTTTTGTTTATTCGTAAAACCACTTTTTCACAGTATTGTTACCAACAAAAATATAGCATTTAACCTAAAAAACCGTTAAGTTTTGTCCAGTTTAGTCGTATAATAAAACATGTGGGTTGTGTTCCCGGAGACGCGGGAGACCAAGATCATCCTTACAGTACATAAAAGCGGTGTGCTATTTTCGTTGTCTCTCTCTATCTCATGGTGGACGACGTAAAAACCCTGAGAAAGTGATTTATCGCAAGTTTGTTTAGGTTTGGTAAAACGAATTAGCTCTCTCTTCATACATCGTTACTCCAAGATTATGGGCATGGTCGAACTTTAAAGTATCAGAGTCCAAACATGTGGTCTATGGAATAATACATGTTAAAATGAATTTAAGAAAGCGATGTTAGGATATAATTTACTACAGAAATTACTGACACATTGATAAATTTTTTTTCAAAAGTAAAAAATCGAAGAACACACAAAAACGTGACTAACCTTTCCAGTTGTCAAAAACAAACCACTAATCCAAAATGGCTGATAATGCTAACATATAATAAACATATGTGTACCAACATAACAAAACGAATAATCGAATGTACACAGCCCGCGAAAATTCAAAATTCACCTTTTCTTTTGAACAGGCCATGTCGCCTGAATAAATCAGTCCCCGTAAGTGTGGGTATGCAAGAATAATAAAAAAGCAGTCAAACCACCAAAAGATTACACAATGTGGGCATAAAACAGTTCTTCCAGTGTCCACCAGTGTCCAGTGTCAAGTATCCAGAATGTTACTAAAATATTTATCTTCGCCTCAGACCCGAGGGCCCTAAAAGTGACCCCACGAAATAGCCGAGAAGAACAGACGCAACAAAATAGTCTCCCGAGAATACGGCGCTATAAAACTGAGATGTTTTTTGTCTACCAAAAACTGGCGAGTTGAACATTTTGACAAAATACTTTCTCACAAGGGTTCTTCAACTTAGATGAATTAAATAATTAAACTAAGCCAACGTGGCATACCTGAGATTGACTACGTTTAGTCTCGCACAAACATTCGTTTGACAAACCAGCTGTCACCAGCTGCCACAAACGCATGGCTGTAAGCTCTTTTCTGAGATAAAATGCCTTTTTGTGCTTTTGACAAGTGTAAAAATCATTCTGGAACAAAAAACAAATCTCATGGATTTTCTTTTCATGCGAAGTACACACAAATCACTTGTTATTTCAATTAATACAATTATTCAATTAAGTGAGATGGCGAATGCAGAAATAAATAAGTGTGTAGAAGACAACCTAGCGATAGTACACGAGTACGTCGCATGCTACTTCACTCGTAAGTTCGTTAGGGAAGAGAAGGACGTGTAAGTATCGATTCACACCAACGTCCGGATCCGCTCAGTGACGATATTGTTCCGCAAGAGAGCTTATTGATATGGTATGAATATCTATCAAGGAGTATGTGCCAAGACAAAGTTGTGTGGCAGTATATCCTTCTGCCCACCTTTGTGATATTTGACTACTTAGTTAGTTAAATAATTATTTGAAGTGTAAAAATACTTACATCGCAGATTATTTTTTTTTAAAACCATTTTTTTATCACTAAATATTATTTTTAATAATTATTAATTAATAAAAATATTATTTAGTGATAAAAAAATGATTTTTAATTAAAAAAAATCTGCGATGTAAGTATTTTTCCACTTCAAAATAATTATTTAACTAACTAAGTAGTTAAATATCACAAGGGTGGGCAGAAGGATATACTGCCACACAAATTTGTCTTGGTACATACTCCTTGATTGATATTCATACCATATCAATAAGCTTCTTGCGGAACAATATCGTCACTGAGCGGATCCGGACGTTGGTGTGAATTTAGCTTAACGCGGAGAATGTAACGCGGGACGTTCATATAGCGATCTCATTCATACTCACATATTCTGCTTGGTATGGCTATCCTTTTCATGCGTTATGAGTTTTCAAACAGATATCAGAGCGTGCCAAATTTATCGTTCAATTTGTATGAATATGACGTGTCTTGTATTTTATGTCTATGTTCTACAATGAATTTACAACAATTCAAAGGTTTTCCTTAATTCAAAATATTGTTGTTTTATGTATTTAATGATTGGATAATTTGTAAATTTAAATGCATTACATTTACACAAAACTTCACTTACTAACTAACTAACCATTACGCCGTTAAGCCTAAGAGGTAGGCAGAGATGACGGACCGCCATTCAAATCTGTCTTGGCACACACTTCTTGCTCTATTCACACTCATACATCGTCTCATACATACTCTTCTGTTATTCTCACTCAAGTATTTGATTTACTTGATCGTGCCATGTCTTCCTCGGGAGTTCCCCTTCCATTGACTTTCGCGTCATATATTCTGTTCACACTCCTCTTTTATTTCATTCACTCCACACGCCTAAACCTTACAAGTGTCCATTTCTTGATCTTATTCTTATAAACACCCTTACATCGGCCTTTCATTCTTTCAGGATATACACATTTTTAACACGGTCATACATGGTATTACCGGACGTAAGCCTCAGGGATCTCATTTCCACAGCATTCAGTCTACTTTCATCCTTCCTTTGCCAGTTCCGTGCCTCACTGCCATACGTCAGGGTTGATATTAGCACTCCGTTGTGGACTGCTAGCTTAACTTCTTTGGACATATTTTTATTTGCGCCAACAGCGTTCAGTCCTCCATTAATGGAGTTTTCTGCATTCACCCTTCTTTCAAACACTTTTACTATGGACTTACTAACGTGTATCAGTAGCTTATTTTGCACACATACTTGGTTCATCTTAGACACGAGAGTCGGTAGATCTTCCATACTGTCACTGATAAGCACGGCATCATCAGCAAACAATAGGCAATATACTTTCAAATTGTTCGTTTTCCCTAACTTAACCTAACCTAACCTCAATTAACCTAACCTAAATAAAAGTTCAAACTTTCAAACTACGGGATCACAGAAGACAGGAAAAAATCTAAATACAGGGAAAAGCAATACAAATATATATAGAATATCTTGAAAAAATTAACAAAATAATAAAAATAAATTAATATACGTATGGACAATGTAACACAGTAGGATAAATACATAATAATTATGGAAAACAGCAGTCGACTCTTAGATCAGCAACGTCATCGGCTACCGCAAGGCTGATAGAACCCAAACGCAATCCAAATACTAAGTTTGGAGATCGCGCTGCAGGAGTATCGGGGCCGAAGTCTTGGAGTAAACTCCCTCCGGAACTAAGATGTATAACGAGCCCAGCAGAATGTCGGTCCAAACTGGAAACTTACCTTTTCAGACTCTCGTATCCTTAAATCCATTAAAAGAATCTCAACATAATCTGTCTCTCGACGAATCACCTTTAGATATACAAATTTTAACCAAATCCTGTACTGCACGACAAATTCAGAAAGTTTTTTTTTTTAATTTCGCTCCCATGCCCTAAATCGGAAAAAATAAACCATAATTTTGAGTTAAAAGTGTGTCTATCTGATAGGACCTGCCAGGCAAGTATGTTCCTGTATATTTTCTTATTTAAACTTGGAATTAATATGTAACAATAAAAAATAAGATCTGTACAGCGCCCTTGAGGTAATTTTTCACAAAAACAGCGCTGTACAAGTCATCCAAATATCATTATTATCATTAACAAAACGTAACCCTAACCCAACCTTACCAGAATTGGCATTCATTATTCTATTCAGTTGAGAGATAGTTTGTTTATTCTATATCTTTATTAATTATTTGTTGAATCACATACGAAGTTTGACTACCATAAAACCACGGCCATTCGCCTAATTTTGACATAAAATAATTTGCTTATTTGACCACATTTTTACTCTTTCGTTATTTCCCCTCATGTTTACTTTATATTCTCTTCTCTTTGTTCTTGTGTCCTCATCTGCTTGTCTGCATTTTTTTTCCTTTCTTCTTCTGTTATTTTCTTTTATCTGTATCTTTTGACTTTCCTTTTTTATTATTCTTCTATTTCGTATCTCTTTTTTTATTGTGTATCTTTTAATTGAGTTTTTTATGGTTGGATTTTTTTCGCTAACACGTAAACAATGTGTACAAACCGAGTATAATAACAAGCAAATATTGTTAGTTTACAAAAGTCTTTTGAAATTGAGTTACTTACCTAATAAAGTTAAAACAAAAATATCTTCAAAATATAACATCATAAAAACAACCAATAAAATTAAGGTTATCAAACTGCTGATTCCGTAGGCATTGAAACACGCCAAACACGCGCTTAACATTTATACACGCTCCACATTATTTGCGTGGGAACGGGTCGCTTTTACGACTCGTAAATGTTCTGTGCTGTGGCCTCCCACCTCCCACCTCTGACAAAAGAGAACACCAGAAAAAAACCTTCTCTCATAGCTGTAAGATATTTATGGGAGGTTTAACGTTACTATTTAACGATACAACTTTTGCTTTGATGAATTACGATAATGTTTTTAAATTATTAGACTGTTTTACTAATTTATACAACAGTTAAATGTAAATTTAATATTTAAACGATTTTTATCAAACCTTACCTTAACTATGATGTGTAATGACTACACATTGCTTCTAATAAATTTAATATCTCTATAACCATCACAAATACTGGCTTCAGATCTTAGGTATTCTTCCATAATACATACATTAACGCATTGGATGAAAAAATGTGTTTTTATTAATGGGCACAAACGAGATACCCTGTGATGATCGGGAATAAATTCAATTTTTACATGTGTAATGATTACACAGCACCGGAACGCGAAGAATGATTTGGCACAGTAAGAGAAGGTTAACTTTAGTAGGTATTATGCTATCTAATTAAATTATTTTCACTAAAAAATATGGTCATTTTATGCCATGCTGAAAGAAAAAAGAATTTCTTAGATCGTAGTCAAATTATTTATTGTTTATTTTTTAACAATCTGGAGCCAGTGGGAATAAAGCATCCCCAATTGGGGTATTTTGTGAGGCAAAATGTAATGGGGAAGGGAAGAAGATGGGAAAGAAAGGTTGGCAAGAACCTGGCTATTCAAATCTGGGCACCAAACACGGCTTAAGCCATTTCAAGCTAAGTTTCGATTTGGAATGGTGATCTTTCACCAGGGCGATACTAAGAGTATCTACCACTCTCGAACGCACCGCAAAATATTTGTACATTTCTTTATTTGATTTAATGTGAAATGACAGATATTAACTTAATACAATTTATTTACGCACTCCGGGATTTGAACCCGCGACCTAAAACTTCAAACGTCACAAAATTACGAGCGAAGTTTGTTTCCAGCTTCAAATGAATTCGAAAAATAGTAGACTGTAAACGTAAACTAATCCACTTCATGGAATTGTCTAATTATAGATTGTGGATAGAATTATTGAATTAAGAAAATAAAAATGGGAAACCATTCACTCACTAATGAAGAAGAACAATTTTATCACCGAAACAATTCACGAAGCACCACACTTATTTTATATTTTCAAAATATAAAATATTATTTTAACAAAATAGAGAAACGAACGAGCCTCCACGTTTTTTCAAACAAAAACTCCTCTGTTTGATTGTCGACTGTTTCAAATTGTTGCCGTTTTATTCAAAACGGCGATAATGTGAAATGGTCGAGTATGTAAAGATTTGGATGAAAAACACGAAGGTAGCAAAATTATCACTTCAAAAACCAATAGATGACAAATATATTTTTTTAAGGATATCCTGTGAAAAGCGGACAACGCTGAGTACAAAACCACTTTGCCCACAAATAGAACCTTACCGATAAAAACGGAGAATTACCTTCGCCCATTTTTTGATGGGGCATTTTTGTCGTATTTTGACGTACACCACTCCTCTACCTCCTCGTCCTAACTCACTGAAAATATGAGCCGGTAGAAACGTGCTGTGGGCGTGTCAGTGTGCCGGAAGTAAGCTGAATTCTCGCACACTTTTGCGGAAAACGATCACACATTTTCGAGGATAAGAATTCTTTCAACAGCCGAAAATTTAAGACCTACGAGTATAGAAAGCTTGTGTGAATTTGGAGACATTATCTTTCATTCAAATTGGTAGGGTTTACACTTAGAAGAATTTCCTGTCTAGTGTCCTAACCTTGGACTAAGAAGATACTCGTATATAGAGAGAGCGAAATATTTTTACCCAACCAATACAAACTTACGATAAATCACTTCCATCTGGGTTTTGACGTCGTATTCCATGAGAGAGAAAGAGACAAGAAAAGTCTTCACAAAATATTGCAGCACTTTGATTTTGAGGTTATTTCCTATATTTGTGTTTATTAAAAAAACTTACAACGGTTATACAAATAAATCAAACATGATGGTGATATGTACCATGCGTGAATGTTCAAATAAGACTTGATAAAGATTATAAAACATCACTTTTCCGAGATATTTCAACAGTTTTTAATATTTTTAAACGAACTTTTGAATTTTCCTAATATTAATCTTATAAAGACATTAAATCAACAAAAAGCTTCCAGCATTATTTAGGCAAGCCTTCTGTTATAAGTGTTTGTGTGATATTTTGACTTTATAAATCGTTTTAATGGTGTATTGATATTTTTTTTGTTCAATATATTCAAAATTTCCAGGAAATCTACATTTACAATATACAACTTTATTAGTGCTCCACATTTTTATAACTGTTTAACGATTCTTTTCTTGTGTAACGACAAAGAACAAAACAGGTTTCAAATTCTTCAAAATAGAGCAATGAGAATTATACTTAGGCGAAATAGATACTCAAAAGTAACTAAAATGTCAGAGGAACTAAATTGGCTGACAGTAAAATAGATGCTGACATTAAACACATTGATGTTTATACATAAAATGAAGAACAACTTGTTACCATAATATATATTTGACAAAATTATCTACAATGTTGATACTCACAAAGATAATACAAGGGCATGCAAAGAAGTTAGACTACCAGAAAAGAATAAAGTCAACACACAAAATAGCTTACTATATAAAGGGTTGAAATCTTATAATGCTCTGCCGGAAACCATCAAAATTAGGCCTGTCAAGAAATTCAAAAAAGCCTGCAAAAATTATTTTTAATGCATATAAATCAAAATTATAATTAGTATAAAAGTTAAAATATTATAAATTCAAAATGAAAATGAAATAATTAGCAACTTGAAAACTTAAATGTACAAAGAAACTAAAATAAAATAAATAATTAATTGTTTCTTAAAAATGTTCAAATTCCGTGTGGGCGGTAAAAAATAGGCTAACTGACATACTTTAATACATCTTTGTTTATTTCTATTGAGTCAGTATAAAGTCAACCGACCTGACAACACTGTTTTGCAAACGTACCTCTCCATATATTCTTACTTCAAGGTCCTAACCCAACCTTGGAGTAACGTAGAGACCTAACATTGCGAAATTTTGAAGCCGCTTTTTGACCAAGGATTGACCAAAGGAGGTATGACGTATATGCTTCCAGCCAATCGGATGCGAAGAAAACCGTAAAGATAAACATTATTCCGTCTTTATCTGTTCGCGAACAATTTTGAGTTGCTACATGAGAAAGAAAGAGACATGGATACGTTCAGATGTTGGACTAATCAGGGAATCCCAATTCTAACAAATTTACGTCAGAATCCCGTGTAACTCTCGAGGTAAAACATAATGAGAATGCATTCAAACTCATTTTAAACGGGAGTTTATTATATCGAAACAAATAATGCAAAGATTGACTACATATTGGTGTAGGTAACTAGTTGTTTTGTAGGTCAGCATGTAAAATATTTGAGGTCAAACTAAAAAATACGAATTCTTGGATAAATACCTGTGGAAACTGATTTTTTTGGTCCTTTGTTACTTCAGTTGAAACAACCAACAACTGCACATATAAGCATATCGTTTTTTTAAATATTGCACTAAATTCACTTAAGTAATTATATATTTTAAGCTTTTTGTCTGTCAATTCGACTGACAAGTAAACATTGTAAACTACTGTGAAGTTAGTAATATATTGAAAAAATGGCTACACGGTTTTAAGCACGCCCCAAATCATATGTTCTTAATAACAATTGTTTGTCTCTTTTTCTCATATGTATATAGAAACGAGCATAAAGAGAGAGCTATATTTTGCGAGTATGAACGATTTGACTGATAATAAGGACGATATCTCTATATTGTTACTCTAAGAACCCAACCCCAAAGATTATCTTGTCAGTGGCTTTTTGTGTCGTTTCAAACATCCATCAAATTTGTATTGTCTATCCTTTGGGATATGAAGAAGTGTTGCGTTTAGTTCTTCCTCTTTAGACAACGTTTTAGATAGCAAAAAATAAGAATGAGCAAATAATTCGGATAATAATCTGAAAGTATGTTGCCTATTGTATGTTGATGATGCGGTGTTGATTTCTGAAAGTTTGGAAGATCTACAGTTTCTCGTGTCTAGAATGAACCAAGTATAATATTTGGACGATTTGTATAACGCCGTTTTTATGAAAAATCACCTCAAGGGCGCTGTACAGATCTTACTTTCTATCATTACATATTAATTCCTAGTTTAGATAAGAAAATATACAGGAACATACTTACCTGGCAGGTCCCATCAGGTAGACACAATTATTAACTTAAAATTATGATCATTATTTTTAAAAAAAAATTTTTTTACGATTTATGGCATGGGAGCGAAATTAAAAGAATGGACTTTCTGAATTTGTCATACAGTACAGAAATTTTAAAGAAGTGATTTGTGAAATATCCTACTTATTTGGCGAAAAATAACAAGAAATACTAAAACACGTCAGGCAGCTGCGAAAGCGCCACGACATATCTAACAGGTTATATGCGCAGGCAAAAAGAAGAACTGACGAACAAATAAAAAATATGTATGCAGAATGACTTGATAATGAATGTAAGTAAGTCCAAAGTCATGGTGTTTGCAAGAGAAAGTACGAGAACAGCGTGAAATATAGTTGTGAAAGATGAATACTTGGAGCCAGTGGATGAGTTTGTGTATTTACGAAGCATGTTTACGAGAGATGGAAAGGCTGATGAGAATATTGAAAGTAGGGTGAATGCAGGACACTCCATTCATGGAGGACTAAACGCTGTTGGCGCAAGTAAAAAAAATGTCCAAATAAGCGAGGCGAGCGAGCAGTCTACAATAGAGTGTTGGTACCAAATATGATGTATGGCAGTGAGGCGTGGGACTGGCAGAGGAAGGATGAAAGTAGACTGAATGCTGTGGAAATGAGATCCTCGAGGCGTGTGAGCGGTAAAACAATGTATGACCGTGTTAAAAATGTGGATATCCGGTAAGAATGCAAGGCCAATGTAAGCGTAATGAATAGGATCAAAAAAGGGACGCTTTGAAGATTTGGGCGTGTAGATCGAATGAAGAAAGAAAGGAGTGTGAAAAGAATATGTGATGTGAAGGGAATGGAAGAAAAAGTCGGGGACGCCCGAAGAAGACATAGCACGATCAAGTGAATCAAATACTTGAATCGGGCTATGCGAAGAGTCAGAATAACAGAAGAGTATGTATGATACGATGTATGAATGTGAATGAAGCAAGGAGTGTATACCAAGACAGAGTTGTATGGCGGTCCATTCTCTTTTCCTACCCTTGCTGGGAAACGGCGCGACGGTTAGTTAGTTTACGTTAGGCACGTCCCAGAATGGTAGATACTATCGTAATATAAGTATCGCCCTGGTGAATGACCACTATTCAGAAGCAAAACGTTGCTTGAAGTGGCTTTAACCGTGTTTGATAACTAGATCTGAATAGCCAGGTACTTGTTAACCTAGCCAGGTTCCCTTTCCTATCTTCTTCCCTTCCTAAATTCCTTTAACCTCGACAAAATACCCCAATTGGGGATGCTATGGTATATTCGGTTATATATATACAAACAGAGGGAGAACACAATACAAAATAAAATAAGAGAACAGTGGAAAACTTAAGCATTACATCTTAAATCGTTACAAAGAAACAGAGAGAAAGAGACAGATAACATGAATTGAAAGAAGCAAATCGTCAACTGAGAAGGTGATAAAGTGCAGGAAATTTACCTAATATTGGACTGCTGGACAAATTTAACTGACATAAGTTTTACTATGTCATAAAAAATGAAATAAAATATGTGGTCTTATACATAGTTATTTTTTCATTTAATTTAATATGTCAAACCATAAAATAATTGCCGCCCACGAAAATGTTTTTTTCTTTTAATTGCAAAATTATACAAAATACGAGTATTCTTCATTGAGCAATTGCGACTGTTTCATCATTTCTGTTTTGTCTTTTGTCAAATGTTGTTTACCCCTAGCCGTAATGTAGCCAAAAACATACATCAACCCCCCGTCTACGTGACCCAGAATCTTTTTATAATTAGTTATTTGTTTTCGGGGGGTGTTTTTGATTAAATACTAATGGATATTAGTTAAAACAATATATCATGCAAAAGTGAATGGAAGAAGAAATCGAAGACGCCCGAGAAAGACATGGCACGATCAAGTAAATCAAATACTTGAATCGGGTCATGTGAAGCGTAGAATAACAGAAGAGTATGTATGAGACGATGTGTGAATGTGAACGAAGCGAGGAGTGTGCCATGGTCAGACACGGTCGAGTGGTAAGACGCTCGACTACGATTCCAAAGGTCGCGGGTTCGAACCCGGCGTGCGCCAATAAATTTTATTTAATTAATACGTGTCGTAACACATTTTATTAATATAAAATAATGTAAGGTTTATTTTCGGCACGCTCTAGGGTGGAAGATATTCTTAGTGTCGCCCTGTTGAAAGACCACCATTCAGAATCGAAACGTTGCTTTAAAATGGCATTAGCCGTGGTTGGTGACCAGATCTGAATAGTCAGGTACTTCCCGACCTTCCTCTTTACCATGTCTTTCCCCTCCCCACTACCTTTAGCCTCACAACATACCCCAAATTGGGGATGCCATAGTCTCACTGGCTCTAGACGGTTAAGAGGATT
Source organism: Drusus annulatus (assembly GCA_022651775.1). Lineage (NCBI taxonomy): Eukaryota > Metazoa > Arthropoda > Insecta > Trichoptera > Limnephilidae > Drusus > Drusus annulatus. Next base: position 935,241 of record JAGWCC010000367.1, on the reverse strand, counting down.
TTTTTACAGTGAATACCGCACCAAAGTCCCAACTGTCTGTCTGAAGTCAGTGAGACCATGGACCAATTGGGGTATGTTGTGAGGCTGAAGGTAGTGAGGCGGGGAAGATGACGGGGAAGAGAAAGTTTTGGAAGTACCTGGCTATTCAGATCTGGTCACTAAACACAGCCAAAGCCATTTCAAGTGACGTTGAATCATCTACCTCTCTGGAACGTGCCGCAAATATACAATATATTATTTTTATTGGGAACCTCTGGTCTAGAGCCAGAGTGAGACTACGGCATCCCCAAATAGATTATATTGTGAGGCTGAAGGTAGTGAGGAAGGAAAGGAGATTAGGAAGAGGAAGGTTGGGAAATACCTGGCTATGCAGATCTGGTCACCAAACACGGCTGAAGCCATTTCAAGCAACGTTTCGATTCTGAATGGTGGTCTTTTACCAGGGCGATAGAGTATCTACCACTCTGAAACGTGCCACAAATATACTTTTTATTAATTTTATATGAATTAAGTGTGTTATGACACATATCAATTAGACAAAAGTTGTTGGTTTGAACTGGCGACCTTTGGGTTCATAGCAGAGCGTCTTACCACTCGACCATTGAGACCGTGTATGTATATATTATATATTATTTTCTCCTTGTTAATTAGTCTTATTAGCTTCATTAACTTGGTATGAAGCGCACAAGCGTGAAATATCACAAAACTACGCCATATAAGTTCACTGTTATTATTATTGTCACCTGCTTACCGCTGTCGGATTTTAAAGAAATAATTTGTTTGGTTCTTACCTTCTTGTTTTTCATCCAGTTCCTTCCTTATCCAACCATTTCACTATATTCGATTTTTGTATTCAACAACACCAAATTTTAAGTGACAATCAAGAAACAGAAAAAGAGTTTTGTGAAAAAACGTGTTCGTTCTTTGGTGTCTCGTTTGGTCGTACGGTTTGTTCTTAGTCTTCAAATAATATTAAACTGAGTGTGTTTTTGTTGTAATGTTTTTTTTCAATAATACAATGTGTAAGAATAATGAAGAACTTAAACATGAACTTCATCGGTGATTGAATTGGTTTCCTTACTACCTTCATTCCACAATCTCTCCACATCCATCAAGGAGTATAGTTTATCGTTTTACAGTCCTCGATTTTCCAAATTCATCTGAAGCTGAAAACATTCACTGTTTTATTGTGAACTTAGAGTGTGATACGATACGTGTACCACAAAGGGTAAATTTAAGGCTTAATTAAGTACTGCTCTGAAACCGGAAGGTCTGAAATCGGAATGCAAAACACATTAAACACATTACTACACAAAGAGCGGCAGTGCGGCAATAAGGTATTGTTTACCTCGTGACGTGTCCATTCTTACCGCTGTACCTACTCAGTGGGGGGATGGGACAGGGAGGTTCTTGCAAAGGGAGAGAGTGCTACGTGATAAGGGAACGTGTAACGTCACCAAAGGGATAGAAAAATCATTATTTTCTTTAAATAAAACATACATTTCCGAGTTAAGAATAACCTGAAAATATTTGAATCCCTTATTCTACCATCATTATAAATGGAAAATGTTGTTTGTGCAATGATGGAGGAATAATACAGAAGAGGAATTGAAACCTCGATAAATTCTTCCAACCGTTCCTTTGTTCGTTCCTTTAATGTTTTTTTGGGCAAGGAACTGGTTCCAGTTCTTGTCACTTTCAAATCTCTACCGACTTGTACTTTTGTTTTGGCGAGGAACTTTTGTCGGCTTGCTCCTATTTTTCGAAAAAATCTCAAAGAACCGGTTCCAAAAAGAACTGGACAAATAACCGGTTCCTCGCCAAATCAAATTCAAATCTCCTTTTGGCGAATTGGACTTCAATTGAAGTGTTCACTGCGAAGGGTTCATTTTAAAGAAATAACAGTTCGTGAAGCATTCACAAAATATTGAAGCTTTTCCCAACGCTAGTTGGAGAATACCTGGTTATTCAAATCTACACGGCTAAGGCTATTTAAAGCAACGTCTCGATTCTGAATGGTGGTATTTCACCAGGGCGATACTTAGAGTATCTACCACCCTGAAAAGTGCCGCAAACATGCCTAATATTATTTTATATTAATCAAGTCAAATCAGTCGGTAGCTGAGTGAACAAACGAGTCGAATTCCCAACCGGGCGTCGTGAGTTTAATTCCTCTGCTGGCTAATAATAATGTTAATAATATTTGGATAATTTGTAGAGCGCCGTTTCTGTGAAAAATCACCTCAAGGGCGCTGTACAAATCTTAATTTCTACTTAATATTAATTCTTAGTTTATATAAATATACAGCAACACACTTACCTGGTAGGTCACTTCTGGCAGGACACAATCACCATATCATAATAACTTAAAATTTAGAATAACGTAGATTTTTATTTTTGTTTTATTTTTATTTCTTTTTTTATTTCTTTTTTTATATCTTTATTATTATTTTTTCATTTTTAGGGCATGAGAGCAAATTTAAAATAAAGTATATCGGACGTATTTTTAATTTTTCGTAGTGAGGAACAGATAATGGTGATAATCTTCTAATGAATTTAAGGAATGAGAGTTTTCTTGGTTCTATTGGGCTTGTTACATCTTGATTGTGGATATGATTTTCTGAAAAAATGAGTTTTTGAGTTTGGCTCTGAACTCTGTTGAGTCTTTTAAGTCCTCTATCATTGCACAAGCAACATCTTCCGCTTATTATGATGGCAGTAGGAGTTTTTCTAATATCGAATGGAATGTTGGTCTTTCTTTGAAAAAAATAAATACTAAAAAACACATGTAATTATAATATTTTCGTAGTAATCTTTTTGCTCTAACATATTCAAAGAAATGAAAAACTAACTTTGTGTTACCACAAAGACCACGGATATAAGTAAATTTGTCCAGTAGTCCAATATTAGGTATATTTCCTGTAAACTCATATTTCTTATAAAATTTATCATTATTCTCTAATCACTTTCTGAGTTGACGTTTTGTCTCTTTCAATTAATGTTATCTGTCTCTTTCTCTCTCTTCGCTTGTTTTAATTTTTTTATGTTATTCTATTGTTTTCTCACTGTTCTCTTATTTTATTTTTAATTGCGTTCTCCCTCTGTATGTATACCATATATATAACCGAATATAGCATCCCCAATTGGGGTATTTTGTGATGTTGAAGGTAGCGGGGAAGGGAAAGGGGATGAAAAAGGAAGAATGACAAGTACCTAGCTATTCAGATCTGGTTATCAAACACGGTTAAAGCCACTTCAAGCAACGCGTTGCTTCTGAATTTTGGTCTTTCACGAGGGCGATACTTAGAGTATCTACCAATCTGGAACGCGCCTAACGTGAACTAACTAACCATCGCGCCGTTTCCCCACAAGGGTAGTCCGAGAGGACAAACCGCCATGAAACTCTGTCTCGGCACACACTCCCTGCTTCATTCACATTCAAACATCGTCTCATACATACTCTTCTGTTATTCTGACTCTTTGCATGGCCCGATTCAAGTATTTGATTAACTTGATCGTGCCATGTCTTCTTCGGGCGTCCTCTGACTTTTTCTTCCATTCCCCTTTACATCATATATTATTTTCACACTCCTTTCTCCGTTCATTTCGCTCTACTCGCCCAAACCATCCAAGCGTCCCTTTCTTGATCCCATTCATCCATATTGTTTTCTCATCGTTTTGTTATTTTATTTTATATTTTGTTCTTCCTGTGCATGTATGTATAACCGCACACTTTGTGTTTGATTTTGTACCCTGATGATGCTTAGACCAAGCAGAACCAATCGGTCATAAAAATTAAAATAATATCCGTGGTCTTATACAAAGTCAGTTTTTAATATCCTTTCATATATTTTTTAGATACAATTTATTTGCGCCCGCCATGTTTTGAACACGCAACCTATGGATTCGTAGGCGAGCGTTTTAAAGCACTCAACCACGAAGGTTGTCGAGCCATTTTTGTTTATAATATTATTACGGAGAACAAACTTGAATTAACAGCAATTAAAATAGATAGGTGATTTGTTTTTTTCTTACATTAAATAAATTAAAATGAAAATGAGAGAGAGCTGTATTGGTATATACTTAGAGGTACAATGTATGGAGAGAGAGCTAATGATTTTTACCCAGCCCTATACAAACTTGCGATAAATCACTTTCTCCAGGTTTTTACGTCGTACACCGTGAGAGAGAAAGAGACAACAAACATAATACACCGCTTCTATGTACTGTCGCGATGATCTTGGGCTCCTGGATCACCGCGGGACTCCGCCCACATTTTTTACTATGCCACTTAACTCGACACAACTAAACGGTTTATTAGGTTAGATGCTATATTTTGTTGATGACAATACTGTGAAAAAGTGGTTATACGAATAAACAAAAATATTATGTCGAAATGTGCTATGAATGGACGTATAAATACCCTAGCCTTAGTCTCAGCCACGCCCAGGTCCGTCGAGTCAGGTAAAAAGCGTCTAAAACTGACTACACTGCCTTGGATAGATACCACTCAAACAACATATAATACATAATACTTTAACGATGATTTACAAGCATAAAAATAACATGCTCCCTAAATATCTGCTAAATAATATTATTAATATAATGTATATTCACAATTATCCTACGAGAAGTTGCCATGATTTTAGGCTTCCCAAAACGAAACTTGTCCGTACTCAAAACAGCGTGTTTTACAAAGGCCAAAATCTTTTTAATAGTCTTCCGAATGCCTTAAAAGAAGCCTCGAGTCTTGGCACTTTTCGAAGGATTTGTGCTGAATATGTAAAAAAAAAAAACCTATGATAATATGCTTTGTTCTCTAATTGTGAAATATAAAAATGTTTTTTTCTTACTAGATGTGTGAAAAAAATATTTGCATACATCTAAATAAAAATACAAAAACAAACACACAAACATACTCTATGTACTCTAACGGTAAATATACATAAATATAGTTGTATATATATTTCATTTTTACAAAGAATTCCTATTTATCGTTTTTCTAAAAAGGGTTTTAAAGTAACATAAAATGAGCCCAAGAATAAATTTTACCAAGAAAAGGAAAAACATAGTATTTTTATGGTTTATTTATTCCTCGCCTTCGCCTTTCAGGAGAAAATTTGACACCCCTGTAGCAGGGCCTTCTTTACGACGCTCCTGTGTGTGATACAGAGCTATTTGCAGGTGGCACGTGTAACGCCCGGGCAACGCCGGGTAAAATATGCGACCCGGAGTGTTTGGGACTGGCCCAGAGAGCTCTAACTTAACATTAAAGTTTAGTTTAAATAAAAAAGATAAGATTACAAAAATAAGAACATTAAGTAAAAAGAAATGAACAGTATGATGAACAATAAAAAAAGTGTTAACTATGAAAACTGGCGTTTCCCAATATTCCCATATATCGCAAGATCTTAAGAACCTTCGTTGGCCTGTAGGATATTTTACAAATTACTTCTTTAAAATTACACTAAAATTACCGTTGTTGTGTATAGATTAAGTGAATAAACTCTAAATAATTTTAAAGTGACTAGTTTCGACGTAATTTCGATTTTTAAGAAAATATTTTAATCTTCAAATATCAGTTTTTAAATGCAGTGCCACAGCCCGAAAATGGTCACATGCCATTTGATGACCATTGGCCACATGTTTCGTCCCTTCGACCGCCGGCCCGGTAACCGGCAGGGGGCGGGGGAGTGCCGATCTCGACCGACTGTTCCCGAACCCGAGCGATGTTTTCAACAAATGTTTTTTTTTCTTACTGAGAAAGGCGGCCTTTTTTGTCAATTCAATACAATCATCATTACAATAATTTTTATTTGTTCGTTAGTTCTTCTTTTTGCCTGCGCATATAACCTGTTAGATATGTCGTGGCGCTTTCGCAGCTGCCTGACGTGTTTTAGTCTTTCTTGTTATTTTTCGCCAAATAAGTAGGATATTTAACAAATCACTTCTTTAAAATTCCTGTACTGTATGACAAATTCAAAAAGTCCATTCTTTTAATTTTGCTCCCATGCCCCAAATCAAAAAATAATAATAAATAAAAAATAAAAATAAAAATAAAAATAATTAAAATAATAATCATAATTTTAAGTTAATAATTGTGTCTATCTGATGGGACCTGCCAGGTAAGTATGTTCCTGTATATTTTCTTATCTAAACTAGGAATTAATATGTAATGATAGAAAGTAAGATCTGTACAGCTCCCTTGAGGTGATTTTTCACAAAAACGGCACTATACAAATCGTCCAAATATTATTATTTATGCTGGATGATTTCTAAGGTGAAACATGACATGGCGCTGTGGAACTGTGCATTCCAAGCGATACTAATACGAGACAAGCAACTCTTCGATCAGCATCTTCAACGGCCATAGATAGACTCGCAGTACCTAAACGCAATCCCAACACCAATTTGTATGTATAATACGATAAATGAATGCAAATGAAGCAAGGAGTGTGTGCCAATAGAGAGTTTTAAGGCAGTTCATTATCTCTGCCTACTCCTGCAGTAAATCGATGTGATGGTTAGTTAGTTCATTAGTTAGGTAAAATTTTCCAAGTTAAAAATAACCTGAATATATTTGAATTTCTTTTTCTACCATCACTATAAGCGGAAAATGTTCCTTGTGTAATGATTGGGGACTTTTTTGGAAGAGAATTCAACCCGTGATATCTAGATGGAAAATTATAGCCTTGAACCACTCTGCCACTAACCGCTCTTGTAGCTAAATCTTTTATTTCTTTTCAATAAAATTACAAAAAAAAAAACTTTGATTTGTACGCCATTTCAAAACGTTCGAACAAATTTCAGACAACTGTTTTTTTTCACATCTTAATGGACAAAGTCTTGAGTGTGGAACTGTCGGGTTTTTCTTTTGTCAAGTTCGGGGAAACTTTGCGAATTTTCCCGAAATGGGGAATTAAAGGAAACGTCGGCTTTTGGTATTGGCTGAACATAAAAATGTTTGATGGAGTTGCGAAGTTTTTACTTTGGTCAGACTATTTAAAACTTTGATTTGAAGAAACTCAAATACGGGTACCTGTAATGAAATCGAAAAAGTTTATTTTTTTGATACGTAATCAGTATTTTTGGTTTGACTGGTCGGTAGCTGAGTGGACGAACGCGTCGGATTCCCACCCGGGCGTCGTGCGTTCAATTCCTCTGATTGGCTAATAATAATAATAATATTTGGAGACTTTGTACAGCGCCGTTTTTGTAAAAAATCACCTCAAAGAGCACTGTACAAATCTTAATTTCTACTTAATATTAATTCTTAGTTTATATAAATATACAGCAACATACTTACCTGGCAGGTCACTCCTGGCAGGACACAATCACCATATCATAATAACTTGGAATTTTGCTGATTCTTACATATATTTTTTTATATTTTTATTAATATTTTTTCGTTTTTAAGGCATGAGAGCGAATTTAAAAAATGGTAAATCGGATTTTTTTTTTTTAATTTTTCGTAGTGAGGAAGAGATAATGGTGAAAATCTTCTAATGAATTTAAGGAATGAGAGTCTGAAAAGTTGTCTTGGTTTGAATAGAAATTCTATTGGGCTTGTTACATCTTGATTATGGATATGACTCTTTGAAAAAATGGGTTTTGAGTTTGGCTCTGAACTCTGTGGAGTTTTTTATTACTCTCAGATCATGTGGTAGTCCATTCCAGGCTTTAGGACCTGACACTCCTGCAGCACGCTCTCCGAACTTAGTGTCTGGTGTGCGCTTTGGTTCCTTCAACCTTCCGATAGCCGATGACATTGCCGATCTAAGAGTTGACTGTCGCGAATTGGAATCTTCAGGAATACATAATTCCGATAAATAAGCCGGAGCCATTCCGTGAATCGATTTGATTACAATCCAGCAAAGCTTAAGCTGGATTTTTTCGGGAAATTTCAGCCAGTGAAGATGTTTGAGGTGCTCTGAGATATGGGAATATTTTGATACGTCTTGCCGCGGCGTTGGAGACTAGTTGTAGTTTGTTAATTTTATGTGTCTGGTGTGCGCTAAGTCCTCCGTCATTGCACAAGCAACATCTTCCGCTTATTATGATGGCAGTAGGAGTTTTTCAAATAATGTCAGGTTATTCGTGACCCGGGAATGTTTGTCAATCTTTAAAAAAATAATGAAATGATAAAAAAAGCTTTTCGTCCACATATTCGTCAAAAGGCAACGTCCGTCTTACCAGCCAGTCTAAAAATATAATTTATTTCAACTCTTACTTCTGTGGAACGTGATGGCCGATGATTCGGGGAGATTGGTTCCGTGTTAACAGCCAAAGTCTCCCAACTCCCTCCCCCGCCCACGAGTTGGAGATACTCCCCCCCTCGAGACATCCCCCCCCCCCATGGACACGACACGACCCCCTTCTCCAATATACATTACACCCTTTGGCGGCCTTGGGAACGCACAGTGTCAAATTCCATCATCGAGGGGAAAAGACGATAGAGGTTCATATTTCATGGGAAATCGGTCAAATATTTTCAAAAATAACATAATGTATTCAAACAAATACAATGTATGGTATACTTGTGTTTTATAGAGTGGTAGATACTCTAAGTATCGCCCCGGTGAAAGACCACCATTCAGAATCGAAACGTTGCTTGAAATGGCTTAAGCCGTATTTGGTGACCAGATCTGAATAGCCAGGTACTTCCCAACCTTCCTCTTCTCGATCTCCTTCCCCTCCTCACTACCTTCAGCCTCACAACATACCCAATTTGGGGATGCCATAGTCTCACTGGCTCTAGACGGTTGGGAGCAGTTGAGACTCTTGTGCGGTATTCATGTAAAAAAAAAATATATAAAAAATAATAAATTAAATGAAATCACTTTTATCTTTAATTAAATTTAATTATATTTTGTTATATTTCATTACATTTTATATTATTTTATTTTATTGTATTTGAATTTTTTATGTTAAATTATCATTCTGAAATCCAACATCATCTCTTCAGAAAATCATAATTAACAGAATTGCCTTAATTTGCAAAGTCCCAAACTTTTCACAGGTCGCCACAATGTTAATAATTAATATGTATGGAATATATCATTAAGGTAATTTTAGCTATAGTTTTGGATATTTAGAAAGTTTTACCCACGATGTTTCACAAAAATGACGCTTTTTAAATTAACCAAATATTATTAATGTTGTCTACGAATTACACTTCATTAACTAATAAATATTTTTCTCCTCTTTTCAGGTAAGCTACTGGCAATCTTTCTCACCTTCGCTGAAACCGGTAAGAGAAAAAAATCCGTACATTAAAACAATATACATGGCCTGTTCATAAGAAAAGGTGAATTTAGAATTTTCGCAGGCTGTGTACAATCGATTATCGATTTTTTTTTTGTTATGTTGGTACACATATGTTTATCATATGTTAGAATTATAAGCCATTTTGGATAAGTGGTTTGTTTTTGACAACTGGAAAGGTTAGTCACGTTTTGTGTTTTCTTCGATTTTTTAATTTTGAAAAAAATGGATCAAAGAATAAAATCCATGATTTGTTTTTCCACAACTCCAGGACGCTCATCGTCATTAACATCTTCTCGACCTTCTGTAAAGCGCTTGTACCACTCATAAACACTTTTTGAGACAAAGTAGACTCGCCGAATGCCACAGTCAACATTTAAGTGCGTTGGAGCACTTTATTACATTTTTAACGCAAAATTTAATACATATTCTTTGATCCATTTTTTTTCAAAAGTAAAAAATCGAAAAACACACAAAAACGTGACTAACCTTTCCAGCTGTCAAAAACAAACCACTAATCCAAAATGGTTGATAATACCAACATATGAATAACATATGTGTACCAACATAACAAAAAAAAATCGATAATCGATCGAAAATAATCATAAAATAAATCACAGCCCGCGAAAATTCAAAAATCACATTTTATTTTAAACAGGCCTCGTTATTTTAACAACTATTCTGTACATGAAAGCAGTAAACAAGAAGTCTCTTGAGAACGGAATAATGAAAATACGTAAATTACTCTAGACTTAAGAGAGAAATGTTTACAAAAAGATGAGGTGTGTCTGCCAACTATTCTTTAAGTATATAATCGAGTTATATGGAAGCTGTCTCTGGTCCATTAAATACTTACAGTAACAATATAGAGAGACCGTCCTAATATGAATCAAATCGTTGACATACTAGCAAAATACAGCTCTCCCTTTATGCTCGGTTCTATAAACGTGTGATAAAAAGAGACAAACAATTGATGTAAAAAAGATACGATTTTTCAGTTCTTGATGTCGACAAACTTCACACTTATCACTTATGTTAGTCGAGCCGACAGTAAAATGTGCGTAAATATACCATACCCTTAGAGTAACAATATCTAGAGACCTAACTTTGCGAAATTTTGACGCTACTTTTTGACCAAGCATTGACCAAAGGAGGTATGACGTAAATGCTTCCAGCCAATCGGATGCGAAGAAAACCGTAAAGATAAACATTATTCCGTCTTTATCTGTTCGCGAACAATTTTGAGTTGCTACATGAGAAAGAAAGAGACATGGATACGTTCAGATGTTGGACTAATCAGGAACTTTATTCATACAAATTTACGTCAGAATCCCGTATATCTATCGAAGTAAAACATATAAGAAATGCATTCAAACTCATTTTAAACGGGAGTTTATTATATCGACACAACAATGCAAAGATCGACTAAATATTGGTGGAGGTAACAAATTGTTTTGTAGGTTAGCATGTAAAATATTTGAGGTCAAACTAAAAAATACGAATTCTTGGATAAATACCTGTGGAAACTAATTTTTTTGGTCCTTTGTTACTTCAGTTAAAACAACCAACAACTGCACATATAGCCATATCCTTTTTTTTATATTGCACTAAATTCACTTAAGTAATTATATATTTTAAGCTTTTTGTCTGTCAATTCGACTGACAAGTAAACTACTGTGAAGTTAGTAATATATTGAAAAAATGGTTACACGGCTTTTAGCACGCCCCAAATCATATGGTCTTAATGATAATTGTTTGTCTCTTTTTCTCATATGTCTATTGAACCGAGCATAAAGAGAGAGCTATAATATTACCTGAAGTGAATTTAGTGCAATCTTAAAAAAAACGATTTGGCTATATGTGCAGTTAATGGATGATTTAACCGAAGTACAAAACGACCAAAAAAATCAGTTTTCATAGGTATGTATGAAAGAATTCGTCTTTTTTAGTTTGATTTCAAATATTTTACATCTTAACCTACAAAACAACTAGTAATTTACACCAATATTTAATCGACCTTTGCAATACTCGTTTTTATCTTATAAACATCTGTTTGGAATTTATAAATTTATTTATTTATTTACGCCCGTTTTAGGCTTTTCCATACATTTTAATATATTTTAATTTTTTTGAAAACAGTAACCTCATTAGTGCGAGAATTGTGTAAAAAAGAAAAAATAAAAAAAAGATTATTGAATAGCAGATACGAAAATAACTAATAACATGTTCTAAGATATTGTAAAAAAAAGAAAATAAATAACATTAAGTAATAGGTCCAACTATTAGTTTAGCTCTACCAGATAACAACAACTGTACTAAATTAAACTTATAGTTTGATATTGACGTGTTCAATATATCAGCGACATCGGAGTATATGTTTCCCAGATGCAACATTCGTCGCATAGGCGTGTTGAATTGTGAGATTGAAGCAGAATTGCTACAATAGTACGGTAGGTACTGCCTTGTAATCGTCTTGCTAGGAACATGAAATAAAATCAAGTTTAATAGTTCAGGGCTGTCAATCATTGAATTTATAATTTTGTATAAGCAAATCAAGTCGGTAATTATTTTCCGTTCAGACAATCTCAATAAATAAAGATGACAAAGAAGATAATCGTTATTGATAGATTCCCTTAATAAGCCCATTCTGAAGTTAATAAATCTTGAGAATTTATTTTGAACTCTTTCTATTGTAAGGGAATGAATAGCATAACTTGGTGCCCACACTGTTGAGTTGTATTCAATTTGACTCTTAACTAATGACATGTACAATTTTTCAAAGGTATGAATGTTTTTAAATTGATTACATATTCTTAATATAAAATCCAACATTTTTAAAGCTTTATTCGATGCGATTTCAATATGATTATTAAAGTTTAGTTTTTGGTCCAAGTATACTCCCAAATCATTTACCTCGGTTACATTTGTTAGCGAGGTATCGTTTATGGTATAGTCATAAATAAGTGGTTTTTTTTTGTTCTATAAAATCTCATAATTAGACATTTACTTATATTGAGTTACATATCATTATTTAGGCACCATGCAAAGAGTTTAAAAAAATTACTTAACAATGTGTGACAGTCATGAACATTTCTTATAGTTTTGTAAATTTTCAGATCATCGGCAAACATTAGCTAATTAAATTGGTCCTAAATGTGACCCTTGAGGAACACCACTGGTAGAAATGAATATATAAGAAGTTAAGGTATCAATTTTAACAGCTAGTTTCCTATTTTTTAGATAACTGCTAAACCACATAAACAAAGGCCCGGCTTTTAATGCATTTTTAATATGTTTTACTTAGACAGATAAACGACATTCTCATATACATATTTAAGAACGGGAAACCTTCTTTTCGTTCGTCTTTTGAATGTATCACGGTCTTTTTCTTTCTCATGGTACCAACGCTAAATTGTTGGCAAACAGATAAAGACAGAATAACGTTTATCTTTACGGTTTTCTTCGCCTTCCATTGGCTGGCATCTTATAGGCCATACCTTCCTGTGGTCAAGCTAGGTCATGAACTTGTTTCAACATTTTGCAAAGTTAGGTCTCTAGGTCACTCTAAGATTAAATATATGTTTAACCTCTAGTATGCCAGAGGGTCCTATAGGCACCGGGCATTCATCATTATCTTTTAACCTGCTGTTTGCATTTTTAAATGAACCAGTATCGCTTGTTGACAAAATAATCCATCCATAGAGATATTTTGCATTGCGTTAAGTTCGGTAGTTTTTATTTATTTTTACACTCAATACCACACAAGAGTCCCAACTGCTCCCAACCGTCTGGAGTCAATGGGACTATGGCATCCCCAATTGGGGTATGTTGTGAGGCTGGAGGTTGTAGAGAGAGAAAGGAGACGAGGAAAGGGTAGGGAAGTACCTGGCTATTCAGATTTGGTCATAAAACGCGGCTGAAGCCATTTCAAGCAACGTTTCAATTCTGAATAGTGGTCTTTCATCAGGGCGATGCCATGAGTATCTGCCACTCTGGAACGTGCCGCAAATAAACAACATATTATTTTATATGAATTAAATGTGTTATGACACATATTAATTTGATTTTTCAAAATTACGCACGTCGGGTTTGAACCCGTGACCTCTAGATTCGTAGTCAGCGTCTTACCACTAAAACGTGCCGCAAATAAACAACAAATTATTTTATATGAATTAAATGTGTTATGACACATATTTATTAGATTTTTCAAAATTACGCACGCCGGGTTTGAACCCGTGACTTCTAGATTCGTAGTCAGCGTCTTACCACTGGAACGTGCCACAAATAAACAACATATTATTTTATATGAATTAAATGTGTTATGACACATATTAATTGTATTTTTCAAAATTGCCCACGCCGGGTTTGAACCCGCGACTTCTGAATTCGTAGTCGAGCGTCTTACCACTCGACCACGCAGGCCAACTCGATATGGAAAAGAGGAAAGGTTTGTAAGTACCTAGTTATTAAGACCTGGTCACCCAACATGGCTAAAGCCATTTCAAGCAACGTTTCGATTCTGAATAGCGTTCTGTCATCAGGGTAATAACGTACTGCAACGTTCTGCAAATATGATGTAAATTAATTAAATCGAAATGAATAGGATTAAGAAATGAACGCCAAGATGGTTTGGGCACGTAGAGCGGATGAACAAAGAAAGGAGTGTGATAAGAATATTTGACGCGAAGGTGAATGGAAGAAGAAGTCGGCGACGCCCAAAGAATACATGGATGGCACGATCAAGTGAATCAAATACTTGAGTCGGGCCATGTCAAGAGTCAGAATAACAAAACGGTATGTATTAGACTGTGTATGAATGGGAATGAAGTATGTGTCAAGACAGAAATGTATGGCGGTCCAATCATTCTGTTAGTTAGTTAGTTATTTAAATGAAATGTGAAATGAAACGTGTTGATTTAATTAAATTTATTTGCGCACGCAGAGATTTAAACTCATGACTTCTAGATACATAGTCGTGCGTTCTGACCAGTCAGCCGCGGATGCATTCAGTCATATTGTTGACATTTAAAAAAGATAACGGGTTTTTTACATAACTTATTTTTGACATGTGCAAAAACTTTTTGTTACTCCCTTCATTAATGTGTTTTTTTTTTTTAATCCAGCTGTAGCAGAGCTCTGATCAGATTCGCGTCCTAACCAACTAACTAACCATCACAACATTTCCCCGCAGGGGTAGGCAGAGAAGACAGAGCGCCATACAACTCTCTATTGGCACACACTCCTTGCTTCAATCACATTCATTCACCGTCTCATACATATTCTTTTGTTATTCTGACTCTTCACATGACCCAATTCAAGTAATTGATTTATTTGATCGTGCCGTGTCTTCCTCGGGCGTCCTCGACTTATTCTTCCATTCACTTTGGCATCATATATTCTTTTCACACTCCCTTCTTCGTGCATTCGCTCCACATGCCCAAACCATCTAAGCGTCTCTTTCTTGATCCTATTCATTACGCTTACGTCAGCCATGCATTATTTCCGGATATTCAGTATATTCAGTGCAGTATTCTCATTAAAATAAATATCTATTTACGATTCTACCGGTTAGTAGCTGAGTGGGCAAACGCGTCGGATGCCCACCCAGGCGTCGCTCGATTTACTTGATCATGCCATGTCTTCCTCGGGCGTCGTCGACTTCTTATTCCATTCATTTCGCAACAGATATTCTTTTCACACTCATTTCTTCGTTCATTCGCTCTACATGCCCAAACCATCTAAGCGTCCCTTAAAACTAACTAACTAACCATCACGCCGTTTATCCGCAGGGGTAGGCAGAGAGGACGGACCGCCATATAACGCTGTCTTGGCACACACTCCTTGCTTCATTCATATTCATACACCGTCTCATACATACTCTTCTGTTATTCTGACACTTCTTTGATTTGATTTGCGTCCCTTTATTGATTGTATTCATTACGCTTACATCAGCGTTACATTCTTTCCAAATATCCTCATTTTTTCGCGTCCTCTTTCCTTTAAAAAATCCTCCGCACAGCATGCAAAAAAATAGCATAAAAAAGTGTCATTTTGTAAATATTCCTTCCTCACTCTGTAACTATTTTCGAATTGCAAAAACAATACAAAAACAGGATAGCAGAATATGCAATTTTTTTCCTCCCCGTCAAAAAATATACACCCTACAATGCACTCACACTGCCGTGAAAAAAAGCATACGTTGCATTCGCGTTTTATTTATTTTGTTTGGTTTAACGACCCTCTGGTTAAATTTATAAAACTGAACGGTTTCGCTGGGCAGGACGCGATAGCCACTGAACAAGCAATCCATAGAAGTGTGCTCCACACCACAAACGTCAATTCATGTAAGGCCTTTTGTTTCTTACGCCCCTCATAGCTTTGAATTTCTGCTCCAGGTAAAAATATCGACATCACCTTCAGCTTTGAGCACATAGACACGCCAAAATAAATTTACCGTCGCCGGAAAGGCAAAAAGCTGCAATGCTGTTTTGGGGAGTTTGCACTAGAGCACAAGTATTCAGTAATTTGTAGAATTTTTTCAAAATTAAAGTCAACTCAGGTAACTCAATGCTCTCAACGAGTTGAAGCGACTTAAAAGTTTGAAAAGTCCCAAGTTTGTGTCGCTCGAGTCGAGCCTTCTCCCAAATGGTAAATATATTTTGGATGGCTGCAGGGCCACAAAAGTCTTCAGAATCAGACGAGAGTCAGAGCTTTCGATGGAGGAAGAAAAGCTGCATTTTTAACTCATTTCTGACCAATGTGTCGCTCGTGATTTATGGCAGTGAGGCATGGAACAGGCAGAGAAAGGATGAAAGTAGACTGAATGCTGTGGAAATAAGATCCTTGTGCGGTAAAACCATGTATGACCGTATTAAAAATGTAAATATCCGGAAAGAATGCAAGGCTGATGTGAGCGTAATGAATAGGATCAAGAAAGGGACGCTTGGATGAGTGGGCATGTAGAGCGAATGAACGAAGAAAGAAGAGTGAAAAGAATACATGATGCAAAAGTGAAATGAAGAAGAAGTCGAGGACGCCCGAGAAAGACATGGCATGATCAAGTAAATCAAATACTCGAATCGGGTCATGTGGAGAGTCAGATTAACAGAAGAGTATGTATGAGGCGATGTATGAATGTGAATGAAGCAATGAGTGTGTGCCAAGACAGAGATATATGGCGGTCCGTTCTCTCTGTTGGTTAGTTAGTTAATTAGTTAGTGCCACTCAAGCCCATAGAGTTGGTAGAGTAATATCTATCCAAGGCAGTGAAGTCAGTTTTGGACTTGTTTTTGATGATTTTAACATGACTCGGTGCACCTGGGCGTGGCTTAGACTAAGGCTACGGTATTTATACATCCATTCATAGCACATATCGACATAATGTTTTTGTTTATTCGTATAGCCACCTTTTCGCAGTATTTTTATCAACTAAAATATGGCATATAACCTAAAAAACCGTTTAGTTGTGTCAAGTTTAGTGGCATAATAAAAAATGTGGTTGGACTCCCGCCGTGAACCAGGACCTTAAGATCATCCCTGCAGCATATAGAAGCGGTCTAGAAATTTCGTTGTCTCTTTTTCTCTCATGGTATACGACGTGAAAACCCGGAAAAAATGATTTATTGCAAGTTTGTGTAGGTTGGGTAAAAATAATTAGCTCTCCCTCCATATATTGTTACTTCAAGTTCAAGCCCTTTTGCCTTTCCAGCGAAGATAAATCAGTTCATCTTTACAGTGTTTGTAGATAGCCCACCTTGAAAAGGGGCTTCTGTGCCATATTCTGTCAAATGGTCATTCAGACGAAAAACCGCCCGCTTCTCGCCCCGACCCCTACTCTAAAATAATAACAAAAAATTAAAAATTAAGATCAAGTAAAAAAACTGCTTTAAAATACATAAGCGATCAAAATAAAAGAACGAGCGTCATCTAGAAAGTAAGGTTACAACATTTTTGTAGGAAATTAAATAAAAAGTTTAAATTCACAGAATACTTCACAAATATATTAAACCTTTTTAGCGTAATTGCCGTCGATACCAAGATATTTCTGTGATCAGGGCACCAGCTTTTGTATGCCAGTGCCATGGATCTCCGCTGCCAGCTCTCTCAGCCACTTTCTCGACCTCCTGATCGTTGGAAAAACGTTTCCCACCCAAAAACCCCTTTACTTTAGTGAAAAGGTCGCTGGTCCAAATGCGCCAAGTCGGGCGAATAGGGGAGGTGGGTGACAATATCCCATCCAAACGATGTCGGCAGTTCCTGTGAAACTCGCGCGGTGGGGGCTGGCGTTGCGATGCAAGAGGCTGACTCTACGGGTCAGCATTCCCTCTCCGCGGTTCTGAATGGGTCTTCTGAGTTTTTTAGGGTATTGCAGTAAGCCTTTTGTATTAATGGTAGTCCCTTCAAGCATCAAATCTACCAAAACGACCCCCAGAAAGTTCGTCAGAAATCACTGATAGTCTCCCACCTAACCCACTTCGTGACATGTTTTCGACTCTCGTCACATCACTACCATAAACTTCCGCGAGATTTCGATGAATATTTGCGGTGGTGTTGCTCTGCAAAGTAATAAAAACGGATCTCAAACGCGCGGGAGGTGGCGGGAGCGCGCGACGACCTCTCCATCGGAAGAATTTACCGCGACTGAACAAAACGGCCGACAAACATGCGAGACCAAACAAACTGACCGTCAGGATCCCCCCTATACGCTGGGTGCATCAACTTTGAAACGAAAAAATTCCCCTGACATTAGGAGCCCTTGTAACCTTACTTTCTGGATAAACCTCGTACATATAAAGTATCGAAATAAAAAATCATAATAAAAAACCTTCTTACTTTAGTAAGACGTTGACGGCCTCCATGGTCGAGTGGTAAGACGCTCGACTACGAATCCAAAGGTCGCGGGTTCAAACCCGGCGTGCGCCAATAACTTTTATTTAATTAACATGTGTCATAACACATTTAATTCATATAAAATAATTTAAGAAATATTTTCGGCACGTTCCAGAGTGGTAGATACTCTAAGTATCATCCTGGTGAAAGACCACCATTCAGAGTCGAAACGTTCCTTGAAATGGCTTCAGCCGTGTTTGGTGACCAGATATGAATAGGTACTTCCCGACCTTCGTCTTCCCAATCTCCTTTTCCTCCCCACTACCTTCAGCCTCACAACATACCCTATTTGAGGATGGCATAGTCTCACTTACTCCAGACGGTTTGGAGCAGTTGAAACTCAAGTGCGGTATTCATATAATTAAGAAGGTTTGTTTTTAAATATGTTAAAAAGAGAGCTTTACGAAGAGTTTATAAGTAACTTGTTGATGCATTTTTTTTATTTGTTTATTTGCCATGTTTTTATACAACCATGTAAGGCTTTGTTATGTGCAGAGTATTCAAAAAGAATTTAATTGCTCGACTGTTAAAAAATCCAGTTAAACTCTTTGTCACTGTACCTCCCCGTTTAAAATCTCCAGTCATGCAGATAAAAGGCTGATTCACACCAACGTCCGGTTCCACTCAGTGCCGATATTGTTTCGCAAGAGAGCTTATTGATATGGTATGAATATCAGTCGAGGAGTATGTGCCAAGACAAAGTTGTGTGGCAGTATATCCTTCTGCCCACCCTTGTGATATTTAACTACTTATTTAGTTAAATAATTATTTTGAATTGTAAAAATACTAACATCGCAGATTTTTTTTTTATCAAAAACCATTTTTTTATGACTAAATAATATTTTTAGTAATTATTAATTATTAAAAATATTATTTAGTGATAAAAAAATAGTGTAAAAAAAAAAATCTGCGTTGTTAGTATTTTTACACATCAACATAAATAATTAACTAAATAAGTAGTTAAATTATTTCTAATTTTGAAACTGTTAATTCGTGGTGGAATTCCATTTTAATGATTTAATAAAACAAATTTAGAACTTTATTCCACTTTTATTATTTTGACTGGACCGGTTTCAGCCTATGACGGCCATCTTCAGACTAGTACAAGTGTTTGTTAACGTACAGCTGGGGATGTCAGGGGTAGTAAACAATGGTAGTAAAATTAAAGTAAAATCATTGTTTACCCCCTGACATCCCCAAAAATAGTATATACCGTAGGTTAACAAACACTTGTACTAGTCTGAAGATGGCCGTCATAGGCTGAAACCGGTCCAGTCAAAATAATAAAAGTGGAATAAAGTTATAAATTTGTTTTATTAAATCATTAAGTAGTTAAATATCACAAGGGTGGGCAGAAGGGATATACTGCCATACAACTACATACTCCTTGATCGATATTCATACCATATCAATAAGCTTGCCAATATCGGCACTTCCCCCAAGCACCCCTTCCCCCGAGTGGGCCGCATCAGGCGGGCGGCCATTTCGCCGAGCGCTGAGTAAAGCGCTCTTTCCGACTGCAGAGCGAATTGGTTAATTGTTTTTTAACGATGTCCCCTAACCTAATAAGCAGATTTTTTAAACGTTTTTTAAATTATTATTTCAGACTCGATGGGCCCCGGTCCGCCGTTTGAAAACGTTTCGATTTATCAGGCAAATTGGTTTTAATGCAACGTAACGATGTTACACCATAATGTATTGCCTGATTGCTAAGCGCCCGGCTTTGCGCGAGATTTCGGACACTTTTTTCGAAACCTTCTGTTTAAACAAAACAAATGATTCGACGGTCGAGCGGTTGGAGGCAACTTTAAATCCAGAGGCAGCGGGTTTAAGCCCAGGCGTGCGGAAATAGATATCATTTGAACTTTGACGTGAAGCACTCACTTTGTGGTAAGACATAATTAAATTTTGAAAGAAAAGTAACTTAATATATGTATTGCATACATATTTGTTCAACCCTGAAGAAGGTTCAGGTAGAGCCGAAACCGGTTAGTAAATGTATCCTATAAAACGGTGTCTAAACAAGGATACTTTTATTTTAAATTTAAATATCATTTGATTTACATATTTTTGCGGCACGTTCCAGAGGGGTAGATAAACCTTAGAATACATAGAGTGGTACCTATCCAAGGCAGTGTTATCAGTTTTTGATGATTTTCAACTGACTCGATAGACCTGGGCGGGGCTAGAACTATGGCTAGGGTATTTATACATCCATTTATAGCACATGTCGACATAATATTTTTGTTTATTCGTATAACCACTTTTTCACAGTATTGTTATCAATAAAAATACAGCATATAACCTAAAAAACCGTTTAGTTGTGTCGAGTTTAGTCGCGTATGAAAACATGTGGGCGGAGTCCCCGGAGACGCGCGAGACCAAGATCATTCTTGCAGTAGATAAAAGCGGTGTGTTATATTTGCTGTCTCTTTCTCTCTTATGGTGTACGACGTAAAAACCCGGAGAAAGTGATTTATCGCAAGTTTGTATAGGTTGGGTGAAAAGAATTAGCTCTCTCTCCATAGATATTCTTACTCCAAAAGATACTCTTAGTATCGCCCTGGTGAAAAAAACCACCATTCAGAATCTAAACATTGCTTGAAGTTTTTTTAACCGTGTTTGGTGGCTAGATCTGAATAGCCAAATACTGGTTAGACGATCGACTACGAATCTTTAGGACGCAGTTTAAAATCCAGGCGGACGCAAATAGCATCAATTAATTATTATTTTATTTTTTTTACAATAACTCCACACAGGAGGCCTTGAGGATAACAATTTCCCTCAGGGCCTATGTCATCTTTGGGGATGCTGTGTGGAGGGTTTTTTTTGAGGAAAGGAAGGAGTGAACTTGGGTCTTGAAGAGGCCCATGTTGAAGGAGGGAGGAAACACAGAGGCCGGCAAATCGTTCCATAGCCGAGCTGTTGAACATAAGAACGAGCCGCCAAAGCGACCCGTTCTCATGTATTGAATGTCAACCGTGTACAAATGTTGGGCGCGCGTTTGGCGAGTTTCCCGACTATGCACCGGTGCCGAAGGGATCAATGACGCAAGTTCCTTGGAGCATCTTCCATTGAAATACCTGTAGAACAAGTACAGCATTCCCACCTGACGTCTGTGCTCCAAAGTTTGCAATCCGTTTGTTAAGATAGGAGAATCTATCAAACGGGCCGCCCGTTTCTGCACAGAGTCTAGGGTTTTTTTCAGGTATTTAGGCGCTCCAGACCAGAGGTTGCTGACAAATTCAACAGTGGTGTAATTCAATTGTGTAACAAATATCTTTTTTTAAATTATTCTACTTGTTCTCACTGTCACTTACCTCAGAACAGGTTCTTATGACCTAGTGAGGTAGGTTATGTTAAAAAATAATGTTAGAAACAAAAAGTTAATAAATAAAAAAAAATTAAATATAAATGACACTTTGGCGGCATGTTCCAGAGTGGCAAATGACCTTGAAGTAACAATATATGGAGGGATAGCTAATTTGTTTTACCCAACCCATCCGAAATTATAATAAATCACTTTTTCCGAGTTTTCACATCGCACACCATGAGAGAGAAAAAGACAACAAATTTCTTGGACCGCTTCCATATACTGTCGCAATGATCTTAAGCTGGCTATCTTCGCTGGTTAACGGCGGGACTCCACCCACATTTTTTACTCTGCCACTAAACTTGACACAACTAAACGGTTTTTTAGGTTAGATGCTATATTTTCGTTGGCTTGGACTACCTCTAGTATACTCTAAGGAAATGGCACTATAAGTATCGACCTGGTGAAAAATATTATCTTTTAGAATCTAAACGTTACTTGAAATCTATTTAACCGCGTTCGGTGGCCAGATTAGAACAGCCAGATACTTTCTGATCTTCCTCTTTTCATCTCCTTTTCCTCCTCATTACCGAGATATACATTATTAGAGATTGGAAAAAACCTTGGAGCTGGAATATATATAGAGAGAGAACTAAATATTTTTACACAACCTGTTCAAATTTACGATAAATCATTTTCTCCGGGTTTTCATGTCGTAAACCGTGAGAGAAAAAGGGACAAGACAAGCTGTCACATAATATCGCACCACTTTTAGGTATGTAAGCATGTTTTCCGTCTCCCGCATCTCCGGCGACTCCGCTCACTACGTTTTGTTGTGCGACATACTTCAACGGTTATACAACAGGTTGTTTCAGCCTCACAACATACCCCAATTGGGGATGCTATAGACCGCTTTCGCAACATGGGGTCGAGCATTGTCAATTAAAACCACCTGCAATGGACGATATTTTTTCAATGGAGAATACCTTTATTTATTTATATATTAACTGACTAAAGTCCAATTACAAAAAAAGACATAAAACACAAAATGGAAAAAAGAGCAACAGAGAAAGAATAGCACATACATAATAATAAATGAAGCGATGACAAAAATAGGACAAAATAAACATAAGAGAGAACATTCAAGCCATGGTCTAGTCAAAGTTTTGGTAGAGTCATAAAGAATGACAAAAATCATTTAGACTGTTATTAAAAATTTCAAGACCATGGCTTGAGTTAACAAGTCTCGACATTCTGGACCTTGGAGAATGATGCCCATAATTAGTATTGTGATGATTGAGGAACAGCAATTCATTGTTTCTGAGTCTACGGCAAGGAATGTTTAACTGGATAAGTTGCAACATAGAAGGTGAGTCAGTGAAACTATTTATGATGCAGACACAAATGGACTAATGTTCCTATGGGGTTTTTTTTTTTTGATTTTATGGATTCTTTCGTAATCCTCTACTAACTAGCTGGGGCTTATACAAATACCCCTCATAATGTCTATCTAACTAGTACTGCGGCTCATTAGGCCTTATTACTATCACCATCTGATGGTTTTATTTACTTGACTGAGTATATTTTCACATTAGCGTTTTCTTAGGGAAAAGATCTTAACTGGATTAAAAACCCCAAGCAAGGAAAAGATATTTGTTCCTATGGGGTTTTTTTTTTTGATTTTATGGATTCTTTCGTAATCCTCTACTAACTAGCTGGGGCTTATACAAATACCCCTCATAATGTCTATCTAACTAGTACTGCGGCTCATTAGGCCTTATTACTATCACCATCTGATGGTTTTATTTACTTGACTGAGTATATTTTCACATTAGTGTTTTCTTAGGGAAAAGATCTTAACTGGATTAAAAACCCTAAGCAAGGAAAAGATAAAAAGAAATACATAAGTTTTGAACTTGTTACTGATGGAAGAATTTTATTTGACTGATGTTAAATATTTCATGTTTTTTCATATTCGGGCGGCGTCCTTTCTCGTTTGTATCTTCCTTCCTGAGATGTCGCTAGCCGAAGTGCTGAAAGTGATAGGAAAGGGTAAGAATTGGGATAGGAATCGTTCACCGTTTCCTCCGCTTTGGTCTGGGAGTCCTCATGGAAGGTCGTTCACACGAGGAATATGACCTCCGATGCTGCACTATCCTCTGATGGTGTCGGTCAGGAGCTCTATGAGGACCACCAGCTTTTCCGCTTTGGTTTTGCAGTTGGAAAGTCTCCCTCGGACCTTGATGAGGCCCTGTAGGAGAGACATAATGTCCTCGTCATCAGTTCTATGGGGTTATGTTGACAGATGCCTAAGTGTATTGCATGGCGTCTTTGATCTATTTAATTCGACCACTACTTACCGCTAAAGCCATCTATAGGAAAACGGTGGAAGCAAGTTGGACGGCCTTCGTGGCTTAGTGGTAAGACGCTCGACTCGGAAATACAGGCTCAAACCTGGCGTGCGCCAATAACTTTAATTCAATTAATACATGTCATAACACATTTAATTCATTTAAAAATAATAAAAACATATATTTGCGGCACGTTTCAGAGTTGAAGATACTCTTAGTATCGCCCTGGTGAAAGACCACCATTCAGAATCGAAACGTTGCTTGAAATGGCTTTAGCCGTGTTTGGTGACCAGATCTGAATAGCCAGGTACTTCTCAATCTTCCTCTTCCCATGTGATTTCTCTCCACACTAGCTTCAGCCTCACAATATACCCTATTTGGGGATGCCACTGTCTCACTGGCTCTAGACGGTTGGGAGCAGTTGAGACTCTAGTGCGGTATTCATATTAAAAAAATTAAAAAGCCATGCTTGGTGACCAGATCTGAATAGCCAGGTACTTCTCAACCTTCCTCTTCCCATGTAGTTTCTCTCCCCAGTACCTTCAGACCTCACAACATACCCCTATTGGGGATACCATAGTATCACTGGCTCTAGACGGTTAGGAGCAGTTGAGACTCTTGTGCGGTATTCATATAAAAAAATATTAAATAAAACCTAATATACTTATCACATTTTACAAGAATGCACTCGTACAAACAGCTTTGTCGGAAATTGCAAAGGGTATTATTTGTTTATCAAATTAGTGGCTCCGAACCGCACGGAATGTATCCAGCACCCGGAGAGCCAGCCCCGAGTTGGTTTATTTACTGACTGTACGGACACTAACCATGCATTAAGGCTGATTCACACCAACGTCCGGATCCGCTCAGTGCCGATATTGTTCCGCATGAGAGCTTATTGATACGGTATGAATATCGATCAAGGAGTATGTGCCAAGACAAAGTTGTGTGGCAGTATATCCTTCTGCCCACCCTTGTGATATTTAACTACTTAATTAATAAAATAATTATTTTGAATTGTAATAATACTAACATCGTAGATTTTTTTTATCAAAAACCATTTTTTTATCACTAAATAATATTTTTATTAATTATTTATTATTAAAAATATTATTTAGTGATAAAAAAATGGTTTAAAAAAACTATATAACTAATTATTTAACTAAATAAGTAGTTGTATATCACAAGGGTGGGCAGAAGGATATGCTGCCATACAACTTTGTCTTGGCACATACTCCTTGATTGATATTCATACCATATCAATAAGCTCTCTTGCGGAACAATATCGGTACTGAGCAGATCCGGACGTTGGTGTGAATCAGCCTCGGAAACAGCAAGTGACAAAAGGTTACGCTTTTATTCTGCGGTACGCTGGCAATTGTAACTATAAAGCGATAATTCTGTTTGTGTGTTAGATATTATTCTATGTCTAAAGCAGCAAGAAGAAAACTCTAAAATATTAAGCTCTTGCGTTACGAAAAAAAAACGGTTTTCGAATAACCTGACAAAATATGAACTCTCTCTATTTTTTTGTTTTGTTTTTGCAATAACTCCAAACAGGAGGCCTTGAGGGAAATAATTTCTCTCAGGGCCTATGTCATCTTTGGGGATGCTGTGTGGAGGGTTTTTTTGAGGAAAGAAAGAAGTGAACTTGGGTCTTGAAGGGACCCATGTTGAAGGAGGGAGGAAACACAGAGGCCGGCAAATCGTTCCGTAGCCGAGCTGTTGCATAAGAACGAGTCGTAAAAGCGACCCGTTCTCATGTATTGAATGTCAACCGTGTACAAATGTTGAGTGCGCGTTTCTACTACTGTAAGTTAAGCTTGAACTTTTTTTTTGTACTATGATGGCGGACTTAGCTAGCAGAAGAATTGAAACCACGGCGCCCGGGTGGGAATCCGACGCGTTCGTCCACTCAGCTACTAGCCGGTCAAATATATAATATCTTTTGATTATCCCTCCATCGAAAGCCAGATTTTTTTTAAAAAAAAAGGCTAAAGTAGTCTGTAGGAACCTTGGAGTAAGAATATATACGGAGAGAGAGCTAAATATTTGTGCCCAACCTATTCAAACTTGCGATAAATCACTTTCTCCGGGTTTTCAAGTCGTATGCCATGAGAGAGAAAGAGGCAAGAAAAGTCGTCACATAATATTGCAACACTTCTAAGTATGTGAGAACGTTCACCGTCCGCGCTAACTTCACATCAACGAGTCGCATGACTTACGTCGACGGATTTTGAGGTTATTTCCTATATTTGTGTAGATTGAAAACCTTGCAGTGGTTATACAAAACAAATCAAACATGATGGTGATATGTGCTATGCGTGAATGTTCAAATAAGATTAAACAAAGATTACAAAATTTCACTTTTCAGAGGTATTTAAAAATAATATTAATGATAAAGTTTTATTCCAGAAGGTATGCGGGAGTAGTGCAATGCAATACGTTCCATAATTGATAATAATACATAGCTTTTCGTGACGCTTTCGCAGCTGCCTGACGTGTTTTAGTCTTTCTCGTTATTTTTCGCCAAATAAGTAGGATATTTCACAAATTACTTCTTTAAAATTACACTAAAATTACCGTTGTTGTATATAGGTTAAGTGAATAAACTCAAAATAATTGTAAAGTGACTAGTTTCGACGTAATTTCGATTTTTAAGAAAATATTTTAATCTTTAAATATCAGAGTTTTAAATGCAGTGCAATAGCCCGAGAATGGTCACTTGCTTTGACCCTTGTCCAGATGTGTCTCTTCGACCGCCCGGGAACCGGCAGGGGGCCGGGGGAGTGCCGATCTCGACCGACTGTTCCCGAACGCGAACGAACCAGGCATCCAACAAATCACCCAAGTGACACCCTTACAGATGACAGCCAGATGACATTTCCCCACGTTGATCTAAATCTGTTAGGGCAGCCGCATTCCATCTTACGTAAACGTTACAATTTAACAAGATCTGTGCAGCGCCTTTGAGGTGATTTTTCACAAAAACGGCGCTATAAAAATCATCCAAATATTATTATTAAGTAATTATAATAATTACATAAAAGTTGTAGTAAACACAATAGTAAAAATTAAGAAAAAAACATAAATTCAAAAGAAAAAAATAAAATGAAATTGAAATATTATCGTTTTAAATATTTTTGACCGAACACACACTTTTACACACATTTTAAATGATATAAAGACATAAAATTAACAAAAAGCTCCCATCATTATTAAGGCAAACCTTTTGTTATTAGTAGTTTGTGCATGATATTTTCACTTTATAAATCATTTTAATGGTGTATTGATATTGTTTTGTTTAATGCGTTCAAATCTTAGAGTAACGTAGAGACCTAACATTGCGAAATTTTGAAGCCGCTTTTTGACCAAGGATTGACCAAGGGAGGTATGACTTATATGCTTCCAGCCAATCGGATGCGAAGAAAACCGTAAAGATAAACATTTTTCCGTCTTTATCTGTTTGCGAGCAATTTTGAGTTGCTACATGAGAAAGAAAGAGACATGGATACGTTCAGATGTTGGACTAATCAGGGAATCCCAATTCTAACAAATTTACGTCAGAATCCCGTGTGACTCTCGAAGTAAAACATATTGAGAATGCATTCAAACTCATTTTAAACGGGAGTTTATTATATCGAAACAAATAATGCAAAGATTGACTAAATATTGGTGTAGGTAACTAGTTGTTTTGTAGGTTAGCATGTTAAATATTAGAGATCAAACTAAAAAATACGAATTCTTGGATAAATACCTGTGGAAACTGATTTTTTTGGTCCTTTGTTACTCCAGTTGAAACAACCAACAACTGCACATATAACCATATCGTTTTTTTAAATATTGCACTAAATTTACTTAAGTAATTATATATTTTAAGCTTTTTGTCTGTCAATTCGACTGACATGTAAACATTGTAAACTACTGTGAAGTTAGTAATATATTGAAAAAATGGCTACACGGTTTTAAGCACGCCCCAAATCATATGTTCTTAATAACAACTGTTTGTCTCTTTTTCTCATATGTCTATAGAAACGAGCATAAAGAGAGAGCTATATTTTGCGAGTATGAACGATTTGACTGATAATTAGGACGGTCTCTCTATATTGTTACTCTAAGGTTCAAATATGTTTACTAAAAAATCATTTCTGTGTGGCAGTAGCAAATAAGCTATCCAACATCCTTTTATATATCTTTGTCTCTTTATATTGAGTCAGTATAAAATCAACAATACTGACTACACTGTTTCGCAAAGGTACCTCTCCATATGTATTCTTACACCAAGGTATAAAAAACAATAATTCGACGGCGTAAATTCCAATAATTTCCAAAAATCAACAACAGGGCATTCGTTCGTACTGATGAATCAATTCTGTCTGATTCCCCGAGATAAATGAACCGATTCATCTGATTCATTCATTCGATTCACTGATTCGGAAACTCGTTATGACTTTGGTAAATCCAGAAAACTCGTATTTGACGGGCATTACGAACACTTTGCAATACTGTTCTGGCCTAGTAATTCATCGATAATCATTACAGCATTACGTAGTACATTATTGAGAAGAGAATCGGCTGTCGTAAAAAACTAAAATATTTGAAAAGAACATGGTGGCTTGGATACTTGGAGTAATAATGTATGGAGAGAGAGGTAATTCTTTTTACCCAACCGATACAAATTTGCGATATATCACTTTCTTCGGGTTTTCACGTCGTACACCATGAGAGAGAAAGAGACAACAAAAATAATACACCGCTTTTATGTACTGCAAGGATGATATTGGTCTCCCGCGTCTCCGAGGACCCCACCCACATGTTTTTAAAAATATGTATATTTTTTTTATTTATTATTTTTTTATTCCTTACATTATTTTTTTACATTACCTACCTCACTAGATAAAATTTAAAAAATTACTCTACCTGACAGTGAGTACAAGTAGAATAATTTTTTAAAAAATGATAAGATTTGTTACACAATGTTACATATTGGTGATGGCTACAGTCTGTGGTGGGTGTTTGTTGTAAATTGTATTTAGGTACTAAAAGCCTTTCTTGTTGTTTGGCCCTTGTATTTTTATTATGTGTGATATGGGCCAGACGGTTTTTTAGGTTATATGCTAAATTTGTGTTGATAACAATACTGTGAAAAAGTGGTTATACGAATAAACAAAAACATCATGTCGACATGTGCTATGAATGGATGTATAAATACTCTAGCCCTAGTCTTAGCCACGCCCAGGTCTGCCGAGTCCGGCAAAAATCATCAAAAACTGACCACGCTGCCTTGGATAGGTACCACTCTATGTATTCTAAGCTTGGATATGTGCTTAAAATGGCAGATGTCTGACTTTTGCCCAAATTGCATATTTCGTCGCTAGAATCATTCGTTAAATTTACACGGAGAATGCCATCAAACTGCTAACATTACAAATGCGGTTAATCAAACAGCTCGATTCAGACTGGTATGTTTCTAACTTTTGTCACATTTGACATCATTATATTTCAACCATTTTTTCTAACATTTTAATGACCTCCTTAAACGTTGATTCTCGGCCCATTTTAGCTTTTGTACAAGTATTCATTAACTGACAAGCATAACAACAAGAGCTATACGCTTTCCAGCTAATCAAGATTTGTTCAAAAACTGGAAAGAACCGGTAATCAGTATTAAGCAGAGAACGTTCAAATTTGAAAAAAAAACTAATTTTCACCATAAAAATTCTAATTCCAAATTTTCCAAGCACACTGACCTAAGCGCTCTTGAGGTATTATTTCACGAAAATGGCGCTATACAAATAATCCAAGTTTTAAGGAGTAAAAACGTTATCGCTTTGCTCTACTCACTTTAATCCATTTTTAACGCAAAATTTAATACATATTCTTTGATTCATTTTTTTCAAAAGTTGAAAAAATTGAGAACACACGAAAACGTGACTAACCTTTTCCAGTTGTCAAAAACAAACCACTAATCCAAAATGGCTGATAATGCTAACATATAATAAACATATGTGTACCAACATAACAAAAATAATCGATAGTAATAATAATAATAAATCTTTATTTAAATACAGTTTTACAGTAATAACAGCAAAATAATAAAAATAAAAGCAGAATAATCATATAAAATACATAGGGTGTATAAAGGTGTAGGTACTTTTATATATTTTAACAAGAGATCTATACATTGTAAACAGTAAATATATATATATATATATTACATAAACATTAGTTAAATAGAAATATAGATCATTATTCGTATTTGCTTAAATACATATAAACTTAGTTTTCGTATATTTGTATACAGTTATTACTTTTGTTTTCTCGTAATCTGCCTCACTAGGCAAGTCTGTGTTGAGGCAGTAATTTTTGCCGATTGTTTTGGTTACTTCAAATTAAATTAATCCATGGTTAATGTTATTTGAAAGTGTGAATTTAATATTAATATAGAAATAGTAACATAAAATTGTACATATATGAATAAGTAATTATTTGTTCTGTGATTGGTTTATTCAATGATTTCGAATTAGGGTGAGTGCACCGGTAAATTCTCTGTCTTTGCTATTAATCCAAATTTTGTTTGAAATTATTTAATGTTTGACTTTGTTTTAAATTTTCTGGAAGAATATTGAAGATTCTTTTCGCAATGTACCTAAAACTTCGTTGACCAAATGTGGTAGAGATAACAGTCGAATGTACACAGCCCGCGAAAATTCGAACTTTTTAACAGGCTATGTATATCCATCAATTTCCTAATAATGATGCTGATCTAAATAATTGGAAAAAACACATCGAAGGATTTTAATAATTTTTTCCAAGGCTTATAATAAAGCCTTATTTATATTACTAGCGATATTTAATTAAGGATTGTTGTATAAGTAGACTGAATGCAGTAGAAATGAGATCCTTGTGTGGTAAAACCATGTATGACCGTGTTAAAAATATGGATATCCGGAAAGAATGCATGGCTGATGTAAGCGTATTGAATAGAATTAAGAGAGTTTTAGACATGTAGAACAAATAGACAAAGAAAGGAGTGTGAATAGAATGTATGACGCGAAATTGAACGGAAGAAGAGGTCGGGGACGCCCGAGGAAGACAACGTGGCACGATCGACTGGATCAAATACTCGAGTCGGGCCATGCCAAGAGTCAGAATAACAGAAGAGTATGTGTGAGACGATGTATGAATGTGAATATAGCAATGAGTTTTTCAAGATAGAGTTGTATGGCGGTCCATCCTCTCTGCCCACCCCTGCGAGAAAACTTCGTTATGGTGAGTTAGTTAGTTAGAAAGAGAGCTCTAAATATATGATATTATTTAATTATTTAAAAAAAAAAAATTGTCCGAAGAAGCGAAGCTAGCATTATACCAACCCTAATGTATGGCAGTGAGGCATTGAAGGATTAAAGAAAAATGAATGCTGTGGAAATGAGATCCCTGAGGTGGATGAGTGATAAAACCATGTATGACCGTGCTAAAAATTTGGATAATAATAATAATAATATTTGGACGATTTGTATAGCGCCGTTTTTGTGAAAAATCACCTCAAGGGCGCTGTACAGATCTTACTTTCTATCATTACATATTAATTCCTAGTTTAGACAAGAAAATATACAGGAACATACTTACCTATCAGGAAATAATAAGAAAAGAATGCAAGGCTGATGTAAGCGTAATGAATAAGATCAAGGAAGGGAAAATTAGATGGTTTTGGCATAAAGAGCGAATGAACCTTAGAGTATGTAGAGGGGTATCTATCTAAGGCAGTGTAGTCAGTTTTTGATGATTTTACCTGACTCGGCAGACCTGGGCGTGGCTAAGACTAAGGTTTGGGTATTTATACATCCATTCATAGCACATATCGACATAATGTTTTTGTTTATTCGTACAACCACTTGATATCAACAAAAAAAAAGCATCTAACCTAAAAAATCGTTTAGTTGTGTCAAGTTTAGTGGCATAATAAAAAATATGGGCGGAGTCCCGCGGTGACCCAGGAGCCCAAGATCATTGTGACAGTTAAAGCGGTGTATAAAAAATAATTAGCTCTCTCTCCATACATTGTTACTCCAAGGGATGAACGAAAAAAGGAGTGTAAATAAGTAAATGACATTATAATTACATATACGTGGCACGATCAAGTGAATCGATTTGACGGCCTCCATGGTCGAGTGGTAAGACGCTCGACTACGAATCCAATGGTCGCGGGTTCAAACTCAATGGGCCAATATTTTTTTTCAATTTAATATGTGTCATAACACATTTAATTCATATAACATAATGTAAAGTAAATTTGTGACACGTTCCAGAGTGGTAGATACTCCAAGTATCGCCCTGGTGAAAGACCACCATTCAGAATCGAAACGTTGCTTGAAATGGCTTTAGCCGTGTTTGGTGATCAGATCTAAATAGCCAGGTGCTTCCCAGGCTTCCTCTCACACATCTCCTTCCCCTCCTTACTACCTTCAGTCTTACAACGTACTCCAATTGGGGATGCCATAGGGACTCTTGTGCGGTATTCACTATAGAATTATTATGTTTTAAATCAAATGAGTTGGGCTATGTGAAGAATCAGAGTAACAGAAGAGTATGTATGAGACGATATATGAATGTGAAGGAAGCAAGGACTGTGTGCCATGAAAGAGTTGTATGGTCGTCTATTTTCTCTGCCTACCCCGTGATGGTTAGGTAAGTTAGTTCGATGCCAAGTCACACTCTCCGAGCTGGACTCATCTAGCGCAATTCACATCGGCGGGCTCGTTTAATAAACAGCAGATTGGTAGCGGTAATTAAATTATTCACCCTTGTAAAATAATGTTTCCTCTCGGCGGCTTTGTGCCGTAAATTAAGCCGCTTAACGCCCTACCGTAGGCACAAACACACGCCGCACCGCGCAGAAGGAAAAGGCGTTAACTGCCCTTAATTCCTGTTTAAATACTTCGGCGTTTCCAGAACCTCTTGCCTCGGTAATGGAGGCTTCATATTTTCTGGAATTATTAAAATGGGCAAGCAACGAGCCCCTGCTAAGGCTGACGACAAAAACCCTATGAATTTTTGTTTCAACAAACTCAAAATGTGACAGCGTAGAACAAACTATACAATTGATTTTTAAATAGATCATTTTTTTTACGTGAATACCGCACAAGAGTCTCAACTGCTCCCAACCGTCTAGAGCCAGTGAGACTATGGCATATTATAATTAAATGATGTAGATACGTTTCTGAGACAACGCGCGTGAATGCACTAAGCCGAGTCCGCGAGGCATACCTGAGATTTACTGCGTTTAGTATCACACAAACGGGAGCTCTTCAACCGAAATAATGTGAGAAAGCGAATGCAGATATACATAGGTGTGTGGAAGACAACCGTTTCCGTACGTCGTACTCTACTTGGCTAGTCGCTCAGTAAGTTCGTCGAGGAAGAGAGATTATAACAGTAGCGCGGGACGTTCATATTGCTCATCCGTACACACACATTCTGTTTAGTGTTGCTATCCTTTTCATAAGCGTTATGAGCTTTGAAACTTAAATCAAGACCGTGCCACATTTATCGTTCGATTTGTATGAATATGACGTGTCTTGTATTTAATGTATATGCCTACAACCATTAAATAATATAATTAATAACCGTGTAAATATGTCTAAGGAATGTGTTTAGAATATTTACGGTGTAGGCAATATTATGGCTTTAAAATGATTTAGCAACAAACAATATTGTGTATTTATTTTGCTGAAACAAGAAGTGGGGAAGTGGAGTAGCAAAGGAGTAGGTAAAAGTATGGTAGTGGGGAAAAAATAAGACGGTGAAGATGAAGTTTGGGAATTACCCTGATATTTAGATTTGATCAACAAACACAGCAAATGCCCTTGAAGTGATTTTCAACAAAAACGGCGCTACAAAAATGATGCAAATATTGTTATTATTGGTGCCATTTCAATCAGCGTGTCGATAGTGAATGGTAGTCTTTTACCAGAGCAATACTTAGAGTGGAAAAAAATTGCTTGTGCAATGATGGAGGACTTAACCAGCCAGTGAGACTATGGCAACCCCAATTGGAGTATGTTATGAGGTCGATGGTAATGGGGAGAGGAAGGAAAAGGGAAAGATGAAGGATGGGAAGTATCTGGCTATTAGGATCTGGTCACCAAACTCGGCCAAAGCCATTTCAAGCAACGTTTCGATTCTGAATGGTGGTCCTTCTCTAGGGCGATACTTAAAGTGCCTACCATTCTGGAACGTGCCAAAAATATAGCTTTTTTTGTTTTTTTTTTGTATGAATTAAATGTGTTACGACACATATTAATTAAATAATTTTTTTTTTTTTTCGTAAGAAGCAATCACATGGTGGTTGGACATTATATTAAATAAAAATAATACTTTGTTTTAAAACCACGGTGAAGGCCAACCGGTTTCGCTTGGATCAAGCTTCGTCAGGGCACATATAATAACAGTTATTATATGTGCCCTGACGAAGCTTGATCCAATGTTGTTTTAAACAAAGTATTATTTTATTTAATAAATAAAGTTATTGACGCACGCAGAGTTTGAACCCGCGACCTTTGGATTCGTAGTCGAAGCGTTAAGACGCGTAAGTGGTAAGCTACTCAACAATGAATTATGTAATTAATATGTGTCACAACACATTTACTCAATCTAAAATCTATATATAGTATATTTGCCATACGTTCCAAAGTGGTAGATACTCTAAGTATCGCCCTGGTGAAAGACCACCATTAATTATAGCCTGATATAGTGTTTTGACACATATTAATGAAATAAAATTTGTTTGCGCACGCCGGGCTTGAACCCGTGACCTCTGGATTCGAAGTCGAGCGTCTACCCACTCGACTACGGAAGCCTTCAGGTAAAAACCACCCCTGATGTATTGTTTGAAGAAAACTCTCTTTCCTTCCAACAAAAACAAAAATCGATAAATGGTAAAACCTAGCACTCTATTTCATCTCATACTGAAACGAGAATTGACTCCTTTATGCATTACTTAGTTCTGTTTCATCGAGCTTAAAAAGTTTATTCAAATAGTTGGGCAGGGAATAGTTTTTTTTCGAAAGCCAATAAAAAGCCCGAAAGCTTAGTTGCCAGTTTTAAAAGCATTTCTCGGTGATTGGTGTGCGCACTGAATAACAAAGCGGTAGAATATAGAGTGGTATCAATCCAAGGCAGTGTAGTCAGTTTTTGATGATTTCTACCTGACTCGGCGGACCTGAGCGTGGCTAAGACCAAGGCTAGGATATTTATACATCCATTCATATCACGTATCGACATAATGTTTTTGTTTATTCGTATAACCACTTTATCACAGTATTGATATCAACAAAAATATAGCGTCTAACCTGAAAAACTGTTTAGTTGTGTCAAGTTTAGTGGCATAGTAAAAAATGTGGGTGGAGTCCCGCGGTGACCCAGGAGCCCAAGATCATTGTGACAGTACGTAGAAG
Source organism: Drusus annulatus (assembly GCA_022651775.1). Lineage (NCBI taxonomy): Eukaryota > Metazoa > Arthropoda > Insecta > Trichoptera > Limnephilidae > Drusus > Drusus annulatus. The sequence continues at coordinate 899,968 of JAGWCC010000367.1, read as the reverse complement.
CGGAGTATTATATTTGCTGTCTCTTTCTCTCTCATGGTGTGCGACGTAAAAACCCGGAGAAAGTGATTTATCGCAAGTTTGTATCTGTTGGGTAAAAATAATTAGCTCTCTCTCCATACACTATTTCTCCAAGGGTAGAATTATGCTGCGGGCGTGTCCGTGTGCCCAAAGGTAGCGAAATTTTCTCCACTCTAGTAGGCTTCTAACGGCCTCCGTGGTCAAGCAGTTAAGTCGCTCGACTACGAATGCAGAGGCCACGGTTCGAATCCCGACCTTCGCAAATAACTAGCTAACTAACCGTCACGTCGTTTCACCGCAGGGTAGGCACAGAGGACGGACTGCCATAAAACTCTGTATTTGCACACATACCTTGCTTTATGCACATTCATACATCGTCTCGAACATACTCTTCTATTATTCTGACTTTAGACATGTCCCGACTCATAAACGAATATTTGATTCACTTGATCGTGCAATGTCTTCTCTTCTCTGACTCATTCTTTCAATAACTTTCGCGTATAATATTTTTTCCACACTATTTTCTTGGTTCATTCGCTCTAGATCAGTGATTCCCAAGGGGTCGATCCACGTCAATGAAAAAAAAATTGGGGGTGCATGAGACGTAAATGGGGGTCTACGGGAGTGGATTCCGTTTTTAGTAAATTTTGTTGATTTGCTAGCACTTTTTGGGGGAGGATTTTTTGTCGATTTGCTAGTACTTTTCGATTTCAAATCTCTACCGACTAGTGCTTTTTTTTTCAGAGAGGAATTTTTGCTGATTTGCTAGCACTTTTCGATTTGGGATCTCTGCCGACTAGTACTATTTTTTGACGAGTTCGACTACAATTGAAGTGTTCACCGCGATGGGTTCATTTCAAAGAACTAGCAGTTCCTGAAGCGTTCACAAAACTTTGAAGTTTTTCCCAACGCTAAAAAAAATCAATACTAGGAAAGCAGGGGGTCTATACAAAACAGAAAAAGTCGACAAGTGGTCTACTGGATAAAAAAGTTTGGGAACCTCTGCTCTAGATGCCCAAACCATCTAAGCGTACCTTTCTTGATCCTATTTATTATGCCCACAGCAGCCTTGCATTCTTTCCGGATATCCACATTTTTAACACGGTCACTAACGGTTTTACTGCACATACGCTTCAGGGATCTCATTTCTACAGCATCCAGTCTAATTTCATCATTTTTCTGCCAGCCCCATATCTCACTACCATACATCAGGGTTGATATACAAAGCTTGTTCAAAAGAAAAGGTGAATTTTGAATTTTCGCGGGCTGTGTACATTCGATTTTCGATTTTTTTTTTGTTGTTATGTTGGTACACATATGTCTATCATATGTTAGCATTATCAGCCATTTTGCATTGGTGGTTTGTTTTTGACAACTGTAAAAGGTCAGTCACATTTTTGTATGTTCTTCGTTTTTTACTTTTGAAAAAAATGGATCGAAGAATAAAATTCATGATTTGTTTTTTCTACAACTCCAGGACGCTCATCGTCATTAACATCTTCTCGGCCTTCTGTAAAGCGCTTGTACCTCTTTTATTTCATATTATCTGCGGTCTTATACAAACTCATTATTTCGTTCTCATTGAATACGTCAAACCACAAACCAATTGCTTTCTACGAAAAATTAAATTAAAAATATCAAGTTCTTGTATTTGTCTGATTTCAAACTTTCGCCTGGAACGAATTTGACAACTATTTTTTTCATACGTTCGCCACGGTTCGGCGAAAAAATTGTTTTCAGAAGTTGACGAATTTCCGTAGAGTCGTCGTAGAGTAGGAAATGTTCGAAGTTTTCCCGGAAATTCAAATTCAAAACACCCCGATCGTTCCGGCGATTTTCATTTTCGAAGGGGCCAATTAAACGGCCGCAATTTATTTCAAATTAAATTTCCACCGGATTACACCTTTCGTACATTAGACAAGCTGCCCTCTACTTAAGTACTATAAGTAAACGATTCTTAAAATGCAAATAGGGTAAATATAACAAGTAACGAAAAAACAATAAATGATTGGAATAATAACCATTAATTACACAGCTTTATTAATTAGGGCAAGCGCAATACAATTCAACTCGCCAAAAGTCGATCAAATCCCTTAATCGTCATTATTCAATGTGGTAATCTTGTTACCTTGTTAACTTGCCAATAAACCAGACGTTCATTAATAATACCAGGGCACGACCATTCATAATGGCGGACACGTCTTAATGCCGGTAGGCCTTAATAACATCGGAGATGTCATGGTGTGGGAAGGCCCTAACCAACGCTGGACAGTTCCTAACGCTGGACAGACTAAGCCTTGAAATAATAATACCCCTAAAGGGCTGGGAGCTATGGCACCAAGAAACACCGTGAATTGAATTGAATTGAATTGATAAGTTTAATAATTTTATTTAACGTATCGTCGCAGGAAAGGACTGAAGTAAATTTTGACACCAGAGCTTAGAATTAGAATATACATGTAGAGGTATCTTTGCCAAACGGCATAGTCAGCATTGTTGACTTTATACTGACTCGATAGAAAGAGACAAGGATGTTGGATAGCCTATTAGCGCCAACTTGTAAAAAACACATTAAACAAAACAATATCAATACACCGTTAAAATGATTTATAAAGTCAAAATATCACACAAACACTGATAACAGAAGATTTGCCTAAATAATGATGCAAGCTTTTGGTTGATTTTAAATATTTTTATCATTAAAAATGTGAGAAACTTAGAGTTTCGGTTAAAAATATTTAAAACTGTTGAAATACCTCTGAAAAGTGATGTTTTATAATATTTGTTTGGTCTCATTTGAACATTCGCGCGTAGCACATTTCACCAGCATGTTTGGTTTATTTCTATAACCACTGCAAGTTCTGAATCAACACAAATATAGAAAATAACCTCAAAATCCCTTAACGTAATTAATGCGACTCTGTGAGAGTTTATACGAGGTTTTCCGGACTCGGCTAGAACTGGGCGTGGCTAGGACAAGGGTTAGGGTATTTATACATTCATTAATAGCGCATATCGAGATAATGTTTTTGTTTATTCGTATAACCACTTTTTCACAGCATTGTTAACAAATAAACTTAGTGAGGAGGGGAAGGAGATGGGGAAGAAAAGTTCGGGAAGCAACCGGCTATTCAGATCTGGTCACCAAGCACGAATAAAACCGTTTCAGGCAACTTTTCGATTATGAATGGTGGTCTTTCACCAGGGCGATATTCCGAGCATCTACCACACTGGAACGTACCGCAAATATACTATATATTAAGTTATATTAATTAAATATTGTATGACCTTATAGTATATAGAGTGGTATGAATCCAAGGCAGTGTAGTCAGTTTTTGATGATTTTTACCTGACTCGGCGGAACTGGGCGTGGCTAAGACCAATGCTAGGATATTTATACATCCATTCATATCACGTATCGACAAAATGTTTTTGTATATTCGTATAAACACTTTTTCACAGTATTGATTTCAACAAAAATATAGCATATAACCTAAAAAACCGTTTAGATGTGTCAAGTTTAAAATGTGTGGGCCCAAGATCATTGTTACAGTGTGTTGTCTCTTTCTCTCTCTGTGTACGACGTAAAAACCCGGAAAAAGTGATTTATCGCAAGTTTGTGTCGGTTGAGTAAAAATAATTAGCTCTCTCTTCATACATTGTTTCTCCAAGGTTATGACACTTATCAATCAAATTGTGCGCGCCGGGATTTGAACCCGCGTTCTCTGGATTCTTAGTCGAGCGTCTCACCATCGGCCACGGCGGCCGTTGGTTGTGATAACCAAATTTGAACCCAGCGTGTTTACACTCGTAGTTATGAAATATTTTCTTAATTAAGAAACTTTTGGGTAGGTAATCCACTCTTGAAACATCCCCTAAATTGTTCAGAAGGTACAACGGTAAGTTTAGAGAAATCAGATCTTTGGCTTAGCAAAGGTCTGGCCCAAGGGTTCACAGCATCCCTACAGTGATTCACGTGAATCATCCCTTGTCCCTTAATCTAGGGAAGCGTTTCTCAAACTGTCTTGGCGCACCGCCCCTTTTTAACGTTAATTTTTCAGCGCCCCCTTTCATAGAACTCTTAGATTGTTAGACTAATTAAACTTTTTTTTTATATGAATACCGCACAAGAGTCTCAACTGCTCCCAACCGTCTAGAGCCAGTAAGACTATGGCATCCCTAAATATGGCACGTTGTGAGGCTGAAGGTAGTAGGGATGGGAAGGAGATTGGGATGAGAAAGATTGGGACGTACTTGGCTATTCAGATCAGGTCACCAAACACGGCTGAAGCCATTTCAAGCAACGTTTCGATTCTGAATGGTGGTCTTTCATCAGGGCGATACTTAGAGTATCTATCACTCTGGAACGTGCCACAAACATACTTTTTTTATAATTTTTATATGAATTAAATGTGTTATGACACATAATAATTAAATAAAAGTTATTGGTGCACTCTGGGTTTGAACCCGCCACCTTTAGATTCGTAGTCGAGCGTCTTACCACTCGACCATGGAGGCCGTCAAACAGTATCTTCTATTAAGTCGTTGCATGAGTTGAAATATTTTTAAAAAATAATTTGTTGACTTGTAGATCAGTGGTGATATGTATTTTACACGTTTCCTTCCTTGCTAAATGCTTAGTATGCAAGCCATTTTAAGCAAAGTTTTAATTCTAAATGGTGGTATTTCACTAGGGCAATATTAGGGTCAGTGTCCAATAATAGACACTTTTGGCTTTCTAGTACAAGCAATACTACAAATGATTCACCTGTTAATTCTATATTGGTAGTTGGAAAAATGTCTGATGTTTCCAGTGAATTCAATTATAAGACAGTAATCTTTTAAATTCTTTATGAAAAGCAAACTAAAATTTCAGTTAAAACGAAAAATGCCTTTCCTGGTTTCAAAACCACACCTTTTACTGAGGTTTTAGTACTTTCTTTGTAGAATTTAAAGGATTCCAGTTCTAAAATTGTATTCACTAGAAACCTTAGACATTTTTCTAACTACCCATAGAAAATGTTCAGATACACCATTTGTAGGATTGCTTGAATTAGAATGTTAGAAAGTAACGTTAATTGTCATTTTTGAGTGCTGATCCTTAAGATCAACAACATTCTAAACTTGGAGTAACAATATATAGAGACAGTTAATTCTTTTTACCCAAACTATACACATTTGGGATAAACCACTTTCTCCTGGTTTTTACGTCGTACACCATGAGAAAGAAAGAGACAGCAAATTTTTCAAAATTATCACACCGCTTTAAAGTACTGTTAGGATGTTCTTTGTGTCCCGCGTCTCCATTGACTCCGCCCACACGTTTTCATATGCGACATAAATGGACATAACTCAACGGTTTTTAAAGATATATGATATATTTTCGTTACTGTGAAAAAGTGATTATACGAATAAACAAAAACATTATGTCGACATGTGCCATGAATGAATATACAAGTGATTATTATTTTTTTATTATTTTTTTGTTTCTCACATTATTTTTTTACATTACCTACCTCACTAGGTCATAAAAACATGTTCTGGGGTAAGTGACAGTGAGTACAAGTAGAATCATTTAAAAAAATGATAATATTTTTTACACAATGTTCTAGTTTGTCATGGTGAAGAATTTCAAGTGCCGTTTTAGGAGGTCTTCAATTTCCTTGCCCTAGTCCTAGCCACGCCCTGGAAAAACTTATCAAAATTGACTACAACAGCGCTCTCTTTTGTATATTATTGCTCTGAGATTAAAAAAAAAAATGCACGAATAAATTGTGATCATATACCACCTCCGTATTGTCCTCGTTGCCCCTTGTCAGTCCTTCATTGCCCCTTTCATACTACCCCCAAGTTTACCACCGCCCCCTGGAACTATCCAACGCCCCCAGTGTGGGGGGGGCGTTATCGCAACTTTGGGAACCCCTGATCCGGGGCTTAATTTCGGCAGAGCTTGGACAAACTTAACAACTTTATCTGCGGATCGTACAGCCTTTGAGATAGGTTAGCTGAAACAAGATAGCCGACCGCATTGTAATAAATTTGTAGTAATATTAAAGTGTCATACCCAACTTGGGGATTATTTTTTAAGTTTTTAATCTTATGTTTTGGGACTGGAAACTAACGCTAGATCAGATCGGTAGGTAGGTCATAAAAACATACAGAATGAATATATTTTTCGTACGAAATATATCAACTGTAGGCTAAACAAATTAAAAAATGTAGATACGTTACTGAGACCACGCGCGTAAATGCACTTTTTTTATATATGAATACCGCACAAGAGTCTCAACTGCTCCCAACCGTCTAGAGCCAGTGAGACTATGGCATCCCCAAATAGGGTATCTTGTGAGGCTGAAGGTAGTGAGGAGGGGAAGGAGATTGGGAAGAGGAAGGTTGGGAAGTATCTAACTATTCAGATCTGGTCCCCAAACACGGCTCAAACCATTTCAAGCAACGTTTCGATTCTGAATGGTGGTCTTTCACCAGGGCGATACTTGTATCTACCACTCTGGAACGTGCCACAAATTAATTTTTTTTTATGTTTATACGGATTAAATGTGTTACGACACATTACAATTAAATAAAATTTATTGGCGCACGCCGGGTTTTAATCTGCAATATTTGGATTTGAAGTCGAGCGTCTTGCCACTCGACCATGGAGGCCGTCAAAGTTTCTGCCGGAGGCCGTCTCTTAGCCGAGTCCGCGAGACATACCTGAGATTTACTACGTTTAGTATCACACAAACATTCGTTTGACAGACAAGCTGTCAACAGCTATCACGAACGCGTCGCTGTAAGCTCCTTTCTGACAAATCACAAATCACTTGATCAAATACAATTATTCACAAGGTTTTTAGCAACTCAAAAACGGTGTGAGATAGCGAATGCAGAAATACATAAGTGTGTGGAAGACAACCACGGCTAGTGCCACGATACCCGATTATAACAGCAGCGTGGGACGTTCAAACAGCCATCTCATCCGTACACACATATTGTTCGATCCAGAAACCGCGAATCGGTTTTGGAAAGACTTGAGTGAATTAAATGGACTGTAAAACGATGAGATACTTGGTTGATGATTTGATGTATTCTGGAAAAGTAATGGGAAGTGCCAATTTGCTCACCTGTTTCCGTGTCTGCGATAAGGGCCGACCAATCTGCCCGAGCGATGAATGTTGAGGTGACGAATCTCCCAGGGACGGATGCAAAACGAGGGCACCATCCCTGGGTGGGCCGAGCGATTGTATACGAGTTGAGTGCGATGACTGACTGCCGGCGGGAATCGAATAACGCCGCTCTTGACTTCCTTGTCTTGTGTTTCGTTGCCGGGGGTGGGGGTCATTTGTTACAGGCTGTTCAATACATTTTTATCCAGCCATACAAATAGGGCATGGCAGTAGAACAAATTGGCAAGTAAGGAAGGTTAAGTTCAAGGACAAAAAGGGATCAAGTTATGACCTAGCAAATTGTTGATTTTAGGATCCAACACATATTATATTATAATGGCTATCCTTTTCCTAAGCGGGTGAAATAGAATACAAGACGTTACTAGTGGTGCTTCATTTTTCGTAAGATTTGTATGAATATATATTTTTTATGTATATTTTTTATAGTTAATACTGCACAAGAGTTTAATTGCTCTCAACCGTCTGCAGCCGGGGATTCTATGGCATCCCCAACCGGGGTATATTGTAAGGGTGAAGATAGTGGAAAAGGGAAAGAGATAAGGAAGAGGAAGGTTGGGAAGAACCTGGCTATTCAGTAGATCTGGTCACCAAACACGGCTAAAGCCATTTCAAGTGACTTTTCGATTCTGAATGGTGGCCTTTCACCAGGGCAATACTCAATGTCAATAAAAATAATGACGACACCTCGAATTTGGAACTGGCAGAGGAAGAATGAAAGTAGACTGAATGCTGTGGAAATGAGATCTTTGAGACGTATGTGCGGTAAAACCGTCTATGACCGTATTAAAAATGTGGATATCCGGAAAGAATGCAAGGCTGATGTGAGCGTAATTAATAGGATCAAGAAAGGGACGCTTGGACGGTTTGGGCATGTAGAGCGAATGAACGAAGAAAGGAGTGTGAAAATAATATATGACGTAAAAGTTAAATTATCTACCACTCTGGAACGTACGCGCCGCAAATAGTCTATATATTATATTTTATATAATTTGAATGTGTTATGACACATATTGATTGAATAAAAAGTTATTGCGCACGCCGGGTTTGAACTCGCGACCTCTGGACTCGTAGTCGAGCATCTCACCATTCGACCACGGAGGTCGTTAAGAGCTATGGAAATACATCTAGAAAAAAATTAAAAAATATTTGATTATATACGCCTTTATGGACTTTTATATAACTGTGTAATATCCTTGAAGTAACAATATATGGAGGGATAGCTAATTTGTTTTACCCAACCCATCCGAAATTGTAATAAATCACTTTTTCTGAGGTTTTACATCGTACACCATGAGAGAGAAAGAGACAACAAATTTCTTGGACGGCTTCTAAATACTGTCGTAATGATCTTAAGCTGGTTATTTTCGCTGGTCAACGGCGGGACTCCGCCCACATTTTTTATTTTGCCACTAAACTTGACACAACTAAACGGTTTTTTAGGTTAGATGCTATATTTTTGTTGATAAAAATACTGTGAAAAAGTGGCTATACGAATACACAAAAACATTATGTCGATACGTGATATGAATGGATGTATAAATACCGTAGCCTTAGTCTTAGCCACGCCCAGGTGCGCCGAGTCATGTTAAAATCATCAAAAACAAGTCCAAAACTGACTTCACTGGCTTTGGCTTGGGCTACCTCTTGTATACTCTAAGGTAAAATCTAATATAAAATAATAGTGACATAAAAATAACATAGAGTAAATGATAAACCCAAAAACATAAGAAAGTTAATACAAATATAATAATGCATTAAATTAACAGTCATATTTTTGAAAGAGGTATGCTTTATTTAATCTAACGAAAAATATATACAGTAATCTTGACTCAAATATGAAAAGCCTAACAATTTTCTTAGACTTGAAAAAGGCATTCGATACCGTCAATCATAATATACTGATTGGAAAACTTAATAATTTAGGAATTAAAAATAACTGTCTCTCCCTTTTGAAAAATTATTTATCTTATCGCCATCAATGCACAAAAATTGGTGCTCATATTAGTAAACCAAAGTGTGTTAGACATAGGGTTCCACAAGGAACAGTTATCGGCCCGTTACTGTTCCTAATTTATATAAATGATCTCTGTAATATTAACATTTCGGGAAAACTATTCTCATATGCTGACGATACTGCAATCACAGTACATGGTAAATCCTGGAACGAAGTCACTGAAAATGCTAATAAATGCACCTCCATTGTCAAAGAATGGCTCAACCAAAACCTTTTAACTCTGAACTGTGAAAAACTATTTATATTCCATTCTATAATACCAAAAAGGCTGCACCTCTAACTAACCTAAATATAAGGTTCCATAACAATAACTGCAACCCTATTTTATGCTCTAATTGTGTAGAAATGAAATCGGGAAATACAGTCAAATATTTAGGAATTACAATAGATAGTCAACTCAAATGGACGAATCATGTAGAAAAGCTTGTAAATAATCTAAGATATTTTACTTACATTTTTAAACGATTAAATAACATAGTTGACATAAAAATAATGAAATTGGTGTACCATGCATTGGTTCAGTCATCAGTATCTTATGGAATAATCGGTTGGGGGTATTTATAATACTCATATTAAGCCATTAGAAATATCTCAAAAATTAATAATAAAAATAATGTTGCATAAAAAACATTACATACCCCTCCATACAATTATTCCAAGAAGCTGATCTCTTAGATATAAGAAAAATGTATTGTATACAGTGCCTAAAGTACATATTTTCATGAAGTAAACTATTTGCAAAAAATGAAAATCGTTACAGCAACAGAATAAATAATGTACTGAGGTACCTCTCTGCAAAACTAGACTTGCGCAGAGACATGCATACTTCATTGCCCCAAAAAATGTATAATTCACTTTCATTACATTTTAAGTGTTCAAATTCAACTTCCTTAAATACATACAAAAAATGTAATAAAAACTGGATAAAAGCAAAAGATACCAGCCTCTTCATACTATAAGTGCTAAATTCTAAAAAATTAACTAACTTATCTGTTGTGATTTAGAATTAAAAAAAAAAAATAAAAAAAAGGAAAAATAATAATAACAATATTATTTTTTTATTTTTTTTTTTTTTTTTTTTTTACTTAATTTGAAATGTACCTTATACTGTAAAACGTAACTATAGAGAGCTATAACTATGATTTGAATTAGTATACCCACGCACTGGCTTTTGCCTATGTGGGATTTTTTTTTGTTATGTCTACATTATTTTTATTATTTCTGTAATTTTTAAATGTATGTAACAAAATAAATCAAATAAAAAAAAAATAAAAACTATAGCCTTCTTGTAACTAGATTTAGTGCAGTTGAATATATCTACTATTTCAGTGAAAAAATTACCCACTGTAATCTAATACAAGCGGTACAAGCGGTACAAGCGAGCATTTTAATGACTCAGTTCTGATATTATTGTTACATTTAAAAAGAATTTTGGATCGAGTGTTTCTGTTACATGGTACATGAGTGTAATTAAGCTTAGTAAATCGGGACTGTCAATAATACCATTAACGATTTTAAAAATAAAGTCAAGTCGGAAACAAGCCTCCTCTCAGCGTGTTTATTTATACAATAATGACTAACCATATTTAACTAAACGCGAAAACAAAAGCCTTATTCGACCATATTAGGCCCTGAAGGATATTATTTCCTTCAAAGCCTCTTGTGCGGAGTTAGATAGATGTATACAAATAAAAATAAATAGCTATTGTTGATTTCTCGTAGATGTATTCATAAGCGTAGGCCTTTAATAGGACCATGGCTTTGTGCGGTAAGCCTCTTATGATAATATTCGGGTATTTAATCAAATATCTGATCTAAAAACAGCATTTATTGATCTCTCGCCTCACCTCCCGTGGATTAGCACAAGCCACTTAGCTCGCGCGTATTCGTGCCTCATTGCCCGTAAGGAACCGATTAAACCATCTTGCGAGAAGGGCCAGTCCTGAATAGAGTGGAGGAGTCTCAACTGCTCCCAACCGTCTAGAGCCAGTGAGACTATGGCATCCCCAAATAGGGTATGTTGCGAGGCTTAAGGTAGTGGGAAGGGGAAGGAGATTGGGAAAGGAAGGTTGGAGAAGTATCTAGCTTTTCAGATCTGGTCACTAAACACGGTTAAAGCCATTTCAAAGCAACGTTTCGATTCTGAATGGTGGTCTTTCGCCAGGGCGATACTTGGAGTATCTACCACTCTGGAACGTGCCGCAAATATACATTTTAATTTCATATTTTACATGAATTGAATGTGTTATGACACATATTAATCGAATAAAAGTTATTGGCGCACGCCGGGTTTGAACCCGTGACCTTTGGATTCGTAGTCGAGCGTCTTACCACTCGACCATGGAGGCCGTCATATGTATGGAGGGAGAGCGATATTTTTACCCAACCCTTACAAATTTACGATGAATCACTTTCTCCGGGTTTTTACGTCGTAAGCCGTGAGAGAGAAAGAGACAAGACAAGTTCTCACATAATACAACAGCACCATTCAGTATGCAAGCATGTTTTCCGTCTCCCGCGTCTCCTGCGACTCCGCCCACTACGTCAACATGCGCCATGAATAAATGTATAAATACCCTAGCGCTAGTCCTAGCCACGCCAAAGTCAGGCGAAAATCATGAATACTGACTACAGAAGCGCTCCCTCTGTATATTTTTGCTCGAGCTGAATTATTTATTTTTCGGGTATTAATCATTTACTGTTATTTTTATGTAACTATTATTATATATTATGTATAATACAGTTGTGTAAAAGTCCATAAGGGCGTATATAATTAAATTAATAAAAAATATATAAAGCCTCACAAAAAATTCAATATATTAACTGTAAAACTTAACCGATACATGTTTTTATATATATTTTTTAAGAAGGACTTTATTTGCATAAACACTGCAAGTATTTTAATCAACACAAATATAGGAAATAGCCTCGAAATCCGTTGACGTAAAGATGTGAAATTCTCAAGTTCGGTCAAGAATATTTAAAACTGTTGAAATGCTTCTTAAAAGTGATGTTTTATAATCTTTGTTTGGTCTTATCTGAACACTCACGCATAGGACATATCACCATCGTGTTTGATTTATTTGTATAACCACTGGAAGTTTTTTAATCAACACTAATATGGGAAATAACCTCACTTGACGTAAGTTATGCGACTGGGTGGTGTGAAGTTAGCGCGGACGGAGAACATTCTTACATACTTAGAAGTATTGCAATATTATTTGAAGACTTTTCTTGTCTCTTTCTCTCTCATAGTATACGACGTGAAGACCCGGAGAAGGTGGTTTATCGCAATATGTGAAGATGTGAAGTTAGCGCGGACGGAGAACATTCTTACATACTTAGAAGCATAGCAATATCATGTGAATACTTTTCTCGTCTCTATCTCTCTTATGGTAAGCGACGGAAAAATCCGAAGAAAGTGATTTATCGTACGGAATACATCCTTTCATACTTAAAAGTGCTGCGATATAATGTGACGACTTTTCTTGCCTCTTTCTCTCTCATGGTATACGACGTGAAGACCCGGAGAAAGTGGTTTATCGCAATATGCGTTATGTGAAGTAAGCGCGGACGGAGAACATTCTTACATATTTGGAAGCAGTGGCGGCTCGTGACTTTTTAGTGTGCTAGAGTGGTAAGATTGACAAAAAAATTTTCATTGATGTTGTTGTAGCTGAAAACATTTTTTTTTTTTTCGAAATTTCAACATTTTGTATGAAGATTTTTCAGAAATCCGTCCAGTGCACCACCAAAACTGAAAAATCCTGAAAATCTTCATACAAATAAAAAATCTTGAAAAAAAAATAAAAATCATTTTCGGCTACGACGACACTAATAATGTCGTATTTTTCAATCTTAGCACTATAGCCCACTAAAAACTCACGAGCTGCCACTGTTTGGATGTATAGCAATATTATGTGAAGACTTTTCTTGTCTCTTTCTCTCTCATGGTATACGACGTAAGAATATTGAGAAAGTGATTTATCGTAAATTTGTATTGGTTGGGTAAATTATGTAGCTCTCTCTCCATATGCATTCTTACTCCGAGTATTTGACTGTGAATGTGACAAAATGCAAAAAAAAACATGTTTGAAAAAAATGTCTCTTACTAGGTTTTAACCTTGGACAGCCGCGCTAACTGTCCTGATAAGAGAGAAAAGGTTAGAGGGATGGTAAAGAAAGAGATTTAGAGAGGTGGGGAGATAACCTCCCCCCCCTCTCCCGAATTCAAGCAGTTAAGGAAAGGAAACTCTCGGGAGATTTTAAAAAGGTTGTAAATCGATAGAACCTTTTAGCAAAATGTCTAAGTCTTGAATAAGGCCATTCGAATCTATATGCAATTGAAATTATTAATTGACGAAAAGCTCCTGTTTTAAATTTAACCAATTTAAACTTGAGTTCACAACGCAATGACCGAAATGTGTCATTGATTTTTCAACATAAGTTTTTAAGGAATTTTCCCTTGATAAACGTTAAAAATAGATTTTGCGAAAAATAATGGTTGTTTTTTTAAATGTGATTTAGGCACAAGAGTTCAAATCGCTCCTGACTATTCGGATCCAGTGGGTCTGAAGGTAATGGGGAGGGGAAAGAGATGAGAAAGAGGAAGATTTAAAGAAAGTACCTGGTTATTCAGATCTGGTCACCAAACGCAGCATTTCAAAGAACGTTTCGATTCAAAAGTGGTGTGCCTTTTATTTTAATATTTCCAGGGCAATACTTAATTTGGGTATGTTGTGAGGCTGAAGGTAGTAGGGAGAGAAAGAAGATGGGGATGGTGAAGGTTGGGAAGTACCTGCCTTCCAGATCTAGTCACCAAACACACCTATTGCCATTCCAAACAACGTTTCAATTCAAAATAGTGGTGAACCTAACTAACTTACCATCACGCCGTTTCTCCGCAGGGGTAGGCAGAGAGGACGGACCGCCATATAACTCTGTCTTATCACACACTTCTTGCTTCATTCAGATTCATTTCCAGGGCAACACTTAATTTGGGTATGTTGTGAGGCTGAAGGTAGTGGGAAGAGTAAGAAGACTAGGAAGATAAAGGTTGAAAAGTACTTGGCTATTCAGATCTGGTCACCAAACACGGCTAAAGCCATTTCAAACAATGTTTCGATTCAGAATGGTGGTTAACATTTTATATCTAGCACTGTCTGGTCTCCACATCAAACCAAATACATAAATATGTTGGAACAGATTCAAAAAAAATTCCTCAGGTATGTGTACATGCGTTCGCACGGAACATACCCTATGTTCATGCATCACATGGAACTACTCGAGGAGACACATTATCAAAGCTTAGAGGCTAGGCGCAATGCTGGTCTCATGACAATAGGCTTTAAAATTATAAATCACTTAATCGACTGTCCATACCTCTTGGCATGCTACTGCTTATTCGTACCAGAAAAATACTGTCGCAGCAGAAATCATGCAATGTTCAGAATACCCTATAGTCGGACAGATGTTTTGGCTCAGCATAGCATGACAAGAGGTATAATTCTGTTAAATACATCATCTATATATTTGGATATATTTTCTGATAATTTACAAAAGTTCAAAAAACTTATTAATTTAAAAATTTTATAATTTGAAATTGCTTACTTGTTGTTCCATTGTACTGTAATTGGGTTTATATCTGTTGTACAATAATAAATAAAAAATCAAAAAAAAAATAAAATAAAATAAAAAAAAAATATATTTCCAGGGAAATACTTAATTGGGAAAGATAAGGGTTGGGAAGTACCTGGCTATTCAAATCTGGTCACCAAACACGGCTAAAGTCATTTCAAGCAGAGCAATTTTGAATAATTTTCCTTCACCAGGGCGATTTTGAAAGCTTCTGACGTTCTGGAACGCGCCGAAAATATAATGTGAAAATTACAAAAATTTTAATATGTACTCGTGACCTTTGGATTCACAGACAAGCATCACAACCGCTCGGCCACGAAGATCGCGAAATAGTGATTAAATTTGGAGAAAAAGATTTTTAAAAACCCTTTTGGTTTTTATGTATAATTTTTAAACTGATAATACGTGCTTTTAATTTATGCCTTTAAAAACCTACCCGACGTTCGCAAATAAATTCCATTGAATAAACATATCTTCCATCGTCTTCCCCTTCTCCTTTCTTTCCCCACTACCTGGAGCTTCACAACATACCCCTACTAAGTATTACTCTGGAAATATGTAATATAAATGTATTCCACTATTCTGAATCGAAACGATGTTTGAAATAGCAATCGTTGTGTTTGGTGACCAGATCTGAACAACCAGGTACTTTCCGACCATACAGATATATAGCCACTTTATAACCTTCGTCTTCTCCATTAATACATTTAATTGATATAAAATAAGATATAGTATATTTGCGGCACGTTCCAGAGCGGCAAATACTGGATGGCCCTGGTGAAAGACCACCATTCAGAATTTAAACGTTGCTTGAAATGGCTTTAGCCGTGTTTGATGACTAAATCTGAATAGCCAGGTACTTCCCAACCTTCTCCTTCTTCATCTCCTTCCTCTCTATCACCTTCAGCCTCACAATATGCCCCTATTGGGGATGCCATAGTCTCACTGGCTTAAGACGGTTGGGAGCAGTTGAGACTCTTGTGCGGTATTCACGTAAAAAAATCTCACAACATAACATACCTCAATTTGGGTTGCCATAGTCCTACTGGCTCTAGACGATTGAGAGCAGTTGGGATTCGAATAGTCGAATACTGTCCAGCTTTCCTCTTTCCGTTTCCGTCCCTAATTTTGTAAGAAACGTCAAATAATTTCTCGAAATGCTTCACCATTTGACCAATAATTGTCGCCACCCACCGCTCACCTCCCACCGCCCACCTCCCACAAGCCTGTTGGACCCTCCCCCCAATAAACACGGCTCATAACTCCGATAATTGGCTCCGATCGCCCGGAATCTCTGCCCGCCCCCTAAATCCGTGACGAATTAACTCCGTCCGTAACTGCCCCACGTTGGGCGCCACCCGAATATTTCATTTTATTATGTACGTTCACGTGACGCGTGATACGCCGTACGTGATACATCAAAGGACATGCATACGTTCCCCACGTGCGTTAAACGGATTATTTTACGACACTAAATTCAGTACGCACGAGTAATTATTTCCATATATACAAGTAGAGCAAGCAACCCACACAGACGGGGACATGAAATCGTGTTCCATTTAGCTCTGGCGATTTATTCATTTTAAAAGAATTACACAATACAATTTCGATGCGTTTTTATAAGGTATTACAACGTCTATTTAGGCGTATTATAATATGTATTTACATGGCCAGCAACGAGGTGCACCTGATAGCCTAGCAGAGGAAGGTATTTCTAGCGGGAAAGGAGGAATTTGCCCGCTGACACTTCGGTTTACCTTTCGTGACGGAAAACACCTCTTGTTTTGTGATTACTTACGACAGCACGTTTTAATTCGTAAATAAACGTGATCTACCTAACCTTAAAGACTATCATTTGACAATAACCTACTACGTGTATTCATACGTGTATTCAACGGTGATTTTACGAAGTGGTTTAACATCACAAAAGGTGTAAAACAAGGCTGTGTAATGTCACCGTGGTTTTTCAATTTGTACATGGATAATTGTATGCAAGAATTGAAAGGTGTGGGCTTGGGCGCGAAAATGAACAATGTGAAAGTATGTTGTCTATTGCATGCGGATGATGCGGTGCTGATTGCTGACAATATGGAAGATCTACAGTTTCTCGTGTCTAGGATATGTCTAGGATGTCTAGTATGTATGCAAAATGAGTTGATGATGAATGTAAGTAAGTCCAAAGTGATGGTGTTTGAAAGAGAGAGTACGAGAACAGCGTGCAATATAGTTGTGAATGATGAATACTTGGAGCAAGTGGACGAGTTCGTGTATTTGTGTTTACAAGAGACGGAAAGGCTGATAAGGATATTGAAAGAAGGGTGAATGCAGGAAACTCCATTAATGGAGGACTGAACGCTGTTGGGGCAAATAAGAAATTGTCCAAAGAAGCTGAAGCAGTCCACAATGGAGTGCTTATACCAACCCTGATGTATGGCAGTGAGGCATGGAACTGGCAGAGGAAGGATGAAAGTAGACTGAATGCTGTGGAAATGAGATCTTTGAGACGGATGTGCGGTAAAACCATGTATGACCGTATTACAAATGTGGATATCCGGAAAGAATGCAAGGCTGATGTGAGCGTAATGGATAGGATTAAGAAAGGGACGCTTAGATGGTTTGGGCATGTAGAGCGAATGAACGAAGAAAGGAGTGTGAAAAGAATATATGATGCGAAAGTCAATGGAAGAAGAAGTCGAGGACGCCCGAGAAAGACATGGCACGATCAAGTAAATCAAATACTTGAATCGGGTCGTGTGAAGAGTCAGAATAACAGAAGAGTATGTATGAGACGATGTATGAATGTAAATGAAGCAAGAAGTGTGTGCCAAGACAGAGTTGTATGGCGGTCCGTCCTCTCTGCCTACCCTTGCGGGGAAACGGCGTGATGGTTAGTTAGTTAGTGTATTCATTTTAGTTAATTAGTTCAACAGTATATAATAAAAATGTATATAGGGTGTACAAAAATTGAGTACAATTCATATCGCCATTAACTCCCGTAGTCGAGTGGTAAGACGCTCGGACTACGAATCCAAAGGTCGCAGGTTCAAACCCGGCGTGCGCCAATAACTTTTGTTTAATTAATATGTGTCATAACGCATTTAATTCATATGAAAATAGTAAAAAGTATATTTGCGGCACGTTCCAGAGTGGTAGGTACTCGTATCACCCTGGTGAAAGACCACCATTCAGAATTGATACGTTGCTTGAAATGCCTTTAGCCGTGTTTAGTGACCAGATCTGAATAGCCAGGTACTTCCCAACCTTCCTCTTCGCAATCTCCTTCCCCTCCCCAATACCTTCAGCCTCATAACATACCCTAATTTGGGATGCTATAGTCTCACTGGCTCTAGACGGTTGAGAGCAGTTGAGACTCTTGTGCGCTATTCATATATAAAAAAGTGCATTTTACGTGCGTGGTCTCAGTAACGTATCCACATTTTTTAATTTTTTTAGCCTACAGTTGATATATTTCGTACGAAAAATATATTCATTCTGTATGTTTTTATGACCTACTTACCGATCTGATCTAGCGTTAGTTTCCAGTCCCAAAACATAAGATTAAAAACTTAAAAAATAATCCACAAGTTGGGTATGACACTTTAATATTACTACAAATTTATTACAATGCGGTCGGCTATCTTGTTTCAGCTAACCTATATCAAAGGCTGTACGATCCGCAGATAAACCGGTGCCGAAGGGATCAATGACGCAAGTTCCTCAGAGCATCTTCCATTGAAATACCTGTAGAACAAGGACAGCATTCCCACCTGACGTATGTGCTCCAAAGTTTGCAATCCGTTTGTTGAGATAGGAGAATCTATCAAACGGACTGCCCGTTTCTGCACAGAGTCAAGGGTTTTTTTCAGGTATTTAGGGGCTCCATGGGTGACTGCAAAATTCAACAGTGGGGCGGACTTGCGATTTGTACAAGGTCAGCAGTTGTGTACTATTGAAGCATCTGCGGACCCCGTACAACACGCCCAACTTCTGAGAGGCTAACTTGACTCTGGCTTCGATGGAGCCCCGGTGCCTTAACTGGTCACTTAAGGTTACACCGAGCATTTCAATGGAAGGTTTGTTGGGAAGATTACTTCCGTTGAAGGAGTTGAAATTGTCATTTGGATCCCGTTTAGTCGTAATCAGACATGATTGGGTCTTTAGTTAGAAACACTAAGAGAAAAAACTGGCTTCACTTTCTTGCACGTTGTTATTTTCACCTACAATCCCGCCAGTCGACCGTCGGAATTCGACGTGTGCTTTTATCGAAATGCCTAGAAAAAGTTTGCAGTGTGTTTAACGTTATTGTACAAACAACGCCGAAAAGCTTGGTTAATCCAACGGAGTAACTTTCTCCCGGAAAGCGTGTTTGAATATCATTTATATAACTGCTAATTAAGGGAGGGAAAGCTTTATGCCTAAACTTTTAAGTAAAACAAGACAACTGTCATGGAGTTTCTACGTCCGGCGCGTTCGGCCGATGAGCTACGTCAGCATAGTTCGCGAAAGTTCCCTCTCTGTACCGCGAGCGGCCTCCGCGGTCGAGTGGCGAGACCCTTGACTTAGTCCAGAGGTTTCGGGTTCAAGCCCGGCGTGCGAACATAAATTCTGCATAATTAATTGGTGAAAGACCGCCATTCAGAATCGAAACGTCGCTTTGAAATTGCTAAAGCCCAATGACTTTACAAATATTATAGACACGTCGTAGCGCTCTCAAAGTGGCAATCGATAATCACGCTAGTTGGTGTGATCAGTGTTTAAGCCGATTTAGTACTGAACGGTCACGCGTCGCTTGAGGTCGTTTCAAGCAAGTATGGAAAACGCAGTCCGAACTTCGGATCTGTTTCGTTCATACACATATATTCTATGAAAGTCTATCTTTGTCATACATGACCGATATTTGAATGATGAATTTACTGGTAACGCGTGTGTTTTGCTTGCCACATTTTGTGTTAATATTCTAAGGCTATAACGTGTCTATATATGTAACGTCATTGCTAAAGCCGTGTTTTTTTTATATGAATACTGCACAAGAGTCAACAACTGCTCCCAACCGTCTAGAGCCAGTGAGACTATGGCATCCCCAAATAGGGTATGTTTTAATGCTGAAGGTAGTAAGGACGGGAAGGAGATTGGGAAGAAGAAGGTTGGGAGGTACCTGGCTATTCAAATCTAGTCACCAAAGACGGTTAAAGCCATTTCAAGCAAGGTTTCGATTCTGAATGGTGGTCTTTCACCGGGGCAATACTGTATGTTATTTTTTATATGAATTAAATGTTAAAAAAGATTAAAGTATTTGATTTACTTGATCGTGCCATGTCTTTCTCGAGCGTCTTCGACTTCTTCTTCTATTCACTTTCGCATCATATATTCTTTTCACACTCTTTTCTTTGTTCATTTGCTCTACATGCCCAAACCATCTAAGCGTCCCTTTATTGATCCTATTCATTACGCTCACATCAGCCTTGCATTCTTTCCGGGTATCCACATTTTTAATACGGTCATGCATGGTTTTACCGCACTTACGTCTCAGGGATCTCATTTCCACAGCATTCAGTCTACTTTCATCCTTCCTCTGCCAGTTCCATGCCTCACTGCCATACATCAGGGTTGGTATAACCACTCCATTGTGGACTGCTAGTTTCGCTTCTTTGGTCAATTTCTTATTTACGCTAACAGCGTTCAGTCCTCCATTAATGGAGTTTCCTGCATTCACCCTTCTTTCAATATCCTTATCAGCCTTTCCGTCTTTCTAGAACATACTTACTAAATACACAAACTCATCCACTTGCTCCAAGTATTCATCATTCACAACTATATTGCACGCTGTTCTCGTACTCTCTCTTTCAAACACCATGACTTTGGACTTACTTACATTCAACATTAACTCATTTTGCATACATACTTAAATAAAATAAATTCTCATTTTTTTTATCCGAAAATCATTTATTAATACAGCCTTAAATTGTGGCGTCTCTCATTATGTGTAGGAACAGCCTTCCGATCCCTTTGTCCCCTCGATAGGCGTAATGCGCCATACAAAATTCATCGCGAAACCCTGCGAAGGGTCCCCCTTTAGTTTTATTTTTGATTGATACTCGAAAGTCTGGTTTCGACGGAGGACCTAAAATATTATAAAGGGTGCAAGCACCGAAGAGAAAAATTCAATAGAAGTGAGTTTCAAGCGTGTCTGGAGTAAGCTGATTTGTTTCTTTGCCTCTGGTGAATTCAACAAGCCTTCCATTGACATGCTTGGTGTAACCTTAAGTGACCAGCTGAGGCACGGGGCTCCATCGAAGCCAGAGTTGAGTTAGCCTCTCAGAAGCTAGGCGTACTGTACAGGGCCCGTAGATGCTTTGATAGCCCATTTGACGGCCTGCATGGTCGAGTGGTAAGACGCTCGACTACGAATCCAGAGGTCGAGGGTTCGAACCCGGCATGCGCAAATTTTTTTATTTGATTAATATACGTCATAACACATTTTAACTGACATAAAATAAAGTATAATAAATGTGCGACACGTTCCAGAGTGGTAGATACTCTCAGTATCGCCCTGGTGAAAGACCACCATTCAGAATTGAAACGTTGCCTGAAATGGCTTTAGCCGTGTTTGATGATTAGTTCTGAATAGCCAGGTTCTTCCTAACCTTCCCCTTGACGGCCTGCATGGTCGAGTGGTAAGACGCTCGACTACGAATCCAGAGGTCGCGGGTTCGAACTCGGCGTGCGCAAATACTTTTTATTTGATTAATATGTGTCATAACACATTTAAATTGACATAAAATAAAATATAAAATATTTGCGACACGTTCCAGAGTGGTAGATACTCTCAGTATCGCCCTGGTGAAAGACCACCATTCAGAATTGAAACGTTGCTTGAAATGGCTTTAGCCGTGCTTGGTGACTATATCTGAATAGCCAGGTTCTTCTTAACCTTACCCGTCCTCATCTCCATCCCCTCCTCAGGACCTTCAGCCTCACAACGTGGCATGATCAAGTGAATCAAATACTGGAGTCGGGCCATGTGAAGAGTCAGAATAACAGAAGAGTAAGTATGTATGAGACAATGTACGAATTTGAATGAAGCAAGGAGTGTGTGCCAATACAGAGTTGTATGGCGGTCCGTCCTCTCTGCCTACTTTTACGATGAAACTGCGCTGCGGTCAATGACGTTATATATATAGACACGTTATAGCCTTAGAATATTAACACAAAATGTGGCAAGCAAAACACACACGTTACCAGTAAATTCATCATTCAAATATCGGTCATGTATGACAAAGATAGACATTCATAGAATATATGTGTATGAACGAAACAGATCCGAAGTTCGGACCGCGTTCCATACTCGCTTGAAACGACCTCAAGCGACGCGTGACCGTTTACCATAGTACTTAATCGGCTTAAACACCGATCACACCAACTAGCGTGATTATCGCTTGCCGCTTTGAGAGCGCTACGACGTTTCTATAATATATGTAACGTCATTGGCTGCGGTTAGTTAGTTAGCGACAACGTTTTTCTTCAAATCCGTATACACGCGGATGACACTTCTAGGAGTTATCCCTTCTCTGGGTGCAGGACAAATTATCTCCGCAAAGAGATTTTATAAAGGTTTGTCGATATATTTTACCCTGTTTTGACATTTTGATCGAGTGTAGGATATACGACAACTTGCTGGATTAATTTACGGTGAAGGTTTTGTTTTAATCATTTTAGCAAGCACAATATTTGGTTCAAGCGTATTTTTAATTAATTTTAAACAAGTTTTCTGTTTGTTTCGTTTTAATATTATTTATTTATTTGTGAACTAACGGACTTTTGTCCAATTACAAAAACAATACATAACAAGAAACAGGAAAAAGAGCAACAGAGAAAGAACAGCACATACATAATATTAAATGAAGCAATGACAAAAAATAGGACAAAATATACATAAAAAAGAACGTTCAAATCAAAGCCAAGGTCAAGTCAAAGTTTTGGTAGAGTCGTAAAGAATGACAAAAATCGTTTAGACTGCTACCAAACATTTCAAGACCCTGGCTTGAGTTAACAATTCTGTCCAGAAGACAGTAGAGAAAGATACTTATAATTAGTATAGTGATGATTGAGGAACAGCAATTCATTGTGTCTGAGTCTACGGCAAGGAATTTTGAACAAAGAAGGTGAGTCAATTGTAAAATTAATAATTTTGTAAATACTAATTAAATCAAAGTCTGTTTCCTACGCCTTTCTAATGAAAATATTTTCGACGATTGTTAAATTTCATCATAAGAATAATAAATATTGTATCATTTTCATTTAATATTAGTATTGTTATATGAAAATTAAATGATAACTCTGTATTATACCATAGATTTTATTTTAATTTTAAAACCTAACGGTTTCGCTTAGCCTAAGCATCATCAGGATAAACTAAACAAAAAATACAAAGTGTGCAGCAATATATACATACAGAGAGAGAACACAATGTAAAACAAAATAAGTGAACAAACAATAGAATAATATTATAAATTAAAACAAAGGAACAAAGAGAAAGATGTAGACATATGAAATGAAAGAGGCAAAACGTCAACTGAGAAATTGATTAAAGAATAATGAAAATTTTTGTATTAGTTTACGAGAAATTCACCTAATATTGGACTACTGAAAAAAATTACATGATTATTAAGAATGTGACTGTTAATTTTAATGACTTTCTTTATTTCTAGTGCTTCTAAATTATTTATTCTGTTACCATGACCATTTTTGTGACGAATACGAGCACAGGTGCTTTTATTGAAGGTATGATCTTTTTCAATAAGTTGATTGGCGAATTCTGAAAAACCGTGATTATTTCAACATCAAAGAAGTTTTTTTTTAATTCTAACATTGGCATTACGGGGTACCGATATCATTCCTTCCAAATATAAGGCTGTGAGTTCTGGATATTTCCATCTAAGGCAGATTAAATCAATCAGAAGATGCCTTCCTTCTGATGCGGCTAAATCACTTATAAATTACTTTGTCGTCTCACGTATGGACTATTGTAATAGTGTATATGCTGGCCTCCCTCAGAAACAACTCAACAGGATACAGTCCATCTTTAATGCAGCGGCGAGAATGATATATAGTGAGTCCAAATATTGTCACATTACTCCACTTCTGAATCGCCTTCATTGGCTTCGATGCCCTGAAAGAATAGAGTTTAAGATTTGCCTTACGATCTTTAAAGCACTGCAGGGAATGGCACTAGCCTATATATTGGAACTGTGTGTCCGACAAGCCTTAAATAGTAGACAACTTACTTTGAGGTCAGCAAACGTAGATACTGCTGTTCGATTAATTGAACCATCTCGATCAAATAAACCTGTTTACTATGATCGCGCTTTTGGTGTATGTGGTCCAGTTATCTGGAATAAGCTTCCCACAAAACTTGCCAACATACAGAACCTAGCAGAGTTCAAACGAGTCTTAAAAACCACATTATTTAAAAATCCCACATACAAAACGTAACTTATTAAAATTTAATTTCTTAGAAAACGTCCCTAATTTGCTTTGTTTCGGTTTTCTCCTTTCTTCTATCATTATAACTCAATGCCCCCACTAGCTACTGAAAACCATATACTCATTGTCATAAAATATTTATTTTCTTTTGTTACTTGCTATATTTTCACTTTTTGCATTTTTTGAATCGTTTACTTATAATACTTGAATATTAATGTTTTAAGTGCCAACATATTAACTGCCCTCAATCATATTTCCTTTTCTTTGATTTGACAAATGTGTTTATATGAATTCATATGTTTCATCTGAATTTTTATACCCTTAGCTCCTGGTAAATTGTTTTTTTAATCTGTTGATGTACACATGCACTGTTATACCCATATCTGAACCTTTTCTCTCGTGATTTATGATAACGATCATTATTTTAGATAGTTTTAATTTGCATACATATTATGTATTATTTTCTCCTTGTTAGTTAATCTTATTAGCATAATTAATTTAGCATGAAGCGCACTTGAGGTGAAATATCACAAAACTGCGCTATATAAGTTCACTGTTATTATTACGGGTTTTTTTACCAGTTAAACATGCAGAAAGATCACTACAATTCAAAAATAATTAATTACCATGTTTTTGAAGGATAGCACAAATAAAAATATTTTATTTTCGAAATTCAAATTCATTTTATACCCGCGTCGGAATTTTAATCAAGTCTTAAATTTCTCGCTACTAATTTCTTATTCCTGCCCAGCGAAACAGTTGTTTGGTTTATGTTCCATTATATTTTCAAGGTAACTCTTATAATTTTGGGAAGATTGAATAGCCCAGGTAGCTTAAATTGCAAGTTTATTTTCCAATAATTGAATTCCTGAAACAGAATAGACGGGAGCCTTAATCTCATAGACATCACTTACTTAAAAGATCCGGCAAAAGAGAGCGTCCAATTACAATTTCGTCCTAAAACGATTGACTGAGAATTAAATAATAATATAGAATCGATGTTAGCGACATCTCGATTATAAATTACAATTTTTTTTAGTTCCGAGGTTAGAGACATCTTTGAACTTAATTATGAAACTTATATAAAAATTGACAGCAGCTGATAATTCACAAATAAACAGTCAAAGAAACATTGCTAAAGATTTAATTACAATCATTAAGATATTGTCTTTTTTTTATGCATTTATAAAATAAAACGACATATTATATATAATAATAAATGGTCAACTTTTATAGCGCCGTTTTCGTGGGAAAATCACCTCAAGGGCGCTTTACAAATTAATTTATCTAACCTATAACCTTGAAGTAACAATATATGGAGGGATAGCTAATTTGTTTTACCCAACCCATCCGAAATTGTAATAAATCACTTTTTCCGAGTTTTTACATCGTACACCATGAGAGAGAAAGAGACAACAAATTTCTTGGACGGCTTCTAAATACTGTCGTAATGATCTTAAGCTGGTTATTTTCGCTAGTTAACGGCGGGACTCCGCCCACATTTTTTATTTTGCCACTAAACTTGACACAACTAAACGGTTTTTTAGGTTAGATGCTATATTTTTGTTGATAAAAATACTGTGAAAAAGTGGCTATACGAATACACAAAAACATTATGTCGATATGTGATACGAATGGATGTATAAATACCGTAGCCTTAGTCTTAGCCACGCCCATTTGCGCCGAGTCATGTTAAAATCATCAAAAACAAGTCCAAAACTGACTTCACTGGGTTTGGCTTGGGCTACCTCTTGTATACTCTAAGCCTATAACTTATCACTTAAGCTTTTAACTAATAACTTACAGTAAAGATTTATTACTAATGGTTTACAACTAATAGTTTTAACTAGTGACTTACAATTAGGACTTATAGCTAGTAACTAACTACTGAGTATAACTTATAACTAATGACTTACATCTAATCACCTAAGATTTCATCATTTTTACTTCATTACCTCTTCATTATTGCTCCACATTTGTATTACTGTTCAACGATTATTTTCTTGTGTAACGACTAGTTTTAAATTCTCAAAAAAAAAAGCAATGAGAATTCATGTTTAATTATATATGACCGGTCGGTAGCTGAGTGGCCAAACGCGTCGGATTCCCACCCGGGCGTAGTGGGTTCAATTCCTCTGCTGGCCAAGCCCTCCATCTTTGCATTTTCTTTATTTTATATATTAATATAATAACAGTCGAACTTGGTTATAAGGAGCGCGAAGGGACTTACCAAATTTACTCCTTATGGCTATTACTCGTTTTAAACTTAGTTAGGTAAAAAAGTACCTACCTACTAATATCGATATTTTCGTCAGGGTATGAAAGCTTGCGTACTTTTTAATTTATTGTTTTTAATAAATAGGGAAAAACAAATACAAATTAGACATAGAATTCAAACGAATTTGTAAAAAGAGAACAGAATTGCAAAGAAAAAAAATCATACGACTTTAATTTTAAACGACACTTTTACACGGTATCCTATAGTACTGGATAGGATTGTTTCTTAGAGCGACAACTATCAGGTATTATAAACCCTCCTTTACGTGGTTTACGGCATTCTTGGTCTTGTTATGACATTGTTCGACTTAGCGTTGTGACCGCTTTGAAAGAACTACTTCAAAGAACTACTTTTTTGGCAACAGTTCCTACTTCATTCATTGTTAATTGAACAAATCTTCAATTGAAGTTAATAGTTCATTTTAGTGTTCATTCATTTCAATAACATCGTTTCATGGAACAAATACTTCAAACGAAGTTGGTACTTCATTATAGCGTTCGTTCACTTTATTAACTTCGTTTCATTGAACAAATACTTTAATAAAAGTTAGATTACAAAGAACTACTTCAATTTGCGTACAGTTGTGAAGGTGAATTTCAAAGTCTATAAAGAAGTACTTCATTATAAGTACTTCAATCTAAGTCCGACTTTAAAGTATTGATCTAATAGCGAGGAACCAGTTCCAGTTCTTTTCATTTTCAAACCGCTACTACCGACTAGTACTTCTTATTTTGGCAAAGAACCGGTTCCAGTTCTTTTCATTTTTAAAGTGCCACCGTCTAGTACGTGCTTTTTCGGCGAGTAACCGGTTTCAAAAATAACAAATAACCGAATAAATTCAAATCTCTTTTTTGCGTGTTCGACTTCAATTGAAGTGTTCACTGCGAAGGGATCATTTTAAAGAATTAGAAATTCGTAAAGCATTCCAAAACATTGAAGTTTTTCCTTACGCTAGCTCGACTGTTTCGAGAGTTGGGTTTTTTTCTCATACCCGGGCGCATTGAGTTGACAATATTATTTGGACGTTATATCAGTGAAGCGACTTCGTTATAACCCCACACGATTGTATGAAAATAAGCCCGAACTAACATATCATTAAGTAATTGCTCATTATAGCCGTGGTTGATTGATTGATCGATATTACCGTGTAAGAAGATATTTCGTAGTATGTTTTTTTTTTTGTAATTGGACTTTAGTTCGTTAGTTCATAAATAAATAAAACAAATAAAAACGCTTTCTCGGTTAAGGAAAACGCTTTTCTAATGGACATCTGTTTATCTCACAAACTGCAAAGTGTTCACTTTTTTTGCGAAGACTACGAGAAACTGAACGCAATCTGCATTTCAGAGAAATACAATTCCATTAACTAAGCAGATCCATCATTTCTGTGTATTTTTTTAAAGTATCATCACGTTAACTGTCTACAATAATTTTTTTTTTTCTTTGCTTCAACAAATTTGTTCATATTTATACATGAAGTAACAATATATGGAGAGAGAGCTAACTCTTTTTACCCAACCTATTCAGATTTGGGATAAATCACTTTCCCTGGGTTTTTAAGTCAAACACCATGAAAACGAAAGAGATAACAAATTTTACCGAATTATCGCACCGCTTTAAAGTATTGTTAGAATGTTCTTCGTGTTCCGCGTCTCCGTTGACTCCGCCCACACGTTACGATACGAGAAATAAATTCAGATAACTTGCGATAAATCACTTTCTCCGGGTTTTTACGTCCCACACCACGAGAGAGAAAGAGACAGCAAAGATAACACACCGCTTTTATGTACTGTAAGGATGATGCTGGTCTCCCGCGTCTCCGGGGACTCAGCCCACTTGTTTTCATATGCGACTAAACTCGACACAACTAAACGGTTTATAAGTTAGATGTTATACATTTTTTTAAGCAATACTATGAAAAGGTGGTTATACGAATAAACAAAAACATTATGTCGACGTGTTCTATGAATGGATGTAAAAATACCCTAGCCCTAGTCCTAGGCACGACCAGGCTTAGCCGAGTCCGGCGAACCTCGTATGAACTGACTACAGCTCTCTCTACAGCGCTCTCGCTTGTATATTATTGCTCTGAGTATGTATACATACTTTGGATGTAGATTTTTTTACACCCTTAGCTTCTAGTTAATTATTTTTCAATCTGTCGATATACGCATTGTTATACCCTCAGAGCAAGAAAATATATGTGGAGAGAGAGCTACATATTTTTACCCAACCTATACAAATTTACTATAAATCACTTTCTCCGGGATTTTACGTCGTAAACCGTGAGAGAGAAACAGCAAGACAAGTTGCCACACATAATATCGCACCACTTTCCGGTATGTAAGCACGTTTTCCATCTCCCGCGTCTCCGGTGACTCCGCCCACTGCGTTTTGGAATGCGACATAACTCAACGGCTTTCGAGGTTATATCCTATATTTATGTTGATAACAATCTTGAAGTAACAATATATGGAGGGATAGCTGATTTGTTTTACCCAACCGATCTGAAATTGTAATAAATCACTTTTTCCGAGTTTTCACATCGTTCACCATGAGAGAGAAAGAGACAACAAATTTCTTGGACCGCTTCTATATACTGTCGCAATGATCTTAAGCTGGCTATCTTCGCTGATTAACGGCGGGACTCCGCCCCCATTTTTTATTTTGCCACTAAACTTGACACAACTAAACGGTTTTTAGGTTAGATGCTATATTTTTGTTGATAAAAAATACTGTAAAAAGTGGCTATACGAATACACAAAAACATTATGTCGATATGTGATATGAATGGATGTATAAATACCGTAGCCTTAGTCTTAGCCGCGCCCATTTGCGGCGAGTCATGTTAAAATCATCAAAAACAAGTCCAAAACTGACTTCACTGCCTTGGCTTGGGCTACCTCTAGTATACTCTAACATAACAATACTGTGAATAAGTGGTTATAGAAATAAAAAAAAATTATGTAGACATGTGATATGAATGGATGTAAAACGGGGTGTCTATGAAAACCCTAGCCACCCCCGAGTCAGGAACAAATCAACAATCTGACCATACTGTTTTGCGAAGCTATACCTCTCAGTATATTATTGTTTTGAGGTTATTCCCTTATCTGAACATGTTTTCATGATTAATGTTGACGATTCGATGACCTCCATGGTCGAGTGGTAAGACGCTCGACTACAAATCCAAAGATCGCGGGTTCAAACCCAACGTGCGCCAATAACTTTTATTTAATGCGTCATAACACATCTAATTCATATAAAATAAAAATATATTTTTTTGCTACACATTCCAGAGTGGTACGTACTCTTAGTATCGCCCTGGTGAAAGACCACCTTTCAGAATCGAAAGGTTGTTTGAAATGGCTTTAGCCGTGTTTGGTGAACAGATCTGATTAGTCAGGTACTTCCCAACCTACCTCTTACCCATCTCTTTCCCCTCCCAACTACCTTTAGCCTCACAACAACCCCAATTGGGGATTTCATAGTCTCACTGGCTCTAGACGGTCGGGAGCAGTTGAGACTCTTGTGCGGTATTATTTAAAACGATTATTATTTTAGATAGTCTTAATTTGTACTCGTAACTGTTAAATATTATTTTC
This sequence comes from Drusus annulatus, assembly GCA_022651775.1. Taxonomy (NCBI): domain Eukaryota; kingdom Metazoa; phylum Arthropoda; class Insecta; order Trichoptera; family Limnephilidae; genus Drusus; species Drusus annulatus. Next base: position 869,746 of record JAGWCC010000367.1, on the reverse strand, counting down.
TTGATTTAATATTAGGTTAAGTAATTTAGTTTAAAGCGCAATGGAGGTGAACTATCACACTAATAACTGTGCTATATAAATTCACTGATAACATTATAACTTCACCTGTAACTTCTTGTAAATCCAATCAGGGAACATAAAATAGATTTCCAGGTACACTAATTGAACGTTAACGCCAGCGTTGAACCTGCGAGAAGCCTCCCAGTGAAGGTAACCGCCCCCCCCCCCCTCCCCTAAACGGTGTTTAACGGTTGGCAACTCCTGGCAAATAATATCCGCTATTGGCTGCCTCTGCTATGAGCCTTGGTAAGATTGTTAGAGAAAAAGGGGTGGTAAACATATATATTTATTATTTTCTTAAATTATTATTGTACAGAAGTTATCAAATCCAATAACAGTCAATGACGTTACAAATATTTAGACACGTTGTAGCGCTCTCAAAGTGGCAAGCAAAAACCACGCTAGTTCAAGCTGTGTGGTCGATGCTTAAGCCGATTTTTTATTTTATTTTTTTATATGAATACAGCAAGAGTCTCAACTTGTCCCAACAGTTTAGAGCCAGTGAAACTATGTCATCCCCAAATAGTGTATGTTGTGAGGCTGAAGGTAGTGGGGAAGGGAAGGAGATTGGGAAGAGGAAGGTTGGGAAGTACCTGGCTATTCAGATTTGGTCACCAATTATGGCTAAAGCCATTTCAAGCAACGTTTCGATTCTGAATGGTGGTCTTTCACCAGGGCGATACTTGTATCTACCACTCTAAAACGTGCCTCAAATACACTTTCTATTATTTTTATATCAATTAAATGTGTTATGACACAAATTAATTAAATAAAAGTTATTGGCGCACGCCGGGTTCGAGCCCGCGACCTTTGGATTCGTAGTCGACCGTCTTATTTATTTTATATTAGTTACTTTGTACATTTAAGTTTACAAGTAGCTAATTATTTTTTTTTTTTTTAACTTTATAATATTTTAATTTATATACTACTCATTATTTTGATTTATATACATTTTAAATAATTTTTACAGGCTTTTTTTAATTTATTGATAGGCATAATTTTGATGGTTTCCGGTGGAGCATTATAAGATTTCATCCCTTTATATAGTAAGCTATTTTGTGTGTTGGCTGTATTTTTTTCTGGTAGTCTAATTTATTTGCATGCCCTTGTATTATATTTGTGAATATCAACATTGTAGATAATTTTGTCAGAAAAATAACAAATATGTGTTGTAATACATTTAATTTATTTAAGAATAATAAAATATATTACGGCAAGTTCCACAGTGGTAGATACTCCAAAGCAAACGCGCACGGGTGACTTTTTTCACGGCAATAGTTTCTTCCAATCGAGCACGCACACGGCGAGTGACTGTCACCCGTCACCCTTTCATTCCGACAGTGGATTTCGAACAGGCGGATAAGTCACCGAATGACATTTTGTCACCCGTGCGCGGGCGCCCATACAAAAGTACTCTCTACAGACACGGTGAAAGTTTCTTCCTTCAAAAGTCACCGGCCAGTAGAACTAAAAAGTCACCCTAATCTAAAGTCACTGCGTTCGCGGACCTACATACACTCCAATAGATTTGAAGTGTCGACCTGGTGAAAGACCACCATTCAGATTCGAAACGTTCCTTGAAATGGCTTTAGTCGTGTTTGGTGACCAGATATGAATAGCCAGGTTCTTTTAGACTTTCCGCTTTTCCATCTCCTTCCCTTCTCCACTACCTTCACCCCGTAGAGTTGGTAGAGTAGTGTCTATCCAAGGCAGTGAAGTCAGTTTTTGACTTGTTTTTGATGATTTTAACCTGACTTGGCGCACCTGGGCGTCGCTAAGACTAAGCCTACGGCATTTATACATCCATTCATATCACATATCTACATAATTTTTTTGTTTATTCGTATAGCCACTTTTTTACAGTATTGTTATCAACAAAAATATAGCATATAACCTAAAACATCGTTTAGTTGTGTCAAGTTTAGTGGCATGATAAAAAATGTGGGCGGAGTCCCGCCGTGAACCAGGAGCTTAAGATCATCCTTACCTTAGAGTATATAGAGTGGTATCTATCCAAGGCAGTGTAGTCAGTTTTTGATGATTTTTACCTGACTCGGCGCACCTGGGCGTGGCTAAGACTAAGGCCACGGTATTTATACATCCATTCATGTCACATATCGACATGATGTTTTGGTTTATTCGTATAGCCACTTTTTCATAGTATTGTTATCAACAAAATATAGCATATAACCTAAAAAAACCGTTTAGTTGTGTCAAGTTTAGTGGCATAATAAAAAATGCGCCTTGAACCAGGACCTTAAGATCATCCTTACAGTATATAGAAGCGGTCTATGAAATTCGTTATCTCTTTCTCTCTCATGGTGTACGACGTAAGAACCCGGAGAAAGTGATTTATCGCAAGTTTGTGTAGGTTGGGTAAAAATAATTAGCTCTCCCTCCATATATAGTTACTTCAAGCTTTAGCCTCACAACATACCCCAACTATAAAATAAACAACAAAAAAACACATTGCTAATGAATAAAAGAAGAAATTGAATCACTAAATCTCTTACGTAATTTTTAATAATGTCAGTTTGATAAGTATTCAAGCCAAACTGCTCATCTCCCAGTGGTTTTCATCCCCTGAAACGGGGTGGTAACGCCAGCCTACAGCCTGATGAAGGCTTCTCGCGTCTACCCGCTGCCCAGGTGAGTTTAGTTCGCTTCAGTCCAATCAGCGCGGCATCTCATCCGAAACCTTCCTCTACCCTTCTCCCACACCTCCCCCTCTCGCACACACATCTACGTCGCCCTCGGCAAACATCCCGCACCATAACTTTGTACAGTTTATGGCGCTTTGAAAGTTTAATCTTCCGTTAGTGAATTAATTTCGCTTGCCTTGTCTCCCATGCTATTTTATTAGTGAGAATATTTCATAATGCACAAGATCGCGAATTTGGTTTAAACCTGCTTTAACTAACTTAGTTAAAAATTATATTAAATTAACTGGTAAAATATAGCTTATTTTTAAAAACAACTTGTTCGCTGATGCTATCGACAGAATGCTCCTTGAATACTTTTTATTGGGACAATTAATATGATATTATAGTTAAACTTTGTGTTTGAAAGAGAGAGTGCGAGAACAGCGTGCGATATAGTTGTGAATGATGAATACTTGGAGCAAGTGGATGAGTTTGTGTATTTAGGAAGTATGTTCAAGAGAGACGGAAAGGCTGATGAGGATATTGAAAGAAGGGGGAATGCAGGAAAATCTATTAATGGGGGACTGAACGCTGTTGGCGCAAATAAGAAATTGTCCAAAGAAGCGAAGCTAGCAGTCCACAATGGAGTGCTTATACCAACCCTGATGTATGGCTGTGAGGAAGGATGAAAGTAGACTGAATGCTGTGGAAATGAGATCTTTGAGACGTATGTGCGATAAAACCATGTATGACCGTATTAAAAATGTGGATATCCGGAAAGAATGCAAGGCTGATATGAGCGTAATGAATAGGATCAAGAAAGGGACGCTTACATATTTTGGGCATGTTAAGCGAATGAACGAAGAAAAGAGTGTGAAAAGTATATATGGTGAGAAAGTGCAGAGGAAGAAGAAGTCGAGGACGCCCAAGGAAAACAACGTAACAAAATCAAGTGAATTTAACGGCCAACGTGGTCGAGTGGTAAGACACTCGGCTACGAATCCAGAGGTCGCGGGTAAAAACCTAGCGTGCGCAAATAAATTGTATTTATCTGATATGAGTCACAAAACATTTAATTCATATAAAAATAATAAATACTATATTCCCGGCACGTTTCAGAGTTGTGGATATTAAGTATAAGTGGTAGATCGCCCTGATGAAAGACCACCATTCAGAATCCAAACGTTGCTTGAAATGGCTTTAGCCGTGTTTGGTGACCAGATCTGAATAGCCAGGTACTTTCCAACCTTTCCACTCTCCATCACCTTCCCTTCCCCGCTATCCTTCAGCCTCACAACATACCCCAATCAGAGATGCCATAGTATCACTGGCTCTAGACGGTTGGCAGCAGTTTGTGCGGTATTAACCATAAAAAATAATGATAATAAATAAATAAATAAAATTGCTTTCTGCCGTGTTTGGTTACCAGATCTGAATAACCCGGTTATTCCCAATCTTCCTCTTCTACATCTCCTTCCCTTCCCCACTACCTTCAGCCTCACAACATACCCCAATCGGGGACACCATAGTCTCACTGGCTCCAAAAGGTTGGGAGCACGTAAGACTCATTCAATACTTACGGGACATAATCGAATAACAAGGTTCATTATTACCTCCCTACCACTGCTGTGCGTTACAGATCTAAAATAATTATGTTAATTATTTGTCTCTATTTTCATTTATGCTCAGTAAGTTGCGTTTCTTTTTATTTATTTTTTCTTGTTTATATTAATCATCTTGGGTATATTTTATGATGTATTATTTATTATACAGTTTTATTCAACTTCATAAATAGATATAATTCTTATTTGTTTATAATTCTGAAATTATTGTTATTATTTTGAATATTTCATTCTGCATTTTAGTAACCTTCCCCTTACTGTGCTAAATCATTCTCCGCGTTCCGGTGCTGTGTAATCATTACACAGGTAAAAATTAAATTTATTTCCGGTTTTCACAAAATATCTCGTATGTGCTCATTAAAATAAGCAGTTTTTTTTCATCCAATGCGTTAATGTATGTATTTTGGAAGAATACTTAAAATCTGAAGCCAGTATTTATGATGGTTATAGAGATATTAAAGTTATTAGAAGCAATATGCAGTCGTTAAACATCACAGTTAAGGTGAGGTTAAAAAAACATTTTTAGCGGAAACTTCACTGGTTAATGCAACATAGTAATTACTTTATTTACAAAATTTTGTAAACAACTTGAATCGCCCTTGAGGTAATTTTCCCACAAACGGCGCTATGAAAGTTATCCATTTTTTATTATTATTTTCCTCAAAATAAAACACCCTCACGTAAAATCCGAGGATCTTAGCCATTCGGCCACGGCAGTCGTCGCGTTGTGTGGATGTCTATCCTCTCTGCATACGCCTGCGGGCAAACGGCATGACGGTTTGGAAGCGAGCGCAATTTCAAGTATAAAACTTGTTCCTTAAAGTTGTGCACAGTTTGAATTCAAAGTTTGGAGCGGGAACGTTTGCATGTTTCGTTGGAAAAGATAACACAACTTTTTTTGTTGTGGAAGGTTTCGCTGTTGGGAAACTGAAGAGACCTCCCCTTCTATCCGTAGAGGGTACGGTTAGTTGCAAAAGTTTCTTTCTTGGATTTTGCTACGTGAGGTAGTTGCTGAGGTATTTTGCTTTAGGTCAGGAGACTGTGAATTTGAAAGCGCAGTATTTAAGGAAATTAAAAAATAACTGTTGGATTTCAAATAGACAATTTGTTAGGTTCTTTACCTTTTTGTTTTTCGTCTAGTTCCTACCTATCCCGCCAATTTACTATTCGGTAATTAATAAAAAAAAATAATAATAGAGGATAATCTGTAGCGTTGTGACCGCTCCGTAATAACCACTTCTTTTGGCAGCAGTTCCTACTTCCTTCATTGTTCATTGAACAAAACACTTCAATTGAAGTTGGCAGTTCCGCTCATACGTTTATTTTAGCGTTGTGGCCGCTTTTTTTTTTACAATAACTCCACACAGGAGGCCTTGAGGAAAACAATTTCCCTCAGGGCCTATGTCATCTTTGGGGATGCTGTGTGGAGGGTTTTTTTTTAGGAAAGGAAGGAGTAAACTTGAGTCTTGAAGAGGCCCATGTTGAAGGAGGGAGGAAATACAGAGGCCGGCAAATCGTTCCATGGCCGAGCTGTCGAACATAAGAACGAGTCGTAAAAGCGACCCGTTCTCATGTATTGAATGTCAACCGTGTACAAATGTTGGGCGTGCGTTTGGCGAGTTTCCCGACTATGCACCGGTGCCGAACGGATCAATGACGCAAGTTCCTCGGAGCATTTTCCATTGAAATACCTGTAGAACAAGGACAGCATTCACACCTGACGTCTGTGCTCCAAAGTTTGCAATCCGTTTGTTAAGATAGGAGAATCTATCAAACGGGCCGCCCGTTTCTGCACAGAGTCAAGAGTTTTTTTCAGGTATTTAGGGGCTCCAGACCAGAGGTGGCTGCCAAATTCAACAGTGGGGCGTACTTGCGATTTGTATAAGGTCAGCAGTTGTGTACTATTGAAGTATCTGCGGGCCCTGTACAACACGCCCAACTTCTGAGAGGCTAACTTTACTCTGGCTTCGATGGAGCCCCGGTGCCTTAACTGGTCACTTAAGGTTACACCAAGCATCTCAATGGAAGGTTTGTTGGGAAGATTACTTCCGTTGAAGGAGACTAAATTATCATTTGGATCCCTTTTGGTCGTAATCAGACATGATTGGGTCTTTGAAACATTAAATTCGACGAGATTATCCTTACCCCAAGAGGAGATTCTCTCGAGGTACTCGTCCATTCTCTGCTTCAAATCCCTCCGAGCCGTTTTATATATGTTATAGTTCAACTGAAGTTAGATTACAAAGAACTACTTTATTTTGCGGCAGTTCCGTTGTGAAGTTGAACTTCAAAGCCTACAAATAAGTATTTGATTTCAAGTACATCCATCTCATTTTTTGGGGAGGAATTTTTGGTAGTTTTCCGACATAAAGGAACCGGTTCCTAGTCGGTCAATAGAACGGTCGACTTTCAAATCCCTACCGACTAGTACTTGTCGAAAAAACACCAGGAACTGGTTCCTAAAAGAACTGGATAAATAACTGGTCACCGGTTACTGGAACCGCAACACACTCAATTAATGCGAAGGGTCCAATTTAAAGAACTGGCAGTTCGTGAAGCATTCACAAAACATTGAAGAATTTCCCAACACTAATAATCTGCAATAAAAAAAGAAAAAGAAAAATATTTTGGTGAACTACGTGTTGCTTGTTGGTGATTGTGCTTCTTTTTTTTATATAATTTAATTGAATTAAATTTAATATTATTATTATTGAGTTCTGCTATTTTCAGTTTTTCTTTTAAGTGACAGCTGTTTCGGCGTTTAAGGCCATTGTCAAACTGTCAAACTGTCTTGCCTTAAACGCCGAAACAGCTGTCACTAAAAATAAAAACTGATAATAGCAGAACTCAATAATAATAATATTAAATTTAATTCAATTAAATTATATAAAAATTAAAATGGAGTTCTACAAATTGAACACAAAAACTATAAATATTTTGCTTCTTCGTCGTCGGTTTTGTTGCTGCCAAAATAATAAGCTTAAAAAAATAAATAAAGTTTCTTAAATTAATAATATAATACAGTCAAACTTAGATATAACAAGCGCGAAGGGACCAACCATTTTTTTCCTTGCAGCCATTACTCATTACAAACGTAGATAGGTAAAAAAGTACCTACCTACTAATATCAATATTTACACCAGGGTATGAAAGCTTGCATATTTTAAAGCACCACATTTTTTTATTACTAAAATCATGCTTAACTAACTACGAAATGATTTAATTTATGATTACACTAATAATAATAAAAAACTGTACGCACAGTACTGGATAGAAATGTTTCTTAGAGCGACAACTATCGGGGATGATAAACCCTACTTAACGTGATTTGCGGAAAGTCCGCCGCCGTGCCGGACGGGCGGCTTTCTTTGTCTTGTTTACGACATTATTTGACTGTTTCGAGAATTGGGTTTTTTTCTCATACCCGGGCGCATTGAGTTGACAATATTGTTTCAACGTTATGTCAGTGAAACAACACACTAAGCTACAATTTTCAAAAAGATAATTTGTAAGATTCTTACTTTCATGTTTTCCATCCGTTCCCACCTTATCCAACCATTTGACTTTATTCGATTTCCGTATTCAACAACACTGCGTTCGAAACAATTGACAGTCAAGCAGAAGATTCTTGCTGTAAAAAAACGTGTTGCTCGTTCGTTATTCGCTTGTCCGTCGGTTTCATTATTGTTTTCAAAATAATATAAAATAAATGTGGTTTTGTGTATTAAAAAGACTTAGTGTGGTGCTTCGTCAATAATACAATTATGTAAAAAGAATTCAAGAACTTTTAACTTCGACTTCATCGGTGAGTGAATGGTTTCCCATTTTTCCTTCATTCCATAATCTTTCCACAACCTACAATTAGACACTTCCATCAAGTAGTATAGTTGTTTATCGTTTTCGGTCCACTATTTTCCAAACTCATCTGAAGCTGAAAACAATTAACTGCGTATCTTGTTTACATTTGGCTTATTTTTGAACAATTGTTCTACATGTTATGACGCATAAAATAAATAAAGTTATATTGCTTTGAAGATAGTTTTTTCTCAGTTGTATCTAAAGCCTACTGCCCTCATGGAACAAATTTCCACTCTGAAAGTTTCTCGGTAACAGCTTTAGATGTTTGCCTCTTTGCTTTTGGCTCAGTTTCTCAGTAATTTCTAAGCTTTCAGTCCACATGTCGGCCTACAAACTAATAATATTGGATAATTCTTTCAAACTATTAGATCAGAAGCATTTTATTTGTACTAAGTGATAGTTTTGTCGTACTGTGCCAAGTTTCCTACAGCAACTTTTAGTCATCTGTTTCCCTTTTCTGTCGAAGGTTGGCTATCACCTCGTTAACCTTAGCAAAATTGAGGATTATAGTTAATTCTTTTATACCCAACCTTAACAAACTTGGGATAAATCACTTTCTCCGGGTTTTTTAGTCGTATATCATGAGACAGAAAGAGACAACAATATTTCCCAAATTATCACACCGCTTTAGAGTATTTTAAGAGTCTTTTTCATGTCCCGCGTCTCCGTTGACTCCGCCCACACGTTTTGATATTCGACGTAAATTGACATAACGATTTTTTAGGTTTTATGCTATATTTTTGTTTATAACAATACTCTGAAAAAGTTTATACGAATAAACAAAAACATTACGTCGATATGTGCTATGAATGGATGTATAAATACCCTAGCCTTAGTCCTAGCCACGCCCAGGTCTAGCCGAGTCTGGCAAAGCTCATCAAAATTGACTACAGCAGCGCTCTCTCTTGTAAATTATTGCTCTGAGGGTTGTAAAAACTTTAAAACTAAATAGTGGATGGTAGATTTGACGGCCTCTGCGGCCGAGTGGTGAGACGTTCGGCTACTAATCCAGAGGTCACGGATTCAAACACGGCGTGCGCAAATTAATTGTGCTTAAATAATACGTGTCATAACGTATTTAATTGATATTAAATAATTTATAGTATATTTTTGGCACGTTCCAGAGTGGTAGATACCCTTAGTGTCGCCCTGGTAAAAAAACACCATTCAGAAACGAAACGTTGCTCGATATTGCTTTAGCCATGTTTGGTGGCCTGATCTTAATAACAAGGTACCTCCCAACCTTCCTCTTCCCCATCTCCTTCCCATCACTACGAATTTCAGCCTTACAGCATATCCCAATTACGGGATGCCATAGTCTCACTGGCTCCAGACGGCTGGGAGTAGTTGGGACTCTTGTGCGGTATTCATTAATAATGGATGAAACATATAGGTAACGCCACTAAAGTTGAAAAAACAATACATGCTTAGCTTTGTGTGTATTTTGTATCGGTATACGCTTCAATGGCGATGTATTTACGATGCGTCACAAAGAAAGAGCTCGTTGTTTTGTTTAGGCCTACTAATTGTCACTAGTGGAAAAGGGACAGCATGTGTTTACGATGATTCTTCTAGTATATTGAAAGTGCACTTACAGCGTGTCTTATTCACGCAGTTTGACCTTATGCAGTATTCACTATAAACAAAATTCACAACTCGACAGCGGGAACTTGACATCTTAATGCAATATTCTATAAATAATTTTTGACAATATTTTCGCCTACACACTTTCAGCATCGCCCGGGTAAAAGACCGCCATTTAGAATTGATACGTTTCTCTAAATGGCACTAGCCGCGCTTCGTGACCAAATCTGAATAACCAGGTACTTTTAAACCTTCCTCTTCCTCATCTCCTTTCCCTCCTCGCTACCTTCAAACTTACAACATACCCCAATTGGGGATGCCATAGTCTCACTGGCTCTAGCCGGTTGGCTTAATGTCGGGCGTCACATACGACGTCACTGAAGGCCATAATGTCCTTATGTTGGACATATGACCGCTTCCACCTGTGCAGGGTTTTCTATAATTTTCCCTATTACCATGGCGTACGGTGGAATTCCTAAACATAGGCCATACCCGAGCACCTTCCCATCTTCACTCAACACAAACAGACTTATGTATACATGCCATAGTGCTGCGTCGTAGAGGAGAAGACGCCCAGAGTCGGTAATTTCTAGCGTTGTGACCGCTTTGAAAGAACTGCTTCAAAGAACTACTTCTTTTGGCAACAGTTCGTACTTCATTCATTGTTCATTGAACAAATACTTCGATTGAAGTCGGTAGTTCATTCATTTTAATAACTTCATTTCATTGAACAAATATTTCAATTGAAGGTGGTAGTTCATTTTAGCCTTCATTCATTTCATTGTCTTCATTTCACTGAACCAACACTTCAATTGAAGTTGGTAGTTTATTTTAGCCTTCATTCATTTGATTAACTTCTGAAAAAAGTACTAAGGAAATGAAAGAAGTACTTCAATTTGGAAATGTCTACCGACTAGTACGTGATTTCGTTGGCGAGGAACCAGTTCCAGTGCTTTTCGTTTTCAAATCGCTACCGACTAGTACTATGGAATTTGGCAACGAACCGGTTCCAGTTCCAGTTCCAGTTCTTTTTGCTTTCAAAACTCTACCGACTAGTATGTGCTTTTTTGGCGAGGAACCGGTTCCAAAAAGAACTGAACAAACAAGCGGATAAATCCAAATCTCTTTCTTCGAGAGTTCGACTTCAATTGAAGGATTCACTTCGAAAGGGTTCATTTTAAAGAACTAACAATTCGTGAAGCATTCACAAAACATTGAAGTTTTTCCCAACGCTAGTAATTTCATGCAATTTTTGTTGGGTTTTTAGAAACATATTTTTTCCCTACATAAACTCGTAAATTTAAATTCAATAGTCACGTAAAAGCTTTTTTCCACCTACATAAGGTAACGAAGTAAGGCGCATAGCGCCGTTCTATTGGTACAAGGAACAAGAGTAAAAGTCGGTAACTTTAAATGATTCATCACTTAATGATAAATAAGAATCTAGAAAATTAAAAAAAAATCTAGCGGTTGGTACCCGTTGGGACTCTTTTGCGGTATTCACCATAAAAAATATATTAAAAAAGCATAATTAACAAGCTAAAGAAAAGGACACCTTTCACGTGAATATCTCCTAAGTTTCCTATATTTGACGTAGTAAGTATTTATAGTGAAATTTAAAAAATCGTCACATTTAAAACAATGTAAATAAAAATTCAACTATTCAACGTTGAAATTTTCTGTGAATTTTGAAAATGAAATACATTTTAGTGACTTGTTAGCTTACTTTAACAAATTGGAATGAATATTATCCTTAATGTAAAGTGCTTTCCTTGTTTGGAAGTCTATTTTACGGCAATTTAGATAAATCGGAGTGATAATGCCATGAAATTCAAATCAAATTACCCGAAGGGTACCTGATTACATTAATAACCTTTGGTAAATGGCGCTAAGGGTTTTGATTCATGGTGATAATTTGCATTAAGCCTGATTCACACCAACGTCCGGTTCCGCTCAGTGCCGATATTGTTCCGCAAGAAAACTTATTGATATGGTATGAATATCAATCAAGGAGTATGTGCCAAGACAAATTTGTGTGGCAGTATATCCTTCTGCCCACCCTTGTGATATTTAACTACTTATTTAGTTAAAAAAATAATTTTGAAGTGTAAAAATACTTACAACGCAGATTTTTTTTTTAAACCATTTTTTTATCACTAAATAATATTTTTAATAATTAATAATTAATAAAAATATTATTTAGTGATAAAAAAATTGTTTAAGAAAAAAAATCTGCGTTATAAGTATTTTTACACTTCTTTTTTTTAGTTACCGCCCACATGGAATTCGGACATTTTAAATAAACATATCTGAACAAAATCAATAAACCATTGAATGATTTATTACAAATTATCAAAAAATCACTCAAACACTAATAACAGAAGGTTTACCCAAATAATGATGGAAGCTTTTTGTTGATTTTATGTCTTTTTAACATTGATAATGTGAAGTCCTAAAGTTCGGTTAAAACCTTGAAGTAACAATATATGGAGAGAGAGCTAATTATTTTTACCCAACCTACACAAACTTGCGATGAATCACTTTCTCCGGGTTTTTACGTCGTGCACCATGAGAAAGAAAGAGACAACAAATATAATACTCCGCTTCTACGTACTGTCACAATGATCTTGGGGTCGTGGGTCACCGCGACCTATGGATTCGTAGTCGATCGTCTAACCAGCATTTGGCTATTCAGATCTGGACACCAAACACGGCTAAATATATTTCAAGCAACAGCTGCGCTAGCAGCTTTCAGTCCTCCATTAATTCTAGAGTTTTTTCCATTCACCCTTCTTCCAATATCAGCCTTTTCGTCTCTCTAGAACATATCTATACTTACGTAATTAAGGGTCAGCACCCAAAAATAGACACTGTTTGGCTTTCTAGTACAAGCAATACTACAAATCATTCATCTGTTAATTATATGTGGGTAGTTAGATAAATATCTGAGGTTTCCAATTAATACAATAACTTGACAGTTATCTTTTAAATTCATCATGAAAACTATACTAGAATTTCATGAAAAACGTTCGAAAATTCCTTTTCTGGATTCAAAACTGCAATTTTTACTGACATTTTAGTATGTTTTTCATAGAATTATTACAGTTGCAAAATTGTATTCACCGGAAACCTCAGATTTTTTTCTAATTACCCTTAGAAAATGTTCAGATCTCATCATTTGTAAGATTGCTCGTATTAGAATGCTAGAAAGAAACGATTATTGTCATTTTTGTGTGCTGACCCTTAATCACACTTGGTTTATTTATATAGCGCCCTATTTGTAAATACTTAATTATTCCGCAATGGGGGCGGAGCGTTCGTTTTAAATGCCGATAAACCTTTTATGTCTCGATTTTATGTTCTGGAACATTCGCATGGCGACAATAATAATTCACGATTATCACCCCGGCATGTAGTTTGTTTTAATTATTAGTTGCGTAATTAGCACTTTGGCGGAATAAATCCCGCCTCTTTAACGAGGAGCTCTAAGTAGGCGCAGGTATTTGTAACCGCCCAACCTACCTGCGGATAACTATAGACAGAGCCGGATTAGCGTGGGTACAAATGGAATGAGGAACCAGGGCGGACATTTTCAAAGGGCGCTAAGAATCGCTAATTTATTTGGTATATACATAGAGTTGGTAGAGTAGTATCTATTCAAGGCAGTGAAGTCAGTTTTGGATTTGTTTTTGATGATTTTATCATGACTCGGCGCACCTGGGCGTGGCTAAGACTAAGGCTACGGTATTTATACATGCATTCATATCACATATCGACAATGTTTTTATGTATTCGTATATCCATTTTTTCACAGTATTTCTTTCAACAAAAATATAGCATATAACCTAAAAAACCGTTTAGTCGTGTCAAGTTTAGTGGCATAGTAGAAAATGTGGGCGGAGTCCCGCCGTGAACCAGGAGCTTAAGATCATTGCGACAGTATATAGAAGCGGTCTGTGAAATTTGCTGTCTCTTTCTCTCTCATGGTGTACGACGTAAAAACCCGGAGAAAGTGATTTATCGCAAGTTTGCGTAGGTTGGGTAAAAACAATTAGCTCTCCCTCCATATATTGTTACTTCAAGGTTCCCCCAATTAGGGATACCATAGTCTCGCGGGTTCAGACTGTTATAAGCAGTTGGGACTCTTGGGCGGTAATCGCATAGAAACATTAACTTGACGGGTAGCTTTACTCAGCGATAGTGAAACAGACAATACAGACGATGTATCGTCACTAGAAAAGAAAAAAGGCTGAAGCGCCATTTTGGAATGTTAACACCAGAGCACGTTGAACCATTTTTTTTGTTTTACACTAAAATTCAAGTCTTCAGGTTTCTGTTTGGATTTTGAAAAAAAAAAATTTAACCCCCACTGAGTTTCCTGAAACGACAAAAAGCTTCTAAAAAAAACGTCTAAAAATTGTGTCGCTTGTGTCAAGCCTTCTCTCAACGGCCTTCTCTGACGGCCTCCATGGTCGAGTGGTAAGACGCTCGACTACGAATCTAAAGGTCGCGGGTTCAAACCCGGCGTGCGCCAATAACTTTTATTTAATTAATATGTGTCATAACACATTTTAATTCATATAAAAATAATAACAAGTATATTTGCGGCACGTTCCAGAGTGGTAGATACTCTAAGTATCGCCCTGGTGAAAGACCACCATTCAGAATCGAAACGTTGCTTGAAATGGCTTAAGCCGTGTTTGGTGACCAGATCTGAATAGCCAGGTACTTCCCAACCTTCCTCTTCCCGATCTCCTTCCCCTCCCCACTACCTTCAGCCTCACAACATACCCAATTTGGGGATGCCATAGTCTCACTGGCTCTAGACGGTTGGGAGCAATTGAGACTCTTGTGCGGTATTCATGTAAAAAAAAAAAAAAAATAAAAAAAATAAATAAAAAAAAAAAAAAAATGGTAAATATATTTGAAATGGCTGAAAGGACACCCAATTCCTTAGAATCATACAAGAGTAAAAGCATTCCACGCAGAAAAAAAAACCGATCACAAATGCATATTTAACTCACTTTTGACCAAAGTGTCGCTTAAGCCCCTTCGCCTTTGCAGCGGCATATGCTACTCGACCAGTAACGCTAGTCGAAAGTTTACTCAGAGGTGTTTAAATATACCCTTGGTGCAAAGTCCGGCCCTGCTTGCAATGTAAAGATACAGCGGGACACTAACCAAAGTGTACATTTACAATAATTACAATTGAGATAATCTCACTGGGGGCGAGAAGCGCTAATTTCAAAAGTTACCAAACTTTCCAACGTTGATTTACTTAACTCTTATGTGACTGAAGAAAATAACATTTTTTTTTAAATTTATATGAAGGTATCTTTTACAGTATATCATTTTCTGAAGTTTGCTGGACCACTTTTATGACGTAATATATTTTGACTCAGTTCAATACTCGGGGAAGTGGATAGAAATTTCACTTAGTACCATCTTTTCTTGGGGTTTTTAATTAAGTAGGTGATTATAAATAGTATTAACGATATATGTGATAGTAATAATGTTTGGATAATTTGTATAGCGCCGTTTTAGTGAAAAATCACCTCAAGGGCGCTGTACAAATTTTAATTTCTACTCAATATTAATTCCTAGTTTATATAAATATACAGCAACATACTTACCTCGCAGGTCACTTCTAGCAGGACACAATCACCATATCATAATAACTTAAAATTTAGCTGATTTTTACGTATACATTTTTATTTTATTTATATATTTATTTTTAGGGCATGAGAGCAGATTTTAAATAAAATAATTTTTCGTAAAGAGGAACAGATAATGATGCAAATCTTCTAATGAACTTAAGAAATGAGAGTCTGAAAAGTTTTCTTGGTTCGAACAAGAATTCTATTGGGCTTGTTACATCTTGATTACGGATATGATTTTCTAAAAAAATGGGTTTTGAGTTTGGCTCTGAGCTCTATCGAGTCTTTTATTACTCTCAGATCATGTGGTAGTCCATTCCAGGCTTTAGGACCTGACACTCCTGCAGCACGCTCTCCGAACTTAGTGTCTGGTGTGCGCTTTGGTTCCTTCAACCTTCCGATAGCCGATGACATTCCCGATCTAAGGGTCGACTGTCGTGAATTGGAATCTTCAGGAATACATAATTCCGATAAATAAGCCGGTGATGTACTTTTAACACGACAATACATCATATTTATCATTAAGAATAAGATAAAATGATTAATAAATACGGACAAGCTTCAAAAAATCATATTAAACACATGAGGGTACCCGGGTATTTTTTCAGTCATCAGAAGTTTTACATTATACTTATTCATTTTCCACTAACATACCACCCTCCACATATCCAACGGTTATGTTCAATTGTTCATTTTTACTACTGTGGAAAAGTCGGGAAGTTTCAGCCGATTAAACTAACTGGAACATTAAAAAATCTATGTTGAAAATCGAAGAGGGTACCCGGGTACCCTTTCAGTCACATAAAGGTTAAATACTTTTTAAATAAGACTTTCTTTAAGTAAGAATATTAGTCAGTTTTCTTGAATTTGCTTTAATAGTGTTAAGTATACAGATCTGAATCGTTATGCTAAGCTTCCAACCTCATATTCTGCCCTTTCTCTTTCTCTTCAACCTCACAATATTCCACATTTTCACACATGATTTTAATGATATAAAGACAAAAAAATAAGAAAAATCCACTGTCATTATTTAAGCAAATCTTTTGTTATTAGTGTTTATGTGATATCTTAACTTCATAGATCATTTTAATGGTGTATTTATTTATTTATAAATTAACGGACCAAAGTCCAACTACAAAAAATACAAATAAAACACGAAATGGAAAAAAGAGCAACAGAGAAGGAATAGCATATACATAAAAATAAATGAAGCGATGACAAAAAAGAGGCAAAATAAACATAAGAGTGAAAATTCAAGCCATGGTCTAGTCAAAGTTTTGGTAGAGTCGTAAAGAATGACAAAAATCATTTAGACTGCTACCAAAAATTTCAAGACTATGGCTTGAGTTAACAAGTCTTGACATTCTGGACATTGGAGAATTATACTCATAATTAGTATTGTGATGATTGAGGAACAGCAATTCATTGTTTCTGAGTCTACGGCAAGGAATGTTGAACTGTTTTGATATTGTTTTGTTTAATGTGTTCAAATATGTTTATTAATAATGTCCGAATTCTATGTGGGCGGTAACTAATAGGCTATTCAACATCCTTTAACACATCTTTGGTTTTTTCTATCGAGTTAGTATCAACTAACCTGACTACACTGTTTCGCAAAGGCACCTCTCCATATATTTTTACTCCAAGGTTACCCCAGAAATCACGTACTAGTAGTGAAAAAAACCAGCAGCTTTATTTATTTAGAATTTATTCGACGGCCTAATAATATATTGCCTCCATTCCTTCTTGCCTTTAGAAAACCACACAATGGAGCTGCTTTAAATCTGTTAAACGTATGTGGCTTGGTTTGGTTTTCTCCTAATGTACCAATGATTCTTACTTACAACTTAAAATATGGGCTGAGCGATTGGTATGAAGCTTGGAGAAACAATGTATGGAGAGAGAGCTAATTATTTTTACCCAACCTATACAAACTTGCGATGAATCACTTTCTCCGGGTTTTTACGTCGTACACCATGAGAGAGAAAGAGACAACACTTCTACGTACTGTCACAATGACTTATTTTTTTCTTTTTGTGTATTACAGACTGTATATGTCCATTTACAAAACACAAGAAAGTAACAAAAAGTAAATTGAGAGATATTTTTAACATGTCTCTTGAAATCTTCAAGGTTTACGTTGAAGATATCAAGAGACATGTTATTTAGTAATACCATACCCCGTGTCAAGCTGTGCTGAGCCAACACGTCTGTTCTGCCATGTGGAATGCACAGCAGATCGCGATGTCGCCCCTGGCAGTAGTTGTTTGGCACAAACAACTTATAACATTCCAGGAGGTATGGGTTGTCAATCAATTTTTTTAATATTTTGTACGCTGTTACTGCAAGGGCCCCATTCCTTCTCGACTGGAGACTTTGATAAAGGGCATCAGAGAGCAAATAAAAGATCTTGGGGTCGTGGGTCACCGCGACCTTTGGATTCGTAGTCGATTGTCTAACCAGGATTTGGCCATTCAGATCTGGACACCAAACACGGCTAAAGAAATTTCAAGCAACGTTTAGATTCCGAATGGTGGTTTTTTTCACCAGGGCGATACTTAGAGTATCTTTTGGAGTAAGAATATCTATAGAGAGAGAGCTGATTCTTTTCACTCAACCTATACAAACTTGCGATAGATCACTTTCTCCGGGTTTTTACGTCGTACACCATGAGAGAGAAAGAGACAACAAATATAACACACCGCTTTTATCCACTGAAAAGGATGATCTTAGTCTCGCGCGGCTCCGGGGACTCCGCCCACATGTTTTCATATGCTCCTAAACTTGACACAACTAAACGGTTTTTTAGGTTAGATGCTATATTTTTGTTGATATCAATACCATGAAAAAGTCGTTATATGAATAAACAAAAACATTATATCGATATGTGATATGAATGGATGTATAAATACCCTAGCCTTGCTCTTAGCCACGCCCAGGTCCGCCGAGTCAGGTAAAAATCATCAAAAACTGACTACACTGTATAATGTATATTTTCGGCACGCTCCAGAGTGGTAGAAACTCAGATATACGGTAGTAAAGTACCCGGCTATTCAGATCTGGTCACAAACGTCTTAAGCCATTTCAATCAAGCAACGTTTCGCTTCTGAATGATGGTCTTTCACCAGGGCGATACTTAGAGTATCTACCACTCTGGAACGTGCCGCAAATATACTTTTCATTATGTTTATATTAATTAAATATGTTATGACACATATTAATTAAATAAAAGTTATTGGCGCACGCCGGGTTTGAGCCCGCGACCTTTGGATTCGTAGTCGAGCGTCTTACCACTCGACCATGGAGGCCGTCGAGAGCAGTTGAGACTCGTGAACAGATTACAACAGTGTAATATTAGCTGCGGAGTACAGACTCCGCAGCTAATATCCTAAAAAAAGTCATCCACGCGCAATGAATATTGTCGACGCAGAGGTTTTTAACCTGAAATTCGCTGTGGGCTCAATAGCGTCAAGTTTTTGATAGGCGAGTGGGTTTATCTAGTGTTTTCGCCGCCGTTTACACAGCTCTGGTTAAGTTACATGATCTTTCGGGTTAAACTGGCCATCCATCTCTTGAAACGTGAACAGATTACACAATGTCCAGCGGCTAATCTCCTACAAAAGATTCGGGGGAAGATTTGAATCTGGGGTTGCCCGCTAAACCCTTAGCAAATACAAAGTGATAAATCAATTTTGGGGTAGAAAATAGAACGTATTGTGGCTAAAGGCCAGCGAACCAACGAGATGATTTTAAAATACGGAATATTATTACGAGGCCTGTTCAAAAGAAAAGGTGAATTTTGAATTTTCACGGGCTGTGTACATTCGATTATCGTTTTTTTTTTTTGGTACACATATTTTTATCACATGTTAGCATTATCAGCCATTTTGGATTAGCGGTTTGTTTTTGACAACTGGAAAGGTCAGTCACGTTTTTGTGTGTTCTTCGATTTTTTACATTAAAAAAATGGATCAAAGAATATATTGTATTAAATTTTGCGTTAAAAATGGAATAAAGTGCTCCAACACACTTAAAATGTTGACTGTGGCATTCGGCGAGTCTACTTGGTCTCAAAAAAGTGTTTATAAGTGGTACAAGCGCTTTACAGAAGGCCGAGAAGATGTTAATGACGATGAGCGTCCTGGAGTTGTGGAAAAACAAATCATGGATTTTTAAGAGTACTTTGTACTACATCTCTACTCCTATGAGTCTCTTTTTGATGTGTTTTTTCGCTTGTTTCCTCTTCTTTTTTGCTTCCTATTTGGAATTTGTAAGTCTTTGTAAAAACATCATTCCTTTTCGTTTTATAATGTTGCCCTTCCCAGAATGAGTTTTTTTTAACTCCTTGGGATTAATATACCAAATGTATTTTGTATGTTAACATTTTAATAAATAAATAAAAAATTAATCCGATTATTTTCACACTCCTTTCTTCGTTAATTCGCTCTACATGCTCAAACCATCTGAGCGTCCCTTGCTTGATCCTATTCATTACGCTTACATCAGCCTTACATTATTTTTGAATAACTACTCTGGGATCTCATTTCTACAGAATTTAGTCTACTTTCATCCTTCCCCTGCCAGTTCCATGCCTCAATGCCACACATTAGGGTAGTTTTAAGCACTTCATTGTAGACTGCTAGATTCGCTTCTTTGGACATTTTATTTATTTGCGCCAACAGCGTTCAGTCCTTCAATAATGGAGTTTTTTGCATTCACCCTTCTTTCAATATCCTTATCAGCCTTTCCGTCTCTCTAGAACATACTTCCCAAATACACAAACTCATCCACTTGCTCCAAGTATTCATCGTTTCACAATTATATTGGACGCTGTTCTCGTGAGGAATGTATGACGCGAAAGAAAATGGCGGAACAAGACGGGGACGCCCAAAAAAGACATGCCACGATCGAGTAAATCAAATACTCGAGTCGAACCATGACAGAAGAGTGACGGTTTGACGGCCTCCATGGTCGAGTGGTAAGACGCTCGACTACGAATCCAAAGGTCGCGGGTTCAAACCCGGCGTGCGCCAATAACTTTTATTTAATTAATATGTGTCATAACACGTTTAATTCATATGAAAATAATAAAAGTATATTTGCGGCACGTTCCAGAGAGGTAGATACTCTGTACCGCCCTGGTAAAAGCCCACCATTTAGAATCGAAAAGTTGCTTGAAATGGCTTTGGCCGTGTTTGGTGACCAGATCTGAATAGCCAGGTACATCCCAACCTTCCTCTTCCCAATCTCCTTCCCCTCCCCACTACCTTCAGCCTCACAACATACCCTATTTGGGGATGCCATAGTCTCACTGGTTCTAGACGGTTGGGAGCAGTTGAGACTCTTGTGCGGTATTCATATAAAAAATAAATAAAAAAATATATATATCTGACGATTTATGAATGCGAATGAAGCAAGGAGTGTGTGCCAAGACACAGTTGTATGACAGCCGTCTTATCTGCCCACCCTTGCGGAGAAACAGCGTGATGGTTAATTGAATAATTACTTATTTAATTACATGTATGTATGTGCGGTAAAACCATGTGTGACCATATTAAAAATTTGGATGGATATCTCCATTCCGGATGGAAAGAATGTAAAGTTGATGTAAGCGTAATGAATAGGATCAAGAAAGGGACGTTTCGACGGTTTGGGCACGTAGAGCGGATGAACGAAAAAAATGAGTGTGAATAGAATATATGATGCGAAGGTGAATGGAAGAAGAAGTCGAGGACGCCCGAGGAAGACATGGCACGATCAAGTAAATTAAATGCTTGAATCGGGTCATGCGAAGAGTCAACATAACACATAAGAGTATGCATGAGACGATTTATGAATGTGAATGAAGCAAGGAGTGTGCGTCATGAGAGAGTTGTATGGCGGCCGTCCTATCTGCCTACCCCTTCGGGGAAACGTCGTGACGGCTTGTTAGTTTACTTAATTAGTTACTTATTTAATTGACTAGTGTACAATATCGTCTTGATGAAGCAAACATTGTTCACGAAACAGAGCAATAATATATATGGAGAGATAGCTAAATAGTTTTACCTAACCTATACAAATTTACAATATCACTTTCTACGGGTTCATATTCTCCGTCTCCCGCGTCTCCGGCGACTCCGCCCACTACGTTTTGATATGCGACATAACTGGACATAGCTCAACGGATTTTTAGACCGACCATAGAAGCGCTCCCTCCTGTATATTATTGCTCTGAGGCTTTGGCCGTGTTTGATGACCAGATCTGAATAGCCAGGTACTTTCCAACCTTCCTCTTCCCCATATCCTACCCCTCCCTACTACCTTCAGCCTCATAACATGCCTTATTTGGAAAGCTAAAGTCTTACTGGCTCTAGACGGTTGGGAGCAGTTAAAACTCTTGTGCGGTATTCACGTAAAAAAAAAAAATGCATTAACATGCATAAAGACGCATAAAACAATAATAACGTTTTATTCTGGAAGGTATGCAGGAGTATTGCAACCCAATACCTTCCATAATTGATATCAATACATAGTAATAATAATATTTACAAATAAAAATGAACAGAAATTCATAATAAAAAAATAAATAAATTAAAAAATTAAATAATACAAGTGAAAAAATATTAATGGAGGATATTAGGCTTCATTTCTACAAAACGCCATCAAGAGGGAGTCCATCCTGGCAGCGTTAAGATTGGTGGGGCCAATAATTTACTCCAATGCGCTTCTATGCTTGAGTTCGGGATCTGACGGGATTCCATGATGAGGTCATTTCTGGAGTTGTTAATCCTTTCCCGCATTCCTGCTACCCTGGTTCTCATGCAGGCTGCAAATCCTGGAACTCACCCCTCGGTGAACATACCGGAAGCGCTGCAGAGCCTGGGAAGACTGAACATCATGCGGTAGGCGTTGCTGTACTGGACCCGAAGCCTCTCCATGCTACTCTTCTTAAAATTGGTCCAGAGCTCGCACGTGTATAGGGTAGTACAGAACGCCAGGAAGAGTGTCCTTTTCACTGGTGGACTACAGAGCCGGAATCTTCTACTGAGCATGTTTGATTTCACATTGAGTGCCCGCCTTTGCCTGTCGATGTCGTCGTCATCCATTAGCTTGCTGGTGATGATGTGCCCTAGATATTTAGTTTAAATAATAATTCGGTAATAATAGTTATCTATTCTTATTCTTTCATCATTTTTCTGCCAATCCCATGCCTCACTGACATATATCAAGGTTAGTATCTGCTCTCCATTGTGGACTGCTGGACTTTTACCACTTTTTTCTTGGACTGTTGGTATTTTCATTGGCCTATCTGGGCTCTAGAAGTCTAGAGGTATTATTTTAACTAGCGACATCGTTCTGGATTACACTTCTTCACATTATCTTTTCAGTGTAATTATGTCTACGTGTTTTCGCTTAGCGGTGCGGGCCCTGTTGCCAGTATGTTCAAGAAATTAATTGCGTTAGCGGTATCGGAGCGTTATTAATTTAAATATACTCTAATTATTAATCATTGTAACGCTAATGGCGTTAAATTTGCGAGGATTTTGAGAGGGGGTCGCCTAATAGACAGTCTGAAATTTAATATTACCGCGCTGAATTATGCGATTATTAGATAATGTTAGATTTTAACTACTCTTTGTGAGATATCTAAGCGTAAAGGTAGGTTAAAACATTGTCTTATTTATATATTCGTAGAATATACATAGGTAAAACAACCCGTAATGTCAATATTAGAATCAAACAACATCTTAGATGTTTAAATAACCACGGTTTTTCTGAATTCATCATCTTGCTCATATTTTTAACAAAAATGGTAAGGGCAACAGAATAAATTGTTTAAAAGCAATAGAATTTTTTTTATTTATGTGTGAAAATAAAAATAAAAACCCCGTTTCCCAAAACGAATTTGGAAACACCAATGCCCCTCCTTAATGACCTTTTGTCAAATCCAAACAATAGAATACCCTTAGGTAGGGAAACTTCCCATGTTAATAGACATCAGAGTGGTAGATACTCCAAGTATCGCCCTGGTGAAAGACCACCATTCAGAATTGAAGCGTTGCTTGAAATGGCTTTAGCCGTGTTTGGTGACTAGATCTGAATAGCCAGATACTTCCCAACCTTCCCCTTCCTCATCTCCTTCCTCTCCCTACTACCTTCAGCCTCACAACATACCCCTATTGGGGATGCCATAGTCTCGCTGGCTCTAGACGGTTGGGAGCAGTTGAGACTCTTGTGCGGTATTCACGTAAAAAAAAAACAAAACAATAATTACAATTTATCAGAAAAACTCAATGGGGACATTGGTAGTTAAAAATAATAATAATATTGAATATGATATAAATAGTCCGTCTGTATGTGGCTTCTCCACAGTTTGATAATGCTCTCAGACGGCGAAACAGCTGTCACCTGTAAAAATAATTACATAGCAGAACTTTTAACAAAAAATTGTTTTTTTTAAATTTAAAATAATAATAATTATTATTGAAATAAAATTAAAAAACCTGAAAAAAAGAAATTTATTTATTTATTTTGGGAAAATAAACAGGAAATCAAAATTCATTAGTACATATAATAACAAAAATAATAAATCCTGTCAATTACAAATTTACCTCTGCTGATGACAAATATTATAAACAAAGTATGACAATGTACGAGTCTATACAGTTATAATTTAGTAACCTTACTTTAGGGGGCGAGATGAAGTTGTAAAATTTATTATGAATAGGATCAAGATATGGTTTGAGCATATAGAGCGAATGAACGAGGAAAGGAGTGTGAAAAGAATATATGATGCAAAAGTGGATGGAAGAAGAAATCGAGGACGCCCGAGAAAGACATGGCACGATCGAGTAAATTAAGTACTTGAATCGGGTCATGTGAAGAGTTAGAATAACAGAAGAGTATGTATGAGACGATGTACAAATGTGAATAAAGAAAGGAGTGTGTGCAAAGACAGAGTTGTATGGCGATGCTTCCTCTCTGCCTACCCCTGCGGAGAAACGGTCACTGTTACGGCATAGATTTGCGAGCCTGTTTTTCACAGGTACCCAATATAAAATGACTTACCTTTTTAAATGGCCTCCCGGTTTCCTCTAGCGGATAGAACGGGTTTTTCGTGTTTGAAATTCGTTTTTTTTTATTTAGAGGGGACCTTCTTTTTTTTTATTAAAGATGGGGGTTACAAAAAGGATCCATACTTTGCAGAGTTTAAGGAATTTTAACAATAATATACTCGGAAATGCTCTCTTGCATTATATTTGATTCTATGCCCAGGAAAAGCTTGATTAATTTGGTGGATAACGTTAGAATTGGGTACTCGTAGAGACCAACTATTATACTAAATTGTTCAATTATCACCGATACTGGAAAATGCGTGGAGCCTGCGCGCTCAGAGTCCTTCCGTCCAGTCTGACAGCCGAGAAATCCAGCTGATTCGCTCCTCAATGGCTGCTGCCGGGATTTGTAGTGTCTCTCGCCTTACTCCAGCACCAGATTATCTATCGTAATATTTAATTGAATTTACAATTTCACCATAGGCGGCACACACTGTATTGACTCTAAAAACGTTAACCGCTCTATTCGGCGTCTACTGTAAATCTGTCTGATTAGCCGTCCCATGTAGAACTAACTTCCCCAGCCGTTCCAGCAGGGCTCGTTGGTCGTTCTGCCCCCACTTTTTGGCTTTTCAGGGGGCAAATAGACAAAACATTACACCATAATTAATAGATTTTAACTAGCGCGAAAATTCTAAGTCGCATTCGATCGAATTTATAGTGCTTCATCACATCACCGAAAACCATTTAAAGCTGCGTTTCGATTCTGAATGGTGGTCTTTCACCAGGGAGATGCTGTGAGCATCTACCATTCTGGCACGTGCCAGTGGAACAATCTCACTGATGACAATATGATTGGTTAATCTCTCCGTTGGCAAAAACATATTGTACCCTCCCAAGGTGTTTGGGACAAATTACTTCTCTCAATTACTCAACCAAAGCCGGATGTTATTTTTTGGAGAAGATTTATTGGTTGTCTTCATTCTTATTGCGAAAGTCGTTAGGGGATGATGATTTATGGCCATTTCTTATTCTTCTCCATTATGATAAATTAACATTAATATTGTGTTAACATTTTGTTGACTTTATACTATCAAAACTATTGTTCTGGTGAAAGACAACCATTCAGAATCGAAACCTTGCTTGAAATGGCTTTAGCCGTGTTTGGTGACCAGATCTGAATGGCGAAGTACTTCCTGACCTTCCTCTTCCCCATCTTCTGAAAGACCACCATTCAGAATCGAAAAGTTGCTTGAAATGGCTTTAGCCGTGTTTGGTGACTAGTTCTGAATAGCCAGGTACTTCTCGACCATCTTTTTTCCCATCTCCTTCCCCTCTCCACTACCCTCAGTCTCACAACATACCTAAATTGGGGATGCCATAGCCTCACTGGCACTAGACGATTGGGGCAGTTGGGACTATTGTGCGGTTATAAAAAAATTAAAAAAGAATGAAAAATATTCCCGGGTAACTTCTAATGCTATCATAATAAGCGAAAGATATTGCT
Organism: Drusus annulatus; assembly: GCA_022651775.1. Classification (NCBI taxonomy): domain Eukaryota; kingdom Metazoa; phylum Arthropoda; class Insecta; order Trichoptera; family Limnephilidae; genus Drusus; species Drusus annulatus. Next base: position 843,778 of record JAGWCC010000367.1, on the reverse strand, counting down.
TGTGCAATGATGGAGAATTTGGAGTAAGAATATAAATAGAGAGAGTGCTAAATATTTTTACAAAAACCGATTTAAATTTGCGGTAAATCACTTTATCCGGGTTTTTACGTCGTACACCATGAGAGAGAAAGAGACAAGAAAAGTCGTCACATAATATTGCAGCACTTCTAAGTATGTAAGAATGTTCTCCGTCCGCGCTAACTCCACATCATCGAGTCGCATAACTTATGTCGACGGATTTTGAGGTTATTTCCTATATTTGTGTTGATTAAAAAACTTACAGTGGTTATACAAATAAATCAAACACGATGGTGATATGTGCTATGCGTGAATGCTTAAATAAGACCAAACAAAGATTATAAAACATCACTTTTCAGAGGTATTTCAACAGTTTTAAATATTTCGGACCGAACTTTAGGATTTTCACATTTTTAATGATATAAAGACATAAAATCAACAAATAGCTTCCATTATTATTTAGGCAAACATTATGATATTAGTGTTTGTGTGATATTTTGACTTTAAAAATCATTTTAACAGTGGATTGATATTGTTTTGTATAATGTGTTCAAACATGTTTATTAAAAATGTCAGAATTCCATGTGGGCGGTAACTAATAGGCTATCCAACATCCTTTAACATATCCTTGTCTCTTTCTGTCGAGTCAGTATCAAGTCAACCGACCTGACTACACTGTTTCGCAAATGTACCTTTTTATATATTGTTACTCCAAGCTTCAGACAGTTGTCCAATCGTGAAACGTACAAAATATAAAGCAATATGCCACCACAAAGACCTTTTTGATTATTTCCCGCAAGACTTGATGTCCAACAGCGCGTTGCGAATACCGCCCTTGTCGACAGTGCCCGTTAAGGCATGATAACGTTGCATTTTAAAGTAGTCGATAGCATCGTCCATAAAACCTGGAAGCTGCTTGTTGATACAAGTACGTCGCTCGGTCAGCCAGTGGCTTTCCGTGCATTTTCAAACTTTTCCACCGACGTATCTTTTAACTCGTGAATCGGGAATGTTTTATTTACGTAAAATTATGCCTTTAAATTCAAATTTATTTACGCAAAGGGTACCTTTCACACTAATAACTAGTTAAAAATGGTTCTAAGGGTTTTGATTAGTCTTTATTCTTAAAAAGAAAGACAAACATTCCCAGGTTAAGAATAACCTGACAAACTTTTGTAAAAAAAAATACTAACTAACTAACCATCACGCCGTTTCCCCACAGGGGTAGGCAGAGAGGACGGACCGCCATACAACTCTGTCTTGGCACACACTTCTTGCTTCATTTACATTCATACATCGTCTCATACATACTCTTCTGTTATTCTGACTCTTCACATGACCCGATTCAAGTATTTAATTTACTTGATCGTGCCATGTCTTTCTCGGGCGTCCTCGACTTCTTCTTCCATTCACTTTCGCATCATATATTCTTTTCACACTCCTTTCTTTGTTCATTCGCTCTACATGCCCAAACCACCTAAGCGTCCCTTTCTTGATCCTATCCATTACGCTCATATCAGCCTTGCATTCTTTCCGGATATCCACATTTGTAATACGGTCATACATGGTTTTACCGCACATCCGTCTCAAAGATCTCATTTCCACAGCATTCAGTCTACTTTCATCCTTCCTCTGCCTGTTCCATGCCTCACTGCCATACATCAGGGTTGGTACAAGCACTTCATTGTGGACTGCTAGCTTCGCTTCTTTGGACAATTTCTTATTTTCCCCAACAGCGTTCAGTCCTCCATTAATGGAGTTTCCTGTATTCCCCCTTCTTTCAATATCCTTATCAGCCTTTCCGTCTCTTGTAAACATACTTCCTAAATACAAAAAAAAAATACCACCATCATAATAAGCGGAAGATGTTGCTTGTGTAATTGTGCTGGATTTAGCTAGCAAGGGAATTGAACCCACGACGCCCGGGTGTCCAACGCGTTTAAAATAATTGTCCTATTGATCCAATTAGGTCTTGACATTTTTGGTTCCAGTCTAAATGATTCTTGGCCTTATTTATCTCGCCTAAGGCTAAAGCGCATTTTGGGAAGTTAACGCCAGAGCACTTTATTTTTTTTACAGTAAAATTCATAAGCCCTCAGTAGCCGGTTGGATTTAAAAAAAAATTAACTCAGGTAATTAAATGCTGTCACTGAGTTAACTGAAGCGACGAAAAGCTAAAAAAAAAGTCCCGAACTTGTGTCGCTTGAGTCAAGAATTCTCTCATAAATTGAATTGAATCCAAACAATGAATTGCTGTTCCTCAATCATCACTCTACTAGTTATGACTATCATTCTCCACTGCCCAGAATGTCGAGACTTGTTAACTCAAGCCATGGTCTTGAAATTTTTGGTAGCAGTCTAAATGATTTTTGTCATTCTTTACGACTCTACCAAAACTTTTACTTTTTTTAATATGAATACCGCACAAGAGTCTCAACTGCTCCCAACCGTCTAGAGCCAGTGAGACTATGACATCCCAAAATAGGGTATGTTGTGAGGCCGAAGGTGGTGGAGAGGGGAAGGAGTTAGGGAAGAGGAAGGTTGGGAAGTACCTGGCTATTCAGATCTGGTCACCAAACATGACTAGTAAAGCCATTTCAAGCAACGTTTCGATTCTGAATGGTGGTCTTTCACCGGGGCGATACTTAAAGTATCTACCACTCTGGAACGTGCCGTAAATATACTTTATACTATTTTTCTACGAATTAAATGTGTTTTGACACATATTAATTAAATAAAAGTTATTAGCGCACGCCGGGTTTGAACCCGCGACCTTTGGATTCGTAGTCGAGCGTCTTACCACTCGGAATGTTCTATCTTACATGATATTTTGTCCTATTTTTGTAATTGCTTCATTTAATATTATGTTTGTGCTGTTCTTTCTCTGTTGTTCTCTTATCCCATTTTGTGTTTTGTATTTTTTTTGCAATTGGACTTTAGTCCGTCAATATATAAATAAATTAGTTTACAGGAAATATACGTAAAGAAAAAGCGAACAGCCAAACCGTTGTCTTATTCAAAGTTTTTTTTTTTTTTTTTAAGTTTGTATCTTTCTTTGCCGCGGCCCGCCACTGCGTTTTCCGCCGTCCTCCCCGGCCACTTTGCGTTCATCCCCTGACAAAAGGAGTAAACAGCGCGCGGCGGCAGGCAGTGCAGTCCCCCACAAAGGGGATGATCGATAATCTATCCAGGTACAAAAGGAGAGCCGAGAGCTTTGTTTGCCGCTGGAAATTCCAATCTCCAAAGAGGTTCTTTGCGTTCAACTTTCGCAACCAATTTCGGATCATATTTTTCCCGGACTTGGCGCAAAGTTACTAAAAGTTAATCCCTAAAATGCAGGCGCGGCTTTCTTGTACACAAGCACGGCTACGAGAGAAGGGAATTTCTTATTAATAATTATAATAATATTAAAGTTTTATTCGGGAAGGTATGCAGGAGTAGTGCAATGTAATACCTTCCATAATTGATATCAATACATATATAAACGTGAAAATAAAACTCGTATGAACATTAAAGGGTTTAATTACGCATTTAGGTAATTACACTTGTTGCACGAATAGGTATAATAATCGTATCAATATATGAACAACAGTTTTGTCCTTCACAATTCAAGGGAGTTGACAAATCTTGCAGTGATAAGGCTGCTTTACTTTAGCTTAGTGCGTAGCATTCTCGAGAGTGGATCTCAGGTATGGGGGCCAGAGGACATCGCCTATGTATCAATGGTCGAGAAAATTCAAAAGAAATTTTTACGGTTCCTCTACATGAGAGAGTTTGGTTTTTACCCATGGTTGTTTCCAACAGCGTTTATCTCGGGAATGATGGGTATCTGCAGCCTTAGTTCGAGGAGGGATATGGCGTTACTGCTTTTGCTCATAAACTCCTGAACGGTGTATTATTAATACCTGACATCCTGGCGGAAATTCGATTTTATGTCCCTGATAATTTCACGCGTGGCCGCCAACACAGCCTTCTGTTTCTTCCCAGGTGCAGAACTATCTTACCATTGGTGATGCCCCTGGGAAGACTAACTAGGTTAATCAACTGCCTCGCAGGAAATTTGGATATTTTTCACACGAGCTGCAACAAGTTTAAGCAAGAACTAGCTATTAAGTTCTTGCTATATTATGTACTTCTTGAAAACTTTTTTTTTTTGTTTTTAAACTTCTTTTTAATTTAATCTTTGTGTAATTTTAATTCCCATTTTTTGTGTTTTTTGCAATGTTTTAGTGTAAAACTGTTTTTGCAAATGTAAAATAAATAAAATAAGTATCGTGGGTTCTGGTCTTTACGGGGGTAGAATCCAGACTGGTTGGGTAGAGGTTAAGGGATGCTGTCCCCATCTGCACCGCATTGCAGTTGGCGGAGGAATGCACTGCAGTGCATTCCTCCGCCACATGTCGATTGACATCTTTGGGCGAGCCCATATTTGACTCACGCGCTTATACATAGTAATAATAATATTAACAAATAAAAATGAACAGAAATTCATGAGAAAAAATAAATAACATAAAATAAAACAAAAAAATTTAAAAATACAAGAAAAAATATTAATGGAGGATATTAGGCCTCATTTCTGCAAAACGCCATCAAGATGTCTGCCGTCATTGAGATATACTCTGCCGTTAATATTGTGATTATTATCCAGTTATTGTGTCCTTTCTGTCCAACTCTCGGAAAGAAAAAATGTTTGCCTATTTTTTTTAATCGTAATGATTATATTTTCTTTATTTATGACGGCCTCCATGGTCGAGTGGTAGGACGCTCGACTACGAATCCAAAGGCCGCGGGTTCAAACCCGGCGTGCGCCAATAACTTTTATTTAGTTAATATGTGTCATAACACATTTAATTCATACAAAAATAATTAAAGGTATATTCGTAGTATTCGCTTTAAAAAAAAAGATATCTCAATCAAATGATGAGAGAAAAATTATATATTGCCTAAATTAAGATTCCCCATATTTAATAATAATCCGGAAAGAATGCAAGCATAATGAATAGGATCAAGAAAGAGACGCTCAAATGGTTTGGGAATATTGATCGAATGAACGAAGAAAGGAGTGTGAAAAGACTACATATATGATGCGAAAGCGAAAGGAAGAAGAAGTCGGGAACGCCCGAGGAAAACAGCGCAGTACGAGCAAGTGAATCAAAGTGGTAAGACGCTCGACTACGAATCTTAAGATCGCGGGTTCAAACCCGGCGTGCGCCAATAACTTTTATTCAATCAATATGTGTCATAACACATTTTAATCATACAAAAATAATAAAAAGTATATTTGCGACACATTCCAGAGTGGTAGATACCCTGTAAGTATCGCCCTGGTGAAAGAGCACCATTCAGAACTGAAACGTTGCTTGAAATGGCTTCAGCCGTGTTTGGTGACCAGATTTGAATAGCCAAGTACTTCCCAACCTTCATCTTCCCAATCTCCTTCCCCTCCTCACTACCTTCAGCCTCACATCATACCCTATTTGGGGATGCCATAGTCTCACTGGCTCTAGACGGTTGGGAGCAGTTGAGACTAGTGCGGTATTCTAGTAAAAAAAAAAATTAAAAAAATATATTTATATACATATTTTATATAAATATATATATATATATATATATATATAAATATACATATATATATATATATGGCGGTTGTTCCCAATCATAGTTATTATTTTTTAAATACTGCCCCGAGCCTGTAGGACTATCCAACGTGTACTGTACTACAAATATGTGCCAAAATATACTATTGAAACCTTGAAGAAACAATGTATGGAGAGAGAGCTAATTATTTTTACCCAACAGATACAAACTTGCAATCTTGAAGTAACAATATATGGAGGGATAGCTAATTTGTTTTACCCAACCCATCCGAAATTGTAATAAATCACTTTTTCCGAGTTTTTACATCGTACACCATGAGAGAGAAAGAGACAACAATTTTCTTGGACCGCTTCTATATACTGTCGCAATGATCTTAAGCTGGCTATCTTCGCTGGTTAACGGCGGGACTCCGCCCACATTTTTTATTTTGCCACTAAACTTGACACAACTAAACGGTTTTTTAGGTTAGATGCTATATTTTTGTTGATAAAAATACCGTAAAAAAGTGGCTATACGAATACACAAAAACATTATGTCGATATGTGATATGAATGGATATATAAATACCGTAGCCTTAGTCTTGGCCACGCCCATTTGCGCCGAGTCATGTTAAAATCATCAAAAACAAGTCCAAAACTGACTTCACTGCCTTAGCTTGGGCTACCTCTAGTATACTCTAAGCTTGCAATAAATCACTTTCTCCGGGTTTTTACGTCGTACACCATGAGAGAGAAAGAGACAACAAATATAATACTCCGCTTCTATGTAAAAAATAAATAAATAATTTTAACAAAGGAAGAGAAAGAAAAAGACAGAACGTCAAAAAGAATAATGATTTTTTTAGTTCATATTTAAATATCTGTGTGTACGATTTCATTTCCCTTTGACTGTATTATAATATTTTTATTTTCCTTGTTTCAGAATTCAGCACGCCCCCAGAGAGTTTTCTCACAATGCGCAGAATTAAAACAAACAACCAGACTAACAACGGAAAACAACTCTTTCACCCAACGCTCAAGAAAGACGGCAACGTTGAAAATAACAAGCGAGACAAAGCGAGCTTAGTCGGAATTTGTGAGATTAAGAAAAGCAGACGCCGTAAGCTTGGAGGATCTAAGAACAATGACAAACTAGAAATGTTTCCAAGACGTTTCGGTAGCGCTCACTCAAGAACAAAAATGGCCAAAAAGACAATTACGCCGCGCATCAAGTTTAAAACGAAATTACCAAAACAATCTACCACTTATCCCACCGTGTCTTCTTTTCTAATAGTTGTTCTAGCTCGTCTTACGTCTATCTTAATGTACCCCGTTGTTAAATGTTTGAAACTCGACAGACTGTGTAGCAAAATAAGTGTATCAAATACGTGTGAACTCCTACAAGTGAGAATCTCTCCGATCTGCCGAAGGTATAGGGCTATCTTCGCGCGTGTATTTCTGTCAGCATCGAATATATTGTGCGATTCGTTCCTCGCCAGAGCCACTTCGAATCTGGCTGGGAACGTGTTGCAAGCATCCAAAAAGTCCACTATTTCAGTTCTTGGTGCACTATCCGCAATGTGGCAACTGACTGTGATTCAAACTACATTCTTAATAACTCAACGATTTACTAGAAAAATTGAAGCCATGATTATTACCAAGTACTTCGGTCAATTGCTATTGATTTTCCACCAACGCTGTATTCAACAAGAAACAAATGACAACCACGCAAAATACTCAATTCTCACCAACCAATCACCTAAGGAAAGTGTAAAAAATAATAAAAAGTGCTCAGCATCAGTTGTAAAAGTGTATGTTTTCAAGTTTTGTGCAACGTGTCTGGTCTTTTTGTGCAGTGAATCGGTTAAGTGTTTAAATTTGGCAGCGAGTGCATCAAAAATTGCATCGCTCGGTGTTAGTCACAATTATTTCGCCTCTGTTGGCGGTTGTGCAGTGTCCCGTTTTTCTTTCGCCATGCTTCTTCTGGGCTTGTGTTGCCGTGTCCAGGCTGGTCCGGATACCGTAAACTTGACGGAGGACGAGGAAAACGTCCTCCACATAGGCGGGATCTTCCCGATCGCCGGCGAGGGCGGGTGGCAGGGCGGACAGGCCTGCATGCCGGCCGCCTACCTGGCGCTGGAGGATGTGAACAAGAGGGCGGATCTTTTGCCAGGATTCCAGCTGAGGTTGCACAGCAATGATAGTGAGGTAAGGAGAATTGATGTTCAATTATAGTTATCTGTATACGGTTAGTAGCTGGGTGGACAAACGCGTCGGATTCTCACCTGGGGGGCGTGGGTTCAATTCCTCTGCTGGCTTAGTTCTTTATCATTGCGCAAACAACATCATACGCCTATGTTTATGGTAGTAGGAGTTTTTCAAATATTGTCTAGTTATTCGTAACCCGGAAATATTTGTATTTTTTAAGATTTTTTTTTAATATTATTAAATTCTCCACTCCAATTACCCTAAAGTCGAAAAATTCAAAATATCGCTGATCGTCGATTTGTGAGGATGTAAAATTATACGACCGCTCGAACAACTGTCCCTAAAAGTCGTAAATTTTGAAGTTTCTGAATATTGCTAAAAAACATAAATCTACATAGCAAATCTCAATATTCACCTTACAAAATATGCACCTAAAGATTTGAAATTATTTTAATCATTTATAAATACATCCTTCTAGAGGGGTAGTTACTCTCAGTATCGCCCTGGTGAAAGACCACCATTCGGAATCAAAACGTTGCTTCAATTGTTTTTAGCCGTTTTTTGTAACCAGATCTGAAAACCCAGTTACTTATCAACCTTTATCTTCCCAATCTTCTTCCCCTCCCTCACACCTTCAGCCTCACAATATGCCCAATCGAGTTTGCTGTAGTTCCACAGACTACAGACGAATGGGAGCAGTTGGGACTCTTGTGCGGCTATTGAATAATAGAAAATAAAACAATTCTTCGTCATTCGCTAGCAAAACAATATCAGTTTATTTAACGAAATGGAAAACCTGCGAGTAAATGTTTTCTGAATAACTATATGTTTAAATAAACAATGACAACGTTTACATTACGCAAACCAAGAAAAACAGTATTTCACGGAATACATAAAAAAATAATTACGTGGATTTAAAAAATATACATACGAGGGTAATTTGAAAAGTTTCCGGCTTCATCGACATAAAGTAACTGTAGAACAAAAAAAAATGCCGTCAGATAGATGGGCTTTGACCTTAATGTGACTGAAAGGGTACCCGGGTACCCTCTTTGGTTTTCATCCGTTCAATGTTCCAGTAAGTCTAACCAGCTGAAACTTCCCGACTTCTCCACAATAGTGAAAATGAACAATTGAACATAACCGTTGGATATGTGGAGGGTGGTATGTTTGCAAAAAATGAATAAGTATAATTTACAACTCCTGATGACCGGGTACCCTCATGTGTTTTATATGTTTTTTTAAGCTTGCCCGTATTTATTAATCATTTTACTAACTACCCAACTAACTAACCATCCCCAAACCATCTGAGCGTCTCTTTCTTGATCCTATTCATTACGCTCACATCAGCCTTGCATTTTTTCCGGATATCCACATTTTCAAATACATGGTTTTACCGCACATACGTCTCAAAGATCCCATTTCCACAGCACTCAGTCTACTTTTATCCTTTCTGTGCCAGTTCCATGCCTCACTGCCATATATCAGGGTTAGTATAAGCACTCCATTGTGGACTGCTAGCTTCGCTTCTTTGGACAATTTTTAATTTGCGCCAACAGCGTTCAGTCCTCCATTACTGGAGTTTTCTGCGGGATAGCAGTAGAATATTTTTTTCGATTATCTTGCAAAGGGTAAGACAATCCACGGACAGTACAACGTTGCATTGCTGTATAAACTGAAAGAAAAAGCTGGATAAACTGTAAAGCCACAATTAAGACAAGACGGCCACATTTGGCCAAGAAAAAAAGCCTGTTTCCCCAATATAACGTTCGGGTTCTCACGTGCATGGTCACAAATTTTAAAATAACGCTCGGGTCTACACGTGCATGGTCTCAATGTCAAAATAACGCTCGGGTTCACACGTTCATGGTCGCAATATCAAAATAACGCTTGGGTTCACACGCGAATGGTCACAATGTCAAAATAAAGCTCGGGTTCATACGTGCACGGTCACAATGTCAAAATAACGCTCGAGTTTACACGTGCATGGTCACAAATGTCAAAATAACGCTCGAGTTTTCACTTGCATGGTCTCAATGTCAAAATAACGCTCGGGTTCACACGTACATGGGCACAATGTCAAAATAACGCTCGGGTTCACACGTGCATGATCACATATATCACAATATCTTGGGTACACACGTGTATGGTCACAATGTCAAAATAACGCTCGGGTTCACACGTCCATGGTCACAATGTCAAAAAAATGCTCGGGTTAACACGTGCATGGTCACAATGTCAAAATAACGCTCGGGTCCACACGCGCATGGTCACAATGTCGAAATAACGATCGGGTTTACACGTGCATGGTTACATATGTCAAAATAACTCTTGGGTACACACGTGCATGGTCACAATGCCAAAATAATGCTCAGGTTCACACGTGCATGGTCACAGTGTCAAAATTGAACGAATCGAAGTTTGAATTGCTTTCGCACCCAACCATTCGACCCAGCTCCCAGCGACTTTTTTCTGTTTCCTAATTTGGAAAAAAATCTCGGAGGAAAAAAAATATAAGCCAAATGCTTTTTTTAAATGAATACCACACAAAAATTTCAACATTTCCAACCGTCTAGAGCCAGTGAGACTATGGCATCCCCAAATAGGGTATATTGTGAGGCTGAGTAATGGAGAGAAGAAGGAGATTGGGAAGAGGAAGGTTAGGAAGTACCTGGCTATTCAGATCTGGTCACCGAACCCGGCTAAAGCCATCTTAAGCAACGTTTCGATTGTGAATGGGGGTCTTTCACCAGGGCGATATCTACCACTCCGGAACGTGCCGCAAATATACATTTTTTCTTATTTTACTTGAATTAAATGTGTTATGACACATACTAATTAAATAAAAGTTGTCGGCGTACGCCGGGTTTGAACCCGCGACCTTTGGATTCGTAGTCGAGCGTCTTACCACTCGACCATGGAGGCCTTAGATGGAATAGGTTGTAAACCAGTACATTTTAGGGTTCAGACTATCATTTTTTTTCTGACGGCTTAAAACAATGGGAGAAACGTTAAATTAAATGTATAAAGTTGCAGGGAGACTACTTCAAAAAATAAAATTTTGTTTTGCTTCGAAATATGTGTTTTTCTTAAAGAGGCCGAAAACTTTTCAAATGAACCTCGTAAAAAAAATACGTTTATATTATATCATTAGTACATGTTTATGTTGTTCCGTTGAAAAAACCCCATTATCTTTTTCTGCCTGCGCCACTGAAGATCTTAACCGAGAGAGTGGTGAGTTGTGGGCGTAATTGTGCGCCCAAAGTTGTGTCATTTTTTCCTTACCTAAAATTTATCAAACATTCTCTAATTGTTTGAATTGGCTTCAGCCGTATTTGGAGACCAGATCTAAATAGTAATAATAATATTTGGATGATTTGTAAAGCGCACTTTTTGTGAAAAATCACCTCAAGGGCGGTGTACAGATCTTATTTCCTGTATATTTTCTTATTCGTGCAGTTACTTTTTCACAGTATTGATATCAACATAGCATATTACCTTAAAAACGATTTAGTTGTGTCAAGTTTAGTGGCATAATAAAAAATTTGGGCGGAGTCCCGCCGTGAACCAGGACCTTAAGATCATTTGACCTTCAGCCTCACAACATACCCTATTTGGGGATGCCATAATCTCACTGGCTCTAGACGGTTGGGAGCAGTTGAGACTCTTCTGCGGTATTCATATAAAAAAAAAAAATTAAAAAAATTGCGACAGTATATAGAAGCGGTCTATGAAATTTGCTGTCGCTTTCTCTCTCATGGTGTACGACGTAAAAACCCAGAGAAAGTGATTTATCGCAAGTTTGTGTAGGTTGGGTAAAAATAATAAGCTCTCCCTCCATACATTGTTACTTCAAGGGTAAAAATTATCAAAAAATGACTACACTGCCTTGGATAGGTACCACTTTATATTCTCTAAGGTTATATTTAATAAAATGTCTACAGATGTATTGGTTTTTCACAATTTCCCGGTATGATGGGGAAAATACGTTTTTAGGACAAAAAAAAATTAAATGGGTTCCAGTTTTCAGACGCTCCGAAAACATTTTCATTTTGTTACATTTCGTTTCGAATTTAGTCGATTCCGCAAAAAACAATACGGGTACGCGTGTCGCGGGCGCTCTCAATTTCCGCTCGGAAATAACACACATGCGCCCGTTATCGTTATTATTATTCGGGTGTTTTCGATCATACACGCCTTTATGGACAAACATTAGGCGGAATGCGAAACATGCTATGTGTGCATCGATGTGCGCCCCCGATAACAGGGTTGCCAATTGTGGTGAAAAACATCCATCTTTTAGGTGTACAACTTTGCTTTCGCCGTTTTTTTTTCGAAATCTGAGGATTGAGGCCATATAATAATATTTGAATGATTTGTATAGCGCCGGTTTTGTGAAAAATCACCTCAAAGGCGCTGTACAGATCTTATTTTCTATAATACATATTAATTTCTAGTTTAAACAAGAAAATAAACAGGAACATACTTACCTGGCAGGTCTCATCAGATATACATACTTATTAATTTAAATTTATAGTTATGTTTTTTTTTTCGATTTAGGCCATGGGAGCGAAATTAAAAAAATTGGCATTATGAATTTGTCGTACAATACAGGATTTGGTTAAATTTTTTTTATCTAAAGGTGATTCGTCGAGCGACAGATTATGTTGAGATTTTTTCAATGAATTTAAGGATATGAGAGTCTGAAAAGGTAAGTTTTCAGTTTGGACCGAAATTCTGTTGGGCTCGTTATACATCTTAGTTCCGGAGGGAGTTTATTCCAAGCCTTTGGCCCCGAAACTCCTGCAGCGCGATCTCCAAACTTAGTTTTTGGATTGCGTTTGGGTTATATCAGCCTTCCGATAGCCGATGACGTTACTGATCTAAGAGTCGACTGCCTTAGAAGAATGTTTTCTGGAACGCATAGTCCGGTGATGTACAGTGGGGTCATTTTTTAATGGATTTAAACACCATCCAGCACATCTTGTACTGGATTCTTTCAGTGTATTTGAGCCAGCAAAGGTTCCGAAGGTGATCTGCGCGCACGGGTGACTTTTGTCGCGGCAACAGTTTCGTCACCATCTCCAAATCTATTGGAGTGTATGGAGGTCCGCGCACGCAGCGATGTGACATCAGCGTGACCTTTTAGTTCCACTGGCCGGCAACTTTCAAGTGACAAAACTGTCACCCTGTCTGTAGAGAGTACTTTTGTATGGGCGCTCGCGCGCGGGTGACAATATGTCATTCGGTAACTCACCCGCTTGTTCGAAATCCATTGCCGGACTGAAAAGGTGACGGATGACGGTCACTTACCGTGTGCGCGCTTGATTGGAAGACGGTGACAGTGACGAAACTGTTGCCGTGACAAAAGTCACTCGTGCGCCTCTGGCTTTAGTGTAGAAAACTGGTTAAACATTTATGATTCAAAGTATTTTTTGTCGCTGGCCTCTACTTTCTAATTTCTCCTTTTTTCGGATAGCGCACGAATCCCGCGTAAAAAAAACTGATCATCTTTTGAAGCGATCCATGAATCGATCCAATTTTCTACGTCTTCATAAGACTGGAAGTGCTGGTCAGCCAGGTAGTGTGCCATTATTCGAAACAAGTGATAGTCAGAGGGAGCAACGTCTTGAGAATACGGCGAGTGGGGTAGGAATTCCCGTTTCAACGATTCCAAGTATGTCTTGACCACTCTCGCAATATGGGGTCGAGCATCGAAAATTAAAATCTCCCGCAAATTACGAGAATTTGGGTCGTAGTTCGACATTTTCAATCGAGAGTAACTTTATGATGCAGACACAAATCGACTGATGTTTCTATGGGGTTGTGTTGACATATACCTATGTTTGTCGCATGACGTCTATGGTCTATTTATGTCGACCACCACTTACCACTAAAGCCATTTATAAGAAAACGGCGGAAGCAAAGCTGTACATCTAACATATTACAAGATTACGATGTTTTCGTCAAACGGATTTTTTTTTATAAAATAGAAGAAGTTAACCAAATTCATGGTGTTTGAAAGAAAGTACGAGAACAGCGTGCAATAAAGTTGTGAATGATGAATACTTGGGGCAAGTGGAGGAGTTTATGTATTTGGGAAGTATGTTCTAGAGAGACGGAAAAGGCTGGTGAGGATATTGAAACAAGAGTGAATGCAGGAAACTCCATTAATGGAGGACTGAACGCTGCTGGTGCACATAAAAAAAATATCTAAAAAAGCGAACCTAGCAGTTCACAATGAAGTGCTTATACCAACCCTGATGTATGGCAGGGAGGCATGGAATTGGCAGAGGAAGAATGAAAGTAGACTGAATGCTGTAGAAACATGATCCTTGTAAAACCATGTATGACCGTGTTAAAAATGTGGATATCCGGATATAATACATATCTGATGTAAGCGTAATGAACAGGACCAAAAAAAGGACGCTCAGGCGGCTTGGGCACGAAGATCGAACGAACGAAGAAAGGAGTGTGAAAAGAATGTATGACTCGAAAGTTTTATTTTATTTATTTATTCTTGCTAAAATATAAAAAAATACATGGGCTTGGTCAATATCTGTCTCACTGGGATATTCATGTGTCAAGACAGACGTAGTGTTCATAAATGATATAATATTAAATGTAAATATTAATAAAGATAAAAAAAAACAAATAAAATGGAGAAAGAAGAAAAGAAATGAAAGATGAAATTAAATGAAAATTAGAACAAAGTTATTACATGGAGGTTGCATTTTATAGATAATGTTTAGGTTATGCACAATAATAAAAAGTAATGAAAAGGAAAAAGAAATAAAAGAGAAAAGAAGTGAATGGAATTAGAAGTCGGAGACGCCCAAGGAAGACAATGTGGCTCGATCAAGTGAATCAAATACTCGAGTCGGGCCATGTGAAGAGTCTACATATAAAGGTACATTTAACAGTGAAATAAGAAAACTATTTGCTCAAATAGTGTTTGATTACTTTAAATTTATATAAGTTAAAAATTTATGTTATGATATAACTTCTTATATTTACATTCCAAGCAGTTTAATACATCAGCCACATCTGCGTACGTATCACCAACTACATGAGATCTAGGTACGAGTGTCTAAAAGACTCAGTTCTGATGTTATTGTTACAACCAAATAGAGTTTTCATCGAGTAGTTTTCGCAAGCAAATGAAAGGCAATAAGTTGAAGTTCATTGAACTTCAACTTAAGCTGTATAATCTTGGTGTTTTGCACGCAGTTTTTGATGTAACAATAATACAGTATGTAACGCGACAAGGCGCGCGGGCTCGAATACTTTCTCGCTCACGTCTAAAGCACTGTCTCTCTCTAGCAATGCTCAGTTGTGTAAATCCAGGGCCGGACTCCAATTGGGCAATCGCCGACGCAATTCTAGGAATTTCACCTATTACTCCCACTTCGTACTGAAGGCCGCTTCCGCCGGCCTATAAAAGGCGCTGCTCGCCCTTGAAACGGCAGAGAGCCAGAAACTAGTCTCAAAGCCTGATGCCTGATTGCGCGTTGTTCCCTTTCAGTGAGGTCTTTGAGTACTTAGTCAAAGAGCCAGAACCTAGTCTCAAGTCCTGATACTGATTGCGCGTTTTTTCCCCTTCAGTAAGGTCTTTGAGTCCTAAGTATAAATATACCTGTAAGTGTTCGATTGGATTGTGCGCCGTCGGCCTTTCAGTTTGTTTTATTTGTTGTGTTCATTAAATATTATTTTAAAGTTCAAAGTTATAAGGGAAACCCCTTTCAAGTCTTGTGTCAATTTATTATTGTGTATTAAAATAAAATAAATACTACGTCTCTGTACTGAACTGCACTCACTCTTTTAATATAACAAATAAATCCTGTTATAAGTATAGAATAATCAGACCACTTGAGAAGCTTTACAACCTTCGCTGAAAAGATACCAGGAAACCGACGTTAGATGGTTTTAAAACATCGATTTAAAATTGACATCGCTGACACACTTCGATGTCGAGTGAAACAAATCCACCCCTAAGTTCGATAGTCTAAATGGTGGTACAGCTACAAATGCTCGAACAACGAATCGTTGTTAAATTGCGCTTTGCTCCAAATTCTTCCTTAAAATGGAAAATTGGAAAATCGACAATTTTCAGTAAATTGTTTGTGAACGAATAGGTATAAACAACGTAGCCTTTTATATCAAAGTAGGCTTTATAGCATTAAATTATATATTTAACTTTTGCGTAGGTAAATCTAGACAAGCGATAAAGTACCTGGGTACAATATATCTTATCAGACTATTTTTTTAAATAATTAACTAACTAACCATCACGCCGTTTCCCCGCAGGGGTAGGCAGAGAGGACAGACCGCCATACAACTCTGTCTTAGCACACAATCCTTGCTTCTTTCACATTTATGCATGGTCTCATACATGCTCTTCTGTTATTATGACTCTTCACATGACCCGATTCAAGTATTTGATTTACTTGATAGTTCCATGTCTTCCTCGGGCGTCCTCGACTTCTTCTTCCGTTCTCTTTCGCATCAAATATGTTTTTAACACTCCTCTCTTTGTTCATTCGCTCTACATGCCCAAATCATTTAAGCGTCCCTTTCTCGACTCTATTCATTACGCTCACATCACATTATGCACATATATAGAGTTTTGTCATTATCTCTTGATATACGTTCAACGGTGACCGTTAGGTACATAACGATCTACATAATCTTAAATAAAATATATATTACACACACCTTTTTACACTTGCCAATTCAATGATTATATCATAATATGTGTATAAGAATGACTCTCTCTTATATCTTATCTTTTTTTGTTTTCATTTCTAACCTTATTTGCGTTATCATATCATATACTCGTATAGTGCGTCACACTACATTAGTTTGTACTCATATAACTCCTTTGGATAAATAATACCTTGTCTATATGTGAGATGTACATAAATGTTTAATTTCTTTTTTTACACTATGCATGTACAATATCTTCATATCATTTATCTCTTAATGTATTTGGTGAACAATTGTTTTTTATAAGATCTTATTAAATAAATAAATCAGTTTTGCATTCTTTCCGGATTTCCACACTTTTAATACGATCGTACATGGTTTTACCGCACATTCGTCTCAAGGATCTCATTTCCACAGCATTCGGTCTACTTTCATCCTTCCTCTGCCAGTTCCATGCCTCACTGCCATATAATACATCAAGGTTGGTATAAGCACTCCATTGTGGACTGCTAGCTAAATATTTAATACCGTATAAGAGTCCCAACTGCTCCCAATCACCTAGAGCCAGTGAGACTAGGGCATCCCTAATCGGGGCATGTTGTAAGGCTGAAGGTAATGTGGAGGGGAAAGAAAATGGAGAAGAGGAAGGTTAGGTTAGTACCTGGCTATTCATATCCGGTCACCAAACACGGCTGGCGTTTCGATTCTGAATAGTTGTCTTTAACTAGGGCAGATTCTGCTACTCTGGAACGTGTCGCAAATATACTATATGTTGTTTTATATGAAGTAAATGTGTTTTGACACATATTCAATAACTGAAATTTAGTACGCACGCCGGAATTTGAACCCGCGGCAGTCGAACGCCTTACCACTCCACCACGGAGGCCGACATTGGTCGATTTTGACGGCCTCCATGGTCGAGTGGTAAGACGCTCGACTACGAATCCAAAGGTCGCGGGTTCGAACCCGGCGTGCGCCAATAACTTTTATTCAATTAATATGTGTCATAACACATTTAATTCATATAAAAATAATAACAAGTATATTTGCGGCACGTCCCAGAGTGGTAGATACTCTAAGTATCGCCCTGGTGAAAGACCACCATTGAGAATCGAAACTTTGCTTGAAATGGCTTAAGCCGTGTTTGGTGACCAGGTATCTGAATAGCCAGGTACTTAACCTTCTCTTCCCGATCTCTCCTTCCCACTACCTTCAGCCTCACAACATACCCAATTTGGGGATGCCATAGTCTCACTGGCTCTAGACGGTTGGGAGCAGTTGAGATTCTTGTGCGGTATTCATGTAAAAAAAAATAGTAAAAATAAAAATAAATAAAATGTTAGCGAGGAATATATTTGTAGTGAATACCGCTATGGCATCCCTCATTGGGGTATGTTTTGAGGCTGAAGGTAGTGGGGAGGAGAATGAGATGGAGAAGAGAAAGGTACTTGGCAATTCAAACACAGATAAAGCCATTTCAAGTTTAGATTCTGAACGATAGTTTATACCATAAATATGATGTGAAAGTCAAATGTAGGAGATGAATGGATGTATAAATACCCTAGCTTTAGTCCTAGCCACGCCCAGGTATAGCCGAGTCCGGCAAACCTCGTATAAACTTACTACACCTCGCTCACAGCACTCTCTCTTGTGTATTTTTGCTCCTAGTGTTTCTTAATATTATTTTTAAATGGCCAGTAATTGAGTGAATTCTACCATTCGACACTTTGCCATGGGAAATCTAATAAAAGTGAACTAGGTTATGCCGAGGGCCTTTCAGAATAATCGATACCCATTACCTTCAAGGTGCCACCTACTTCTTTTGTGTTCCACTTCTTTCCCACTTGTGGCTATCGATTGGCGAAATGAAAATGCCTTTTATAATAAATATTATTAAAAAAAAAAAACAAAGTGATGAACATTTGAAACGTTGCTTGAAATGGCTTTAGCCGTGTTTGGTGACCAGATATGAATAGCCAGGTACTTCCCGACCTTTCTCTTACCCATATCCTTTCCCTCCCCACTACCTTCAGCCTCACAACATACCCTACTTGGGGATGCCATAGTCTCACTGGCTCTAGACGGTTGGGAGCAGTTAAGACTCTTGTGCGGTATTCACGTAAAAAATAAATAAATACATTAAAAACCGTCTGGAGCTAGTGAGGCTATGGCATCCCCAATTGGAGTATGTTGTGATAGTAAAGGTAGTGGGGAAAAGAAGGATATGTAGAAGAGGAAAGTTGGGAAGTACCTGTCTATTCAGATCTGGTCACCAAACACGGCCAAAGCCATTTCAAGCAACGTTTCGAAACTGAATGGTAGTCTTTCACCAGGGCGATACTCAGATTATCTACCACTCTGGTGCAAAGGTGCGCTTATTGGGCAGGGATAAAATGTTTTGAGAAAAAGCTTAGAAAACCGTTGAATATATAAATTTTAAATAGTTATTATTTTTACAGTATTTTCATTCCTCCTGTTTCTACCATTATAAACGGAAAATGTTCTTGTGCAATGATGCAGTATTTAGCTAGCACATTAATTGAACCCGCGATGCCTGAGTGAGTACCCGACGCGTTCGTCCAGTGGGCTACTAACGGGAATCTATTACCGTAATAACTGTCAATAATCTTTCGACAAAATCATTGTTTGGGAGTCGCTAATGGAGCAATAAATTACAACGAAGTCCCATTAGCAAGATAAATTTTATCTCTTCCGAGTAAGTGATTCCATTAGATTGGTTACTTCTCCTTGAACAAATTAAATGGATGTCGATGTTAATCGGACAGAGAATCTTATCGTTTTGAGTGAGTAAGTGGGGGGAAGGAGATGAGGTAGGGGAATGTTGGAAAGTGCCTGGCTATTCAGATCTGGTCACCAAACACGGCTAAAGCCATTTAAAGCAACGTTTCAATTCTAAATGGTGGTCTTTCACCAGGGCGATGCTTAGAGTAGAGAGTATAGAGGGAGCAGTTGGGACTCTTGTGCGGTATTCTATATAAAAAAACATTTATACGATATTTATTTTCGTGTATATGCATTATAAGCTGGTAAATATTAAATTAAAAAATATTTCGTGTTACCTCGCTTGAACGAAGCGGTAACATCCATTGCTCCCTACGCATAGGTTGTGGGTTCGAAACCAAACGAGGGCAAAAAACAATTTACAACAATTAGAGAATAATTACCGACTTGATTTGGAATATACAAAATTAAAAATTCAATGATTGACAGCCCTGAACTATTAAACTAGATTTCATTTCATGTTCCTAGCAAGACAGTTACAAGGCAGTACCTACCGTACTATTGTAGCAATTCTGCTTCAACCTCGCAATCCAACACGCCTGTGCGACGAATGCAACAGCTGGGAAACACATGCTTCGATGTCGCTGATATTTTGCTTATAATGCTTATAATTTAACTAACCATTTAATAAATAAATTACCAACTCAAAATAGAAACCCCTTCAGAACCTTTGAACAGTTCCACATTAAAATAAACGCTTGAATGTCCAACCTAGTTCTATTTCTCCACTGCATACTACATAAAGAATGCAATACTAATTTGTATCCACTGTAAGCTGTACAACGAAACCTTTGTATAGAGTGATTAAACTTTGATTAGAAGTCTAGCAAGTAGGCCAAATACACATTACACAATGGGTGTATAACACAACAGACCAGAAAGGTTTTAAAGGTGTTGTGTTAAAATGGCTATTATGTAAAAGGCGATTAATTATTGGTAGTTATTATTATTATTTTAAAACGGTGAATTGATTTGAAATGATAATATAGTACCACTTTAAAAAAAACAATGACATTTTGATGGTAAACCACGATTTTTTGTTAATGCACATTTTGCATGTTAAAACTATGTGAATATCCATTACATTTTTTTGGTTTATTTTATGTACGAGTACCACACAAGAATCCTAACTGCAGGGAGCCAGGGGGACTATGACATCCTTTATAATTTTTTACGGTTTCTCTACATGAGAGAGTTTGTTTTTTACCCATGGCTGTTTCCAACAGCGTTTATCACCGGAATGCTGGGTATCTGCAGCCTTAGTTCGAGGAGGGATATAGAATTACTGCTTTTTGCTCATAAACTCCTGAACGGTGTATTATTAATACCTAACATCCTGGCGGAAATTGGATTTAATATCCCTGATAATTTCACGTGAGGCCGCCAACACAGGCTTCTGTTTCTTCCCAGGTGCAGAACTAATTTACCAATGGTGATGCCCCTGGGAAGACTAACTAGGTTAATGAACTGCCTTGCAGGAAATTTGGATATTTTTCACACGAGCTACAACAAGTTTAAGCAAGAACTAGCTATTAAGTTCTAACTATATTATGTACATCTTGAAAACTATTTTTTTTATTCTTAAACTTTTTTTTCCTTAATCTTTGTGTAATTATGATTACTATTTTTGTGTTTTTTGCAATGTTTTGATGTAAAACTGTTTTTGCAATATAATTTATTTTTTTTTAATAATGAGGGTACTTTGTGAGGCTAAAGCGAGTAAGAGAAGAAGAGTGAAGAATAGCTTTAAGAAAGGAAAGGTTCGGAAGGGTCTGGTATTCAAATCTGGTCACTTAATACAGACAGTTTTTTTTTTTTACGTGAATACCGCACAAGAGTCTCAACTATTCCCAACCGTCTAGAGCCAGTGAGACTATGGCATCCCCAATAGTGGAATATTGTGCGGCTTAAGGTAGTGGGGAGGGGAAGGAGATGAGTAAAGAGAAGGTCGGAAAGTACCTGGCTATTCAGATCTGGTTACCAAACACGGCTAAAGCCATTTCAAGCAACGTTTCAATTCTGAATGGTGGTCTTTCACCAGGGCGATACCTATAGTATCTACCACTCTGGAACGTGCCGCAAATATACAACATTTTATTTTATTCCAATTAAATTGTTATGACACATATTAATTAAATAATTTTTATTTGCGCATACCGGGTGCGAACCCGCGACCTCTGGATTCGTAGTCGAGCGTCTTACCACTCGACCATGAAGGCCGTCAATATCTAAATTATATATATATATATATATAATATATATATATCTATTTATTCCTTCTTACTTATTCCTTTTCAATTTAATAATATATTATCCAATCAACAACAATTACCCCGACGACGCTAGTGACATGGAAAGTGAGTTTCGCGAGTTTCCTTTTGTAGTAAGAGTGATTCTCCCCAGCCACGGGAACTGTGTCGTTAGGGACACTTGGAACTACTAATTCAGGGTGAATTAATTACAGCGGATAAGCGAAAACCGACGTTGCATGCAGGGGTGGATTGATAACTGTAAGGTTTGTAAGTCTGGACACCAATCAACAAGTTTATTTCGGTTAACTCACTCTTTCATGAAAATATTTATTTGCCTACTTTTTTATATGAATACCGCAAAAAGTCTCAACTGCTCCCAACCGTCTAGAGCCAGTGAGACTATGGCATCCCCAAACAGGGCTATGTTGTGATGCTGAAGGTAGTGGGGAGGGGCAGGAGATTGGGAAGAGGAAGGTTGGGAAGTACCTGGCTGTTCAAATCTGGTCACCAAATACGGCTAAAGCCATTTCAAGCAAGGTTTCGATTCTGTACGATTGAGTATCTACCACTCTGGGACGTGCTGTAAATATGCTTTTTATTATTTCTATATGAATTAAAATGTGTTTCGACACATATTAATTCGATAAAAGTTATTGGCGCACGCCGGGTTTGAACCCGCGACCTTTCGATTCGTAGTCGAGCGTCTTACCACTCGACAATGGAGGCCTTCCTAAATTTTTGTACTAAATTAGCGCAAACTTAAAGTCAGTGCACCTTCCTGTTGAATTAAGCCACCTCTGGTCTGGAGCCCTTTAAATATCTGAAAAAATCCTTTTATCTGCGCAGAAACGGGCGGTCAATTTAAAAGATTCTCGTATCTTTACAAGCACATTGCAATCTTTGGAGCGCAGGCGTCAGGTGGTAGTCCTGTTCCTGTTGTACCAGCATTTCGTTAGAAGATGCTCCGAGGAACTTGCGTCATTGACCTTTTTGCTGCCGTTGCATAGTCGGTAAACTCGACGAACGCGCGCATTCGCGAATATTTTTACACGGTTGACATTCCAAATTTGTGAACGGGTCGCTTCAACGACTCTTTTTTCTGTTAAACCGCTCTGGTGACCACTCAATTTACTGTCATATTTCTGACAACTGGACGCTGGCCAGGAATATGATTAGGAAATATTGGTACTTTGGTTTAAACATATAATTCATAATATTTTTGGTCTGAATATTTTTTTACACCCACTCCACACTAACTTTGTCATCTTGATGACCTCCGGGGTCGAGTGGTTAAAAACGCTCGACTACGTATCCAGAGGTCGCGGGTACAAAACCAGGCGTGCGTAAATATTTTTATCAATCACCACGTGTTATCTTACTTTAAGTCGTATGAAATAAAATATAGTATATTTGCGGTACGTTCCAGAGTGGTAGATACTCATAATATCCCCTCGGTAAAAGACTAAAATTAAATGAAACATTAAAATTTTATGGTTTGGCTATGTAAAATTAAATGGTTCTTAAAAGAGCAGTTTTTTTTTTATTTTTTAGAGTTTATTCTTGCTTCTTTAGTCAGTTTTTGATGATTTTTTCCGGACTCGGCAGACCTGGGCGTGGCTAGGACTAGAGCTAGGGTATTTATACATCCATTCATACAACATGTTGACATAACAGCGTTTATCTCGGGAATGCTGGGTATCTGCAGCCTTAGTTCGAGGAGGGATATAGCGTTACTGCTTTTTGCTCATAAACTCCTGAACGGTGTGTTATTAATACCTGACATCCTGGCGGAAATCGGATTTTATGTCCCTGATAATTTCACGCGTGGCCGCCAACACAGGCTTCTGTTTCTTCCCAGGTGCAGAATTAACTTACCAATAGTGATGCCCTTGGGAAGACTAAATAGGTTAATTAACTGCCTCGCAGGAAATTTGGATATTTTTCACACGAGCTACAACAAGTTTAAGCAAGAACTAGCTATTAAGTTCTAACTATATTATGTACTTCTTGAAAACTATTTTTTTTGTTTTTAAACTTCTTTTTACTTTAATCTTTGTGTAACTATGATTACCATTTTTGTGTTTTTTGGAATGTTTTGGTGTAAAACTGTTTTTGCAAATATAAAATAAATAAATAATGTTTTTGTTTATTCGTATAACAACAAAAATATAGCATATAACCTAAAAAACAGTTCAGTTGTGTCCAGTTTAGTTGCATACCAAACATGTGGGTGGAGACCCCGGAGACGCTGGAGACTAAAATCATCCTTACAGTACATAAAAGCGGTGTGTTATTTTTACTGTCTCTTTCTCTCTCATGGCGAACGATGTAAAAACCCGGAGAAAGTGATTTATCGCAAGTTTGTCTAGGTTGGGTAAAAATAATTAGCTCTCTCTTCAAACATTGTTACTCCAAGGCTTTACCCGTGTTTGATCAGATTTGAATAGCCAGGTAATTTACTTCCCAGCCTTCCTCTTCTACATCTCATTCCCCTTTCCACCACCTTCAGCCTCACAACATTCTCTGATCGAGGATTCCATATTCTTACCGTCTGCAGACGGTTGGGAGCAGTTGGGACTCTTGTACGATATACACTATTTTTAATTTGTTTCTAATTAGTTTCCAGACTATCGCCCATCAGTGTCAAAAATAGGGGTGACTAGCTGCTTATTCCGCGAACAGGTTAATCGTTAACAAGCAGAAGGTCGGTCGGTCGGATTCCTTTCCTTCCGCCCCCCTGCAGCAGCCGCCCCCCGCTGACAGCGCCCCGCGCACTAGCGCCCCCGACAGCCTGCATTCACCTCACGGGCGTTTCAACGGCTCATTCATTAGGGACTTTGACATAATGCTGATCGAACACTAATCGTTGATTGTTTTTCAAAATACTGTTGTCTTTTAAAGGTTTGTTTTTTGCTATTGTTTGGATTAAAAGCTGCGATAAAATACTGAATGGGTTTTCAGCTTCAGATGAATTTTAAAAATAGTGGACTGTAAACGATAAACTATGCTACTTAATGAAAGTGTCAAATTATGAATGTGGAAAGATTATTGCAATGAAGTAAAAATGGGGAACCATTCACTCACCGATGAAGTTGAAGTCTTCTTACACAATTGTATTCTTAACTTAGAGTATATAGAGTGGTATCTATCCAAGGCAGTGTAGTCGGTTATTGATGATTTTTACCGGACTCGGCGGACCTGGGCGTGGCTAAGACTAAGGCTAGAGTATTTATACATCCAATCATATCTCATATCGACATAATGTTTTTGTTTATTCGTATAACCATTTTTTATTGCTGTTCCTCAATCATCACAAAACTAATTATGGATATAATTCTCCAATGTCTAGAATGTCAAGACTTGTTAACTCAAGCCACGGTCTTGAAATTTTTGGTAGCAGTCTAAATGGTTTTTGTCATTCTTTACGACTCTACCAAAATTTTGACTAGACCATGGCTTGAATGTTCTCTCTTATGTTTATTTTGTCGTATTTTTGTCATCGCTTCATTTATTATTATGTATATGCTATTCCTTCTCTGTTGCTCTGTTTTCCATTTCGTGTTTTATATGTCTTTTTCGTAATTGGACTTTGGTCCGTTAATTTAT
The DNA here is from genome assembly GCA_022651775.1 of Drusus annulatus. Lineage (NCBI taxonomy): Eukaryota > Metazoa > Arthropoda > Insecta > Trichoptera > Limnephilidae > Drusus > Drusus annulatus. Next base: position 818,610 of record JAGWCC010000367.1, on the reverse strand, counting down.
AAATAAATAAATATCATATTTCCGTAAGGAATTAATTTAGTTGAAAGAAGACTGAATGCTGTAAAAATGAAATTCAAGCCAAGCCATGTCTGAATGTTTTATTATGGAGTAGGTTAGTGGAGAAAGGTCTATGAGAGTATTTATCGCAAATTGAATGGTTAAAGATGTTGGTGACGCCCAAGGAAGACATGTCAATATTTGGTTCAAGTCAAGAGGAAAAATTACAGAAGAGTGTATATGTTTGAGACGAGGTGTCAATGGAATGTATGGACCAAAGTGTGTGTGCCAAGACAGGGATGTGTGACAATCCATCTTCTCTGCTTACCCTTACAAAAACTCCGTCATGGTTGGTATGTTGGTTGAATAACCTCTACTGATCGAACCCACGACCGAAAGTGTTTAAAAATTGCCAATAAGTTCACTCCCCTTTGACGTAATGACGCCAAAACATTAAGCGATTTTGCGCAAGACTGCGCGACAAAAAAACATTTTGTACACGTTAAAGGGTCATTCGCTATCGGAGGGGAAACGGGTGGTGATGAGGTGGTACGGTGGGGGAAGGGGGAAATAAGGTGAGGGGGAGAGGAGACGTAATTTATAAAAAGAGAGGTGAGTATAAGAAAGGTTCGGGAGAGGTCAAGGGAAAGTAAAGGAGCAGGAAAGAGAAAGGAAAGTTGGCAGGAAGAGGAAAGAGGTTCAGGGAGAGAAAGGAAAGGAGGCAGGAGGTGGCAAAAGGTCAGGGGAAAGGAAATGGGCAAGATGGGGGAAAGGTCAAGGAAGGGGAATTGGGGTAGGTGGGGAAAATAAAGGGTTATAGGGGAAAAAAGTGGTGTAGAGGTCATTGGAAAGGAAAAGGGGCAGAAAGGATAAAGTGATCAGGGGATAGGAAAATGGTAAAATGGGGGAAGAAGTCAAGGGTTCAATAACTTGAAACGTGTTTTCAATATGTTCTGCTGCGTTTGGTGACCAAATCTGAAAACCCAGGTATTTGACGGCTTCCATAGTCAAGTGGTAAGACGCTCGACTACGAATCCAAAGGTCGCGGGTTCGAACCCGGCGTGCGCCAATTACTTTTAATAAATTAATATATATCATAACACATTTAATTCATGTAAAAATAATAAAAAGTATATTTGCGGCACGTTCCAGAGTGGTAGATACTCTGAGTATCGCCCTGGTGAAATACCACCATTCAGAATCGAAACGTTGCTTGAAATGGCTTTAGCCGTGTTTGTTGACCAGATCTGAATAGCCAGGTACTTCTTTACCTTCCCCTTCCCAATCTCCTTCCCCTCCCCAGTACCTTCAGCCTCACAAAATACCCTATTTGGCCATAGTCTCACTGGCTCTAGACGGTTGGGAGCAGTTGAGACTCTTGTGCGGTATTCACGTAAAAAAAAAAAAAAATTTAAACTTCCTCTTACTCATCTCCTTCCCTTCCCCGCCACCTTTATTCTCACAATATACTTAAATTATTGAGGATGTCGTAGTCTCACTGGCTTTAGAAGGTCGGGAGCAGCTCGAACTTCTGTGCGGTATGCGCATTATTAATTTTTACACTTTTAAACTGAAAGTTTTACACTTTGATGTTATCAATTAGTCTGCTCTGAATTACAGGCTTCGGCACTTCTGTGTTTTTAGAACTTGTGTGTTTCATCTTAGATGTTTTTCCTTCGAGTTCACTGACAAACTCCCCCCGGCCGGAGAGTGTTTTAAGCCTTTTGGTTAGGTGCAGTGTTTCTCAAAGTGTGCAATATCACCCCCCCTCTCCCTGGGGGCGTTAAAGATATCAGAGAGGGGGCTGTGTTGGCTTGGGGACAAAATATTTTAATTATGTTTATATGTATATTATATCCGCCCAGAACCATTAGAAACATACAAACCAAAAGTTCATTTAAAAGCAACATCATTTTTAATAGATTTACCATATTATATTTATATTATTTATTTAATTTCATCTTCTCTTCTTTTTGCTTTTTTATTATTGTGCACAACCTAAACAATATCTATAAAATGCAACCTTCACGTAATAACTTTGTTCTAATTTTCATTTAATTTCATCTTTCATTTCTTTTCTTCTTTCTCCTTTTTATTTATTTTTATTTTATTTTTACTAATATTTACATTTAATATTATATAATTTATGTACACTACGTCTGTCTCGATATAGAAATGTCCCAGTGAGACAGACATGGACCAAACCCATGTTTTTTTTAAATATTTTAGTAAGAATAAATAAATAAAAAAATTACTCACCTTAAAAACCAAGTTTAATTTAGTTCTTATTATGTAGATTCCATATCTTCAAATTTGTCGTTTACTTTTGTAGTTTTAAGTTTTATTATGTATGTACTAGATTTTCGATATTAACACGTTATTATGTAGCTAAAAAACCACTTTTGCAAATTGTCATCCCAACACAAGCTTATGCCTAGTGGGATGGGCAATATACCAACCAATAAAAAATTAATGTTTATGTAAAATAATAAATAAAGAAATAAAATATTTTCGTTAGTTTAGCATTTTCCTTAGATTTTAGACATGGAGATGTTCTAAGTATCGCAATCACAATTGAAACGTTGCTTTAAATGGCTTTGGCCGTGCTTGGTGACCATATCTGAATAGTCAGTTACTTTCCAACCTTCTTCTTCCCCATCTCCTTCCCCTCCCCATTGCCTTTAGCCTCACCACATACTCCGATTAGGGATGCCACAGTCTCATTGGCTCCAAACGGTTGAGAGCTGCTGGGACTCTTGTGCGGTAATCAATATTAACCTTTCCTTAACTATGATGTGTAATGACTACACATTGCTTCTAATAACTTTAATATCTCTATAACCATCATAAATACTGGATTCAGATTTTAGGTATTCTTCCATAATACATTAACGCATTGAATGAAAAAAATAGTGTTTATGTTAATCAGCACTTATCGGGCACATACGAGATATTTTGTGAAAATCGGGATTAAATTCACCAAACAAAATCAAACGCTGCTAGTGTGTATACTAGGTATATTAATTCTAAAAAACCCCTATGGGATGCAAAGATACGCGAAGAGTGTGCGGGGGAGATACGAAGCTATTCACATCTCACTATTTCTTGACTTCGCCATATGGGAACCCGCGAAATGGAATCTCAGTTCGCACCCACAGCGCGTACAATTTACCGCCAGTGGCCAGTAGCTTTCGAGCATCTCTCGAAGGTGGTCCTTTCGCCCATTTTGTGAGCGTCAGCCGATGAACTTTTCATGTTTTCAGCTTTTAAATTTCAATTTTTATCACTTTCGACTTCAAATATTATTCATTTAAGCGATTGGCTATGAATATCCTTATTTTTATGATTTAAATCGCAAAATTTTACCTGTGTAATGATTACACAACGCAGGGCCGGAATAATAATTAAGCAAAGTAATGGAAAGGTTAAAACAAAGAAGAAAAAAAATGGATTCGTCGGACTATGTGTGTCCTCCCTCTTTTAACATGGTGCTGAATCAAACAGGTTTGGGAAGCACTGTAATTTGAACAAAGAAGGCCCTGAGGGAGAACCAACCCTAAACGAGGTTTAATTACAGGCTGCCCTGTTTTTATTATGCAACCAAATATGCCGAAAAATTCTTTAGTTAAAACAGAGTACAAAATTAACTCAAATTAACTTACAGCAGACCATTTAACTCTGAAATATGACGAAATAAACCTTAGGTCTTGGATTCTATGAATTTCATTATGATTTAAACATACTTTTCTGAAAAGTTATGTCCGCCCAACTCGGAATTTTGGACGACGACCGACAGAATTTAAATAAAAACCCATTTATTTTCGCTTTTAAAGGTAGAGAAACGGAAGTTAGCTAAAAGGCTACCGTATTTCTTAATTAATCTTGAAAACAAACTGTCAAAAACAGTTTTGAATTCTTCACAAGCTACGTAAATTTACTTGCATGCCCTGAAAGAAGGGTGAATCTAGGAAACTCCATTAGTGGAGGACTGAACGCCAATGTCGCAAATAAAAAAAAGTACAACGATGCGAAGCTAGCAGTCCACAGTGGAGTGCTTATACCAACCCTGATGTGTGGTAGTGAAGCGTGGAACTGGCAAAAGAAGGATGAAAGTAGACTGAACGCTGTTGGCGCAAATAAAAAAAATAGCCCAAAAAAGCGAGGCTGGCAGGTCACAGTAGAGTGGTTATACCAACCCTGAAGTTAACTTTTTTTTAATTATAGTGATTACCGCACAAGAGTCCCAACTGCTGCCAACCGTCTAGAGCCAGTGAGACTATAGTATCCCCAATCGGAATATGTCGTGAGGCTGAAGGTAGTGGGGAGGAGAAGGAGATGGGGAAGAAGAAAGTTGGGAAGTATCTGGCTATTCAGATCTGGTAACCAAACACGGCTAAAGCCATTTCAAGCAACGTTTCGATTCCTAATGGTGGTCTTTCACCAGGGCGATACTTAGAGTATCTACCTTTCTGATGTATTATAGAGCAGTTGGGATTCTTGTGCGGTATTCACCATAAAATAAAATAAAATAATGATACCCATAGTTAGTATAGTGATGATTGAGGAACAGCATTTTATATAATCTGTTGTCCAGAATTCCAGGAAACTAGTCTCCACTTTTCTTGCAGTGTACTGCAGCCAGGTACTTCCCAACCTTCCTCTTCCCCATCTCCTTCCCTTCCCCACTACCTTCAGCCTCACAACATAACCCAATTGGGGATGCCAAAGTCTTAATGGTTTTAGACGGTTGGGATCAGTTGGGACTGTCATGCAGTATTCACTATAAAAAAATAATAATGATACCCATAATTAGTTAATTAATGAGGGAGTACGGCCACCACCCGTGGCTCTACCCAACGAACTTTCTCCTGGGCACGCTCGGACTTCACTCCTTACAGCTCAGGAGAGAGGGGTATGCCGCCACTCACTTCTTCAGACTGCTGCGGGGCTATATTGTAAACCCTGCTATTTTGGAGGGCGTAAGTCTTTATGTTCCTGATGACTATCTAAGACAGCGTCTTCATAGATTATTCTATCTTCCTGCCTGTAAGACCAACCTGCCAATGGTTCTGCCGGTGGGGAGAAGTATTTTGCTCCTGAACAAAATCTCTTCCGATATCGACTTATTTCATGTCAGTCAGGAGAGATTCAGAAGTGAAATCCTATTGATTCTTTAAAGAGTTTCTCCTCATTGACCTGGTCATCACCACTGCCTGAAATTTTATTGTTTTGAAATTATTTTTTTCTTGTGTATCTATATGGTACTATAATTTGTATTTATTTTGTAAAAAAAATAATTTATTTCTTATATGCATTAAATTCAAAAAGTTTGTCATGTATAAGAAATTTAATAAAAAAATATTATTATTATTAATAAGTATAGTGATGATTGAGGAACAGCAGTATATATATATGGAAGGGTACTTCCGAAACCGGTAGACAAAATATTAAATAAAAAAGTGGTTAAAAACAAAGTATATGTGTTCTATTTATGTATATATAATCTGTTGTCCAGAATTCCAGAAAACTAGTCTCCACTTTTCTTGCAGTGTACTGCAGCTAGGTACTTCCCAACCTTTCTCTTCCCCATCTCCTTCCCTTCCACACTACCTTCAGCCTCACAACATAACCCGATTGGGGATGCCAAAGTTTCAATGGTCTTTGACCGTTGGGAGCAGTTGGGACTCTTGTGCGGTATTCACTATAAAAAAATGACGCCCATAATTAGTACAGTGATGATTGAGGAACAGCAATATATCTTCCCTTTTCTTGCAGTGTGAACCAGGACTAGGAGCCAGCGTCATGTACAACTTGCTCTACAACCCCCCGCAGAAGTTGCTACTCCTGGCCGGATGCAGCACCGTCTGCACCACGGTGGCTGAAGCCGCCAAAATGTGGAACCTTATGGTGGTGAGTACACCTCAACAAATTTACCTTTATCAAAATTGGAATTAACTTTAAAGCATAATGGTAGATTCACACCAACGTCCGGATCCGCTCAGTGACGATATTGTTCCGCATGAGAGCTTATTGATATGGTATGAATATCAATCAAGGAGTATGTGCCAAGACAAAGTTGTGTGGCAGTATATCCTTCTGCCCACCCTTGTGATATTTAACTACTTATTTAGTTAAATAATTATTTTGAAGTGTAAAAATACTTACAACGCAGATTTTTTTTTATCAAAAACCATTTTTTTATCACTAAATAATATTTTTAATAATTAATAATTAATAAAAATATTATTTAACTTTGACATGAAGCACTCACTTTGTGGAAAGACATAACTAAATTTTAAATAAAAGTAACCTAGTTTTAACACCACTTTATTGGATACATACATACATAAACCAACCGGTTTCGGCTCTACCTGAACCTTCTTCAGGGCTGAACAAATATGTACTGAACAAATATGTATATGTATATATGTAATACATATTTTTTCAGCCCTGAAGAAGGTTCAGGTAGAGCCGAAACCGGTTGGTTTATGTATATATGTATCCATTAAAGTGGTGTTAAAACTAATTTACTTTTATTTAAAATTTAAAATATTATTTACCATAGTGATTAAAAAATGGTTTTTAATTTTTTTTTAAATCTGCGATGTAAGTATTTTTACACTTCAAAATAATTATTTAATTAACTAAGTAGTTAAATATCACAAGGGTGGGCAGAAGGATATACTGCCACACAACTTTGTCTTGGCACATACTCCTTGATTGATATTCATACCATATCAATAAGCTCTCATGCGGAACAGTATCGTCACTGAGCGGATCCGGACCTTGGTGTGAATCCAGCTTTAATGCTTCTTTATTATTTAATATTTAAAATAACATTCATAATCTAAAACATAAATATGAAACAGAAAAAAAGCAGAAACTAAAAAGAACAATGGTCATGTCCTTGGAGTAAGAACTTACATGGAGATAGAGCTAAATATTTTTACCCAACCTATTCAAATTTGCGATAAATCACTTTCTCCGGGTTTTTATGTCGTATACCATGAAAGAAAAAGAGACAAAAAAGTTGTCACATAATATCGCAGCACTTCTAAGCATGTAAGAATGTTCTCCGTTCGTGCTTACTTCACATCGTTGAGTCGCGTAACTTACGTCAACGGATTTTGAGATTATTTCCTATATTTGTGTTGATTTAAAAGCTTCCAGTGGTCATACAAATAAATCAAACATGATGGTGATATGTGCTATGCGTGAATGTTCAAATAAGACCAAACAAAGATTATAAAACATCACTTTTCAGAGGTATTTCAGTTTTAAATATTTTTGACCGAACTTTCGAATTTTCAATTTTTTATGATTTAAAAACATAAAATCAACAAAAAGCTTCTATCATTATTTAGGCAAACCTTCTTTTATTAGTGTTTGAGTTTTATTTTGACTATATAAATCATTTTAATAGTTTATTGATATTGTTTGTTTAATGCGTTCAAATATGTTTAGTATAAATGTCCGAATTCCATGAGGGCGGTAACTAATAGGCTATCCTACATCCTTTAATATATAGATATTTATCTCTTCCTATCTATCGACTCAGTATAAATTCAACAATACTGACTACTCCCAATTATTCTTACTCCCAAGACTTCAACAAATTTATCTTTATTAAGATTGGAATTAACTTTAAAGCATTAACGCTTATTTATTTTTTAATAAATATTTTTAATAAGATTAATAATCTAAAACCCAAAATGAAACAGAAAAAAGGCAGAAACTAATAAGAACAATGGTCATGACAGAGACAGGTAGACTTTTGAATATCATCAAAAGATGGCAGCCAAAAATCGAATGAAATTCAAATATTAACAATTTTCAATAAAAGAATGAGATCGTTAAAGAGGACTAAGCTAGCTGATAAATTTAACCCACCACTCCCGGGTAGGAACCTGACGCGTTTGTCCACTCAGCTACTAACCGGTCGTATTCGGTTCACTTGATCGTGCCATGTCTTCCTTGGGCGTCCTCGACTTCTTCTTATATTAACTTTCACTTCATATATTCTTTTCACACTCTTTACTTCGTTTATTCTCTATACATGCCCAAACCATCTAAGCGTCCATTTCTTGATTCTATTCATTACGCTCACGTCAGCCTTGCATTCTTTTCGGATATCCACATTTTTAACACGGTCATGCATAGTTTACCACACATACGTCTCAAAGATCTCATTTCCACAGCATTCAGTCTACTTTCATTCTTCCTTTGCCAGTTCCATGCCTCACTGCCATACAGCAGGGTTGGTATAAGCACTCCATTGTGGACTGCTAGCTTCGCTTCCTTGGACAATTTCTTATTTTGCGCCAACATCGTTCATTCCTCCATTAACAGAGTTTTTTGCATTCACCCTTCTTCCAATATCCTCATCAGCCATTCCGATCTCTAGATTATACTTCCCAAATACACAAACTTATCCACTTGTTCCAAGTATTCATCATTCACAACTATACTGCACGCTGTTCTCGAGCTCTCTCTTTCAAACACAATGACTTTGGATTAATTTACATTCATCATCAACTCATTCTGCATACATACTCGGTTCATCCTAGACACGAGAAGCTGTAGATCTTCCATACTGTCAGAAATCAGCACCGCATCATCAGCATACAGTAGGCAACATACTTTCAAATATTTATTTACGATGTTAGTAAGATTCTATTGTTTCTCTATTGACTGTGTAGGAAGATTTGAGATGAACGAATTTAGTTACAAAATATTTTGTGGATTAAATGGTAATATTTATCATAGGTTTCCATTATTTATTTATTTATTTTAAACTGATATTCTATACCATCAAGTAAATATATTTTATAAAATACTTGATAAATTCGTCCAAATACACTTTTTAAAGTTTGTACACCCGAAGCATTACGCGTATTTTAATTATACCCATCCCGCCTTAACGGTGTCGACCTTAATGACTACACTACTCGAAAAAATAATTATTACCAAATGTGCTTTTAAACATGCCCACCTGAAACTTTTAAAATATGATCCTCACGAACAATGGGGATTATTAAGCTGGTGAATTTTGCTTTGCAGGCAGCTATTTTATTAATATCCATTATTTAAATAATATCAATAATCTACAACCAGTGGCGGCTCGTGAGTTTTTAGTGAGCTAGAGTGCTAAGATTGAAAAATACGACATTGCTAGTCTTGTTGTAGCCGAAAATGATTTTTATTTTGTTTCAAAATTTTATTTTGTTGTATGAAGATTTTCAGGATTTTTCAGTTTCGGTGGTGCACTGCACGGATTTCTGAAAAATCTTCATACAAAAGTTGAAATTACGAAAAAAAAAAAAAATGTTTTTGACTACAACAACATCAATGATGACGTTTTTTTTCAATCTTACCACTCTAGTACACTAAAAAGTCACGAGCCGCCACTGTCTACAACGTAAATATGAAATCGAAAAAAACAGAAAATAAAGGAATAACGTTCGCGAGAGATTCTCGAACTCAAAACCTTTACTCTACAAGCATGAGATCAATGTAAATGCCGGTTTCTAATGAGGTCTCGGCGGCTCAATTGGTAAAGGCGTTACTCCCGGATAGAGTAGAGGTTCCGAGTTCGAGTCTCGGAACGACCATTAATCTTTTTTTTTCTGGCTTTTTCTGTTTCATATTTACGTTGTAAATTATTGATGTATTATTTCAATAATTAATATCAAATATAGTAAGCATAAAGCTTGGACTAACAATGTATGGAGAAAGAGCTAATTATTTTTACTTCACCTTTACAAACTTGCAATAAATCACTTTCTCCGGGTTTTTACGTCGTATACCATGAGAGAGAAAGAGACAGCCAATATAACACCCCGCTTCTTTGTAATGTCACAATGAGCTCGGGCTCCTGGGTCACCGCGGGACTCCGCCCAATTTTTTTACTATGCCACTAAACTTGACACAAATAAACGGTTTTTTAGGTTGCATGCTATATTTTTGTCGATAAAAATACTGTGAAAAAGTGGTTATACGAATAAAAAAAAACATTATGTCGACATGTGCTATGAATGGATGTATAAATATCCTAGCCCAGGGCAAAAATCATCAAAAACTGACTACACTGCCTTGGATAGGTACCACTCTATGTACTCTAAGATTTTACCCATATCTGAACCTTTTGTCTCTCATGATTTATGATAACGATCATGATTTTAGATAGTTTTAATTGGTATAAATATTGTTTGTTATTTTCTCCTTGTTAGTTAGTCTTATGAGCATAATTAATTTAGTATGAAGCGCAATTGAGGTGAAATATCACAAAACTGCGCTATATAAGTTCACTGTTATTATTATTAATATTATTAACTACCTGTATAGAATTAACAGATAAATCATTTTTTGTATTGCTAGTATTAGAAACTCAAAAAGTGCGTAGTTTTGTGTGCCGACCCTTTAGTTAATCATTCTGTTTATCTTAAAAACGTCGTTTCAAAAATTGAAATAAAAATATATTTTGTACTTTTGTAAGAATTTTGTCTTTGATTTTGATTTTGACCCTTCAGGCACCCAACAACGCCACTCTTTCAACTTTTAGGAATCCTCAATATCAGACAGTTATATCTTAAAATAGTGTCAAAAATAACTCATCCAACAAAATCTTTAATGTATATCACACATAATAAAAACACAAGGGCCAAACAACAAGAAAGACTTTTAGTGCCTAAATACAATACAGCTTTTGCACAAAGACACCATATGTACATCGCGCCTCACACTTACAACAAACTCCCACCACAGACTGTAGCCATCACCAATATGTATTCCTTTAATCAAAACATTACTAAATGGCTAATGAGTAAGGACCGCAAGGAAATTGAAGACCTCCTAAAATAGCACTTGAAATTCTTCACCGTGACAAACTAGAACATTGTGTAACAAATATCATATTATTCTACTTGTACTCACTGTCACTTACCTCAGAACAGGCTCTTATGACCTAGTGAGGTAGGTAATGTAAAAAATAACGTAAGAAACAAAAAGTGAATAAATAAATAAAAATAAATGTTTGGTATTCGCTAACGTTCACTACGAGCGTCCTCCAGTATGTGTAAAGCTCTTGGAGGTTTACGGGAATGATTATTTTATACAGCTGATAATATTTTAACGAAAATACCCCCGTTGCTGTGGCGGACCAATGAAAAACAATACGGTAGATGATCCCCACAGCGATAAGCCATCAGACAAAAGTATAGCCACTGACCAGTATAATAAGAAAAATAAAGTGTTCCATATTCGCTTTAAAAATATATATTAGCCAGTGAAATAATATTCACATCTTTACTTCGCCCAGGCTTGTCAGATGCCGCCTTATTTCGGAGTATTAATATACATAGAGACCTACCTATCCAAGGCAGTGTAGTCAGTTTTGATGATTTTTGCCTGACTACTCTGAACGGGCGTGGCTAGGGTTTTCATAGACACACCTTTTAACCCCCCCCCCCCCTTCTCCTCCGAAGTCAGGACGCCCGAGAAAGACATGGCACGATCAAGTAAATCAAATACTTGAATCGGGTCATGTAAAGAGTCAGAATAATATAAGAGTATGTATGAGACGATGTATGAATGTAAATGAAGCAAGGAGTGTGTGCCAAAACAGAGTTTTATGGCGGTCCGTCCTCTCTGCCTACCCCTGCGGGGAAACGACGCGATGGTTAGTTAGTAAGTTAGTTCACCTTTTTTACAAACAAACAAATATACGTTGAAATACCTGTGAAAAGTGATGTATTAAACTCATTTTTTATTTTTATTTAATCATTTCTAGCACATGTCGACATAATGTTTTGTTTATATGTATAACCATTTTTTCGCTGTATTTTATCAACATAAATATAGGACATAACTTCAAAAAGCGTGCGCATAATCCAACGATAGCAAAAATACTATTAAATGATTTTTGAAATTCTAAAAATACTATTAATGAGTATGGTGACTAGATCTGAATAGCCAGGTACTTCCCAACCTTAGAGTATACAAGAGGTAGCCCAAGCCAAGGCAGTGAAGTCAGTTTTGGACTTGTTTTTGATGATTTTAACATGACTCGGCGCAAATGGGCGTGGCTAAGACTAAGGCTGCGGTATTTATACATCCATTCATATCACATATAGACAGAATGTTTTTGTGTATTCGTATAGCCACTTTTTCACAGTATTTTTATCAACAAAAATATAGCATCTAACCTGAAAAACCGTTTAGTTGTGTCAAGTTTAGTGGCAAAATAAAAAATGTGGGCGGAGTCCCGCCGTTAACCAGCGAAAGTAGCCAGCTTAAGATCATTACGACAGTATATAGAAGCGGTCCAAGAAATTTGTTGTCTCTTTCTCTCTCATGGTGTACGATGTAAAAACTCGGAAAAAGTGATTTATTACAATTTCGGATGGGTTGGGTAAAACAAATTAGCTATCCCTCCATATATTGTTACCTCAAGTTCCCAACCGTATTAAATCCCATTTTCCATTCAGAGTGGTAGATACTCTTAGAATCGACCTAGTGAAAGACCACCATTCAGAATCGAAACGTTGCTTGAAATGGCTTTAGCCGTGTTTGGTGACCAGATCCAGGTACTGCCAACCTTCCTCTTTCCCATCTCCTTCCCATCTCCTTCCCCTTCCCGATTCCCGCAGCCTCACGTCATACCCCGATTGGGTATGCCATAGTCTCACTGGCTCTAGACGGTTGTCAGTAGTTGGAACTCTTGTGTAGTAGTATACAGATTATATCAAACCATAATTATGTTGGTGCACTCTCTTATCGGAGGTAGGCGATCACCCCACTCTCATCACAACCGAATTCAATTACAATCCCAGGGGGCAAGCTTCGCAATAATTAATTATGCACGATACGCTGTCTTTCCTCCCGCAGTGACCCATCTGTCTACTGCCGCGACTATGGCGCGTTGCGTGGAGGTTTTTTTGTTGTTCGAAATAGAGCCTTTGTTTCCACCTCGTCTGATTCATAACGTAGATTAAAATTCTTATTACGGGGTTGATTCCATAAACCGACGCTCTTGCCCCCTCGATTCCATAATCCGGCATCTCCACCCCCCCCCCCTCCGTTTCTGTAATCCGTTCGCCTTTTTCCCCTGATTCTGTAATCTCGCCATTCTTTCGGCGGCCAACCCGAAAGGCGCTTTTTTAAGGCTTTTTTTCCTGAAGTTCTTTGAATAAATACTATTTTAATGTACAATGACAAACTAATCAAAAGTGTTTGAATTGTAAACTTTTTTGTCATAATTTTTTTGTAGTTTTTGTGTTCACTTTGTAGAACTCCATTTAATTTTTTTATTTACTTATTCAGTTGAATTAAATTTGATGTTATTATTATTTAGCTATGCTACTTTTTAGTGATAGCTGTTTCGGCGTTTAAAATCATTATCAAACTGTGTGTAAGCCACATGGAAACGACCTCAGAGCAATAATATACAAGAGAGAGCGCTGCTGTAGTTAGTTTTTATGAGGTTTGCCGGACTCGGCTAGACCTGGGCGTGGCTTGGACTAGAGCTAGGGTATTTAAACATCCATTCATAGCAAATGTCGACATAATGCTTTTGTTTATTCGTATAACCAATTTTTCACAGTATTGTTAAAAACAAAAATATAGCATTTAACCTAATAAACCGTTGAGTTATGTTTATTTATTTCGAGTATCAAAACGTGTGGGCGAAGTCAACGGAGACGCGGGATACGAAAAACATTCTAACAATACTTTAAGGCGGTGTGATAATGTGGGAGATTTTGTTCTCTCTTTCTTTCTCATGGTGTACGACGTAAAACCAGGAGAAAAAGATTTATGCCATATTTGTATAGGTTGGGTAAAAAGAATTAGCTCTCTCTCCGTATATTGTTACTTCATGGTTGCACCCGTAATGATATCGGACTGACCTCTGATATGTTATAAATAAGAGCAAAGCATGTAACCTAAGATACCGTTGAGTTGTGTTCATTTATTTCGCGTATCAAAACGTGTGGGCGGAGTCAACGGAGAGGCGGGACACGAAGAACACTCTAACAATACTTTGAAGCTGTATGATAATTTGAGAGATTTTGTTGTCTCTTTCTATATCATGGTGTACGACGTCGAAACCCGGAAAAAGAGATTCATCCTAAATTGTGTCTATCTGGCTATTTAGATCTGGTCACTAAATACAACTAAAGCCATTGGAGCAATTTTTTGATGAGGGTATCTACCGTTCCGCTGTTCCAACTTTTAGGAATCCTCAATATTAGACAGTTATATCTTAAAATAGTGTTGAAAATAACTCATTCTTCAAAATCTTTAATGTATATCACACTCAATAAAAACACAAGGGCCAAACAACAAGAAAGCCTTTTATTACCTATATACACCATATGTACATCGCGCCTCACACTTACAACAAACTCCCACCACAGACTGTAGCCATCACCAATATGTATTCCTTTAATCGACACATTACTAAATGGCTAATGAGTAAGGACCGCAAGAAAATTGAAGACCTCCTAAAATAGCACTTGAAATTCTTCACCATGACAAACTAGAACACTGTGTAACAAATATCGTTTTTTTTTTTAAATTTTCTACTTGTACTCACTGTCGCTTACCTCAGAACAGGTTCTTATGACCCAGTGAGGTAAGTAATGTAAAAAAGTAATGCAAGAAACAAAAAGATAATAAATAAATAATTAAAATAAATATACAATGACGAAAAAATCAATTTCGTCACCTTGGGGTTGAGACGTCGTGCACCGTTTCGTCATGTCCGCGAGACGTGACGAGCAAGGCGAGATCAGGAATCCGGTGTATTAGATGCCACCCGCCTTGTCACCTTGTCCCCCACCACCCCCTGGGCGGTCTACCCAGCCGCCCAACCACCCCCGGTCCACCGAGACACTGAGCACGGCGGGGTGCTCTAATGGCGAGGGGTGGCGTACAGGGCTGCATTTTTTTTGCTATGGTTTCGGCCGTCGCGAAAAAAAGGCCATCATCACTCGTCGGGCATGTAGAGCGAATGAACGAAGAAAGGATTGTGAAAAGAATATTTGATGCGAAGGTGAATGGAAAAAGAAGTCGAGGACGCCCGAGAAAGACACGGCACGATCAAGTAAATCAAATACTTGAATCAGGTCATGTGAAGAGTCAGAATGACAGAAGAGTATGTATGAGACGATGTGTGAATGTAAATGAAGCAAGGAGTGTGTGCCAAGACAGATTTATATGGCGGTTCGTCCTCTCTTCCTACCCCTGCGGGGAAACGGCGTGATGGTTAGTTAGTTAGTTAGTCTAATAATCTGGTAACTTTGTCCAGTAGTCCAATATTAGGCATCTTTCCTGTAAACTCTTTTTTTTTTCACTATTCTTTAATCTCCTCCTGCGTTGATGTTTTATCTCTTTCTATTCATACTATATGTCTCTTTCTCTCTGTTTCTTTGTTATTAATGAAATGTTATTCTATTGTTTTCTCACTTTTCTGTTGTTTTATTTTATATCTTGTTCTCCCTCTGTGTATGTACTAGTATATATAACCACACACTGTGTATTTTATGTTTAATCTTGTACCCTGATGATGCTTAGGCTAAGCGAAACTGGTCGGTCATAAAAATTAAAATAGCATCCGTGGTCTTGTACACAGTAATTTTTACATTTTTTTAAAAATATATATCGTTTTTAAAACAATACTTAATTCACTCGGATCGGATAACTAGTTTGCTTTTGTTCATCTGGCTTCAATTTTAAAGACGCTTCACGCAAAAATAAAACAAATATTTAAACAAAATCAACAACACGAATGAAAAACAGAAAAAGCTAAAAAATCTAAAGACAATGGTCACAAACGAGTCTCAAACTTGGATCCTCTACTCCAGAGGTTCAAAAAGTTTTGTAAACGCTTCGGGAACTGCTAATTCTTGGAAATGAACCCTTCGCGGTGAACACTTCAATTGAAGTTGAACTCGCTAAAAAATAATACTAGTCGGTAGAGATCTCAAATCGAAAATTGCTATCAAATCAACAAAAATTCCTCTCCGAAAAAAAGCACTAGTCGGTAGAGATTTAGAATCGAAAAGTACTAGCAAATCGACAAAATATTCTCCCCAAAAAATTAACCAACATTTTCGTAACGGCCTGCCTAAATGGAATGCACTCTCGTGGACCCCCATTTACGTCTCATGCATCCCCTATTTTTTTTTCATTGACGTGGACCCCTTGCAGGTCAAAATTGACCCCTGGGGGTCGATTTTGACCACTTTGGGAATGACTGCTCTACTCTATCCAGGAGTGACGCCTCAACGAATTCATCCATTGGGACCTTATTAGAAACTGTCATTTTTACTCGATCTCATACTTTCATTGAAAATTATTGTTTTTTTTATTTTTTTTCAATATTAATAAAACACCCTGAATTTGTGTACAGCCTTTTTGGCCACAGCGTGAGATGTGCAATATTCCTTCTTTCGCAGCGGCAAGAATGGGGATAAGAATGGGACTATCGAGGGGAAGTGATGGAAAAGAGGGGACTTGTCGCGTTGATGGCCCCAGAGATTTTGACAAGATTTGAGGGGTGATTGAATCATAGGCGAGTGTGGAAAAATTGCTACTGGCGAATCGTAAGAAAAGTGTTTTGCGGAAAATTCACTTTTCTTAAGTGAGCTTTTCTTCAAATCGTTTGTGGTTTAATATTGTTGCATCCTACGTATTGTGTAACCTTTACATCTCTTTTTTTTTAACTTACTATGGTACATTGGTTTTTATTTTCTTTTCTTCCACTCTTTTTTTCCAGTTTTCTTTATTATTATTATTATTTTATTTTTTTTACTTTAACTTACATTTTTTTATAAGTTGGTAAATTGCCCATCCCACTACGCAAAAGCCTGTGTTGGGATGGCAATTTGCAAAAGTGTTTATTTTTAGCTACATAGCAACATGTTAATATCAAAAATACAGTACATACATAATAAAAGTAAAAATAACATAAATAAATGACAAATTTGAAAATATAGAATCTACATAAAACTAAATTAAACTTGGTTTTTAAGGTGAGTAAT
This sequence comes from Drusus annulatus, assembly GCA_022651775.1. Taxonomy (NCBI): domain Eukaryota; kingdom Metazoa; phylum Arthropoda; class Insecta; order Trichoptera; family Limnephilidae; genus Drusus; species Drusus annulatus. The sequence goes on along the minus strand of JAGWCC010000367.1, from coordinate 801,571 downwards.
GATATTGCTTTTAAAGGAGTTTTTGGTTTGTATGTTTCTGATGGTGCTGAGCAGAGAATTGCATTGCTTAGTGGCGTTGTACTCAAAACTTTTTTGTCCGTAAGCGGTTTTATAGGCTGGGGTATTAAAGAATTTTACGAGTTTATTTATTTTTTATTTCTATTCAATTGTATTGTACTGTATTTTTTCCGACAGTTAACTTAATTTTCACACGATATATCACGGCATGATTAGTTTCTTAGAACAGGCATCTTCCTAGTTAGAGACTGCAGGTTACACGCCGTTTCTCCTCAAGGGTAGGCAGAGAGGATGGACCACCATACAACTGTGTCTGGGCACACTCTTCTTGCTTCATTCATATTCACACATCGTCTTATGTATACTTTGATGTTATTCTGATTCTCGACATGGCCCGACTCAAGTAATTAATTCACTTGATTGTGCCATCCATGTTTTCTTCGGGCGTCCTAACTAACTAACCAACAATCATGCCATTTCTCCACAAGGGTAGCCAGAGAGGATGGACTGCCATACAACTCTGTCTTGGCATACACTCCTAGTTTCATTCGTATCTATAAATTGGCTGTTATTCTGACTCTTTACATGGCATGACTCCAGTATTTGATTCACTTGATCGTGCCACGTTGTCTTCCTTAGGCATCCCTGACTTCCTCCATTCGCTTTGGCGTCATTTGTTCTTCTCACACTCCTTTCTTTGTTCATCAGCTCTACACGCCCAAACAATCTAAGCGTGTTTGTTGTGATCCTATTCATTACGTTTACGTCAGCCTTGCATTCTTTACGGATATCCACATTTTTAACACGGTCATTTCTACAGCATTCAGTCAACTTTTATCCTTTGTCTGCCAGTTCCATGCCTCACTGTCATACATCAGGGTTGGTACAAGCACTCCACTGTGGACTGCTAGCTTCGCTTCTTTGGACAATATTTTTATTTGTGCCATCGGCGATGGACCTGCTTTCGTCCACATTAAAACAATACATTAAATGTTTCACTCTAAACATGTGTAATTTATCTTCATTTCTACCTATGGTTGACATTTATTTTCTGCAATTAAAACTTTCCATCCCTCGGGTCATTATTGCGAGGAAATTCTGTCTTTTTCGTCTTCCGGGCGTTTGATTTATGACCCGTGAACATTATTCTACTGAATCTAGCGAATTCCGAATAGACAAAGTATATAGAAGACATTCACTGAAAAGTTTCACAACGTTAATTCTTTCTTTCAAATCGCCAGGATGACATATTCAAAATTCACTTTAAAAAAAACTGTAGATATTTGAGGAAACCTTTTTTAGGGAGATATATAGGTAAGGGCGGGGGGAAAAGATGAGCGTAATATACAGGGAGTATATAAATTATGAACGTGTAAAGTCATGCGTACATGAAGTATAATTGAGTTCTAAAAACATCATAATTATTCAGTTCTGCAAATATCTGTGGGAACCTTTTTACCCAAGAAAAAGGGTTTTCAACATTGAAATTAATGGCTGTAATTTTTCGTATGTTACATTTTTACAATTCTACGACAAATTTCTAAGTCGACATCACTTTATCCTTTCCTCAAAAGACCACCCCCAGCATGCTCAAAGACGGCACAGACCCCGAGGGAAATTATTTAATTTTGGGTTTTTTTTTATGTCAAATACCGCGCAAGAACTTCAAGTATTGTAGATAGTGGGGCAACGGTATTTCCAATTGGAGTGTGTTGTGAGGCTGGACAGAGTGTAAAAGAGATGGAGATGGGCTAGAAGACGGTTTGGAAGTACCTGGCTATTCAGATCTGGTCAACGAGCACGGCCAAAGCTATATCAAACATGGTTTTTTTATTATTAATGGTGGTCTTTTCCCAGCGCAAACTACTCTCAACTGTTTTGAGCTAATGCCACTATGGTATTCCCAATCGGGGTACGTTGTGAGTATGAAGAGAGTGAAAAGAGAATAAGATAAGGAAGAAGAAGGTTGGGAAGTACCTGGCTATTCAGATCTGGTCAACAAGTACAGCCAAATCTATATCAAACAAAGTTTTTTTTTTATTATTAATGGTGGTCTTTTCCCAGCGCAATACTATTCTCAACTGTCTTGAGCCAGTGGGACTATGGCATCTCTAATCGAGGCATGTTGTGAGGCTGGATAGAGTGAGAAGAGAATAATATGGGGAAGAGGAAGGTTAGGAAGTACCTGGCTATTCAGATCTGGTCACGAAACACGGCTAAAGCCATTTCAAGCAGCGTTTCGATTCTGAATGTGAATACCGCAAAAGGGTCCCAAGTGTTCGAAACCAGTAGGACTATGGCATCCCCACTCGGGGTGTGTTGTGAGGCTGAAGGTAGGGGGGAAGGAAATAGGGAAGAGGAAGGTTGATAAATAACTGGTTATACAGGTCTAGTCACCAAACACTGATAAAGCCATTTTAAGTGACGATTCGTTTCTGAATGGTGCGATGTCACAAGGGATACATAGGATATAATTATTATAAAAATAGTTATAAAAATGATAATAATAAAATAAAATAAAATAAAATAATTATAGTAGCAATAATAATAATAAAAAATTTAAAAAAAAATTGTTATTGTAAAAATAATTATAACAATTCTGATAATAGTAAAAATAGTCATAATAATAATAATAAATTGAAAAAATAATAAGTCATAATAATAATAAAATAAAATAAAAATAGTGGTATTACTAATATAATTAAAATAATAATCAAAAATAAAAAAAGTAAAAATAATGATAATAAAAATAATAATACTGGTAATAATAATAATAATTTGTAATTGGCATTATTTTTTGTTTTTGATATTATATACTTGTATGTACTAATGAATGTTGATTTGCTGTTTTAATTTTTCTTAAATAAATAAATAAAATAATTTTAAATAAAAGAATACTTTGTTTTAAAACCACAGAATTTATTATGATGAAGGCCAACCGGTTTCGCTTGGATCAAGCTTCGTCAGGGCACAAATAATAACTGCAAATAATATAAATAATAATATAATAAGCGAAACCGGTTGGCCTTCATCATAATGAATTCTGTGGTTTTAAAACAAAGTATTCTTTTTATTTAATATAATAACCAACCACCATGTGATTGCTTCTTACGAAAAAAAATAAATAATAATATTTGTTTAACGTCGTTTAGTGTGAAAAATCACCTCAAGGACTCTATTGTATGTACTCTGGAACGTGCTGCAAATATAAAATACATTATTTTATTTGAATCAAACGTGTAATAAATAACGCATATTTATTTATATTTGTTTGCAAACGTCGGGATTTGATTCCGCGGCCTCTGGATTCACGGCCGAGTACCATAACAGCTCGGCCACCGAGATCGCCAAAGCATGATTTTTTCATAACTTTCCGAAAAGCACAAAAATAGTTATTTCTATAGTTGTTAGCTATTAGTCATTACAACATGCCCTAAAATCGAACAATTAAAAACATAAATAATTTAAATTAACACCAACTATAATTTTCCCCCACATCACGCAAAACTGTATCATTCTCCAAACTAGAAATAACTGAAAAAAATTATTTTTTTTTAATTATGGAGTTTAAAAAAATATTTAAATAAGAGGATTATAAAACAAAAAATAATAAAAAAACATTAAAATAAAATAAAATAACAAAAATAATTAAAAAAAAAACAAAAAACAACAAAAATCATCACAATTAAATAAAATAACAAAAATTAAAAAAAAACACACACACAAAAAAATAATAAATATAAAAATAAAACGAAAACACAAAAAATAAGAAATGTAAAAATAAAATAAAATAAGAAAACTAAAAACGAAAACAGAAAAAATAATAAAAAATATGAAAAAGAAATGAAAAATAAATAATAGAGTTTATCTGAAGTGACCTGCCAGGTAAGTATGCTTTTTTACATTATCTCTGTGCATAAAATACGTCGCTGGAAAGGCAAAAGGGCTTAAGCGACACTTTGGTCAAAAATTAGTTGAAAATGCGGTTTGTTTTTTTCCTGCATCGAATGCCCTGACTCTCGTTTGATTCTGAGGACTTTTGTGGCCCTTCTCAGCCATCTAAAATATATTCACCATTCGGGAGAAGGCTTGACTCATTTAAGTCTTATAGAGAAAAATTATTTAGTTTTATTTACTCGACAATAGATGTCGTTACATGTTTATAGGGACTATTTTTTCCTCGAATTTGAATGTCAGGAACCAGGAGCACATAAATCAAAAAAGCCTAATGATTTAGTTTGGTCTACTCAACAATAGATGTCGTTAAATGTAAATATAAAGACTATTAAATAAATTTCTCAGATTTGAATCTCTGAGACCAGGAGCACATAAATCAAAAGAGCGTAGTGAATATATTTGGTCTATTCAACAATAGATAATAATAATAATATTTGGATAATTTGTATAGCGCCGTTTTTGTGAAAAATCACCTCAAGGGCGCTGTCGTCACATGTAAATATAAAGACTATAAAATAAATTTCTCGCATTTGAATCTCAGAGACCAGGAGCACATTAATCAAAAGAGCGTAATGAATTTGTTTGGTCTACTCAACAATAGATGTCGTTACATGTAAATATAAAGACATTAAAATACATTTCTTAGATTTGAATCTCAGGAACCAGGAGCAAATAGATAAAAAGCTTTATAAATAAGTTTGGTCTACTCAACAACAGATGTCGTTAAATGTAAATATAAAGACTATAAAATAAATTTCTTGCATTTGAATTGAGATCATCAGAGACCAAGAGCACATAAATCAAAATAGCGTAATGAATTAGTTTCGTCTACTCAACAATAGATGTCGTTAAATAAAAATAAAAATACTTTTTAAAAAAACTCGCATTTGAATTTCAGGAACCAACAGCACAAAAGTTTATTATTATTTAAATTTTAATCAAGTTTAGAGATACCGCATTTGTTTGTAAGGATATGAAGGTAATTTTTTTTTGTGAAAGTTTATTTAATATGCACTTTAAAAATTAAATCAACATGCATAATAACAGATAAACTTTAATTAAAAGTTGTTTCAAACATTTAGATTGCGATATCCGAAAGCTGTGGTGACTTTTGTTTTGAAAGGCCTGGTATCAAAAGGTCAGGTCCATTCGATCATTCAGGGGTTGGTTTTTCATAAAAGCTAGTTCATGTAAATCAATTTTCAGTAGATCGAATCGAATACTCGAATAAAATCAAGTTCCACGCCACTTTTCATTATTCTCTCTCTTCGCCTAGAATTGATCATTCATAATAAAGTACGCAGAGTGCTTTGTGATGTTTTTGTCTCATCCGAGGTAAGTTATTCCTAAAAGGTAGATCTGTCTTGAGTGTACATGAAACCTGTAACCAGGATGAAAAATCGATCATCACTTTGCTAAAAGAAATTCGGAAGCTATTTTACAATCTGTTGACAACCTATAGGCAATTATTAACATTTGAAATATTCAGCAAAAAAAAGGATTGCTTTTTCTTTCCATTTTAATTTATTGCATAGCAATAATAATAACAGTGAACTAATATAGCGCAGTTTTGTGATATTTCACCTCAAGTGCGCTTCATGCTAAATTAATTATGCTAATAAGATTAACTAACAAGGAGAAAATAATACATAATACGTATACAAATTAAAACTATCTAAAATAATGATCGTTATCATAAATCACGAGAGAAAAGGTTCAGATATGGGTATAACAGTGTATGTGTATGTGTACATCAACAGATTAAAAAACAATTTACTAGGAGCTAAGGGTATAAAAATTCAGATGAAACAAATTAATTCATATAAACACATTTGTCGAATCAAAGAAAAGGAAATATGATTGAGGACAATTAATATGTGGGCACTTAAAACATTAATATTCAAGTATTGTAAGTAAACGATTCTAAAAATGCAAACAGTGTAAATACAGCAAGTAACAAAAGGAAAATAAATATTTTATGACAATGAGTATATGGTTTTCAGTAGATAGTGAGGACATTGAGTTATAATGATAGAAGAAAGGAGAAAACCGAAACAAAGCAAATTAGGGATGTTTTCAAAGAAATTAAATTTTAATAAGTTACATACATCAACGCTTGAAAGGCAAAAGGGCTTGAGTGAGGCTTTGCTCAAAAAAGAGTTAAATATGCAGTTATACTTATTTATTTTTTCTGCATCGAAAGCTTTGACTCTCGTTTAATTCTGAAGACTTTTGTGGCCCTTCAGCCATCTAAAATATGTTTACCATTTGGCAGAAGGCTCGACTCAAGAGACACAAGTTTGAGGCGTTTTTTAAGCGTTTAGTCACTTTAGTGAGAGCATTGAGTTACCTGAGTCAACTTTTTTTTTTCGAAATCCATTCAGGTACTGAATTTTATTCTTGAAAAAAACTTTTAGGTGCTCTGGTGTGAGCTTTCCAAAATGGCGCTTCAGCCTTATTGCCTTCCGGCGACGATGTATTTTCGCTGTGTTATTTTAGAACATGTAATTTCGTTTTTATGCAATTTCATTTAGAAGAATACCGTGGCCAGTGGCACTAAGGCATCCCCAATCGGGGTATATTGTGAGGTTAAAGGTAGTGGGGGGAGGATATGGGGTAATGGAAGGTTGAGAAGTACCCTGCTGTTCAGATCTGACCACTTAATACGACTTAAGCCATTTCAAGCAACGTTAAAATGCCAAGTTTTATATATGTTTTACGCATGCAATGGGTATTGTTTTCGCCTCAACATTCACTGCAATACCTATACATAGCTTTCCCTTTCAAACGGACTTAATTTTTTGAAGTACAACGCCACTAAGCAATTCAATTCTCTGCCCAGCACCATCAGACACATAAAAACCAAAAGTTCATTTAAAAGCAATATCATTACTCACCTTAAAAACCAAGTTTAATTTAGTTCTTAATATGTAGATTCTATATATTCAATTTTTTCATTTACTTGTGTTATTTTTTTTCTATTATGTATGTACTATATTTTCGATATTAACATGTTACTACGTAGCTAAAAAACTACTTTTGCAAATTTCCATCCCAACACAAGCTTATGCCTAGTGGGATGGGTAATTTACCAACTAATATAAAAATGCATGTTCAAGGAAAATAATTAAAATAAATAAATAAACCATAAAAAACTTACTAACTAATTCCACTATCTTTTAATTGATTATAGTGAATCAATTTTCCATAAAACATTAATGATGTTGTTTTTCCTGTCGCTAGACGGAAGCGAAAAAGTCAAATCGCCCTCTGTCTTTTGGTTTTTGCGGTAATTTAGTTCGAAGGTCCACGGAGGCGCAATTCTGGCTTTACCTGGCCAAAAATATTCGTGAAAAAAAGTGGAAATAATCACATAATTCATTATTTTTTCAAACCTGTTGATGGATTCTTTTGGAACAAACTTTGTGTTAAAAATACCAACATAAAATAAAATCTGTAATAATACTTGGCTATCAATGATTGGCGTAAATCAAAATATATATATATTTTTATTGTAATAAATTATAATGTAAGCTGTTATATTAATATACAATTTTTTCTTAATTCAAATTTTCATTATGAAGATGTACGCTCATAAAAAATCTGTGCTTATGTGTATGAGAGTGCGTTATTTATTTAGTTACTAATAAACTATTTTAATGATTTACCAAAATATTTATTTTCAGTTTTCAGTGTAGTTTTTTAATTGTATTTTGAATTCTTTGAAATAAATTTTAATCAATATTATTTTTTCTGATACACTGTTAAAGAATTATATTCCAAGATATTTGTAACTTTGTTGACCTATTATTTTTTTAACATACCGGGAACGGTAATGTGCATTTTTGCCTCAGATTTTTTGTATTTTATAGTCCTGATAAAGGTTCAGGCTGAACAGAAACTAGTTGACTATAATATTTATACATATTTATTTAAAAAAAGAGAAACATTCCCAGGTTACGAAAAACCTGATAGCATTTGAAAAACTCTTACTTCCGTCATAATAAGTGGAAGATTTTGCTTGACTAACCTAACCTAACCCAACCTTCCCCTTCCATATCTCTTTCCTCTTCCTGTCCCCACTACCTTCAGCCTCGCAACATACCCCGATTGGGGATGCCATGGTCTCACTGGCTCTAGCCAGTTGGGAGCAGTTGGGACTCTTGTGCGCTATTTTGCGTGTTTAAATTTTATTAAATCATCGTTCAATAGAAAAAAGGTATCGATTCGACAGTGCTGATAGCTTCTGAGAGGCTATCAACACTGAAAAAATAATTTTAAAAAGACTTGACCCAAATCTAAGTCATGTTTATGTCAACAATTTTTTTTATTATTAGACCTTTGTCCGTTGGGGTGAAAAACATGTTGTTATGTTCCAATATTACCAAGATGTCGCTTTATGTCAGCATCGATGGATGCCTTCTGATTGCCGATTTATGTCCGGAATTCCCTCTATTTGTTTTATTACGACGGTCGTATATCGCTGATCTCCTACTTATTTGACTCTGTCAATATTCTTTTACCGTCGCATTAAGATAAACAACTCTTCTCTTAATATATCTATCCCATTTTTAACCACCGCCGGTTTGATACGGCAGGCCATAAAGCTTTTTCCGTTTTACTTTCGTGATGAGTTTAGTTTGTCAGTGGTAAGCAATTGTCATTCATTGAAATTGAACCAACTCGTTTTCTTGTTTCTAATTTTGAAACTGTTAATCTGTGGTGAAACTCCATTTTAATGATTTTGATAAAACCATTTTTTTAAACTTTATTCCACTATTTTGACAGGTTTCACTTTAGGGCATCTTCAGACTGGAACAACTTTAAGTAAGCCTATGGAAAAAAACGCTGTATTTGGGAAGTATGTTCTAGAGAGACGGAAAGGCTGATAAGGATATTGAAAGAAGGGTGAATGCAGGAAACTCCATTAATGGAGGACTGAACGCTGTTAGCGCATATAAGAAATTGTCCAAAGAAGCGAAGCTAGACGTCCACAATGGAGTGCTTATCCCAACCCTGATGTATGGCAGTGAGGCATGGAACTGGCAGAAGAAGTATGAAAGTAGACTGAATGCTGTGGAAATGAGATCTTTGAGACGGATGTGCGGTAAAACTATGTACGACCGTATTAAAAATGTGGATATGCGGAAAGAATGCAAGGCTTATGTGAGCGTAATGAATAGGATCAAGAAAGGGACGCTTAGATGGTTTGGGCATGTAGAGCAAATTAAGGAGTGTGAAAAGAATATATGATGCGAAAGTGAATGGAAGAAGAAGTCGAGGACGCCCGAGAAAGACATGGCACGATCAAGTAAATCAAATACTTGATTCGGGTCATGTGAAGAGTCAGAATAACAGAAGAGTATGTATGAGACGATTTATGAATGTAAATGAAGCAAGGAGTGTGTGCCAAGACAGAGTTATATGGCGGTGCGTCCTCTCTGCCTACCCCTGCGGGGAAACGGCGTAATGGTTAGTTAGTTAGTTAGTTAGTTAGCCTGAATTGCTTTAGCCGTTTTCGGTGACCAGATCTGAAAAACCAGGTACTTCCCTACCTTCATCTTCCTCATCGCCTTCCCCTCCCCACTACCTTCAGCCTTCAAACATAGTCATGGGGATGGCATATTCTCACTGGCTCTAGACGGTTGGGAGCAGTTGAAAATCTTGTGTGGTATTTATTATAAAAAAATAAAACAATAAGCAAATAGACAATAATCTGTTATGTACCTACCCATACAGGAGATAACACCTTGGACCCATTTGGCCGACTTTCTATTATCCACACAAATTTTTTATCACCCCTAAATTATTATTGTTATGATAAACTATGTATTATGTAATTATTTGGGTAATCATCTATGTTAAATAATAAATGTTATGTTAAACTTTACCCCAACTGAAATTGACATACTTTGTAGACATTAAACCGCTAAATGAGACGGTTCATTCTGAAGATTTAGTCAGTCTCACACAGTTAATATCAGTTGGAATAACACTGCGCTTCTGGTGTAGATCTGTAAAATCTCATTCTATGAAATAAATACAAATAAAGTGCAAGTAAAGTGTTTTAGTAGAAAATAATTACTAACAACTCACTAACAGATATCGGTAAACATGCTCTAAAAATGCCAAAAATTTTATACAAATATGCGCCAACAATGCCAAAATATCGAAATTCTAAAATAACACGCACATTTCATCGACAAAGCTAAAAATTGATAAAATATTTCGCATTTTCACGGGGGGAGGGTGGGGGCCACCCGGAAACAGGGTGGGGTGGACCCCACCTTGATTGTGGGGCGATAAAATTACCTTTTTACGAATAAAATTGCTGAAATAATCATCAGTAGAATGCCTCTTTCAATGTTATGGCTATTTTTACGCGACTATTTTTTTAATTTTTTTAAAGAAAGACAAACATTCCCGGGTTACGAATAACCTGACAATATTTTAAAAACTCCTACCACCATCATAATAAGCGGAAGATGTTGCTTGTGCAATGATGGAGGACTTAGCAAGCACAGGAATTGAACGCACGACACCCGGGTGGGAATCCGACGCGTTTGTCCATTTAAAAAAAATATTTTTAAATTTGACGGGTATGCGCACAACGCGCCACGCTCGTTGTACGCCTCTTCGCTTTGAACCGATCTAAACAGACGCAGCTATGTGGCTGTGAGTCGTTCCACAGGGCACAGGGAAACCCGTCACTGTGCATCACTTTGAATTGATCCGTCATTCGTACGGCATTAATACGTACGTATTTTAGTTAGCAAGGAACGTGTTAAGACCCTTTTCTCAACCACCCTTAAATAACCACCCAGCCGGGTGGCCACAAAACTCCCCCCGCCTTGCACAGCGCCTACTAAACGAGCAGCCTCTGTGAGATATCGCGTGAAAAAGGGTCTGACGCCAGATATCGCCGGAGTGCCTTTTTTGTGGGCACCTTTAAACTTTCAAACTCTGTCGTGATCCCGCAGAATACCCGCACAACATGCGAGAACACAACTTTGCTAATCACCTCGTCAATCAGCCTGTTCTGCATTGAACGCAAACTATCTTGCAACACCCTACAACACGCTACGACATAATACAAAATCTACAACATAATACAACATAACACGGCATGACACAACGTCTACAGCCCTCTACGACTTGATGACATGTTTCTGCTAAACACTACACAGGCTTCATTGCCTAATGCGGCTTGTGAACATAAAACAGTGCATATTGTTTTCTGAATATCAGCTATTTGGGGTAACAGATTCTATGAATACTGCAATGGAAATATTTTGCAAACTTGTTGTTTCTTATTGTTTATTTCACCCCTTTTAACCCTTAAACATTTTAGTGAAGCGTGTTTTGTTTATTTATTTTGTATTGTTCTTTCTGTTCTATCCCGTTAAACTTCAATTAAGTTTACATTACCTGTTCAAAAGAAAAGGTGAATTTTGAATTTTCGCGGGCTGTGTACATTCGATTATCGATTTTTTTTGCTATGTTGGTACACATATGTTTATCATATGTTAGCATTATCAGCCATTTTAGATTAGTGGTTTGTTTTTGACAACTGGAAAGGTTAGTCACGTTCTTGAGTGCTCTCCGATTTTCACTTTTGAAAAAAAATGGATCAAAGAATAAAATCCATGATTTGTTTTTCCACAACTCCAGGACGCTCATCGTCATTAACATCTTCTCGGCCTTCTGTAAAGCGCTTGTACCACTTATAAACACTTTTTTGAGACAAAGCAGACTCACCGAACACCACAGTCAAAATTTTAAGTGCGTTGGAGCACTTTATTCCATTGTTGACGCAAAATTTAATACATATTCTTTGATCCATTTTTTCAAAAAGTAAAAAATCGAAGAACACACAAAAACGTGACTAACCTTTCCAGTTGTCAAAAACAAACCACCTATCCAAAATGGGTGATAATGCAAACATATGATAAACATATGTGTACCAACATAACAACAACAACAAAAAATCGATAATCGAATGTACACAGCCCGCGGAAATTCAAATTCACCTTTTCTTTTGAACAGGCCTCGTATATTCGTAAAAAACATTTACTTTGTGGCTTGCCATATTTATAAATAAAACATATAAACTTTGTTTATAACCACTTTATTATTTAATATTACGTCTACCGGTTTCGAAAGCACCCTTCCATCATTAAGACAGTATTAAAATTAACCTTCAATACAAAATGCTGAGATACATACATATTTAGGTATTGGAATGGGAAGGAGAATAGAAGAACATATTCTTAAAATCAGCTAAATTTGTCCAGTAGTCTAAAAATTGGATTTCCTGTAAACTCATAAATTATATCATCATTCATTGATCACCTTCTCAGTTGACGTTTTGTCTCTTTCTCTCCTCTATGTTCCTTTATCATAATTTAAATGTTATACTATTGTTTTCTCATTGTTTTGTTACTTTAATTTATATTGTGTTCTCCCTCTGTATGTATATATAACCGCACACTGTGGATTTTTTGTTTGGTTTAATTTTGTACTCTGATGATGCTTAAGCTAAGCGAAACCGGTAGTCATAAAAAATAAAATAATATTTTTGGTCGTATACAAAGTTATTTTCTAATTTATCTTAATATTACATTTAATTCAAATGCTTTTTATTATTTATTCTTAAATTGTACAATAGCACCTATTTGTTAATTTATAGATCAAGTTAAAATCAAATAAGCGAACATCTTAAACTACAAACTCATCCAAATCCCAAAATCATCAAATCTTCGCCAGTATCAGCGCTATTACCTCCTTTCAGGAACTTCAGGAAAATCAGGAGCGGACCTACCAGAAAGCAATTTAACCCTTATGTGACTGAAGAAATCTATACCATTTTAAAATTGATATGAAGGTTTCTTTTACAGTATATAATTTGATGAAGTTTCCTGGACCACTTTTATGACGTAATACATTTTGACTCAGTTCAATACTTGGGGAAGTCGACAGGAATTTCACCCAGTACCATCTTTTCTTGGGGTTTTTAATTCAGTAGGTGATTAAAAATAGTATTAAGGATACAGGTGATTAACCCTGAATACAACAGTACAATGTTAATTTAGCACTATAAACTACACTCTCTGTCAGCCAGACGTAAACTTTCTAATATGTTAATTTTACACAAAATTATGCATTCATCAATTGATGCACCAAACATTTTATCCAAAATTAACATCAACATACCACTAAGAAAATCAACAAGGAGGGTAAAGGATATTTTTATTATTAAAGCCTACCACACAAAAACGGGATATTTTTCTCCGTTGCCGAAGATAAGAAACTAAACACAATTCACTGCACAAACAATGAAGTAGACATTTTTGCTGACACGATAAATCAATATAAAAATAAACTGTCAATCATATCAGGCTGATATTGTAATGATGCCCTTTAGGTAACTAACTAACTAACTAACCATCACGCCGTTTCCCCGCAGGGGTAGGCAGAGAGGACGGACCGCCATATAACTCTGTCTTGGCACACACTCCTTGCTTCATTTACATTCATACATCGTCTCATACATACTCTTCTGTTATTCTGACTCTTCATATGACCCGATTCAAGTATTTGATTTACTTGATCGTGCCATGTCTTTCTCGGGCGTCCTCGACTTCTTTTTCCATTCACTTTCGCATCATATATTCTTTTCACACTCCTTTCTTCGTTCATTCGCTCTACATGCCCAAACCATCTAAGCGTCCCTTTCTTGATACTATTCATTACGCTCACATCAGCCTTGCATTCTTTCCGGATATCCACATTTTTAATACGATCATACATGGTTTTACCGCACATACGTCTCAAAGATCTCATTTCCACAGCATTCAGTCTACTTTCATCCTTCCTCTGCCAGTTCCACGCCTCACTGCCATACATCAGGGTTGGTATAAGCACTCCATTGTGGACTGCTAGCTTCGCTTCTTTGGACAATTTCTTATCTGCGCCAACAGCGTTCAGTCCTCCATTAATGGAGTTTCCTGCATTCACCCTTCTTTCAATATCCTTATCAGCCTTTCCGTCTCTCTAGAACACACTTCCTAAATACACAAACTCATCCCTTTAGGTAAAGACTGGTTATATGAAGTACCAAGTACCAAACGGCTAATAGGCATCTCTTCAGTACAGGTGTCAATAATCCATGTACTTATGTTCTACCTGGTATAATAGTATTCATTTGCTTTTGTTTCTTATTCATCTACTTTTGAATTTTCATAAACTTTTACTTGATTACCTACTGTTGTTAAATATTCTTATTAAATAACCACTCGTGTATATATGTTTTAGGCATCATGCCTGTTATATGTACTAAAATAAAAATAAAACAAATCACTAAAAATAAGATTAAATGATAAATAAATATGGACATGCTTCAAGTTCGATATAAAACACATGAGGGTACCTTTTCAGTCATCAGCGTTACTATAACCAACGGTTATGTTCAATTGTTCATTTTCACTATTGTAGAGAAGTCAAAATAATGTATGTTTAAAACCGAAAAGGGTACCCGAGTACCCTTTCAGTCACATAAAGGTTAAATAACTATATTATTTGGGAGTACGTACGTACGAGTATGAATTATTCAAATTTGTAACTGATGTCAATTGAAATAATCAAAATTAAAAAAAAGCTTTTTTAAATCCCTACCTACCTATTATATTTAATTCTATATTTGAAATTGGTGAATTCAACTTTCATCCCGAGATTTTTCACGAGTAGCGATATTTGCATAATTTTATAGCGCCTTTTTTGTGAAAAATCACTGTACAATCTAAGTATCGCCCTGGTGAAAGACTACCATTTAGAATCGAAACGTTGCTTGATTGGCTTCAGCCTCGTTGGTGACCAGATTTGAATAGCCAGGTACTTTCTCGATCTTTCTCTTCCCCATCGCCTTCCCTTCCCACTATCTTCACCCTCACAACATACCAGTGGCGGCTCGTGACTTTTTAGTGTGCTAGAGTGGTAAGATTGAAAAAAAAGCGTCATCATTGATGTTGCTGTAGCCGAAAACATTTTTTAATTTTTTTCGTAATTTCAACTTTTTGTATGAAGATTTTTCAGAAATCCGTGCAGGGCATCACCAAAACTGAAAAATCCTGAAAATTTCATACAAAAAATAAAGTCTTGATAAAAATAAAAATCATTTTCGGCTACAACGACACTAAAAATGTTGTATTTTTCAATCTTAGCACTCTAGCACACTAAAAACACACGAGCCGCCACTGCAACATACCCCAATTGAGAATGCCATAGTCTCACTGGCTCTAGAAAGTTGGGAGCAGTTGGGGCTCTTGTGCGGCATTTACTATATATTTTAAATGTATTCAATTTCATAGCAGGAAAAAAATGTTGTTTCCCAATTTACTGTAGTAATTGTATTTGTTAAAAAGTTGATAGACAATGCCTCACAATAAGGAAGTTGAGTGAAAAATATTATGAAAAATATGTGCATGTAGATCAAAAAACACTTATTCTGAATATGTACTATATACGTTTCCATATTATTATTCTTAAAATTAAGAAAAACTTAAAATTGGTAAAACGCCGTAAAATATAAACGCTTTATAATTAGTCGAAGATAAGGATATTGAAAGAAGGGTGAATGCAGGTATTAATGGAGGACTGAACGCTGTTGGCTCAAATAAGAAATTGTCCAAAGACGCGAAGCTAGCAGTCATGGAGTGCTTATACCAACCCTGATGTATGGCAGTGAGGCGTGGAACTGGCAGAGGAAGGATGAAAGTAGACTGAATGCTGTGGAAATAAGATCTTTGAGACGAATGTGCAGTAAAACCATGTATGACCGTATTAAAAATGTGGATATCCGGAGAGAATGCAAAGCTGATGTGATCGTAATGAATAAGATCAAGAAAAGGACGCTTAGATGGCTTGGGCATGTAGAGCGAATGAACGAAGAAAGGAGTGTGAAAAGAATGTATGATGCGAAAGTGAATGGAAGAAGAAGTCGAGGACGCCCGAGAAAGACATGGCACGATCAAGTAAATCAAAAACTTGAATCGGGTCAGGTGAAGAGTCAGAATAACAGAAGAGTATGTATGAGACGATGTATGAATGTAAATGAAGCAAGGAGTATGAGCCAAGATAGAGTTATATGGCGGTCCGTCCTCTCTGCCTACCCCTGTGGGGAAACGGTGTGATAGTTAGTTAGTTATGATTAGTCGAACGAACTCTTACGTCAAATGTACCGTTTGCGTACGATGTGATACCACCTTAATGGCGTTTCACCATTGTTTTACGTAAAACTGCATTTCTTGGAAAGATGATAAATTGCAGTAATACTTAAATTTTTACACATCGCCACGATACAATAGTAATACGTATTATCTCCTGGCGTTTTAGGTCTTGATGATTTTTTTTTTAAACACATGCTAACAAAATACGCGACTCACAGCTGGATAGCGACAGTTTGAGATTTCAAAGATAAATACCGTGTAATGCGCTGTTTTTAGCGGGATATACAAAAAATCCAACAGTAAACCCAAGTTTCAAATAAAATTTGGTATTTAAAAAATTATAAAAAATCCTGGTAATTAAGTTAGACGGTTAAAATAATTTTAAAAAATGAACTAGATTTCGTTGTTGAATATTTAAAAAAATTCCAAACAAATTGCCTTTCTAACGGTACAAATGACGTCACGCACCGACGTGACGTGAAAATGAACTTTAAAATAAATACTGATATGTAAGTTTGAGGGTGTATATTTAATGTATAAATAACATAATTAAATCTTTTGATTTTCACAATAATCTGTCTCTTATTAAGCTATGCATCACTTTAGCGAGTATTTACCAGTCTGGAACAAAATTGTCTTGATATTGTATGCATTGCTGTTTGATTCCTTGAAATATTACAACTTTCCTCCTCAACCTTTGATCCGCCCCTGACTTTGGTCTGAGTTGTTAAACTGCTGGAATTACACCTGATGCGATTAATTCCATTCGCATCCAATCCCGGCATCTCTCGGCTACCTGTGCGATAGGTGGGGTTGGGCGGTGACGGGTTGGGTCAGGCCGAGTGGGGTGGGGTTGGGTTGCGCCCGGGGGAGGGTCAGTTAGCCCGCCCTGTTTGCTTCCAACTTGTTAATCGAATAATAAACAAGACGACCTGAAAATAGGTCGTAAACAAACGAACCCGCTGTTTGAATTCGGTAATGCGAAGACAGACAAAGGTTCGTAAAACGGTTCGACCTTTTTTGGCGCAGCGGCCAGCTTTGGGCGCTGGAACAAAGATTACCGGTTCCAAACCCGGCGCGGATAAATAAAATGTAATATTTACATATCGGCCCTGGAAAGGCAAAAGGGCTTAAGCGACACTGAGGTAAAAAAATAGTTTAATATGCAGTATGCCTAGGTCATTTCACCATATATGGCATCCCCTATAGGGGTATGTTGTGAGGCTGAAGGTAGTGGGGAGGGGAAGGAGATGAAAAGAGGGAGGTCGGGAAGTACCTGGCTATTCAGATCTGGTCACCAAACACGGCTAAAGCCATTTCAAGCAACGTTTCGATTCTGAATGGTGATCTTTCACCAGGGCGATACGAGTATCTACCACTCTGAAACGTGTCGCAAATAAACTGTGTTTTATTTTATGTGAATCAAATGTGTTATGACACGTATTGATTAAATAAAATGTATTTGTCCACGCCGGGTTCGAACCCGCGACCACTGGATTCGTAGTCGAGCGTCTTACCACTCGACCATGCAGGCTGTCAATTATGCTACAATGTTAACTGATATCGTTGAACTAACGGTTTACCTGGGTCATTGCGCCAAACATTTAATCCTTCGCTAATCATGTTGTTACGAATATGTTACAGTTATGCTACAGTGCTAGCTGATATTGCTAAAATAACGGTTTTCCTGAGTCATTTCACCGACAATTTAACCTCTAACTATCCAAACTGTTATGAATATGTTGCAGTTTTGCTACATTGTTGAACTAACGGTTTACCTGGGTCATTGCACCGACTATTTGACCCTTAACTAACCATGTTGCACTTATGCTACAATGCCAGCTGATTATGCCAAAGTAACGGTTCACTTGGGTCATTGCACCGACTATTTAACCCTCTAATAACCATGTTGCACTTATGCTACAATGCCAGCTGATATTCCCAAAGTAACGGTTCGCCTGGGTCATTGCACCGACCATTTAACCCTTCACTGACCACGTTGTTTTTGATTTGTTGCAGTTATGCTACGGAGCCAGCTCGCCCGCGCTGTCGGACCGCCGCCGCTTCCCCACGCTGTTCCGCACGCATCCTTCCGCCACAGTGCACAACCCCACGCGCATCCGCCTCATGCAGCGCTTCGGCTGGTCGCGCGTGGCAATCCTGCAACAGGCGGAGGAGGTCTTCATATCGGTAAGTATAACCTAACCTAACCAAACCATCACGCTGTCCCTCCACAGGGGTAGGCAGATAGAAACAACTGACGAAGGTTTGTTAAGGTTGAATATTTTTAAAATAGAAAACACAAGTAGATTAATTTCGCGGGCTGTGTACATTCGACTATCGTTTTTTTTTTGTTATGTTGGTACACATATGTTTATCATATGTTAGCATTATCAGCCATTTTGGATCAGTGGTTTGTTTTTGACCACTGGAAAGGTTAGTCACATTTTTGTGTGTTCTTCGATTTTTTTACTTTTGAAAAAAATAATTATAAATTTTTAATTATAAAAAATAATAAATTATAATTATAAAAAAATAATAAACCTTCTTTCAATATCCTCATGAGCCTTTCCGTCTCTCTAGGACATACTTCCTAAATACACAAACTCATCCACTTGCTCCGAGTATTCATCATTCACAACTGTATTGCACGCTGTTCTCGTACTCTCTCTTTCAAACACCATGACTTTGGACTTACTTACATTCATCATCAACTCATTTTGCATACATGTTAACTAATAACTAGTGCTCGCTAGTACTCGATAAAAACGGAGACGTAAAGACCGCAGACCAAAAGCAAAAACACCCTTGATCCAATTTAAAAAAAAAAAACGAAATAATGCGGGTAAATTACGATATTTCCCTCTAATTTACAGAACCGAGATAGCTTTTTCCAGAAGTAATTTATTCTGGAACCGTTTGATAACGAAATTTCATTATAAGAATCTTTTTCTCTAATCACTTTTGTTCAAACTCCGCAATTTAATGTCTGAGAATGTTTTTTTGTTGTTGTCTTTTTTTTCAAATTATCTTTATGATAGTGAGCTTTTTGCCTGGAAGCTTTCGGTAACTCATTTTAAACATTGCATGGGAATTTGAACCGAAAGAAGTGTGTTCTAGACGTACCCATGAGCCTTAACTTTAATTACTTTTTTTTAAACTACTCAGCCTTTCGAAGTGAGGTTAAGATAATTAAAAAAATATGTTTTAAATTTATTTTGGAAATCCTATCTCAAACAAATAATCTGTTTCCGATGCGTAATTAAATTTAACTAACTAACCATCAAGCGGTTTCCCTGTAGGGGTAGGCAGAGAGGGTGAACCACCACACAACTTTGTATTGACACCACTCAATGCTTTATTCACATTCATTCATCGTCTCATACATACTCTTCTGTTATACTGACTCTTAGCATGACCCGACTTAAATATTATGGTATATTAGTTCTCTTTGCGGGTCCCCGACTTCTTCTACCGTTGAATAATTCCGATTAAATATAATGGCAACAAGCTTTGCTCATGTGAATACTGCCCAGAGCCAGTGGATCCATAGCATCCCCAATTTTGATATTTTTAGAAGGTGAAGAGAGTAGGGTAGAAAAAGAGATGGGGAAGAGGAAGGCTGATAGGCTCTTAAGGTATAGTCAATAAACACGGTTAAAAATATTTCAAGCAACTTTTCGATTCTAAATAGTGGTCTTTCGCCAGGGCGATACTGAGAGTATCTACCGCTCTGGACACATAACATAATAAGATATATCGTAGAAACAAATCGTACTCATGCTGCCGATAGCAACTTTGAACGCTTCTTCCGTTCTTGCACAGAATAGACCACAATTAAAAATCAATGCTTTAAATGGCTTAAGCTATGTTTACTGACCAGATCTGAATAAATACGCTATTCGCAACCCTCCCCTTCCTTGCCTTCTTCCCACTTTCCCAAAAGGGAACGCCATAGTCTCACCGGCTCCGCGCGTATTTTATGCGGTGTCACATAAAAATTAGGGCTCAACACAATAATAATTGAGGTGATTTAATAAGTAATCGCGCTATAAAAATATAATTGCCCAATAATAATCACACGATAATAAACATAAGAGGATTATTTTCTTAAATCCGTCGTTAACCACTGAAATGAAAATTCCTAGAAATGGGAGCTTTGGGGGTTTAAAAAAAACATACGTCGCCTTTTAACATAAGATCTTTTTGCTCCTAGATTAAAATAAAATTGATCATAATATATATTTTCGTAAGATACTCGTATCGCCCTGGTGAAAGATCACCATTCAGAATCGAAACGTTGCCTGAAATGGCTTTAGCCGTGTTTGGTGACCAGATCTGAATAGCCAGGTACTTCCCAACCTCCCTCTTCTCATCTCCTTCCCCTCCCCACTACCTTCAGCCTCACAACATACCCCTATAGGGGATGTCATATATGGTGAAATGACCCAGGCATACTGCATATTAAACTTTTTTTTTTTACCTCAGTGTCGCTTAAGCCTTTTTGCCTTTCCAGCGCCGATATGTAAATATTACATTTTATGTATCCGCGCCGGGTTTGACATATTTTAAGAAATGAAAAAATAGCTTTTTTAATACTCTGTTCTTTTGTTATTATCAACATGTCATTCTATTGTTTTCTCGTTGTTTTGTTATTTTATTTTATATTTTGTTATCCCTCTGTATGTGCATATAACCGCACACTTTGTATTTTTGTTTAGTTTAATTTTGTACCCTGATGATGCTTAGGCTAAGCGAAACCGGTCGGAAAGAAAAATTAAAGTAATATCCGTGGTCTTATGCAATTTTTTTTTTCAATTCTAAGATTATAATATAGTCAATTTCTTTATATTATGAAGTAAGTAAGAAAAAAATGCTTACTGCTGGCACGCTATCACGCCTTCAAAACACTTTGTCTCACCCTTGTAGTAAAAATATATGGAGAAAGAGCTACTTATTTTTACCCAACCTATACGAATTTGGTATAAATCACTTTCTCCGGGTTTTTACGTCGTACACCATGAGAAAGAAAGAGACAGCAAAATTTCCCAAATTATCACACCGCTCTTAAGTATTGTAAGGATGTTCTTCGTGTCCCGCGTCTCCGTTAACTCCGCCCACACGTTTTAATATGCGACATAAATGGACATAACTCAACGGTTTTTTAAGTTATATGCTATATTTTTGTTTATAACAATACTGTGAAAACGTGGTTTTACGAATAAACAAAAACATTGTATCGACATGTGCTATGAATGGATGTATAAATAACCTAGCCCTTGTCCTAGCCATGCCCAGGTCTAGCCGAGTCCGGCAAACCTCGTATAAACTGACTACAGCTCTCTCTACAGCGGTCTATCTTGTATATTATTGCTCTGAGGCCTCACCCCATCTTTGGTCACTAGCAAATTATAATCTTGACTAATTAATGGGAGCTTTTGACAATTACACTGAGCTGGGATAACCTGTAAAATATTAACGTAAGAGCTTTTCTCAAATGTAACCATATCACATTCTTGCCTACATTTTGCGGCGGATCTATACGTTTGAGGAGTGAACAAGGGTTGAACGTGGGAACAAACCCGGTTAACCGGTTATTTTAACAGTTTCAAAATTCAATTAAACTTCTTTTTTAAAAGATTGTTGATTTTTATTTTGATTTTAATTATTGAAATAATATCCATAATCTTCGACGCAAATATGAAACCAAAAAAAGCCAGAAACTAAAAAGATTAACGGTCCCAACCGAGACTAGAACTCGAAACTTCTACTCTCTCCGGGAGGAAACGTTGCGTGAAATGGCTTTAGACGGCCTGCATGGTCGAGTGGTAAGACGCTCGACTACGAGTTCAGAGGTCGCGGGTTCGAACCCGACCTGCGCAAATATTTTATATTTAATTAATATGTGTCATAAAACACATTTGATTGAAATAAAATAAAAATAAAGTATGTTTGCGGCACGTTCCACAGTGGTAGATAAATGACGTTTTAAGATTTAAAACGGTGTGTCAAACTATACATTCTAGACAAAAAATCTTTGCGAATTTCGTGACGCCAAAACTCACTAAGCGGGGAGTTTTGCCGATTCATCATGGTCGAGTGGTAAGACGCTCGTCTACGAATCCAAAGGTCACGGGCTCAAACCCGGCGTGCGCCAATAACTTTTATTGAATGAACATGTGTCATAACACATTAAATTCATATAAAATAATATAATGTATTTTTGGGGCACGTTCCAGAGTGGTAGATACTCTGAGTATCGCCCTGGTGAAAGACCACCATTCAGAATTGAAACGTTGCGTGAAATGGTTTTAACCATGGTTGGTGACCAGATCTGAATAGCCAGGTACTTCCCAACCTTTCAAAAATATTACTGTTAATCTATTCTATTGTAACATCTCTAGTAACTTTGTTATGCATTGTATGCCAATTATTCACTCAAAGTTATTTTGTATCATCTGTTGCACAGTTATGTATGGTAAAACCCCCCTAAGGGCGTGTATAATTAAATACATAGACCGGTTAGTAGCTGAGTGGAAAAACGCGTCGGATTCCCACCAGGGCGTCGTTGATTCAACCCCTCTGCCAGCTAAGTCCTTCATCATTGCACAAGCAAAATCTTCCGCTTATTATGACGGCAGTAGGAGTTTTTCAAATGCCGTCAGGTTTTTTGTAACCTGGGAATGTTTGTCTTTCTTTAAAACAAATAAATACATATTAAAGTAAACTAGTTTCGGTTTAGCCTGAACCCTTATCAGAACTGTATGGTTTATAGGGTATATATTCTAGTTAACTAACTAACTGACCATCACGCCGTTTCTCCGCAAGGGTAGGCAGAGAGGATGGACCGCTAACAACTCTGTCTTGGCACACACTCCTTGCTTCATTCACATAAATACATATTTTTTCGTTACTCCGACTCTTGACATGGCCCGACTCGAGTATTTGATTATGAAAATTGCTGAAGGGGTAATTTGGGAGTGGAAAGAGAAGAGAAAGAGGAAGGTCAAGATGCATCTGGCTATTCAGATCTAGCCACCAAGCACGGCTAAAGCCATTTTACGCAACGTTTTTATTACGTGAATACCGCACAAGAGTCTCAACTGCTCCCAACCGTCTAGAGCCAGTGAGACTCTGGCATCCCCAATAGAGGTATGTTGTGAGGCTGAAGATAGTGTGGAGGGGAGATGAGGAAGGCAAAGATTAGGAAGTACCTGGCTATTCAGATCTGGTCCTGGTCACCAAACACGGCTAAAGTCATTTCAAGCATATTCTGAATGGTGGTATTTCACCAGGGCGATATTAAGAGTATCTACCGCTCTGGAACGTGCCACACTATTTTATATCAATTAAATGTGTTATGACACATGTTAATTAAATAAAAAGCATTTGCTCACGCCGGGTTCGAACCCGCGACCTCTGGAACCGTAGTCGAGCGTCTTACCACTCGACCATGCAGGCCGTCAAATGTAAACTTCCCAAAATGGCGACTTAGACCTTTTACCTTTCCGGCGACGATATAATGTGATTGATAAATAATAAAATCAATAAATTAATAAGGATGCAACAGCATCGCTTATTAGTTAGCACCAGCTAGCACAACAGCAGATCGTATATGACATTTGACACATGGTAGTTTATTATTCAATTTTACATATTATTACTGTCATGACATTTCATCCCTCTCAACTGTTCACGCGATACGCTGGGAACTCCTCTGAGAGAGGGGAGGCCTCAGAGGGTGACGCCTGAGTTAGTATCCTCGTACTTTAAGTATTGGTACATTAGGACAGGATACAGGAGGAA
Organism: Drusus annulatus; assembly: GCA_022651775.1. Taxonomy (NCBI): domain Eukaryota; kingdom Metazoa; phylum Arthropoda; class Insecta; order Trichoptera; family Limnephilidae; genus Drusus; species Drusus annulatus. The sequence goes on along the minus strand of JAGWCC010000367.1, from coordinate 777,566 downwards.
GGAGGCGGGAGGCGAGAGCATCCACTCTCCGTGACAGCGAGAATTGATGGGACGAAGATGGATAATATTTGCGATGTAACTGTGCTCCTAAAGAAGAGACCCCTTACAGCCAGATATGAAAGTAAATGAACACTGCACTGAATTTGAATACCGCACCAGAGTCCCAACTAGCGTTGTGGCCGCTTTGAAAGAACTGCTTTAAAGAACTACTGCTTTTGGCAACAGTTCGTACTTCATTCATTGTTCATTGAACAAATACTTCAATTGAAGTCGGTAGTTCATTATATCGTTCATTCATTTTAATAACTTCATTTCATTGAACAAATATTTCAATTGAAGGTGGTAGTTCATTTTAGCCTTCATTCATATCATTAACTTCATTTCAATAACTTCATTTCACTAAACCAACACTTCAATTGAAGTTGGTAGTTCATTTTAGCCTTCATTCATTTGATTAACTTCAGTCCATTGAAAGAAGTACTTCAATTTGAAGCAGTACCGTTCTGAAGGCATTGACATTTCAAAATGAAGGAACCAGTTCTAGTTCCTTTCGTTTTGAAATGTCTACCGACTAGTACGTGATTTTGTTGGCGAGTAAGCAGTTCCAGTTCTTTTCGTTTTCAAATCTCTACCGACTAGCCTGTGCTTTTTCGGCGAGGAACCGGTTCCAAAAAGAACTGAACAAACAAGCGGATAAATCCAAATCTCCTTTTCGCGAGTTCGACTTCAATTGAAGGGTTCACTTCGAAGGGTTCATTTTAAAGAACTAACAATTCGTGAAGCATTCACAAAACATTGAAGTTTTTCCCAACGCTAGTCCCAACCGTCTGAAATTAGTGGGCCTATGGTATCCCCGATTTCGGGTATGTTGTAAGGCTCGGAGTAGTAGAGAGGGGAAGGTGGTGGGGAGAGGAAGGTTTAGAAGCACCTGGCTATTCAGATCTGGTAATCAAACACGGCTAAAGCCATTTCACGCAACGTTTCAATTCTGAATTTAAATACCGCACTAGAGTCCCAAACGTCTGAAATTAGTGGGCTTATGGCATCCCCAATTTTGGGTATGTTGTGAGGCTGAAGGCAGTGGGGAGGGGAAGGAGATGGGAAAGAAGAAGGTTGGGAAGTACTTGGCTATTTAGATTTGGTCACCAAAAACAGCCGAAGCCGCGTTCATATTGTGAACGGTAGTCTTTCGCCAGGGCGATGCTGAGAGTATCCGCCACTCATGCCTTACTTAACATCGCCTCAAGGGCACAATAAGGCTTTGTCTGGTGTCGCGTGAAAACATCAGTTTATTTAAAATAGATCCGCAAATTCAACGGGTATCCAACTATGTTAACTAACTAACCATCACGCCGTTCCTCCGCAAGGGTAGGCAGAGGGGTCGGACTGCCATACAACCTTTTCTTGGCACACACTATTTGCTTCACTCATATTCATACATCGTCTCATACTTACACAAGTATTCGATTCACTTGATCGTGTCGTGTTGTCTTCTTTGGGCGTCCACGACGTCTTCTTCCATTCACTTTTGCGTCACTTTCTTTTCACTCTTTTTTCTTTGTTCATTCCCTCTCCCTTTCTTGGTCCTATTCATTACGCTTACATCATTCTTGCATTCTTTCCGGATATCCACATTTTAACACGGTCACACGTGGTTTTACCACAAATCATTTCTACAGCATTCAGTCTACTTTCATCCTTCCTCTGCCAGCTCCATGCCTCACTGCCATACATCAGGGTTGGTATAAGCATTCCATTGTGGACTGCTAGCTTCGATTTTTCGGACAATTGTTTTTTACCCCAACAGCTTTCAGTCATTGATGTAGTTTCCTGCATTCCCCCTTCTTTCAATATCTTTATCAGCTTTTCATCTCTCTAAAACATACTTTCCAAATACACAAACTCATCCACTTTTAGAATATGGCTGTTGGCGCTCAGCAACTGAATGATTATGACTGTATTTCTCTTCCACGATGTTTCATTAGAGGAAACATCGTAAAATCTTAGTGCCTACGTGGGCACCTGATATTTCTCTGCGGGGATGAATTATAAACAGCCTTCAGTTATTTCTTCATAAAACAACAAACGATAGGAATAACTTGGTTCTACCCGCTAAATAAGTAAGCCGAATGATTTTCAATAGTACTCTTATTCAAACTGGTTAACGGTGTGCTGGATGCACTTGATTTAAATAAGCTGATAACGCTCCGTGTACCTAATCGCGAAACAAGACTTTCTGAGTTGTTTCATGTTGATTCATCAAGAACTAACTATGCAATGAACTCCCCAGTCCAAAGGTTACATAGGCTTGGAAACCAATTTAGTTATGTTGATATTTTTCTGTATTCAATCATGAGATTCAGATCGGAGTTGTATGGCTAATCTTCACAAATACTTCACTGAAATATACGAGTCTACCAGACAATAGTGAATATACATTTTTCTCTTCTATGCTTTATATGTTTTACTGTAATTTTCATATTGCATTTTGTATTTACCACTGGTTATATATTAATTTAGATTTTTTCGAGAAGCATGCCCTTTTTGTTTTATTTTTTGATGTATCATGTACTATCATAATAATATTTGGATAATTTGTGTAGCGCCGTTTTTTTTTTAAATCACCTCAAGGGCGCTGTAATACTTTACCTGTCAACATCAATATATTGTACAAATTTGTTGTAAAAGCCAACAAGGGCGTAAATGAATACATAAATAGCTTGAGTATTTCAACGATTTAATTAATTAAATAATTAAAAAAACTGACTGTTGTCCAATTACAAAAAAAAATACAAAACACGAAATGGGAAAAGAGAGCAACAGAGAAAGAACAGCACCTCAAATATACATTAATTAATTTGATGAAAGTGAAGTACATAATAACTTTGTATAAGACCACAGAGTTTGTGTTAATTTTTATGACCGATCGGTTTCGCTTAGCCTAAGCATCATCAGGGTAAAAAAATAAACTTAAAATACAAATCTTGCGGTTATAAATACATACAAAGGGAGAACACAGTATAAAATTGAAAAAAGAGCAGTAAGAAAACAAAAGAATAACATTTAAATTGTAAAAAACGAACAGAGAGAAAGAGACGGTCAAAACGTTAATTGAGAAGGTGATTTTTTTTTTTGTTTTACGTGAATACCGCACAAGAGTCCCAACTGCTCCCAACCGTCTAGAGCCAGTGAGACTATGGCAGGTAAGATAGATACAAAATCATGATCGTTATTATAAATCATGAGAGAAAAGGTTCGTATATGGGTATAACAGTGCATGTGTACATCAATAGATTAAAAAAACAATTCACCAGAAGCTAAGGGTTTAAAAAACTCAGATGTATTTTTTTTCATAGAAAGACAATCACGAATAACCTGACAATATTTGAAATTTTTTATAATATTTTTTTTTATAGTGAATACCGCACTAGAGTCCCAACTGCTTCCCACCGTCTAGGGCCACTGAGACTATGGCGCCCCCGATAGGGGTATGTTGTGAGCGTGAAGGTACTGGGGAGGGTAAGGAAATGAGGAAGGGGAAGGTTGTAAAGTACCTGGCTATTCAGATCTGATCACCAAACACGGCTAAAGCCATTTCAAGCAATGTTTAAATTCTAAATGGTGGTCTTTCACCAGGGCGATACTTAGAGTCTCTACCACTCTGTAACGTGCCGCAAATATACTATATTTTTGTTTGAAAAATACTGAGAAATTTTATGAGTTAATATTGGACTACTGGACCAATTTACCTAATTATTAAAATATGATTTTATTTACCTAATTATTGTTTTATTGGCTCACCTTCTCTGTTGCAACTTATCCAGTTCAACATACTTTGCCGTAGAGTCAGAAATAATGAATAATTGTTCCTCAATCATAACTATACTAATTATGGGTATAGTTCTCCAATGTCCAGAATGTCAAGACTTGTTAACTCAAGCCGTGGTCTTTTTAGTAGCAGTCTTAATGATTTTTGTCATTCTTTACGACTCTACCAAAACTTTGACTAGACCATGGCTTGAATGTTCTCTCTTATGTTTATTTCGTCCTATTTTTGCCATCGCTTCATTTATTATTTTGTTTGTGCTATTCTTTCTCTGTTGCTTTTTTTTCCATATCGTGTTTTATATGACTTTTTTGTAATCGGACTTTAATCCGTTCATTTATAAATGAATTATGACTATTAATTTTAATGGCTTTCTTTATTTCTAGTGCTTCTTAATTATTTAATATGTTGGCATGACCATTTTTATGAAGAATATGGTCCGATGCTTTTATTGAAGGTATGATCTTTCTCAATAAGATGATTGGCGAATTCTGAATAACCGTAGTCATTTAAACATCTAAGATGTTATTTTATTCTAAAATTGATATGACGGGTTGCCTTACCAATATAAAATGCAAAACAATCACAAAAAACTAATTTCTAAAATCCCAAGTGACTTAGTTTATCCTCTTTATAAAATATAAAACAACTCTTTACGCTTCATCAGAAAAATTAAAAAAAAATAGAGTAGCCAGCCTTTGCATTTAATATTTCAACAGCAAAGCTAATTCAGGGTAACCTTTATCACTGGTTTCGGTGGAAACGGGGAAGGTAATAAACTCGTCCAGACAGTCCGCATAAAACACGTGAGCCATTCCCAAGCAGAAAATAAATAATTTAGCAGTCGAAAGGGCAAAATAAAGCATATTCAATCAATCTTGACTATAGTTATATATTCTGACCTTCCTATAAATGTCCAAGTATTTATTAACTTAATGAAAATTAAATAATAACGTAGTATTAGACCTCAGATTTTAATTTTATTTTTTATTACCGACCGGTTTGCTTAGTCTAAGCATCGTCAGGGTACAAAATTAAAGTTAACAAAGAATACAAAGCTTGCGGTTATATATTCGTTTACATACATAAATATAAGAAAATATAAAATAAAAGAAGAGAACAGTGATAGAACAATAGAATAACATTTAAATTATATCAAAAGAACAGAGGGAAAGAGACACAATATGAATTTAAAGAGACAAAACGTCAGCAGCTGTCTTCCATTCTTTCACATCTGCCACTTGCTGTTTTGCTCTAGTTCCTCTTGCCTAAAGCTGCGGTTTTTTTCTTCTGAAAACCATTCAGTCACCTATGTTAGACCCTCTCAGCTCTTCTTCATCCTGTTGGTCAATCAAATAGAAGTCTCTTTGATCGTCAACCATCTTCCATTCTATCTTTTACTCCTGCCTCTTGCTATTTTGCTCCAGTTCCTCGTCCAAAAGGCTGCGGTTTTTGCCTGCACACCATTCATTCACCTAAGTCAATACCACTCAGCACTTTTTCACCTTGTTGGTTAATCAAATAAAAGCCTCTTTGATCGTCAACCATCTTCCATTCTATCTTTTACTCCTGCCTCTTGCTGTTTTGCTTCAGTTCCTCGGGCATAAGGCAGCGGTTTTTTTCTGAAAACCATTCAGTCACCTATGTTAGGCCCTCTCAGCTCTTCTTCATCCTGTTGGTTAATCAAATAGAAGCCTCTTTGACCGTCAACTACCTTCCATTCTTTCTTTTGCTCCTGCTTCTTGCTGTTTTGCTCTAGTTTTTCGTGCAAGGCTGCGGTTTTAGCCTGCACAACATTCTGTCACCTAAGCTAGGACCTCTCAGCACTTCTTCATCCTGTTGGTTAATCAAATAGAAGCCTCTTTGATCGTCAGCTATCTTCCATTCTATCTTTCACTCTTGCCTCTTGCTGTTTTGCTCCAGTTCCTCGTGCAAAAGGATGCGGTTTTCGCCTACACACCATTCAGTCACCTATGTCAAGACCTCTCAACACTTCTTCATCCTGTTGTTTTATCAAATAGAAACATCTTCTATGGCCTGCTATCTCTTATTCTTGCTACGTGTATTTTCCAACAGGGTCCATTTTCTGGATTCTTATTTATCGTTAAGTGATGAATCATTTAAAGTTACTGACTCTAATTCTTGTTATTTATACCATTAGAACGGCGCTACGCGCCTTACTTTGTCACCTCATGTGGGTGGAGAAATGCTTTTACGAGACTATTGAATTTAAATTCAGGAGTTTACGTAGGGAAAAAATATGTTTCTAAAAACCCTACGAAAATTGCATGAAATTACCAGATCATCAGAGCGTCCTTTCCTTCACGACACAGCACTATGGCATATATACATAAGTCTGTATGTGTTGAGTGGGGACGGGAAGGTGCTCGGCTATGGCCTATGTTTAGGAATTCCACCGTATTCGCCATGGTAGTAGGGAAAACCATAGAAAACCCTAAACAGGTGGAAGCGGCCATATGTCCAGCATGAAAATATTATGGCCTTCAGTGACGTCATATGTGACGTTGATTTTATAAGCCTTGTCAGAGAAATGAAATTTGTGTGCATGTTTAAAACTTGTTAACATTTTTTTTTTATAAAACCCCTTCAGTAATGGCGTAATTTAATTCCAGTCCGAACAACGCCGAAGGGTTAGAAGAGAAATTAGATTTTTTACTTGCCCACTTTTCTTAACTTCTTTTTAACAACCGTTTGCGGACTTTAACGTAAGTTTTTAACGACCGTTTATAATGAAATTACGGTTCGTTACTTTGGCAGATTATTCAAAGCGTTTGCCCACACTGTGGGGCCGGGCACAATCGAATCACTTGTTCCGTTATCATTCCGAGACCTTCGTCTTGCCCGGGTCACTTGCTCCGTTGTGCTTCTGAACTCGAAGTAGCCCCCCGGGCGGGGGGAGTGAACTGACCAATCAGAGGCTGCCATCGACATACATTTGGCAAGATGGCGAATAGCCAAAACCTTCCTAATTAAATATTTTACTACTAAAAATGCCTCAAGCGGTATACATGGCCTGTTCAAAAGAAAAGGTGAATTTTGAATTTTCGCGGGCTGTGTACATTCGATTATCGATTTTTTTTTTGCTATGTTGCTACACATATGTTTATCATATGTTAGCATTATCAGCCATTTTGGAAAAGTGTTTTGTTTTTGACAACTGGAAAGGTCAGTAACGTTTTTGTGTGTTCTTCGATTTTTACTTTTGAAAAAAAAAAAATTTTTTTTTTCTTTTTTAACAAGAAAGACAAACATTCCCGGCTTACAAATAACCTGACAATATTTTAAAAACTCCTACCGCCATCATAAAAAGCGGAAGATGTTGCTTGTGCAATGATGGAGAACGCACGACGCCCGGGTGAGAATCCGAATATTAAATATTGAAATACTTATAGAATCAAAAATCGGTTTAAAATTGAAACGTTACTTGAAATGGCTTTAGCCGTGTTTGGGACCAGATATGAGTAACCAGGTACTTTCCGACCTTCCCTTTCCCAATCTCCTTCCCCTCCCCACTACCTTCAACCTCACAACATACCCTATTTGGGGATGCCGTAGTCTCACTGGCTCTAGACGGTTGGGAGCAGATGAGTCTCTTGTGCGGTATTCAGATAAAAAAATAAATAAAAACTTGCTTCCTTTGTACACAAACTTGCGAAAAACGATGCTTTAAATAATAATAATAGTAATAGTAAATTATTTCAGAAGGTATGCAGGAGTAGTGCAATGCAATACTTTCCATAATTGCCAATAATAAATTGTTGCAATCATAATAAAATACAAGTGGTCATACACACAATGATAATAATAAAAAATATATTAAAAAAACATAAATTCGTAAGAAAAAATAAATAAAATAGTGAATCTCGTTTTAATCGAGCGCGCTTCAGAATGGTCTCCGCATCATCTGCATCCATCGCTCGTTAAGAAGAGAGCTGAGCCATTCAGATGCAGCCGCGACAATGGCGTTGGTTGAATTCCGTGTCCTCCCCCAGAAGCTGGCTAGTCGGTGGCGAAGTAAGGCGGGGAATGAGTGCACCCTCCCTTCGGTGAACATTGTAGAGGCACTGCAGAACCTCGGAAGTTGCAGAAGCTGCCTATAGGCATTGTTGTAGCAAACCCTCAACTTGTCCCATTGCGCTGTTGGGTACTGTGTCCACAGCTCAGATTTATATAGGGCAGTGCAGTACGTCTTAAAAAGCAGTTTCTTGACATTGTCACTACAGTGGTAGAACCCCCTTGAGAGCATTCTGGCCCGTATATTTATAGCTCTTCTTTGTCATTCCATATCTTCAATATCGCCCAAATCTTCTGTAAGGATATGTCCCAGGTATTTAACCTGTGAGGCCACAAGCAGTTTGTAACCTTCTAGCCAGATTGGCGGAATATTTTGTGGCTCTTTAGTGTTTGAATTCGTTGAATATTTTAATATGTTGAATATTTTAATAAGAGAGAGTACGAGAACAGCGTGCAATATAGTTGTGAATGATGAATACTTGGAGCAAGTGGATGAGTTTGTGTATTTAGGAAGTGTGTTCTAGAGAGACGGAAAGGCTGATAAGGATATTGAAAGAAGGGTGAATGCAGGAAACTCCATTAATGGAGGACTGAACGCTGTTGGGGCAAATAAGAAATTGTCCGAAGAAGCGAAGCTAGCAGTCCACAATGGAGTGCTTATACCAACCCTGATGTATGGCAGTGAGGCATGGAACTGGCAGAGGAAGGATGAAAGTAGACTGAATGCTGTGGAAATGAGATCTTTGAGACGGATGTGCGGTAAAACCATGTATGACCGTATTACAAATGTGGATATCCGGAAAGAATGCAAGGCGGATATGAGCGTAATGGATAGGATCAAGAAAGGGACGCTTAGATGGTTTGGGCATGTAGAGCGAATGAACGAAGAAAGGAGTGTGAAAAGAAAATATATAATGCGAAAGTGAATGGAAGAAGAAGTCGAGGACGCCCGAGAAAGACATGGCACGATCGAGTAAATCAAATACTTGAATCGGGTCATGTGAAGAGTCAGAATAACAGAAGAGTATGCATGAGACGATGTATGAATGTAAATGAAGCAAGAAGTGTGTGCCAAGACAGAGTTGTGTGGCGGTCCGTCCTCTCTGCCTACCCCTGCGGGGAAACGGCGTGATGGTTAGTTAGAATATTTTAAACATTTATTTTTTGACTTACACTAAATTTAAACGACTGAAACTTATCGACTTCTCTACACTAGTGAAAATGAACAATTGAACATGGCCGTTGGTAGTGGTATCGCTGATGACTGAAAGGGTATCCTCGTGTATTTTATATCGAATTTGAAGCTTGTCCATATTAATTAATCATTTTATCTTATTTTTAATAATAAATATGATGTACTGTTGAATTCAAAGTACATCACTTGTATCCTTAATACTATTTTTAATCACCCGAATTAAAAACCCCAAGAAAAGATGGTTTTGGGTGAAATTCCTATCCACTTCCCCGAGTCTTCCCTCGAGTAGCAAACCGTCAACTTGTTCCATTGCGCTGTTGGGTACTGTATCCACAGCTCAGATGCATATAGGCCAGTGCAGTACGTCTTAAAAAGCAAAAATTAAATTATTATTAAATAAAAGAATACTTTGTTTTAAAACCACAGAATTTACTATGATGAAGGCCAACCGATTTCGCTTGGATCAAGCTTCGTAAGGGCACATATCAGCTTGATCCAAGCAAAACCGGTTGGCCTTCATCATAATAAATTCTGTGGTTTTAAAACAAAGTATTCTTTTATTTAATATAATGTCCAACCACCATGTGATTGCTTCTTACGAAAAAAAAAAAAATTAAATTATTTATTTATTTATTTACCCCCGTTTTAGGCTTTTACATACATTTTAATTTTTTTTTTTTTTTTCAAAACAGTAACTTCATTAGTGCAACAATTGTGTAAAATAGAAAAAATAAAAAAAAGAGTATTGAATAGCAGATACAAAAATAACTAATAACATGTTCAAAAATATTGTAAAAGAAAGGAAATAAATAATATTAAGTAACAGGTCCAACTATTAGTTTAGCTCTACCAGATAACAACAACTGTACTAAATTAAACTTATAGTTTGATATTGACGTGTTAAATGTATCAGCGACATCGGAGTATATGTTTCCCAGCTGTTGCATTCGTCGCATAGGCGTGTTGAATTGTGAGAGTGAATCTTAGAGTATACTAGAGATAGCCCAAGCCAAGGCAGTGAAGTCAGTTTTAAACTTGTTTTTGATGATTTTAACATGACTCGGCGCACCTGGGCGTGGCTAAGACTAAGGCTACGGTATTTATACATCCATTCATATCACATACCGACACAACGTTTTTGTGTATTCGTATAGCCACTTTTTCACAGTATTTTTATCAACAAAAATATAGCATCTAACCTAAAAAACCGTTTAGTTGTGTCAAGTTTAGTGGCATAATAAAAAAAGTGGGCGGAGTCCCGCCGTTAACCAGTGAAGATATCCAGCTTAAGATCATTGAGACAGTGTATAGAAGCGGTCCAAGAAATTTGTTGTCTCTTTCTCTCTCACGATGTAAAAACTCGGAAAAAGTGATTTATTACAATTTCGGATGGGTTGGGTAAAACAAATTAGCTATCCCTCCATATATTGTTACTTCAAGGAGTGAATAATGATCGATTATTGTTATAATTATTTTCGGAGTACTTATCTAGTGTCGCTTTTCTAAATGGGTGAACCTTTTTAAAGCACCCCCACCCCCTCCTTCGATGGCGGCCTCATTTGCAATGCAAATGTTCCCCGACTTTGGAAAATTACACACCCACGAATATCTTCTTCTGTCGACTTTCCCAAATTACATTCCGACCTGATTCGCTAGTGGCAACTTTTTCCCGAGCGCCAAACTTCCGATATTAATAATCCGCGATAGAAATTTCGCAAATGAGATAAAACAGAAATGCGGAGAAAAAAAAAACGAATCCACGACTGAAATATTTTAGAACGATTCTATTTCGGACTTATTCCGTTTTGAAAGTTGTCCGTGTATTTTATTTTCAATTTCGACACGTTTGTTGTATTGCGTAAGCGTAATGAATAGGACGCTTGGATGGTTTAGACATGTAGAGCGAACGAACGAAGAAAGGAGGGTGAAAAGAATATATGATGCGAAAGTGAATGGAAAAAGAATTCGGAAACACCCGAGGAAGACACGGCAGGATCAAGTGAATCAAATACTTGAATCGGGCCACGTGAAGAGTCAGAATAACATAAGAGTATGCATGAGACGATGTATGAATGTGAACGAAGCAAGAAGTGTGTGCCAAGACAGAGTTGTATGGCGGTCCGTCCTCTATGCCTACCCCTTCGGAAAAATGGCGGGATTGTTAGTAAGTTAGTTAGCTTCCAAGCTTATTTTTTTCTTATTTTCTGTTCTGTCTATTTCTCAAAATACCCTCTCAGAGTGGTCATCTTTTTTTAAATGATTATTTAAAGAAATACAAATATTTCCGGGTTACAAACAAAAAACCTGACAATACTTTTAAAACTCCTACCGCCATCATAATAAGCGGAAGATGTTTCTCGTGGCAGACAGCAGAGGAATTGAACCCACGACGCTCGGGTGGGAATCCGACACGTTCGTCCACTCAGCTACTTAACTGATTTTAATAATGCCATTTTTTATTTTATTCCACTATTCAATATTTAGGACCTGACCAGTTTCACCTTATGGCGGGCATCTTCAGACGGGTACAATTTTAAGTAAATCTATGGCATATACGAGTATACCATTAGACCTGACAAGTGCATTGAAGAAGTCGGGGACGCCTGAGAAAGACATGGCACGATCAACTGAATCAAATACTTGAATCGGGCCACGTGAAGAGTCAGAATAACATAAGAGTATGTATGAGACGATGTATGAATGTGAATGAAGCAAGGAGTGTGTGCCAAGACAGAGTTGTATGGCGGGTCGTCCTCTCTGCCTACCCTTGCGGGGAAACGGCGTGATGGTTAGTTAGTTATAAATTATTTTAATGGTGTATTGTTGTTGTTTTGTTCAAATGTTTTTGTTTTTTAGACCGGTCGATAGCTGAGTGGACAAACGCGACGGATTCCCACCCGGGCCGTTTTGTGAAAAATCCCCTCAAGGGCGCTGTACAAATTTTAATTTCTACTTAATATTAATTCCTAGTTTATATAAATATACAGCAACATACTTACCTGGCAGGTCACTTCTGGCATTACACAATCACCATTTCATAATAACATAATATTGACGGCCTCCATGGTCGAGTGGTAAGACGCTCGACTACGAATCCAAAGGTCGCGGGTTCAAACCCGGGGTGCGCCAATAACTTTCATATAATTAATATGTGTCATAACACATTTAATTCATATAAAAATAATAACAAGTATATTTGCGGCACGTTCCAGAGTGGTAGATACTCTAAGTATCGCCCTGGTGAAAGACCACCATTCAGAATCGAAAAGTTGCTTGAAATGGCTTAAGCCGTGTTTGGTGACCAGATCTGAATAGCCAGGTACTTCCCAACCTTCCTCTTTCCGATCTCCTTCCCCTCTCCACTACCTTCAGCCTCACAACATACCCAATTTGGGGATGCCATAGTCTCACTGGCTCTAGACGGTTGGGAGCAGTTGAGACTCTTGTGCGGTATTCATGTAAAAAAAAAAAAAAACTTAAAGTTTAGCTGATTCTTACATTTATATTTTATTTATTTTTAAGGCTAAGTCCTCCATCATTGCATAAGCGACATATTCCGCTCATTGTGATGGCAGTAAGAGTTTTCCAAATATTGTCAGGTTATTCGTAAGCCGGGAATGTTTGTCTTTCTTTTTTAAAAAATCAAAAATGTCCGAATTCCGTGTGGGCGGTAACTAATAGGCTATCCAACATGCTCAAATCTATAATTGTCTCTTACTATTGAGTCAGTATAAAGTCGACGATTTTAACTACACTGTTTCGCAAAGGTACCATGTCCTCCAAGATCAAGACTGATTTTCCATAGTTTTTTTTTATTTTTATTTCAGTAACAGTATCGTCTTGTCCCAGTAAACCCTTTGAAAATACCCTTTGAAACATTATACCGAAAAGTTTAAAGTGTTTCCGACGTTCCTATCAATGTTAACGGGGTGCTTTAAATTTTCAATCACCTTTGTAAACAGGCCATCTCGATAGATTCCGGGCCTTCTAAGTGCTTTACTCTCGAATTCAAATAAACCTTAGTTATTTAGGCAACGCTCAGAATTGGGGCCCCACGCTCATTTGCTGGTGCTTGGCTAATTAAAGCGCTTACTATGGAATACATCTAGTGCATTCAGTAAAAAAAAATTGAAGAAAGACCAAAAATCCTGGGTTACAAATAGCCTGACGATATTTGAAAAACTCCCACTGCCATCATAATAAGCGGAAAATGTTGTTTGTGCAATGATGGAGGACTCGGCTAGCGGAGGAATTGAATCCAAGACGCCCGGGTGGGAATCCGACGCGTTTGTCAACTCAGCTACTAACCGGCTACTGATTTTATTCACTCAATCGGGGTCACATCTTCCTGGAGCTTACATGACTCATTTATCTATCCACTTATGTGTCATTAAGCCGTTCTACGTTTTAATAATAATAATAATAATAGTATATTTTTATTTCAGAAGGTATGCAGGAGTAGTGCCATGCAATACCTCCCATAATTGATATCAATACATAGTAATTATAATGTTAACAAATAAATGAGGATATTAGGCCTCATCAATGCAAAACGCCATCAAGAGGAAGTCCATCCTGGCAGCGTCAAGATTGATGGGGCCAATAATTTACTCCAATGCGCTTCTATGCTTGAATTCGGGATCTGACAGGATTCCTTAAAAGATCATTTCTGGAGTTGTTAATCCTTTCCCGCATTCCTGCTACCCTGGTTCTCATGCAGGCTGCAAATCCTGGAACTCGCCCCTCGGTGAACATACCGGAAGCACTGCAGCGCCTGGGAAGACTGAAAATCATGCGGTAGGCGTTGTTGTACTGGACCCGAATCCTTTCCATGCTACTCTTCTTAAAATTGGTCCAGAGCTTGCACGTGTGTAGAGTAGTAAAGAACGCCTTTGTTTTAAAAATATCTTCTCATTCGTAACATAGTGGTTCATTGTTCCAACACACTAATACGAATAGCTATAGCAACTACAATAGTTAAATACGAATAATATTCGACGCAACGTAGTCTCAACACTCACCGATTATTAATCTATTATTTCAGCTTCAGGGCCAAACAAACACAAAAGTCTAAGAGTGTATACTCCGTGAATAATATTGTGCGTAATTTGGAATAATCTTTTGATTGTATACCTCCCTACTAGACGTCTTTTTGGATTTTCCTATCCGTAACGGCCGATACGTGGCGACTAGCGTCAAGCGAATCCACCGGCAGCAAGTAAGATAAAGCTGTTGCGTTATAAATAACACCCCCAACGGCACCAACGATCTAACTGTTTCAACTCTTCCAACAGGGGATTATTATTATTAAAATCAATATCCCTACGAGATCCCTGAGACGTGTGTGCGATAAAACCATGTATCACCGTATTAAAAATGTGGATACCCGGAAAGAATGCAAGGCTGATGTGAGCGTAATGAATGGGATCAAGAAAGGAACGCTTAGATGGTTTGGGCACGTAAAGCGAATGGACGAAGAAAAGAGTGTGAAAAGAATATACGAAACGAAAGTGAATGGAAGAAGAAGTCATGGCACCATCAAGTGAATCAAGTACTTAAATCGGGTCACGTGAAGAGTCCGAATAACAGAAGAGTATGTATGAGACGATATATGAATGTGAACGAAGCAAGGAGTGTGTGCCAAGACAGAACTGTATTGCAGTCCGTCCTCTCTGAATACCCCTGCGGGGAAACGGCGTGATGGTTAGTTAGTTAGTTAGCTACCAAGCTTTTTCTTCTTATTTTCTGATCTGTCCAATTCTCAAAATACCCTCGACAGAGTGGCCAACTTTTTTACAATTATTATTTTAAAAAAGACAAATATTCCAAGAAAATACCTATGAAGTGAAAGTGAATGGAAGAAGAAGTCATGACATGATCTAGTGAATCAAATACTTTAATCGGGCCACGTGAAGAGTCAGAATAACAGAAGAGTATGTATGAGACGATGTATGAATGTGAACGAATCATGAGTGTGTGCCAAGACAGAGTTATATGGCAGTCCGTTCTCTCTGCCTACCCCTGCGGAAAAACGGCGTGACGGTTAGTTAGTTAGTTATATCGTCACGTTGACGTCAGCGTTATTTCCAACGGTTATATTCAACAGTCGACAATTGCCAACGATAACGCAGTGGGGTTTTTTCGATTTATCGTCAACGCCTAGTAATTGTTAAGATCATGACTAAACATCAAGTCTGTTGTTAAGATTTTCATTGATCATTAATGCCATGATTTTTTTTTTCTTCTTCACAGACTGTGGAGGACCTCGAAGCACGCTGCAAAGAGGCAGGCATCGAGATCGTGACCCGCCAGTCTTTCCTGTCAGACCCTGGAGACGCCGTGAGGAATTTACGGCGTCAGGACGCCCGCATCATCGTGGGACTGTTCTACGTGGTGGCTGCTAGGCGGGTGCTATGCGATCTCTACAAGCATCAGTTGTATGGCAGTTCCTACGTCTGGTTTTTTATCGGTAAGTTAAAATGTATTTATTTGTCTATCTTATTTATTAAGTCTACAATATTCAGAATAATGTAAAATTTTACGAGTGTACAGAAAATATACGTTATATTGGACTATTGGACAAATTCAACTGATTATTAAGATTATAACCATTGTTTTTAGAGCGAATGAATATGATGCGAAAGTGAATGGAAAAAGAAATCGGGAACGCCCAAAGAAGATATGGCACGATCAAGTGAATCAAACACTTGACTCGGGCTACGTGAAGACTCCGAATAACAGAAGAGTATGTATATATGTGAATGAAGTAAGGAGTACGAGTATGTGCCAAGGTAGAGTTGTATGGCAGTCCGTCTTCTCTGCTTACCCCTGCGGGGAAATTACGTGATGGTTAGTTAGTTAGTTTGTCAGTTTTAAAGCAATAAAAAAATGTTGCAAAATCTAGCGTACCACAAGGCTCACATTTAGGACCACTCTAAAAAAATATGTCATAAAACATATTTTCCAACAGTCATGTGATTTTTTTTTTTTGCTTTATTCAATCTTTTAACTAATACAACACAAATTATTTTTCCTAGGCTGGTACGAGGACAATTGGTTTGAGGTGAACTTAGAAAGGGAGGGCGTGGAGTGTACAGCGGAGCAGATGCGCAAGGCGGCGGAGGGACATTTGACCACGGAGGCGCTCATGTGGAACCAGAACCAACACCAGCCCACCATATCGGGAATGACTTCAGAGGATTTCAGGTATTTATAACACATATCAGGACGGTTACAAGGCAGTACCTGCCATACTATTGTAACAATTCTGCATCAACCTCACAATGTAACATGCCTATTCGACGAATTCAACATCTGGGAAACAAATACTCCGATGTCGTTGATATATTTAGCACGTCAATATCACACTATAAGTTTACCTTGGTACAGTTTTTTTCATCTGGTAGAGCTAAACTAATTGTTGAAACTTTTTAAACCTGCTATTTAATATATATATTTATTTTTTTCACAATATTTTTGACCTATTATTTATTCAATATTATTTGTTCTTTTCATTTACAATATTTTTGTAATTGTTATTCAATATTAATTTTAATTTTCTTTTACAATAGTTTTTGAACTGATTTGTGTAAAAGCCTTTAACGGGCATAAATAAATAAATTAATCGATTAATTAAACATAAAAGTAACTTTTAAGACCACTTTATTGGATTATATACCAACCGGTTTCGACTCTATTAATGGAATTCCATTAATGGAGGACTGAACGCTGTTGGGACAAATAAGAAATTGTCCAAAGAAGCGAAGCTAGCAGTCCACAATGGAATGCTTATACCAACACTGATGTATGGCAGTGAGGCATGGAACTGGCAGAGGAAGGATGAAAGTAGACTAAATGCTGTGGAAATGAGATCTTTGAGACGGATGTGCGGTAAAACCATGTATGACCGTATTAAAAATGTGGATATCCGGAAAGAATGCAAGACTGATATGAGCGTAATGGATAGGATCAAGAAAGGGACGGTTAGATGGTTTGGGCATGTAGAGCGAATGAACGAAGAAAGGAGTGTGAAAAGAACATATGACGCGAAAGTTAATGGAAGAAGAAGTCGAGGACGCACGAGAAAGACATGGCACGATCAAGTAAATCAAATACTTGAATCGGGCCATGTGAAGAGTCAGAATAACAGAAGAGTATGTATGAGACGATGTATGAATGTAAATGAAGCAAGAAGTGTGTGCCAAGACAGAGTTGTATGGCGGTCCATCCTCTGCCTACCCCTGCGGGGAAACGGCGTGATGGTTAGTTAGTTAGTTAGTTAGTTTCGGCTCTACCTGACCTTTTTCAGGGTTAAACATATATTAATTCAACCCCGAAGAAGGTTCAGGCAGAACCGTAACCGGTTGATGTATGTATCCAATAAAGTGGTCTTAAAACAAAGTTACTTTTATTTTTAATTTAATTATTTCTTACCACAAAGTGAGTGCTTCATGTCAAAGTTTAATAAATAAATATTAAGGCTAGTACTAGGAATATTGATAACTTTATGTAGAATAGACTAGTCAGCAGATGAAGATTTAAGAAACGTTTATTTAGTAGCAAAGGTTCCTTATTCTCTCTCTTAGGCTTCGTACTCACATCTGACGTGGACTTTTTTTTTCATAATTGGTATCGTATGTCCAGAGCTGGACCCCAAAAGGCCCATCAAAATATGAAAAATGAATTTTACTAAATTACAATCAACTTTAAAGCTTTAAGCCTGATTCACACCAACGTCCGGTTCCGCTCAGTGCCGATATTGTTCCGCAAGGAAACTTATTGATATGGTATGAATATCAATCAAGGAGTATGTGCCAAGACAAATTTGTGTGGCAGTATATCCTTCTGCCCACCCTTGTGATATTTAACTACTTATTTAGTTAAATAATTATTTTGAAGTATAAAAATACTTACAACGCAGATTTTTTTTTTAAACCATTTTTTTATCACTAAATGATTTTTTTAATAATTAATAATTAATAAAAATATTATTTAGTGATGAAAAAAATGGTTTTTGATTAAAAAAAAATCTGCGATGTTAGTATTTTTACACTTCAAAATAATTATTTAACTAAATAAGTAGTTAAATATCACAAGGGTGGGCAGAAGGATATACTGCCACACAACTTTGTCTTGGCACATACCCTTTGATTGATATTCATACCATATCAATAAGTTTTCTTGCGAAACAATATCGGCACTGAGCGGAACCGGACGTTGGTTTGAATCAGGCTTTATGCTTTTATTCTGAAATTAATTATTGAAATAATATCAATAATTTGCAACGTAAATAAGAAATAGAAAGAGCCAGAAAGTTAAAAAAAAAATACGGTCGCGACCGAGACTCGAACTCGGAACCTCTACTCTATCCAGGAGTAACGTCTCTGCCAATTGAGCTGCCGACACCTCATTAGGAACCGGCATTTCAATCGATCTCATACTTTATTAAAAATTATTGATATTATTTTTCAATTTCTTCCGATATAGGCTGCTATCTTTGTAATGGTAAATGGTCGTGACCGTTTTTCTTTTAAATTAATGTTATTTAAATAATTAATAAATTATATGCTCACACCGACCTTCAAGCTCTTCTCTAACCTTCCTCTTTCCCATTAATTTCGTCTCCTCGCTTTTTTTTTACCCAAACTGGGTTTGCCATAGTCCCACTGGCTTCGATAATCACCTAAAAAAAATAAACAAACAATATGTTGAGAGTGATACCTTAAAAAATTGCCACCATACAGATTTCATATATTAAGTGAAACCTGAATAGTGAGGTTTTTTTAACATCCCCCTATCCTTCCTCTAACCCTCCCATATATTGACCCCATGACACCCCGTTCAGTCTCGCTGGCTCCATGGAATAGGAACTCTAGTCCGAAAATATCTTTATTCTTACCTTCATGTTTTTCATACAGTTTCTTACTTATCCAACCATTTTTCAATATCGAATTCCGTATGGAACAACATGGTGTTCGAAACAAATGACAATCGAAACAGAAGAGTATTGTAAAAAAAAGTGTTAGTTGTTCATTGGTGTCTCACTTGATCGTCGGTTCGTTGTTCTCCAAGTAATATAATACAATTATTTCTAATTTTGAAACTGTTAATTCGTGGTGAAAATTCCTTCCATCCCTCGAAAAGTAATGGTAAACTACCCGAATATATTTTTTAATGTTATTGTAAAGCCGCCTCTGTCGGCAATAAAACAAAACTCAAAGTCACAGATGTTCACTATGGGACTCTATAAGCGCCCATTCCGAACATTAATAGTATATTTGCCATAGATTTACTTAAAATTTCCTGAAGATGCCTCTCACAAGGTGAAACCGGTCAGGTCTTAAATAAAAAAATAGTGGTATAAAGTAAAAAAAAGCGGCATTATTAAAATTAAAATCATTAATATATAAAATTAAGTGTGGTGTTTTTGTTGTGATTCGCTTTCGTTAGTAATACAATGTGTAAGAAAAATCAAGAACTTTCACTTCAACTACATGGGTGAGTGAATGGTTTCCTAATTTTCCTTCATCCCAATAATCTTTCTACGTCCATAATTAGACACTTTCATCAAGTGGAATAGTTAATCGTTTTACAGTCCACTATTTTCCACAAATTCATCTGAAGCTGAAAACATATTCGGTATCTTATCGCAGCTTTGGATCAACACATTATTTATTCTGGTATCAGAGAAAACGGTAAATGAAAATTCTTTGTCTTCATAATTTTAATAAACCGTCTTTCACTTACTTTTAACATGCGGAATTTTGACTTCATCAAGAACTTTTTCTCTCCTAACTTTGTTGAACAACGTAACATATTAAAAAGTTGAAAAACTGGCAGAGTTTTTCGCTCCTTCAAATTCTCCTCGTGGGGTTTTGAACATGTTTACCCCTTAGAGTAACGTAGAGACCTAACATTGCAAAATTTTGAAGCCGCTTTTTGATCAAGGATTGACCAAAGGAGGTATGACGTATATGCTTCCAGCTAATCTCGAAGAAAACCGCAAAGATAAACATTATTCCGTCTTTATCTGTTCGCGAACAATTTTGAGTTGCTACATGAGAAAGAAAGAGACATGGATACGTTCAGGTGTTGGACTAATCAGGGAATCCCAATTCTTACAAATTTACGTCAGAATCCCGTATAACTCTCGAAGTAAAACATATTGAGAATGCATTCAAACTCATTTTAAACGGGAGTTTATTATATCGAAACAAATAATGCAAAAATTGACTAAATATTGGTGAAGGTAACAAGTTGTTTTGTAGGTTAGCATGTAAAATATTTGAGGTCAAACTAAAAAATACGAATTCTTGGATAAATACCTGTGGAAACTGATTTTTTCGGTCCTTTGTTACTTCAGTTGAAACAACCAACAACTGCACATATAACCATATCGTTTTTTTTTAATATTGCACTAAATTCACATAAGTAATTATATGTTTTAAGCTTTTTGTCTGTCAATTCGACTGACATGTAAACTACTGTGAAGTTAGTAATATATTGAAAAAATGGCTACACGGTTTTAAGCACGCCCCAAATCATATGTTCTTAATAACAATTGTTTGTCTCTTTTTCTTATATGTCTATAGAAACGAGCATAAAGAGAGAGCTATATTTTGCGAGTATGAACGATTTGACTCATAATTGGGACGGTCTCTCTATACTGTTACTCTAAGGTTTACCCTCATGCCATGCTTATTAAACTGACTTTGCTACCCGGTTCCGCCGGAAAATTTTCTGCCCCTCAGAAGCTATCAAAACTGTTGAATCGTTACCTTTTTTATAATTGAACGATGATTAAAAAAAAATGAAACACACAAAACGAAACGAAGTTTAATTTTTTTTTGGTTTACTAAATACCGCACAAGAGACTCAACTGCTCTCAACTGTCTCAAGCCAGTGAGACTATGGCATCCCCGATCTGGGTATGTTGTGAGGCTGAAGGTTGTAGATAGAGGAAGGAGATGGCAAGAGGAAAGTTGGCAAGTACCTGGATATTCAGATCTGGTCACCAAACACGGCTAAAGCCAACATTTCAAGCAACGTTTCGATTCTGAATGGTGATCTTTCACACTTTGGAACTTTTATAGTAAATACCGCACAAAAGTCCCAACTGCTTCCAACTGCCTAAAGACAGTGAGACTGTGCCATCCGGCTGGAGGTAGTGGGGAGGGCAATAAGATGGGGAACAGGAAAGTTGGAGTGTTGAAGGTAGTGGGGAGGGGAAAGAGATTGGGAAGAGGAAGGTCGAGAAGTACCTGGCTATTCAGATTTGGTCACCAAACACGGCTAAAGCTAACATTTCAAGCAACGTTTCGATTCTGAATGGTGGTCTTTCACCAAGGCATTTACTATTCTGGATCGTACCACGAATATACTCAATTTTATTTTATATAAACTACTTGTGTTATGACACGTATTAATTAAATAAAAATATATTGCGCATGCCGAGTTTGAACCCGCGGCCTGTGTATTCTTTGTCGAGCGTCTTACCACTCGACCACGGAGACCGATAAATGACGTTTTAAGATTTAAAAGGGTGTGTCAAACTATACATTCTAGACAAAAAATCATTGCGAATTTCGTGACGCAAAAACTCACTAAGCGGGGAGTTTTGCCGATTCATCATGGTCGAGTGGTAAGACGCTCGACTACGAATCCAAAGGTCACGGGTTCAAACCCGGCGTGCGCCAATAACTTTTATTGAATGAACATGTGTCATAACACATTAAATTCATATAAAATAATATAATGTATATTTGCGGCACGCTCCAGAGTGACAGATACTCCAAGTATCGCCCTGGTGAAAGACCACCATTCAGAATTAAAACATTGCTTGAAACGGCTATAATCGTATTTGATGACTAGATCTGAATAGCCAGGTACTTCCCAACCATCCAGTTCCCCATTTCTTACCCCTCCTTATTACCTTCTCCCTCACAACATACCTCGATCGGGGTTGCCATAGCCTCACTGGCTCTAGACGGTTGGAAGCAGTTGGGACTCTTGTAAAAAATAATAACAAATAATACTGAGATTTTCGACTAAGTCAAACTCTTTGGATAAAAAATAGCATTTATGTTTGTAAATCATCCACCCTTAGAGTATATAGAGTGGTATCTATCCAAGGCAGTGTAGTCAGTTTTTAATGATTTTTACCTGACTCGGCGGACCTGGGCGTGGCTAAGACTAAAGCTAGGGTATTTATACATCCATTCATATCACATATCGACATAATGTTTTTGTTTATTCGTATAACCACTTTTTTCACAGTATTTTCATTGAAAAAAATATAGCATATGACCAAAATAACCGTTTAGTTGTGTCAAGTTTAGTGGCATAAAAAAAAATGTGGGCGGAGTCCCGCCGTGAACCAGGGCCTTAATATCGTCCTCACGATACGTTCAAGTGGTCCAAAAAATTTGTTGTCTCTTTTTCTCTCATGGTGTACGACGTAAAAACTCGGAGAAAGTGATTTATTACAATTTCGGATGGGTTGGGTAAAACAAATTTGCTATCCCTCCATTAGATTCTTGTTCCGAGATCGTGACAGTATATAGAAGCGGTGTATTATATTTGCTGTCTCTTTCTCTCTGATGGTGTACGACACAAAAACCCGTAGAAAGCGATTTATCGCAAATTTGTATAGGTTGGGTAAAAATAATTAGCTCTCTATCCAAACATTGTTACTTCAAGCATCCACCTTATGGCATCTCATTTGTTTTTTTTTTACTTTTCTCAACTTTCACAACGACAAAGCTCACCGTCAACTACGGTTTATTGAGGCATACAAACACACTATCTTGTTTAACGATGTAATATTTCCTCTTGAACCCTTCGAGGACGTAAAATGAAGAAGTAAAAATAATATTTGGGAAAGGTGATATTTTTTCTCACGCAATCTCGTGTACACGTAAATAATTTATATAAGTCAAGCCCGAAACGGGTGCAAATGGTGACAAATTAACCTGTTTACTTGGGAGCTAGATTATTCAACAATTCAAACACATTATTATTTGCCTTACCGGGTTAGGTAACTAACAAGAATTCTTACAACTAAATCCGTCTGTGTTGGCCTGGAGGCACTGAACAGATTATCTCTAGAAGCGTGATAAATATATGCTAAAAAAAAACCAACATCGCCAGTTAACATTTATTTATTTATTTACAAACTAACAGACTATTGTCCAATGCCAAAATTATATACAACGCTAAACTAACTAACTAATCATCTCGCCGTTTCTCCGCAGGAGAATGCAGAGAGGGCGGACCGTCACACAACCCTGTCTTGGCACACACTCTTTGATACGTTCACATTCATATATAGTCTTCTGTGATTCTGACTTTTTTACGTGGCTCTATTCAAGTATTTGATTCACTTGATCGTGCCATGACTTCTTCTTCCATTCACTTTCGCTGTATATATTTTTTTCACACTCCTATCTTTGTTCATTCGCTCTACATGCCCAAACCAGCTCTGCGTCCCTTTCTTGATCCTATTTATTACGCTTACATCCGCCTTGCATTCTTTCCGGATATCCACATTTTTAACACGGTTATACATGATTTTGCAGCGCATACGTCTCAGGGATCTCATTTCTTCAACATTCAGTCTACTTTCATCCTTCCTCTGCCAGTTTCATGCCTCACTGTCATACATCAGGGTTGGTATAAGCACTCCATTGTGGACTGCTAGCTTCGCTTCCTTAGACAATTTCTTATTAGCGCCAACAGCGTTCAGTCTTCCATTAATGGAGTTTCTTGTACATATACAACACGAAATGAGAAGAAAGAGTAACAAAGAAAGAACAGCACATACATAATATATAATGAAGTAATGACAAAAATAGGACAAAACATACATAAGAAAGAACATTCAAATCAAAGCCAAGGTCTAGTCAAAGTTTTGGTAGAGTCGAAAAGAATGACAAAAATCATTTAGACTGCTACCAAAAATTTCAAGACCATGGCTTGAGTTAACAAGTCTCGACATTCTGAACAGTGGAGAATGATACCCATAATTAGTAGAGTAGCATTACACCTTTGTGCTTCTAAGCTGTAGAGACAACCACAATAAAGGTTATCTGTTTCAAGAAAGAATTCCTGCATTTGAAAATGTTTGAACAAATAGTGAAAATATTTTCGTAGTTCGACATATTTAATGAATTGAAAAAATAACTTTGGATAAGACCACAATTTTTTTTTATAACCGCTCGGTCTCGCTCAGCCTAAGCATCATCAAGGTACAAAATTGAACCAAACAAAAAAAAGGTTTTCTCTCTGTTCTCTTATTTTATTTAATATTGTGTTCTCCCTCTGTATGTATTAATATAACCGCACATTATGTATTTTTATTCTGTACCCTGATGATGCTTAAGCTAAGCGGAACAAGTCGGTCGTAAAAATGAAAATTAAATCTGCGGTCTTTTACAAAAGTTATTTTTCATTAAATATGTTAAACCACAAAATGATTGCTTTTTACGAAAATATTTATACACTTCTTATTAGTTGGCAACGGCTAATGCGCTAGCCTCGCGGTGTCTGTACAAGCCCACTTTAGAAGTGTTTAAAGTGTGCGGTTATATATACAGAGGGATAAAACAATATATAAAATAAGAAAAGAGAACAATGAGAAAATAATAGAATAAAATTAAAATTATAACATAGGAACAGAGAGAAAGATACATAAAATATGAAATTAAATAAATTATCTTTTCGAAAAGAAAATTGCGAAAAAAAATTATCAATTTAGCAAAAGCAGAGTGGTAGATACACTTAGTATCGCCCTGGTGAAAGACCACCATTCAAAATCGAAACGTTGCTTGAAATGGCTTAAGCTGTGTTAAGTGACCAGATCTAAATAGCTTAGTACTTCCCAACCCTCCACTACCTCATCTTCTTCCCCTCCACACTACTTTCAACCTCATAACACACCCCAATTGGGGATGCTATAGTCTCACTGGCTCTAGACGGTTGGGAGCAGTTGAGACTCTTGTGCGGAATCCACTATTAAAATATATATCTACGCGAGCTAGAATCTGACAAACGAAAGAACGCGTCTTACGGCCGATTTGCCGGATTTCTTTTTGTTAAGAGATGGGACAGAAGTAAGGAAAATTAATAAATTGATTATCTTAAGCTCACTTTATGCACATAGACATGCCTATAACATACGTCTACAAGTTCTTTTCTTCAGTGGAATTTGCAGAAAGTCCGCTGGTAAGAAAATCGTTTTCTCTTGACAAAACTTTTCGCCCTGGGGAAAGTTCCCAAGTGGAAATAACAAGTTCGCCTGCGGCGCGGCGGTGAAGATGTTTTGTGTATTACGTATTCGCGTTTATTTACCTGGAAGTTATTTAACAGAGTTACGGCAAACCAGTGGACAGGTATATCAGTAAGGGACAAATCGAAAAATTTTGGTTTTCCGAAAAATTTGGTAATTTTTTCAAATTTTTTACTAAAATTCGAAAAAAAATCTAATTTACTTTTTTGTGGATGTGACAAATACATGGCCTGTTCAAAAGAACAGGTGAATATCGAATTTTCGCGGGCTGTGTACATTCGATTATCGATTTTTTCGTCGTTGTTATATTGGTACACATGTGTTTATCATGTGTTAGCATTATCATCCATTTTGGATTAGAGGTTTGTTTTTGACAACTGGAAAGGCTACTCATATTTTGTGTGTTCTTCGATTTCTTACTTTCGAAAAAAATGGATCAAAGAATAAAATCTATGATTTTTTTTCCACAACTTTGGGACGCTCATCGTCATTAACATCTTCTCGGCCTTCTGTAAAGCGCTCGTACCACTTATAAACACTTTTTTGATACAAAGTAGACTCGCCGAATGCCACAGTCAACATTTTAAGTGCGTTGGAGCACTTAATTCCATTTTTAACGCAAAATTTAATACATATTCTTTGATCCATTTTTTTCAAAAGTAAAAAAATCGAAGAACACACAAAAACGTGACTAACCTTTCCAGTTGTCAAAAACAAACCGCTAATCCAAAATGGCTGATAATGCTAACCTATGAAAAACATATGTGTACCAGCATAACAAAAAAAATCAATAATTGAATGTACACAGCCCGCGAAAACTCAAAATTCACCTTTTCTTTTGAACAGGCCTTGTATGGTGCTTCAAAGAACAATTGGACGCAGTTATGCAAAAGCCGAGTCCACAATTTGCCAAAGTTTTACATGTTTTCCTGTAGTTGAATACGAAATTTCTATCTGCTGTAAGCATTCAAGCTCCAAATGCAATAGATTTTTGGTCAATCATTTTTTAACTTACGAACATTGCAGATATTTCACTTAAATCAATGTTAAAATGTAGAATAACATGGTTGATACATTGATAGCTTGAAATTACAATGTATGGAGAGAGAGCTAATTTTTTTTACCCAACCTATACAAACTCGCGAAAAATCACTTTCTCCGGGTTTTTACGTCGTACACCAAGAGAGAGAAAGAGACAACAAATATAACACACCGCTTATATGCACTGTCACGATGATCTTGGGCTCCTGGGTCACCGCGGGACTCCGCCCACATTTTTTATTATGCCACTAAACTTGACACTACTAAACGGGTTTTCAGGTTATATGCTATATTTTTATTGAAACAATACTGTGAAAAAGTGGTTGTACGAATAAACAAAAACGTTATGTCGATATGTGCTATGAATGGATGTATAAATACCCTAGCCTTAGTCTTAGCCACGCCCAGGTCCGCCGAGTCCGGTAAAAATCATCAAAAACTGTCTTGGATACATACCACTCTATAATACTCTAAGATTATAAATTACCTATTTACAATAATTCTCGTAAAGAAAAAACACTAATATTCACTTTACAAATGCCGATTACGCATGTCAATGCTTTTTATCGTCATATTTTCAAACGCCTTTTTCTCGGTATCATCTTTTTGGGGTTGGATGCTTACTGCATAACTATGTCCAATTGGTTTTTTCAGATTTGATTGAAATATGGTATATTTTTATTAAATCCTAGAAAGGAATGTAACATACTATAAGACCATTATGAACTAACCAACAAATACTCACGCCGTTTCTCCCAAGGGGTAAGCAGAGAGGACGGGCTGCCACACAACTCTGTCTCGGCACACACTTCTTGCTTCATTACATTCATACATCGTCTAATACATATTCTTTTGTTATCCTGACTCTTGATATGCTCCGACTCAAGCATTTTAATCACTCGGACGTTCCCGACTTCTTCTACCATTTCACGTCATAAATCCTTTTCACACTATTTTATTCATTCATCCGATCAACATGCCTAGTATCTAAGCGTCCCTTTCTTTATCCTATTCATTACGCTTACATCACCCTTGCATTATATCCGGATATCTACATTTTTAACACGGTCACCCATGGTTTTACCACACGAGGATCTCATTTCTACAGCATTCAGTCTGATTTCATCCTTCATCTGCCAGTTTTATACCTCACTGCCATACATCAGGGTTGTTATGAGTATTTCATTGTGGACTCTTCGGTTATTCTGACTCTTGACATGGCCCGACTCAATTATTTGATTCACTTGATCGTGTCACGTTGACTTCACCGACTTCTTCTTCCATTCACTTTAGCTTCATATTTTCTTTTCACACTCTTTTCTTTCGTTCATTCGCTCTACATGCACAAACTATGTGAGCGTCCTTTTCTTAATCTCATTCTTAAAGACGGTCATTCAGTATCACAAGGTTGCGTTGATAACATTAGCTATGTTTAGTGAGTAGACCTGAATAGCTTCCCAACCATCTCTTTTTTCTTCTCTTCAGCCACTTCCTTCGCCATCATAAATTTAACCAAAATGGTCAATTCCAAGTTTCACGTGGCAACATCATTCAAATTAAGTATTGAAATAAATTGTTTTTTTACTGCGAATTTACGCAACAGCACAAAACATAACGATGGCCATGGTGTTTGAAAGAGAGAGTACTAAAATACTGCGCAATATAGTTGTGAATAATGAACAATACTACCCTCCACACAGCATCTCTAAAGATGTCATAGATCCTGTGGGAAATAATTTCCCGCAGGGCCTCCTGTGTGAAGTTAATGTGAAAAATCATAATAATACGTGGATCAAGTGAAGTTTTAGAAGGAGTTTGTGTATTTAGGATGTATGTTTACGAGGGATGGAAAGTTGGATAAGGATGTTGAAATAAGGGTGAATATAGAGAATTCTATTACTGGAGGACTGAATGCGGTAACCACAAATAAAAAGTTGTCCAAAGAAGCGAGGCTAGCAGTCCACATCGGAGGGCTGAAACCAACCCTGATGTATGACAGTGAGGCATGGAACTGGCAGAGAAAGGATGAAGGTAGACTGAATGCTGTTGAAATGACATTTCTGATGCGTATGCGCGGTAAAACCAATGACGTTACTATAAGTTTGTATAGGTTGGGTAAAAATAATTAGCTCTCCCTCCATACATTTTTACTTCAAGCCTATACCTGAGTTAACTTTATTTTCAAAATCCAATCAGGTACTGAAGACTTATGAATTTTACTGTAAAACAACAAAATTAACTTTAAAGTGCTCTGGTGTAAACTTCCAGAAATTTGCGCTTTAGCCTTTTTGCCTGTCCGGCGACGATGTATACAGGTTAAAGTAAATATCGACTTACTAAAAACTTAGAAACTCCTTTCCTAGCCATCAACAAATACCGGTACCTCCAGGCATTCAAAGGGTAGGAAAAGTGCTATAATTTATTTGGGTCTACGTGTAAAATATAAGGGTGTTAAGGTTGAAAAGTTTTACCTCATTTCGCGATACTTTAAACTTCTTTACAACACTTTCTAAAGAAGTAAGCCCAAACGGTCCCATGGAACCAGAATTGGAAAATCTATTGAGGTAGGAAACTGAATAGATTAATTATAATTTAATATTAATTCCCAGGCCGAAGCAATCTCGCCAAAATGTATAGAAAGATCCCGCATGAATGACGAATTTTGTAATTAACAATGGACAAAAGATTTGTTGCTCACTGTTAGAAATATACATCTCGAGAAGTAAGAGTTCCCATTAGGGTGGGCGATAGCGCTTTCCTTTGTTAATTTAAAGAAACTCTTCTGGAGACGTGACCCAAAACGAAATTTACGAATCAGAACTGTTTTTTTCTGAAGGGTGTGTGTTGGATCCGAAGCTGGGATAAAGCACCGAATGTGTTTTCAGTTTCAGATGAATTTAGAAAATAATAGACTGTAAACGATTAACTATACTACTTGATGGAAGTGTTAAAGTATGGTTGTGGAAAGATTATAAGAGTGAAGGAAAAATGGAAAACCATTCACTCACCGATGAAGTTGAAGTTTTTTTTAAATTTATAGTGAATACCGCACAAGAGTCCCAACTGCTCCCAACTGTCAAGAGCCAGTGAGACTATGGCATCCCCAATTTGAGTATGTTGTGAGGCTAAAGGTAGTGAGGAGGGGAAGGACATGGGAAGAAGAAGTACCTGGGCATTCAGATCTGGTCATCAAACTCGACTCAAGCCATTTCAAGCAACGTTCCGATTCTGAATGGTGGCCTTTCACCAGGACAATACTTAAAGTATCTACCGCTCTAGGACGTGCCGCAAATATACTTTTATTATTATTTTATATGAACTAAATGTGTTATGACACATATTAATTAAATTAATTGGCGCACGCCGGGTTTCAACCCGTGACCTTTTGATTCGTAGTCTAATTAAAGCTAATTTATCGATTCTTCTTTCACATTTGTGTTATTTACGAAACGAATCACAACAAAACACCACACTTAATTTAGTATTATTTTTCATAAAACACATTTATTATATATTATTTGGAGAACAAAACAAAAAACCGACGAATAAGCGAGAAACCAACATATACGTCTTTCAGTTCGGTGATTTTAAGCAGGATCGTAATCAAAAACGCGATACTTCGAAATGATCCCAAAAACAACGAATGCTATAAATTTTCACCACAGCGAAAAAATCAACAGACCTTAAAAACGAAAACTTCTTCCCATTCTTTAAAATGTCGAAATTTCTTTAAATGGCGTAAAGAGTAAAATTAAGCCCTTCACTTACCTAACTCAATGAGGCTTTATATCACGACACAGGTATTTATTAAAAACTACCTTAATACTGTCACGAAAAGTCATAAATTGTCTAATTAAACACGATCCTTTTAATGTGTTCATTAACGCGCCCCCCCCTCCAGAAACTTTGGCCAATGGTCCAAGTATGTCTTCCCTCTCTCCTGGCTTCCTCTTCTATCGACGGTTGGCCATCATCGGGACAATCTTCATCCCGCAGGCTGCAGTACGGAAAAAATCTTCGTAACAGCACTATTTGTTTGTATCTTTTTTTCATAGTTTATTCCCCGCACAAGAGTCCCAACTGCTCCCAACCGTTTAGAGCCAGTGAGAATATGGCGTCTACAATTGGGGTATGTTGTGAGGCTGGAGTTAGTGGGGAAAAGAAGGAGATGGGAAGAGGAAGACCGTGAAGTGCCTGGCTATCTGATCTGATACCTTTTTACTTAATGATTCAGGTTTTTTTCTATATTGTAGGTATTGTTGATAAGTAGTTGGTAGTCCAACTGCCTGGTGCCAGTAGGACTATGGCATCCCCAATCGGGCATGTTGTGAGACTAAAGGGAATGTAGTGGAGGGGAAGGTAATGAGAAATAAGAAGGTTGAAATAAGAAGGTTGTTTTTTACTTGTAGAAACAATATATGGAGAGAGAGCTAATTATTTTTACCCAACCGACACAAACTTGCGATAAATCACTTTCTCCGGGTTTTTACGTCGTACAACATGAGAGAGAAAGAGACAGCAAATATAATACACCGCTTCTATGTACTGTCACAATGATCTTGGGCTCCTGGGTTACCGCGGGTCTCCGCCCACATTTTTTATTATGCCACTAAATTTGACACAACTAAACGGTTTTTTAGGTTAGATGCTATATTTTTGTTGATATCAATACTGTGAAACTAAAACATTATGTCGATATGTGATATGAATGGATTTATAAATACCCTAGCCTTAGTCTTAGCCACGCCCAGATCCACCGAGTCAAGTAAAAATCATCGAAAACTGACTACACTGCCTCGGGTAGATACCACTCTATATACTCTAAGGTTTTTTAGTATTACGAAATCGAACAAATATTAATAATACCGAATAGCCAGCTTCTTCCCAACCCTCCTCTTCCCAATCTCCTTCTCTTCCCCACTGCCGCCAGCCTCACAACATTCCTCATTTGGGGATGCCATAGTCTCACTGGCTCTAAGCGGTTTAGAGCATTTGGGACTCTTGTGTGGTATTCACAGTAAAAAAAAAAAAAAAACTTCATCTTCATCGGTGAGTGCATGGTTTCCCATTTTTCCTTCATTCAAATAACCTTTCCACAACCATAATTTACTCCATCAAGTAATATAGTTTATCGTTTACAGTCTGCTGTTTTCTAAATTCATCTGAAATTGAAAACAAATTCTATCACATATATATATTTATATATATATATATATATATATATATTTTTTTTTTTTTAATTATGTAGAGGAGATGAAGATGGCTCAGATCTGATCACCAAACGCGGCTTAAGGACTTTCAAGCAACTTTTCGATTCCAAATGGTAGTCTTTCACCAGGGTGATACTTAGAGTAATATCTACTACTCTGGAACGTGCCGCAAATATACTGTATATTATTTTGATATGAATTAAATTTCTTAAGACACATGTTAATTAAATGAAGAAAAAAAGGTTATATGCTTAGCTAGCAGAGGTGATAAAGCCCCCATACGGGCGTTTGAGACTTTCAGGGGGGCAGTAGAAGTAAAAAAAAAAAAAGTAGAGGGCGTTGGAAAAAAAATGTTATTTTGGGCGAGGAACCGGTTCCAGTTACTTACACTTTCAAATCTCTACCGACCAGTACTTTTTTTTGGCGAGGAACCAGTTTCAGTTCTCTTCGTTTACAAACCTCTATACTTTTTTTGGCGAAGAACTTTTGTCGATTTGCTAGTACTTTTCGAAAAATCACACTGGAAACCGGTTCCAAAAAGAACTGGATAAATAACCGGTTCCTCGGTGGTCACCAGTGACTGGAACCGTGAAAGCGATTGAGAGTAAGTTTTAAAAAATGGAAGGGGGGCCTAGAATAAAATATATTCTGAAAGTGGGCGGTGGGCAAAAGAAGTTTGAGAATATATGCTCTAGACATAACTTAACCCTTAGAGTACATAGAGTGGTACCTCTCCAAGACAGTGTAGTCAGTTTTTGATGATTTTACCGAATTTTACAGACCTGGGCGTGGCTAAGACTAAGGCTAGGGTATTTATACATCCATTCATATCACATATCGACATAATGTTTTAGTTTATTCATATAAACACTTTTTCACAGTATTGTTATCAATAAAAATATAGCATATAACCTAAAAAACGATTTAGTTGTGTCAAGCTTAGTGGCAAAATAAAAAATGTAGGCGGAGTCCCGCGGTGACCCAGGAGACCAAGATCATCGTTACAGTACGTAGAAACGGTGTATTATATTTGTTGTCTCTTTTTCTCTCATGGTGTACGACGTAAAAACCCGGAGAACGTGATTTATCGCAAGTTTTTATAGGTTGGGTAAAAATAATTAGCTCTCTCTCTCCATTTACTGTTACTTCGAGACTTAACTTAACTTCAACTAACCTAACCTAACCAGGCAGTCGTATTATTTCTTTCACTCTTTTTAAGTTTTATTATGTGCAAAGCATACACGATTAATAAATTATAAATATCCAAATAACATGTTTAGTATAGAGCCTACGTATGGGAGTCAGAAGTCTAGATAATAAATAATTTTTTAGAATTTATCACAGTAGTAAAACCATCTTGGGAAAAATTATCTCCTAATGTGTCACCTCGCAGCTTCCCTCGCGAGCAAAGAGAAAAGCTTGAAGACGACAGGGAGCAGGGCCGGACTTAGGGTCGGTGCAGATGGAGCGTGTAACCGGGCGGAATTTAAAAAAGGGCGCTAGGATTTGGTATTCATGTTGGCAGTCAAAAAAAAACAATTTCATACAACAGATGAATTTACAGAATTCAAACATAACTTTGAGGAATATATGAATTTTTAGCGATGATCCAGAGCAAAAAGTATGTTTATTTAATATGTGCTATTTCACATAAAATAAATATAACTTGACAATATTTTAGAAACTTTCACTGTCATCATAATAAGCGGAAGATGTTGCTTGTGCAATGATGGAGGACTTAGCTAGCAGAGAAATTAAGCCCGCGACACCCGGGTGAGAGTCCGACGCGTTTGTCTATTCAGATACTTCTTTTGCGTTACTACTTTGATCACAGAAACAAATTAAAGAATTAGTTTTTTCTCTGACTCTTGAAATGGATCGAGTATTTGTATCACTCGATCATCCATTGTCTTACTTGTCTTTCGTGGTGGTAAGATGCTCGACTACGAACCTAGAGGTCGCGGGTTCAAACCCGGCGTGCGCAAATTACTTTTATTGAATTAATATTTGTCATCACACATTTAATTGACACAAAATAATATATAGTATATTTTCGGCACGTTCCAGAGTGATAGGATACTTTGAAAAATCGCCCTGGTGAAAGAGCACCATTTAGAATCGAAACGTTGCTTGAAATGGCTTAAGCTGTGTTTTGTGACTAGATCGGAATAACCAGATGATTCTTAACCTTCCTCTTCCTCATCTCCTTCCCCTCCCTACTACCTTCAGCCTCACAACACACCCTAATTTGGGATTCCATAGTCTCCCGAAAAAAGAAATGGTTAAAAGGAAGGTTGAGAAGTATTGTGTTTTAGTATTACGAATTCGAACAAATATTTATAACATATTTGTAAAAAGCATTTACTTTGTGGCTTGCCACATTTATAAATAAAACTGAAAAACTTTGTTGATTACCACTTTATTATTCAATATTAGTTCTACTGGTTTTGGGAGTACCCTTCCATCATCAGGACAATATTAAAATTGATTTAGTATTGTCCTAATAATGGAAGGGTACTTTGGAAAACGGTAAACATAATATCGAATAATAAAATGGTTATGAACAAAGTTTTTTTTTATTAAGACAAACATTCCCGGGTTACGAATAACCTGACAATATTTGAAAAACTCCTACTGCCTTCATAAGAAGCGGAAGATGTTGCTTGTGCAATTATGGAGGACTTAGCCAGCAGAGGAATTGAACGCGCGACGCCCGGGTGGGAATCCGACGCGTTCTCCACTCAGCTACCGACCGGTCATTTATCTGTTTTATTTTTAAATATTTTCCAACCTTTCTCCTAACCATCTCCTTTCCCACTACCTTCAGCCTCACAACATACCCCAATTGGGCATGCCGTAGACTCACTGGCTCCAGACGGTTGAGAGCGGTCGGGACTCTGGCACGGAATCCACTATAAAAAATTGTTTTTTTTTTTAAACGTCTTAGATTTATTATTTCATCGTGTTTTTACACTTTTCTCTCAACACGCCTTTTTAATTTACTTCATTCGTTTGTTTTTTACTTCGTAGTTTGTTTTCATGACGGCGCTTACACTTTCTGCAATTGGGCGCATTCTATTCCGGGCCTGTTAAAAATATTTTTACCTGTAAAAAT
The DNA here is from genome assembly GCA_022651775.1 of Drusus annulatus. Classification (NCBI taxonomy): domain Eukaryota; kingdom Metazoa; phylum Arthropoda; class Insecta; order Trichoptera; family Limnephilidae; genus Drusus; species Drusus annulatus. Next base: position 742,859 of record JAGWCC010000367.1, on the reverse strand, counting down.
ACGATTTTATTACGTTTTTAACGACGGTGTATTGTGTGCGCTTGCTACGCTTTTCCCGGAGACCGTCTCGCGCCGCCGACTTTGCCAGATACGGCGTTATGACATAGCTTTTAATTTTTCAACACCGAAAATAGAAAGCTATTTCGTTTCGGCGGATGGTGCGGGCGACTTTTTTAAAAAGCTCTTTGAAATATGTTTAGGATTATTATCTCGAACGGGCCTTACACTTTTTAGACCTCTAAAGAACCTTCCAGTCTGTATTGCGTACAGCCAGGTAGACACACTCAATAAATACAGCGATTTAAGCTTGGGGTAAGGCTATATGGACAGGTACCTTTCCGAAACAGTGTAATCAGGTCAGTTGACTTTATACTGACTTGATAGAAAGTGACAAAAATATGTTTAAAAATGTTTGATAGACTATTAGTTACCGCCCAAATGGAATTCAGACGTTTTTAACTTACATCTTTGAATAAATTAAAATCAAATCATCACGCAAAAACTAATGACAAAAGGCTTACCTAAATAATCGTTAAAATACCTCTGAACAATGATGTTTTGTAATCTTTGTTTGGTCTTATTCGGACATTCACGCATAGCACATATCACCATCATGTTTGATTTATTTGTGTAACCACTGCAAGTTTTTTAAACCAACACAAATAAAGGAAATAACCTCAAAATCCGTTGAGGTAGGTTATACGACTCCATTATGTGAAGTTGGCGCGGAAGGAGAACATTTTTACATACTTAGAAGTGCTGCAATATTATTTGAAGACTTTTCTTGTCTCTTTCTCTCTCATGGTATACGTCGTAAGAATCCGGAAAGAGTGATTTATCACAAATTTGGATTGGTTGGGTACAAATATGTAACTCTCTCTTTGTACCCGACGTAACAGGGCACACAAGTAAACTGTATAGGGGGCGGTCCCAATCCGTGAGGTGCTCCAAGGGGTCGTCTCGTTGTAAGGGAGACGACGGGTTCAGCTTGTAGGGCCTCGGCTTTCAAGTGAAGATGCTGCGGGTCTGGTCCAGAGAGAGGTGTAGTCAGGCGGTCCAGGGGGGCAGGCGATGGTCAATGAAAAGTCAGGAGTCAAGTTGAAGGCGATGTCAGGGCGAAGGTAAGTCAAGATGAAGTGATGCTGGCGGAGGATGCTTGTGATCTGCCTTCCTCTGGTTTTTGCGCAATTAATATTGCGCTCCAGAGCGCGACCACGGATTTGGGAGATTTGTATGGGGGAATTTTGTTTCCCCCTTTCTCTCTCTTTCCGGGTCGCTGGCAATTTTGTGGGATAGATTTTAGCAATCTATCCCCTTCTCCTTTCCACCAGCTTTCACCTCAACTTTATTTCGCCCCTCTATCATTTTTATTAGATTCACAAAAGAAGTACAAATATTCAAATTACAAATAATGCCCAGTTTTTTGGGGCTAAACTCTTAATAACTAACTTATCCTAACATTTACATACATAATAACATAACAATTGTGTAGCTGGGGGCCGAGTTATCACCCCGGTATATTTTATTTGGCCGGGTGATTAACCCGGCCCCCGTGAAAGGGTTAAACAAATCAATTTTTCTCCGGGACCCGCTCGCGCAAGAATCGTTAGGTCGGCCGGGATCGGGCGCGCTACGCGCCCGTCATCCCGCTGGTTGCTGCCTCAGTCTGGCCGACCGAGCCCAAAGGGCTGATTCCTTCACGTCATTCGGGCTTATCAAGCCGGGAGAAATATACATTACAATGATTAACATTTCTAAATAATATACAATAATCTTAATGCTACACATTTATCGTGGACCATGTACGTCCGACACACTCTTCATGTATAATTTTCTTACTCCGAGGATATAAGCATGTCATGAGCGTGTCTGTGTGCCAGAAGTAAGATATTTTTTTAATGAAAATTGAATAAAAACTTTGTATAAGGCCACAGATTCTTTTTCAATATTTTATATCCGACAGATATTATTTTTTTATCACCTTTTCGCTTACACTTATATTTGACGGCCTCCATGGTCGAGTGGTAAGACGCTCAACTACGAATCCAAAGGTCGCGGGTTCAAACCCGGCGTGCGCCAAAAACTTTTATTTAATTAATATGTGTCATAACACATTTAATTCATATAAAAATAATAAATAGTATATTTGCGGCACGTTCCAGAGTGGTAGATACTCAAAGTATCGCCCTGGTGAAAGACCACCATTCAGAATCGAAACGTTGCTTGAAATGGCTTAAGCCGTGTTTGGTGACCAGATCTGAATAGCCAGGTACTTCCCAACCTTCCTCTTCCCGATCTCCTTCCCCTCCCCACTACCTTCAGCCTCACAACATACCCAATTTGGGGATGCCATAGTCTCACTGGCTCTAGACGGTTGGGAGCAGTTGAGACTCTTGTGCGGTATTCATGTAAAAAAAAAAAAATAACGTTTTGCCATTTTGTTTTTATATTTTCTGTCGCTTTGTTATAATTTAAATGCTATTATTTTGTTTTCTTACTGTTCTCTTATTTTATTTTATATTGTGTTCTCCCTCTGTATGTACGATTATAAATAACCAAACATTTTGTATATTTTGCTTAGTTTAATTTTGTACCCTGATGATGCTTAGGCTAACCAAAACCGGTCGGTCATATAAATTTAAATAAAATCTTTGGTCTTATACAAAGTAATTGTATATTTTTTTTATTAAATATGTCAAACCATAAAGTGATAGCAAAAAGAAAAAATATATACGAGGCCTGTTCAAAAGAAAAGGTGAATTTTGAACTGTGTACATTCGATTATCGATTTTTTGTTGTTGTTATGTTGGTACACATATGTTTATCATATGTTAGCATTATCAGCCATTTTGGATTAGTGGTTTGTTTTTGACAACTGGAAAGGTTAGTCACCTTTTTGTGTGTTCTTCGATTTTTTACTTTTGAAAAAAAAATGGATATTGTATATTTAAGATTGATTCCAGAGTGGTAGATATTTCAAAAATTGCCCTGGTGAAAGACTACCATTCGAAATCAAACCGTTGCTTGAAATGGATTTAGCCGTGTTTAGTGACCAAATTTGGGCAGCCAGATACTTCCTTACCTTCTCCTTTCTTTTCCCATCTCATTTCCCTTCCTCACTACCTTCAGCCTCACAACACACCCCAATTGGGGATGTCACAGTATCACTGACTCCAGACGGTTGGGAGCAGTTGGGACTCCTGTGCAATATTCACTGTAACAAATAAAAATGCAAAAAAACATTAATATCGTATTATATTAAACAGTTCACTGAACTCAAATCAAAGTATTAAACAGTTCACAGAACCTAAAAATAATTAATTGCATTGCCAATTATATAAACGCGTACTTTTTACACTGTAGCAGGTAACAACCAATTATTTTTAAAAGGTTTCATTTCCCAGCCTGCCAATTTTTTCTCCGGAATGCTTTCGTTTATCTCTGAATCGTCTCTTTAATTTTTTTCTGTAAACGAAAAGGAAAATAACTGATTCTCAGAATCGCCATTTTTTAACCAACAGAGTTTACATTTCTGGCAACTTTAGGCAGTTTGAAATTCGTTAGCTTTTCAGAGGACCGGTCAGTAGCTGAGTGGACAAACGCATCGGATTCCCACCCAAGCGTCGAAGGGTTCGATTCCTCCGCTGACTAAGTCCTCCTTCATTGCACAAGCAATATCTTTTGATTATTATGATGACAGTAGGAGTTTTTAAAATATTGTAACCCGGTTTGCGACACGTTCCAGAGTGGTAGATACTCTGAGTATCGCCCTGGTGAAATACCATCATTCGGAATTGTAACATTGCTTGAAATGGCTTTAGCCGTGTTTGGCGACCAGATCTGAATAGCCAAGTACTTTCCTCTTCCCTATCTCCTTCCCCGCCTCGATACCTTGAGCATCACAACATACCCAAAATCGTGGATGTCATGGTCTCACTGATTGAAAATTGAAACGTTACTTGAAATGTTTTAATCCGTATTTGGTGACCAGATCTCAATTTCCCTCTTCCTTATTGCATTCCCCTTCCCACTAAATCGAGCCTCACAACATACCTAAAATCGGGATACCAATATCCCACTGGTTGAAAATTGAAACCTTACTGGAAATGGCTTTAGCCGTATTTGGTGGCCGAATCTGAATAGCCAGGCACTTTGCAATCTTTCTCTTCCTTATCTCTTTCCCCTCCCCACTACCTTGAGCCTCACAACATACCCAAAGTCTGAAATGCCGTAGTCCCACTGGTTGAAAATTCAAATCTTATTATAAATGGCTTTAGCCGTGTTTGGTGACCAGATTTGAATAGGCAGGTACTTTCTAACCTTTTTATTCCCCATCTCCTTCCCCTTCTTACTACTTTCAGCCTGACAACATACCCAAAATCGGTAATACCATAATCCCACTGGTCGTTAATTGAAACATTACTTGAAATGGCTTTAGCCGTGTTTGGTGTCCAGATCTGAAAAGCCAGGTACTTTCCAACCATCCCCTTCCCATCTCCTTCCCCTCCTTACTACTTTCATCTTCACAACAACACCGTTTGTGGATGCCATTGTCTCACTGGCTCTAGACGGTTGGGAGCAGTTGGGACTCACTTTAAAAAAAGGTGACATTAAAAAATACAGAAATCTATGCACTATGTAAAATTGAAAAAGCCTTGCAATGCGGTGCAATTGCAACGCAATTTACCTTGGCCGAAGACATCACCAACATCAAACCAGAGACCTCTGAATCAATAGTCCATCTTCTCCCATCGTGGCATCTCTTCGATGGCTGGCTTTACTCCGGCAAAAGCGACCTTCCGGGGGACGTTCCAGTGTCCATTCCGGTGGCTTTGATAGGAGTGGGCATTGGGACATCTCCCGAAGCGTTGATATCTCACCAACACCTGGACAATCAAGAACCCGAGAAACCTTTTGGGTCCTCTGCTAACCTGTAACATGAATCGATTTATTTATATGCTAACGGACAATTACAAAAACAACACAACACGAAATGGAAAAAAAAATAACAACAGAGAAAGAACAGCACATATGTACATCATATTCGATTGAAACAATGACAAAAAAAGGACTAAAATATACATTTTAGAGAACATTAAAAAAAAAACCAGAACAAGGTTTTGATCGAGTCGTAAATAATGTCAAAAAATCATTTAGACTGGTACAAAAAATTTCAAGACTATTGCTTGAGTTAAAAGTTTCGGCATACTGGACAGTGGAGATTGATTCCCATAATTAGTAGAGTGATGATTGAGGAACAGCAAGCCTAATCCTTAATGTGATTGTTAACTGTTCCATCTACACAAATTTAAGAAAATCGACTAGTAGGTGTTTTGCGAATACTACTTCTTACACAGTTGTATTATTAACGAAACGGATCACAAAAACACCACACTAATTTTAATGTTCTTATTCATAAAACACCACATTTAATTTATATTTTTTGGAGATCAAACAACGAACCGACGAAATAGCGAAAACAAACGAGTAACACGTATTTTCCTCACTTGATGGAAGTGTCTAATTTTAGCTTGTGGGAAGATGACGAAATGAAAGTAAAATGGGAAACCATTCACTTACAGATGTAGTTAAAGTTCAAATGTTTGATTCTTCTTACACAGTTGTATTGTTAACGAAACGAATCACAACAAAACACCACACTTGATTTTTCATTATTTGGAAATCAAAACAGCAAACCGACTAACAAGTAAAAAACCCCGTTTTTTTCATATCTTACTCTTTTGTTTAATTGTCAATCGTTTCTAACATGGTGTTGTTTAATACGAAAATTTAATTTTTCGAAATGGTTGGATAGGTGGGGACTTAAGTGAAAAACACTAAGGTAAGAACCTGACAAATTATCACTTTGAAATTCAACATACACTAACAGTATATTTTTTGCCTTTTCAGACTGAGACTGAACGCGCAACTTCGCTTTGAGGGACATGACATCGACAACCTGCGCTACCCCGAGGGATACCAGGAGGCTCCCCTCGCCTATGATGCGGTGTGGTCGGTGGCTTTAGGTAATTACAACATTCTCATGTCGCTTCAATTCAAGAATACAAAGTATCAAAGCGAAGAAACTAGAAGCCTTTTATCTATAAATATATCGATAACTCCCTTTTTAGACCAAGAAATCAATGTAGAGGACATCGTGACAACAATTTTCAAAAACAGGGCCGTTGTCAATGTAAATAAAATGTGTCTACCAAGGTATTTTGAACATATAAGTTGTACACCTTTGCTTCCGCCGTTTTCTTCTAGATGGCTTTAGCGGTAAGTAGTGGTCGAAATAAATACACCATAGACGTCATGCAATAAACTTGGACATCTGTCAACATAACCCCATAGCAACATTAATCCATTTGTGTCTTCATCATAAAGTTATTCTTGATTGAAAATGACAGTTTACGAGCCGAATTTTCGTCATTTGCGGGAGGTGCAGCGTGACGATGCTCGACCCCATGTTGCGAAAGTGGTCAAAACATACTTTGAAACGTTGAAATGTGAATTCCCACCCCAACCAGATGTGAGAAGGTAGTGGCCAACAATGGACAGTACTTTGAATCATAAATGTAAAACCAGTTTTTTACAACAAAGCCTCTTATTTTGGAAAAAAAAACGATAAAGCAAAGTTGACCACCTAATAAAAATGGTATTACGGGAATATCGAGAAAAAATAATCTACGATGTGAGTATTTTTACACATGAAAATAATTATTTAACTAACTGAGTAGTTAAATATCACAAGGGTGGGCAGAAGGATATACTGCCACACAACTTTGTCTTGGCACATACTCCTTGATTGATATTCATACCATATCAATAAGTTTTCTTGCGGAACAATATCGTCACTGAGCGGATCCGGACGTTGGTGTGAATTGACACTGAATCTTTCATTTCTATAAAAACCCACTCAAATTAACCCTTCTATGAATATCTTTTCAGCTTTCAACAAAACGATGGAGAAACTGTCCAAGACCGGGAGAAGCCTGAAGAACTTTACATACACAGACAAGAATATAGCAGACAATATCTACTCCGCCATCAACTCGACGTCCTTTTTGGGAGTTTCGGTAAGATATAATTGATTTTTTTAGGATATTGTATTGGGAGCTGTTCTAGTACTCCTTTGGTGGTTTTTCAGTTCTCACGTTTTCTGTTTTCTGATTCCAGGGTATCGTGGCGTTTTCTTCGCAGGGAGACAGAATCGCCCTGACGCAAATCGAGCAGATGATCGGAGGCCAGTACGTGAAGTTGGGATATTACGACACGCAGGCAGACAACCTCACGTGGCTGAACAGGGAAAAATGGGCTGGTGAGCTAGCATGAATGACGTTTTACACACTGAAAGTCATAGGCATAAAATACAAGACGCGTCATATTCGTACAAATCTTACGAAAAATGTAGCACCACTGGTACTGTCTTGTTTTAAGTTTCACCCGCGTATGAAAAGGATAGCTATTCTAAGAATATGTGAGTACGGATGAGATAGCTATATGAACGTCCCACGCTACTGTTATAATCTTGAAGTAACAATATATGGAAGGAGAGCTAATTATTTTTACCCAACCTTTACAAACTTGCGAGAAATCACTCTCTCCGGGTTTTCACGTCGCACACCATGAGAGAAAAAGAGACAACAAATATAATACACCGCTTCTACGTACTGTAACGATGCTCTTGGTCTACTGGGTCACCGCGGGACTCCGCCCACATTTTTTATTATGCCACTAAACTTGACACAACTAAACGGTTTTTTAGGTAATATGCTATATTTATTAGTGATGTTTTATAATCTTCGTTTGGTCTCATATGAACATTCATATTTTATTCAAATAACCACTTTTTCACAGTATTGTTTTCAACAAAAATTTAGCATATCACCTAAAAAACCGTTTAGTTGTGTCAAGTTTAGTGGCATAGTAAAAAATGTGGGCGGAGTCCCGCGGTGACCCAGGAGCCCAAGATCATTGTGATAGTACATAGAAGTGGGGTATCATATTTATTGTCTCTTTCTTTCTCATTGTGTATGACGTAAAAACCCGTATAAAGTGATTTATCGCAAGTTTTTATAGGTTGGGTAAAAATAATTGGCTCTCTCTCCATACATTGTTACTCCAAGGTTATGACACAAATTAATTGAATAAATGTTATAAGCGCACGCTGGGTTCGAACCCGCGACCTTAGGATTCGTAGTCAAGCGTCTTACCACTCGACCATGGAGGCCGTCATACGTTATCCTGCTTGGGTAGCGGGTAAATTACGCGTCAAACCCTTCGTGACAAATGATGTGGAAAAAATCTTGGAAGCGATGGATGATGGATCCTCCAGCAGAGGATTGAGAATGGCTGATGAAAAGCAGACGAAAACGCGTGAAAAGTATTATTTCTGTGTTCAATGAGTTGATGATGAATGTAAGTAAGTCCAAAGCCATGGTGTTTGAAAGAGAGAGTACGAGAACAGGGTCCAATATAGTTGTGAATGATGAATACTTGGAGCAAGTGAATGGGTTTGTGTGTTTAGGAAGTGTGTTTTAGAGAGACGGAAAGGCTGATAAGGATATTGAAAGAAGGGTGAATGCAGGAAACTCCATTGATAGAGGACTGAACGCTGTTAGCGGAAATAAGAAATTGTACAAATAAACGAAGCTAGCGGTCCACAATGGAGTGCTTACACCAACCCTGATGTATGGCAGTGAGGCATGGAACTGGCAGAGGAAGGATGAAAGTAGACTATATGCTGTGAAAATGAGATCTTTGAGACGAATGTGCAGTAAAACCATTAATGTAAGACCGCATTAAAAATGTGAAAATCCAGAAAGAATGCAAGGCTGATGTGAGCGTAATGAATAGGATCAAGAAATGGACGCTTAGATGGTTTGGGCATGTGGAGCGAACGAACGCAGAAAGGAGTGTGAAAAGAATATACGATGCGAAAGTGAATGGAAGAAGAAGTCGAGGACGCCTAAGGAAGACAACGCGGCACGATCAAGTAAATCAAATACTTGAATCGGGTCATGTGAAGAGTCAGAATAACAGAAGAGTATGTATGAGACGATTTATGAAGTAAGGATTGTGTGCCAAGACACAGTGTGTTGTATGGTGGTCCGTCCTCTCTGCCTATCCCTGCGGGGAAATAGCATGATGGCTAGAAAGTTGGTTGGTCAGTAGTCCAATATTAGGTAAATTTCACGGAAACTCACGAAATTTCTCATTATTCTTTTATCACGTTCTCAGTTGACGTTTCGCCTTTTTCATTTCACATTATCTGTCTCTTTCTCGTTTTTCTTTGTAATAATTTAAACGTTATTCTTTTATTTTCTTACTGTTCTCTTATTTCATTTTACATTCTTTTATCGCGTTCTTAGTTGGCGTTTTGCCTTTTTCATTTCATATTACCTGTCTCATTCTCTCGATTTCTTTGTCATAGTTAAAATTTTGTTCATTTTCTCACTGTTCTCTTATTTTATTAGATATTGTGTTCTCCCTCTGTTTGTACAATAAACTGTCGGCACTTTTGCGTTGGAATTTTGTATGTATTGAAGAGAAGTTGCAGCTGTTTTAAATGATTGGTTTCATTTCAGGGGGGAAGGTGCCGCAAGATCGCACGATCGTGCGGCGAGAGCTTCGCCTGGTTTCGCTGCCGTTGTTTGCGTGCGTCACGGCCGTGGCGGCCGCGGGCACGTGCGTGGCCATCGGGCTGATCGTCTTCAATGTGTGGAACAGCCACAGGAGGTAAGCCCTGCGAGATATCGGCCTTTGATCAATCAACGTTCAATTTTTACATGGAAAATTGGAGGGTGTGGGCTTGGGCGCAAAAAAGAACTTTTTTTTTACGGTGGATACCGCACTAGAGTCCCAACTGCTCCTAATCTATCCTAACCTAACCGTCTTAAGCCAGTGGGACTATGGCACCCCCTAATCGGGGAATGTTGTGAGGCTGAAGGTAGTGGAGAGGGGGAGGAGATGAGAAAGAAGAAGGTTGGGAAGTACCTGACTATTCAGATCTGGTTACCAAACACGGCTAAAAATCTATTTCAAGGAATGTTTCGATTCTGAATGGCGATCTTCCACCAGGGCGATACTATGTGTATCTACCACTCTGGAACGTGCCGCAAATATACCTTACATTATTTTGTATGAATTAAATGTGTTATGACACATATTAATTAAATAAAAGTTATTGGTGCACGACGGGTTTGAACCCGCGACCTTTGGGTTCGTAGTCGAGCGTCTTACCACTCGACCATTGAGGCCGTAAAACGTAAATTCTCTAAGTAATTTTCTTTCTTCATTGGTTGTCTGTCTTTTTCAGAGTGATCCAGTCCTCCCACCCCGTCTGCAACACCATCATGCTGGTGGGCTGCGCCCTCTCCCTGGCCGGGCTGGTGGCGCTGGGGGCCGACGGGCGCTTCGTGTCCCCAGAGGCCTTCCCGGCGGTCTGCCAAGCGCGCGTCTGGCTGCTCAGCCTCGGCTTCACGCTGGCCTACGGGGCCATGTTTTCGAAGGTCTGGCGGGTGCACCGCTTCACCACTAAGGCTAAAGTGGACCCCAAGGTGACTGACTAGTTGAATTATATCCGTTTCACTAACTACAGGATTTATTTATTTATTTATATACTAACAGTTTTGGATTTCAAAGAGATAATTTGTTATTAGTATTAGTTCTTACCTTCGTGTTTTTTGTTCAGTTCCTACCTTATCCAGCCATTTCACTATATTCGATTTCCGTATTCGACAACACCGAGTTTGAAAACAAGTGACAATCTATATATGCGATTCTTCAATTGTACACAACTGCTGACTAACTGTTGAGTTTGGCAGCCACCTCTGGTCTAGAGCCCCTAAATACCTGAAAAAAACCCTTGACTCTGTGCACAAACGGGCGGTCCGTTTGACAGATTCTCCTATCTTAACAAACGGATGCAATCTTTGGAGCACAGACGTCAGGTGGGAATATTGTCCTTTTTCTACAGGTATTTCAATGGAAGGTGCTCCGAGGAACTTGCGTCATTGATCTGTATTGATATGTTCTATTCTTTCTATGGTGCTCTTTTTTCCATTTCGTGTTTTTATGTCTTTTTTGCAATTAGACTTCAATCCGTTAATTTATAAATAAATGCTCTCACTTAAGAGACAAAAAGCTGAAAAAAGTCCCAAATTTGTGTCGCTTGAGTCAAGCCTTCTCCCGAATGGTAAATATATTTTAGATGGCTGAAGGGCCACAAAAGTCTTCAGAATCAAACGAGAGTCACAGCTTTTGAAATAGTAAAAAGAACTGACCAAAACTGCATACTTAACTATTTATTTTTTTTACCAAAGAGTCGCTTAAGTGTTTTCAAATTTCCAGCGACTATATGACCGTTAGAATGTCATCGTCAGAGCAGATGAGATGGATTGACAAAGCTGAGAATACTGTCAGCTTCGCATGGGTGAGGGCTGTCAAGAATAGGCAAAACTGCACACGTTTCTAAGGGAGGCCTGTTCTCAAAGCTAGAGGTTTTAAGGCACGAGAAAAAAATCTACTCTTTTTTTTACTGGTGCCCTCTTATATCGGAGGTTAGTCAGCATCAGGGTTATATTCACGTAAATTTTAAGAAATATATCTATTTCCAGAAAAAGGTGGAGCCATGGAAGCTTTATACGATGGTGACTGGCCTGTTGATAGTGGACGCCATGATCTTGCTCAGCTGGCAGCTGCGTGATCCCCTGCGCAGGCGCGTGGAGCAGTTTCCCCTGGAGGACCCGCCCTCCGCGCTGGACGACAGCAAGATCAGGCCGGAGCTGGAGCATTGCGAGAGTGAACACAACACTATCTGGCTAGGTAAAGGTTTCATGCATAAACCTTCTTGAATCAATACGTCCCCTCACAATAAATGTCTCCCCCAGGCATCATTCTCACCTTGAAGTAACAATAAGGCCTGTTCAAAAGAAAAGGTGAATTTTTATTTTTCGCGGGCTGTGTACATTCGATTATTGATTTTTTTCTTGTTATGTTGGTACACATATGTTCATCATATGTTAGCATTATCAACCATTTTGGATTAGTGGTTTGTTTTTGACAACTGGAAAGGTTAGTCACGTTTTCGTGTGTTCTTCAATTTTTTACTTTTGAAAAGAATGGATCAAAGAATATGTATTAAATTTTGCGTTGAGAATGGAATAAAGTGCTCCAACGCACTTAAAATGTTGACTGTGGCATTCGGTGAGTCTACTTTGTCTCAAAAAAGTGTTTGTAAGTGGTACAAGCGCTTTACAGAAGGCCGAGAAGATGTTAATGACGATGAGCGTCCTGGAGTTGTGGAAAAACAAATCATGGATTTTATTCTTTGATCAGTTTTTTTAAAAGTAAAAAATCGAAGAACACACAAAAACGTGACTAACCTTTCCAGTTGTCAAAAACAACCCACTTATCCAAAATGGCTGATAATGCTAACATATGATAAACATATGTGTACCAACATAGCAAAAAAAATCGATAGTCGAATGTACACAGCCTGCGAAAATTCAAAATTCACCTTTTCTTTTGAACAGGCCATGTATATGGAGGGAGAGCAAATTATTTTTACCCAACCCACACAAACATGCGATAAATCACTTTCTCCGGGTTATCACGTCGTACACCATGACAGAGAAAGATACAACTAATTTCATAGACCGCTTCTATATACCGTCGCAACGATCTTAAGCTCCTGGGTCACCGCGGGACTTCGCCCACATGTTTTATTATGCCACTAAACTTGACACAACTAAACGGTTTTTTAGGTTAAATGCTATATTTTCGTTGATAAAAATACTGTGAAAAGTAGTTATACTTATATTATGTCGACGTGTGCTATGAATGGATGTATAAATACCCAAGCCTTAGTCCTAGCCACGCCCACGTCTGCCGAGTCCGGCAAAAATCATCAAAAACTGACTACACTGCCTTGGATAGGTACCACTCTATTTACTCTAAGGTCACATCACATTTAATTAATACAAAATAATATATACCATTGTTCGATCCAGAAACTGCGATTCAGCTTTGGACGGACGTGATTGAATTTGAGTGGACTGTAAAACGATTATACTTAATGAATGATTTGATTGTATTTGGGGACAGATAAGAAAGGTAAATTTATGCCAGCTTGCTCACCTGTTAGACGTCTGCGAGAGGGCACGAACTATCTGCCCGAGCGATGAAAAGTTGAGTGGGGCGAGTCCAACGTTAGCGATCCGGACGACCCGATCTTATGTTTTGTTGCCGAGTAGTGGGGGGTCATTGTTACAGGCTGTTTAACACACTTTATTCAGCCATACAAATAATGCGTGGCAACAGAACAAACTGGAAAAAGGGGAGGTAGGAACTGGACAAAAGGTATCAGGTTAGGACCTATCAAATTGTTGATTTTAGGCGCCACGTTCCAGAGTGCTAGATACTTTAAGGATCACTCTGGTGAAAGACCACCACACAGAATCGAAACGTTGCTTTAAATAGCTTTAGCCAAACCTTTGACTACATCTGAATATTTATTTATAAATTAACGGACTTAAGTCCAATTACAAAAAATACATAAATAACGAAATGGAAAAAAGCGCAACAGAGAAGGAATAGCATATATATAAAAATAAGTGAAGCGATGACAAAAATAAGGCAAAATAAACATAAGAGAGAACATTCAAGCCATGATCTAGTCAAAGTTTTGGTAGAGTCGTAAAGAATGACGAAAATGATTTAGACTGCTTCCAAAAATTTCAAGACCATGGCTTGAGTCAACAAGTCTTCTACGTTCTGGACATTGGAGAATTATACCCATAATTAATATTGTGATGATTGAGGAACAGCAATACAAATTTTTTTAAAGTAAGATAAACATTTCCGGGTTACGAATAACCTGACAATATTTTAAAAACTCCTACTGCCATCACAAAAAGCGGAAGATGTTGCTTGTGCAATGATGGAGGACTTAGCCAGCAGAGGAATTGAACGCACGACGCCCGGGTGGAGATCCGACGCGTTCTCCACTCAGCTACCGACCGGTCAAATAATATATCAAAATATCTAGGTACTTCCCAACCTTCGTCTTTCTCATCTCCTAACCATACTGTTAATTTATTTTTCCTCCCTTCTTCAACATGGACCTCTTCAAGAGCCAGATTAACCCCTTCTTTTCTCAAAAAGACCCTGCCCACTGCATCCCCAAAGAGGTTCTACAAAAGCCTCCTGCGTGGAGTTATTATAAATGAGTATGTTTCGCCTCCTCCAGGAGTGATGTACGGCTACAAGGGCCTGGTGCTGGTTTTCGGGCTGTTCCTGGCCTACGAGACGCGCTCCGTGAAGCTGCGCCAGATCAACGACAGCCGCTACGTGGGCATGTCCATCTACAACGTGGTGGTGCTCTGCCTCATCACGGCGCCCGTCTCCTTGGTGGTGGCCTCGCAGCAGGACGCCAGCTTCGCCTTCGTCTCCCTGGCGGTGGTCTTCTGCTGCTTCTTGAGCATGGCGCTCATTTTCGTTCCGAAGGTAAGACGTGGTTTTATTTCAGGAGTTGATTCAATACTCTATGCAAGAAAGAGCAACAGAGAAAAAACAGCGCATACATGATATTAAATGTAGCAATGACAAAATATACATTGGAAAGAACCTTGAAGTAACAACGTATGGAGGGAGAGCTAATTGTTTTTACCCAACCTACACAAACTTGCGATAAATCCGGGTTTTTACGTCGTAGACCATGAGAGAGAAAGAGACAACAAATATAATGCACCGCTTTGATACTGTCGAAATGATCTTAAGCTCCTGGTTCACGGCGGGACTCCGCCCACATTTTTTATTATGCCACTAAACTTGACACAACTAAACGGTTTTTTAGGTTATATGCTATATTTTTGTTGGTAAAAATACTGGGAAAAAGTTGCCATACGAATAAACAAATACATTATGTCGATATGTGATAGAATGGATGTATAAATACAGTAGCCTTAGTCTTAGCCACGCCCAGGTGCGCCGAGTAATGTTAAAATCATCAAAAACAAGTCAAAAACTGACTTCACTGCCTTCGATAGATATTACTCTACCAACTCTATGGAAATAACATTCAAATCAAATCCAAGTCGCTTGGTCGTTTGGTTTGTTGTTGTTCTTCAAGTAATATTTAATTAAGTGAGTTTGTGTTGTGTTGTTCGTTAATAATACAATGCATAAGAAAAATTAATCGGGTACCCTCTCCGGTTTTCAAAATAGATTTTTTGAATGTTCCAGTAAGTCTAACCGGCTGAAACTTCCTGACTTCTCCACAATAGTGAGAATAAACAATTGATCATAACCGTTGGATATGTGGAGGGTGGTATGCTAGCTGAAAACGAATAAGTATAATTTACAACTTCTGATGACTAAAAGAGTACCCGGGTACCCTCATAATAATAATAATAATATTTGGATGATTTTTATGGCGCCGTTTTTGTGAAAAATCACCTCAAGGGCGCTGTACAGATCTTGTTAAATTGTTATGTTTATGTAAGATGGAATGCGGCCGCCTCAGCAGATTTAGACCAACGTGGGCAAATATCATCTGGCTGTCGTAAGGGTGTCACTTGGGTGATTTATTGGATGCCTGGTTCGCTCGCGTTCGGGAACAGTCGGTCGAGATCGGCACTCCCCGCCCCCCCGTGCCGGTTCCCGGGCCGGCGGTCGAAGGGACACATCTGAACAAGGGTCAAAGCAAGTGACCATTCTGGGCTATGGCACTGCATGTAAAACACTGATATTTAAACATTAAAATATTTTCTGTATAATCGAAATTACGTCGAAACTAGTCACTTTAAAATTATTTAGAGTTTATTTACTTAACCTATACACAACAACGGTAATTTTAGTGTAATTTTAAAGAAGTAATTTGTGAAATATCCTACTTATTTGGCAAAAAATAACAAGAAAGACTAAAACACGTCAGGCAACTGTTTCATATGATTTTTTGAAGATCTTCCGTATTTATTAATCATTTGGTCTTATTTTAAATGATAAATATTATGTACTGTTGTGTTCAAAGCACATCAGCTGTATCCTTAATACTATTTTTGATTATATTTTAAATAAAAACAATTTTTTAACTTTAATCCACTTTTTTTATTTTTTGACTGGACCGGTTTCAGCCTATAACGGCCATCTTCAGACTAGTACTAGTTGTTCTTATTATATGGCTTATATACTATTTTTGGGATGTCAGGGGTAGTAAACCATGATTTTACTAGTTACAAGTTACTTTTAATTAATTTAAACTATTTTTAATTACCTACTGAATTAAAAACCCCGAGAAAAGATGGTACTGGGTGAAATTCCTATTCACTTACCCGAGTATTGAACTGACTCGAAATGTATTACGTCACAAAAGTGATCCAGCAAACTTCAGCAAATGATATACTGTAAAAGAAACCTTTGGATAAATTTTAAAAAGGTGTAATATTCGTCAGTCACATAACAGTTGACCAAATTTATTTGCGAACGCCGGGCTTAAGCCCGCGA
Organism: Drusus annulatus; assembly: GCA_022651775.1. Lineage (NCBI taxonomy): Eukaryota > Metazoa > Arthropoda > Insecta > Trichoptera > Limnephilidae > Drusus > Drusus annulatus. The sequence continues at coordinate 726,350 of JAGWCC010000367.1, read as the reverse complement.
CCTCTGGACTGGCAGTCGAGCAACGTGTGAAGCATTGACGGTCTGTACATTGTGCTTTTAGGTCATCGAGGTGATACGACACCCCAAGGACCGCGCAGAGTCCAAGTACAACCCGGACGCAGGGCAGTCTCGGGAAGACGAGGAGCGGTACCACAAGCTGCTGGCAGAGAACGACCAGCTGCAGCAGCTCATCACTTCGGTAAGGCCATATTTCCCCCACCCACACATATTTCAGCTAAAACTTCTCAAATGAAGATACTAGAGCTCTACGGGCAGCTGAAACCAATAAAATACGGAAGGTTTCCTTCCAAACCAAAATGGGGTGAAAATGACCCCCTGCGGGCGTTTGAGACTTCAAGGGGGCAGTCGAATACCCAGAGAAAATTAGGAGGCATTGGAAAAAAATTAGGGAGCGTTGGAAAAATAGCCGGTCACTGGAACGGTCAATATTCTTGGTTGGTTCGTTTTAGTGTTTTTTTGGGCGAGGAACCGGTTCCAGTTCTTTTCACTTTCAAATCTCTACCGACACGTTCCTACTTTTCTCGATTTGCTAGTACTTTTTGTAAAAACACCAGGAACCGGTTCCAAAAAGAACTGGTTAAATAACCGGTTCCTCGGTGGTCACCGGTAACTGGAACCGCGAACGCGACAAATAGTGAGTAAAAAAGGGGGTTAGAGTTCTAAAAAAAAATATTCTCAATAAAATTTGTGTTCTAAACGGACACAGGAATTGATCATATATTTATTTATTTATCTTAAGTTAGATCACATCATTGTGTGTTCTAATATAAAGATTTTATGTATATACAGACATTATTTTTTTTCAAACATATTTTTCTGATGACATTTTACAGACAAAAATTTTAAAAAATATATACCAATGGATATATCGGGTTATAACAAAATGAACATACAATATACCAACATTAATGGTTTTGGAAAACAAATTTTCTTAATTATTTTTTATATTGACGAATATTGTCTATTGTAGTGATTACTGATGGAATTTTATTACATAATTGGATGGCCCGGTACATGAGAGATTTCTGTTTGCTTGATTTTTGTCCCGATGTTTAAAACGTGTCTCCACTATGAAGGATCTCGGAATCATGTTTGGCAGTAGGCTGACATTTCATGCTCACATTGAGATGGCTCGTGGCGATTCATTGAGAATGCTGGCTTTTGTTCTATGCACTGCAAGGAAGTTCAGAGACACCCGGATTCTCGAAAATCATTGTACAAAGCGACAAAAAGCTAAAAAAAAGTCTCGAACTTGTGTCGCTTGAGTCAAGCTTTCTCCCAAATGGTAAATATACATGGCCTGTTCAAATTTGTGTGTTCTTCGATTTTTTACTTTTGAAAAAAATGGATCAAAGAATAAAATCCATGATTTGTTTTTTCACAACTCCGGGACACTCATCGTCATTAACATCTTCTCGGCCTTCTGTAAAGCGCTTGTACCACTTATAAACACTTTTTTGAGACAAAGTAGACTCGCCGAATGCCACAGTAAACATTTTAAGTGTGTTGGAGCACTTTATTTCATTTTTAACGCAAAATTTAATACATATTCTTTGATCCAGTTTTTTTCAAAGTAAAAAATCTAAGAACACACAAAAACGTGACTAACCTTTCCAGTTATCAAAAACAAACCACTAATCCAAAATGGCTGATAATGCTAACATATGATAAGCATATGTGTACCAACATAACAACAAAAAAATCGATAGTCGAATACACAGCCCGCTAAAATTCAAAAATTCACCTTTTCTTTTGAACAGGCCTCGTATATTAGATGGCTGAAGGGCCACAAAAGTCATCAGAATCAAACGAGAGTCAAAACATTCGATGTAGAAAAAAGAACTGATCAAAACTGCATATTTACTACTGCATATTTAATACTATTTTTTTACTAAAGCGTCGCTTCAGCCGTTTGCTTTTCCAACAACGATGTTTTTATCCTTGTCAGCTGATCACAATTGCAGAAGCTGAAATGGACCAAGAATCGGTATTTAATGAGAACATTAAAGAATATGCTGTTTGTTGATTTGATGTTCATCAAATGACGACGACATCGACAGGCAAAGGCGAGCACTCAGTGTGAAATCAAACATGTTCAGTAGAAGATTTCAACTCTGCAGTCCACCAGTGAAAAGGACACTCTTCCTGGCGTTCTGTACTACCCTATACACGTGCAAGCTCTGGACCAATTTTAAGAAGAGTAGCATGGAAAGGCTTCGGGTCCAGTACAACAACGCCTACCGCATGATGTTCAGTCTTCCCAGGCACTGCAGTGCTTCCGGTATGTTCACCGAGGGGCGAGTTCCAGGATTTGCAGCCTGCATGAGAACCAGGGTAGCAGGAATGCAGGAAAGGATTAACAACTCCAGAAATGACCTCATCATGGAATCCCGTCAGATCCCGAATTCAAGCATAGAAGCGCATTGGAGTAAATTATTGGCCCCACCAATCTTAACGCCGCCAGGATGGACTCTCTCTTGATGGCGTTTTGCATTGATGAGGCCTAATATCCTCCATTAATATTTTTTACTTGTATTATTTTTTTTTTTCTAATGAATTTCTGTTCTTTTTTATTTGTTAATATTATCATTACTATGTATTAAGCCTCAGCACTCAAAAATGGCACTAATCGTCACTTCGTAGCATTCTAATATGAGCAATACTACAAATGATGTATCTGTAAATTTTCTATGGGTAGTTAAGAAAATGTATAAGGTTTCATTAGAATAAAAAAATAAAGCTGTAATCTTATAAATTCTATGAAAAACTTACTAAAATGTCGGCAAAAGGTGCAGTTTGAAAACAAAGTATTTTTTATTTTAACATTTTACGTAAAATTCCAGTGTGCATTTCGTAAAGAATTTAAGAGATTAATATTAAGGAGTTGTATTCACTGGAAACATTAGACATTTTCCTAGCTACCTATGTAGAATTTATAGAAAAATCATTTGTAGTTTTGCTTGTATTAGAAAGCCAAAAAGTGTTTATATTTAGGTGCTGACCCTTAATATCAATTATGGAAGGTATTGCATTGCACTACTCCTGCATACCTTCCGGAATAAAACTTTAATATCATTAAGTGAGGCATGAGTGGTGGATCTCTCAGCAATGAGAATTATTGAAACATTGCTTAAAATGGATTTAGCCGTATTTGATGACCAGAGTTGAATAGTCAGGTATCTTTCTATTTCCTTTCCCACTCTCTTCAGCCTCACAGCATGGCCCAGTTGGCGTCGCCGCAGTGTTCCAAGAACTTTTATATCCGGCTGTAAGGGGTCTCTCCTTTAGAAACACAGTTACATCGCAAATATTATCCATCTTCGTCCCATCAATTCTCGTTGTCACGGAGAGTGGATGATTTTGCTTCCTTCCTCCTGTCTCCTTCCTCCTGCTTCCTCTCCTTATGTAACAATACTTAAAGTACGAGGATAATATCTCAGGCGTCAACCTCTGGAATAAAACTTTTATTATTATTTTGAAACGACCCGACATTTGTTTGTAATTATAAATCTTCACTTTATTCACATCTCTCCAAATTCCAGAAGGAGGAAAAGATCCGCACGCTCAAGCAGAAGATTGCCGAGAAGGAAGTGGGGAGAACCCAACCAGCCACCGCCACTGCCCTCCCCACCCAGCTGCCCATCACCCAAGGTAACGTGACCCTTAGCGTGACCATCCCAGCCGACCCGCACACCTTAACCTCGGACTACGCCACGATGACCTCTGACTACGCCACGATGACCTCCGAGTTCGCCTCGGAGCTGGATTCCACCTTCGGGGTGGCCAGGACGCGGTCCAGCCGCTGCAGCCAGTCGGACGCGGAGCTGTCCGAGAGCTATCTGTAGCGCGGGGTGAGGGGGTCCCACCCCCTCGAAGACCTGCTGGAGAGTGACTGCTAGTTGGCGTGAAGCATTGTTCGGCACAAACTGCCAAAGACTGACCCTTATGTGACTGAAAGGGTACCCGGGTACCCTTTTCGGGTTTCAGCATAGATTTTTTTAACGTTCCAGTAAGTCTAACTGGCTAAAACATCCTGACTCCTCCACAATAGTTGAAATAAACAATTAACCCTTGTGACTGAAAGGGTACCCGGGTACCCTTTTCGGTTTTCAACATAGATTTTTTTTAACGTCGTAGTAAGTCTAACCGGCTGAAACTTCCTGACTTCAAGCGAAACTAGTCGGTCATAAAAATAAAAATAAAATCTGTGGTCTTTTACAAAGTAAATTTTTCATTTTTATTCATTCTATCTAACTAATTAATTGTTTGACATTTGTCGAAAACTTTCACTGTGGTCGTATCTTTACTATAAATAATTAATTTAGAAAATCAAATGGAATTTTAAAGCTACGATCACGATCACAGTACAAGTTTTCGACAACATTAAAATTAAATATTTTTTTTATATTTGGAAAGCAGAATTGCTCTGTGTGAAAAATCACTTATTTTCTTTAATTTCTTACCCTAAACGCGATGTGTAATTTTAGGTTGGGTTTAACCATGTCGTGAGGAAAATCAATACAGCAACATTCAGTAGAACGTGCTAGAGAGACTGACATAAAACAATGTTAGATAATTATTGAACAACGCGAAAAATATTAAAGTCCCTTTGTATGGGAGGTTCTAAATTGAACGTAACCTTTAGCATATAATTTCAATAACTATTTTTAAATGCGTCAGGAAGTAATCTTGATATATCATATTACCAGGCGACCTGAAACGAAGATTTGCCACGGCCCCATTATGCAGAAATTTGGCAGTGATTAGTAGAAAACTGATAAAAAACGATTCGAAATTTATTTTAGATTTGTAATGTCACTTTCGGGATAAGAAAACAGCGAAAAACGTGTATAGGTAACTCAACCAGAGTTCAAACAAACAATACATGCTTAGAGTTGGGTGTATTGTGTATCGATATAACCTCCAGTGGCGATGTATTTACGATGCGTCATAAAGAAAGAGTCCTTTGTCTTGTTTACGCCTACTTATTGTCACTGGTGGAAAAGGGATAGCAAGTGTTTACGATGATACTTCTAGTATATTGAAAGTGCACTTACAGCGTGTCCTTTTCGTGCAGTTCGATTATTTAGTGATAAAAAAAGGTTTTTAATTAAAAAAAACTGCGACGTAAGTATTTTTACACATCAAAAAAATTATTTATCACAAGGGTGTGCAGAAGGATATACTGCAACACAACTTGGTCTTGGCACATACTCCTTGATTGATATTCATACCATATCAATAAGCTCTCATGCGGAACAGTATCGTCACTGAGCGGATCCGGACGTTGGTGTGACAAGTGTGTTTCCCTGTAGTAATATTCTTGCAAAACAAATATCACTTTTCCAAATATATCGGATATTATGATATTTATATAAATATAAATATCTTATAATATTTTCGAACCCTGGTTTAGTTACACTTTGAATTCCCGATGCATTGAATATTAATAATAATCAAATAATGTTTGTCGTAACTCCCAAGGTGCAACCTTTACCTGTTAAACGTTTATCACCGTAATATTAAATACCTGATATTGTAGGGAATAGCGTAAATTTAACTTCTTGTTAGGACATAGTAAAAAGTTTCGAAAAAATGTGACAGCTATTACGGCGTTTAAGGCCATTATCAAACTGAATATACAGCGTACTTTTGCACGCTGAAAAACATCTCACGCTGTAACTAAACGCAAAGAACGCAATCTTCCCGTAAATGGCACATTTGGTTATATCGGCCGCTAATGCCAAACCACTTGGTTTAACAAAAATATATGGGTCTAAGATATTCGTTTTGAGTTCTGATCTGATGTTAATGATTGTTGAGTAACGATAATGGAGTGTTGATACCAACCCTGATGTATGGCAGTGAGGTATAGAACTGGCAGAGGAAGGATGAAAGTAGACTGAATGCTGTAAAAATGAGATGACTACGCGGTAGGACCATGTATGACCGTGCTACAAATGTGGATATCCGGAAAGAATGCAAGGCTAATGTAAGCGTAATGAAAGAGATTAATAAAGGGACGCTTAGATTTTTTGTGCATGTAGAGCGGATCAACGGAGAGAGGAGAGGAAGACGTGGCATCGTGAAGTGAATTAAATACTTAAACCAGATCGTGCCAAGAGTCAGAATAACAGAAGAGTATCTATGAGACGATGTACGAATGTGAATGAAGCAAGGAGTGCGTGCCAAGACAGTTGTGTGGCAGTTCATCCTCTCTGCCTACCCCTGCGGGATAGTTTGTTGAATTGGAAAAAATTAACACGTTTTGAATAAAACAGTACCGTAGCTTGAAAATGACATCGAAATGTTTTTAAAAAATTACTTTCCATCTCATTGCAATGGAAAGCAAAAATACTGCAAAGTTATGCATCAACCTTTGATGATGAAATTCGCAAGGAATGATTATTTACTATCAATAATTTCATTTGTGAGTACGTACATAACGGATGTGTTCACAAAATCTTCATTTTTTTAATATTTTCAAATCGTCCAACGAAGCGAAGCTAGCAATCGACAATGGAGTGCTTATGCCAACCCTGATGTATGACAGTGAGGCATGGAACTGGCAGAGGAAGGATTAAAGTAGACTGAGCGCTGTAGAAATAAGATCCCTGAGGCTTATGTGTGGTAAAACCATGTATGACCGTGTTAAAAATGTGGATATCCCCAAAAAATGCAAAGCTGATGTAAGCGTAAGGAATAGGACCAAGAAAGGGACGATTAGATGAGTTGGGCGTGGAGAGCAAATGAACAGTGAAGTGTGAAAATGAATGGAAGAAGAAGTCGAGGACGCCCGAGCAAGACAACGCGGCCCGATCAAGTGAATCAAATACTTGAGTCGGGCCGTGCGAAGAGTCAGAATAACATAAAAGCGTGTATAAATGTGAATGAAACGAGCCCTCTCTGCCTGCTCCTGCGGAGAAACAGCGTGATGGTTAGTCAGTTTTTTTTAGTGTAGTTTTTTAAATCCCTACCAACCTAATGAAGTACCTACCCATAGTATATTTTAGCAGACATTATTATTTATCTGAAATGGGTGGATTAAAGCAACAATTTTACTACCGTTAAAAGGTTGTATGGACATATTTAAGTATAAATAATAACGAATAAGTCACGTTAGATGAATGTTATCAGCGAAAAATAATAATAAATAATCTACTCAATGTTGTTTTAGGGTATAAGGAAATATCCTTAAGTATTAAAAATGTCGTTATTAAAAATATAAATCATACTGAACGTTTTGTAAATAATGATATGAATAACAATAAAATATTTTGGTTGAGATGAATTATTGTTGAGACGAATTGAACTAGTGGTCAATGTGTAAAAATTGCATTCATTAATAAATTAAAATTCTTCAAGCAACGTATTTATTTAAAATTAACGTAAAGTAAGCATTGGTGTCATGAGTAAAATGTTTAAAATATTTTAAAACCACAGAGTGAATTGAATTGTTGTACTTCTTATAGCACAAATTTTAATAACATCTAAATATTCTTAATCGTAATATTGAAATATACGTTTTAATTTCCATAATGTTTAACTAGTTAATAATTTATACCTAGTCCAAATGAACTGAAAATCCGCTTTTCACCGTGTACATAAAGTGAGAAAGTTAACAATCTATACTATGATAATTATTCTAAGGCGTAGTTTTTCTCATCCACCAAATACTATTTTAGCTCTCAATGTCATCTCCACTCCCATCTATGACCCTTTTGAAGTTTTCATTAAACACGACAACTAGACGCGTTGATACATTAAAAAAAAATTCAAATCTACTTTTTTTTTTAAACGTTTGAAGTTTCAAATTTAAAAATCTTTGAATTTTTGAAATTTTTGAAATTTTTGAAATTTTTGAAATTTTTGAAATTTTTGAAATTTTTGAAATTTTTGAAATTTTGACATTTTAGATTATTTTGAAATTTTCGAAATTTTAAATTTTTTTTATTATTAATTTTTTAAATTTTAATTCAATTTTTTTTTTTTTTTAATTGTAGTTTATAAAAAAATAACATCTTGCAGTAATATGGCAGTATTTGCTACTCTTGGGGATTTTTTTGTTACAACGTCTCGAAAGGCGTATTCAAAACAGTTTTTGTGCCGGCAGATGAAAATAAGGCAGTAAATAATATCATCTACGGTCTAGTTTGAAAGGTGACCATATCACTGAAAAAATAATCAAAGGTAGTTGCAAAAAAATTTGGTCAGGTACCTTTGTACAAGCCGTTGTTTTAAGTTTTTTTTTCAATTCTATAGAATATATTGATCTAATTAATAGATTGATAGGTTTCTACGAATTACCAATTCCATGCAAGTTGTTGGTTCTCAGATTTAATTAGTAGCGATCTTTACACGCCCACTAACAGCGAGAATAATTTCGAAAAAATATTTTCACAAATTTCAATTTTTGCTGATTTGCAGAATTTAAAAAAATTCGCAATGGATTTTTTTTTAAACTTTTTTTCCAATGAAAACCAATCGAGGACTTTACTCGTAAATAGTTAGAATAAAGGTAAATGTGACAATCGGTGTTTTAAGTCCAATTTTATACACATTAGTCGTGCACAAAATAATCTCTAATATGCGAAGTTAGACCCTAATTTATGTTGTTATCAGATTATTATAAACTAACGTAGTATTAAAACCCATTAATAATAGTAAAACATAGATGTCTAACGCACCATAAATAATTAAATAAGCCCTTCTGACATCTTTAGATACCCATATCAAAGCAAATTTATGATAATTCGTCCAAAGACATGTCCAAAAGATGGCTATACCAAATTTTGAATTATTTTCAAAATGATGTAACCAAAGAAATCAATTGAAAAATCACCCTGGCCAAAAGATTCTACTACGGTCTGCAAAGACGTTCAACATCGAGGCTCTTTTCAAGAAGAACGTAGTCCAATATCTATAAAACACTATATGAGGGGCTTAGAAGCAAAGGCAGCAATCTCCAAAAACGGTTCTGTAGCATTGTCAACTTTTGAATGATTATTATAAAGAAATCGAGAATGATGTGTACAAAAATTTTAGTGCATATTAAACTAGGAACAATTTGAAACAATTATCTCTAAATTTATCAACATATTTTTACAAAAAAAAGTGCATTAAACGTTAAATCGACTTTCCAAGAAATAATTTAAAATGAAGGAGATTGCTGCCTTTGCTTTTAAGCCCCTCGTATCAGACAAGCACTTTGCTACGGCTCAAATTCGATGCCCAAACAATGCAAAATAAAGCCTAGTAAGTCTGGTTAGCTCTAGAAAAAAGTCTCCAAATTACGTAAAAATTCTGAAGTTCCCGTCATAAATACGTCTTGCGTCTCGCGAAATCCTTCTGCGTCTCTTTTGGTATGACGAATGATGTATCCGAAGAAAATTTTAAAAAATTCACCATTTCAAAAGAGCAGGGTGCCTTATTGGTCTGGAATTTTGTACTCCATTTCACCAAAAAGGTTTTTAAAATTTGGCGCACGAAGACGGAAAAGATCCGACAGTCAAAGTTAAAAACATAAAAACCGGTTAGTAGGGGAGTGAACAAACGCGTCAGATTCCCACCCGGGCGTCGTAGGTTCAATTCTTCCGATAGCTAAGTCCTCCATCACTGCAGAAGCAGCATCAGAAAGGAATTTTTGAATTCGAAACAACGCCAACGCCGTTATCGTTGGTAATTGTCAACTATTGAATATAACCGTTGGAAATAACGCCGACGTTGACGCGACGATATTGATCTAAATAATAATAATCCCTGTTGGGAGAGTTGGATCGTTGGTGCCGTTGGGGGTGTTATTTTATAACGCAACAGCTATTATTAATTGCCGCCCGTAGATTTGCTTGTCACTAGGAGCTACGCATCCAGACGTCCAGTAGGGAGGTATATAATCAAAAGAGCATTTCAAATTATGCATTATATCGTTCACGAAGTATACACTCTCACATTTGTTGATTATTTGGCGCTGAAGCTAAAACATTAAATAAATAATCAGTTAGTGTTGAGACTGGGTTGCGTCGAATAATATTCGCATGTACGAGTAGATATTGATATCCAACTGTTGGCGAAAATTTTCCTCAATAGCGTTGGACGTTGATGGCATCTAGGTGTCATTTACAATGGCTGGGTATATTTTGATACAGCATGCTCGACGTATTTTAGTTGGCAGTTAAAATTGGTTTAAAAAATCTTCACATTGCTTCAATGTGGAGTTCCAAATAATTTTACACAGATTGGAGTTTTTATGAGAAAAATTGATACCGTTTAACACTGTTGCTAGAACAAACGTCAGGCAGGGAATCAAGTTTTTCAATACAGACTACGATCTCTTTTTTAATATATTAGCGTTGGTTTAGCATGTGTGACATCACATTGTGATATAAAAATTGTTAAAAATCTTGAAATCTCTGTCTTTGGACGAATTTTCCGAAAATCAAAAAATTAATATTTATAAATTTTGAATGTCTAATAACTAATAACTATCCTACCTTCCTCCACTAAATACCTCGTAAACCACCATATTCTAAACGTAATGAGTAATAACTAATAGTTTACAATTCTAGAGTGATTATTATTATAAAATTGATGTTATTACACTGGTACTATGTTCAAATAAGTTGTACATTTATATTATGGGCGAAGAATCTTTGGAAAAATTTATGGAAAGTCTATAAACTGCAGATTTGGCAATTAATTATAGTGCAAACTCGATAACTGGACGCCACGAACACAATCAAAAGTAAAATTATGAAATTTTAAATATATTTTTAAATCAGATACTATGTGGTCAATAAACTGAAAATTAAAGCATAATACATGCTGTATACAAGCAATGCATCTGTGTGAGTATTGTGTCTGTGTCAACTATAGGTACTCTGTATGCCAATTTACTAAAAAAAGTTTTACAAAAGCATAATAGCAAAGCATTTCAAATCCATATTATTAAAATTTGGCTATCGAGTTTGTACTGAATTTCGAAAATAATTAAGAAAGGATTACAATGGAGAAAGTAAATTGATAAAAAAATATGACTTGATCACACGGTGTGGAAGAAAAGTGAAGAGATAGTGCAAATATAAGATGAGAGAAGACGGTAAAGGAAAGGAATATTTTTATAAACATCTGGCAAGACCAGAATTTTGAAAAATCCGAACGTATTGAACATTTTGAATTTTTAAATGAATGAATGTGGATGATGTCAGAGTCAGTTAATATGTATGGAAGATTTTTGTTTAGTGTAATATCATCCACCGCCAAAATTTCTTGCTTGTCATTTTTACTCAACTGAGCGGAAACATGGCTAGTGAAATATTGGAGACAACGGTCGTTAAATGTGGCCTAACTGAAAGTAGACCTCAAATTTAAAAAAAAAAAGTTTTTCAATTTCGTCGCCGGGAAGGCAAAAGAGCTGAAGTGCCATTTCGGGAAGTTTACACCAGAAAAAAATCATAAGAGTTTCAGTACCTAGTTGGATTTTGAAAACAAAATTTAACTCAATTCTCTCACTGAGTTACCCGAAGCGTAAAAAGTTTTAAAAAGTCTTGAACTTGTGTCCCTTGAGTTGAGCCTTCTCTTAAATGGTAAATATATTTTAGATGGCTGAAGGGCCACAAAAGTCTTCAGAATCAAACGAGAGTCAGAGCATTCGATGCAGAAAAAGAAACTGATCACAACTGCATATTCAATTCATTTTTGGCCAATGTGTCACGTAAGCCCTTTTGCCTTTCCAGCGACAATTTTTTTTCTGTACAAAACTTGCTATTATTCATTTTTGTTATTTTATAAATAGAAATATAAGAAAATTATGAATATCACCTGTTGATTTGTCAAATACTAAAATCCTAAAATTACTTCCAGGCCAGCAACATTCTAACTCCTCAGGTTTGTATTTATTTAATATTTTTATGTTTTTTTTATTCCAGTATTGTCCGAATTTCATAATAATATTGTATTTTGTTGTAAAATTGCAAACAGTGTTTAAAAGTTGTGTTGATTTTCAGACTCTTATGGAGTTTTACTAATTAGTAAGCATTGATTACAAAATGTTTTTTGGTAACCTTGTTTATGACGTGTTTACTCGTAAACAGTGTTTGTGAGTATTTATTTGTAAACAGTATTGATGAAATGTTTATTTTTAAATCTCAACAAGTGAATCTTTACTTGTAAACAGTGTATTTGGCGTGTTTACTCGTAAACAGTGTCTGTGTGTGTTTATTTTTAAACATGATTGAATTAAATGTTAAACTAAACGCAATTATGAGATGTTAATTTTGTCAACATTATAAATATACTGTTTATTCGTAAACATTGTGTTATTTATTGGTAAATATTGTTAACAAATGAATCTTTACTTGTAAACGGTATTTTTACGTATTGATTGGTAAACATTGTTTATTGCTTAACGCAGATTATGGATTTTTTTTAAATTTTATAAACATTACACATTTTCCTTCGTTTATTTGTAAACATTATTTATGCAGTGTTTGTGACATTATTAAAAGAGTTGATACATAATGGTAAGAAGCAGTTACACTGTGGCTTGTCATAATTATACTAAATGAAACTAATACTTTGTTTTAAACTTCTAAATTGATTTCTACTAATCACTGGTTTGGCAAGAAACCTTTCATCGTTAAGACGACAGAAAATAATAAATCGTCCTGGCAAAATAAGAATTCTTCCTAAACTGGTGGTAAGTCAATGGTTTAACCTTTATCTTGGCAAGGTGAAAAATACGTAAGTTAAAGATAAGATAATACTGACCCTAATTATCAGCAATTAACAGGACAATAAAGAAAAGATTTTCTAAAGTGTTGTCGTCACTAAAAATGTTAAAATTTTTGTAAAAAAAAAAAAAAAGATAGCAAATTTGGTGTAACATATATGTGACACTGCCAAGATAAAGGTTAAAACAATGCAATTGTTTCATTTGGTCTGAAAGTTTTTTTATCTTTTCACATTGTTTTTGAAGTGTTTATTTTAATGTGTGTATTGATTTGGTAAAAATGCAGTCAAATCTCGTTAAAACTTTTACCTTAGACGCTGAAATGTTCAAGAAAAAATATGCAGATTTTTTTAAGGGACCTAGAGAATAGCGCCACAAGTTCAGGAAACCAAAAGCACACTTGAGCACGGGTGCAACTGTTGCCCACTCAAGTTCACTCAACTGCGCCATATGTGCTTGACTTACACCCAAAATCCACAAAATGCAAGATCGACCAAAAATGAGTTCAAAATACGCGCAAGTGAATCGCTGTTAACATTATCGAAACGTCTACTTTTCAAAATGCGTATTTTATTAGAAACGTGCAAGTAGAATGATATGTTAGAACGGGTCGCTTTTAAATAATAATAATAATAATGATATTTGGACGATTTGTATAGCGCCGTTTTTGTGAAAAATCACCTCAAGGGCGCTGTACAGATCTTACTTTCTATCGTTACATATTAATTCCTTTTTTTTTCTTTTTCCGATTTAGGGCATGAGAGCAAAATTAAAAGAATGGACTTTCTGAATTTGTCATACAGTACAGAATTAAGTTAAAATTTGCATATCTAAAGGTGATTCGTCGAGAGACAGATTATGTTGAGATTCTTTCAATGAATTTAAGGATATGAGAGTCTGAAAAGGTAAGTTTTCAGTTTGGACCGAAATTCTGTTGGGCTCGTTATACATCTTAGTTCCGGAGGGAGTTTATTCCAAGCCTTCGGCCCCGAAACTCCTGCAGCGCGATCTCCAAACTTAGTATTTGGATTGCGTTTAGGTTCTATAAGCCTTACGACTCGTTCTTATATTTGACAGCTCGGCTGTGAAACGATTTGCCGGCCTCTGTGTTGCCTCGCTCCTTCAACATGGGTCTCTTCAAGACCCATGTACACTCCTTCATTTCCGCAATAAAAAACCCTCCACACAGCATCCCCAAATTTGTCATAGGCCATGAAGGAAATTATTTCCCTCAAGGCTTCCTGTATGGAGTTAATGTAAAAAACATCCATATATGTTTATAATATTTCAATCATTAATATAAAAATAAATAATTCTAGACTTGTAGCAAAAGTCAAAAGATCTTCCGCAAATAAAAATGGATATTCTATCAAAGACACCATCTAGGTGTACAACTGTGTTTGGATAGAGCTTTGCATACCAATACAAATGTGACTGCCTATATCGGAAAAAATTGAGAAAAAAATAACATGAGATTAGTAAAAATGACAGTTTCGAAAAAAATTTCGGTAGCCCAATTGGTAGAGACGTCACCGACCCGATTCGTTTTACTTTCAGTGTCTTCTTCCGTTTCATATGTCATTGAAAATTATTGATATTTTATTTTGATTAAGAAAACACACATGCGAATGTGAATGCAAGAACAAGTCGAGGACGCCCAAAGAAGACAACGTGGCACGATCGAGTGAATCGAATACTTGAATCAGGCCATGTCAGAATAACAGAATAGTTTGTATGAGACGATGTAAATATATATATTTTTTTTATATAATTAATACCGCACAAGAGTCCCAACTGCTCCCAACCGTCTAGAGCCAGTGATACTATGGCATCCCCAAATAGGGCATGTTGTGAGGCTAAAGGTAGTGGGGAGGGGAAGGAGATGGGAAGAGGAAGGTTGGGAAGTACCTGACTATTCAGATCTGGTCACCAAACACCACCAAAGGCATTTTTAGGCAACGTTTCGATTCTGAATGGTGGTCTTTCGCCAGGGCAATACTATGAGTATCTACCACTCTGAAACGTGCCGCAAATATATTATTTTATATGAATTAAATGTGTTATGACACATGCTAATGAAATAAAAGTTATTTGCGCACGCCGGGTTTGAACCCGCGACCTTTGGATTCGTAGTCGAGCTACCACTCGACTATGGAGCCCGTCAATTAGTTGAATTTATCGATTCTTCTTACACATTTGTGTTATTAACGAAACGAATCGCAACAAAACACCACACTTAATTTAGTATTATTATTCATAAAACACATTTATTTTATATTATTTGGAGATCAAAACAACAAACCAAAATAAGCGAGAAACCAACATACACATATTTCAGTTCGATTATTGTAAGCACGACTGTTATCAAATATTAATTAAATATATTATGACACATATTAATGAAATAAAAGTTATTTGCGCACGCCGGGTTTGAACCCGCGACCTTTTGATTCGTAGTCGAGCGTCTTACTACTCGACCGTGAATGCCGTGAAAATGCGAATGAAGCAAGGAGTGTGTGCCGAGACAGAGTTGTATGGCGGTCCGTCCTCTCTGCCTACCCCTGCGGGGAAACGGCGTGATAGTTAATGGGTTACCTTTATCGCGAATTTGTGGATTTTAGGTGCGTTCGCTCAAGTTTCAATAGTGCAAATGACACTAGTGGGGCTTGAGTGGCACTCAAGCAAACTGTCAAGTGTCAAATGTGGTCACTCAAGTGTGATTTTATGTGCCCTGGCGTCGATGCAACTGAAACTTTTATATATATATATATATTGTTAACTCCCAAATTTATTAAATATTTATTTATAGCAAACCATATTGATTATTCTGGAATGTTTGGTGTCTATGTCGTATTGCAATGTTCCCTTTGCTTTAAATACCCTTTGCCCTACAGTAGGGTGGACCTAACTCCACCCTACCCTACATTTAAGGCTTCCACCTAGGATTAAGAATATACATGGAGAGGTACCTTTGCGTCGGGACGGTTGACTTAATACTGACTCGATAGAAAGAGACAAAGATATATTAAAGGATTTTGGAGAGCCTATTAGTTACCCCCCACATGGAATTCGGTAATTTTTTTAATAAACATATTTGAACACGTCAAACAAAACAATATCAATACACCCTTAAAACGATTTATAAAATCAAAATATCACACAAACACTAATAACAGAAGGTTTTCCTAAATAACGATGGAAGCTTTTTGTTGATTTTATGTCTTTATATAATTAAAAATGTAAAAATTCTAAAGTTTGGTCAAAAATATTTAAAACTGTTGAAATACCTCTGAAAAGTGATGTTTTACAATATGTTTTGTTCTTATTTGAACATTCACGCATAGCACATATCACCATCATGTTCGATTTATTTGTATAACCACTGCAAGTTTTATAAATACAGGAAATAACCTCACAATTCGTTGACGTAAGTAATACGACTCGATGATGTGAAGTTAGCGCGGACAGAGAACATGTTTACATACTTAAAAGTTCTGCAATATTATGTGAAGATTTTTTTGTCTCTTTCTCTCTCATGGTATGCGACTTGAAAATGCGGAGAAAGTGATTTATCGCAAATATGTATAGGTTGAGTAAAAATATTTAACTCTCTCTCCATATATATTCTAACTCCAAGGCTTCCACTGTCCTCAAATTTATTTATTCAAATAATAATCAAATTACAGTTCTTTTGCATAATTCAAAGTTACATCATATAAATTTAACCCTTTGAAAGCAATCGACTCATAAATGAGTTAAGTTCGTCACTTACAGTGACAAAAAGAATGTCACAAATACTATTGAAAAAATGCGATAAAGTAAAAACAAACGATGCTCAAAATTAAAAGTTTTAGAGAAAAGAAAAAAAAACTTTGTATAAGACCATGGATATTACTTTACTTTTTATGACCGACCGGTTTCGCTTAGCCTAAGCATCATAAGGGTACAAAATTAAAGTAAACAAAACATACAAAGTGTGCGGTTATATATACATACAGAGGGAGATCAAAATATAAAATAAAATAACAGAGCAATGAGAAAATAATACAATAACATTTAAATCATAACAAATGAACAGAGAGAAAGATATTATTCATATTATCTGTATCTTTCTCTGCGTTTCTTTTGTTCTCCCTCTGTATGTATATATATAACCGCACACTTTGTATTTTTTTTTGTAGTTTGTTATAATACCCTGGATCACCAGCATCAGCTTAGGCTAAGCGAAACCGGTCGGTCATAAAAATTAAAATCATATCCGTGGTCTTATACAAAGTTATTTTTGTCATTTCTTTAAATATGTCAAACCACAAAGTGATTCTTTCCACGAAAATATTAAAAGTTTTGTTACAATATTTTTTATAAAGAGTCTGGTTCTTGTAATTTTCGGGTTCGATTCCTGTTGGCGAATAAATCATTGCTGATTATTTAAATAATTAAGCTAGATGAATTTTTTTTTGAGAACGTGACTAAAATAATCATTAATAACAATTGTAATTAATTGAAATATAAATAAATACATTATTTGTCAGCACTTCCCTTGCATGAACGCTTTTGTGTCATTACTGTGATCATTTTGGTTCAAATCAATTATTTATATGTGGGATCATTCATTTTCTGTCGTATCTCGTGGACAAACCTTCATTCACTGCTAGGTTCTTACATTTCTGCTCTAATTTCAACGCCATCTATGTTATTTTTCTCGAAGGAAACCCAAAAAAATGGCGGCCTCACCTCGTCTTCCGAATTTGACACTTTTAAAGTTTAGCTGCGCAGAAGTTCCTGTGGACTTGACGGAATATTCCTACACTAAGTCAAACAAACAGCACATCCGTTAAACTATAATAAAAATAGCGTACCATTAGATAAAAGCAAAATCTAAAAATAATATTTCCGATTTGTATTATCATATGAAAATAAAAGTTTTTTTTTAAATTATAATTGTGCAAAAATAAATTAATGGACTCTCCCAAATTTTTCAACGTAAATGTAAAGTATTAGTTTTGAACAAAGGACCATATTTAAGTTTAAATAGTAAGCAACCGGGCATTTTTATAGGAATATTGGACAATACACCTTGCAAAGACCGACAGATTTATAATTTTTAAATTTCAACCATTTTTTTGTTACTTTCCATTTACAATTACCAATAAAAATTGTTTTTTTTTTTTTTAAACGTTCGGAGTTTTTTTTTTGCCTAAATTATTTGGTCTCCAAACAACGACATTGTCTATCTCTAATCTATTACTTTTTTTCTTTTTAAATTCCCAATTTAATTTAAATAAATAAAAAAATTATACATATCCTGTTAATTTGGTATGGCTTACGAAAGCCAAAAGGTTAAATAATTCATTGTTGCAGTGTTGTCCAAACCAGAACTACGTTAAAGCTTAAATAATCATTGCCGCTTTCACCAATAAAACTAAGTTAAAATGTGTGCTAATTTCGGCAACACCACCAACACGTTCATTGCTAACTGAAATTCGTGCATATCAATGCCATACGAATGAACGACTCAAAACCACGTGGCTGCGTCTGTTTTAGATCGGTTCAAAGCGAAGAGGCGGCACATTGTGCGTGGCGCGTTGTGCGCGTACCGGTCACATGTCTGTCGACGCGCGGTGTCAGCAATGAACGTGTTAATTTCAAACAGAAACATTGTAGTCAGGGTAATTAGTTCTAACGAGATTTGGGTGCATGTTATATCCTTCCAAACAACTTTATGAATGCATTTAATTTTATTATTATTGATGTGAATACCTCTTTGAAATATTTATTTTTGATACCAACAGTTGATTTATTTCCTGGTTAGCTCTCTGTTTTTATTTTTCGCTTATTTTTGTTAGCTGTATGCCTTTATTTAATTGATCTTACATGTATTGTTATCACACTTTTTACATTATTTATTAAATATTATCAATAAATTTGGGAGTATCGATTGCTTGTCCAAGCCAAACATTGCTTATATATACAATACAAATAACGGTGGTCCTTGGCTACTGCCTTGTGGTAACCTTTCTTTCGAAAATACGTGATTTTATGCCAATTGTTAAGCCAAAGATACTTTAAGGAGATGGTATAGAATGTATGGAAGACTCTAATTATTCACGTATGGTGATAATAGCAGTTGACAGCTCAAAAATCAACAAACTATTGCCCATGTGATTCTTAAATCAAATCCCAGCAAATATCCATCGTGAGTGGTCAACATAGGATGTTTATCATGCTAAACTCTTCTACGATTATCTTCCTTCTCACGCGTCTTGCACAAAAACAAAAGAGACAGAAAATACCAGAATTTCGAATGTTTCCAACCAAACATGTTAGTGGCCGAGTGTGCAAGCGCGTCGGATTCCCACCCGGGCGTCGTGGGTTCGATTCCTCTGCTGGTTAAGTCCTCCATCGTTGCACAAGCAACATCTTCCGCTTATTATGACGACAGTAGAAGTTTTTCAAATACTGTCAGGTTATTTGTAACCCGGGAATGTTTGTCTTTCTTTAAAAATAAAAAATTAATACAAGTAGATATTGGAAAAAGGTGCGTTCATTCTGAATCACACTATTTTTTTCCTTTTTATGTAAATACCGCACAAGAGTCCCAACTGTCCGGAGCCAGTGAGATTATGGCATCCCCGATTCGGGTATGTTGTGAGGCTGAGGCTGAGGAAAGGTCCCGAAGTACCCGGCTATTCAGATCTGATCGTGACTACGAAACACGGCTAAAGCCATTCCAAGCAATGTTTCGATTTTTAACGGTGGTCTTTCGCCAGGGTGATAGTGAGAGAATGACGGCCTCCATGGTCGAGTGGTAAGACGCTCGGCTACGAATCCAAAGGTCGCGGGTTCGAACCCGGCGGGCGCAAATAAATTTTGTTTGATTAATATGTGTCGTAACACATTTCATTCATTTAAAAATAATATAAAGTGTATTTGCGGCACGTTCCAGAGTCGTAGATACTCTAAGTATCGCCCTGGTGAAAAACCACCATTCAGAATCGAAACGTTGCTTGATTGCAATGGCTTTAGCCGTTTGTGACCAGATCTGAATGGCCAGGTACTTCCCGACCTTCCTCTTTCCCTTATTCTTCCTCTCACCACTACCTCCAGCCTCACAACATAACCTAATCGGGTAAAAGTATCTACCACTCTGGAACGTGCCGCAAATATATAGTCTGTATGAATTGAATGACAAATTTTGATTTAGTCAAATGTATTTGCACACGCCGGGTTCGAAACCGTGACCTTTGGACTCGCAGTCGAGCGTGGAGGCCGTCGTTTACAACGTCAAAAACAATTGGCATAGATTACCCAACTAAACGTATTATATAAGTGGCGATGTTTGGACCTTTTTGGAAGTAGTCATAGCAATGCGAAAGGTTGTCTCTCTGTCAGCATCTCTTGGTCTTTTATAATAATCTGTGTATTTTTTCTCCGCCAGACATCCACGACGAGGTCATCTGAGACATAAGGAACCACGACGCACTGCAAAAATTGCAAATAACGCCGTTGTGCCGTGAACAAAACGAAAACTCGACAGTCAATAGGAACCGCCTCCTCTGAACTCTGACTAAACCCATAACTATCGACATTCGATCAAAGACTTGTATTAAAAATACTAAATCGTAAAATCAATGTGTTCGTAGTAGCGTAAAAAAATTACTAAGTGGTTAAATAATAAAATATCTAATTACCTTAATCATTAAGTGGACTGTTAAGTGAATTTTAAAACAATTTGAGTGTATTAATAAAATGGTCTACGTACTTTGTTCGTCGGTTTTTTAATAGTATTTGAGGTTTTAACAAAACCAGATTTTTAACTTTATTCCACTATTTTTTGTATTTAAGACCTGACCGATTTCACTTTATGACGGGCATCTTCAGACTGGTACAGTTTCGAGTCTTAGATATGCCCATTATCACCACAGGGAAAATTATCAAAACATTGCTTAAATGGCTTTAGCCGTTCGATATGAACATCCAGGTACTTTTCAACCTTTTTCTTACCCATCTCCTTCCCCTCCCCACAGCATACCTCGAGTAAGGATGCCATACTTCTTTTTTTTTAAGTGAATACCGCACAAGAGTATCAACTGCTTCCAACCGTTTAGAGCCAGTGAGACTATGGCATCCCAAATAGGGGTATGTTGTGAGGCTGAAGGGAGTGGGGAGGGTAAGGAGATGAGGAAAAGGAAGATTGGGAAGTACCTGGCTATCCAGATCTAGTCACCAAACACGGCTAAAGCCATTTCAAGTGACCTTTCGATTCTGAATGGTGGTCTTTCACCACGGCGATACTTAGAGTATCTACCACTCTGGAGCGATCCAATCTATGGCGTGTATACTGTTAGTATCCGGAATGGACGCTTATTGAGTTTCATAGTGAACATCTGTGACTTTAGGCTTTATTTTATTGCTCACAGAGGCGGCTTTACAACGGCATTCAAAAATACATTCGAGTAGCTTTATCACCTTCTGAGAGACGGGTTACATGGGATGCGTTGGATGCATGGGATGCTTTAGACGGACATCTTCAGACTGGTACAATTTTAAGTAAATCTATGGCATTTACTCGTATACCATTAGTGTCGCAGACATCTATGGGGAAATCTACAAAAGATAATACCACAATGTCCACCTATTATTACTATTTTAAGATATTTTACCAAACCACCAATGTAAATATACCTTCTATAAAATACATTAATCAAACAGAAACGGGAAAATCAAAGAGAAAATTCAAAAATAGCCAACTGTTAAAAATAAAGCTGACAACTATACATATTTTACATACATGACCTGTTCAAAATAAAAGGTGAATTTTGAATTTTCGCGGGCTGTGTACATTTGATTATCGATTTTTTTAGTGTTGTTGTGTTGGTACATATATGTTTATCATATGTTAGCATTATCAGTCATTTTGGATTATTGGTTTGTTTTTGACAACTGGAAAGGTTAGTCACGTTTTTGTGTGTTCTTCGATTTTTTACTTTTGAAAAAAAAGGATCAAAGAATAAAATCCATGATTTGTTTTTCCACAACTCCAGGACGCTCATCGTCATTAACATCTTCTCGGCCTTCTGTAAAGCGCTTGTGCCACTTATAAACACTTTTTTGAGACAAAGTAGACTCGCCACAGTCAACATTTTAAGTGCGTTGGAGCACTTTATTCCATTTTTAACGCAAAATTTAATACATATTCTTTGATCCATTTTTTTCAAAAGTAAAAAATTGAAGAACACACAAAAACGTGACTGACCTTTCCAGTTGTCAAAAAACAAACACTAATCCAAAATGGCTGATAATGCTAACATATGATGAACATATGTGTACCAACATAACAACAACAAAAATTCGATAATCGAAAGTACACAGCCCGCGAAAATTCAACTTTTCTTTTGAACAGGCCTCATATATATATTTTTTTAAACCCACAAACGCATCTAACGCACCCCGTGTAACCCATCTCCCAGAAGGTAATAAAACTACCCGAATGTATTTTTTAATGTTATTGTAAAGCCGCCTCTGTCACCAATAAAACAAAAACTCAAATTCACAGATGTTCACTACGAGACTCAACAAGCGTCCATTCCGGACACCAATAGTATACATGCCATAGATTTACTTAAAATTGTACCAGTCTGAAGATACCTGTCATAAGGTGAAACCGGTCAGGTCTTTAATAAAAAATAGTGGAAGTTTTAAAAAATGGTATTATTAAAATCGTTAAAATGGAGTTCCACCACGAATTAACAGTTTCAAAATTAGAAGGTATTTGAGGTGTTGTTGAATTTGCGACCGACGCAAAACTTAACTGAGGAAATTTGTTGTTTTTTTTTAAATATTCTACGATGTTTCTACACTGGCGATTTTTGCCACACCTGGCAAAATGGCTGTGGAAGATGAATGCTCGGAGCAAGTGGATGAGTTTGTGTATTTGAGAAGTGTGTTCTAGAGAGACGGAAAGGTTGATAAAGGCGTTGGGAGATTGTATGCAAAAACTGAAAACTGTAGGTCAAGGGCAGAAAAGAATCATTCGAAACCAATTTCTTGCCTGTTGTATGCTGATGAAGTGAAGCTTATTTCCAACAGTATGGAAGTTCTAGTCTCTCGTGTCTAAGATGAACCAAGTATGTAAGCAGAATGAGTTGATGATGAATGTAAGTAAGTCCAAACGCATGGTGTTTGAAAGAGAGAGTACGAGAACAGCGTGCGATATAGTTGTGAATGATGAATACTCGGAGCAAGTGGATGAGTTTGTGTATTTGGGAAGTGTGTTCTAGAGAGATGGAAAGGCTGATAAGGATATTGTAAGAAGGAGGAACGCAGGGAATTCTGTTAACTGAGGACTGAACACTAGCGTTGTGACCGCTTTGAAAGAACTGCTTCAAAGAACTACTTCTTTTGGCAACAGTTCGTACTTCATTCATTGTTCATTGAACAAATACTTCAATTGAAGTCGGTAGTTCATTATAGCGTTCATTCATTTTAATAACTTCATTTCATTGAACAAATATTTCAATTGAAGGTGGCAGTTCATTTTAGCCTTCATTCATTTCATTAACTTCATTCCAATGAAAGAAGTACTTTAATTTGAAGCAGTATCGTTGTGAAGGCATTGACATTTCAAAATGAAGGAACCAGTTCCTTTTGTGGCGAGGAACCGGTTCCAGTTCTTTTTACTTTCTAAACTCTACCGACTAGTACGTGCTTTTTCGGCGAGGAACCGGTTCTAAAAAGAACTGAACAAACAAGCGGATAAATCCAAATCTCTTTTTTCGAGAGTTCGACTTCAATTGAAGGGTTCACTTCGAAGGGTTCATTTGAAAGAACTAACAATTCGTGAAGCATTCACAATACATTGAAGTTTTTCCCAAAGCTACTGAACACTGTAAAAGCTAATAAAAAAATGTTGTCAAAAGAAGCGAGGCTAGCAGTCCACGATGGTGTACTGACACCAACCTTGATTTATGGTAGTAGAGCATGGAACTGGCAGAGGAAGGATGAATGTAGACTAAATGTCGTAGAAATGGGAGTGGTAAAACCACGTATGACCTTGTTGAAAATGTGGATGTCTGGAAAGAATGCAAAGCTGATGTAAGCGCAATGAATGATATTAAGAAAGCGACGCTTAGAGCATCGATGGTTCGGACATGTGGAGCGGATGTACGAAGGAAAAGAGTACAAGGAGAATAAACGAAGCGAATGGTAGAAGAAATCGAGGACGTTCGAGCAATACATGACACGGTCAAGTGAATCAAATACTTGAGTCAGACCATGTCAAGAGTTAAAAAAAAATGAGTAGGTATGAGACGATGTATGAATGTGAATGAAGCAAGAGGTGTATGTCTAGATAGAGTTGGGTGGCAATCAATTGGTGAAATCGCATCATGGATAATTTGTTTGTTTCCTTATTTAAAAGTTGCTCAAACATTTTCAAATATCTAATTTTTTTCTTGAACGGAAAATCAAGTTCGTTGACCTGCCCAAGGTCAATGACTCGGAGTTTATTTTGTGAATTGGCGACAACCGTCATAGTTCAAACTTCTAGGGTTTTTCTGTTCAGCGCTTGGTTTCAATTCCTCGGGCAGTCTTTGCGTGCGGGTCACTTAGCTTATTGTGAATCAAAAATTGGTTTGTTATATTATATTATAAATAATTGTAATGAAAAACTTTTATATCGTATCTCTCACGTCATGTTGTTTTCTTTGAATCAATGTATGGTCTTCGAAATTCATTCAATTAAAAATGCAGCTAGAGTAACTGGTATTTTGGTGTTTTCAACACATATATTTTCAATTTTAACCCGTTGTTTTAAAAATGGTGACGTTTTGCTAACTAACTATATACATATTTTTTTATAGTGAATACCGCACAAGAGTCCCAACTGTTCCCAACCGTCTAGAGCCAGTGAGACTATGGCATCCCAATAGGGGTATGTTGTGAGGCTGAAGTTAGTGGGGAGGGGAAGGAGATGGACAAGAGAAAGGTTGGGAAGGTTGAGGAAAGTTGCTGTTCACGCAGTAATTTACGCACTTAGCTTTTAGCTGGAATGTTTTGAGTTCGTTTCCCATGTTAACCTAATATTTTTCAGTGTGATATTTATATTTTTTAAATTCAAACTGCCCATTGGTGTGTTTTATGAGGCTGGAAGGAAGTTGAAGGGGAATCAGATGGGGAAGAGAACGGTTGGGAAGTGCCTGGCTGTTCAGATTTAGTCACTAAACACGGCTAAAGCTATTTCAAGCAACGTTTCGATCCTTAGTGGTCGTATTTCAACAGGGCGATTCATAGAGTATCTACAGCTTTATTTGGAAAGAGGAAGGTTGAAAAGAACCTGGATATTCAGATTTAGTCACTGAACACGGCTAAAGCCATTTCAAGCACCGTTTCGATCCTGAGCGGTCGTCTTTCACCAGGGCGATACTCAGAGTTTCTACCACTCTACGGCTTTGAACGGGCACTAAAGTTGATGTTTTCAAAATACGGCGCCTCAGTAAAGCGCCGTCCGGAACAGCTTGCTCTAATCGCATCTATCTAAAAACAGACCTTCAACAATAATTCACTTTTAAGTAAATTTGTAGAAAAGTGTCAGTTTTTTTTTTCATATGAATGATTTGGAGACCAAATACTTGAAGTATATTAATCTCATACTGTCATTTAGAATTATTTTTTTAATGTTGCAAAATTTAGGATGTTTGAAATGTGTTGATAATTTTGAATGTACTATGTATTGAGGAACTAGAAAAATATAAAATTTGTTTATTTAAAGAAGTCGATATGGCATAAGTATATCTAGAATTGTAATAGAATGGCCAAACTCGCTAGAATGTGTATAGGAAATCGGGTACATTAAAAAAAATGTATTTTATTTTCAATATGTGAAGATTTTGAGATAATTCAACAGTGAGAAATGTTATTTTAACACAGCGCTACAATTATTGTCATTTTCAAGTAAATGAAAAAACTGCCTCAGCACTCAAAATTGGCCCTAAACGTTATTTGCAGCTTTCTAATACAAGCAATACTACAAATTATTCATTTTTAAATTCTACACGAATAGTTAGGAAAGTATCTAAGGTTTCCAGTGAATGAAAATTTTCAACTGAAATATTTTTAATTCTATGAAAAACGTACCAAAATATCAGTAAAATGTGCAGTTTGATAACCAGGAAGGCATTTTTTTACGTTTTACCCAAAATTCTAGTATGCATTTCAAATAGAATTTAAAGGATTACTGTTTAAGAATAGTATTCACTGGAAACCTTAGATATTTATCTTACTACCTGTATATAATTAACAGTTAAATTATTTGTAGATTGCTTGTATTAGAAAGCCAAAAAGTGTTTATTTTTGGGTGCTGACCCTTAAAAATAAGATCAAAAAAAATATCTACGATATTTAGGCAAAGTTCAGATGTGCGTTTTTACAGCATGCTGAGAAAATAATTTTAAGACCGGCGTGTTTAGTTTTTTACTCAGCTCTTTCATAACGTGTGTCGTGCTTTAATGCGATTATTTTTTTCTGCAACATTTCTTAAATGATTGCGTTTTAAACGTTCATAAATTAGCGCCATTTTGTTCATTTTTTGGCATTTTAATGATCCTCGTTAAACGACGATTCTGTGTCCGTTTGAGCATATTGTCGCCGGAAAGGCAAAAGGGCTGAAGCGCCATTTTGGGAAGTTTACACCAAAGCACATTTAAGTTTTTCTTTTTTACAAAAAAATTGTAAATCTTCAGTACCTGGTTAGAATTTGAAAAAAAAAATACTCTGGTAACTCAATGCCCTCACTGAGTTACCTGAAGCGACAAAAGTTTCAAAAAGTCCCAAGCTTGTATCGCTTGAGTTAAGCCTTCTCCCAAATGGCAAATTTATTTTAGATGGCTGAAGGGCCACAAAGCTCTTTAGAATCAAACGAGAGTTTGATATGAGAATTTAACGCAGAAAAAAGAACTGATCAAAACTGCATATTTAACTCATTTTTGACCAAAGTGTCGCTTAAATCCTTTTGCCTTTCCAGCGACGATATTTTGATCAGCTGACAAGCTTAACAGCACGACCGTTGTGTGTTTTCAGCTGTTCACGATTTGTTCAAAATCGGAAACGGACCGACGATCGGCGTTTAACAAGGACCTGTCAAAAATACAAATGGCGCTAATCGTTGACCAACCACCAACCATTTATAAATCGTTTCATAAATTTTGTAAAATATTATATATCAGGCCAGTAAAAACACTTCAAACAGTTTTTTTGTTCTATTACATTATATTGAATAAAGTGTTAAAATTATTTTTTCATTTCTTGATTGGAAAACTTTTAAGAATATTAACCTGAGTTTAGAAATTAAATTACATTTGGTTTTTTCACAATTTGAGACGGCCGGTCGAAGCAATTTCAACATCATCCCGACCAGCTAAACGAGTACACGTCCACTGCCTAGTTTCAAAGTCGTTGTGAGAACATGCATCGCCTTGATTAACACGCTGAATTCAATCACGAGCTAGTGAACAGAGCAAGAAAAATCTAAGCATGAACATTTGAACACTTGTGAATTGATAGTTTTACATTCAAAGTTATTTTTTTTAAATCAACATTTGTTGAAAGGTGACACATCTACAGCATGCTTTTAAAACGCACGTCGGAACACTGCCTAAATGAGTCTCGATTAATATTTTTAATTTTATTTAACGCAAGATATTTTTTTATCAGAACCCTGTGCCAATATACACCGATAGTTTTGAAACGTGTAAGAAATAGATTTTAGAAGAAACGCATTGCTCTATGTAAAGTTTTTGTGAACGAGATTTGACTGCATATTATGCTCTATTATTCTTATAAATTTAAAATATATATTTAACTATCTTTAAAACCAATTTGTATTGTCGTGTATTTATTACTTTGTGTTCAAACGCATCATTTCAATGAATATGTTTTTAATTCGCACCACAAATGCATCATTTCATTTAATATGTTCAAAACTCATACCTCAACTGCATACTTTCAATGAATATGTTTATAATTCGTACCACAAACGCATCATTTCAATGAATATGTTTATAATTCGTACCACAAATGCATCATTTTAATTGATATGTTTATAACTCATACCTCAACTGCATACTTTCAATGAATATGTTTATAATTTGTACCACAAATGCATCATTTCAATGAATATGTTTATAATTCGTACCACAAATGCATCATTTTAATTGATATGTTTATAATTTGTACCTCAAACTGCATACTTTCAATGAATATGTTTTTAATTTACCACAAACACCACAAATGTTTATAATTCAATTTCAATGAATATGTTTTTAATTCGTACCACAAATGCATAATTTCAATGAATATGTTTATAATTTGTACCACAAACGCATCATTTCAATGAATATGTTTATAATTCGTACCACAAATGCATAATTTCAATGAATATGTTTATAATTTGTACCACAAATGCATCATTTCAATGAATATGTTTATAATTCGTACCACAAACGCATAATTTCAATGAATATGTTTATAATTCGTACCACAAACGCATAATTTCAATGAATATGTTTTTATAATTCGTACCACAAACGCATCATATCAATGAATATGTTTATAATTTGTACCACAAACGCATCATTTCAATGAATATGTTTATAATTCGTACCACAAACGCATAATTTCAATGAACTTGTATAATTTGTACCGAAATGCAAAATGATCCTTCAGTATATCCGAATTTGGCGGTGTAAAGTTACAAATGCAATTTCGGTCGTTTTTTTTAAGAAAAGGCATCGAATATAATGTTACAGGATAAAAGGCTTTTTCTTTTGTTGAAAAAACAATGGTGTCATTCATTTATTACAAAAACGGGTTTCCAATTTTTTAAAAATCTTTCAATCATATTGTAATTATCGGTAACCGATTAGTAAATCAAAAATTCATCAATGATCTGTATGTGTAAATTTTTTAAGGGATAACAAATAAACAAATTAATATTCAAGATTTAGATTTCCCAATAATAACAGGCTACTAATTAACTTACATTTATCTATTTTCAAAAATATGCCGCTATTAATAATACATCAACACATTGCTGGCAAGCGAAAGCTTATTTGTGGAAGCATTCATAAACAAGTTTCCGGAAATTGGTTTTTGGAAACCCGTTGGATGACAGCACTGGTGAAATTTAAGGTGCACACAATGTTTCACAGTCTATTGACAAATCCTTTTTCTAATAATCACTTATTTTCTCATCATAAAATCAGGACGATAGAGGAATGAATTTGAACAAGATAGATTTTGTGACCGTTGCTCGGTGTTGCCATGAGTGGAATATTGCTAGCATTAAAAATGATTAAATCAAATTTTGTCGACTTTCTCCCCATCATAATTATTATTACCGTATTTTATCCATTTGTTTAACGACTGTGATCTATTATAAAACGACCTATGAAAGTTGATTGATGCAAATAGCATTGAGAATACTTTGAAGTACGATGAATTTCAATAATTTTGTACTAAAACAAAAACTTTATCATATGATGTATTGATCACAATATGTTTTAAAGGGCAATATCTTTTTCTGGTGTACTAAAATGTTGTTTCACTTATCTAGTTGTATCTATTCTCGGTTCTTCTGAGTTGAGTGAATAAACAGAGAACTGATGTATTGATGGTACAAAGCATAAAGCTTGTGTGATGTTTGAATGAAGTTGAGTGAAGTTTATGTTAAGGTTGAGTGGAGTTTGAGAGCGTTAAGTGTTGTTTAATTTAAGTTTGTGAGGTTGGGTGAAGTTAAAGTTAGGTTGAGTGAGAATTTAACACAGTTTGAATAAAGATTGGTGCAATTTCAGCTTAGAATGAGTGTGAATTGAGTGAAAGTCGCATAGTTAAAGGTTGAGTGATGTTTGAATCGTTGAATATTTGCCTGAAAGATAAGCGGAAGTTAAGGGAAGGAGCAATTAAGGTTGAGTCAAGGTTAAGTAATGGTTGATTGAAGGCTCAGTGCTCACTCAAGGTGCGCACAGCCACAAGGTAGGAATAGATACACAAAAATTACTAATCCCTAAATACCTAGCTCATTTAGAAACTAAGAAAATAATCATTATTGATAAGCATAGCTCAATTATTAAAGGTGTAAGAAATTAAAATGTTTTTCAAATTCTCTGGAATAAAAAACCAATTTGATACCAAAAAAAAATGTTAGCACGCAGTTTTAAAAATTGTGAAAAAAATGTGAAAAATAATGAAATATTTAAAAAATACGTTACAAAATGTTTTTATTTAAATTATTTATGAAAATACTTTTTAAAAAAATGCAACCAAAATCCATTGATTGTAAATACACTAGAGAGGTTACACTGATTATATTCAATCGACTTACTAAGGTTGTTGTGTCAAACATTTCTCAACACAATTCAACGATTAGCGCCATTGTAATGGTCCCCGTAACACGTCGATTATAGGCCCTCTTCAGCTTTTGAACAAATTGTGAATATTTGACAAGAGTAAAAACACAAACGTTATGCTTTTCAACTGAACGTAAAACTGACCTAGTGTGTTTACGATTGGATGAAAACACGAAATGTATTGAAAGGATGTTATAAACAATAGAAATGCTTGTCCCACTGAAAGATAAACTTCTAGAAGTGTGTTGCAAGCGTGCCCTAATGCCAAAAGTAAGCATCACTTGACTCTGTACAGCAACGGACAGTCCGTTTGATAGATTCTCCATCTTAACAAACAGATTGCAGTATTTGTAGCACAGACGTCAGGTGAGAATGCTGTCGCTGTTCTACAGGTATTTCAATGGAAGGTGCTCCGAAGCACCTGCCGCATTGATCCCTTCGGCACCGGTGTACAGCCGGGAAACACGTGCCCAACATTTGTACACAGTTAGCATTCGCCTTTGATTGTTTTTGTGTTCAACAGCTCGGCTGTGGAATAATTTGTTAGCCTCTGTGTTTCCTCCCTCCTACAACATGAGACTCTTCAAGACCCAGGTTCACTTCTTCCTCTCGTCAAAAAGACCCTCCACACAGCATCCCCAAAGGTGACAAAGGTCCTGAGGGAAATTATTTCTCTCGAGGCCTTCTGTGCGGTGATAACATTTTCAAAAAACAATATTCTTTCTTGAGCAGATAAACAGTAATTTCACAGGCCTGCCTGGGACCTAGGAGTCTAAAAGTCTTATGTAAGCTGGCGACAACAGTTTCCTTTCATATCACACTTCTAGAGATTATCTATTCAGTGATTTGTCCCAACACACTATAGGTATAAAATGTCACAGAAATGCCCTAAACATCAAGCAGCCACAATGAAGCAAAAACTACACCCATACAACTCAATCACCGGTAAATAGCCGAGTGGTCCAAAGCCACGGGTTCCATCCTCTGCCTAACCAAGTCCTCCATCATTGCACAAGCAACATTTTCCGCTTATAATGACGGCAGTAGGAGGGATTCAAATATTCTCAGGTTATTCGCAACCCGGGAATGTTTGTCTTTTGAAACAAAATTCTGGGTGTAGTTCCTGCTTGAAAAATGTTTTGAAATTATAACTCAACCTTTGTACGTTCATGGTATTATAATAATAAGACCTATGTCCTCAAATAGATCAATTTACAAAAAAAAATCGATGCTCATTTCTCTGCTGACACTAAAAAAACATGTTTACCAAAATAACGTACACAGAAAATGTTGATCGGTGTTCAATTTATGAATATGCATTAAAAAAACTTATGGTAAATATATTTCAGACGGCTGAAGGGTTACTAAAGTCTTCAGAATCAAACGAGAGTCAGAGCAATCGACACAGATAAAAAAACTGATTAAAACTGCATATTTAAACTCATTTCGGACCAAAGTCTCGCTTCAGCCCTTATACCTGTCTGTTTTTACCCGGTGGCAATTTTTTCCAACTAACCCGTTCATAGTGAAATAAATGGTAATAATAATATTGTTAGTATTTTTTTTTAGTGGGGTTTTTTTGGTGAAGAAATATTATTTTTTCGTGTTGGCAGAGAGAGAGAAATTGGCAAAAAGCAAATGAATGTAAATATGTTAGGAGAATTTCTTTGAAAATTGAATTGTTTTTCATATACTATTGTTGTCAACTTGTTTTTTTTTATATAAAATATGATATTGATTAATTGTTGAACTATGAACCAGTCTTGTATAATATATGTGTGTGAACCCTAACAAAATTAAAATAAGGCACAACATCTGTCACTCTATCATTTCGCACAACCCAAAATTAAAAAATGTCAAAGTACCAGCAACACAGTTTAAAAAAAAAAACAATTTAAAATTTAAACTTCCCAGAGTTGGCAGAGTGGTAGATGCCTGGCTTTAGCTGTGTTCGGTGACCAGATCTGAATAGCCAGGTACTCCTAACCTTCCTCTACCCCACCTCCTTCCCCTCCCCGCTACCTTCAGCCTCACAACATACCCCGATTGGAGATGCCAGTCTCACTGCGATACTAAACAACAACCTTCTTCAACCTTCCTCTTCTCCATCTCCTTCCCCTCCCCGCTACCTTCAGCCTCACAACATACCCCGATTGGAGATGCCAGTCTCACTGCGATACTAAACAACAACCTTCTTCAACCTTCCTCTTCTCCATCTCCTTCCCCTCCCGCTACCTTCAGCCTCACAACATACCCCGATTGGAGATGCCAGTCTCACTGCGATACTAAACAACAACCTTCCTCAACCTTCCTCTTCTCCATCTCCTTCCCCTCCCCGCTACCTTCAGCCTCACAACATACCCCGATTGGAGATGCCAGTCTCACTGCGGTACTAAACAACAACCTTCCTCTTCTCCATCTCGTTCCCCTCCCCGCTACCTTCAGCCTCACAACATACTTCAAATGTAGATGCCATTGTCACAGACGGCCTTCATGGTCTAGTGGTAAGACACTCGACTACGAACCCAAAGGTCACGGGTTCGAACCTGGCGCGTATATATAACTTTTATTGAATTAATATAAAATAATATATAGTATGTTTGCGGCACGTTCCAGAGTGGTATTACTCTTAGTATAGCCCTGATGAAAGACCTCCATTCAGAATAGAAACGTTGCTTGAAATGGCTTTTGCCGTGTTTGTTGACCAGATCTGCATAGCCAGGCACTACCAACCTTCCTCTTCTCCATCCTTTCCTCCCTCGCTAACTTGAGCCTCACAACATACCCTAATCGGGGATGCCATAGTCTCACTGGCTCCACACGTTTGGAAGCAGTCGGGGCTCTTGTGCGGTATTCGCTGTAAAAAAAAGAAGAACGGCATCCCCACTCGAGGTATGCTGTGGGGAAGGGAAGGAGATGGGTAAGAAAAAGGTCGGGAAGTACCTGGATGTTCATATCGAACGGCTAAAGCCATTTTAAGCAAAGTTTCGAAAATTTTCACTTTGGTGATAATAGGCAGATTGGTTTCAGTTTTCGGATCACAACGGCCTCCACGGTCGAGTGATAAGACGCTCGACTACGAATCCAAAGGTCGCGGGTTCAAACCCGGCGTGCGCCAATAACTTTTATTCAATTAATATGTGTCATAACACATTTAATTCATATAAAACTAATAAAAAGTATATTTACGGCACGTTCCAGAGTGATAGATACTCTAAGTATCGCCCTGGTGAAAGACAACCATTCAGAATCGAAACGTTGCTTGAAATGACTTTAGCCGTGTTTATTGACCAGATCTGAATAGCCAGGTACTTCCCAACCTTCCTCTTCCCCTCCTCACTACCTTCAGTCTCACAACATACCCTATTTGGGGATGCCATAGTCTCGCCATAGGTTGGGAGCAGTTGAGACTCTTGTGCGGTATTCATATAAAAAAAATATTCAAAAAAAACACACACGACAAGTGGGAACGCTGTGTTTGTTCTACTGATATTTCAATTGAAAGAAGCTAAGAAGATCTAGCATCACATGAGAACGGGTCGGTTGTATGATTCCTTCTTGTGTGCAACAGCTGGGCAGTGGAATAATTTGCCGGCCTCTTGAAAACCTAGATTCACTCCTGTATAGGGTTTTTTATCCAGTAAAGAACTTTTCCCTAAGAAAACACTAATGTAAAAATAAACTCAGTCAAGTAAATAAAACCATCAGATGGTGATAGTAATAAGGCCTAATGAGCCGCAGTACTAGTTAGATAGACATTATGAGGGGTATTTGTATAAGCCCCAGCTAGTTAGAAGAGGATTACGAAAGAATCCATAAAATCAAAAAAAAATCTCCTTCTTTCTTCAAAATGAACCTCTACACAGCATTCCCAAAGATAAAATAGGCTATGACCTCGTGTGGAGCGAATATTTACAAAAAAAAATTGAAAAAAGTTGAGTATAAAATAATTTGTTTATCACAATAATACAATCATTTAAGCACTATTTCACATAGCCAGTATACCAACAGACTGCGGAGAATTTTATAGTTCTTTCTTCTTCTTGGATCTTCTCCGCCTCTTGACCCCACCGGATTTTCCGTCGTGGACTACGGCGTGGCGTTTGACGTGACGCAGCTGATCGCTGGAATAGTCGCAAAAGCCGCAAGCGTGACGAACCGGGGGCTTGTAATCGTCGCCGTGCATCAGCACGTGCAGCTTAGGTCTCTTGCGGCAGCGGCCGGAAAACGGACACAGCCTGCAGAAGAAATGCGGGCCTTCCTTGTGCGTCAGCATGTGAGCGGCCACATTGTTGAGGCCGGATATCACTTTGCCGCAGATCTCGCACACCTTCGTCTTGCACAGCATCTTCTCGGCGTGCTGGACTTTTTCGTGACGGCGCAACTGAAAATTCGTGTTGCATCGATAGCTGCACGAGCTGCAGGAGAGGGGGGACGTCTTCAGATGTTTCAGCATGTGTCTGGTCATGTGAGACTTCCTTTTTATCGAGTAATTGCAGTGGTTGCACTTGAAGAAGCCTGGCGTTGGTAAATTTGGCAAGTGCGACGCCACGTGACGCTGTATTATGTGCTTTGCAAGCGTGACGAAGGGACAGTGATCGCACATCAATACTTGGCCCACAGTTTCGCCGTGAGTCGTCAGATGTTTGTTAAAATTGACCGTTTTCTGTGATTTATACGGGCAATGGCTGCCTATCAATGTTTGATCTTTTATGCTTTTCTTCTGACTCTGTTTTATTCTAACGGCATTCTCAAGTTTGTCGATAGCTGTTTCTTCAGCGCCGCTTGGCTTAGCTGCGATTGGGCTGTCACCATCGCATTGGTCATTTGAGATAATGTAGTGACTATCGGCAAGTCTTTGCAACTGTTCTGCCAACAAATTGAAGCCCCAATCTGAACTGTCTGTTTGTTCAGAGTCAAATGCGACATTTAATTCCGTTTTAATATCTATTTCGTCTATTGTAACATTGTCATTCCACGATTGTTTGTCGTTGTTACAAAAAACACTGTCTTCGGATTGATTTATCTCTTGCTTTATAAAGGGGACATTTTCAAACTCATTTTTAGTGATTCCTGATGGTTTCCAGCGGTACTTAAAAATCATTGGTGGTTCATTTTCTGTTGATAGATTGTTTTTCCAATTCTCTTCCATTATTGTCATGATTTGAGCCTTTCAAACAGGATACCGAAGATGAGCAGAAGAGAATTAACTGAATTCATCAATAATCGCCAATAATCATTTAGATTGTTGTTTGTCAAAATGTTGAGTAAGTTAGCGCTTCGGTTGACATTCAAAAGATCGGGTAACCATAATATATTAGTTGATATAGTAATTAATATACTAATACACCGCCTCTCACCTCAAATTGTGTTCCTTCGGAACACGTTCACGAATATGGTCACAATAATAATATTACTTAGACTCGTAATGCGGGAAAGGTGCGGTTGCGGTTCTTTTTGGCAAAAACACCAGTATATGGCGAGAAAAGAGGAACTGGTTCTTAATACAATATAAATACTATTCGTGGAACTTTTCTGGCTCTAAAAAACAGTTCTAAAAATAACTGGATAAATAACCGATTCCTAGCCAGTTACCGGTAACTGGAACCGCAGTGACACCCAATTTTCGATATCACCGTCTCTAGAATATTTCTGTCCCTGTTACTTTGTTCTAGCGACTTGTTAGTCACTTGAACCGCCGATCTTATTTATCCGAGGAACCGGTTCCTTTTTTATATAAAAATAGTGAATATTCAATAACGCTTTCCGTCGGAAAAGTGCAGTGGCGAGTAATAAGAAACAGCATTTGACGAGAAACAAGGAACTGGTTCCACAACTCCAGCACTTCTCGTACCCTGAATGTCGCAGGAACCCCCCCCTCCCCCTCTCCACGAAATAAAAAATATCACAGAAATATAAAAATCTTCTTCGTAGAACTTTTCTGGCACCAGAATCCGGTTCCAAAAAAAAATCGCCAGTCACAGTGACACCACATTTTCAATATCTATCATCCCTAGCTGACAGTCGTCATATAGATTTACCATCTAAAAAAGACAAACGAGGAAAGGCAATAAAATTAAAGTAGGGTACCTATTTTAGGATTTAGAACGAAATAATATTTATTATTATTTTAATTAAACTCGACGCGGCACAAACCGCATTCATTTAGAGATCCGAGTGCTGAAATTTGTTTATTTTTTTCTAGTAAATACCGCACAAGAGTCCCAACTGCTCCCAACCGTCTGGAGCCAGTGAGACTATGGCATCTCAAATCGGGGTGTTGTAAGGCTGAATGTGGTGGGGGGGGGGAAGGAGATGGAGAAGAGAAAGGTTGGAAAGTACTTGGCTATTCAGTCACCAGGATTAAAGTCAACCAAGCGAAAGAGAAGTTTGATAAACTGTCAACAGAGTTACAAAAATTAAATTTCACACGATCAGGTAATTTTTAAATAGAATTTCGCAGACATTTATTGAAATAATCAGGTATGGGATTACATTATGGGATTGAAGGATTTTTTTTAAATATTAGAATAGGCAGTTGAAACGAGTTGAGAGCTAATTTTTTTTACCCAACCTATATATACATAAAAACCCGGAGAAAGTGATTTATCGCAAGTTTGTATAGGTTGGGTAAAAATAATTAGCTCTCCCCTCATATATTGTTACTTCAAGGATTACACTGCCTCGCATAGATACCTTTCTATGTATATTAATATTCTAAGGTTGAAAACATCACTCTACCGTCGAAATACGAGATTGGCTTTTATCCAGCGTGACTAAAACTGGACTTCACTGAACATTATTTGTTCCGATCGGTACACGAGAATGGTTTGAGTCTGTTGTGAGTCGACATGTAGACCTTTGCGAAGGTGAAGTCACAGTGGGAACACTAGAAAGATTGTGATAAACATTGAGTCAAGAAGTGCCTCTTTAAATAGGAATAGTTTCCATTGGGAAACACGAGTGGTTTTCTTTCACTGTGTTCACCCAGAGTGTGGGTCTTTGAATTTGACGTTGATGAGTTTATAAACTAACGGACTAAAGCCAAATTACAAAAAAATGCATAACGCGAAATGGGAAAAAAAGCAACAGAGAAAGAACAGCACATACATAATATTAAATGAAGCAATGACAAAAATGGGACGAAATAAACATAAGAAAGAAGATTCAAATCAAAGCCAAGGTCAAGTCAAAGTTTTGGTAGAGTCGTAAAGAATGACAAAAATCATTTAGACTGATACCAAAAATTTCAAAACCATGGCTTGAGTTAACAAGTCTTGACATTCTGGACAGTAGAGAATGATACTCATAATTAGTAGAGTGATGATTGAGGAACAGCAATTTATTGTTTCGGAGTTTGTGGCAAGGAATTTTGAACTGGATGAGTTGCAACAGAGAAGATGAGTAATATAATATAGAGAATTTTACCCATAATGAGTAGATTGATGATTGAGGAACAGCAATTCATTGTTTCGGAGTCTACGGAAAGGAATTTTGAACTGGATGAGTTGCAACAGAAAAGGTGAGTAATACATAATGTAATATAATGTAGAGAATTATACTTATAATTAGTAGAGTGATGATTGAAGAACGGCAATTGATTGTTTCGGAGTCTGCGGCAAGGAATGTTGAACTGAATGAGTTGCAACAGAAAAGATAAGTAATATAATATAATGTAGAGAATTTTACCCATAATCAGTAGAGTGATGATTGAGGAACAGCAATTCATTGTTTCGGAGTCTACGGCAAGGAATGTTGAACTGGATGAGAAGGTGGGTAATATAGATAATATATATATATATATATATATATATATATATATATATATATATATATTTTTTTTTTTTTTTTTTGTGTTTTACAGACTATATATCCATTTACAAAACACAAGAAGTAACAAAATTAAATTAAATTAAGAGATATTTTTAACAATAATATAGACATGAATATTTTTTACTATAAGTAAGCACGTGCCTCTTTAATTTAGACTTTT
The DNA here is from genome assembly GCA_022651775.1 of Drusus annulatus. NCBI lineage: Eukaryota > Metazoa > Arthropoda > Insecta > Trichoptera > Limnephilidae > Drusus > Drusus annulatus. Next base: position 688,207 of record JAGWCC010000367.1, on the reverse strand, counting down.
GGAACACGAAAATGGTTTATCTCCCCTGTGAGTAAGCATGTGGCTCTTTAGATGATACCTTCGGGAACATGAATAGTTACATTCAGGACACGAAAATGGTTTTTCTCCACTGTGAGTAAGCATGTGGCTCTTTAAGTGAATCCTTTGGGAACATATATAGTCACATTTGGAACACGAAAATGGTTTTTCTCCACTGTGAGTGAGCATGTGGGTCTTTAAATTATACCTTTGGGAACATTGATAGTTGCAGTTGGGACACGAGAATCGTTTTTCTCCACTGTGAGTGAGCATGTGGCTCTTTAAATTAGACTTTTGGGAACATGAGTAGTTACAACTGGTACACGAAAATGGTTTTTCTCCGCTGTGAGTTAGCATGTGGCTCTTTAAACTAGACATGACTGAACATGAGTAGTTGCAAATGGAGCACGAGAATGGTTTTTCTCCACTGTGAGTAAGCATGTGGGTATTTAAAGTAGATTTCACTGAGCATGCATAGTTACACTCGGAGCACGAAAACGGTTTTGTTCCACTGTGAGTCAGCATGTGGGTCTTCAAAAGATACCTTCGGGAACATGAATAGTTGCAACTGGTACACGAAAATGGTTTTTCTCCGCTGTGAGTTAGCATGTGGCTCTTTAAATGATACCTTCGGGAACACGAATAGCTGCAGTTGGAACACGAGAACGGTTTTTCTCCACTGTGAGTCAGCATGTGGGTCTTCAAACTAGACTTCACCGAACATGAATACTTGCAATCGGAGCAGGAGAACGGTTTTGCTCCACCGTGAGAGATCATGTGGCTCTTTAAACGAGAATTCACTGAGCACGAATAGGTGCAAAGAGGACAAGTAAGTATTTTTTTTTCTCTTGGATGCTTTTTTTTCTCGCTTGTCTTACAGTAGTGTTCGCCGTGATTCTCTTGTTCACTTGGATTATATGTCTCTGTAAAAAAAAATATATATATATTAATAATTCACATGTTTACTGCCGTACTGCTTCGAGAATTAAGTTCACCCTGTATTTTGAGAGAAATAAATTAAAATGCAGCACAGTCAATTTGACGCTGTTGATCGAGCCGCTAATTATTTTACAGTTCTCGAATGATTGGGATTTTCGCGAGCATCTGAATACCAAACAAGAGTCTCAACTGCTCTCAACCGTCTGGAGCTAGTGAAACTATGGCATCTCCAATAGGGGTATGTTGTGAGGCTGAAGGTAATTGGGAGGGTAAGGGAAAGAGGAAGGTTGAGAGTACCTGGCTATTGAGATCTGATCACCAAACACGGCTAACGTCATTTCAAGCAACGTTTCAATTCTGAAAGGTGGACTTTCACCAGGGTGACACTTAGAGTATCTACCATTTTGGAACGTGCCGCAAATATACCATGTTTTATTTTTATATGAATTGAATGTGTTATGACACATATTGACACACAAGAGTCTCGACTGCTCTCAACCGTCTAGAGCCAGTGAGACTATGGAATCCCCAATACAGGTATGTTGTGAGGCGGAAGGTAATGGGGAGGGTAAGGGAAAGAGAAAGGTTGAGAGTACCTGGCTATTTAGATTTGATCACCAAACACGGCCAAAGCCATTTCAAGCAACGTTTCAATTCTGAATGGTGGTCTTTCACCAGGGCGATATTTAGAGTATCTACCACTCTGGAAAGTGCCGCAAATATTTTATATTTTATTTTATGTCAATTAAATGTGTTATGACACATGTTGATTAAATAAAATAGTCGAGCGTCTTACCACTCGACCATGCAGGCCGTCAAATTGATGTTATTGCGAATTACTTTTCAAAAATAATGCAAAAAAGTGCTGCTGGAAACAGATGGAAATTATTGAAAAGGGAACATGTCCTCATACTTTGCTTCGAACCAATTTTTCTTACCAGAAGATTCGTCAATGCTCACGGTATATTCCAAGCACTCCTTTTTAATGTCCGGGAGGTCTATATGTCTATCCGGCATTACACCTCCCCCTTTTTGCCCAGTCCCTGGCTCGATCTCGATGGTGATACTGTTCGGGTTAGAAAGGTTCATGGCACTGCTGTGGGGGCGCTCAACCCTGGGATCCTCTCAATTAATTAGACCTGCAACAGAATTTTTAGATTAGCGAGTGTCGATGTGCAGATGGGTGACTTCTCTTTGTGTTTTCGTGGTTTTGTATTCAATTGGGATAATTATTATTCCTCTAAAACGTGGTTGACAACAGACATGTGCGTATATTTTGTGAAACGACAAATAAACAAAGAGTTTTGATTGATCAGTATTATGTCTCGTTGTTACTTATTCAGTTTCAGAGAATTCGGAGAGAAATCACACTTCACAAAATCACCAAACACAACGTAAAAAGACAATTTTATACACAGTTCCAATGCTTTTCGTTCCCAGAATATCGCTGAAACCCCCCACCCCTATGAAAATTTTCAGGAAAGAACCGATTCCAGTTATATTGCTACCCCCCCCCCACAGTGAAATTTCTAAAGGAAGAACCGATTTCAGTTATATTGCTACCCCCCCCCCCTCCAAGAAATTTCTGAAGGAAGAACCGATTCCAGTTATATTGCTACCACCCCCCTTCCATGAAATTTCTAAAGGAAGAACTGATTTCAGTTATATTGTAACCAACCCCCCTCCATGAAATTTCTAAAGGAAGAACTGATTCCAGTTATATTGTAACCAACCCCTCTCCCTCCATGAAATTTCTAAAGGAAAAACCGATTCCAGTTATATTGCTACCACCCCCCTCCCCTCCCCTTCCATGAAATTTCTAAAGGAAGAACCGGTTTCCGTTCTTTTGATTCTCAGAATATCGCCAGCAATCCCCCCACCAATTTTGTATTGGAGAGGATCCGGTTCCAGTTCTTTTCGTTCTCAGAATATCGCAAGCACCCCCCCCCCCTCCCTCCATGAAATAAAAATATATTACAGGAATCCTTTGTTTATAATATAAAAATATTTTTCTCGGAACTTTTCTGGCACCAGGAACCGGTTACAAAATAACCGGTTCCTCACCAATCACCGGTAACTGGAACCGCAGCTACACCCAATTTCCGATAACAACCACCCCTACAAAATATCAACAAATATTCATACAACACTGTTGATATAAATTTTATTTTTAAAACGAATAATTACTTTTTTAATCCAATCTCTAGTTAGGTTGGAAAGTTAAAACCTATTTAATTAGTAGTATTTTATTAGTATTAGAGTTTTTGGTACTTGGTTTATTCTGACGTACCTTGAATTAAAATAGATTTAACATAAACTAAAAGACGCTCTCATATTAGAGGTTTTACATATACTCGTATGTTCGTATATATATACCGTACAAAGTTATAATTTATTAACGTTAAATATGATTTTCCGTAGTCAGAAAACGTAAATCTACTCACTTACTTAAGTTTCAATGAAGAAAAACGTATCGTTACAACGGAAGTACTTGAAGAGACGTGTTATATAGAAACGTGATGGCTTTTATAATAAACCCAAAACACATTAAAGGTAATTAGATATTATGTGGGTATATTGATAATATACCTGTTCCGAAAACAGGGCGGTCAGTGACAGGGAGCCGAACAGCCGTCAGAACGACTTTACCATAGACAAAGACAAAAAACAGAAGGGGTCATGAACCGGAGATAACCAATAAGGTACCTACTTTATGCTTTTTTATTATTTTAACTAACTATCGCGCTGTTTCCCCGCAGGGGTAGGCAGAGAGGACGGATCGCCATATAACTCTGTCTTGACACACACTCCTTGCTTCATTCATATTCATACATCGTCTCATAGATACTCTTTTGTTATTCTGACATGACCCGATTCAAGTATTTGATTTACTTGGTCGTGCCATGTCTTTCTCGAGCGTCCTCGACTTTTTCTTCTATTCACTTTTGCATTATATATTCTTTTCACACTCCTTTCTTCGTTCATTCGTTCTACATGCCCAAACTATCCAAGCGTCTCTTTCTTGATCCTATTCATTACGCTCACATCAGCCTTGCATTCATTCCGGATATCCATTTTTTTAATACAGTCATACGTGGTTTTACCGCACATAGGTCTCAGGGATCTCATTTCCACAGCATTCAGTCTACTTTCATCCTTACTCTGCCAGTTCCATGCCTCACTGCCATACATCAGGGTTGCTATAAGCACTCCATTGTGGACTGCTAGCTTTGTTTCTATGAACAATTTCTTACTAGCGCCAATAGCGTTCAGTCCTCCATTTGAGTTTCTTGCATTCATCCTTCTTTCAATATCCTTATCAGCTTTTTTTATCTCTCGTATCTGCTTTTTTATTTGAATATTCACTACTGAAATAATATCAATAATGAATATTCAACCGTTCACGGTGAACGCTTCCACTTATTTTTATAGTAAATACTATAAACAGTAAGACTTTGGCATCCCCAATTGGGGTATGTTGTGAGACTGAAGGTAGTGGGGAGGGGGAAAAGATGGGTAAGAGGAAGGTTGGGAAGTACCTGGCTATTCAGATCTGGTCACTAAACACGGCTAAGGCCATTTAAAGCAACATTTCGGTTCTGAATGGTGGTCTTTTACCAGGGCGATATTTAGAGTATCTAACGCTCTGGAACGTGCCACTGATAAACGTTTATTATTTTATATGAGTCAAATGTGTCATGACACATATCAATTGAATAAAAGTTATTGACGCACGCCGGGTTTGAACCCGTGACCTTTTAATTCGTAGTCGAGCGTCTTACCACTCGACCATGGAGGCCGTCAAGAGCAGTAACAGTGAGTCCAATCGCCCGATAACCAATTCCTCGCCAAAAAAAATATTTCATGGGGGGGCTGGGGTTGCTAGCGATATTCTGAGAACGAAAAGAACTGGAACCGGTTCCTACCAAAAAAAAAAACATGGAAGGGAGGGTTGCTAGCGATATTCTGAGAACGAAAAGAACTGGAACCGGTTCCTACCAAAAAAAAAAAACATGGAAGGGAGGGTTGCTAGCATTGATATTCTGAGAACGAAAGAACTGGAACCGGTTCCTACCAAAAAAAAAAACATGGAAGGGAGGGTTGCTAGCGATATTCTGAGAACGAAAAGAACTGGAACCGGTTCCTACCAAAAAAAAAAAAACATGGAAGGAGGGTTGCTAGCGATATTCTGAGAACGAAAAAGAACTGGAACGGTTCCTGCCAAAAAAACATGGAAGGGAGGGGTTGCTAGCGATATTCTGAGAACGAAAGAACTGGAACCGGTTCCTACCAAAAAAAAAAAAAAAAACATGGAAGGGAGGGTTGCTAGCGATATTCTGAGAACAGAAAAAGAACTGGAACCGGTTCCTACCAAAAAAAAAAAAAACATGGAAGGGAGGGTTGCTAGCGATATTCTGAGAACGAAAAGAACTGGAACCGGTTCCTACCAAAAAAAAAAACATGGAAGGGAGGGTTGCTAGCGATATTCTGAGAACGAAAAGAACTGGAACCGGTTCCTACCAAAAAAAAAACATGGAAGGAGGGTTGCTAGCGATATTCTGAAACGAAAAGAACTGGAACCGGTTCCTACCAAAAAAAAAAAACATGAAGGGAGGGTTGCTAGCGATATTCTGAGAACGAGAAAGAACTGGAACCGGTTCCTAAAAAAAAAAACATGGAAGGGAGGGTTGCTAGCGATGAGAACTGGAACCGGTTCCTGCAAAAAAAAAAACATGGAAGGGAGGTTGCTAAGATATTCTGAGAGAACGAAAAAGAACTGGAACCGGTTCCTACCAAAAAAAAAAAAAACATGGAAGGGAGGGTTGCTAGCGATATTCTGAGAACGAAAAGAACTGGAACCGGTTCCTACCAAAAAAAAAACATGGAAGGGGAGAACGGTTGGAACCGGTTAGCGATATTCTGAGAACGAAAAGAACTGGAACCGGTTCCTACCAAAAAAAAAAACATGGAAGGGAGGGTTGCTAGCGATATTCTGAGAACGAAAAGAACTGGAACCGGTTCCCACCAAAAAAACATGGAAGGGAGGGTTGCTAGCGATATTCTGAGAACGAAAAGAACTGGAACCGGTTCCTACCAAAAAAAAACAAAGGGAGGTTGCTAGCGATATTCTGAGAACGAAAGAACTGGAACCGGTTCCTACCAAAAAAAAAACATGGAAGGGAGGGTTGCTAGCGATATTCTGAGAACGAAAAGAACTGGAACCGGTTCCTACCAAAAAAAAAAAACATGGAAGGGAGGGTTGCTAGCGATATTCTGAGAACGAAAAGAACTGGAACCGGTTCCTACCAAAAAAAAACATGGAAGGGAGGGTTGCTAGCGATATTCTGAGAACGAAAAGAACTGGAACCGGTTCCTACCAAAAAAAAAACATGGAAGGGAGGGTTGCTAGCGATATTCTTGAGAACGAAAAGAACTGGAACCGGTTCCCACCAAAAAAAAAACATGGAAGGGAGGGTTGCTAGCGATATTCTGAGAACGAAAAGAACTGGAACCGGTTCCTACCAAAAAAAAAAACATGGAAGGGAGGGTTGCTAGCGATATTCTGAGAACGAAAAGAACTGGAACCGGTTCCTACCAAAAAAAAAACATGGAAGGAGGGTTGCTAGCGATATTCTGAGAACGAAAAGAACTGGAACCGGTTCCTACCAAAAAAAAAAAACATGGAAGGGGAGGGTTGCTAGCGATATTCTGAGAACGAAAAGAACTGGAACCGGTTCCTACCAAAAAAAAAAAACATGGAAGGGAGGGTTGCTAGCGATATTCTGAGAACGAAAAAGAACTGGAACCGGTTCCTACCAAAAAAAAAAAGAGCGGTTGCTAGCGATATTCTGACGAAAAGAACTGAACCGGTTCCTACCAAAAAAAAACATGGAAGGGAGGGTTGCTAGCGATATTCTGAGAACGAAAAGAACTGGAACCGGTTCCTACCAAAAAAAACATGGAAGGGAGGGTTGCTAGCGATATTCTGAGAACGAAAAGAACTGGAACCGGTTCCTACCAAAAAAAACATGGAAGGAGGGTTGCTAGCGATATTCTGAGAACGAAAAGAACTGGAACCGGTTCCTACCAAAAAAAAACATGGAAGGGAGGGTTGCTAGCGATATTCTGAGAACGAAAAGAACTGGAACCGGTTCCTACCAAAAAAAAACATGGAAGGAGGGTTGCTAGCGATATTCTGAGAACGAAAAGAACTGGAACCGGTTCCTGCCAAAAAAAACATGGAAGGGAGGGTTGCTAGCGATATTCTGAGAACGAAAAGAACTGGAACCGATATTCTGTTCCAGTTCCTAAAAAAAAAAAACATGGAAGGGAGGGTTGCTAGCGATATTCTGAGAACGAAAAGAACTGGAACCGGTTCCTACCAAAAAAAAAAAACATGGAAGGAGGGTTGCTAGCGATATTCTGAGAACAAAAAGAACCGGTTCCTACAAAAAAAACATGGAACCGGGGGTTGCTAGCGATATTCCAAAAAAACTGGAACCGGTTCCTACCAAAAAAAAACATGGAAGGAGGTTACTAGCGATATTCTGCGATAACCGGTTCTGGAAGGGAACGAAAAACGAAAGAACTGGAACCGGTTCCTACCAAAAAAAAAAACATGGAAGGGAGGGTTGCTAGCGATATTCTGAGAACGAAAAAGAACTGGAACCGGTTCCTACCAAAAAAAAACATGGAAGGGAGGGTTGCTAGCGATATTCTGAGAACGAAAAGAACTGGAACCGGTTCCTACCAAAAAAAAAAACATGGAAGGGAGGGTTGCTAGCGATATTCTGAGAAAAGAACTGGAACCGAAAAGAAAAAAAACCGGTTCCTACCAAAAAAAAAAAAGAACTGGAAGCCGGGGAGGGTTGCTAGCGATATTCTGAGAACGAAAAGAACTGGAACCGGTTCCTACCAAAAAAAAAAAAACATGGAAGGGAGGGTTGCTAGCGATATTCTGAGAACGAAAAGAACTGGAACCGGTTCCTACCAAAAAAAAAAACATGGAAGGGAGGGTTGCTAGCGATATTCTGAGAACGAAAAGAACTGGAACCGGTTCCTACCAAAAAAAAAAACATGGAAGGGAGGGTTGCTAGCGATATTCTGAGAACGAAAAGAACTGGATTCTGCAAAAAAACATGGAAAAGAACTGAGAACCTGGAACCGGTTCCTACCAAAAAAAAAAACATGGAAGGGAGGGTTGCTAGCGATATTCTGAGACCCGCGCAACGAAGCATTCGCACAATGAGAAAAACTTCATTGTTTTGTGAATGCTTTACGAATTGTTAGTTCATTAAAATGAACCCTTCGCAGCGAACACTTCAATTGAAGTCGAACTCGCAAAAAAGAAATTGGAATTCATCCGGTTATTTGTTCAGTTCTTTTTGGAACCGGTTCCTCGCCGAAAAAAAACACGTCCTAGTCGATAGGGATTTGAAAACGAAAGGAACTGGAACTGGTTCCCCGCCAGTAGAAATTTTAAAACGAAAAGAAGTCCCAAAAATCACGTTCCTTTAGATCGAAGTACTTTGAGGTTGAACTTCAATTGAAGTACATGTAATGAAGTAATTCAACTTCACAACGGAACTGCTGCAAATTGAAGTAGTTCTTTGTGATCTAACTTCCATTGAAGTATTTGTCAATTAAATTAATTAAATGAAGTTAATGAAATGAATGAACGCTAAAATGAGCTAACAACTTCAATTGAAGTATTTTTTCAGTGAGCAATGAATGAAGTAAGAACTGCTGCCAAAAGAAGTAGTTCTTTGAAGTAGTTCTTTCAGAGCGGTCACAACGCTAGTTCGCACAGCGCGTTTGCGGTTGCGGTTACGGATCGAGGATCGAGGACTCATGCGTCATCCCGCGTTTGCTTATCAAGTGTACCGAATACGTTAGCAACGCTGCCCACCTTCCAGTCAAACCACAACTCTGGATTGACAACTGGACCATTCACAATGCCTGCGTTGTCTACGTGAGTGAAAGGTTCCATGTAGTCAAATATACATGTTTCTGGAAATATAAAATGAACATAACCTACAAACTAAAGGTTTCGTAGAAAAACGTAAGCAATGTAAAACGTTTATGCAAAAAGCAAACAGTTAAAGTAAAACATGTCGTTGGTTATAAAGCTAGTTAATAAGTAAAAAAAAAAAAAATCTACTCACGGACAAAACGAAGCGCAAAGTTTCAACGACACTCTGTTTCAATGGCGATGAACATAACTTTATATCGAAATTAGAAGTTTGACAAATCAAGGTAACGGTACTGGCAGTCAACCAAACATCTCAATGAGAAGAAGAAACGAAGTAGTTGGTGGCACTTAAGGTATACAACAGGCACACAGCTGACAGTCGTCATTAGAGATGGTCAATATTTCTGTCCCGGTTAAAAAGAACCAGTTCCAAGCCGGTCACTGGAACCGTCGATATTATTTATCCGAGCAACCGGTTTTTTCACCAGAATAATTCTGGCACCCCTACCCTTGCAATGAGATCCAATAAAAATTAACTGGGCGCACTACGTACAGAGATACTCAAAATAAACTGATTACGGACGCAAATTACTAGCCAGCTCGCGATGGTTTTGAACCTTTGTACTTAAATAAAATACGGCGCTACCGTCATCAAATAGTCACTAACGCTTTAGTAACCAGTTGGTAAGAGACTCGACCTGTCGAGTCGCTTAGTTTTTTGTCCGATTGAATACATCAACGTTTCTTGTCACATCATTTTTTTCTGTAATATTATCGTATGTATTTATTTTATGTACATATTTTACAATGTTTTGGTAAAATTTCTTTTTACTTATTTCGTTCTTTAATATTTTATTTTTTATTCACGAAAATTAATGAATAATCAACAAGTGAATTAAAAAAATAGTGGGAGAAGTAAGAAAATATCACTTTTAAAAAACTTCACCACCTTACAGACCACAGTACCACACAGAAAACTATTGATTTCAATCATTTGTGAGTAACTCAGTGTGTGCGGAGCTGCGTCACTTAAGAGTTAGTGACTGCCTAGTAATTACAATCATAAAAAAACCAGTTCAGTTTCTTTTGAGTACCTCCGTGTGCATACGGCCTTAGCCAAGGGGAATTTTCATTTATTTATATAATCATTAGTTGACGTTAGCTGAATGCTGACGCAATGAAAAAAAAAAACAAATTTAATTTAGTTCTTAATATGTAGGATTTCTATCTTCAAATTTGTCATTTACATTTACATTGTAACTACATTTTCGATATTAACATGTTACTAAGTAGCTAAAAAAAACACTTTTGCAAATTGCCATCCCAACACAGGCTTATGCCTAGTGGGATGGGCAATTTACCAACATATAAAAAAATGTATGTTCAAGTAAAATTGATTGATTTTATAATAACCATAGAAAAAATAAAAATAATAGAAAACAAATAGCATTTTTATTCTGGCAACAATCTACTTCCTGTCAAATGAGTTTGTGATGACAAACCCTATTTGAGAATTGTAAATAAGATTATTAAACTATTTAAATTAATTTCTGAGTTATCGAGTTAATTTAAACAAAATAATAGTTAGTATAAAGCCGCTGCGATGGAAAATAAACGAGGCAGCTCCGAGCTCTTGAGCTCTGAGTTTAGCGTATCCAAGAACGCGAGTACAGACTCATTAGATTCTGATTCGGTAAGTTTGTCATTAGTTAATTAGAGCATTATTGTGCAAAACTACAGTGCTTTGAATGTGGTGAAATTCCTAATGTGCCTGTTTTGTCTATTAACGTGGAAATATTTTGAATCACAGCTTAGATGGTTTGGGCATGTAGAGCGAATGAACGAAAAAAGGAGTGTGAAAAGAATATATGATGTGAAAGTGAATGGAAGAAGAAGTCGAGGACGCCCGAGAAAGACATGGCACGATCAAGTAAATCAAATACTTGAATCAGGTCGTGTGAAGAGTCAGACTAACAGAAGAGTATGTATGAGACGATGTACGAATGTGAATGAAGCAAGGAGTGTGTGCCAAGACAGAGTAATATGGCGGTCCGTCCTCTCTGCTGGTTAGTTAGTTTTTTTTTATATTTTGAATCTTTATTTTTAGGTGCTTTTTTCTAAGGAACCGGTTATTTCTGGCACCGAAACTCTCTGAATGTTTTTAATGCAACACTTTTTAACTACGTCTATGAATAGAAATTTACAAAACGATATCTAAGAAATTAGATTGACATCTTTTTTTTTTTACTTTGATAAAAATTTCCGGGCTACGAATAACCTGACAATATTTAAAAAAAACTCCTGCTGCCATCATAATATGCGAAAGATGTTGCTTGCGCAACTAAGATGAATTAAATAATGTAGATACGTTACTGAGACAACGCGCCCGGTTGCAGTAAACCAACTCAACGAGACCTACCTTTGAAACACTCTTCATATAGCTATCTCTTCCGCACACACATATTCTTGAATGGCTATCCTTTTCATACGCGGGTGAAACATTTAGTGGTGCAACTTTAGTGGTGCTACATTTTTCTTAAGATTCGTATGAAAAATAATAATAATATTTGGATGATTTGTATAGCAGCGTTTTTGTGAATTTTTTATTTATTTTTTAACGAGAATACCGCACAAAAGTCTCAACTGCTCCCAACCGTGTAGAGCCAGTGAGATTATGACATCCCCAAAAGGGTTATGTTGTGAGGCTAAAGGTAGTGGGGAGGGGATGGAGATGAGGGAGTGGAAGGTTGGGAAGTACCTGGCTATTCCGATCTGGTTACCAAACACGGCTAAAGCCGTTTCAAGCAACATTTCAATTCTGAATGGCGGTCTTTCACCAGGGCGATACTAAGAGTATCTACCACTCTGGAACGTGCCGCAAATATACAATATTTTATTTTATATTAATTAAATGTGTTATGACACATACTAATTAAATAAAATGTATTTACGCACGGCGGGTTCGAACCCGCGACCTCTGGATCCGTAGTCGAGCGCCTCGTCTTACCACTCGTCCATGCAGGCCGTTTTTGTGAAAAATCACCTCAAGGGCGCTGTACAGATCTTATTTTCTATTATTACATATTAATTCCTAGTTTAAATAACAAAATATGACGTGTCTTATATTTAATGTCTATGTTGTGCAATGATGGAGGACTTAGCCAGCAGTGGCATTAAACGCACGTCGCCCGGGTGGGAATCCGACGCGTTTGTCCACTCAACTACTAACCGGTTATGTTGATTTGTGTTATGTTTTCGATATGTTTACAGCCCCAGTCGGTGTGCGAGTGCCCCCTGTTGGGGGGGGAGCGGTTGGGAGGGGTGTCCCGGGAGGTGACCTACCTGTGCCCCTACAGCGGGCCGGCCAGGGGGGTCCTCACGGTCACCAACTACCAGCTGCATTTCAGACCCACGGAGCCCAGCGCACACCACTCGGTGCTGGCCGTTCCCCTCGGAGTGGTAAGTAGACGATACTAATAATAGAGCTGATGGCCTTAGCTGTGTCCCTGCAGAGTACCTGAAGATATTAAACACGCCCACCAGGCTAACAACGATCAAATCGTTAGTATTAGGAATTCTAACATTCAATCGTGGATCTAAGTACTAAATCGCAATGCAGCTTTGCTACTCAAACGTGAATTAATTTTTCTATCAATTCTTCTGTTTCAATGTCTAATTTGAATAGGGCTAAAGCGCCATTTTGGGAGTTTACACCAGAGGACTTTTGTTTTACAATAAAATTCATAAATCTTAAGTACCTGGTTGGATTTTAAAAAAAAAGCTTTCAATGCTCGCACTGAGTTACCTGAAGGGACAAAAAGCTAAAAAAGTCCCAAACTTGTGTCCCTCGAGTCAAGCCTTCTCTCAAATGGTAAATATATTTTAGATGGCTGAAGGGCCACAAAAGTCTTTAGAATCAAAAGAGAGTCACAGCATTCAATGCAGAAAAACGAACTGATCAAAACTGCATATTTAACTCATTTTTGACCAAAGTGGCGCTTAAGGCCCTTTTGCCTTTTCAGCGACGATAAAACGATCATCGCATATCAGTTGGCTCTTCATGTTCGTTATAAGGTTTTTAGTGAATATAAATAAGAAATTTATTTATTTAACAAGATCTCATAAAAACAGCTGTTTACCTAATACATTAAGAGATGAATGATATAAAAATTATTATAGATACATGCATAGTGCAAAAAAAGAAATTAAGCATTTATGCACACCTCATATATAGACAAGGTATTATACTCGTATATCCGAAGGAGTTATATAAGTACAAACTGAAGTAGTGTGACGCACTATATATGATATAATAACGCAAATAAGGTTAGCAATGTAAAATAAAATGATAAGATATAAGAGAGGTTCATTCTTATACACATATTATGAGATAATCGTTGAATTGGCAAGTGAAAAAATGTGTGTAATTAAGATTATGTAGATCGTTATGTACCTAACGGTCACTCTTGTACGTATATCGAGAGATAGTGACAGAACTCTATAAATGTGCATCTAAATATATCTAAGGTAGATGCAGCTTCATCGAATAATTCCATCCCTTTATATATTGGCGTGTTTTTGTATGAGGAAGTTCTGACTTTCGGTGTGTAAAACGTCGCATGATGCCTCGCACAAATGTACTTACTTGGGGCAAATAAGTTGATCTCCTTTAGTATATATGGGTCAAAATGCGAGTATTGATAAAAATGCATTTACGTGCTTGCACTAGGGTAGCAAAGCTGCATTTTTGATATTTTCCGCCATTCATAGCTTAGATCGACGATTGAATTTTAAATTTTCTAGTATATCGTACGAGAATTCGTTCGCTGATGTAGGAAACCGTCAATAACCGGCTTCCTGAATGACGGCGCGCTGGATGACGGCATTTCATCTGAATACCCAGCTACTTCCCAACCTTCCTCCTACCCATCTCCTTCCTCTCCACACTTGATTCAGCGTCACAACATACCCTAAATTGAGGATGTTATAATTGTCACTGGCTTCGAACAGTGATTGATCATGTAGAATAATTCAAAGTGACCTTACAAAGGGACTACAACAAAATTCCTTTCAACAGTTGCCATTCCTTAAATTCATCTTAACGCCATTGTTGTAAAATAAATATGTAAAACTTACACTGCGTCTGTTTTGCAGATACTGCGTATAGAGAAAGTTGGAAGTGCGTCGTCCAGAGGAGAAAATTCTTACGGCATCGAAGTCTTCTGCAAGGTAATTATATTAACTACTATCTTTAACATTGAGATCTCTGAGGCGTATGTGCGGTAAAACTATGTATGACCGTGTTAAAAATGTGGATATCCGGAAAGAATGCAAGGCTGATGTGAGCGTAATGAACAGAATCAAAAAAGGGACGCTTAGATGGTTCGGGCATGTAGAGCGAATGAACGAAGAAAGGAGTGTGAAAAGAATGTTTGACGCGAAAGTTAATAGAAGAAGAAGTCGAGGATACCCGAGGAATACAATATAGTGGACCAAATACTTGAGTTGGGCCATGTGAAGAGTGAGAATAACAGAAGAGTATGTATGAGACGATATATGAATGTGAATGAAGCAAGGAGTGCGTGCCAAGACAGAGCTGTATGGCGGTCCGTCCTCTTTGCCTACCCCCGCGGAGAAACGACGTGATGGATAGTTAGTTAACAGAGACCGTTAGAAGTGTTTTGTGGGCGTGTCTGTGTGTCCAAAGTAAGGTCAATTTTATCTTCTTTCGTTGTTTGTCAGTTTTCTTTAAAATCGGTATAAATCTCACTTCTAGGATTTCATTGCTCAGTGCATTACACAATATTATATTGATACACAGTAAAAAATGTACTATGTGTGTGTGTTATTTTAGCTTAAAGAGGTATTATCATCTTGCCTGTGTTGAATTTTAACATTCTGCTCCAAGCTCGGTAGACATGACTCTAATGAGCGTATTTCGTGTTTTGTTTTTCAGGACATGCGCAACCTTCGTTTCGCACACAAGCAGGAGAACCACTCGAGGCGAGGGGTGTTCGAATCCCTGCAACAACTGTCGTTTCCGCTGTCCCATCAGCTTCAGCTATTCGCGCTCAGCTATCGAGAGATTTTCCCCGAAGATGGCTGGGCGGTGTACTAACCCATAGCTGAGCTGAAACGCATGGTAAGTCGGCGAGCGACCATGGTCGGTCAGGAAACAGGATACATGGCCAAACACCTAATGACTGCCCAGGGGAGGCGTAGCATAATAGTATTGTCAGCGATGCCACAATATTGTTTAATATTAAGTTTTAACCTTTAGAATGCCGGATTCCCGCAAGCTACAACTTTCGGCGTGTTTTTTAGTTTTAGTTTTATTTATTTTATATTAGTTACTTTGTACATTCAAGTTTACAAGTAGCTGATTATTTCATTTTCTTTTTAACTGTATAATATTTTAACTTATATACTACTTATTATTTTGATTTATGTGCATTTTAAATAATTTTTACGGGCTATTTGAATTTATCGATAGGCATAATTTTGATGGTTTCCGGCAGAGCATTATAAGATTTCATCCCTTTATATAGTAAGCTATTTTGTGTGTTGGCTGTATTTTTTTCTGGTAGTCTAATTTCTTTTCACGCCCTTGTATTATATTTGTGAATATCAACATTGTAGATAATTTTGTCAGAAAAATATTTTGGTAACAAGTTGTTCTTCATTTTATGTATAAACATCAATGTGTTTAATGTTAGCATCAGTTTTACTGTTAGCCAATTTAGTTCCTCTGACATGTTAGTTACTTTTGAGTATCTATTTCGCATAAGTATAATTCTCATTGCTCTATTTTGGAGAATTTGAAACCTGTTTTGTTCTTTGTCGTTACACAAGAAAAGAATCGTTGAATGTATGTTTTAAAAGCCTTAAAATTGTCAGCACTGTCACAATATTGTTTAATATTAAGTTCCAACCTTTGGAATGTCGGATTCCCATAAGCTACAACTTCCGTGGTACCGTGCTGACTGTAATTTCTAACCTAACCTAACCTAACCTAACCTAACCTAACCTAACCTAACCTAACCTAACCTAACCTAACATTAACTTGTTCCTTAAAATTGTCTACAGTGCCACAATACTGTTAAATATTAGCTTCTAACCTTTGGAATGTCGGATTCCCGTAAGGCGCAACTTTCACACTATTTCTCTGTGTAAAGTGTGAAAGTTGAGACGATGTATGAATGTGAATGAACCAAAAAGTGTGTGCCAAGACAGAGTTATATGGCGGTCCGCCCTCTCTGCCTACCCCTGCGGGAAACAGCGTGATGGTTAGTTAATTAGTTTGTTAAGAACATAAAAAATCACAATAATTTGTGTTGGTTATTCAATAAATTTGTAGGAGTTGTGCGATCAATCGACTAACAGCGTAACATTCCCAGGGCGTCAACAACGACACGTGGAAGATCACGCGCATGAACGAGCGCTACGAGGTCTGCGACAGCTACCCGGCCGTGTAGGCGGTGCCCGCCGCGGTCACGGACGAGGGGATCCGCGCGTGCGCGTCTTTCCGGGCGCGGGGGCGCCTGCCCGTGCTGTCCTGGCTGCACGCGCGGCACCAGGCGGCCGTGGCCCGCGCCGCCCAGCCGCTGGTCGGCGTGGCCGGGCGCCGCGGCAAGGACGACGAGAGGTACATCCAGCTGGTGATGGACGCCAACGCGCAGTCGCACAAGCTGTTCATCATGGACGCCAGGCCGTCCGCTAACGCGAAGGCGAACAAAGCAAAAGGGGGAGGGTAACGTAAACCTTATTGTATTTTCTTTAAACTCCATTTTTTAATATAAGTGACGCTGTTTGGAGGGTCTTTTTGAGGAAAAGAACGAGTGAACATGAACATGTTGTAAGAGGGAGGAAACACAGAAGCCGGCCAATCATTCCACAGCCGAGCTGCTAAACACAAGAACGAGTCGTAAAAGCGACCCGTTCTCACATGTCAAACCCGTTCTCGAATGTCAAACGTGTACGAATGTTGGGCACGTGTCTGGCGAGTTAGTTGAAAGGATCAATGATGCAAGTTCTTGGAAGCAGGTTTCATTGAAATAGCGGTAGAACAAAGTCAGCGTTTTCACCTGTGGATGCAGTCTGTTACTCTAAGTATCGCCCTGGTGAAAGACTGCTATTCAGAATCGAAATGTTGCTTGAAATGGCATTGGCAGTGTTTGGTGACCAGATCTGAATAGCCAGGTACTTCCCAACCTTCCTCTTACCCATCTTCTTTCCCTCCCCACTACCTTCATCCACACGACGGTCCCAAGTTGGGGATGCCAATGTCCCACTAGTTTCGGGCAGTCGGGACTTTAGTGCAATGTTCACATAAAAAAAAAATTAAAAATGCAGTTTCAATAGAAACGTGTTCTCTGTCCGCTTCACCACGGTCAATTATTAGATTTTTTTTTTATAGTAAATACTGCACAAGAGTCCCAACTGCTCCCAACCGTCTAGAGCCAGTGAGACTATGGCATCCCCTATTAGGGTTTGTTGTAAGGTTAAAGGTAGAGAGGAGGGGAAGGAGATGGGGAAGAGGAAGGTTTAAAAGTACCCGGCTATTCAGATCTGGTCACCAAACACGACAGCTAAAGCCATTTCAAGCTACGTTTCGATTCTGAATGGCGGTCTTTCACCAGGGCGTTGCTTGGAGTGTCTACCACTCTGGAACGTGCCGCAAATATACTTTACATAATTATATCTTTATTATATACATTCCTTGCCGTAGACTCAGAAACAATGAATTGCTGTTCCTCAATCATCACAATGCTAATTATGGGTATAATTCTCCAATGTCCAGAATGTCAAGACTTGTTAACTCAAGCCATGGTCTTAAAATTTTTGGTAGCAGTCTAAATGATTTTCGTCATTCTTTAAGACTCTACCAAAACTTTGACTAGACCATGGCTTGAATGTTCTCTCTTATGTTTATTTTGCCTTATTTTTGTTCATCGCTTCATTTATTTTAATGTATATGCTATTTCTTCTCTGTTACTCTTTTTTCTATTTCGTGTTTATTATGTATTTTTGTAATTGGACTTTAGTCCGTTAATTTATAAATAAATATGTAAATTAAATGTGTGATGACACATGTGAATCAAATAAAAACTATATGCGCACGCCGGGTTTGAACCCGCGACCTCTATACGCGTAGGAGACACTTTAGACACGTAATAAAATAATTCAACAGTGGGGCAGTGCTGACGTCTCAGAAGATCGAAGCGATATAATTTATTATTATTATTTATCGCAGGTACGAATCCGAGGACGCTTACCAGAATGCCGAGCTCGTGTTCCTGGACATCCACAACATCCACGTGATGCGCGAAAGTCTGCGCAAGCTCAAGGAGCTCTGCTTCCCGGCCATCGATCAAAACAGGTGACGTCTGCGCTTCCTCCGTCGCTGTTCACATTTAGTTTCCATGCGCAATTGAATATTGCTGACGCAGAAGTTTGCTCGGTTGTCCGCACCGAGCATTCAACATTTGCGTATACCTTCCGTTGTTACTAGCGTTGGGAAAAACTTCAATGTTTTGTGAATGCTTCACGAACTGCTGGTTCTTTAAAATGAACCCTTCGCAGTGAACACTTCGATTGAAGTCGAACTCGCAAAAAGAGATTTGAATTCATCCGGTTATTTGTTCAATTCTTTTTGGAACTGGTTCCTCGCCGACAAAACACGTACTAGTCGGTAAATATTTGAAAACTAAAAGAACTGGAACTGGTTCCTCGCCAAAATAAAAATCACGTTCCTTTACATCAGAGGTTCCCAAACTTTTTTGTCCCGTAGACCACTTGTCGATTTTTTCTGTTTTGTATAGACCCCCTGCTTTCCTAGTATTGATTTTTTTTACCATTGTAACTTCAATGAACGCTTCAGGAACTGCTAGTTCTTTGAAATGAACACTTCAACTGTAGTCGAACTCGTCAAAAAATAGTACTAGTCGGCAGAGATCCCAAATCGAAAACTGCTAGCAAATCAACCAAAATTCCGCTCCGAAAAAAAGCACTAGTCGGTAGAGATTTGAAATCCAAAAGAACTAGCAAATCGACAAAAAATCCTCCCCCAAAAAGTGTTAGCAAATCAACAAAATTTACCCTCCGAAAAAAAAGCACTAGTCGGTAGATTTGAAATCGAAAAGTACTAGCAAATCGGCAAAATATCTTCCACAAAAATTATTATTATTAATATGATTAGGGAATTAAAGTCCATTATAAGATAGTATTACGTAAGTACCTTTACGGACCCCCATTTACGTCTCATGCACCCCCAATTTTTTTTTTCATTGACGTGGACCCCTTGCAGGTCGGAATCGACCCCTGGGGGTCGATATAGACCACTTTGGGAATGACTGTGTTAGAATTTGGCATTGAATTGATGTACATGTTTATTTGTGCAGGTGGCTCAGCGGGCTGGAGGCGACGTGTTGGTTGAAGCATATCAAGTGCATTATCGCCGGAGCCGTCAGGATCGTGGATAAGGTATTGTTATTAGATTACATTGAAAAAACTATTTTTATATTTATTTTTGATAGAGGGAGCACTGTCTCGGGTAGCAATAATGAGATAAGAATTAAGATGGAAATAGATATGTATAAATCAAAGTAATATCAAAAGTGAAAAAAGGGAATTTAAGCATGCGTATATATAAAATATAATATATATTCAAAATTGTGCCTGTAAAAGGTCTGACAAATAAATGGAGGGCGTTGCAACCGTTTCTTGCGAACGCGAATTTCTTCCAGTGGCGACAACACAATGGTTCTAAAGTAATGGATGTAACTTTGAAAAAGTCTAGTGTTGGTCTGAGTGCATATTTTTCACATTGTGTGGACCTATGGAGGACTGAACGCTGTTGTCGCAAGTAAAAAATTGTCCAACGAAGCGAAGCTTGCAGTCCACGATGGAGTGTTTATACCAACCCTGATGTATGGCGGTGAGGAGTGGAACTGGCAGAGGAAGGATGAAAGTAGACTGAACGCTGTAGAAATGATATCCCCGAGGCGTATGTGCGGTAAAACCACGTATGACCGTATTAAAAATGTGGATATCTGGAATGAATGCTGGAATGAACGAAGAAAGGAGTGTAAGAAAATATGACGTGAAAGTAAATGGAAGAAGTCGGGGACGCCCGAGGAAGACATGGCACAATCAAGTGAATCAAATATGCAGTTTCGCCGCACCGGTAGGCAGAGAGAATGAACCGCCATACAACTCTGTCTTGGCACACATTCCTTGCTTCATTTACATTCATACATACTCTTCTGTTATTCTGACTCTTGACATGGCCCGACTCAAGTGTTTTATTCACCTGATCGTGCCACATTCTCTTCCTCGGGCGTCTCAAACTTCTTATTTTATTCACTTTCGCTTCATATATTATTCCTCTCACACTCCTTTCTTCGTTCATCCGCTCTACGTGCCCGAACCGCCAAAGCATCCCTTTCTTTTGATCCCATTCATTATGCTTACGTCAGTCTTGCATTCTTTCCGGATATCCACATTTTTAACACGGTCATACATGGTTTTACCGCACAAGGATCTCACTTCTACAGCATTCAGTCTTCTTCCATCCTTCCTCTGCCAATTCCGTGC
Source organism: Drusus annulatus (assembly GCA_022651775.1). Taxonomy (NCBI): domain Eukaryota; kingdom Metazoa; phylum Arthropoda; class Insecta; order Trichoptera; family Limnephilidae; genus Drusus; species Drusus annulatus. The sequence continues at coordinate 667,683 of JAGWCC010000367.1, read as the reverse complement.
CTCACTGCCATACATCTGGATTGGTATTAGCACTCCACATACATTTTCTAATGAGTAGGTATTTTTGTCATTTTCATTCTGTCATTATCTCTCGATATACGTACAAGAGTGACCGCTAGGTACGTAACGATCTACATTATCTTAAATAAAATATTTATTTTTTTACACACCTTGTACACTTGCCAATTCAACGATTATCTCATAATATGTGTACAAGAATGAACCTCTTCTTTTCTGTTTTTCATTGCTAACCTTATTTGCGTTATTATATCATATATCGTGCGTCACACTACTTCAGTTTGTACTTATATAACTCCTTTGGATATATAATACCTTGTCCATATGTGAGATGTACATAAATGTTTAATTTCTTTTTTTACACTATGCATGTATCTACAATATTTTTACACCATTCATCTCTTGCAGGTGGAGAATCACAAGACCTCGGTGCTGGTGCACTGCTCCGACGGCTGGGACCGCACGGCGCAGTTGACGGCGCTCGCCATGCTGCTGCTGGACCCACACTATCGCACCATCCGCGGCTTCGAGCTGCTCATCGAGAAGGAGTGGGTCTCTTTCGGCCACAAGTTCCAGCAGGTATAAAAAATATCGCCATTTTATAAAAAAATTCAGTCACATCAATATAAAAAATTCTACTGTCAGTAAACTTCGATTGCTAATACACAGGTCGCCAGTTCAAACTCAGCGTGCGCATACAAATTTTATTTAGTCAAATCAATCATAGTATATTTGTGGCACGTTGCAGAGTGGTAGATACTCCAAGTATCGAAAGACCATTCAGAATCTAAAAGTTGCTTGAAATAGCTCTAGCCGTGTTTGGTGACCAGATCTGAATAGCCGGGTACTTTCCGACCTTCCTCCTCTCCTCCCGCTACCTTCATCCCCACAACATACCCCGATTGGGGATGCCATAGTTACACTGGCTCTGGTTGATTGGGAGCAGTTGGGACCAGTGGCGGCTCGTGAGTTTTTAGTGTGCTGGAGTGCTATGATTGAAAAATACGACATTCTAAGTATTGTTGTAGCCGAAAATGATTTTTATTTTTTTTCAAGATTTTATTTTTTGTATGAAGATTTTCAGGATTTTTCAGTTTGGTGGTGCACTGCACGGATTTCTAAAAAATCTTCATACAAAAAGTTGAAATTTCGAAAAAAAAAAAAAAATGTTTTCGGCTACAACAACATCAATGACGATGTTTTTTTTCAATCTTACCACTCTAGCACACTAAAAGGTCACGAGCCGCCACTGGTTAAAATAAGGAATAGTTGTAGAGTAGAAAAACGTAATTTTAAATACATGTACTCGTATATCATGTATATGATCTTGTATATATATATATATTTTCGCAACTGCCCAAAGCTAGTGGGACCGACTATGGCATTGAAAACATTGGGAATGTTGTGAGGCTGGAGGGAGCGGGGAGGGGAAATTCGACGTCCTCCGTGGTCGAGTGGTAAGACGCTCGACTACGAATCCAAAGGTCGCGGCTTCAAACCCGACGTGCGCCGATAACTTTTATTTAATTAATACGTGCCATAACACATTTAATTCATATAAAAATAATAAAAAAAAGTTTATTTACGGTACGTTCCAGAGTGGTAGATACGGATATGCTCGTATATAATACAGATAAGTATCACCCTGGTGAAAGACCGCCATTCAGAACCTAAAATTTGCTTGAAATAGCTTTAGCTGTGTTTGGTGACCAGATCTGAGTAGCCAGGTACTTTCCAACCTTTCTCTTCCCAATCTCCTTCCCCTCCCCACTACCTTCAGCCTCACGACATACCCTAATTGGGGATGCCATAGTCTCACTGGCTCTAGACGGTTGGGAGCAGTTGAGACTCTTGTGCGGTATTCATATAAAAAAGCAGATGAGAAAGAGAAAAGTTAGAAATTACCTGACTATTTAAATCAGTTGTGATAGAGCTAATGAGCAAAGAAATATATGATGCGAAAGTGAGTGGAAGAAAAAGACCCCCGGAAAAGGCATGGCACGATTAAGTGAATAAATTTTTGAGTCAAGCCATGTGAAGAGTCAAAATAATAATAAGAGTATGTATAAGACGATGTATGAATGTGAACGAAGCAAGGAGTGTGTGCCAAGCTTGAAGTAACAATATATGGAGGGATAGCTAATTTGTTTTACCCAACCCATCCGAAATTGTAATAAATCACTTTTCCGAGTTTTTACATCGTACACCATGAGAGAGAAAGAGACAGCAAATTTCTTGGACCGCTTCTATATACTGTCGCAATGATCTTAAGGTGCTGGTTAACGGCGGGACTCCGTCCACATTTTTTATTATGCCACTAAACTTGACACAACTAAACGGTTTTTTAGGTTAGATGCTATATTTTTGTTGATAAAAATACTGTGAAAAAGTGGCCATACGAATACACAAAAACATTATGTCGATATGTGATATGAATGGATGTATAAATACCGTAGCCTTAGTCTTAGCCACGCCCAGGTGCGCCGAGTCATGTTAAAATCATCAAAAACAAGTCCAAAACTGACTTCACTGCCTTGGCTTGGGCTACCTCTAGTATACTCTAAGGTGCCAAGACAGAGTTATATGGCGGTCCGTCCTCTCTGCCTACCGCTGCGGAGAAACGGCGTGATGGTTAATTAGTTATGTAGGAAAGATTCAAATATCGTCAGGTTATTCGTAACCTGGAAAAAATTTCGTCTTTCTTTTAAATATATATATTTTTTGTACCGTCATCATTATCAGCGTACGGGTCATGGAGACGAGCGTCACAGCGACGCGGACCGTTCGCCCGTGTTCCTGCAGTGGGTGGACTGCGTGTGGCAGGTTGCGCGGCAGTTCCCGACCGCCTTCCAGTTCAACGAGCGCTTCTTGCTGACCATACTCGACCACCTGTACTCGTGTCGCTTCGGCACCTTCCTCTGCAACTCGGAGAAGGAGGGCGTCAAAGCTGGTGAGTCGCGTTATTTATTTTCTGATTATACCGTCGCCGGAAAGGAAAAAGAGCTGAAGCACCATTTTGGGAAGTCAACGCTCTCACCGAGTTAACCAAAGTGACAAAAGGCTGAAAAAGTCCCAAACTTGTGTCGCTGGAGTCGAGCCTTCTCCCAAATGGTAAATATATTTGAGATGGCTGAAGGGCCACAAAAGTATTCAGAATCAAACGAGAGTCAGAGCATTCGATGCAGAAGAAAGAACTGGTTGAAACTGCATATTTATCTCATGTTCGACCAAAGTGTCGCTTAAGCCCTTTTGCCTTTCCAGCGAAGATATTACTTCCATCTATCGTTGGGTTCACTATAATCTACCAAAACCTGAAGTTTATTTCAGCAACTTCCCTTTCAGTATATACGAGGCCTGTTCAAAAGAAAAGGTGAATTTTGAATTTTCGCGGGCTGTCTACATTCGACTATCGATTTTTTTGTTGTTGTTATGTTCGTACACATATGTTTATCATATGTTAGCATTGTCAGCCATTTTGGATTAGTGGTTTGTTTTTGACAACTGGAAAGGTTAGTCACGTTTTTGTGTGTTCTCCGATTTTTTACTTGTGAAAAAAATGGATCAAAGAATAAAATCCATGATTTGTTTTTTCACAACTCCAGGACGCTCATCGTCATTAACATCTTCTCGGCCTTCTGTAAAGCGCTTGTACCACTTATAAACACTTTTTTGAGACAAAGTAGACTCGCCGAATGCCACAGTCAACATTTTAAGTGCGTTGGAGCACTTAATTCCATTTTTAACGCAAAATTTAATACATATTCTTTGATCCATTTTTTTCAAAAGTAAAAAATCGAAGAGCACACAAAAACGTGACTAACCTTTCCAGTTGTCAAAAACAAACCACTAATCCAAAATGGCTGATAATGCTAACATATGATAAACTTATGTGTACCAACATAACAAAAAAAAAAAATCGATAATCGAATGTAGACAGCCTGCGAAAATTCAAAATTCACCTTTTCTTTTGAACAAACCTCGTATATATTATTTTTGAACTCCACACAGGAGGCTTATGTCATCTTTGGGAAGCTATGTGAAGGGTCCTTTTGAGGAAAGGGAAGGAAGGAAAACAAACTGTATTCTCAGAATGCCAAGAGAAAGATTGCTCCATAAAAAAATTCCAGAGGGTAAACGTCCAGTTGGCTGCCCCAGAAAAAGCTGGGGAAATCAACTCTAGAGACTGGACGGCCTGCACGGTCGAGTGGTAAGACACCCGACTACGAATCCAGAGGTGGCGGGTTTGAACCTGGCGTGCAGAAAATAAAATTATATTTAATCAATATGTGTCATATCAGGTTTAATTGTGATAAAATAAAATATAGTATATTTGCGGCACGTTCCAGAGTGGTAGATACTCTAATAAGTGTTGCCGTGGTGATTGACCACCATTCAGAATTGAAACGTTGCTTGAAACGGCTTTAGCCGCCATGTTTGATGACCAGAACTGAATAGCCAGGTACTCCCAACCTTCCCCTTCCTCATATTTTTTCACTCTCTTCGCCTCACATCATACTCCTATTGGGGATGCCGTAGTCTCACTGTCTCTAGACGATTGGGAGCAGTCGAGATTCTTGTGCGGTATTCATGTAAAACAAAAAAAAGAAGTACTATCCTGTAATGGACGGCGGCCCCTGAAGAAGTCTAGGAAAGGGACGCGTGAAAGTGCCTCGTCGAGCGATAGATCCTCGAAACACTGTGACAAAGGGAAGAAGATAATATCATCGGCTAATACTAACATGGTTATGTTTTATTTGTATTTCAGAGCTGAAGACCAAGACAGTGTCCCTGTGGTCATTCACCAACAGCCGCCCGGAGCTCTACAGCAATCCCCTGTACGCGGGGGGCGAGGGTACGCAGCCAGTGCTGATCCCCATGGCTTCTCTTCGTCTCATCCAACCCTGGAGGGCGCTGTACTGCCGCTGGAACCCCGCCATGAGGCAGCAGGTGTGTACCAAACCGATACGATAATACGAAAATCTTCTTGATTTGTTGTATTCTCAGAGCAATAATATACCAGGAGGGATAGCTTGTGTAGTCAGGATTGTTGATTTTTTTCCTGACTCGGGCGTGACTAGGGTTGTCATGGACACACCTTTCTACATCCATTTATAGCACATGTCGACATAGTGTAGCGATTATTTGTACAACTACTTTTCCGCAGTATTGTTATCAACAAAAATATAGGATACAACCTCAAAAACCGTTGAGTTGTTGCATAACAAAACGTAGTGGGCGGAGACGCGGGAGACGGAAAACATGCCGACATACCTAAAAGTGTTGCGATATTATGTGATAACTTGTCTTGTCTCTTTCTCTCTCACGGTTTACGAAGTAAAACGTTTAGCTCTCCCTCCATGCATATTCTTACTCCAAGTGCATAGACAACGACTCAAAGACAGACAATCTTACCAGCAAAATTTTCCAACATCTGATGTATTTTTAATATTCCAGGACCCCATCCTGCAGAGAACGCGAGAACTCCTCTCGCAGAGGTCCCAACTCGCCGCCCGAGCTGACGAAGCCCAGCAAGAGTTCCTGGCGCGCCAGCGGAACCCCATCCCCGTGCACTCGTAGGCCCCGGACCCAAACGCAGTCGCGAAACATACCTTCATTATATCGATCTTTAAAATACCGATAGGGGTCAGTCAACACCCAAAAATACACACTTTTTGGCTTTCTAGTACAAGCAAAACTACAAATTATTCATCTGTTGATTCTATATGGGTTGTTAGAAAAATGTCTAAGGTTCACAGTGAATACAATATTTAAACAGTAATCTTTTAAATTCTTTATGAAAAGCATACTTGAATTGTAGGTATAATTAAAAAAAAAAATGCCTTTGCTGGTTTTGAAACTGCACCTTTTATTGCCATTTTGGAAAGTTTTTCATAGAATCGAAAGGATTACAGTTTAAAGATTGCATTAACTGGAAACCTCAGACATTTTTCTAACTGCCCATAGAAAAATTACAGATAAATCATTTGTGTAGTACTGTTTGTGTTAGAATGCTACAAAGTAACGTTTAGCGTCATTCTTGATGGCTGACCCTTAACTTTTGGCCAAAGAGAAGAATTCAACCGATTTTTTTGTACTCGACGCTTTCCGTTTTCTTTGGGTGACACGAGTCCGAAGAACCGTCATCGCGGAAACCAAAAACGCCCTGTCTATCGCCGATTCTCGGCCCGTCGCAGCTTTGAATCAAATTACGATCAGCCGTCGATTTTATAATCAACCGTTTGTAAAAATTAGATCACTGTCATAATTCTACAGCAATGCCACTAAAGTGATAAATGTCTAGAAGTGCGTTAGTAAGCTCGATTTTTTCTTACTTCTGGTGAAATTGACGGTCGAATATCGAAATTCTTCTCGAGCAGTAATCAATTTCATCAGCCTGTCTGGGACCTAGGAGTCGAAAGGTCTTATGCAAATTGGCGAGGTCAGTCTTCTATTGATTTTCCGTGCAGTGATCAATCCTGACTTGAAATGGGCAAATTTTTTCCTACGAGTCCGTTTTTTTATATTTTAATAAAAAAATATTTAAATTTATATTTAAGTATGGTATCTGCCTACAACAAAAAATTTACATTCTCAACTATATCATAAATTATTTAAGTTTGTTTGTAGCATTTTTCTTTGTCTAGAGGTTGTTGCATTTAAATCGTATCCTTGTTGTAGCAGAAAGAGTGATAGATACTCTGAGTATCGCCCTGGTGAAAGACCACCGTTCGGAATCGAAACGTTGCTCGAAATGGCTTTAGCCGCGTTTTGCGACCAGATCTGAATAGCCAGGTACTGCCTAACCTTCCTCTTTCCCATCTTCTTCCCCTCCCTTCAGCCTTGTGACAGTGTTTAGTAACCAGATCTGAATAGCCGGGTACTTCCCAACCTTCGTCTTTCTCATCTCCTTTCCCTCTCTGTTCCCTTCAGCCCCACAACATACCACAAGCGGGGATGCCATAGTCCCCTCTAGCTTCGGACGGTTGGGACTCTTGTGCGGATTCACACAAAAAATTTAAGGCATTCGTTCAGCCTATCGAATTGTTTCCATCTTCATTCCAGAGCGGTGGGTAATATCGGTATCGCCCTTTTGCAATCGGCCAACATTCAGAACTGAAACGAACGTTGCTGGCGCCGGTGCGAGACCGGGAGACACGCCAGACGCGCGCTCGACGTTCGTACGCGGTCGACATTTCCCGCGCGAGAACACGCCGAGAGTGGCAGACACTGTGAGTATCGCCCCGGTGAAAAAGACCACCGTTCAGAATCGAAACGTCGCTTGAAACGGCTTCAGCCGCGTTTGGTGACCAGATCTGAATAGCCGGGTTGCCACATGTTCCGATCGGGGATGAGTCCCACTGGCTCTAGACGGTTGAGAGCAGTTTGGAGTCCTTGGCAAAAATAGGTTGTTTTTACAATTTGTGTGTATTCAACAGTTTGGCTCTGGACTGACCAACGGGCTTTTGTATTTCTTCCCTTCTACAACGTGGATTTCTTCGAGACCCGGGTTCAATCTTGCCTCTCCTTAAAATAAATAAAATTATTAAATTTCCTTTCTTCAGATCTACTGAGTAGATTTGAATAGCTGCCTTTTTTCCCATTTTTTTTACAATAACTCCACACAGGAGGCCTTGAGGGAAATAATTTCCATCAGGGCCTGTGTCATCTTTGGGGATGCTGTGTGGAGGGTCTTTTTGAGGAAAGGAAGGAGTGAACTTGGGTCTTGAAGAGGCCCATGTTGAAGGAGGGAGGAAACACAGAGGCCGGAAAATTGTTCCACAGCCGAGCTGTTGAACATAAGAAAGAGTCGTAAAAGCGACCCGTTCTCATGCATCGAATGTCAACCGTGTACAACTGTTTGGCGCGCGTTGGGCGCGCGTTTGGCGCGCTTCCCGACTATGCACCGGTGCCGAAGGGATCAACGACGCAAGTTCCTCGGAGCATCTTCCATTGAAATACCTGTAGAACAAGGACGGCATTCCCACCCGACGTCTGTGCTCCAAAGATTGCAACCCGTTTGTTGAGATAGGAGAATCTATCAAACGGACCGCCTGTTTCTGCACAGAGTCGAGGGTTTTTTCAGGTATTTAGGGGCTCCAGACCAGAGGTGGCTGTCAAATTCAACAGTGGGGCGTACTTGCAATTTGTACAGGGCAGCAGTTGTGCACTATTGAAGTATCTGCGGGCCCTGTACAACACGCCCAACTTCTGAGAGGCTAACTTTACTCTGGCTTTGATGGAGCCCCGATGCCTTAACTGGTCACTTAAGGTTACACCAAGCATTTCAATGGAAGGTTTGTTGGGAAGATTACTTTCTTTGAAGGAGACTAAATTGTCCCACTACCCTTCCCATCCCTTATTTTTTTACGCTTTGCGCAATATTCCCCAGTTATGGATTCCAGAGTGGCAACTATTTGACTATGATTTTCCAAGCGCCACGTAAGTCCTTACATATCTAATGACGGTATTATTATTTGTTAGTTATTAAATAATATTTTATATTTCATTAATGTTACTAATTATACTGTTCCACAATAAAAGTTTTATTTCCAAAGACTTATTTATTGACATAGATAAGTTTCTTATCATAAATTTATCAATTCCCAACAGAAACGGTCACCATTGTTTGACCTAACGCTTTGGCCCAGTGTGGTAGCGATCAAATGGCAATACCCTGGCATACTGAGCAGCCAACGGCGGGCTGCGCAGCGAATTTACTTTAGTAAAAAAATACCAAAAAATGAACCTTGGAACCTTCGTCACGGGGGTTAGGTTATTCACGGTTATTTCGACAGCCGACTATGAATCCAGAGGTCGCGGGTGCGAACCCGACGTGCGCAAATATTTTTTTTTTCCCTGGGGGGGTCGGGGCCCCCGGACGGCTGCCCGTTGCCCCCGGGCAGTGGCAGCGGCAGTTGCTACATCACTGTATGTTATTGTTTACTTAAAATAATTGATTAAAAATTTATCACTATGCAACTAAAAAATAGCCAACAATATTATAATATCTAGCAGCAAAAAAATAATTGCGGTGAGCTCTGGCGTCATAAAATTTGCACAGTTTTTCTGTTTGCGAGGTCAAAGCAACTATTTTCAGCTCCCAACGTCATTTTCATCATGAGCTATGGAGCTTTGAAATGCCCATTTAGCTGATAGTCTTTAACTTTAAAGCAGAAATCTGTTGCCGAAGAGCTCTTGAACGGAGAGCTTGGGCATCGTAAAATTTGCACAGAAATTTCTATCTGGAGTTTCCGTCAAACTGTTTGCAGCTTTCCGAGTAATATCCGCCACGAGCTATGTAACTTTGACAGTGCGATAACGCGAGATGCCAAATTGTTTGCTCCGCGTAATTTTCGACTGTTCAAAAGGAAAAATACTTTGAAAAAATTGAGCTGAAACTCTGGCAAAGGCCGGATATTAAAAATAAAACTACAATACATAACCTATAATATTAACTACCGCAACTTGTATTTATTTTCATTATCAATTGGTCTAAATAAAATGACCCCAGGGGTCATCAGCAAAGAAAAGATTAACAAATATTAATAATTCACAATAATAAAACATCTACCACGTCCTATCAATAATTAAAAATGTTTAAAACAACAATTGTTCGTGGACATCTGACCTATGCATAACACAGTTTAAGAGAAAAAGAAAACCTCCCAGGCTAGGTTGAGTTCAAATCCCTCAGCGGGAACGGACTCACGACTTCAGAGAAAGAGCTGAAAAAAGCAAATATCGTTTTGGTGCAAATTGAGTTGAGTTTTTCGTGGATTCGAATTTTAAAAGTGACAGATTAGAAGAAGACGTTTTAGGTTGAGTTCAAATTCTTCAGCGAGAACTTGCTCACTGCGTCAAAAAAGGCAACATTTTGTCGGGTGTTGGTTGAGACGAGTTTTTTGTAGAAGTTAAATTGTTTTGTGTTTTTTAGAAGTCAAAATGGTGAGAGTGTTGTCAGCTTTTAGCGCTATACGGAAGACCAACGCGCTTGGAGCAGCTTTGAGAAGAAACGCTTCGACGGGGGGGTCTTCTGTACCCTCGGAAGCAGATGTGGTCATCGTAGGTAAGACAAACATTCCCGGGTTACGAATAACCTGACAATATTAAAAAAAACTTCCACTGCCTTCATTGTAAGAGGAAAGAGTTTCTTGAGCAATGACGGAGGACTCGGTTGGGCAGAGGATTGAACCCGTGGCTTCGGACCGCTCTACCGACTAAACGATTGTATTTGAATACATAATACAAACCATAATCTGTGAAAAGATATATGGTTTATAAAGTGCAACACGGAAAGCCCAGAGGTTCAAAACCTTGGAGTACGAACATTCATGGAGAGGTATCTTTGTGAAACAGTGTAGTCAGGACGGTTGATTTTATACTGACTCGATAGGAAGAGTCAAAAATATGTTAAATGATATTGAATAACATATTAGTTACCGCCCTCATGGAATTCGGACATTTTTAATAAACATATTTGAACACATTAAACAAAATAATATCAATACACCATTCAAATGATGTATAAAGTCAAAATATCACACCAACACTAATAAAAGAAGGTTTGCCCAAATAATGATGGAAGTTTTTTGTTGATTTTATGTCTTTATATCATTAAAAATGTGAAAATTCTAAAGTCCGGTCAAAAATATTTAAAACTGTTGAAATACCTCTGAAAAGCTGTGTTTTATAATCTTTGTTTGGTCTTATTTGAACATTCACGCATAGCACATATCACCATCATGTTTGATTTATTTGCATAACCGAAGCAAGTTTTTTAATCAACACAAATATAGGAAATAACCTCAAAATCCGTTGACGTAATTTATGCGACTCGATAATGTGAATTTAGAACGGACGGAGAACATTCTTACATACTTAGAAGTGCTGCAATATTATGTGAAGACTTTTCTTGTCTCTTTCTCTCTCATGGTGTAAGACGTAAAAAACCCTGAGAAAGTGATTTATCCCAAATTTGTATAGTTGGGTAAAAGGTACAAACACTGTACTTAGACAGATACATTGCTTGCATATAGTATGTTTCAAAATTGTAAGTCAACTTCAAGAAAGAAAAGGTAAGTATGCAGAATGAGTTAACGATGAATGTAAGTATGTCCAAATTCATGATGTTTGAAAGAGAGAGTACGAGAACAGCGTGCATGATGATGAATACTTGGAGCAAGTGGATGAGTTTGTGTTTTTAGGAAGTATGTTCTAGAGAGACGGAAAGGCTCATGAGGATATTGAAAGAAGGGTGAATTCAAGAAACTCCATTAATGGAGGACTGAACACTGTTGGCGCAAATAAAATATTGATCAAAGAAGCGAAGCTAGCAATCTACAATGGAGTGCTTATACCAACCCTGATGTATGATATGTATGGAACTGGCAGAGGAAGGATGAAAGTAGTTTGAATGCTGTAGAAATGAGATCCCTGAGGCGTATGTGCGCTATGTTTAAATTGTGGACATCCGGGAAGAATGCGAGGCTGATGTAAGTGTAATGAATAGGATCAAGAAAGGGATGCTTAGATGGTTTGGGCGTGTAGAGCAAATGAACAAAGAAAGGAGTGTGAGAAGAATATACGATGCGAAAGTTAATGACATGGCACGATCAAGTGAATCAAATACCTGAGTCGGGCCATGTGAAGAGTCAGAATAACAGAAAAGTATGTATGAGACGATGTATGAATGCGAATGAACCAAGGATTGTGCCAAGACAGAGTTGTATGGCGTTTCGTCCTCTCTACCTATGCCGAGAAATGGCGTGATGATTAGTTAGTTAGGAAAGAAAATTACGAAAAAAAATTACAAGTTCATTTTTGATATTCCTACATAATAAAAAAAATTCAAATATTAAATTCGATCAACGCATACAGTTGTGTCTGTCGAGCATGTCTGCATATGCATCAACACACACAATCCTAAGGATGTGTTGGTCGCCTCAAACCTAATTATTCGACCGACAATCCGGTACTGAAAACAGTTTTCTTACAACAGGAGGGGGCATAGCTGGCTGCAGCACCCTGTACACACTGGCCAAGAGGGGAGTCAAAGCCGTACTGTTGGAGAGGGCTCGCATCACATCCGGAACAACCTGGCATACAGCAGGTAAATACTTACGAGACTGTGGACTACACAGGTGTATCTCAAAAAACTTCGACAGTGAGATAAGTACCAAAATGATTCAATATTCATCGTTTATTAGCACTGTTACTGCTCTGTGCGAACTACTACAAAGAACTACTTCATTTGCGGCAGTTCACACTTCACACATTTCTCACTTCGCAAATGCTTCAATACTTCAATTGTAGTCCTTCGTTTGCTCGCGCTATCACACTAATATGTAGCAGCCACTCAAGTTCCTAGTTCCTACACTACACGCTATACTACCTACTACGGTGTGAATTGAGCGATTGAACTGTTAGTTCAATTGAAGCGTTTATTTTAAAGAACTTGTAGTTTGTAAAGCGCTCACAAAACTTTGAAGTTTTTCCCTTGGCTATCGTTTATGCTGTTGTAAACCGGCACAGCTCCAACATTTCATAACTTCGTTTTGTGTTTCGACACCAAACATGTAATAAGATTTATTAGAATCTGGAAAAAAAAACAGTTTTTTGGCTTTTTTTAAAAGTTGCTAAATATGAGATACACCTGTTTGAGTTACAGCACCCTTGAGGTGATTTTTCACAAAAACGGCGCTATACAAATTATCCAAATATTATTTTTTAATTTATGAGTATGTCAACTAACCATTTTTTTAAATTAGACTGGATTAATGAACTACATCCGCCAAACGCAGTACAAAAGAAATTACCTAAGCTGTACATCGCATCACTAAACTGCTGATTTCACTGAATTCGGAAGCAACGACCTAGACTGCACATGTCGCCGAATTCAGAGAAGCAATGACCTAGACGGCTGAGTTGGCGAAACTGACCCAACCGCAGTGGTGGAATAAACTGTATAAAAGATGTTTCTTATGATATTGCTTAGATAATTAAACAAAACGCTAACGTGGCTGCTGCCAACGTTAGCATATTTCAAACAGAAACATACATTTAGTAATGAGTCCGACAAGACTATTGATGATAAAAAATAAAAAAGTTTTATTCCGTGTCATATGCAATCATCGCTCAATGCATTAGCCAAACCACTAAAATATTTATTTTATTATGTTTCAAAGTCTTCGCTGTCCATTTGCCAAAGTAAATTAATCCGCGAGCATAATGCTTTCACCTTGAAAAAATCTGCACTCTTCGCAGCTACTTTATTGCACTTCAATGCGTTGAAGTGTGCAATGATCGACTTGCGAGCGTCGTGCTCTTTCTTCTTCTCGGAAGTCGACATGTCAAACATCCAGTGCAGTTCGTCCGCCAGCTTGATCATGATGTACTGCTCGTAGGGCAGTAGGGAATCTATCTTTTCCGCTTTCGCCAAGACGGTCTGTAATTCGCTGAACTTGCCGCATGCGTCAGAGCCGTTTTGACGGGAGAATCCAATCAGATCGCAGAGAGTTTTGTGCAGTACGTGCTTCGCTAGACGGCTTGAAAAGAAAGTAGGGTCAGAGTCTATATCTGCGGGGTTGCATTTTACGATCATGCACTCCGCTAGGTGGAGAAGATCGTAGGAGTTTTGAAAGTTGACGGTGATTTGGTTTGATAGTCTGTCTATCGTCGGCTGAGTCTGCATCGTAGGTTTGACCTTTTTGAGAATGCAGCACAGCACTTCCGGGGCGGTGACGGAGGTGAACACCAGCCGGCACTTCTTGTCCAGGATTATGGCGCTCAGCAGCAACGCGTGGCACAGGATGTCGTCGAAATGCACGTCTATTTTGTCGTCGGCGTACATCTCTACAATCGATACAAACAGATGATCTAAAATAGTTGTTAGATGTTTCTCACCATTGCTTTCCTCGACCATTTTGACAAAGTTCTTTATAAACTGACTTTGTAACTCGGACGGGGCATCTAACAACTTTTCAATTGGCAACTCGGTAATATCGATGCCAGGATTTTCGCCCGGGATTGCCAAGGGTAGTTTCTCAGTTTGAAGGGCTTTGAGGCTGAAGGTTATCTCGGACTTATTGATGTTGTCTTGTTCCTGGAGGTCATTTAAGAGAAGGTTTTCTTCATCTCCCAGCATCGAATAGTTGGTGTTTGAAATGTTGGAGATTTTTAGAGTTTCATTTTCACTAGAATCTTCTATTTGGCTCAGGGCTATTTTTTTCATAACCATTCTGTTTAGTTCGTCTTCACTTTTTCTTTGAGCTATTAGAATAGAGGTATCTGACATTTTAAAGTTGTGCGGGAAAGATTTATTTTTAGGTGCGTTCAGGTTAACTGCTGGTAAGTCATCTTTGTCTAAGTCCATTTTGAGGTAGAATGTAAACAAAATAACAACTTTATTTTACACTGACTGACTGACAGTTGAAGCTATAAATGAATCTAGCTATTGAAACAGAGGAATAGCAACAGAACACAGTTTGAAAAACAAGTGAAGATTTGTATTTTTAAAAGGATTTAAAAAACAGTTCTTTCCTCCCTAGCCTACTGTAAATTTAACCGTGTCAAACTGTATATTTTAAATTCAAAAATAATAAATAAATTTATACAAACTAACACTTATTCACAGCTATCATAAATTTTAATGTATTGCCAAGCGGAGCTTGCAGTCCACAGTGGAGTGCTTATACCAACCCTGATGAATTACACTGAATGCTGTGGAAATGAGAGTAAAACCATGACTGACCGTGTTAAAAAATGTTGATATCCGGAAAGAATGCAAGACGATTATAATGTATCACAAGGCTGATGTAAGCGTAATCAGTAGGATCAAGAAAGGGATGCATATTACAGCCCTGCCTGCGCAGAGGCGCGCACTCCCCGCCGTACTCGCACGAAAGAATATGAATAGTATTGGATAAAATAAAATTATTGCAAAAAATAAATCTACCCTTTCGTAAATACGCGCAAAGTTCGGTTAATTTATTTATTTAACTTTTTGTTTCTTACATTATTTTTTTACATTACCTACCTCACTAGGTTATTAGAACCTGTTCTGAGGTAAGTGACAGTGACTACAAGTAGAATAATATTAAATATGTTGATATTTGTTAGACAATGCTAGATGATACAACAGACACTGACCGTAAAACTCTCTTGATACCATATAAGATACATTGACAGTAGGTAAAGTTGCAAGGCACTAAATCCTATAATTAATGACAGTGGATACGATACAAATATACATAAATTTTACATCGTAATCGCACCGCCGCGAGCGCACCACACCGACCGTCCTACTATAACGTGTCAAAAGCAGTGACTACATATGCCTTAACGCCGCCAACGTCAGAGTAGATTATTCTATGTGCACTAGACTACACAAAATATGTATGATGTGAGCTGTTGCGCGTTCAAGTGGCTCGTTAGTGTCTAAGCAGCACTTTTACAGAACAAATGCAATAACAATCAGTAACATCTGTTGGTACCCATCTTTATTATCAATTAATCACCTGTTTTACCTACTGCCTACCTTGATCAAAAACTCTACGTATAGGTTGTTTTGACTGACAAATAATTTCCCCAGGTCTGGTATGGAGTCTCCGACCCAACGACATGGAAGTCCAGCTCCTGGCCCGCTCGAGAGCCGTGTACGGCGGGCTCGAGAAAGAGAGCGGGGAGCCCGCAGGATGGATCAATAACGGAGGACTCTTCATTTCTCACACTCAGGTCTGTACATCCTCTCATAGGTCCCGGCGCTCTGTTTCAATCTCAGAGCAATAATACACCAGGTAGGATAGCTTGTGTAGTCAGGATTGTTGATTTTTTCCTGACTCGGGCGTGGCTAGGGTTTTCATGGACACACCTTTTTCCATCCATTCATAGCACATGTCGACATAATGTAGCGTTTATTTGTATAGCCACTTTTTCACAGTATCGTTATCAACAAAAATATAGGATATAACCTCAAAAACCGTTGAGTTATGTCGCATAACAAAACGTAGTCGCTGGAAACGGAAAGCATGATCACATACCTAAAAGTGGTGCGATATTATGTGACAACTTGTCTTGTCTCTTTCTTTCTCACGGTTTACGACGTAAAAACCCGGAGAAAGTGATTTATCGTAAATTTGTTTAGATTTTTCCGCAGGGCTAGGCAGTGAGGACGGACCGCCATACATCTCTGTCTTGGCACACACTCCTTGCTTCATTAACATTCATACATCGCCTCGACCGGTCGGTAGCTGAGTGGACAAATGCCTTGGATTCACACCCGGGGGTCGTGCGCTCAATTCCTCTGCTGGCTAAGTCTTTCATCATTGCACAAGCAACATCTTCCGCTTTTTATGATGGCAGTAAGAGTTTTTCAAATATTGTCAGGCTATTCGTAACATGGGAATGTTTGTCTTTCTTTTAAAAAAAAAAATATTTATATACTCGTATACTCTTTTGTTATTCTGACTCTTCACATGGTCCGATTCAAGTATTTGATTCCCTTGATCGTGCCACGTTGTCTTCCTCAGGCGTCCCCAACTTTTTCTTCCATTTACTTTTCATCACATATTCTTTTCACCCTCCTTTCTTCGTTCATTCGCCCTACATGCCTAAACCATCTAAGCGTCCCTTTCTTGATCCTATATATTACGCTTCTTGAAGTAACAATATATGGAGGGAGAGCTAATTATTTTTACCCAACCTACACAAACTTGCGAAAAATCACTTTCTCCGGGCTTTTACGGCGTACACCATGAGAGAAAAAGAGACAGCAAATTTCTTGGCCCGCTTCTATATACTGTCATAATGATCTTAAGGTGCTGGTTCCTTGAAGTAACACTGGCGGGACTCCGCCCACATTTTTTATTATGCCACTAAACTTGACATAACTAAACGGTTTTTTAGGTTATATGCTATATTTTTGTTGATAAAAATACTGTGAAAAAGTGGTTTTACGAATACACAAAAACATTGTGTCGATATGTGATATGAATGGATGTATAAATACCGTAGCCTTAGTCTTAGCCACGCCCAACTGCGCCGAGTCATGTTAAAATCATCAAAAACAAGTCCAAAACTGACTTCACTGCCTTGGATAGATACTACTCTATGTACTCTAAGTTACGCTTACATCAGCCTTGCATTCTTCATTCACGGTCATAATGACCGATGTTTTAATTGACTGGAAACGTATGTGTGTTTGTTACTTGCCACATTTTGTGTAAATATTCATTGATATTGAAAATATACAAATATTGACAATAACGTGTCTATGGGTTTGTAACGTCACTAAATATAATTATTTGATTTTTCAGGAGCGCACAGATGAGTATGCGCGCCTCAGCACGCTGGGCGACGCGTTGGGGGTGCGCAGCGAGAAGCTAGCCCCCGAACAGGTGCGGGAGCGCTGGCCGCTGCTGTCGGGGCCGCTGCGCTCCGCCCTGTTCTGCCCCGGAGACGGCACGGTGGACCCCGCCATGGCCACCGCCGCCATGCTGAGGGTGGCTCGCTCCAACGGCGCTCAGGTTAGTAGAGAAGTTGCGCATGCGCCAGGAAGAATTTGTGCGCATTACCATGAGCGCGATTCGAAACACAGATGGCATTGATATGTTAGTTTGTTGGTGTTTTTAAGGCCCTCGGATTAGTAGAGAAGTTACGCATGCGTCAGGACGAATTTGTGCGCA
Source organism: Drusus annulatus (assembly GCA_022651775.1). NCBI lineage: Eukaryota > Metazoa > Arthropoda > Insecta > Trichoptera > Limnephilidae > Drusus > Drusus annulatus. The sequence continues at coordinate 649,984 of JAGWCC010000367.1, read as the reverse complement.
TTACCATGAACGCGATTCAAAACACGGATGGCATTGATATGTTGGTTTCGTTGGCGTTTTGAAGATACTCAGATTAGTAGAAAAGTTATGCATGCGCCAGGAAGAATTTGTGCGCATTACTATGAACGCGATTTGAAACACAGATAGTTAAAGTATAGATATATATAAGTTTCATTGACATGTTAAATTCGTTGGTGTTTTTTCTGCATAACTACGACCATTTGTGGACTAAACTACATTTATATCATAAATACAGCATCCTCCACAAACATAAAATGTATCACTTAGATCTTTGTCTTTTTCAGTATGTTAGACCGCATTTTTGAAATGTGATCTGCAAACTGATGATAAGAGTGGTCTAACCGTTGTGGGGTGTCATTTGCAGGTGTTTGAACGCACCCCCGTGACGCAGATCTTGACGGGAGCCAGCTCTCTGGGCAGCAAGGAGGTGAAGGGAGTGGTAACTGACAAGGGAACCATCGCCACCAAGTGCGTCGTAAACTGCGCGGGTAAATATTTATGTTTGAATTCTAAGTTTTGGCATTTCTCTTGACTGTGTGCTGGTGTTGAAAAGATCAACGAAACCAATTCTTATATTGTTGGGCTTATCGTAACCTGAGAAAGTTTGTTTTTTCAAAAAACAGTGTAATCTAGAATTGGGAAAAACTGAATGCTTCGCAAACTCCTAGTTCTTTAAAATGAACCCTTCACGGTGAACGCTTCAATTAAAGTCAAACTGAAATCAAAAAGAACTGATACCAGTTATTTGCCGCAAGGTAAAATTTCATGGGAGGAGGGATGGCTAGCGATCTGAAATCAAAAAGAACTAGAACTGGGGAACCGGTTCCTCGCCAATTTTTTTTTATTTAACCTTCGCGTACTGTCGCTAAATGAAGTAGTTCTCTGTACTCTATGAAGTCGAACTACGATTGAAGTGTGAACTGCCGCAAAATGAAATATCACTTTGTAGTCCTCACATTTCTTTGTAACTTCAATTGAAGTATTCGCACACTCAAAAATATGTGAAGAGTGAACTGACACAAAATGAAGTAGTTCTTTGTAGCAGTTCGCACAGAGCGGTTACAACGCTAGTATAATCTTTAAACACTTTTTTCCTACTTCCCCAGGAGCCTGGGGCAGTAGCGTGCGCGCGCTTACCGGCGCCCCGGGCCTGCCCATAGTGCCCATGAAGCACGCCTACATCGTGTCGGAGACCATCCCGGGCGCGCGCACCCTGCCGAACGTGCGCGACCACGACCACGCCTTCTACTTCCGCATTCAGGGAGACGCGATCTGCATGGGCGGGTACGAGGGGAACCCCATTCTGCTCGATGAGGTGAGAATAGTTTTTTAATTGGTATTTACACTGTTGGTGCGGGAGAATGAAATCTAATTGTAATAGATGCAAAGAGAGCCTTACTTTAAGTGATATTCAGTTTATTAGAAGAATAAACTTCCATGATGAACTTTACCAGTACCAGTTAAAAGGAACCAGTTCCAAGCCGGTCACTGGAACCGTCGATATTATTTCCCCGAGGAACCGGTTCCTTTCTTCGGCAAATATAAATGGCGAATATCCATCAAATGCTGGGTCGTCGGAAAGGTGCGGATATTTTCGGCGAGGGAACCAGTAATTGGCGAGAAACGAGGAACCATTAAAGTCCTTTTCGTTCCCAGAATATCGCTAACAACCCCCCCAATTTATTTATATTATGTATAGCCGGACTAACGATGAATTAAGTTTCTAATCGATCTGTTCGAGGGCAGGGGCTGCCCTCGGACTTTGAGTTCCAGCTGTACGAGCTGGACTGGGGCATCTTCTCCACGCACGTGGAGGGCGCGGGCTCGCTGTGCCCCGCCATGACGGACGCGGGCGTGCGCTCCACCGTCTGCGGGCCCGAGTCCTTCACGCCCGACCACAAGCCCCTGCTGGGCGAGGACCCGCAGCTCCTGGGTGAGTTAACTCTACCAAGCACAGCAAACATCTAATCCTTGGATACATTGTATCATCCAGAGCGGTAGACACTCTAATATCGCTCTAGTGAAAGACCACCATTCAGAATCGAAACGTTGCTTTAAGATCTTCTTCTCAAAAATAGCCGATACCTTAAAATCAGCCTTCCAACTCTGATGACGAGTCTGATTTCCTTCTTTCTTCCTTCTCTCTGGAACCACATTATTCCCCTTTCTTCCTAACACTCCGTTAGCGCTAAAGTTTGATTGAGAAACGTGACGTTTTTTTCCGTTTTATTGTATTTTCGTGTGGCTGAATACATTTCCTTCCAAATAAAAATAAAATTGCACGAGGTTTTCTTGTGAATACAAACAGTAATCACTTTGAAAATCGCATTTTTTCAACCACACTGATGTAAGCAAACTTTAACTATTTATTACTCGACTTGCAGCGAACTTAACGCAATGCAAACTATCTCTATGGATTGATTATTTTGTTGACAAGCGATTACGGTTCATTTAAATATGCGAACAACAGTTTTTAAAGGATAAAAACTCCTGAAAAGATAGTGATGAATGCCCGGTGCCTATTGGCACCTCCGGCACACTAGAGGTTAAGGACAAACATGAAAAATTTCACCAATGTCGCTTCTGCTCCAACAGGAATGTATCACAACTGCGGCTACAACTCTGCTGGGATGATGTTTTCGCCGGGGTGCTCAGAGCAAATGGCAGATTGGATCATCACTGGCAGGTAGCTACGAGTATACTAATACATGTTTTTATTGTAAAAAACTGGTAATACATTTATGATTCAAAGTACTGTCCATCGCTGGCCACTACTTTCTCCCATATTTCTGGCAGCGTACGAATCCCGCATTGAAAAAACTGGTCATTTTTTAAAGCGATTCAAGAATTGATCCAATCTTTTACTTTTTCATAAGACCAGAAGTGCTGGTCAGCCAGGTTGGGCGCCATTGATGGAAACAAGTGATAGTCAGAAGAGACAACGTCTGGAGAATACGGCGGGTGGGGCAGGACTTCCCATTTCAACGTTTCCAAGTATGTCTTGACCACCTTCGCAACATGGGGTCGAGCATTGTCAATTAAAACCTCTAGCAAATGACGAGAATTTGAATCGTAAACTGACATTTTCAATGGAGAATAACTTCATGATGCAGACACAAATAAACTAATGTTTCTTTGGGGTTATGTTGACGGATGACTAAGTTTATTGCATGATGTCATGCTATATTTATTTCGACCACTACTTACCGCTAAAGTCATTTATAGGAAAACGGCGGAAGCAAAGTTGTACACCTAATATATTGCCCACTCAAAATCTTCTTATGTTTATTGCTTAACCTAAGCTAACTCCTGTTTTTTAATATGTTTCATTGTTGTTATTTTGTCCTATTCCATTGTTCACGTGTTCCGTTCTCATAGCTTTGAATATTCACCTCTTTGTCAAATACCTTTCATCTCTTCCAGTTTCATATTAATTGACACCATTACTGCTTCATTCGTGCTTTAAACGATGACGTTTATATCTGTGTCATATTTTAGCAATATCTAGTTTATTACATTATTGTTTTTTGGCAGACCGACCCTTCCCATGTTCACGTTCGACGTACGTCGCTTCACTGCGGAGCAGTTGAACAGCGTCCGCTGGTTGAGGGAGAGAAGCCACGAAGCTTACGCTCGGAATTACGACCTGGTAAGTTTTTTTTCATTTATTCTTCTCAAGTCTAGTTTCAATGAAAAACTATTTTTTTAACGCGACAAGACGTGCGGCTCTGAAACTTTCTCATTCTAGTATAAAGCACTGTCCCCCTCTAGCAATGTCGAGCTGCCTAGATCCAGCGCCAGATTCCAATTGAGTAATCGCTAATGCAGTTCTAGGAACTACACCCACTACGTGCTGAAGGTCGCCGCTCGCAGCCCTATAAAAGGCGATGTGCGTCCTTGAAACAGCAGAGATCCAGAACTAATCTTGATCTAATTCCTGATTGCGCAATGAGTCGTCCCTTTCAGCGAGGTCTCTTAGCAGTTTACAAACACCGCCGAAACATGTCTTAATTTGTCATTTGCGAACATCGTATTTTCACAAAAATACACTTTCTGGGGAAAGTCTCTCTGTCAGCTTCACCAAACTTTTTAAAAAAAAATTGTGTCAGTTTTAGCAGTATTTCAACATTTTGGGCTGACTCGTTTGGCTAGCAATACGTCATGCGTCAGCAGTCGCTTGAGAGTGACCGTTTGGCCCGGCCAGCTGTGGTTTCAGCGGGGCGCCATTAAACTGAAGCCACATTAAATGCGCAGTATTGCATTTATGAATTCTAAATTCTATCGTATCGAGGATATTGAAAGAAGGGTGAATGCAGGAAACTCCATTAATGGAGGACTGAACGCTGTTGGCGCAAATAAGAAATTGTCCAAAGAAGCAAAGCTACCAACCCTTGGTTTGGGCATGCAGAGCGAATAAACGAAGAAAGGAGTGTGAAAAGAATAAACGATGCAAAAGCGAATGGAAGAAGAAGTTGAGGATGCCCGAGGAAGAAATGACACGATCAATTAAATCAAATACTTGAATCGGGTCATGTAAAGAGTCAGAATAACAGAAGAGTATGTATGAGACGAAATATGAATGTGAACGAAGCAAGGAGGCCTGCGATAATTTTGACTACGAATCCAGAGGTCGCGGGTTCGAACCCGGCGAGCACAAATAATTTTTATTTAATCAATATGTGTCATAACACATTTTATTCATATAAAATAAAATAAAGTATATTTGCGGCACGTTCCAGAGTGGTAGATACTCCAAGTATCGACTTGATGAAAGACCACCATTCAGAATTGAAAGGTTGTTTGAAATGGCTTTAGCCGTGTTAGGTGACCAGATCTGAATAGCCAGGTACTTCCCAACCTTGCTCTTCCTCATCTCGTTCCCCTCCCCACTACCTTCAACCTCACAACATACCCTTATACGGGATGCCATGGTCTCACTGGCTCTAGACGGTTGGGAGCAGTTGAGACTCTTGTGCGGTATTCACATAATTTTTTTTTTTTTAAAAGGAGTGTGTGCCAAGACAGAGTTGTATGGAGATCCGTTCTCTCTGCCTACACCTGCGGAAAACAGCGTGATGGTTAGTAAGTTAGTTAGTTTATCATATTTCTATTTCAAATTGTTTTTAAAAGTGATCTAAAACAATAATAACTGAAACCGTGGTTGGCTAAGGGTGCTGTAAAGAAAAAAAATTGAAGGAATCTTCGAACATGAATCCACCAACTACACTATTTCAAGCTTGTTGCATAAAGGGTACTGATTTGTTTATCTCGTTGTCTAGGTATTCCCGTGGGACGAACCTCTCGGCGGTCGCGGGGTGCAGAGGTCCCCAGTCCACGACGAGCTTGAGAGTGCGGGGGCCATCATGCAGACCCGCGCCGGCTGGGAGAGGCCCGCCTTTTTCCTGGAGAACCAAAAAGTAAGCCTCATTACACCGTTGTCCTACGGCAATGAAAAATGCTTCGAAGAACCGGCAGCATTTATCACTATGGCGCTGGTGCACATCAAATACACCCCATGCATTTGTATACGGTCGAAATTTGATTTGCCACATGAGAACGGATCGTTTTTACAACTCGTTCTTGTGTTCAGCAGCTCGGCCTCCGCGTTTCGTCCTTCTTCCTTACCCCAAAGATGACATAGACGTATTCCTCCAATGACGTTACAAATGTATAGACACATTGTAGCGCTCTCAAAGTGGGAAGCAAAAAGCACGCTAGTTGGTGTGCTCGGTGATTTAGCCGATTTAGTACTAAACTGTCGCGCGTCATTTGAGGTTGTTTACTATATCTAAACAAATTATAAAAATAAGTACAAAAACGCCTTTGTGCGTGGTGAGAAAGTGTATCAATTACACTGCAAAGACTACTAAGAGCCAAGGAATAACATTTCATTTGCAAATACGCGCAAATTACTGCACATTACTTATTATTTTAGACAACACAACTATCTCCATTGTTGCCCAACATAATGACGTCTTCGCGCACGCGAGTAAGCGAAGTGTCATTCTTATCTCATTCTTATCCGAGCATTCAACGATACTAGCTGAAACGGAACGCAGTCTGATCCTACATCTATTTCGTTCATACACACATATTCTTTGAATGTCTGTCTTTGTCATACACAATGATACATGACCGATATTTGAATGATGAATTTACTGGGAACGTTAGTGTGTTTGTTACTGACCACATTTTGTGTTCTTCTAAGGCTATACATTTGTAACATCATTGTGTTCCTTGACGCAAGTTTGTGATTTTTTTAGCTTTTTGTCGCTTCAGGTAACTGGTACCAGTGCTCTGTTGTAAACTTCCCAAAATGACGCTTCAGCCCTTTTGCCCTTCCAGCGACGATATATTAACACTGTATCAAGTTTCATTCACTTCGAATTATTGTGGGTGACTCGCTAAATTGCCGCTAAGTGGCGTAGGGCAGTTTTTCACTGCAGACTAATCGACTTGATGTTTGACCCGCAGATTCCCGTGCCGGCCTACGATTGGGGTGGATACTACGGACACCCTCGCAACACGGACAGGAGGTACGAGGGCATCCTGTCCGGAGATCACACCTTTGGCTTCTCTAAGTACCACGACCTGGTAACTATTCCTCCACTACTTCTATTGCACAGAGGGGCGGGGCCTATTGGGAAATCCCGTTTGTATGGGTTTCCCAGATAGTCAAATTTTTATAATGAATACTGCACAAGAGTTCCAACTGGCTACATTGTCGAGTGGTAAGACGTTCGACTACAAATCTAAAGGTCGCGGGTTCAAACCCGGCGTGCGCCAATAACTTTTATTTAATTAATATGTGTCATAACACATTTAATTTGTATAAAAAAAAATAAAAATTATATTTGCGGCACGTTCCAGAGTGGTAAATACTCTAAATTTCGCCCTGGTGAAAGACCGCCATTCAGAATCGAAACGTTGCTTGAAATGTGTTTGACCAGATCTGAATAGCCAGGTACTTCCCAACCTTCCTCTTCCCAATCTCCTTCCCCTCCCCAATACCTTGAGCCTCACAACATACCCCAATCGGGAACGTCATAGTCCCGCTGACTCTAGATGGTTGGGAGCAGTTGGGACTCTTGTGCGGTATTTACTACAAAAAAATAAAAAGAAACTGCTCCCAACCGTTTAGAGCCAGTGAGACTATGGCATCTCCAATCAGGGTATGTTGTGAGGCTGAAGGTAGTGGGGAGGGAAAGAGGAAGGTCGGGAAGCCTGGGTATTTAGATCTGGTCACCAAACACGGCTAAAGCCAACGTTTCAAGCGACGTTTCGTTTCTGAAAGGTGGTCTTTCACCAGGGCGATGCTTAGAGTATCTACCACTCTGGATTATATAAAAAGGAATCACACATGTAAACAAAAGTGATGTAAAAAAAGTTTGATTAAGAAATGTGAAGATTTTTTCATCGTTTTATTATAGTTTCGTGTGGCTGAATAAATTTCCTTCCAAATAAAAATAAAATTGCACGAAGTTTTCCTGTAAACACAAACAGTAATGTCACTTTGAAAATCGTTTTTTTTCAAATGCACTGACGTAAGCAAACTTGGAAACGGATTGATTATATTGTCGACAAGCGATTATGGTTAATTTAAATATGCAAACAACAGGTTTTAAAGGAGAAGAACTCCTTACAAGATAATGATGAATGCCCGATGCCTATTGGCACCTCCGGCATACTAGAGGTTAAGTAAAAAAAAAATAGGTCTTAAATTGAACCCAGTAAATTGAGAATCTTTCCTTACGTCAGTAGACAATTCCACCGTTGATTCTGTTCCTCAGATAGGCGAAGAAGCCTTGCAATGCCGTAACGCAGCTGCTCTATTCGACCTTTCCTACTACGGGAAATTCTACCTCAGCGGACCGGACGCCCAAAAGGCGGCAGACTGGATCTTCACCGCCAACCTGACCCGTCCTGAGAAGAAGTAAGCAAATCATCACTGGCTAGAACTTTAGGCCAACCCGCTAAACGCATCCGCCCTGTTTGACCCATTCTACTATGCGAAGAATGGCAGCCTGATATGGGACATCTCATATTTTATCCTTATGTCTTCATATACTCGTAGTAAAGAATACATGACGCGAAAGTAAATTGAAGAAGTCAGGGACGCTCATGGAAGACATGGCACGATCAAGTCAATCAAATACTTGAATCGGGCCATGCGAAGACTCAGAATAACAGAAGAGTATGTATGAGACGGTGTGTAAATGTGAATGAAGCAAGGAGTGTGTGCAAAGACAGAGTTGTATGGCAGTCCGTCCTCTCTTAGTTAGTTACTCGCAGCTTGCCAACTGAACTAAGGTTGTTTGCGTTTCAAACTTTAACATTTGACACTGTCACAATTCAACGATCAGCGCCATTTTGTTTTGTTTGACATTTTAATTTTCCTCGTCAAGCGTCGACTCCGGGCCGTTTCAGTTTTTAAACAAATTGTGATCAGCTGACGAGCGTAAAAACATGACTGTTGTGCTTTTCAGCTGGTCGCGATTTGTTTAAAAGCAGAAACGGAACGGTTATCGGCGTTTAACGGGGACCGCTTAAGTGAAATATACCAACCTAAAAAACCTTAGAGTAAGAATATATATGGAGAGTTAAATATTTTTACCCAACCTATACAAATTTGCCATAAATAACTTTCTCTGGGTTTTTACATCGTATACCGTGAGAGAGAAAAAGACAAGAAAAGTCGTCACATAATATCGCAGCACTTCTAAGTATGTAAAAATTTTCTCCCTCCGCACTAACTTCACATCATCGAGTCGCGTAACTTACGTCAACAGATTTTGAGGTTATTTCCTATATTTGTGTTTATTAAAAAACTTGCAGTGGTTTTACAAATAAATCAAACATGATGGTGATATGTGCTATGCGTGAATGTTCAAATAATACCAAACAAAGATTATAAAACACAACTTTTCAGAGGTATTTCAACAGTTTTAAATACTTTTGACCGAATTTTCACATTTTAAATGTTATGAAGACATAAAATCAACAAAAAGCTTCCATCATTATTTAGGCAAACCTTCTGTTATTAGTGTTTGTGTGATATTTTGACTGTATAAATCATTTTAATGGTGTATTGATATTGTTTTGTTTGATGTGTTAAAACATGTTTTTATTAAAAATGTCCGAATTCCATGTGGGCGGTAACTTATAGGCTATCCTACATCCTTTAATATATCTTTGTCTCTTTCTATCGAGTCAGTTTAATGTCAACTGTCCTGACTACGCTGTTTCGCAAAGGTACCTCTCCATATCCTTCAAGCTTATAACATACTAAATTGAAATAAACATTGTATGAGCAGCATCAGGCAATATTCTTCCAGATTGTTCTAACAAGTGTACTTTGTTCAGTAAGGTGGTTTATTCTTGCATACTGAACGACGGGGGAGGGGTGGAGGCAGATTTGACCGTGGGGGTGTTGGAAAATGGCTCGGGACAATTCGGAGAACCGATATCTAAGGTGAGTTAACTCTGCATAAAATTTCTGATATCCTAACCTTCACACCTAATGACGTTACAAATATATAGACACGTTATAACCTTAGAATATTAACATAAAATGTGTCAAATAACAAACACACTTACGTTACCAGTAAATTCATTATTCAAATATTGGCCATGTATCAGAATGTATGACAAAGATAGACATTCATAGAATATGTGTGTATGAACGAAACAGATGTACGATCGGACAAAATGAGATGGCACTTCGCTTACTCGCTTATGCGAAGACATCATTATGTTGGACAACAATGGCGATAGTTATGTTGTCTAAAACAATAAGTCATTTGCAGTAATTTGCGCGTACTTACAAATTAAATGTTATTCCTTGGCATTTAGTAGTATTTGCAATTTGATTAGATATAGTAAACGACCTCAAGCGTCGCGTGACAGTTTAGTACTAAATCGGCCTAAACACCGAGCACACCAACTAGCGTGGTTTTTGCTTGCCGCTTTGAGGGCGCTACAACGTGTCTATATATTTTTAACGTCATTGTTTACACCGCGATCCTTACGTAAACAAAACTACATGCATACGCAGCACTCTTTTTGACATTCCTAACTTATCACTTTAAACTGCTATAACTCTCTTATTTTGGGACAGATTTGTGATTGGCTCATCTTAATGTGTGCTCTGTTTTATCTTAAGTACGATGAGATACATAAATATACAATAGATTTCAGGATGCGCCTCTAATATCGTCAACAGTGAGACATGATAAGAAATCAGGCAGCGTCTCAGCGCTGCTTACATGTGTTACACTATAACAGTGTTTGAATTACGAGTGTACTAATCGACGCACAAACTGAAATCGTACGGGATGACCTCACGCACACGACCCTTGAGACAGCGGTGCGAAATTCAAATGACTGGCATTTCAAATTATTTTTGGTAAACAAATCAGAAGTTTTCACTAGTCACCAGAAGATGACGATTAGAGGAAAGGATTGAACTATTTTTCGGTTCACTTATCGGCTGAATTTGTGACATGTTTACGGTGTAACGGATTTGTCGGAGGATTAGCCTTGGGGACACGATTTGTTCGCACATACATGTATGCGCGTAGCGGCGTAATGGTTAACATAACCTAACTACTCTCAGTCTTCAGTATCAAAATAATGATAATATTTGGATAATTTGTATGGCGCCATTTTTGTAGAATATCACCGGGCGCTGTACAAATGTTAATTCCTAGGCTCCATCTTATTGATAACTATATATAATCTATGGCGTATTAATATTTAGTTATATTATGTAGAGTAATATATAGAAGCATACCTACTTGGCGGGTCACATAGTAAAAAGGCATTGCTAACTGAGAAGCAAGAAAATAACAATTTTTAGGACTTAACTCGCAGAAGAGTCCCTAGTACCTGAAGCCAGTGAGACTATGGCACTCTCCATTGGGGTATGTTGTGATGCAGAAGGAAGTGTGGAGAAGAAGAATACGGAGAAGGTTGGGAAGTGGGTTCGAGTATAACCCCTCTAGGGTATCTCCGACCCTAGGGGTAAAAACATTAAAAAAAGTATATACATAATAACATGCAGCGTTGGAAAAAAGTTTTGTAAATGCTTCACGAACTGCTAGTTCTTTCAAATGAACATTCACGGTGAACGCTTCAATCGAAGTCGAACTGAAATCAAAAAGAACTGGGTGCCCAGTAAATGTGTTTTTTTTCCTTGTTCAATCATTCTTTCCGTTTTATTCCTTTAAACTACAATTAAGTAGTTTGGCAACAGGTGCGAAAGTGTGAACTGCCACAAAATGAAGTAGTTCTTTGTAGCAGTTCGCAGAGAGCGGTTACAACGCTAACAACATGGTATTTTTGCAGAGTCGAATCTTCTATATAGTGGCCAGCGGTTTCTCTGGGCAGCACACGCTGGCGCACATGCGGAAGGCCATCCAAACCAAAGGCTTCAAAGCCATGGTCACTGACGTTACCAACGACATTGGCATCCTGTCTCTGCAAGGACCTCACAGGTACGAAACAAGCAATTTTTGTAAGACATACATATTTTTATTGATCGTCATTCAATAGTCATGTTTGGTGACCAAACCTGAATAGACAGATACTTCCCAACCTCCCTCTCCACTACCTTTAGCCTCACAACATACCCCAATTGGGGATGCCATGATCACACTGACTCTAGACGGTTGGGAGCAGTTGGGACTCTTGTGCGTAATTAACTTTAAAAAATAAATATTTATATATTTTGGCTTTAGTGAAAGCATAACGGTCGTGCCGTTATGCTTGACGCCTGATTATAATTTGATCAAATGCTTAAACGGGCCGAGAATCGGTGGTTAACAGGGTATGTAGTATATTTGCGGTACGTTCCAGAGTGGTAGATACTCTAAGTATCGCCCTGGTGAAAAACCACCATTCAGAACGGAAACATTGCTTGAAATGGCTTTAGCCGTGTTTGGTGACCAGATTTGAATAACCAGGTATTTTACAACCTTCCTCTTCTCCATCTCCTTTCCTTTCCCAGTACCTTCAGCTTCACAACATTATTCTGAGTGGCACGTGCCAAAGTGGTAGATACTCTGAGTATCCCCCTGGTGAAAGACCACCATTCAGAATCGAAACGTTGCTTGAAATGGCTTTAGCCGTGTTTGGCGATTTGAATAGCCGGGTACTTTCGAACCTTCCTCTTCTTCATCTCCTTCCCTTCACCACTATCGACAGCCTCGTAACATTCCCCGATTGGGGATGCCATAGTCTCACTGGCTCTTATTCTGGGTATTAACTATAAAAAATAAAAGTGATATTTTCGTAAAACGTCACTGAGAAACAGCCTTTTGTCTTGCTTACGCCTACTTATTTTTTTAGCGTACGTTAATTAAGTAAATTATTTTAAGTCGAATTGCAAGTTTGAAACGTGCTTTACGCAGCGATACCTGTACCCTTAGAGTATACTAGAGGTAGCCCAAGCCAAGGCAGTGAAGTCAGTTTTGGACTTGTTTTTGATGATTTTAACATGACTCGGCGCAAATGACTAAGACGACTACGGTATTTATACATCCATTCATATCACATATCGACATAATTTTTTTGTGTATTCGTATAGCCACTTTTTCACAGTATTTTTGTCAACAAAAATATAGCATCTAACCTAAAAAACCGTTTAGTTGTGTCAAGTTTAGTGGCAAAATAAAAAATGTGGGCGGAGTCCCGCCGTTAACCAGCGAAGATAGCCAGCTTAAGATCATTGCGACAGTATATAGAAGCGGTCCAAGAAATTTGTTGTCTCTTTCTCTCTCATGGTGTACGATGTAAAAACTCGGAAAAAGTGATTTATTACAATTTCGGATGGGTTGGGTAAAACAAATTAGCTATCCCTCCATATATTGTTACTTCAAGCCTGTACCGAATACGATGATTAATTCCAGCGAGAAGATACTGGAAGAAGTTCTAGACCACTCGCTGTCCGACTTTGGCGTGTCCACTCACCGGAGCGTGATGTCCGGACAGTGTCGCGCCATGCGCGTCGGCTGGGCCGGAGAGCTGGGCTGGGAGTTGCACGCCCCCGCAGCTCACATGACCGACCTGCTGCGGGCGCTGCAGCGCGTACCGGGGTGGAGGCACGCGGGCTGGAGAGCGCTCACGTCGCTCAGCGCGGAGAAGGGTGAGTGTTTTTGATATGTTACGTAGTTTTATGCAGTCACTAGAATATACGTGGCCTGTTCAAAAGAAAAGGTGAATTTTGAATTTTCGCGGACTGTGTTCATTCGATTATCGATTTTTTTTTGTGTGTTATATTGGTACACATATGTTTATCATATGTTAGCATTATCAGCCATTTTGGATTAGTGGTTTGTTTTCGACAACTGGAAAGGTTAGTCACGTTTTTGTGTGTTCTTCGATTTTTTACTTTTGAAAAATATTGGATCAAAGAATAAAATCCATGATTTGTTTTTCCACAACTCCAGGACGCTCATCGTCATTAACATCTTCTCGGCCTTCTGTAAAGCGCTTGTACCACTTATAAACACTTTTTTGAGACAAAGTAGACTCGCCGAATGCCACAGTGAACTTTATTTCATTTTTGACGCAAAATTTAATACATATTCTTAGATCCATTTTTTTCAAAATTCACCTTTTCCTTTGAACAGGCCTCGTAGTTAGAAATTTGATTCAAGAATCACTCAAGACTCTAGCATGAGAGTTCTAACTGCCCAAAACTCCTACCGCCATCATAATAAGCGGAAGATGTTGCTTGTGCAATGATGGAGGACTTAGCCAGCAAAGGAATTGAACCCACAATGCTGGGTGGGAATCCGACGCATTTTCCCACTCAGCTACTAACCGGTCATAGATATATATATATATATTTTTTTAATGAATACTGCACAAGAGTCCCAACTGCTCCCAACCGTCTAGTGCCAGTGATACTATGGCATCTCTAATTGGGGTATGTTGTGAGGCTGAAGGTAGTGGGGAGGGGAAGGAGATGGGAAAGAGGAAGGTTGATAAGTACCTGGATATTCAGATATGGTCACCAAACACGGCTAAAGCCATTTCAAGCAACGTTTCGATTCTGAATGGTGGTCTTTCACCAGGGCGATACCTGAGTATCTACCACTCTGGAAAGGTTGCAAACACGATAGTGCTCAGTTTTAAAATTGTTTTTGCGAAATTGCACTTTACTTATTTCTTACAGAAAAACATAGTATTTGGCTTGAAGTAACAATATATGGAGGGATAGCTAATTTGTTTTACCCAACCCATCCGAAATTGTAATAAATCACTTTTTCCGAGTTTTTACATCGTACACCATGAGAGAGAAAGAGACAGCAAATTTCTTGGACACTTCTATATACTGTCGCAATGATCTTAAGCTGGCTATCTTCGCTGGTTAACGGCGGGACTCCGCCCACATTTTTTATTTTGCCACTAAACTTGACACAACTAAACGGTTTTTTAGGTTAGATGCTATATTTTTGTTGATAAAAATACTGTGAAAAAGTGGCTATACGAATACACAAAAACATTATGTCGATATGTGATATGAATGGATGTATAAATACCGTAGCCTTAGTCTTAGCCACGCCCAACTGCGCCGAGTCATGTTAAAATCATCAAAAACAAGTCCAAAACTGACTTCACTGCCTTGGCTTGGGCTACCTCTTGTATACTCTAAGGTATTTGGCAAAGAAAGTCACAATGGCAAAGTTTTAAAATAAATAAAACTTAATGTCCCGTGTTACTTTTTAAGACAGCCATGTGGATGAGAATACATACAAAGATCTGAAGCGCCATTTTGGGAAGTTTACACCAGAGCACTTCAAAGATGTTTTTATTTTACAATAAAATTCTCAAGTCTTCAGTACCTGATTGGATTTTGAAAAAAAAAGTTAACTCAGTGCCCTCACTGAGTTACCCTAAGCGACAAAAAGCTAAAAAGTCCAAACTTGTGTCGCTTAAGTCAAGCCTTTTCTCAAATGGTTAACGTATTTTAGATGGCTGAAGGGTCACAAAAGTGTTCAGAATCAAACGAGAGTCAGAGCATTCGATGCAGAAAAAAGAACCGATCAAAACTGATGCATGGCGCTTAAGCCCTTTTGCCTTTCCAGCGACAATATGAGTAGCATTGTGGGTTGTGTGGCTTCCCATGCTATCTGCCTACCTCTGTGGAGAAAAGGCGTGTCTGTTAGTTAATCAATTAGTTGGAATCGAGGTCTAATTCAAGAGATAGTCTCGAAGCATTCCTCGGAAAATCATTTCCAATAACTTGCTAGTGTCGATTGAAAATTGCAGGTTACCATTTGTGGAATGGCGACGTCCGCGCAGACGACAATCCAGTAGAAGCGGGGCTTGGTTTTACTTGCCGCAAAGTGGGAGGATACGCAGGCAGCCAAAAGGTCGAAGCTTCAAAAAGCCAAGGCGTTGCTAGGAAATATGCCTTCTTCACACTGGATGAAAAGGTAAAACTATGGAGGAATAATTTATAAAAAGGGAGAGCTAATATTTTTATCCAATCTTCACAAATTTGCGATAAATCACTTTCTCTGTGGTAAATCCTCAGAGAAAGGGGTGTGTGAGAGTCGTGGTATGTAACCGTGTGCGCCATTCGCGCGAACTTCACATCATTCATCAGAATAATTAATGTCAAACAGTTTTTGAGATTATTTCCTATATGTTTAAAAGAGAGATTACAAGAACAGCGTGCAATATAGTTGTGAATGATGAATACTTGGAGCAAGTGGATGAGTTTGTGTATTGAGGAAGTATGTTCTAGAGAGACGGAGAGCCTGATAAGGATATTGAAAGAAGGGTGAATGCAGGAAACTCCATTAATGGAGAACTGAACGCTGTTGACGCAAATAAGAAATTGTCCAAAGAAGCAAAGCTACCAACCCTTGGTTTGGGCATGTAGAGTGAATGAACGAAGAAAGGAGTGTGAAAAGAATAAATGATGCAAAATCGAATGGAAGAAGAAGTTGAAGACGCCCGAGGAAGAAATGGCACGATCAATTAAATCAAATACTTGAATCGGGTCATGTGAAGAGTCGGAATAACAGAAGAGTATGTATGAGACGAAATATGAATGTGAACGAAGCAAGGAGGCCTGCGATAATTTTCACTACGAATTCAGAGGTTGCGGGTTCGAGCCCGGCGTGCGTAAATAAGGACAAACAAGAACTGAAATAAAAAAATGTTCAAAGAAGCAAAGCTAGCAGTCTACAATGGAGTTCTTATATCAACCCTTATGTATGGTATGAATGACTCTGGCAGAGGAAGGATGAAAGTAGACTGAATGCTGTACAAATGAGGTCCCTGAGGCATATGTACGGTAAAATCATGTATGACAGTGCTAAAAATGTTATTATCCGTAAAAATTGCAAGGCTGATGTAAGCGTAATGAATAGGATCAAGAAAGAGACGCTTAGATGGTTCGGGTACGTAGAGCGAATGAACAAAGAATGGAGTGTGAAAAGAATATATGACGTGAAAGTGAACGGAAGAAGAAGTCAGGAACGCCTGAGGAAGACAACGTTGCATGAAGATTCAGAATAACAGAAGAGCATGTATGAGACATTGTATGAATGTGAGTGAAGAAAGGAGTGTGTGCCAAGACAGAGTTGTATGGCGGTCTGTCCTCCTACTTTCATTATTACAAGAGTCCCGACTTTGGAGAATGTTGTGAGAGGAAAGGAGATGGGTAAGAAGAAGGCTGGGAAGTGCCTGGCTATTCAGATCTGTCACTAAATACAGAAATATCTCTTGTAGAAGAAATAACTGCTCAAGGAAAGAGCCTTCTATATAAAATCAAAAACGATAACAAATATAGTTAATATTATTTTATATTAATCAAATGTGAAGTTACACATATTGAAGTCAAATTTATTTGCTCACACCAGGATTTTAACCCGCGACCTCTGGATTTGCAATCGAGCGTCTTAACCACTCGACCACGGAGGCTGTCAAAGAGTGTCTAGATATACTTCGTCAATGCGTTGAAGCCTTGGAGAAACAATGTATGGAGAGAGAGCTAATTATTTTTACCCAACCGATACAAACTTGCGATAAATCACTTTCTCCGGGTTTTTACGTCGTACACCATGAGAGGGAAAGAGACAACAAATATAATCCTCCGCTTCTACGTACTGTCACAATGATCTTGGGCTCCGGGGTCACCGCGGGACTCCGCCCACATTTTTTATTATGCCACTAAACTTGACACAACTAAACGGTTTTTTAGGTTAAATGCTATATTTTTGTTGATATCAATACTGTGAAGAAGTGATTATACGAATAAACAAAAACATTATGTCGATATGTGATATGAATGGATGTATAAATACCCTAGCCTTGGTCTTAGCCACGCCCAGGTCCGCCGAGTCAGGTAAAAATCATCAAAAACTGACTACACTGCCTTGGATTCATACCACTCTATATACTCTAAGGTTGAAGCTATGCATCATCAACTAGTAATTAATACATCTATTGACAAGTTTAACGTATTGTTTCCAGCGTCCATTGTTCGGCCTGGAGGCTGTCTATCGCAACGGCGAGGCGTGCGGTTTTCTCCGGCGGGGAGACTACGCGTACTACCTGGACAAGCCCGTCGGCGTGGCCTACGTCACTCGGCAGGGGAGTGAGCCAGTGACCAAGGAGTACCTGCTGCAAGGGGACTACCAAATCGAGAGCCTTGGACAACGATATCCTGCGACTGTACATCTGCATTCGCCTTTTGACCCAAAAGGCTTGAGGATTAAAGGCATCTACGAATAATGATTCTTCGCCATCATCACGTCAAGTGTATTCGCTGTGAATGAAGGCTTCAGTTTTCTGGTCGAATTTCAAAGAACGTAATAATAAATATATATTTTTTACAATAAGATGGTTTTGTGTTTTTTTTATTCCGACGTAATGAATGCAGCACAAGGCTGTAATAAGGAACCTCGGAGTAAGAATAATAAAGCATTTTCTCCGGGTTTTTACGTTGTAAACCATGAAAGAGAAAGAGACAAGACAAGTTGTCACATAATATCGCACCACTTTTAGGTATGTAATCATGTTTTTCGTATCCCGCGTCTCCGGCGACTCCGCCCGCTACGTTTTGCTATGCGACATAACTCAATGGTTTTTGAGGTTATCGCCTATATACATATACATATATATATTTTTTTTTCCGTCTCCGGGCGACTCCGCCCGCTACGTTTTGTTATGCGACATAACTCAACGGTTTTATAAGTTATCACCTATATATATGTATATATATTTTTTTTATATGAATACTGCACAAGAGTCTTAACTGCTCCCAACCATCTAGAGCCATGGCATTCCTAAATAGGGTATGTTGTGTGGCTGAAGGTAGTGGGGAGAAGAAGGAGATTGGGAAGATGAAGGTTGGAAAGTGCCTGGCTATTCAGATCTGGTCACCAAACACGCCTAGCAACGTGTTTAGTGACGCATTCCGCATTCCAACGCATTCCCAAATAGGGTATGTTGTGAGGCTGAAGGTAGTGGGGAGAAGAAGGATATTGGGAAGATGAAGGTTGGAAAGTGCCTGGCTATTCAGATCTGGTCACCAAACACGCCTAGCAACGTTTCGATTCTAAATGGTGGTCTTTCACCGGGGCGATACTTAGAGTATCTACCACTCTGGGACATGGTCAAGTTTTATTATTGCTAAGTGTCATTAAAGTCAAGTTTCACTAGTCAAGTTGTACTATAGCCAAGTTACATTATTGCCGAGTGTCACTAGAGCCAAGTTACACTTCAGCCAAGTATGACGACAGCCAAATTACACTATAGTCACATTTCAAAGTGATTATTTGTTAGATTAGGTTGACTCGCCATTTCACTATTCGATTTCCGTATTCAACAACATTGTGTTCGAAATAATTGTCAGTCAAACAGAAGAGTTTGATGTGAAAAAACGTGTTGCTTGTTGGTTTTCTCACTCGTTCGTCGGTGTGTAGTTTTGTTCTCCAAATAATATAAAATTAAGTGTGGTGTTTTGTCGTGATTCGTTTCGTTAATGATGCAAGTGTGTAAGAAGAATCAAGAACTTCAACTGCATCAGTGAGTGAATGGTTTCCTATTTTTCCTTCATTCGAATAATCTTTCCACAAGCTACTATTAAACACTTCCATCAAGTAGTGTAGTTTATCGTTTAACGATAAACTACAAACGTGTTGCTTGTTGGTTTTCTCACTCGTTCGTCGGTGTGTAGTTTTGTTCTCCAAATAATATAAAATTAAGTGTGGTGTTTTGTCGTGATTCGTTTCGTTAATGATGCAGGTGTGTAAGAAGAATCAATAACTTTAACCACATCGGTGAGTGAATGATTTCCCATTTTACCTTCATTCCATTATCTTTCCACAAGCTACAATAAGACACTTCCATCAAGTAGTGTAGTTTATCTTTTACGGTCCACTATTTTCCGAATTCATCTGAAGCTGAAAACATATTCGGGGTTGAATGGCAGCTTCGGACCCAATTAAAGGTGAGTGGCTATAGAGCCAAGCATGACTATAGTCAAATTACACTATAACCAAGTTACACTATAACTTAATTACACATTTGCCCAGTATCACTTTACCCTGTGTGATCATAACCTAATAAATTATTAAAAAACATATGGTAAATTAAACGTAATTTATAATTTTTCTTGTTGTTTTCTTGAGGCAGGTACAGATTTTCAGCCTCTTGAAATTGCATGCACCTTTACATAAGTCAAATGTCACCATAGCCAAGTTTGAATATCAATTAAATGACCATATATAAAAGAATCTCACAATAGCCAAGGGCCAGTACAGCTTTACGTTATTTTGCGACTACATAACATAATCAATTAGATGTGTCCCATATTTTAAAAGCAATAACAATGACACACCGATACATACACACTCGGGAGGTAGGATAAGAGGATAGAGGCGGCGAGACAGATGGCTGCGACGCTCAGGCAGCCAGGGGATTGGCGTGGATGGTGACGGAGGATATCCTCGTCTCCGTGAGGGGTTTGAAGTTCTTGGCGTTGACGGGAAGTTTCTCCAGCTCGTCGAGGGCGTCCAGTCCGTCTATGACCCTGGCAACACGATAAGATGACATTTTGTTTGAACCAACTAGTTTCAAACGAGGACTAGTCGATAGCTATAACTACATCATCAGTAGATTCGTCTTTGGTATGATTTTCAACGACACTATCGCAAGAATAATTGGACAAATTGTCAGCACGCAACTCTCCAACACTTTCATTTCTACTGTAGTCTATTTTTTAAGTCTTCAGAATCAAACGAGAGTCAGAGCATTCGATGCACAAGAAAAAACTGATCAAAACTGCATATTAAACTCATTTTTGACCAAAGTGTCGCTTAAGCTCTTTTACCTTTCCAGCGACGATATTGTTCCAACAATTCATTTTGACTGTTTTAAGATAATAATCATACTTGACACCTGATCATAGTAAATGTTGAAACGGGCAAGAGAATCGGTAGTTAACGGCGTGATTATTTAAAGTAACTAACTAACTAACCATCACGCCGTTTCACCGCAGGGGTAGGCAAAGAGGACGGACCGCCATACAACTCTGTCTTGGCACACACTTCTTGCTTCATTTACATTCATACATCGTCTCATACATACTCTTCTGTTATTCTGACTCTTCACACGACCCGATTCAAGTACAGTGGTGCCTCGCATAACGAACGCCTCGCATAGCGAACGCTGCACACAACGAACTTCCTTTTCGTTCATTTCACGATTCATACAACGAACTTCGCTTCACACAACGAACTTCGCTTCACACAACGAAGTCGCCCACTTCACACGATCACTGCCGATTTATTGCATCCTTCCGCGCAGGCAGTCGTTAGTCACTGAGCAGTACGCGCTCATCATTACAACGGTCGCCCGATCTTCTACGATCACTGCCGATTAATTGCATCCTCCCGCGCAGGCAGTCGTTAGACTCGTTAGTCACTGCGTAGTACGCTTAACTTACGCACGTATCGCAGCAATCGTTCTTCATTACGAATTAAATCGCACCTTATCACACGGCAGTCGTCCTTTTAAGATAAACTCAACATTTTTTTTTTTTATATGATGGGTTCTAAAAAAAGCAGGAAGGTGATTTCTCTTGAAATGAAGATGATGAAGAAAAGAGAGAAACAAACGACTTTGGACAGGTTTTCACTGCACCATCGGCCAAAAAGCGGAAAATGGATGAAGATGTGCAAGATTCGATTATTTCTTAAAATTAAAAAATGTGTGTTTTTTTCATTATGTTTTTAGATGTATCTAAATAAAAATAATAACAAAAATTTATCTTTTTTATATCATCTTACCATATTTTATGCTACAGAACGAATTATTTTTTTTTAACATGTATTGTTATGGGAAAACGCGTTTCACACATAACGAACTTTTCGTACTTGCTCCTGGAACGAATTAAGTTCGTTGTGTGAGGCACCACTGTATTTGATTTACTTGATCGTGCCATGTCTTTCTCGGGCGTCCTCGACTTCTTCTTCCATTCACTTTCGCATCATATATTCTTTTCACACTCCTTTCTTCGTTCATTCGCTCTACATGCCCAAACCATCTAAGCGTCCCTTTCTTAATCCTATCCATTACGCTCATATCAGCCTTGCATTCTTTCCGGATATCCACATTTCTAATACGGTCATACATGGTTTTACCGCACATCCGTCTCAAAGATCTCATTTCCACAGCATTCAGTCTACTTTCATCCTTCCTCTGCCAGTTCCATGCCTCACTGCCATACATCAGGTTGGGTATAAGCACTCCATTGTGGACTGCTAGCTTCTCTTCTTTGGACAATTTCTTATTTGGAACGGTAAAAATTCATAATATCGCTAATCGACGATTTACGACAGAGTAAAATGTGACAGTGATTCAAACCACTAGGCCTAAGTTTGTTCGCCAAAAAATGATTAATAACGCATTCGACCTAAACACGGTCGATATCATAAAGAAGTGCGTTTATTCTTGCAGTGATAAATGTTAAAAAGAAAAATGTAGATTTAGAAAAATGTAAATGAAATACTGACGCTTATAGAATACTTAGAATTGCAATCATTTGACGCAATCAAGATATTCAGTTTGTGCATTTGTTGTTTACTAAAAAAAAATCCAAAAAAGGCAGGGTGGTTACGCAGATAATAACTTTGTGTATAGAGGTTCAACTTACTTTCCGAACAGTGTGTACTTGAGATCCAGATGAGGCTGGGCAGAGTAGGAGATGAAGAATTGGCTGCCGTTGGTGTTGGGCCCATTGTTGGCCAGAGACACAGTTCCCCGGGCGGTGTGCTGAGAAATGTTATTGGACATATTATTGACACAATAGTTGTAATAACCAGTGAACTTATATAGCGCAGTTTTGTGATAGTTCACCTCAAGTACGCTTGATACTAAATTACCTAATCTAACATAACAAGTATAAAATAAAATAATATGTAATGATGGCCTCCATAGTCGAGTGGTAAGACACTCGACTACGAATCCAAAGGTTGCGGGCTCAAACCCGGCGTGCGCAAATAACTTGTATTTAATTAATATGTGTCATAACACATTTAATTCATATAACAATAATAAAAAGTATATTTGCGGCACGTTCCAGAGTGGTAGATACTCTAAGTATCGCCCTGGTGAAAGACCACCATTCAGAATTGAAACGTTGCTTGAAATGGCTTTTAGCCGTGTTTGGTGACCAGATCTGAATAGCCAGGTACTTCCCAACCTTCCTCTTCCTCTTATCCTTCCCCTCACCACTATCTCCAGCCTCACAACATACCCCTATTGCGCGGTATTCACGTAAAAAATAAAAAAACTCATTGGCTTAAATTAGTCAATGTTATTATTTTTTTTCAAATAAAAACCAACACCGCCGGGTTACGAATAACTTCACAATATTTGAACTCTCCTACTGCCATCATAATAAGCGCAAATAATAATAATAACAGTGAACTTGTATAGCGCAGTTTTGTGATATTTCACCTCAAGTGCGCTTCATACTAAATTAATTATGCTAATAAGATTAACTAACAAGGAGAAAATAATACATAATATGTATACAAATTAAAACTATCTAAAATCATGATCGTTGTCATAAATCATGAGAGAAAAAGGTTCAGATATGGGTATAACAGTGCATGTATACATCAACAGATTAAAAAAAAACAATTTACCAGAAGCTAAGGGTGTAAAAATTCAGATGAAACATATGAATTCATATTGACGCAAAATATTGCTTGGGCAATGACGGAGGACTTAGCTAGCAGAGGATTAAACCTGCGATGCCTAGCCAGTCAAAGTAATCTACGTGTTTTGTTAATTTAAAAATACTACTTATGGATCAAGCCAATAAAAAACCGTAGAGGTAATTATGAATTATAATACAACATACCTTCAGTTCCTCTTTAAACTCATCCTGAAACTTCCTGCCCCAAATGCTGCTGCCCCCCTTGCCGCTTCCCGAGGGGTCTCCCGTCTGCACCATGAAGCCCTAGACATACAGTTATTCAGTTATTTATTATTTTAAAAACATTACAAAAATTTTATTTCAAGGCGTTTTTAAATAAAACAGTAAGTGTATTAATACACAATATTTATAAATATAAAGCAATTAATTCTAAAAAATATAAATTGCAATGAATGCAAAGTATAGGACAGTAAAAAATAAGACAATTAAAATATTTCATCAAAATGATGTATAAAAAAATAAAATAAAACCAAGGAATAATTACACGAATAGCAGGAATGCTTGTCTTTTGAACGAAGCTTCATTTATGCAAAATATATCGACATCCGAAGCGATTTGATTCAACAACAAGATTGCCCTCCCCACCGGCATGACCATTGGCAAGTTAGTCCTGCAGGCCGGGAGATAAAACAATCTGTGCTGCCGATGACGAAGATAACCATCAGGAACATAGAAATGAATGCTCTCCATGATAGCTGAGTTTTCAGACCATCCACGAATCAATCTGAAGAAATGTGTTGCAATGTACACATCCCTTCTGACCTCTAGATGGTATGTTCCGAGCATACCCAAGAGAAACTCGGTAGGATAGGCCACGGGTAGTAACCATACTCCTTCAAGCAAAGACATTTTATAAATTTCTTCTAAACCCTCTCCAACATGAGGGAGTACTTGACCTCGTGTGGACTCCAAACGATTGACCCACTCTCAATTCTACTCCTTACTAATGAGTTAAATAGAATTTTGAGAACCCGGGTGTCTCTGAACTACAGATATGAACTACACATACAGCAAACACACAAATCATTACAAAATAGGCTAGGAGGGGGCCACAAACAACCCAACTTAAAATTCATCGCTGTTTCTAGATTTTCCAAAGCGGTTTCAATGTTCTGTTTGTTTCTTATTTCTTCTTGCTTCGTTTAATTTGCCACACTGTGACAAATAGTAAAAGTCAACACTATGGTATGATTATTGATTTCACCGAAGCAAACACTAAAAGTCCACAAAACTTTCAACATTGTAGACACAATCCATCGCAATTTCATACAATTTCACGGTCTGTTGTCGTAATAATGTTGAAGCATACAAAAACACGTATTGCAGCTAAAAAGCGCGTAGATAACCTTAGATGAATTAAATAATGTAGATACGTTACTGAGACAATGCGCGTGGATGCACTAAACCGAGTCTGAGAGACATACCTGAGATTTACTACGTTTAGTATCACACAAAAATTCGTTCGACAGACAAGCTGTCACCAGCTGTCACAAAAGCGTCGCTGTAGGCTCCTTTCTGAGGAAAAATGCTTTGAGAGGTGTAAAAATCATTCAGGAGCAAAAAACATATCTCATGAAGTTTCTCTCCATTCATAATTATTACCCACAAATCACTTATTATTTCAATAAATACAATTATTCACAAGGTTTAAATGCTCATGAAAACGGTGTGAGATAGCGAATGCAGAAATACACAAGTGTTTGGAAGACAACCACGGCTAGTAGCGCAATACCCGATTATAACAGTAGCGTGGGATGTTCATATAGCTATCTCATCCGTACACACATATTCTTTGAATGGCTATCCTTATCATAACTGGGTGAAACGGAAAACAAGACGGTTCTAGTGGTGCCATAGACATAAAATACATGACACGTCATATTCACACAAATCTTACGAAAAATGTAGCACCACTAATGTTGCATCACTAAATGTATCACCCGCGTATGAAAAGGATAGCCATTCGAAGAATATGTGTGTACGGATGAGATAGCTATTTGAACGTCCCACGCTACTGTTATTATCGGGTATCGCGCCACTAGGATGATACTATAAGGTATGTCTCGTTGAGTTGGTTTAGTGCAACCAGGCGCGTTGTCTCAGTAACGTATCTACATTATTTAATTCATCTAAGAGTGGTGCTACATTTTTCGTAAGATTTGTATGAATATGACGTGTCTTGTATTTTAGGTCTATGGATATAACCAGTCGAATGTATAAACTATCAAATATATAAAATAGAAAAGAGTAAGCCAAAATAAACTTGTTTGTTTACTAGCGGAAAACTTTTAATGTATTTATAAATACCTTGATATTCCGGTGAAAGAGGCACCCATTGTAATAATCGCTGGCGCAGAGAGCCAAGAAGTTCTCACAGGCCTTGGGGCACTCTTCGCAAAACAATTCAACCTTAATATCCCCGACATCTGTGTGTAGAGTTACAGACATTTTATTTTAAAAAAAACACTCGTTATTAACACAAACAACTAACCATCAAAGTTGGGATTTGCTTTCGTTAATCTGTGACCATTTGTGTCTCACGGAGGGAAAAAATAAACAATATTTAGGTTAACTATTCGCGTAAAACAAAATTTGATGATTTCACAACAGTTCGTAATTAAATTGTAGTTAAGACAAGTATCGTTTGCACACTAAAGGTTTAATTATTGTAATTTGTTCTGAGTCT
The DNA here is from genome assembly GCA_022651775.1 of Drusus annulatus. NCBI lineage: Eukaryota > Metazoa > Arthropoda > Insecta > Trichoptera > Limnephilidae > Drusus > Drusus annulatus. The sequence goes on along the minus strand of JAGWCC010000367.1, from coordinate 624,026 downwards.
TTCGAAACTTTGCGAAAAAACAGCGCGAACGAATGTTGTTGTATTTATATTCGTGAATTGTAGGTTACAAACTAATCTGTCAAATTCAAACGAACACTGCGAACTAGGGATGTTTGACATTGCGGTCCCGGTGACTTGTCGGTCACTGAAACTATCGATATTTTTGGAACCGGCTCCTATTTTTGTATTAATTTAAAAAAATGAGAGTAACCAATTGTTTTTCGTTCAAATGTGGTGACGAAACGAAGCCAGTTCTGGCTCCTTTTCATTCGAATTAATCTGGAAACCCCCGTGGAATCACAATATTTATAAAGAAATAAGTTCTTTTCAGTCAGAGGTAAGTTGCACGCGATAAAAACCGGTTCCAGCTTCTTTCCCCTCAGAATATCGCTGGCAATTCTCCGTGAAACCAACCACCGTAAAATAAATTTAAAAAAACATTTAGAGGAACTGGTTCTTTTTTTATCTTAGTGATGAACTTTCCCGCCACTGAAAATCAATTCCGAAAACAATTGGATAAATATTGGTTCCTCACCAATCTCAGATAATTATAATAATATTTCGATCATTTATCTAGCACCGTTATTATGAAAAATCACCTCAAAGGCACTGTGATATAACCTATTTTTTTATAAAATTTCCTATTTATTTCTGATAAAAGAAATTAATATTTTATCTTTATTTTAGTTCAATGATCAATAATCATCGAAAGTTCGTAACAAATTTTGAATCAGTTCATTACGTATTCAATTTAAAAAGGTTTTATTTCTCATTTTTTTATGATTTTGTATTTCCAAATTTTCACTGTCCCTCCCTATTAGTTTATACGCATGCGCAAACTGTTTGACATGAAAGCAGCGCGCAGCGGATCCGAGCTGTCACTAGTTTTAAATACACCGCAGCCTAAGCCGGTCGCAAATTATACGTGTCAGAATTCAACTTTTCGGTTCAAAGTTAATCAACGCATTGTTTTAATGTAATGTAGATTAGTATCCAAAGTGTGTGGGGAAGTTGTGCGATGTATCAAATTCGTGTGTTTTTTTTTAAATATTTTAGTTCAAAGGTTGAATAATGATAAATGCAGTTTTTAATGCAATATCTATTAGTATCCAAATTGCGCTATCCAGAACATTACAGAAATAAAAATGTTAATTAGAGTTTCATTTAAGTTATTAATATTTTCTTTCAATCGTAATGAACGTCCACTATCACAAAGTTCGGTTTTGTTTTACCTTTACAAGTTTAGTGTTATTATTTAAATCGAAAACTGTGCTTTAAATCAACTGTTTTCCAAAAAAAATAATTATAAAAGTATCATCGTTTTTTTAATAATAATAAGAAACACTTCTGAAATATTGTGTGTATTAGTGCAACAAAGTAAATTATTGTGATTGGATTATCAGTTCTGCAAAATCTTCGAAAGGTAGGTCCTTGTGCAGTTAAAAAAGTCAACTTTAAAAAGTGGTGAGTGTTTTTTCTATAATTAAAACGTTTTCAGGATTCAAGTGCTTTGGAATTTATTTAATTATATTCACAAGCCTCACCGTTTGGTTAAAAGGTATAAGTGTTTATATTTAAATTTACCTAATACATTAATAATCTCAAGTAGTGTATAAGTTATTATTATTAAGTCTAAAAGAATATTAATTATAATCATATACTTTGTAAACTTTTATTACAACTAATATAAAATAAATAAAACTAAAAACCTTTTGCTGGTTTTCAATACTTCCAAAATGGTTTAGAGTAGGCGGGAACATCTGTATAAATTTAGACAATTAAGTAAATAGGTTTTAACAAAAAAATACATCTAAACGCAGAAGTGGGTAACTTTCTGCCCTTTATCACCTGTATCTAGGGGTTTTTAACATTGTGTCAAATTCAATATTATTAAAGGAAGAATTGGTGTATAAAATTGCACTATATCCGCTTTGTTTATGTGCATATATGAGGACATCTTTTTGGATAACTATTTTTCCCGCAATGCTAGAGATGTCTTTGTGTTATGGCGGACGAATCTGTGATAACAATTTTTTCAGTGACATCAAATCCATAAAATGGTGTTCAATGCCTTGGGCAGATTTCAATATCGAGTTAACTGACCCCAAGGAGAGCTGTTTCCCTTCCTGGACTACTAAAAGAGATGCGTGAAAGAACTTTACAAGAATGACAACTGTGACGGGATAAGTCGTAAACGAGCAGATGGATATCCTACCCTTCTCGTCAGCTAAAAGCAGAATGGAAGGAGCTTTCATTTAACAAGATCACCATATGATGCGGATGTTATCTGGACACGGGGAGTTCAAATGAAGGCAGCATAGTCTCTCTCTGTCTCCTCACCTAAACTGTGCTTATTGTGACAGTAACCAATCGGCCAAGCACATTCTGTGGCACTGTGAGCTGATGATGGATGCCAAAAGAAATGTTCGATATTCCTGTATCGGTTACTTTTTACTGATGAACCTTCCCGCCACCAGGAATCGATTCCAGAAGTAACTGGATAAATAACCGGTTCCTCGTCGGTCTCCGGTAACTGGAACTGCAGTGACAATCCATTACGAACTGACAAATGGTCACAGATAAAAGGAAAACATAGACTGGAAATGATTATGAATAACAATCAACCATAGACAAATATCTGAAAAGTAGCTCTTTAGTGGCTATAATAATCTGGATGCTAAGAGCGACCTGTAATCATATCAACTTATATTTTTTTATCACATTCAGTCACTATATGGGGTAAATTCAGCCATTTTGTTTTTTCTTTGAAAAAAGAGTAATACACAATGATAATTTAAGTATTTGCTATGACAAAACGTTTTGTTCCAAGAATATGTATTTAATATTGATGGAAAAAAAACAACCTTAGAGAAATTGACTTTATTTTGAAATGGGAATTCCATTGATGGAGAACTGAACGCTGTTGGCGCAAATAAAACATTGTCCAAAGAAGCGCAGCTAGCAGTCCACAATGGAGTGCTAATTAGGCGACCAACCCTGATGTATGTCAGAGAAAGGATGAAAGTGGACTGAATGCTGTAGAAATGAGATCCTTGAGGCGTGTGTGCAGTTAAACCATGTATGACCGTGTTAAAAATGTGGATTTTCGGAAAGAACACAAGGCTGATGTAAGCATAATGAATAGGATCAAGAAAGGGACGCTCAAATATTTTGGGCATGTAGAACGAATAAACGAAGAAAGGAGTCTGAAAAGAATATATGATGCGAAAGTAAATGAAAGAAGAAGTCGGGGACGCCCGAAGACAATGTGGCACGATCAAGTGAATCAAATACTTGAGTCGGGCCATGTGAAGAGTCAAAATAACAGACAATGGACGAATGTGAATGAAGCAAGGAGTGTGTGCCAAGACAGAGTTGAATGGCGGTCCGTCTTCTCTGCCTACCCCTGCAGAGGAAACGGCGTAATAGTTAGTTACATTATATAGTTTGTGAAAACTTTCTGGTCGGATCGTCTCTTACTCTTGAGAAACTTTGATTCATTATCAGCCATGAGGAATGTTCCTTACAAAAGATGGTTGAATGTGTTTCATATAGCCATTTTTGTATCACCACTCAACAAGTAAAACAATCAATCAAAAGGAACATTTATTCTAAGTACAAAATAAGCCATAAATATTTCATATCGCAGATCTACAATATTTTTTGTACAAATTTCGTAATAAAATTAATAATAATTCCATCCAAGATCTTAATACAAAAAAAAAGTATTGTTTTTCAAATTAATATCATCAAATCAACAAAAAATAATTATATACAAAATTCAATCAATCATCATCACCAGCCGTCTTGTAACCGTGCTGCAATGAATGCCTCCACATTTCTCGACGCCGCAAATTCTGGATTACAGCACGCCGCGGTCGGGCGGGCTGACGTTTGGCATTCACAACACCTAGACAGCAATGCTCACAAGCATATCGTCATCGTAATCATCAGTCGTCGTCGATATACTGCTAGACGAAGACCTTTCTTAATCTATGTGTTTTCGTAGCAAAGAATAAAGCAAATAATATATATATATATATATATATATATATATATATTATTTGTAGTACACACTGAACAGATTAACCCATAGAAGTGTGATGTGGGCGTGTCCGTGTTACCGAAGTAAGCTCAATTAATAATAATTCTAGAAGTCGAAAGATCTTACATTAATTAGTGACAGTTGTTTTGTTTGAAATCGCTGTAGATCACACATCTAGAGATTACCTATTCAGTGGTATTGTATTATTTATGCATGAATACAAACATGATATTTTTACGAAGGACCGCTGTTACCAATCAAACATAGTGACGGCTTAACTAAATTAATACAATTTTTTTTACGTAACTTAGCGTCCGCTCAGCTTTGATTGGTAACAGCGACCATAAGGGTGCAAAAGTTCGGAAATTAATAATGCGTTTTCAACAAAACAACACAAAAACTTAAGGGGCCTACAGACCTATACAATTTGAAGAAAACTTGTGGAAAGGGATCAAAAAATTGGCTTAGCTTAAGAAAAGGACGGTCGGACGGCCGAGCCTTTCGACGTGGTTAAATATTAATACGGATGGTCTGTACGCAGCTTTACACTATGGTCACTGAGACATATTCTGCATAAAATTATCTTTTGTGAACCTTTTGGTTATTTTGTTTCAATTTGTATCTACACGATTATAATATATTATCAAACTACGTATAACACTATTTTGTATTGAATTGTCTATCGAAATAAATTTCTTTCAATAATTTATGTGTTTTTTTCTTTGTTGAATTGAAGACGTCATCAATATGAAACAGTTGCAAAATCACTATTTGAAAAAATCACTTTAGCTATTTTCTCGCAACGAATTCGCCATCATTTGTTAAGATAAGATGTTATCAATATTAATTTCGGTTGCAAAAACACTATGCTGTATTGAATTGTTCCTTATAATAACGTTATTAACAGTTTTATTGTAATAACTTAGATTTTGTCCGTACACTAGAAACCAAATTCTTTTAAAAATATTGTGCAATCAAAGGTTTAATCAAGAAATTGTAAATACAGCTCTGTTAGGATATGAGCGCCTCAGAGCGATTAGGACGGCCTCCGTAGTCGAGTGGTGAGACGCCCGACTACGAATCCAAAAGTCGCGGATTCAAACCCGGCGTGCGCTAATAAATTTTATTTAATCAATATGTGTCATAACACATTTAATTCATATAAAATAATAAAAAGTATATTTGCAGCACGTCCCAGAGTGGTAGATACTCTAAGTATCGCCCTGGTGAAAGACCACCATTCAGAATCGATATGTTCCTTGAAATGGCTTTAGCCGTGTTTGGTGACCAGATCTGAATAGCCAGGTACTTCCCGATCTCCTTCCCCTCCACACTACCTACAGCCTCACAACATACCCCAATTGGGGATGCCATAGTCTCACTGGCTCTAGACGGTTGGGAGCAGTTGGGAATCTTGTACGGTATTCATTATAAAAAAAAAGAAAGGAGTGTTGCATTTCTAATTTCTCGTGATTTATAGCTGTCTTGGATTGCGCAATAATTTAAAAGAATTCAGTCGAGGGTCGTTATCTACTTTTCGAGAGTCATGAATGAAGAGTCTGTTTAGTACGCGAAAACACACGAGATCACTGCAGCCGGTGGGTCGGTCGTCTGGATTCACAGTGACCGGTTGAAATGCTAGGGGGGCGGCGGCAGCGTGGGCACGTCGGGCGGCGCCGACAGGCCGGACAGCAGGTCCCGCACGGCGGGCCACAGGGAGCACTCGCCGTGGACGGTGCCAAACTCGGCGAACCTGGAACGCAAACGGGGATTAGCGCCACGGTGACATTAGTCGGACCCGATGATATTGAAAGATACGACAGAAAGGCAACTCAAAGAATAAGAATGAATTGCTGTTCCTCAATCATAACACTAATAATTATGAGTAATAATTAGTAGTGATGATTGAGGTACAGCCAGAATGTCAAGACTTGTTAACTCAAGCCGTGGTCTTGAAAGTTTTGGGAGCAGTCTGAATGATTTTTGTCATTCATTACAACTCTACCAAAACTTTGACTCGACGTTGGCTTTGATTTGAATGTTCTTTCTAATGTGTATTTTGTCCTATTTTAGTCATTGCTACATTTAATATGATGTATGTGCTATTCTTTCTCTGTTGCTCTTTTTTCCCATTTCGTGTTATGTATTTTTTTTGTAATTGGACAATAGTCCGTTAGTTTATAAACAAATAAGAAATAACAGCACGGGTAGATAAGAACGCTTTGTTGTAACAAGTGGTCCATCCGGAAATATGTAATTTCACAAATGTGAACTTTGGAGCGGTATTTTTCGTAGAATGATGAAGAGATGATTGATGAACAGCAATCAATTGTTTCCGAGTCTACCGTCTAGAAATGTTGAACTGGAGGAGTTGCAACAAAGAAGGTAATTATGTTAGGTATGTAAACAGGATGAAGACAGACAGCTAAAAAGATTGTAAAATTTTAGGCGAGAATGATACAAAGGCGATGGTGTGACTGACCTCTTGAGAATGACAGAGGCCTGGTTGAGCAGCGAGGTGGGCGCGTGATGCGCCGCAGGATCTCGCTTCTCCGCCAGCTGCGTCACATTGTTTCCCACGTCGTACACCAGCGGCAGCACCACCTGGGACTCCCCGCGACTCAGGCACAGCTGGAAAGCGTCACATTAGAATGTAAACAAGCAACATTGCGTTGAATCAGGAGACCCTTAAGGATATCTGTCGAGGTTAGGTATACAACCCAGTCCTATTTAGCATTAGTTGCGGACCAATTTTCCTTTTTTTTTTTAATGTGACACCACACTAGAGTCCCAATTGTCTGAAGCCAGTGGCATGGCACTATGGCATCTCCAGGAGAAGGATATGGGGAAGAAGAGGGTTGGCAAGTATGTAGCTATTTATTTATTTTATATTTGCAAAAACAGTTTTACACCAAAAAACATAAAAAATGATAATCACAATTACACTGAGATTAAGGTAAAAAGAAGTTTAAAAACAAAAAAAAATAGTTTTCAAGAAGTACATAATATAGTTAGAACTTAATAGCTAGTTCTAGCTTAAGCTTGTTGTAGCTTGTGTGAAAAATATCCAAATTTCCTGCGAGGCAGTTAATTAACCTAGTGGCATCACCATTGGTAAGTTAGTTCTGCGCCTGGGAAGAAACAGAAGCCTGTGTGGGCGCCCTCGCGTGAAATTATCAGGGACATAAAATCCAATTTCCGCCAGGATGTCAGGTATTAATAAAACACCGTTCAGGAGTTTATGAGCAAAAAGCAGCAATGCTATATCCCTCCTCAAACTAAGGCTGCAGATACTTAGCATTTCCGAGATAAACGCTGTTGGAAACAGCCATGGGTAAAAACCAAATTGATAACTGATCTCCAATAGCTCACAGTGCCAATTGCACTCAACGAATTCTGATGGTGGTCTTTCACCAGGGCGATACCGGAAGCATCTACCACTCTGTTATCCCTTTATAGGGCAAACCATTTTTTTTTAAGGTTGAAATATATAATTTTCTGATAGCTAAACCTCTAAGATGATAAGAATTTTAGGAAAAAAAAAGATTATTCGTATTGCTGTTTGTACATTCCTAGGGAGGAATCTCTCACTGAGTTACCTGAAGCGACAAAAAGCTAAAAAAAAACTCCCAAACTTGTGTCGCTTGAGTCGAGCCTTCTCCCAAATGGTAAATATATTTTAGATGGCTGAAGGGCCACAAAAGTCTTCAGAATCAAACGAGAGTCAGAGCATTCGATGCAGAAAAAAGAACTGACCAAAACTGCATATTTAACTCATTTATGACCAAAGTGTTGCATAAGCCCTTTTGCCTTTCCAGCGTCGATATAAGGGTTGTGTTTCATAGTGCATCTCATGAAATATAGCACCTTATTTTAAGTGGGTACATATGTACCCGTCTTGTGCAATGATGGAGGACTTAAGGTCAAACCGCACTAGGGTGTCGCTGCGCGTCAGCGGCACCGCTCGTCACTTCTCTGACTAGACGCACTACAACTGCAGTAGCGCGGCAGTATGCGTCATTATATCGATCATTTGCATTCTAACCGTTGAACAATATGGACGACTTATATAACAATATGACGACCGATTCAAGGATTATTTTTGTTTGTCACAGGTATCTCTGCCATGGCAAAGGGATGTTATCAGAAAAGGTTGTCGAAGGAAATAAGAATAGATATCTAATAAATAAAAATTGTTTCCAAAACCATTAAACTATATATTCTACTAAAAAACTAGTTTTTTTTTACTGTGTCCCACTAAGCCTGGGTGGGAACCCGATGGATTAGCCACTCGGCCACTAACCACTTTACTATGCAGTATTGATGCCTTTTTGCAACTAGATTCCAAACAAACAAACAAATACAATGAATAGAAAATAATCCGTAATATTGCGTTGTAAGAAAAAATTGCGCAACTCACAAAGAGCAGTATTTTATTCCTGGCCAGCAAGACAGCCGGCTGGCTGGTGGGCACGATGGGCGCCGCCTGCGGGGGAATGCGGAGCGCCCACTGCAGCGTCCACCCGCCCGCCCCTTTGCCGGCCAGCTCTCTGCGCATCAGCTGCACCAGGTCGCGCAGGACCCCGGGCGGGGCGCCCCACGCGCGGCCCCAGCCCCACACCGAGTTGGGCTTGTAGGGCGGGGAGACCACACGGGATTCAAAGTATTTCTCCATCACCTGAAGAGGGAAAAAAAAGGTTGGAGATTGTTCGCATTCGATTGGCACCCCACTTTTCCACAAAATACGAAAGTATGCAGGTGTCGTACACCCTTGGAGGAGATGGAGAGGTACCTTTGCGAAACAGTGTAGTCAGGATTGATGACTTTAAACTGACTCGATAGAAAGAGACAAAGATATGTTAAAGGATGTCGGATAGCCTATTAGTTGCCGCCCACATGGAATTCGGGCAATTTAATAAACATATTTGAACACATTAAACAAAACTATATCAATAAACCATTCAAATTATTTATAAAGTCAAAATATCACACAGACACTAATAACAGAACGTTTGCTTAAATAATGATGGAAGCTTTTTGTTGATTTTATGTCTTTCTTAAGTTCGGTCAAAAATATTTGAAACTGTTGAAATACCTCTGAAAAGTGATGTTTTATAATCTTTGTTTGGTCTTATTTGAACATTCACGCATAGCACATATCACCATCATGTTTGATTTATTTGTATAACCACTGCAAGTTTTTAATCAACACAAATATACGAAATAACCTCAAAATCCGTTGACGTAAGTTATGCAACTCGATGATGAGAAGTTAGCGCGGACGGAGAACATCCTTACATACTTAGAAGTGCTGCGATATTAAGTGACGACTTTTCTTGTCTTTTTCTCTCTCATGGTATACGACGTGAAAACCCGAAGAAAATGATTTATCGCTAATTTAACGCCACTTTTTCAACTTTTAGGAATCCTCAATATCAGACAGTTATATCTTAAAATAGTGTTAAAAATAACTCATTCTTCAAAATCTTTAATGTATATCACACATAAGAAAGACTTTTAGTACCTAAATACAATACAGCTTTTGCACAAAGACACCATATGTACATCGCGCCTCACACTTACAACAAACTACCACCACAGACTGTAGCCATCACCAATATGTATTCCTTTAATCGACACATTACTAAATGGCTAATGAGTAAGGACCGCAAGGAAATTGAAGACCTCCTAAAATAGCACTTGAAATTCTTCACCATGACAAACTAGAACATTGTATAACAAATATCATCATTTCTTTAAAATTATTCTACTTGTACTCACTGTCACTTACCTCAGAACAGGTTCTATGACTTTTTTTTTTGTTTTTGATTTTCTAGATTCTTATTTATCATTAAGTGATGAATCATTTAAAGTTACTGACTCTAACTCTAACTCTTGTTCTTTATACCAATAGAACGGCGCATTGCGCCTTACTCTGTTACCTCATGTGGGTGAAAAAAAATGCATTTACGTGACTATTGAATTTAAGTTCAGGAGTTTACGTAGGGAAAAAAATATGTTTGTAAAAACCCTACAAAAATTACATGAAATTACCGGATCATCAACCGTCTTCTCCCTCTCGACACAGCACTACGGCATATATACATAAGTGTGTTTGAGTTGGGATGGGGGGGGGGGTCGGCTATGGCCTTTGTTTAGGAATTCCACCGCATTCGCCGCGGTTATAGGGAAAACCCTAGAAAACCCTATACAGGTGGACGCGGCCACATGTCCAACATGAACACATTATGGCCTTCAGTGACGTCATATCTGACGCCCTGCATTGTGAGGCGTAGGTGTGTGTCTGTTTTTATGTAGATAAATAATTATGGGAATATATTAATATACATACATATAAATATTTATAAGGACAGGAATGGATAGGTAATGGGAAATACCTATCGGTATCTTGGAATTAGGAAAGGAAAGTACCTATTACGTATACTCGTCCATGTCTGGAATAAAGGTTCTATGACCTAGTAATGTAAAAAAATAATGTAAAAAATGTAATAAAAAAATAAATTGTATAGGTTGGGTAAAAATATTCAGGTCTCTCTCAAAACACATTCTTACTCCAAGATTTCAGCAGACATTAAATAAGTGAGTTATAGCAGTATAAAGTGATTAGTTAGGAACGTCAAAACGAGTGCCGCAAATGGATGTATTTTGTTTATTAATGGAAGTGTGTCGGTTTATTTGACCCTCACCTGCAACTCTTCGGGGCTCCACTGGTCCTTGTGCTCGGGCAGGGGGACTAGAGACAGGTGCAGAGACTGCATGTGTCCAGGGTGGAGGGCCACCCGCCCCTGCAGGCCCCCCAGCTCTGCCCGGAACATCACGACACCGGGTTCGGCGCAGGCCACCAACGTGAGCTGAAATAGTCAAATTCAGTATGTAACAATATATTGCATCACATCTGAAAGTATGTTGCCTATTGTATGCTGATGATGCCGCGCTGATTTCTGACAGTATGGAAGACCTACAGCCTCTCGTGTCTAGGGTGAACCGAGTATCTATGCAGTACGGCCTGCATGGTCGCGTGGTAAGACGCTCGACTACGAATCCAGAGGTCGCGGGTTCGAACCCGGCGTGCGCAAATAATTTTTATTTAATTAATATGTGTCATAACACATTTGATTGGTATAAAATATAATATAGTATATTTGCGGCACGTTTCAGAGTGGTAGATACTCTAAGTATCGCCCTGGTGAAAGACCACCATTCAGAATTGAAATGTTGCTTGAAACGGCTTTAGCTGTGTTTGGTGACCAGATCTGAATAGCCAGGTACTTCCCAACCTTCCCCTTCCTCATCTCCTTCCCCTCCCCGCTACCTTCAGTCTCACAACATACCCCTATTTGGGATTCCATAGTCTCACTGGCTCTAGATGGTTGGGAGCAGTTGAGACTCTTGTGCGGAATTCACGTAAAAAAAAAAAAATAATGAGTTGATGATGAATGTAAGTCCAAAGTCATGGTGTTTGAAAGAGAGAGTACGAGAACAGCGTGCAATATGGTTGTGAACGATGAATACTTGGAGCGAGTGGGTGAGTTTGTGTATTTGTAGAAGTATGTTCTAGAGAGACGGAAAAGCTGATGAGGATATTTGAAGAAGGGGGAATGCAGGAAACTACATTAATGGAGGAATGAATGCTGTTGGCGTATAAAAAAAATTGCCTAAAGAAGCGAAGCTAGCAGTCCACAATGGAGTGCTTATAACAACCCTGATGTATGGCAGTGAGGCATGGAACTGGCAGAGGAAGGATGCAAGTAGACTGAATGCTACAAAAATGAGATCCTTGTGTGGTAAAACCATGTATGACCGTGTCGAAAATGTGGATATCCGGAAAGAATGCAAGGCTGATGTAAGCGTAGTGAATAGGATTGAGAAGGGGACGCTTAGATAGTTTGGGATGTAGAGCGGATGAACAAAGAAATCAGTGTGAGAAGAATATATGACGCGAAAGTGAATGGAAGAAGAAGTCGGGGACGCCCAAAGGAGACATGGCACGATCAAGTGAATCAAATACTTGAATCGGACCATGTGAAGAAGAGTCAGAATAACAGAAGAGTATGTATGAGACGATGTATGAATGAGAAAGAAGCAAGGAGTGTATAAAGAATATATGATGCAAAAGTGAAAGGAGGAAGAAGTCGGAGACGCCCGAGGAAGAACAGCGAATCAAATACTCAAGTCGGGTCATGTGAAGAATCAGAATAACAGACAATGATAAATGAAGCAAGGGGTGTGTTTCAAGACAGAGTTGTTTGGGGGTCCGTCCCCTCTGCTTACTCCTTCAGCGAAACGGCGTGGTGGTTAGTTAGTTATCTTTCCTCTGCCAGTTTCAAATACCTTTTTGGTTAGGTTAGATTCGGTTATAATATGAATGATTCATATTATAAGCGAATAGTATTCTTTGAGCTAGTAAATAAATGTCTCCAGAGTACCAATGAATGGTCTATCGCTCACCGTTTCCTCCTGCTGTATGAACTTCTGCAGGTGTCGCCGCATGTACACGCAGCCGAGGAACCTCTCGATGGGCGCCATCTGGGGCGCCGTGTTGGGGGCGCCCGGGGGCGCGTCGCAGGGGACGCACAGCGCTTCCAGGGCCCCGGGCGGCAGGGTGGCCACGGCGCCGGCCCAGGCGCGACCCCCCACCAGCACGCGGCCTGCACCCATCGCGACTGTACAAAAATTGCATTCCAATTATTTGAGAGATATTCACTATTGAAACAATGTTAAAAAAACATGAGTTCATATAGAAATGACGGCCTCCGTGGTCGAGTTGTAAGAAGCTCGACTAAGAATCCAGAGGTTGCGGGTTCAAACCCGGCGTGCGCAAATAACTTCCATTTGATTAATGTGTCTGTTGGATCCTAAAATCAACCATTTGATAGGTTCTAACCTGATACCTTTTGTCCAGTTCCTACCTCCTTTTTGCCAGTTTGTTCTGTTACCACGCATTATTTGTATGGCTGGATAAAGTGTGTTGAACAGCCTGTAACGATAACCCCCACCACTGGGCAGCCATATTAAGTTCTGGACGTCGAGAGCGGCGCGTCTCAATTCGATCTCAGTCGCCTACAATCGCTAGTACCTTTAGGGACGGCGCCTCGCTTCGCATCCGTCTCTGGAGGATTCGCCCACTCAAATTTTCATCGCACGGGCAGATAGTTCGGCCCCTCTCGCAGACGTCTAACAGGTGAGCAAGCTGGCATAAATTTACCTTTTCTTATTTGTCCCCAAATACAATCAAATCATTCATTAAGTATAATCGTTTTACAGTCCACTCAAATTCATTCACGTCTTTCCAAAACTGAACCGCAGTTTCTGGATCAAACAGTGTCATTAAATTCAATCAACAATTAATTCATATAAAATAATATACAGGATATTTGCGGCTGGTTCCAGAGTGGTAGATATTCTAAGTATCGCCCTGGCGGAAGACCACCATTCAGAATCGAAACACTGTTGCTTGAAATGGCTTCAGCCGTGTTTGGTAACCATATCTGAATAGCCAGGTACTTCCCAACCTTCTTCTTCCGCAACTCCTTCCCTGCCACTACCTTCAACATCACAACATGCCCCGATCAGGGATGCCATAGTCTCACTGGGTCTAGACGGTTGGGAGCAGTTGGGACTCTCGTGTGGTATTCACTGTAACCTGATGGTTATCTTCGCCATCGGCAGCATAGGTTGTTTTATCTCCCGGCCTGCAGGACCAACTTGCCGATGGTCATGCCGGTGGGGAGGGCAATCATGTTGTTGAATCGAATCGCTTCGGATGTCGATATATTTTGCATAAATGAAGCTTCGTTCAAACGACAAGCATTCCTGCTATTTGTATAATTATTCCTTGGTTTTATTTAATTTATTTTTTTATACATCATTTGGATGAAATATTATGTTTAAATTGTCTTATTTTTTACTGTTTTATTTTTTACTGTCTTTACTTTGCATTCATTGCAATTTATATTTTTTAGAATTAATTGTTTTATATTTATGAATATTGTGTATTAATACACTTACTCGCTCTATTTAAAAACGCCTTAAAATAAAAATTTTGTAATGTTTTTAAAATAATAAATAACCGAATAACTGTAAAAAAAAATTAAAACCTTCCTCTTCCCTTGCCCCACTCCTTTCAGCCTCATAACATACCCTTATCGGAGAAGCCATAGTCCCCCTGGCTTCAGGCAGTTAGGAGTCTTGTGCCGAGATCACATTCATAAATATCGTTGCCGGAAAGGCAAAAGAGCTGAAGCGCCATTTTGGGAAGTTTACACCAAAAAACTTTAAAAAGTCTTTAGTACCTGGTTGGATTTTGAAAAAAACGCTCTCACTGAGTTACCTGAAAGTGATATGAAATACTTAGGAGTTATATTAGATGCAAAGCTAACCTTTAAAAAGCATGCTGAGTATACACAAAAGAAAATTGGAAAGAAGATCTCTTTTTTTGGGAAGAATTCGTCAAAAAAATTGCAGAAAAACCGCAATTACAATATACAACTCCATTATTGCTCCACATTTTTACTACTGTTCAACGATTCTTTTCTTGTGTAACGACAAAGAACAAAACAGGTTTCAAATTCTCCAAAATAGAGCAATGAGAATTATACTTAGACGAAATAGATACTCAAAAGTAACTAAAATGTCAGAGGAACTAAATTGGCTGACAGTAAAACTGATGCTAACATTAAACACATTGATGTTTATACATAAAATGAAGTTCTGACAAAATTATCTACAATGTTGATATTCACAAATATAATACAAGGGCATGCAAAGAAATTAGACTACCAGAAAAAAATAAAGCCAACATACAAAATAGCTTACTATATAAAGGGATGAAATCTTATAATGCTCTGCCGGAAACCATCAAAATTATGCCTATCAATAAATTCAAAATAGCCTGTAAAAATTATTTAAAATGCATATAAATCAAAATAATAAGTAGTATGTATATAAGTTAAAAATATTTTAAAGCTAAAAAGAAAATGAAATAATTAGCTACTTGTAAACTTGACTGTACAAAGTAACTAATATAAAATAAATAAGACTAAAAAAACTTGTGTCATTTGAGTCAAGATTTCTCCCAAATGGTAAATATGTATATTTAAGACGGCTAAAGGGCCACAAAAGTCTTCAGAATCAAACGAGAGTTCGAGCATTCGATGCAGAAACAAAAACTGATTGAAACTGCATGGATAACTCATTTTTGACTAAAGTGTCGCTTAATGCCTTTAGATATATTATGCCGCCCACTTTTGGCAGTCGAATCTCAATCTTCTTTACGAACCTTTGAGCTCCTGAGACCTGGCGGGTGAGGGGGGGGGCACACTGGGCGAGCCGGGCCAAGCTGTGAACGGGCTACCTGGTGGACGTAAAACAAACCTGTTAATAACGTGATTGCAACTAAATAGTATGTGTTCGTAAAAAGAGTTTATTTTGTGGCTTGCCATATGTATAAATAAAACAGATAAACTTTGTTTATACATAATCACTTTTATTATTCAATATTATGTCGACCGGTTTCGGAAGCACCCTTCCATCATTAGGACAATATTACAATTTTAAAAGTAGTTATAAACAAAGTTTATTTGTATATAATATGTAATAATTTTTCTCCTAAACATTACAAACAAAAAAAAACTATTTAATGCATTTAGCAGGTACAAAAGATAATGACGAAGATCGCTTCAATGCGGAAGAATAAGATTTCTCTTCTATGTAACTCTCCTTTGACGGCCTGCGTGGTCGAGTGGTAAGACACTCAAATACGAATCCAGAGGTCGCGGGTTCAAACCCGGCGTGCGCAAAAAACTTTTACTTGAATTAATATGTGTCATAACACATTTGATTCATATAAAATAATGTATAGTATATTTGCGGAACGTTCCAGAGTGGTAGATACTAAACATCGCCCTGGTGAAAGACCACCATTCAGAATCGAGACGTTGCTTATTTGGTGACCAGATCTAAATAGCCAGGTACTTCCCAACCTTCCTTTTCCCCATCTCCTTCCTAGCATCATATTTAGATATCGGTAACGATTCCGTTCAGGAACAATATACAATCCCTCCCACCGGGAGAATCGTTGGCGGGTCGGTCGTATAGCCATGAAGATGAAATAACGTATGAAGACACAGTCTTTCACATTCATCGGGAAGATAGATACTGTGCCCCCTCCGAAATAGGTGAGTCCTCGATACAGCCTCGTACCAGTCTGAAAAAGTGGGTGGAGACATATTCCTCATTTCCGAGCAGCAAGGAGTGAAGTCCGACCATGCCCAGAAGAGAGTTTGTTGGTTAGAATCACGACTAGTGGCCGCACTCCTCCATGTAGAGAAATCTCAAAAACTAATAAGACATGGTATTAAAGGTAAATAAGATGCCCAAGTGATCTTTACCCGGTGGCATGTAGGCAGGTCCCGGCGATGCGGCAGCCAGGGGGGGCAGCGGGGAGGCCTGCGGGTGCTGCGGAGAGGCGGGGCTAGCGTGAGCCACTCCCCCCATGGGGGGGGATGTCAGATTGAAGGAGCCACTATGCCCCTGGGACAAACAGAACAAAACATTTTACTACAAGGAAAAAACATAACAGAATTTAAGATAAGTTATTGCCTTCTTTGTTTGTAATGCGGGATATATCTGTGTGCGCGAGGAAGAACGGAATGAATCAATTAAGTTTTGAGTTAAGTATGCAGAATTGTTCCTTAGATACATACATATCTATCAAGGAAAAATGAGATGTGTCAGAAAATAAAATAATGTGCCTGTTGGATCCTAAAATCAACAATTTGATAGGTCCTAACCTGATACCTTTTGTCCAGTTCCTACCTTCCCTTTTGCCAGTTTGTTCTGTTGCCGCATTATTTGTATGGCTACGTAAAGTGTGTCGAACAACCGGTAACAGCGACCCCCCACCATTCGGCAACAAACACAAAGATCGGGACGTCAAGAGCGGCGCGTTTTGACTCCATCTTAGTCGTCTACAATCGCTCGGGCCTTCAGGGACGGCGCCTCGCTTCGCATCCGTCTCTGGAGGACTCGCCCCACTCAACTTTCATCGCCCGGGCAGACAGTCCGTGCCTTCTCGCTAGACATCTCAAGGTGAGCAAACTGGCACAAACTTACCCTTCTTATCTATCCAATCAATACAATCGAATCATTCACCAAGTATAATCGTTTTACAGTCCACTCTAATTCAATCACGTCCTTCCAAAGCTGAATCGCAGTTCCTGGATCGAACAGTGCCAATATTTTTTTCAAAAAGGACATGTGACATAATGATATGACTGCATACAAAAAACCAAATTTTGTTTTAGTTCTGCTGAACATCTGCGTTTGATATTACAATTATTATATTCTTGATACATCACAATTATTAAATTCTTCTGATTCACGAAACACCACGTTTACTTAATATTTTTTTAAAATCAACAAACAAACCAACTAGCGAAACTAACAATCAACGAACACATTTTTTCACTTTCACGGACACAGTGAAACGGTTAGGGAGGTAGGAATTTACATAAGATACACAAAGGTAAGACCTCAACATAATATCATTTTAAAATCTAACACTGGTAAAGGAGACATTTTTCTACAATGTGTTCCGTCGATTGTATTTGTAACATTTACACAAATCTTATGCTATCGGACTCACCTGGTGCGGACTCGCAGGGTGCGGGGTGTGGGGCGCCGAGTGGGGTGTGTGGGGGGCGGGAGGGGTGAGGGGTGCGGGGAAGCGTAGGCCGCCGCCCCCCCCGTCCCGCGGCGACACTGGCGAGGGGGGGTTGTCGTCCTCCGACACGACGCGCGCGCCGCTCTCAGACACGTACAGCGATAGGAAGGACTGAGAACATAAAAAAATTATAGAAAAAGTGTTATATTTGGCGCCCAACATGGGGCAGGTAGTTTTTTGTTGTTGTTAATACTGAATGCAGTCCTCATCAATACAACTGTACTTCAATATTATTGTATTTACTTCAATTCATCATTAAATCATTTTACATATCGTCGCCGGAAAGGCAAAAAGGCTGAAGGGCCTTTTTGGGAAGTTTACACCAGAGCACTTTAAAGTTTTTTTGTTTTATAATAAAATTCATAAGTCTTCAGTACCTGGATGGATTTGAAAAAAAAAATTAACTCAATAAACTCAATGCTCTCACTGAGTTACCTGAAGCGACAGAAAGCTAAAAAAAAAAGTCCCAAACTTGTGTCGCTTAAGTCGAGCCTTCTCCCAAATGGTAAATATATTTTAGATGGCTGAAGGGCCACAAGTCTTCAGAATCAAACGAGAGTCAGTTAACTCATTTTTGACCAAAGTGTCACTTAAGCCCTTTTGCCTTTCCAGCGACGATGTATGTTTGGTTCATCATCTTAGAAGCTAGTGTTTCATACAAAAGTTTAGTACCAAATAAAAAATAACAAATACACTAGCCCTCTCTTTTCTTACCAAAACAGTTAACCTTTAAAAATTACAAAAACATTATATTATTTTAATATTAGATGCTTGTACATGCTAACCTTAATAACAATTGGCTGATTTATATAGCGCCGTTTTCGTAACAGAAATATCACCTCAAGGGCGCTTTACAGCATAATTAACATAATATTAAAACTAAGTCTTAATACTAACATATCCTAATACTTATAACTAGTGACTTACAACTAACATATTTACATTAACAAATATATGTAATGGTTGTTGCCCGTGCTGTCGACCCTAGGGTAAAAAAAAACGGAATAAGCAATAGTAAACTAAGTATAGCACTTAGACTGAGTGATCAAAACTCTAGCAAAGCAAATTGACGTTTTTAACCTTACACTCCACACCCATATATATATTTAGATGATTTCTGTTAGTGTTACCATGTTTACTGCCGTAAGTAAATTAAAACAGACAAATACATCAACTGGCATCCAGCTGCGGGCTACTTTCTCACCAGTGGGAAAAAGCTTAGCTCACCTTCAGCCCCTGAGTGGGCGTGAACTCCCCCACAACGGCGCTCCGATCGAATCTGGAATAGGCGCCATCGCGGACTGCCACGGTGCTGGCCCCTCTCACGGTCACCTCGAGACAATAGGCTCCTTGGTAGACAACCCGGATCTAGGAACAATAAAAATACATATTAGTACAAATAGGACTATGCTAAGTCTTCCTTCCTCAGGTCTCCCTTACTTCTTCTCATTTATCAATAGAAGCCTGTGACTTTAAGAATATAAATTGCCTAAAAAATCTTTACTGCTCATTAGTTTGCCCTCATCTAGAATATACCAGTGTCATGTAGTCTCCCTTCTATACTGTTCATATTCATCATATTGTATCCGTACAACTTCGCTTCTTACACGGAATTGCATGGAGATTAGGGCGAGAAAGAGGCGATTATTCAAATGATGAAGTTGAACAAATATTCTTCTTTAGAAAAGCGTAGGAAAGACTTTGATTTAATTTGCATTTATTATTGACTCACCTTCTCTGTCGCAACTCATCCAGTTCAACGTTCTTCGAATTAATTGCTGTTCCTCAATCATCGCTCTACTAATTATGGGTACCATTCTCCAGTGTCCAGAATGTCGAAACTTGTTAACTCAAGCCACGGTCTTGAAGTTTTTGGTATCAGTCTAAATGATTTTTGTCATTCTTTACGACCCTACCAAAATCTTGTTCAGGCTTTCACTTGAATGTTCTATCAAATGTATATTTTTGTCATTGCTTTAAATATTATGTATGTGCTGTTCTTTCTCTGTTGCTCTTTTTTTCTCATTTCGTGTTATGTATTTTTTGTAATTGGACAATGGTCCGTTAATATAAAAATAAATACTCACTACTTTAAAGAAGTTAGTTAGTTATTTTAATTTTTATGACCGACCGGTTCGGCTTAGCCTAAGCATAATCAGGGTACAAAATTAAACCAAACAAAAAATAAAAGTGTACGTTTATATATAGTACATACAGAGGGAGTACAAAATATAAAATAACAGAACAATGAGAAAATAATAGAATGACATTTAAATTATAACAAAAGAACAGAGAGAAAGAGACGGATAATATGAATTGAAAGAGACAAAACGTCAACTGAGAAGGTGATTAAAGAATAATGACAAATGTTGGATTTCAAATAGACAACTTGCTAGGTTCTCACCTTTTGCTTATCATCCAGATCCTACCCATCCTGCCAATTTGCTATTTGATTTCACTGTGAACAGCCATATAAACACACAGTCAGGTGCCGCCCTCGATCGGCATACAAACTCACAAAACGGAACATCGTGGGACCTCACGCTTCGGCACTCGACCCATTCATCTTCCATCGTTCGTCGCAGTAAGCCGTCTCCGGAGGACACATCAGTGAGTAAATTGGCTTAAATCCTCATTTTATCCACAATATACAATCGAAACTTCCATCTAGTAGTATTCGTTTTACAGTGCACTATAATTTCATAATTCATCCGAAACTGAAACGCATTCGGTGTTTGTCGCAGTTTCCGGATCGAATTATGAGGTTACTACTCTCTTATCATTTGCTTTCTCCTCAATATTCTCCCCGCATAAAACAAACAGCGAGTACATCAAAGCGAGCTACCTTTCTCCACGAGTGCGGAAGCAGCGTGAAGGTCTGAACGGGCACCTGCGGCCGGGCGTGCTGCAGGCCCAGGTGGGGGGAGGAGGGGAGGCGGCCCAGCGCCACGAGGGGGGCGTA
The DNA here is from genome assembly GCA_022651775.1 of Drusus annulatus. Lineage (NCBI taxonomy): Eukaryota > Metazoa > Arthropoda > Insecta > Trichoptera > Limnephilidae > Drusus > Drusus annulatus. The sequence continues at coordinate 603,275 of JAGWCC010000367.1, read as the reverse complement.
CGTCTCGCGCAGGGCGGCCATCAGCTGCAGGAGGTCGTTGCTCCTGAACATAAACAAGAACAAGTCAAGAAGTGGACAAGATTTTTTGTAAATACGAGTAATCTTTGTATCCTCAACACTTCCGTTTCGAAGGGGGTCCTATGACACCCCGAGAAAGAGTTTTGTGCGATACCTTAGGTAAAGATTACTGTAATATTATAAATGTACTTCTCTCTAAGTATTACCAAAAACCAATTGCCATAGATCATGTTGTGAAAACGCTTTATTAAATAAGATCAAATAATCCTTTGGACTGTACATTTGATTTTTACTTATTAATTCGTCTAGTTAGTGAGACTGGCATCCCCAATAGGGGTTTGCTGTGAGGCTGAAGGTAGTAAGGAGCGAAGAAGATGGGTAAGAGGAAGGTTGTAAGTACCTGGCTATTCACATCTGGTCACCAAACACAACCAAAGCCATTTCAAGCAACGTTTGGATTGTAAATGGTGATCTTTCACCAGGGCGATACTTAAGAGTGTACAACTCTGGAACGTGCCGCAAATATACTATATATTATCTTATGACACGTATCGATTAGATAAAATTTGTTTGCACACGTCGGGCTTGAACCCGCGACCTCTGGATTCGTAGTCGAACGTCTTAACCGCTCGACCACGGAGGCCATCAAAAGGTACGATATGGTTAACCTACTTCTCTGAAGGTAAATGTTCATTATTTATTCAAGCTTGGGTTCTCTCTTTGATCAAGTGAGAAGAGAACGTACCTAAAATTCCACCCATCACTTCAACCCGGCACCAACGACATGAAAATAATGAATAACTTAATTTGAATAAAATAACATATCGTCGCTGGAAAGGCAAAAGGGCTTAAGCGACACTTTAAACAAAAATGAGTTAAATATGCAGTTTTGATCCGTTTTATTTTCTGCATTGAATGCTCTGACTCCCGTTTGATTCTGAAGACTTGTGTGGCCCTTCAGCCATTTAAAATATATTTACCATTTGGGAGAAGGCTTTTGGGAGAGCTTTCTGTCGCTTCAGGTAACTCAGTGAGATCACCGAAAACTTTTTTTTTCTCAATCCAACCAGGTACCGAAGACTTATGAATTTTATTGTAAAACAAAATAACTTTAAAGTGCTCCAGTGTAAACTTCCTTCAGCTTCATCCCTTTTGCCTTTCCGGCGACGATTTGCTGATGTGAATAAAAATAACCTTTTTACTTTTGCGTTTGAGAGAGGGCCCCTCATATCAGACACTGGTCCAGTAGTTTTAGCGTACCTGTTCAGGAAGGCTTCTAGCTGGTGCGTGATAAGCGCGTGCGCATTGACGGCGGGGGGCGCGGCGGCTGGACGCAGGCGCAAACGGCCGCCGGCCCACGAGACCGAGCAGCGCGCACGTCCCTCTGGCCCGGCGCCCAACACCAGGCGCCTGTAGTCGTACGACACTATGGACACCTGCGATTCAGCCGTCTCGCGTTCTGCAACAGATGTTTTAAATTATGATTCAAAGATTGGTGATTTCTCAAAGGGCTTGTGTCATATTTGAGGATGCTGTGTGGAGAGTCTTTTTGACACCATTAACTTTGTCTTGGCACATACTCCTTGATTGATATTCATACCATATCAATAAGCTCTCATGCGGAACAGTATCGTCACTGAGCGGATCCGGACGTTGGTGTGAATCCAGCTTTATCTTCTATAGGCATATATATGGCAGCACTTTCGTTTCAGAGTAACAGAAGAGTGTGTATGAGACGATGTGTAAATGAAGCAAGGAGTGTGTGCCTTGGTTAGTATAAAAAGAAAACTATAAACGAAAATTACAAGATAATAATTCAGCGTACCTGCGGGTTCCCTCAGGGTGTAGTGGTGAATGAGCTCGTGCAAGTGGACTACGGTGGTCCAGTCAGCGAGGAGCGCTTCGCCGGCCCTCGCCCCTCCCTCGGCGCACATCTCGTACTGGAAGTATACGCAGCGACGCATTCCTGAAACGAGACGAAGACTTAGACAAACATAACCTCAATCAAACTGTCTGTAAGAGTGCCTAATTTTTTTTTTGGTAGTGGTCGAATGGTCAAGACACTCGACTACGAATCCAGAGTTCGCAGGGTAAAATCCCGGGGTGCGCAAATAAATTCAATTTTATTAATATGGCTTATTTCACATTTGTTTTGTGTAAAATAATATTTAGTGTATTTGCGGCAACTTCCAAGGTGGTAGATACTCTAAGTATCGCCCTGGTAGAAGACCACCGTTCAGAATCGAAACTTTGCTAGCAATGATGGCTTTAGCCGAGTTTGGTGACCAGATCAGAATTTTTTTTTACCGTGAAAACGGCACAAGAGTCTCAACTGCTCCCAATCGTCTAGAGCCAGTGAGACTATGGCATCCCCAATAGGGGTATGTTGTGAGGCTGAAGGTAGTATGTAGGGTAAGGAGATGAGGAAGGGGAAGGTTGGGAATTACCTGGCTATTCAGATCTGGTCACCAAAAGCCATTTCAAGCAACGTTTCAATTCTCAATGGTGGTCTTTCACCAGGGCGATACTTAGAGTATCTATCACTCTGGAACGTGCCGCAACTATAATACATTATATTTTTATCAATTAAATGTGTTATGACACATATTAATTAAATAAGATGTATTTTAAGCGCCGACGCCGGGTTCGAACCCGCAACCTCTGGATTCGTAGTCGAGCGGTAACACTTGTACTACGAATCGACCATGCAGGCCGTCAATACTCCAGTACTTCCCAACCTTCCTCTTCCTCATCTCCTTCCCTTCCCCAATACCTTCAGATTGGGAGCAGTTATGACTCTTGTGCGTTATTCACTATAAAAAATAAGAAACCTGCAAGCAGGCTGACTGGTCTAATAAATACTCCGAATCAAGGATGCCATAGTCCCACTGGCTCCGGGCAGTTGGAACTCTCGCGCGGTATTAACATATCGACAGCCGTACCTTGCTCCTTGGGGTGCGAGCTCTGCAGCGGCGTGGCGTGAAACACGAGCTCGGCTGTCCACACGCGCGCCTGATTGCGGGGCTGGACGCGCACGCACGCGGCCAGCAGGCGGCGCTGCAGAACCCGGGCGGGCCCCGGCGCCGCGCCGGAGGGGTAGGGGAGCGCCACGAGGCGCAGGGCGGGCCCCCCGCCCGCCTCGACCTGCAGGCCCCCGTGGCAAACGCCCCGCATCGATAGCTGGGGGAAATGAAAAGTTTAAGATTGTAAGAGCATGGTGGAGATCTTGTAAAATCACTTTTCAAGGAAACCAATAATGTTGGACAACAAACAATGGTGAAATATTTATTTGTTTATAATTGTCCAATTACAAAAAAAAATCACATAACACGAAATGGTAAAACATAGAAAGAACAGCACATACATAATATTAAATGAAGCAATGACAAAAATAGGACAAAATATACATAGAATAAGAAAGAACATTCAAATCAAAGCCAAGGTCAAGTCAAAGTTTCGGTAGAGTCAAAACAAAATTACATCAATATGCAGCACTCTTTTTGTCTCTTATTTCGTGACAGATTTTTGATTGGCTTATCTTAATGTGTGCTCTGTTTCATCTTAAGTACGATGAAATACATAAATATACAATATATCTTAGGATGTGCCTCTAATATTGTCAACAGCGAAACATAGCAAAAAGTCGAAAAATCAAATCAAATCTTATTGCTGGTTACACATACCAACACAGTGTTTATATGATTACGAGTGTACTCATCGACGCACAAACTGAAATCATTTGGGATGACCTCACGCACACAACGTTAGAGACAACGGTACTGCGGCGCAAAATTCAAATGACTGGACAAGCATTTCGAATCATTTTCGGTTTTAATCCGCTTTATGTAAACAAATCAGAAGTTTTCACCAGTCACCAGAAGATGACAATAAGAGGAAGGATTGAACTATTTTTTGGTTCACTCATCGGCTAAATTCGTGACGTATTTACGGCGTGCACAACGGATTTGTCGGAACGCATCAATTAATGCGCATAGCGCTGTGGGCACGGTTTGTTTTCGCATACATGTATGCGCGTAGCGTAGTTAACTGTAAAATAAAATATTTAAGAATTTACCTCTTGTGCCAGATAGACAAACGGGATTCTTTCATCTGCCGCGGCCACCACGTGGGCCAGCTCCGGAAGGAAGTAGGCGGGGTGCTTTCCTCGAACTGAGCGCCCTATGGCTACCGCTTTCCTCTTGTTTGATGTGCCAGCTGTTGACAATAAAACAAATATTATTATACATAATAGTGGATACTTAACGTATCTACCACTGTGGAATATACTATATATTATTTTATATGAATTGAATGTGAAATAATGCATAATGCCGCGATTTATTTAATTTATTTATTTTGCATAAACAGTTTTATACCAATTACAATGCAAAAGCAATAAAAAGAACAAAAAAATGGTAATCATAATTACATATACAATTATAATAGTACATAATAAAGTTAAAACTGAATAGTTATTAGTTGTTGTTTAAACTTGTTGTAGCTTGTGTGATAAATATGCAAATTTCCTGCGAGGCAGTTAATTAACCTAGTTAGTCTTCCCAGGGGCATCACCATTGGTGAGTTAGTTCTGCACCTGGGAAGAAACAGAAGCCTGTGGGCTCGCCCTCGCGTGAAATTATTTATAGGTATTAATAGTACACCGTTCCGGAGTTTATGAGCAAAAAGCAGCAATGCTATATCCCTCCTCGAACTAAGGCTGCAGATACCCAGCATTCCCGAGATAAACGCTGTTGGAAACAGCCATGGGTAAAAACCAAACTCTCTCATGTAGAGAAACCGTAAAAAAATCTTTTGAATTTTCTCGACCATTAGTATATAGGCGGTGTCCTCTGGCCGCCATATCTTAGATCCACTCTCGAGAATGCTACGCACCAAGCTAAAGTAAAGCAGCCTTATCACTGCAAGATTTGAACCCGCGACCTCTGAATTCGTAGCTGAGTGTCTTACCACTCGACCACGGAGGTTGACAAATGTACACGTTGAGATATGTCACTCACAGGGGGGGTCGACGGTGGTGAAGGGCCCATGCGTCAGCACGAAGGTGTCAAACTGCACCAGCGAGCCCAGCTTCAGGAAGGCTCCGATGGTGATGCCGCCCTCCGTTTCCATGGGCTCTTCCTCTTCGGGCCCGCAGCGCCGCACCGAGCCGAGGTAGAAGGACAGGTTCACTCCGTTGGGTTCCTTGGGCGTCATTTCCACCACCTGGAAGAAGAAAGAGTTTCATTTTAGCCTCGGTATAAGATTATTATATTTTTGTTGTTAATAACAATGAAATTAATGACGTCACGCCGTTTCCCCTTACAACTTTATTTTGACACACACTCTTTGCTTCATTCACACCCAACCTTGGGCTTTCCCGACTTCTTCTTCCATTCACTTTCACATTATATATTCTTTTCACACTCCTTTCTTCGTTCATTCGCTCTACATGTCCAAACCATCTTTCCCTGTCCCTTTCTTGATCCTATTCACTACGCTTACATCAGCATTGCATTCTTTCCGGATATCCACATTTTTAACACGATCATACGTGGTTTTAGCGCACATACGCCTCAGGGATCTCATTTCTACAGCACTTTCATCCTTCCTCTGCCAGTTCCATACCTCGCTGCCATACATCAGGGTTGGTCGCCAAATTAGCACTCCATGATTCACTTCGCTTTTTTTTTTAACAAATCATAAGTGCGCCCCACTTTTGAATTTGGCAGCTACCTCTGGTCTGGAGCCCCTACAACAGCCTCTGAAGAATAGGGCGGTCCATTTGATAAATTCTCCTATCTCAACAAACGGATTGCAATCTTTGAAGCAGACATCAGATAGAAATGCTGTTCTCCGGTATTTCAATGGAAGATGCTTCGACGAACTTGCGTCATTGATCTCTTCAGCGGGTGTAGTCAAGAAACACGCCAAACGCGCGCCCAACATTTGTACACAGTTGACATTCGATATATGAGAGCGGGTCGCTTCTACGACTCGTTGTTGTGTTCAACAGCTCGGCTGTAGAACGATTTGCCAGCCTCTGTATTCCCTCCCTCCTACAACACGGGCCTCTTCAAGACCCAGGTTCACTCCTTCCTTTCTTAAAAAAAACTCTCCACACAGCATCCTCAAAGACGACATAGACCAGGTTGATTAGGGTTGCACCTAGCGTTGGGAAAAACTTCAATGTTTTGTGAATGCTTCACGAATTGTTAGTTCATTAAAATGAACCCTTCGAAGTGAATACTTCAATTGAAGTCGAACGCGCAAAACAGAGATTTGAATTTATCCGCTTATTTGTTCAGTTCTTTTTGGAACCGGTTCCTCGCCGACAAAGCACGTACTAGTCGGTAGAGATTTGAAAACAAAAAGAACTGGAACTGGTTCCTCGCCAACAAAATCACGTACTAGTCGGTAGCGCTTTGAAACTGGAAAGAACTGGAACCGGTTCCTCGCCGAAAAAGCACATGCTAGTCCGTAGAGTTTAGAAAGTGAAAATAACTGGAACTGGAACCGGTTCCTCGCCACTCAATCATTCAATTCGCCTTCGCAGCTGTACTGCTGCAAATTTAAGCAGTTCTTTCAATGATATGAATGAACGCTAAAATGAGAAGGAATGTATTTGTTCAATGAAATGAAGTTAATGAAATGAATGAAGGCTAAAATGAACTACCACCTTCAATTGAAATATTAGTTCAATGAAATGAAGTTGATGAAATGAATGAAGGCTAAAATGAACTACCACCTTCAATTGAAATATTTGTTCAATGAAATGAAGTTATTGAAATGAATGAACGCTAAAATGAACTACCGACTTCAATTGAAGTATTTGTTCAATGAACAATGAATGAATTAGGAACTGTTGCCAAAAAGAAGTAGTTCTTTGAAATAGTTCTTTCAAAGTGGTCACAACGCTAGTTGCACCGTATATTTACCAGAATGTGGTTGGCGTGACGATGCAGCGTAATGTAGATGCGGTGCGGGGACAGCTGGTGGAGTGGATGACTCGGGGGGCAGAGGAGGGGCAGGGGCTCCGTAGCTGCGGCCGGAAGATGCTGGAGGGTCTTCTCGCAGCGACGCGCCGTCAGGTAGTATCTGGACGACCAAAAATATTAATTACACCCACCAATATTCGAGTATATCTGTTCTAGCTTCAATAAGGCTGTATGCAGTTTAGCTGTATATGGGTTAAACTGCTCCAAACACTTTTATTTTCAAGTTAGTTTCTTTGATTTAGACAATACACTTTGAAATACAACTTATTTATTAATTTATAAACTAACAGACTATTGTCCAATTTCAGAAAAAAAATACATAACACAAGATGGGAAAAAAGTGCAACAGAGAAATAATAGCACATTATAATGAAGCAATGACAAAAATATACATAAGAAAGAACATTCAAGTCAAAGCCAAGGTTAAGTCAAAGTCTTGGTAGTCATAAAGAATGACAAAAATCATTTAGAATGGGACCAAAAATTTCAAGACCATGGCTTGAGTCAACAAGTCTCGACATTCTGGACAGTGGAGAATAATACCCATTATTAGTAGAGTGATGATTGAGGAACAGCAATTCGTTATTTCCGAGTCTAACAATTCAGTCTAGCTTCCTTGCCATCTCATCCCATCACCTCTTATCTTTCCTTTATCCCATCGTTTCTCAACTTTTTAGTATTACGACCCCCTCTGTTGGATTTGAAGTTGCAATAAAACACCGCATGTGTTTTCAGCTTCAGATGAATTTGGAAAAGAGTGGACTGTAAACGATAAACTACACTACTTGATGGAAGTGTCTAATTGTAGCTTGTGGAATGATTATTAGAATGAAGGAAAAATGGGAAACCATTCACTCACCGATGTGGTTGAAGTTCTTGATTCTTCTTACAGTTGTATTATTAACGAAACGAATCACGACAAAACACCACATTTAATTTTATATTATTTGGAGATCAAAACCAAAAACCGGCGAACAAGCGAGAAAACCAACATTTTTTCACATCAAACTCTTCTGTTTGATTGTCAATTGTTTGGAACACGGTGATGTTGAATACGGAAATCGAATAGCGAAATGGCAGGATAGGTAGGGACTTGGGTAAAAAAAAAAACGTCAAGGAAAGAACCCAACAAATTATCACTTTGAAATCCAACACCCTTAAAAGCCCATTTTTCCTTCTTTAATTTCATAATTCTTTCCACAAGCTATTGATAAGACACTTTAAGACACCATCAAGTAGTATAGTTTATCGTTTACAGTCCGCTATTTTCCAAATTCATCTAAAGCTGGAAACACATTGGAGTTTCATCGCAACTTCATATCTAACAAGTATTTATTAAACTCACTCGCTAGTTGGGAACTTCTCATGATCTAGCTACGCAATGTCTGGTCAAAGCTATCGATGGGTGTGAGACGACGCATTCTGTAATATGTAACGCTTGCTCGAATTGCATCGTGCCCAGCAATGGGAGCAAGCACCAACTCCAGCAAATAGACCTAACCAGCCGACGTACCTCAGGTCCCTGAGGAGGGGCGCAATCCTCGCCCGGTCCGAGGGCGGCCAGCGCTGGCGGGCAGCGGGGGCCACGGGCGCGCGGGTGCTGCGGCACGTGGCAGCGCAGCGAAGCCGCAGTGCACGCCCACGGCCACCAGCAGCTGCTCGGCGCGGAGGCAACGGAACCAGCAGGGAGCAGGACAGCACGCAGGGCGAGCCGGAGCCCAGGGTGCACTCCACCTGGAGGAAAAAATAAATAGTAATTTCTTGATGAAGTGGTCCATTTTTTTGTCTTTGATTCACTTGAGATAGAATAGTTGAGTAGAGTTTAGAGAGGTACCGTTCAAACCCTCGGTGGCACAAAGAGCAGGGAACGGCATCAAGAATGTTGAATTTTCACGTGGAATATGAAAAGAGGTATGAATAGATGAAGCAAGGAATGTGTGCCAAGACAGTTTTTTTTTTTTTTTATGAATGAGCGAAACTTTGGCAATCGGGGTATGTTGTGAGGCTGAAGGTAGTGGGAAAGGGAAGGAGATGGGAAGAGGAACGTTGGGAAGTACTGGGCTATTCAGATCTGGTCACCAAATACGGCTAAAGCCAACGTTTCAAGCAACATTTTGATTCTGAATGGTGGTCTTTCGCCAGGTTGATACTTAGAGCATCTACCACTCTGGAATGTTTCGCAAATGTATTATATATATTATTTTATACAAATTAAATGTGTCACCAAACACGGCCAAAGCCATTTCAAGCAATGTTTCAATTCTGAATGGTGGTCTTTCACCAGGGGCAATACTGAGAAAATCTACCACTCTGGATCTGCCGCAAATACACAATACATTATTTTATATTAATTAAATGGGAAATGACACATATTAAGCCGGGATCTGAACCTGCGACTTCTGGATTCGTAGTCGAGCATCTCAACGACTCCTCTATTTCGTGCAGCTATACCTACCCCTGCGTTATGATTGGTTAGAATCCTCCTACATAGTAACAAAAGAATCGCCACCCGTCTGGGCATCATTAGCATAGAAAATGCGTATCGATGCATTTTATTGTATTAATAAATAAAGACAAACATTCCCGAATCACGAATAACCTGACAATATTTTTAAAACTCCTACTGCCATCGTAATAAGCGGAAGATGTTGCGTGTGCACTGATGGAGGACTTGGAGCCAGCAGAGGAATTGAACCCACGACGCCCGGATGGGAATCCAACGCATTTGTCCACTCAGCTACTAACATCAGCGGGTATTATCCTACTAACCCCCATATCGGTGAGCACCGTCTTTAGGTCCTGAAGGCGCGCCCGGCTCCTGACGTGGATGGTGGTGACCAGCAGCCGCTCCATGGACAGCTGCGGCTGGTGCAGCGCCTTGGCGGCGGCCACCTCCTGCGCCACGCCCAGCTGGGGCACGTGTCCGGCCACCAGGGGGCGCCCGGCGGCCGCGGCGTCCGCCTGGACGGAGACGCGGTAGCCCAGCTCGCAGCCCAACTCCCTGGCAAACAGATTGAGTTCATTAGAAACAGATTATTATGACGCGCACGCACATGACTACAAGATTGCCAGAATTTTATAAATTTCAGTTTTTTTTTTTGCTTTTAACCTTTGGAATGCTGAATTCCCGCAAGGTATAACTTCCGTTGTGCCTTGCTGACTGTAATTTCGTGACAACTCATTTGTGGTCTTACTAAATTATGTGTTTGTCAATTGTAGTTTCTTCTCAGACGTTTACAAGAGAGAGAATTTAAGACGTTTGTAAGAGAGACGTTTATAAGAGAGACGTTTATAAGAGAGGGGCAAGGGGATGAGTTTGTGTATTTAGGAAGTATGTTCTAGAGAGACGGAAAGGCTGATGAGGATATTGAAAGAAGGGTGAATGCAGGAAACTCCATTAATGGAGGACTGAACACTGTTGGTGTAAATGACAGAATGTCCAAAGAAGCGAAGCTCAAAGTCCACAATGGAGTGCTATTAACAACCCTGATGTATGGCAGTGAGGCCTAGAACTGGCAGAGGAAGGATAAAAGTAGACTGAATACTGTAGAAATTAAATCCCTGAGACGTATGTGCAGTAAAACCACGTAAAAACTGCATATGGACAGGATGAAAAGCGGAGCGTGAATACCTGAACTACTATAAATACAGATGGGCTCCTCTAACCTCAATATGAGCTTACAGCTTGGTTGGCAAACCTCATACCCGGCCCGCCTTTCGATGCATCAACAGTGTTAAGATCTCACCTCCAGTAGGAGACGGTCAGCTTGCGTCCGGGCACGTACTGGTCCACCTGCACGTGGCGTCCCAAACGATCGCGCGCCAGCCGCAGGGTCTGCGTGTACAGCAACTCCAGCTGCAGTGAGCGACAGAAGTAGGACAGTACGGCGAGTAGGGCGTGGAGGCCGGAACCTGCTGCACCAGAAGCGGCCAGACGGGCCTGGGCCACGCCGCGGATGTACGCCACTTGGCGGGGGTGTACTAGCGCCTTTCCCTCTGGAAAAAAACATAGTATGTTCCTAAATTGAGGTTGTAATTGAAATGCAGCAAAGTAAAAAACATTAAAGTTAAAAGTATTAGTAGTACAACATCGCTTCCACAGTTTTTTACCGAAATTCGAGGCTTTATTGTAAAAAACTGGTTATACTTTTTTTTTTTTACAATAACTCCACACAGGAGGCCTTGAGGAAAACAATTTCCCTCAGGGCCTATGTCATCTTTGGGGATGCTGTGTGGAGGGTTTTTTGAGGAAAGGAAGGGAGTGAACTTGGGTCTTGAAGAGGCCCATGTTGAAGGAGGGAGAAAACACAGAGGCCGGAAAATCGTTCCATAGCCGAAGCTGTTGAACATAAGAACGAGTCGTAAAAGCGACCCGTTCTCATGTATTGAATGTCAACCGTGTACAAATGTTGGGCGCGCGTTTGGCGAGTTTCCCGACTATGCACCGGTGCCGAAGGAATCAATGACGCAAGTTCCTCGGAGCATCTTCCATTGAAATACCTGTAGAACAAGGACAGCATTCCCACTTGACGTCTGTGCTCAAAGTTTGCAATCCGTTTGTTGAGATAGGAGAATCTATCAAACGGACCGCCCGTTTCTGCACAGAGTCAAGGGTTTTTTTCAGGTATTTAGGGGCTCCAGACCAGAGGTGGCTGCCAAATTCAACAGTGGGGCGTACTTGCGATTTGTACAAGGTCAGCAGTTGTGTACTATTGAAGTATCTGCGGACCCTGTACAACACGCCCAACTTCTGAGAGGCTAACTTTACTCTGACTTCGATGGAGCCCCGGTGCCTTAACTGGTCACTTAAGGTTACACCAAGCTTCTCAATGGAAGGTTTGTTGGGAAGATTACTTCCGTTGAAGGAGAATAAATTATCATTTGGATCCCTTTTAGTCGTAATCAGACATGATTGGGTCTTTGAAACATTAAATTCGACGAGATTATTCTTACCCCAAGAGGAGATTCTCTCAAGGTACTGGTCCATTCTCTGCTTCAAAGCCCTCCGAGCCGTTTTTGAGACATTTATCATTCAAAGTATTGTCCATCGCTGGCCACTACGTTCTTTCATCTTTCGGGTAGCGTACGAATCCCGCGTTGAAAAAACTGGTCATCTTTTGAAGCGATCCATGAATCGATCCAATTTTTTACTTCTTCATAAGACCGGAAGTGCTGGTCAGCCAGGTCGTGCGTCATTGATCGAAACAAGTGATAGTGAGAGGGAGCAATGTCCGGAGAATACAACGAGCGGAGTAGGACTTCCCGCTTCAACGCTAAAGTATGTCTTGACCACTCTCGCAACATGGGGTCGAGCATTGTCACGCTGCACCTCTCACAAATGACAATAATTCGGCTCGTAAACTGTCATTTTTAATCGGAGAATAACCTTATGATGCAGACACAAATCGACTGATGTTTCTATGGGGTTATGTTGACAGATGCTTAAGTTTATTGTAACACGTCTATGAACTATTTATTTCGATCACTACTTACAGCTAAAGCCATCTATGGGAAAACGAGGGAAGCAAAGTTGTCCACCTAATATATTCGCAACCCGATGCGGCAAATCTGTAGCCAGGCTGTTTGAGCAGTTGTCACGAAATCAACCCTTTCTCATGCAGCGAATGTTGGTCATGTATTTGGCGTGCCTACCCGCTGAGCGCTCCTGCCGAGGTGGTCAAGGATGGTTCTCCAGGCCACTTTATTGAACTTAAGTGGTACACCTAATAATTATTTCCCCTACCTCCAATCTCGGTATCCTGCACTAAGATGGCCACGTCCAGCAGTCTCCAAGGAAGGTTGGGGGCGTCCCCCATCACTGTGAGGGACACACTGAACTCCTGGCCCACCTGGAAGGTGACTCGCCCATTCTCCACCTGGGGAACAACACCATTGTTCAATTTGTCAACAGTTCAACACATTTTCGTATCGTCGCCGGGAAGGCAAAAGGGCCGAAGCGCCATTTTGGGAAGTTTAAGTTAAATTCATAAGTATTCAGTACCTGGTTGCATTTTGAAAAAAAAAGTTAACATCAATGCTTTGACCGAGTTACCTGAAGCGACAAAAACCAAAGAAGTCTCAAACTTGTGTCGCTTGAGTCGAACTTTCTCCCAAATGGTAAATATATTTTAGACGGCTGAAGGGCCACAAAAAAATCAGAATCAAACGAGAATCAGAGCATTAGATGCAGAGCAAAAACTCATGAAAACTGCATATTTAACTCATTTTCCACCAAAGTGTCGCTTAAGCCCTTTTGCCTTTGTAGTGACTTATATATTATTTTATTCAAATTAAGTTATTAAAGCTTTACCCTTCATTGTAACATTAATTACTGAAAGAATATTAACTATCTATAAAGAATATGAAAATAGATTAAGGTTGTGTCTGAGATTCAAAATCAGGACTTCTCCCTATTCGAGAGCAGTGCATTTAACCACCTTTTCCATCCCAACCGATTCATTCAACGCCATTTTGAACAATCTTATCTTATCTTTTTTTTTTCCAATATTTGGCATCTGAACGCAATAAGGAAGTTGAGTGAAAAATATTATGACTTTAAAAAAATATGTGCATGTGCCCGTAGATCGAAAAACACCGATTCTGAGTACAATATATATTTCCATATTATTATTGTTAGAATTAATAAATGCTTCTTGAAAATTGGTTAAAACGCCATAAAATAGAAACGCTTCATGATTAGTCGAAAGAACTCCTATGACAAATGTACCGTTTGCGTACGATGTGATGCCGCCTTCACGGCGTTACATCATTTCTTACGTAAAACTGTATTTCTTGGAACGATGATAAATTGCAGTAATGCTTGTATTTTTACACATCAGTACAATGCAATAGTAATACTTATAAAATAGAAACGCTTCATGATTAGTCGAACGAACTCCTATGTCAAATGTACTGTTTGCGTACGATGTGATGCCGCCTTCACGGCGTTACATCATTTCTTACGTAAAACTGTATTTCTTGGAACGATGATAAATTGCAGTAATGCTTGTATTTTTACACATCAGTACAATACAATAGTATTACGTATTATCTCCTGACATTTTATGAGGTTTTGTTAAATTAAAAGCGGTAAAATTCAAGAAAAAACACAAACTAACAAAATACGCGACTGACAGCTGGATAACGACAGTTTGCGATGTCAAATATAAATACCGTGTAATGCCCTTCTGACGGTACGGATGACGTCACGCACCCCCCGCACCCTACCTCTGAGATACTGCCGTTTTGGCGGTGTTTAAAAAATTCAAACTTTGAGAATTAATTTGACTATGAAAACGAACTTAAAAAAAAATACCGGTATTTGAGTTTGGACTCTAATTCCTTATTGCAAACATAGATGTTGAAACAACCGAAGAATGCACAAAATGCCTTGAATAGTGCAGAATTAGACTATTCTGCAAACTTCTATGTTTAGACAATGACCTGAAAACTGGGATAAGCTCGAAAAATGTTGAATCAACCGACAATGATGTGATGTGGGCATTGATGTGAAGTAAGTGTAACACAAACCAACCTTAAAAGTTCTCATGTTCTCGGGCAGGGCGCAGGCCACCAAACGCTGGCGGATGACGTGGTTCAGCGCCTTTAGCGTGGCGCGCTTCTCCGCCAAGCTCAGCCCCTCCGGAGGCACCAGGCGCTCCCCGGATGCAGGCCGGCAGGCGGGCGTACGTGCCTTGGGTCAGCACCTCCACGGCCGCCGGGATGTGGAACGTCGGCAAACTGGAAACGTGAATTCGAATAAGTACCGGAGACAGGCAAAGCACGAGCCAAGTATCGAGGGGCCCCACTAATGGCGTGCACAGAGTTTTCGATCGGGGTAGGCAGTGGGTAAAACAGCGAATTAATTGATAATAGAAATAGGTACCAACAGATGTCACCGATTGCTATTGTATTTATTCTGTAAAAGCACTGCCTTAGACACTAACACAAAACGAGCCACCTGAACACGCACACAGCTCACAACATACATGCGTACATATTTTGTGTAGTCTAGTGAACATAGAACAATCTACTCTGATGTTGGCAGCTTTTGGGCATATACGAGTATAGTTACTGATTTTGACAAGTTATAGTAGGACGGTCAGTGGGGCACTAGGGGCGGTGCGATTTGCTGAACTTCATATTTTTGATAGTGTAGATTTATTTTTTGCAATTATTTCACATTGTTTAATCCAATATAGTATATCCAGTAGAGTGCACGTCACAGGTGGCAGGAATCACAAAATGGGATTAAGTGAGAAGCTCGACGATCCGTGATTTATTTAGCATCAAACTCTTGCTACTCTTTATAATAAAGGGCAGATTCTGCACAAACTATGAATGCCCAACATTTGTACATAATTGACATTTGCCACGCAAGAACAGGTCGCTTCTCTGACTCGTTCTTGTGTTCAACAGCTAGGCTGTGGAATAATTTTCCGGCCTCTATGTTTCCTCACTCTTTCAACATGAAACTCTTCAAGGCCTATAATAATAATATATTAGGCCTATCTTAACTTTGCAACACGATCCAGAGTGGTAGATACTCTAAGTATCGCCCTTGGTGAAAAGACCACCATTCAGAGTTGAAAAGATGATTGAAATGGCTTTAGCCGTCAAGTTTGGTGACCAGATCTGAATAGCCAGGTACTTATCAACCTTTATCTTCCTCTTCGGCATCTCCTTCCCCTCCCTGCTACCTTCAGCCTCACAACAAACCCCGATTGGGGATGCCATAGTCTCACTGGCTCTAGACGGTTGGAAGCACTTGGGACTCTTGTTCAATATTCACTATAAAAAATATACGAGGCCTGTTCAAAAGAAAAGGTGAATTTTGAATTTTCATGGGCTGTGTACATTCGATTATCGTTTTTTTTTTGTTAGGTTGGTATATGTATGTATTGGCTATCATATGTTAGCATTATCAGCCATTTTGGATTAGTGGTTTGTTTTTGACAACTGGAAAGGTTGGTCACGCTTTTGTGTGTTCTTCGATTTTTTGGATCAAAGAATATGTATTAAATTTTATGCCAAAAATGGAATAAAGTGCTCCTACGCACTTAAAATGTTGACTATGGCATTCGGCGAGTCTATTTGTCTCCAAAAAGTGTTTATAAGTGGTACGAGCGCTTTACAGAAGGCCGAGAAGATGTTAATGACGATGACGTCCTGGAGTTGTGGAAAAAACAAATCATGGATTTTATTCTTTGATCCATTTTTTTCATGTAAAAAAAATCGAAGAACACACAAAAACGTGACTAACCTTTTCCAGTTGTCAAAAACAAACCACTAATCCGTGGCTGATAATGCTAACATATGATAAACATGTGGATACCAACATAACAACAACAAAAAATCGATAATCGAATGTACACAGCCCGTGAAAATTCAAAATTCACCTTTTCTTTTGAACAGGCCATGTATATCTATGACCGGTTAGTAGCTGAGTGGGCAAACGCATCGGATTTCCGTCCGGGCGTCGTGGATTCAATTCCTCTGCTAGCTAAGTTCTTCATCATTGCACAAGCAATATCTTCGGCTTATTATTTTTTATTTAAAAAAAAAAAGATTAACATTCTCGAGTTACGAATAACCTGACAATATTTGAAAAACTCCTACTGCCATCATAAGAAGCGGAAGATATTGCTTGTGCAATGATGTAGGACTTACTACTACCATTACGATGGTAGTAAAAGTTTTTCAAATATTGTCAGGTTATTCGCAACCCAGGAATGTTTGTCTTTCTTTAAACTTTAAAAAAATATTTCCGTTTGACTAACCTGGCGTGCACCAGTGTCTCCCTGGCCATGCGCGCCAGCATGTCGGCCGTGTCCACAAACAGCAGCGCCTGCTTGTCGAGGAAGGCCATGATGTGGGCGGAGCGGTCCACCTTGGAGGCGCCTCCCGGCCCACTTGACGAGGGCCAGGAGACGCACGAAGAGCTGCCGCGTGCGCGCCGACAGCTTGTAGATCTCCACCTTGCGCTCCATGTCCGTCTTCCGGGGCAAACTGAAACAGAAGCATCAATTAAACTGTCACACAAATACATTTTGAAACTGATAATTCATGGTGGAATTCCATTCTAATCATTAATTCATACAAAATACTGATCGCGATTCTAGAGGGAAACTCAAAACTCATCGTTTGAAAGGAGTGTGGAAAGAATATATGATGCGAAAGTGAATGGAAGAAGTCGAGATCCCGAGAAAGACATGGCACGATCAAGTAAATCAAATACTTGAATCGGGTCATGTGAAGAGTCAGAATAACAGAAGAGTATGTTTAAGACGATTTATGAATGTAAATGAATCAAGGAGTGTGTGCCAAGACAGAGTTATATGGCGGTCCGTCCTCTCTGCCTACCCCTGCGGAAAACGGCGTGATGGTTAGTTAGTTAGTTATGATATGAAAAACAAACAACTAGTATTTTTATTACATATTTAGAAATAAATGTTGACCTATTTAAATCAATATTTTATTCTAGTGTAATGCTAGCACTACACAATCGTCCAACCGTCCAGCTCCGAACCGGGTACGAAGTTGGATGGTTGGACGAATCGTGTTGTGCTAGCATAATGCGGGTTGGGCGAACTCATTCAAACTCCTTTGATGTGTTGTTGTTTACCGCCACCGGAGCGATCACGGGCCAACTCCCCCGAACTCGAGCCAACCAACGCGCACGAATTACGTTCGGACGATCGTGTAGTGCTAGCATTAGGTTACTTTAGGATCTCACAGTTCCTCATACTCCGTCTAGACACCATAGCGTATCTGATAATAATATCAAAAATATGTTTCATAATCTAAAATTAGTTGAAAAATGTTTTACATGAAAATAAAACAGTTGTAAAAATAATTTCTACTAAAAAAACTGTGCTGAAGAAATGTGTTAAATATTATCAATAGACTACTTACAGCTCCGCAAGAACTGTGAGCTCATGGTAGGTCCTCTGAACGATGAAGTCAATGAGCATCGCCAGGGAGATGGACCCCCCGGGGGCCCCGCCGCCCTCCGACACGGGGGCGCATCCCTCAATAGAAACGGGCACCATTCTATCCGCGACAGAGCTATCCACCGCTCGCTAAGGTTACATATTCGATCTATTCAATTCGCTGGTTTGAGATGTTTAACGCGGTTTGTGCTGATATTTGTAGAGGAATGTATACGATTCGGGGCACATAACCAAACAACGTACGACAAGGGACGGGATTGAAGATTGTTTGATTTTCGATTTTGACAAGTCTGAAAACGGGGACAGATATTTTTTCTTGGAAGAGTAGGTTATTTTTGGAACCGGTTTCTATTTTTGTGAGTAACCGGTGGTTTTTCGTTGGAATGTCGTGACGAAACGAACCCGGTTCCAATTTGTTTTCACTAGAATTTATATATTGTCGCTGGTAAGGCAAAAGAGTTCAAAGCCATTTTGAGAAGTTACACCTAAGCATTTTTATTTTTTTCAGTCTCAAGAATCAAACAAAATCGGAGCGTTCGATGCAAAAAAAAACTGTCAAAAAAAAAAAGTGCATATTTAGCTCAGTTTTGACTCCAGTGTAGCTTAATCCCTTTTGCTTTTTCATCGTAGATATATATTTCTGATAAAAACTATCTTTAGATTTTGACGTGTTGATAATATAGGTAATATAAATTTGAGACATTTCTAACTTTATTTTAGTTCTGTAATCAGTAACCACCGCAAGTTCATAACAAATATTAAATCATATTATCTAAATATGTTTTAAATTTACAAAGCTCTTATTTCTCCTATTACTATATTAAAAACCTAAATTTTATGAAGCTTTTTACTACGTCAACTTCTTTATTAAGTAAATCAAATTTTTAAGTCGAGCCATGTCAAGAGGCTTAATAACAAAAGAGTATGTGTAAATATGAATGAAGCAAGGAGTGTGTGTCAATACAGAGTTGTATGACATTAGGTTCTTTCTCCTTACCCCTGCGAGGGAACAGCGTGATGGTTAGTTAGTTAATAAATGTTTTCAATTTTAATAATTTCTGTAAAATATCTAAGTGGCATCAAGTAGGTACTATAAATATTTATTTTAGATCGTCTCGTTTATTTAGTTTTGCCGGTAGCTTTTTCCATCTGTTTTCAAATAAATCTATGGCAAAATGGACGCCGCCTCTATGGTTGTTTGCGCTTGTCAACTTTGAAGATTTTCAAATAAATACACTGAAAAGTGACAGGAAGACGCTGCGAAACTCCGCGTTCGTCTTCAATATTTTTCAATCGCGCCACCTGGAAAAGTTTCAGTTTGAGTTATGGAGTCTGACAATGAGTTCAGGTTGAGTTTGTTGGAAGGGGGCTCTCACAGTCCGCCACCAGCGGCCGACGAATCTGGAGATGCCTCCGCCGATTCTGTCCACACTAACGGCGTGTCTGGTGAGTTGATATACACACAAATATATAACAATCATAATGATATTACATAGCAACATGTATTAACGATATAGCGCCAATCGTTACGACTTTAAAAAAATGTCCTACTTTACGGCCACATCTATGAGAATCAATCGTTATATTATTGTAATTTTCATGCCTGGTTTCGGAAGTCTTAGAGATACCTCAACACGCTCCTAATTTCACTAGTTATAATATAAACACTTCACTTCTTTTATATTTGCGCGAATTTTAATTAAAAGTTAGTTTGTTATGTATTCTCTTGATACACTTAGCCACAGATGTAATACTCTAAGTGTCGCCCACCATTCAGAATCGAAACGTTGATTGAAATGGCTTTAGCCGTGTTTGGTGACCAGATCTGAATAGCCAGATACTTTCTAATCTACCTCTTGCCCATTTCCTTCCACTCCCGACAACCTTCAACCACAAAACATACACCAATTGGGGATGCCATAGTGGGGGCGGAGGGGCGGACCGCCCCGGGCGCCCCCATGGGGAGGGCGGCAAAATTTGCTTATCGAAAAAAATGTGATGGACACAATTGACTTTGATGATGTTATCAATGATTTTGCTGCGCGTAAGGTCCGAAAAGTCAAATTTGAAACTTAAGTAAACTATTTTGGATGATTCCTTTTTTCCACCAACACCAACATTATTTTTTTTCGTATGAAGCAATCACATGGTAGTTGGACATTATATTAATAATTAACATAATAACTTATTTCAGTTACTTTCAGTTATTATATGTGCCCTGACGAAGCTTGATCCAAGCGAAACCGGTTGGCCTTCATCATAATAAATCCTGTGGTTTTAAAACCAAGTATTCTTTTATTATTAACCAACATTATTATTTTTATAACGGCAAATTATGATTCCGCCCCGGGCTACGATGGCCCACGCTACGCTACTGGCCATAGTCTCACTGGCTCCAGACGGTTGGGACCAGTTTCATATGAATTAAATGTGTGATGACACATTTAATATTAATTAAATAAAAAAAAATTGCGTCCGGCTGGATTTTAAACCACTATCTCCGTTCTATTCATAGGCGAGCGTCTTACCACGTGACCTCGGAGGCCGTCAAAGGCCGTCAGGTATCACAGTATCATCGAATAGCATCGTCCTCGGTTGGGAAAAAGAAGCAGAGTTCACCCATAGATGAGATGTGCTGACGATTTGAAGAGTACAGCGAGACGGGTGAAATTCGCTAAGAAGCCTGTTTAAAGTTGGACTTCAATCTATTTTGAAAATTTCAAGGAATTTTGTGTTAACTTAATAACTTGAACTTCCCTGTTTTCTCGTAGCTTTCTCCCTGGGCAGCGAGGCCGTGGCCGCCCCTGAGAACAGTGGAGGTGAACCCGATGGAACTTGAGGACCCCACGCCGGGCCCCGGCTCCTACATTGGAGACAACTGCCTCTCCACACCCGTGAGTGCATCTAAACCACATCTTAATTTCACGTCAGACAGTAATAAACATTCCCGGGTTACGAACAACCTGACCAACTAACCGGCACGCCGTTTCTCCGCAGGGGTAGGCAGATAGGACGGACCGCCATACAACTCTGTCTTGGCACACACACTCCTTGCTTCATTCGCTCTTCTGTTATTCTGACTCTTCACATGGCCCGACTCAAGTATTTGATTCACTTGATGGTACTATGTCTTCCTTGGGTGTCCTTGACTTCCATTTACTTTCGCGTCATTCTTTTCACACTCCTTTCTTCGTTCATTCACTCTACATGCCCAAACTATCTAAGCATTCCTTTCTTGATTCTATTCATTACGCTCACATCAGCCTTGCATTCTTTCCAAATATCCACATTTTAACATGCTCATACATGGTTTTAGCGCACATACGCCTCAGGGATCTCATTTTTTTTTTTTTTTTTTTAGTAAGACAAACATTCCCGGGTTACGAATAACCTGACAATATTTGAAAAACTCCTACTGCCATCATAAAAAGCGGAAGATGTTGCTTGTGCAATGATGGAGGACTTAGTTAGCAGAGGAATTGAACGCACGACGCCCGGGTGGGAATCCGACGCGTTCTCCACTCAGCTACCGACCTGGTCACAGCATTCTGTCTACTTTCACAGCATTCTGTCTACTTTCATTCTTCCTCTGCCAGTTACATGCCCCACTGTCAAACATCAGGGTTGGTATAAGCACTCCATTGTGAACTGCTAGCTTCGCTTCTTCGGTCAATTTTTTATTTGCGCCAACAGCGTTCAGGCTCCATTAATTGAGTTTCCTGCATTCACTCTTCTGACAATATTTTAATTTCTCCTACTAGCATCATTATAGGCGGAAGATGTTGTTTATGCAATGGTGAACAGAAAAACCCGCATCTCTTCATTTTAATGGATTTTGCAGGCAAACACAGAGAGCAACTCCCCGCAGCCAGACTCGGAGGGGCTGGAGGATGGAGAAGGGGAAGGTGGGGGCGAGCTGGAGCCCGGAGAGATGGCAGACGCCTCGCCCGACCAGTCCGTATCCTCAAACACACCCGCAGATGGTAAACTGATCACATTTGTTTATTTACGTTGACGGTCGGCATAGCTCCTGGTTAGCACTTTGATTATTCCTAAACAATCAATTTGCATCAGACCTTTTGACTATTAGGTCCTAGACAGGACGATGAAATTGTTTCTGTTCAAAATATAATTTTGATATTTGAAAATGTTTGATCGATTTCACCCGAAGTGAGTAAAAAGTTTGTCTAAGTTTAATCATTTCTAATTAATACCAAATTTTTAAACTGCAGCATTAAGTAACCCGTCTCTCAGAAGGTAATAAAACTTCGTGAAGGTATATTTGAATGTAATTGTAAAGCTGCCTCTGTCAGCAATAAAATAAAACCGAAAGTCACCGATGTTCACTATGAAATAGACTCAATAAGCGTCCATTCCGGACATTAATAGTACATATACCATTTAATTAAAACAGTCTGAAGATGCCTATCATAAGGTGAAACCGGTCAGGTCCTAATAAAAAATAGTGGAAAAAAGTTTAAAAATTTAATATTATTTAATCAGTCTCTTCAGTGCCGTAGTCCCACTGCCATATCCCCCACGCTTCACCTTATCCAGATGGGAGTGCTGTCCTTGTTCTACCGGTATTTCAACGGAAGATGCTCTGTAGAACTGGCGTCATTGATCCAATCAAACGTGCTTCCAACATTCGTACACGGTTGACATTTGCCACGTGAGAACAAGCCGTTTCTACAATGCGTTCTTGTGTTCAACAGCTCGGCCGTGGAATGATTTGCTAGCCTCTGTGTTTTCTCCCTCTTACAACACGGGACTCTTCTAGACAGGTTCAACAGATTCCTTAAATGATGGCCCCCGAGGGAAATGATTAGTTTCCTGATAATTAGTTTAATCTCTTATTAAGTAGTTGTACAAACCTTTCCCCTAATATAAACTATTGCCAACTGCACCAAAGCTCTGTTGATCATTAGGTTATGCTACGTCTTATTTTGCCTTTCCAGAACTCAGTCTCTCCAAGGGAGACTTGCCCCTGATAGCGGGCGCGGCCAGCAGCGACGACGTCTCTCCGGCCGATGTATCCAGCGGCTCGATGGATATCCTGCAGACAGCCGGCATCAGGTACGCTTCTACACCATTAAAATGATTTATAAAGTCAAAATATCACACAGACACTAATAACAGAACGTTTGCCTAAATAATGATGGAAGCTTTTTGTTGATTTTATGTCTTTCTAAAGTTCGGTGAAAAATATTTAAAACTGTTGAAATACCTCTGAAAAGTGATTTTTTACAATCTTTGTTTGGTCTTATTTGAACATTCACGCATGGCACATATCACCATCATGTTTGATTTATTTACATAACCGCTACAAGTTTTTTAACCGCTTCATGCTTTCGAACGAGTCACGCTCGCGCACTAAATGCGTTACAATTTCCGCTAGTCCATTGGCGCCGCCTGTTTTGACTTCATTTTTCTATTTTCAGCTAACACTTTGAAAATATGGGAATGTTAGCGATGTATTTCATCGCAGTTTGAATTTGCCTGCAGTTGAGATTGGTTGTGTTTTTGAGCTGCTTATTTCGTTTTTACTATATTGTGTTCCTATTTTCGTGTATGTATGAATGCATCGTTTTATAAAAAAAAAAATATCATACTGTATCAATTTGATTTTTTAAATTTTTTTTCAAAGAAGATATAAACTTTGAATAAAACATTAAAAAAAAACCTGATGTTTTTTAAACACTTTTTATAAAAAAAAACCCTAGCATTAAGCGGTTGATCAACACAAATATAGGAAATAACCTCCAAATTCGTTGACGTTAGTTATACGCCTCGATGATGTGAAGTTAACGCGGACGGAGAACGTTCTTACATACTTAGAAGTGCTGCAATATTATGTTTCGACTTTTCTTGTATCTTTTTCTCCCTCATGGTATACGACGTAAAAATCCGGAGAAAGTGATTTATCGCAAATTTGTATTGGTTGGGTAAATATATTTATCTCTCCATGTATGTATATTCTTACTTCAATACTACTAAATCACTTAATTAAATCGGTTGAAGTTCTGGATCATCAGCTAATTTTCTACAGGATTTAACACTGTCTGTGTGTATTGATTCCCGGGTAGTTCCAGCACCTTGGACAACTGCAGCTCAGCCATCTCCAGTTCAGCGCAGCCCGAACCGGAAGAGTTGCTCTGTTCCAGCACTGCGCCCGTCTCCAATCAGCACCTCCTCATCACACCCCTCAACACGTCAGTATCGCCCCGTTCTCAGTGTTCTTACAGCCACTTCGATGATTATTATATCTATGAACACTAATATTATAATAACAGTGAACTTATATAGCGCAGTTTTGTGATATTTCACCTCAAGTGCGCTTCATACTAAATTAATTATGCTAACAAGACTAACTAACAAGGAGAAAATAATATATAATATGTACACAAATTAAAACTATCTAAAATCATGATCGTTATCATGAATCATGAGAGAAAAAGGTTCGGATATGGGTATAACAGTGCATGTGTACATCAACAGATTAAAAAAAACAATTCACCAGAAGTTAAGGGTATAAAAATTCAGATGAAACGTATGAATTCATATTAACATATTTGTTATATCAAATAAAATTAAATTAGATTGAGGACAGTTAACATGTTGGTACTTAAAAACATTAATATTCAAGTATTATAAGTAAACGATTCTAATAATGCAAACAGTGTAAATATAACAAGTAAAAAAAGAACAATAAATATTTTATGACAATGAGTATATGGTTTTCAGTAGATAGTGAGGACATTGAGTTGTAATGATAGAAGTAAGGAGAAAACCGAAACGAAGCAAATTAGTGACTATTTAAAGAAATTAAATTTTAATACTCAAAAGAGACTCAACTGCCCGAAGCCAGTGGGACTACGGCATCCCTTATAGGGCTACGTTATGAGGCTGAAGGGAGTGGGAGGGAAATGAGATTGGAAAGAGGAAGGTTGGGAAGTACCTGGCTATTCAGATCAAAAGTAAAAAATCGAAGCACACACAAAAACGTGACTAACCTTTCCAGTTGTCAAAAACAAACCACTAATCCAAAATGGCTGATAATGCTAACATATGATAAACGAATGTATACAGCCCGCGAAAATTCAAAATTTACCTTTTCTTTTGAACAGGCTATGTATATTTACAGTCAAACTTGGTTATAATGAGCGCGAAGGGACCAACCCATTTCAAGCAACTTTTCGATTCCCAATGGTGGTCTTTTACCAGGGCGATACTGAAATTATCTACGACTCGTCAGCTTTCGATTATACCTATGTAAGATTCTTCAAAGCAGCTAATAATAATATTTGGATAATTTCTGTTGTGATAACGTTTTTGTGAAAAAAACTCGCCTCTCTTATTATTAACTTGTTTTTTTTTTATACCAGCGCTGCGGACACATCAGCCCTTCCGCAAACCAGCCAGCCGCTGCCCAGTTTGGCCTACGGACAACAGATGGTGACCAATTCCACACACACTGCTGTTTCCTCTAGTAACCTCTCCTGTAAGTAAACCAAACATCTCTTCAAGTTTACCACCCACTTAAACATTCTCTACATAAAACACACAGTCTTCGCTAAACGGACGTGTTGTCATTTTGTATTTCTCGAGATGACAAGGCGGCAGCTGGTCGACTACCGTTGACTTACCACATTCAATACCAATAATTATTACGAAATTGCGTTTCTGATAGTTAGAACAATGAATTTGTTCAATATTAACGCCTCAAATTCGTGTGAATCGTTTAATCTGCTGGGTAATAAACTGTGTGTTCGTAAATAATAAGTTACTTGTGTTTTGATTGCAGTATTGAACCAGCAGGTGTCTTCTACGTGCTCCGAGCTGGGCGGGAGCGAGGACAGCTGCGTGTCTTCTTCGGTGGGCAGCAACGGGGCTGCCGGAGAGGCCACCGACGCGCTGGCCACTCTGGCCAGCGCCGCCCTCAACAGGCAGCAATCACAGGTAGACAGTCGCAATCTGGTCGGAAGTCCCGAAATACCTGACAAAATTCTCTGCGAAAACGGGCTGTCTTTTAGATTTTCCGATCTCAACAAACAGATTCCAGTCTTTGGAGCACAGACATCGAGTCGGAATCCTGTCCTTATTCTACCGGTATTTCAATAAAAGTTGCTCCGATAAACTTGTGTCATTGATAACGGTGCACAGCCGGGAAACTCGCCAAATATGCGTCCGCCATATACACATGGTTGATATTCGCCACATGAGAATGGATCACTTCTGCAACTTGTTCTTGTGTTCAACAGCTCGGCTGTGGGATGATTTGTTGGGCTCTGTGTTTCCTCCCTCCTACAACATGGGTTCTTTCAAGACCCAGGTTCACTTCCTTCTCTCCTTAAAAATACCCTCCACACATCATGCCCAAAGATGACCTAGCCCCTGAGTGAATTTTTTTCTCTCGGGGCCTTCTGTGTGGAGTTAATATAAAAATATTTTATATACATATGTATTTTTGTTGTAGGAGATGAAAGTGGATAAGGACGAAGAGCCCTGGTTCACTGTGGGCATCGTAAAAGGCACGACCTTCACGGTGCAGAACTACATCTCAGACCCTAATCTAGACCTGTCCGGCCTGACCATAGACAACATGCCCGACCTGTCTGGCTTGGCCACCCTTCCGCTGGAGCCGGGCACCGGGTACAAGTTCCGGGTGTCGGCCATAAACTCCTGCGGCCGGGGGGACTTTGGGGAGGTCAGTGCAACACTTAAGTACATTGGTGTTAAAACCACATTGGTGTAATAAACCACATTGGTGTAATAAACCACATTGGTGTAATAAACCACATTGATATAATAAACCACTTTGGTGTAATAAACCACATTGGTGTAATAAACCAGACTGATGTTATAAACCACATTGGTGTAATAAACCATATTCATGTAAAATTAACTAGCATTTGTGTGATAAATCACGTTGATATAATTATCAACCATATTTGTATAACATAAGCCATATTCCTGTATCCACTTTTGAACAAGATGTTCCTTTAATATTAAGAGACAACATCGCTATCCCTTGGTCCGTCATTGGGCAGTACCTGGCTATTCAGATCTGGTCACCAAACACAACGGCTAAAGCCATTTCAAGCAACGTTTCGATTTTGAATGGCAACCTTTCACCAGGGCGATACTTAGTGTATCTACCACTCTGGAACGTGCCGTAATTATACCATACATTATTTTATATTGATGAAATGTGTTGTCACATATTAATTAATGAAGATTAATTAATAAGTTATTTGCGGACGTTGGGTTTGAACCCGCGACCTCTGGAAATCGTAGTCGAGCTTCTTACCACTCGACCATGGAGGTCGTCATGTGTTATGGGCAGACAGTTAATAGCCTATTGTGGATTTCTTGCTCTTCCAGAGTGGATTCATTTCCCTCTATCCATATTTCTACACCATATAGAAATATGAAGAAAATCAACCCTTAAAAAATATATTTACCCCTTCTAATGTAATTATTTGCCTTCAGGAATCAGCCTTCAAGACCTGCGTGCCCGGGTACCCGGGAGCGCCGTCGGACATAAAGATCTGCAAGTCCGCCGAGGGGGCCCACCTGAGCTGGGAGCCCCCGCAAGCCTCCCCCTGAGGGCATCTTCGAGTACTCCGTCTACCTGGCCGTGAGGCCCACGAACCCCGTCAAGGTAACGCATCTCTAGTCTTTCTCAAGCGTATTGCGCGAGAGATACGTCGCGTCGTTTGAATACCTGAGTTGAGGTTTTTCAAACGTTCGTCACGTTGGATGAGATTCGTCAAGATGGCACGAGACAAGTGCGAACAACAGTCAAGCAATAGTCGAACATTAATGGAAAGGCCGGAATATATGAGAGAAGAATGGGCCTGCAATTTTTTTTTCTCTATTAATACCACAAGAATCCCAACTGCTCCAAACTGTCTAGAGTCAGTGAGACTTTGGCATCCTAATCGGGGTATGTTGTGAGGCTGAAGGCAGTTGTGAGAAAAGGAAGATAGGAAAGAGGAAGGTTGGAAGTACCTGGCTATTCAGATTCGATTCAGAATGTTTCGATTCTGAATGGTGGTCTTTCACCAGGGCGATACTTGGAGTATCTACCACTCTGAAACCTGCCGCAAATATACTATCTTTTTTTATTATGAATTAAATGTGTTATGACACATATTAATCAACTAAAAGTTATTTGCGCACGCTGGGCTTGAACCTGGGACCTCTGGATTCGTAGTTGAGCGTCTTACCACTCGACCACGGAGGCCGTCAATAGACGCTTTTACAGAATTCCAAACAAATCGCATCTCTTCAAAGAATCTATTTCCATCGCAATTCCGAGTTGACTGGTAAATATATTTTTCAGCAGGAGAGCACGGCCAAGTCCCAACTGACGTTTGTGCGCGTGTACTGCGGCAAGGCGACCACTTGCGTGGTGGCGCAGGCCTCGCTGACCAACGCGCACGTGGACTCCTCCACCAAGCCGGCCATCATCTTCCGCATCGCCGCCCGCAACGAGAAGGGCTACGGGCCCGCCACGCAAGTCAGGTGGCTCCAAGGTCTGTAGCAAACGGCGAGCGCGCACATTTTACTTTGCCCCAGCAAGTCCCAGCTGAATTTTGTGCCTGTGTACTGCTGTCCCCCTCCAGTTCCTTATTCTTAAGGATGCTATTAGGTGTACAACTTTGCTTCAATAAACTAACTATACATTTATGATTTAAAGTATTGTCCATCGCTGACCACTACTTTCTCCCATCTTTCGGGCAGCGTACGAATCCCGCATTGAAAAAACTGGTCATCTTTTAAAGCTATCCACGAATCGATCCAAGTTTTTACGCCTTCATGAGACCGGTAGTGCTGATCAGCCAGGTCGTGTGTCATTGATTGAAACAAGTGATAGTCAGAGGGAGCAACGTCCGGAGAATACAGTGGGTGGGGTAGGACTTCCCATTTCAACGTTTCCAAGTATGTTTTGACCACTTTCGCAACATGGGGTCGAGCATTTTCATGCTGCACCTCTCGCAAATGACGAGAATTTGGCTCGTAAACTGACATTTTCAATCGAGAATAACTTTACGATGCAGACACAAATAGACTAATGTTTCTATAGGGGTTATGTTGACAGATGCCTAAATTTATTGCACAACGCCTATGATCTATTTATTTCGACCACCACTTACCGCTAAAGCCATCTATAGGAAAACGGCAGGAAGCAAAGTTGTACACCTAATTTATTCGCACCTAATGCAGCAAATCTGTAGTCAGGCTGTTTGAGCAGTTGTTACAAAATCAACCCTTTCTCCACTGAGCACTGCTGCCGAGGTGGTCAAGGATGGTTCTCCAGACCACCTTATTGTAATATCGGTAGAACAAACACAGCGTTACCACCCAACATCTATGCTATACTGCAATCCGTGCGTTGAGATAGACACCCTTGAGGTGATTTTTCACAAAAGCGGGCGCTGTACAAAATCATCCAAACATGATTTTTTAATATTATCAACGAATCCATCCATTCTAGTCTAGAGAAAAAATGTCCAAAAGTTGTTGCACAGGTTTGTTGCCAGATGTTTCAGAAACAACGGCGATGCACTTTAAACATGTGATATTGTTTCAATTTTTGTTCCTCGAATTCCGAGATCTTGACGATGGTTTCTTCAACTTCAATACCGATTATTTTATTTTCGTTTCAGAAAACAAAGCGTCGGGCGTGAAGAGAATACTTTCGTCGGACGGGAGACCCCCCGGCGCACCTCCTTCCAAGCAGCAGAAGCCCCTCATGCACTAACACCCATAAAAACACTCACACTCATACCACACATCTTTCATCATCCATCGTTATAATGATTCTTCTTACCAATTATTTTTACATTCAATATTCTCCACCCAATCCACTGGGCAGATAATTCTTAGAAGTTACACCATTATACTTTTAAACCATCGTGGTGTAGCCATTGTCAGACAGACTAAGTTCCTTGGAGTAAGAATTTACATGGAGAGCTAGCTAAATATTTTTACCCAACCAATACAAATTTGCTATAAATCACTTTCTCCGGGTTTTTACGTTGAATACCATGAGAGAGAAAGAGACAAGAAAAGTCTTCATACAATATTGCAGCACTTCGAAGTATTAAAAAAAATTTCCTTCATCCGCGTTAACTTCACATCTTTGAGTTGTATAACTTACGTCAACGGATTTTGAGGTTATTTTCTATATTTGTGTTGATTAAAATACTTGCAGTGGTTATACAAATAAATCAAACATGATGGTGATATGTGCTATGCGTGAATGTTCAAATAAGACCAAACAAAGATTATAAAACATCACATTTCAGAGGTATTTCAATAGTTTTAAATATTTTTGACCGAACTTTAGAATTTTCACATTTTTAATGATATAAAGACATAAAATCAACAAAAAGCTTCCATTATTATTTAGGCAAACCTTCTGTTATTAGTGTTTGTGTGATATTTTGACTTTAAAAATCATTTTAATGGTGTATTGATATTGTTTTTATTAAAATGTCCGAATTCCATGTGGGCGGTAACTAATAAGCTATCCAATTTCCTTTAACATATCTTTGTCTCTTTCTATCAAGTCAGTATAAAGTCAACAATACTGACTACACTATTTCCCAAAGGTACCTCTCCATGTAATTCTTACTCCAGGCTTAGTTCCTTACAAGCATGGAAACATCAACTGTTGCAGCTAGTATGCAATTTTTTTTTAGCTTTTCGGCAATCCTGTTTATAAGGTATTCAATTATTGGTGAACTCTTTGATTGATTAATTTTTTTTTAAATCTTGTATTCATTTGTGTATTCGATCTGTCGCATAATTTGTACGGAAGAGTAGTCCGCCATCGCCAGTAATAAAAGAGTGAATCAATCAATTAGCTGATTGAAAGATATTTTAATATTGAGAAAGTTTTTTTTTTTTACCAAAATGTTTATTTTGTTTCAAAAGTTCTGACTATGTATAGAGCAATACATGAAAGGTTCCAGATGATTATTAATAATAAAATATAATAATGTTATTTTTGACTCGTTGGTTTTTATTACACTCATCTTGTCCTGTCTGTTTTCGTCTAGAACATCTTCCATGAATTCCCTTGATTATCGATTTGGGTATATGTATGTATATTTTTTTTTTTAGTGAGTCCCAACTGTTTAGAGCCAGTGAGACTGGCATCCCCAATTAGGGTATGTTGTGACCCTGAAAGTAGTGGGATGGGGAAGAGGAAGGTTGGGAAGTACCTGGCTATTTTGATCTGGTCACCAAACAAGGTTAAAGCCATTTCAAGCAACGTTTTAATTCTGAATGGTGGTCTTTCACCAGGGCGATACTTGGAGTATCTACCACTCTGAAACGTGCCGCAAATATACTACATATTATTTTATATGAATTAAAATGTGTCGTAACATTTATTAAGTAAAAATTATTTGCGCACGCCGGGTTTGAACCCGCGACCTCTGGATTCGAGTCGAACGTCTCACCACATGGAGGCTGTCAACGCTGAAAAATAATACCTACTTTTATGTTAGCAAAGCATATTTATTCGTAAGTGAGGAAATAATACAACACTGCAAGAAAAAGCATCTAATTTAATCCCTACATTAATATATGAATAACATATGTTCAGGGATAGTTCATTCTAGCGTTGGGAAAAACTTTAATGTTTTGTGAATGCTTAACAAACTGCTAGTTCTCTAAAATGAACCCTTCGCAGTGAACACTTCAATTGAAGTCGAACTCGCCAAAGAAAGATTTGAAATCAGAGATGGTCGATATCTGAATTGGGTGTGTTGCGGTTCCAGTTACTGGTGACCTGCGAAGAACCGGCTACTTATCCAGCTCTTCTTGGAACCGGTTCCTGGTGTTTTTTCTAGAAGTACTAGCAAATCGACAAAAGTTCATAGCCCAAAAAAAAGTACTAGTCAGTAGAGATTTAAAAGTGAAAAGAACTGGAACCGGTTCCTCGCCCACATAAACACTTGAAAGTACTTGAAATGAAGTACTTCTTTGTAGGCTTTGAAGTTTAACTTCGCAACTGAACTTCCGCAAAATAAAGTAGTCCTTTGTAATCTAACTTTATTTTAAGTATTTGTTCAATGAAAAATGAATGACGTTTGATCTGCCGCAAAATGAAGTAGTTCACACGGAGCGGTCGCAACGCTAAAATGAACATATGAGCGGAACTACCAACTTCAATTGAAGTATTTGTTCAATGAACGAAGTGGGAACTGTCGCCAAAAGAAGTAGTTCTTGCGGAGCGGTCACAACGCTAGTTCATTCCCTTTTGATGACTTTGCCTCTTTTGCGGAAGTCCCGGAAGCTGGTTCGGGCTGACGGTGCAGTCCAGCTGCTGCAGGGCGAGCCACAGGTCTGCGACGTCGATATGGCGACACCACACCTGGACCCAAACACCCAACCAACCGAGGGTTGGGGATTCATAATTCGCGATATAGATTTAAAAAAATTATTCTACGCTGAAAACCCTCCATTTATAAAACTGAGTTGAAAGAGACATAACACAAAGGAGATTTTTTTAAATATATTTTTTTTTACATGAATACCGCACAAGAGTCTCAACTGCTCCCAACCGTCTATAGCCAGTGATACTATGGCATCCCCGAATAGGGTATGTTGTGAGGCTGAAGGTAGTGGGGAGGGGAAGGATATTAGGAAGAGGAAGGTTGGGAAGTACCTGGCTATTCAGATCTGGTCACCAAACACGGCTTAAGCCATTTCAGGCAACGTTTCGATTCTGAATGATGGTCTTTCACCAGGGCGAGATTTAGAGTATCTACCACTCTGGAACGGGCCGCAAATATACTTTTTGTTATTTTTATATGAATTAAATGTGTTATGACACATATTAATTGAATAAAAGTTATTGGCGCACGCCGGGTTTGAACCCGCGACCTCTGGCTTCGTAGTCGAACGTCTTACCACTCGACCATGGAGGCCGTCAAATACAATAGATACACAATAGATGAATAATACAAAGGAAATATAAGAGAAAATAGAAGAAGACAAACATTACCGGGTTACGAATAACCTGACAATATTTGAAAAACTCCTACTGCCATCATAAGAAGTGGAAGATGTTGCTTATGCAATGATGGAGGACTTAGCCAACAGAGGAATTGGACGCACGACGCCCGGTAACTACCTACCGGTCAAGCAGAAGCGAATACAAGCAAATACGAAGATATTTTGAAATAAATAAAAATTAACAGAGTGGTAGAATTAGCAAAATTATTGTTTTACAGAATTTTTTTTAACACTCCCGCTCTGAATGGGAGTTCTAATGTGACCCCGAATGAGTTTTTGGTTTTTTTTTTTAATGAGTTTTTTACAGAAATATTATGAATATCGTCGCCGGAAAGGCAAACAAGGCTGAAGCGCCATTTTAGGAAGCTTACGTCAGAGCACTTTAGAGCTTTTTTTTTACAATAAAATTCATAAGTCTTCAGTAACTGGTAGGATTTTGAAAAAAAAAAACTAACTAACTCAACGCTCTCACTAAGTTACCTGAAGCGACAAATAGTCTAAAAACTTGTGTCGCTTGAGTCGAGCCTTCTCCCAAATGGTAAATATATTTTAGACAGCTGAAGGGCCCCAAAAGTCTTCAGAATCAAACGAGAGTCAGAGCATTCGACGCAGAAAAAGGAACTGATCAAAACCGCATATTTAACTCATTTTTGACCAAAGTGTCGCTTAAGCTCTTTTGCCTTTCCAGCGACGATATGGACAACTTACAGTGCGTACATTTTCTATGAAAATAATAAATGATTAAGATACACACTTGTCGTACGCAACGCCATTATACGCGTCCTATGCAATGCCGCTTCACGCTGTCCAGATCGACGTGGGAACGTAGATGAGATGACAATACCCCTTTTCTCACGCATCAGACATGTGTGTTTCTAGAACTTACGTTTGTGACGTGTATTTGATTCTGAATTAGTAGCGATGGGTAAAACTTCAAAGTTTTGTGAACGCTTCACGAACTACAAGTTCTTTCATTTGAACTTTCAAATGAACTAACAGTTCATTACTTTATTCCTAGAATATATATGGAGAGAGAGCTAAATATTTTCACCCAACCTATACAAATTTACGATAAATGACTTTCTCCGGGTTTTCACGCCGTAAACCATGAGAGAAAAAGATACAAGACCAGTTGTCACATAATATCGCATCGCTTTTCGGTATGTAAGCATGTTTTCCTTCTCCTGCGTCACCGGCGACTCCGCCCACTACGTTGTGTTATGCGATATACTCAACGGTTTTTGAGGTTATATCCTATATTTTTGTTGATAGCAATACTGTGAAAAAGTGGCTTACAAATAAACGCTACATTATATCGACATGTGGTATGAATGGATTAAAAATGTGTGTCCATGAAAACCCTAGCCACGCCCGAGTCAGGAAAAAAAACTATCCTGACTACACAAACTATCCCTCCTGGTATATTATTGCTCTGAGATTTGAACTGACCTCTGGACATCTGTATCTGAACATCTGGATGAGCCTTAGAGTAACATCACTTCCTCCGGGTTTTTACGTCGTACACCATGACAAAGAAAGAGACAGCGAATTTTCACAAATTATCACACCGCTTTAAAGTATTGTAAGGGTGTTTTTCGTGTCTCGGGTTGACTCTGTCCTCACGTTTTGGTATGCGACATAAATGGACATAACTCAACGGTTTTTTAGGTTATTTGCTATATTTTTGTTCATAACAATACTGTGAAAAGTGGTCATACGAATAAACAAAAACATTACGTCGACATGTGCTATGAATGGATGTATAAATACCCTAGCCCTAGTCCTAGCCACGCCCAGATCTAGCCGAGTCCGGAAAAAACTCATCAAAACTGATTACAGCAGCGCTCTCTCTGGTATATTATTGCTCTGAGGTCAGAGGGATATTATTTCCCTCAAGGCCTCCTGAGTAGAGTTTTTTTTTAAATCATAGTTTGAAACTGTAATAACTTTAAGCTTAGTGGTTGAGACGCCGATTACGAATCCAAAGGTCGCGGGTTGCAAAATCCCTGCGTGCGGAAATAATGTTCATTTAATTAATATGTGCTATTTCACAATCAATTATTAGATAATCTGAATATCAACCTAGTAAAAGACCTCCATTGAGAATAGAAACGTTGCTTTAAATGGCTTTAGCCGTGTTTAGTGACCAGATCTGAATAGCCACGTACTTCCCAACCTTCATCGTCCCCATTTCCTTTCCCACTCCACTACCTCCAGCCTCACAACATGCCTACCAATTAGGGATGCCACGATCTCACTGGCTCTAGACGGTTGGGAGCAGTTGGGACTCTTGTGGGGTATTCACGTCTGTGTGTCTTCTGAGGTGTCAGTGTGCTGGTTCTCACAGTGAATTCAATCCATACTCGGTTCTCCTGTTCCCATATTTGAATGGATGCCGATTATTCCAGACGTATCCGTCGCTTCCTCAGCACCCTGGGCGGCTGCCGCTGCGTCCTGCAGCTGGAGGGGTGGGCAGCCCGCGCAGGAGGTGGGGGGCGGGGACTCGGACCGCGGCCGGCGCGCCTCCTCGGACATGCTCATCCTTTAGAGTAACCTAGAGACCTAACTTTGCGAAATATTGTAGCGAGTTTATGACCAAGCTTGACCGAAGGAGGTATGGCGTAAGCTTCAACAGAAGGAAAACCGTAAAGCGTATAAACATTCCATCTGTTCAACAATTTTATGCGTTGCTACCATGAGGAGAAAGAGACATGGATAAGATCAAACATTCTTTATCTGTTCAGCAGTCCCAACTTCATTCATTTTTCATTGAACAAATACTTCAATTGAAGAGTTATGGATACGTTCAGATTAACAATCTATGGACAGTTTTGAAAGAACTGTTTCAAAGAAGTTCAATTGTTTTCCTTCTTCCTTCGATTTTAGTTCGAAGAATGAATGCTTTTTCATTGAACAAATACTTCAATTGAAGTTGGTTACGCTTATGATTTCTTTGCTTGTTTTGTCTATACGACACTAGTTTTTCCGAGTGTTTTTTGGTGATTTTGAATTGTGAACGAATTATTTTGTTGAACTTTTTATAATATCTCAGCTTACAAACATACCTTTCAATCTCTACCTAAAATTGACTGGCCGTTCAACGAGAAAGCAAAGTGAAATATGGGTTTATTTTAAGGAAGATGAGGTTTACCAGGCCAAATGCAACTTTTGTTCTGAAGTTATATCCATAAAGGGGGAAATGCCTTTTAATATGAATCGTCATTTGCGCAATATTCAGCCTATTGCTAACCAAACTGTCAAACTGAGTACTGTACAGTAAGAATATTCAAATCGTATCTCAAGCCCTGAAAGAAGTTTATATCGCTCTTACAGAAACTGGAAATTTTGCTAGTACTTCATTTGCTTTTTGCAAGTTCCTTGTGCATACTCATTGTACATCATCCCTTTTAAGTCATGAAACAATGTCAATTTAAACCTTGAAAACTCTTAAGATTCAAACAATTTTGACAGCCGTCATCCCGCAAACCATAGAAGAGAAACCAGTAATAGACAAGCTATAAATTTGCCATAGAATAATGCACATACATACATCAATTTATGTGGTTGGGAGAGCTGCCCCGAAAATATTATTATTTAACCCCCCCTCCCCCCGACGAGGAATGCTGTGATTAATATGTTACTTCAATTGAAGGGTTCATCGTGAAGGGTTCATTTTGAAGAAGCATCAATTCGTGAAGCATTCACAAATCTGTGAAGCTTTTCCCATCGCTAGTTCAGATGTTGGACTAATCAGGGAATCCCCATTCTTACAAATTTACGTGAAAATCCCGTTTATCTCTCTAAGTAAAACATATTCAAAATGCATTAAAACTAATTTTAAACGGAAGTTTATTATTTCGAAACAAATAATGCAAAGATCGACTAAATATTGGTGTAGGTAACTAGTTGTTTTGTAGGTTAGCATGGTAAATATTTGAGGTCAAACTAAACAAATACGAATTCTTGGATAAATACCTATCGAAACTGATTTTTTTGGTCCTTTGTTACTTCACTTGAAGCAACCAACAACTGCACATATAGCCATATCGTTTTGTTTTTTTAATATTGCACTAAATTTACTTAAGTTATAATATATTTTAAGCTTTTTGTCGGTCAATTCGACTGACAAGTAAACTAGTGTGAAGTTAGTAATATATTGAAAAATGGCTACACGGCTCATAGCCGCCCCAAATCATATGTTCTTAATAACAATTTATTGTTGGTCTCTTTTTCTCATATGTCTATAGAACCGAGCATAAAGAGAGAGCTATATTTTGCGAGTATGAACGATTTGACTCATAACTAGGACGGTCTCTCTATATTGTTAGTCTAAGGTTTCAACGCGGATGTTTCTAAATAAAGCGGCCTTCGTTCCCGAGAAATGCGTCAGAAGCTTAGAGTAACGTAGAGACCAACGAAATTTTGTCACATGACCAAGCAATGACCAAAAGGGTGTGGCCTAAACTCAGTAAAATCACTAACAGGGTTGTCACAAATTAAGTAAATTAGGTATTTTTGTGGTATTGCAAATCTCATTAAAAGAATGAATGTTGTATATTTTTTTGTTTTTATTCAAAGATACATTAATCAATAAGATTATTAAAATCTTATTTATAGATAAAAAATATAAAACGAATTAAATTATTAGTACAGAACATTTTATAATACATCTTATAAAATGAACTTCAGTTCCATCAACAAAATAGTTTACAAACAAAAGTAAAATAAAAAAAAATGTACGTTTTGATAACAGATGTTAAATCATTTTCTTAACCTTGAGTAAGAATATATGGAGAGAGATCATTTTTTTACCTATATAAATTTGCGATAAATCACTTTCTCTGCGTTTTCACGCGATGTTTTCCGTCCCGCGTTATTTTGTAAGGAAATTTCGAATGCAGATAATTGGTCAGCTTTATCGATATTTCGTCAAGTGCGCTTCATACTTAATTAATTAAGCTAATAATTCTAACTAACAAGGAGAAAATAATATATAATATGTATACAAAATTAAAACTATCTAAATGCATGATCGTTATCATAAATCATCAGAGAACAGGTTCAGAAATGGGTACAATAGTGCATGTGCACATCAATAGATATAAAAAAAACAATTAACTAGAAGCTAAGGGTATAAAAATCCAGATGAAACGTATGAATTCATATTAACATATTTGTTAAATCAAAGAAAAAAGAAATTAGATTTTTCTCGTCTTTTTTTCATCCTTTGGAAATCTAAAATAATTAAATAAATAATAATATTCCAATTTTGGCATAGCCCTGAATCTGGGGACGTAACCGAAATTATAAATATAACTAAGAGATAAACACTATTCTGTCTTTATCTGTTTGCCAACAATTTAGCGTTAGTATCAAAAAGAAAGAGACCGGGATATTTTCAGAAGCCGTACAATATGGGGATTCCCCCATGTAATGGTTTCTTATGTGACAGCTAGTAAATATCTCCAAAAGTTAAAAAACTATTTCAAACGAATTTTATTAAAACTCATTTCAAACGGAAGTTTATTATATTGGAAACGAATAGTCCAAAAAGATTAATTACATATTGGTGTAAAATACTAGTTGTTTTGTAGGTTAGAATGTTAAATAATACGATTTTTTTGAAACCCAAAAGACGATTTTATGGTACATACGTGTGAAAACTGTTGTTTTTGGTCCTTTGTACTCACATATGGCCATGATGTTTTGCTAGATATCGGACAAAAAATAACTCAAGTTTTAATTATTTACGCACTTTTGACAGTCCGTTCTTGACACTCCAAACGTGAATGAAGTTCGTCAATTAACCGCGGACATGGTATTAGCCCGCCCAAATCATGTATTGGTTTCAACAATTGTTTGTCTCTTTTCTCATATGCGTATAGAACCGAGCATAAAGAGAGAGCTATATTTTGCGAGTTTGTCAACGATTTGTCTAAAATTAGTATGGTCTCTTTATATTGTTACTCTGAGGTCAGAAGCGTTCCCGGTAGAGCGAATGGAGTGCTGCATATTTATTATCGTCATTTAGCGTTTACCAGGAATAAATAAACAAAGTACCTGTTTATCTTTGAAATCTTCGACTTCTAACTGTGGCTAACAGATCCTGTCCACAGTGTTAGAGATAGGCGATATATAAAAAATAAATCGTACAGGGCCAAACCTGCAACATTAAAAAAAAGTAAAAACTCTCCAGTTAGTTGTAAATAAGTTGGTAATAAGTTTTATTTCTATTTTTATTGTATCTGTAAATACTTATGATTTTAATGTTAGCATCTGTTTCACTTTTGGCCAGTTTAATTCGCCTGTCATTTTTACTACTTTTGTATATCTATTTTGCCTAAGTATATTTCTCATTGCTCTTTTTTTTGGAGAATTTGAAACTTGTTCTATTATATGTCGTTACACAAGAAAAGAATCGTTGAACAGTCATGCAAATATGCAGCAATAATGAAAAGGTAATGAAGTAATAATAATGAAATCTTAGATGTAAGTCACTAGTTATAAGTTATACTCAGTAGTAAGTCACAAGCTATAAGTCCTTATTGTAAGTCACCAGTTGAAATTATTAGTTGTAAGCCATTAGTAATAAATCTTGACTGTAAGTTATTAGTTATAAGCTTAAGTGATAAATTATAGGTTAGATAAATTAATTTGTAAAGCGCCCTTGAGGTGATTTTCTATTATCCATTTATTATTATTATTAATATAATATATTATAGGGAGAGGGGAGGGGGTGTATTTAATTGCAAAATAATGCAAGTGAATCTTGGGAATAAATCATTTCATGAAAGAGGGGGTGATATTATTTTTTGAGTCCTAACCGTCTGGAGACAGTGCGTCTATGGCGTCCCGAATCGAGGTATGTTGTGAGGCTGAAGGTAGTGGTGAGGGAAAAGAGATGGAAAAGATGAAGGTTGGGAAGTACCTGGGCTATTCATATCTGGTTACCAAACACGGCTAAATTTATTTAAGGCAACTTTTCGATTCTGAATGGTGGTCTTTCACCAAAGTGATATTTAGAGTATCTACCACTCTGGAGCGTGCTGCAAATATACTTTATATTATTTTATATGAATTGAATGACGAATAGCGCATACTAATTGAATGAAAATTATTTCCGCAAACTGGGATTTCGCAACCCGCGGCCCCTGGATTCGTAGTCGAGCGTCTTAATCACTGGGTTATACTAGGCTTAAAGTTTTTACAGTTAGAAGCTTTGATTTTTTTTTTACTTTAACTCCACACATTGGGTGAAATAATTTCCCTCCGGGCCTATGCCATCTTTGAAGACGCTGTGTGGAGGGTATTTTTGAGGGAAAGAAAGGAGTGAACCTTAGAGTACATAGAGTAGTATCTATCCAAGGCAGTGAAGTCAGTTTTGGACTTGTTTTTGATGATTTTAACATGACTCGGCGCACCTGGGCGTGGCTAAGACTAAGGCTACGGTATTTATACATCCATTCGTATCAAATATCGACATAATGTTTTTGTGTATTCGTATAGCCACTTTTTATCAACAAAAATATAGCATATAACCTAAAAAACCGTTTAGTTGTGTCAAGTTTAGTGGCATAATAAAAAATGTGGGCGGAGTCCCGCCAGTGTTACTTCAAGGAACCAGCACTTAAAGATCATTATGACAGTATATAGAAGCGGGCCATGAAATTTGTTGTCTCTTTTTCTCTCATGGTGTACGCCGTAAAAGCCCGGAGAAAGTGATTTTTCGCAAGCTTGTGTAGGTTGGGTAAAAATAATTAGCTCTCCCTCCATATATTGTTGCTTCAAGGAGTGAACCTAAATCTTGAAGAGGCTCCACAGCCGAGTTGTTGAACACACGAACGAGTCGTAGAAGCGACCCGTTCTAATGCATCGAATGTCAACCGTATGAAAATGTTGAATTTACTGACTATGCACCGGTGCCGAAGGGTTCAACTTCTATTAATATTGCCACGAAACATATTTCGGTATTGCGCCCTGGTCCCTCGTTCCATCTATACCAGTGTTTCTTAACCTCAGAGCAATAATATACAAGAGAGAGCGCTGCTGTAGTCAGTTTTTATGAATTTTGCCAGACACGGCTAGACCTGGGCGTGGCTAGGATTAGGGCTAGGGTATTTATACATCAATTCTTAGCACATGTGGACATAATTTTTTTTTGTTTACATGAATACCGCACAAGAGTCTCAACTGCTCACAACCGTCTAGAGCCAGTGAGACCATGGCATCCCCAATATGGGGTATGTTGTGAGGCTGACAGTAGTAGGAAGAGGAAGAAGATGAGGAAGGGGAAGGTTGGGAAGTACCTGACTATTCAGATCTGGTCACCAAATACGGCTAAAGCCATTTCAAGCAACAATTCGATTGTGAATGGTGGTTTTTCACCAGGGCGATACTTAAAGAATATACCACTCTGGAACGTGCCGCAAATATACTTTTTATTTTTTTCACATGAATCAAATGTGTTATGACACATATTAATTGAATAAAAGTTATTGGCGCACGCCGGGCTTGAACCCGCGACCTTTGGATTCGTAGTCGAGCGTCTTACCACTCGACCATGGAGGCCGTCAAATAGCATGTAACCTAATAAACCGTTGAGTTATGTCAATTTATTTCGCGTACCATAACGTGTGGGCGGCGTCAACGGAGACGCGGGACACGAAGAACATTCTAACAATACTTTAAAGCGGTGTGATAATTCGGGAAATTTTGTTGTCTCTTTCTTTCTCATGGACGTAAAAACCCGGAGAAAGTGATTTATCCCAAATCTGTATGGCTTGGGTAAAAATAATTAGCTCTCTCTCCTTGTATTGACACTGAATTCGGTCCTGTAGATATTCCAAAAGAGTGACGCAAACGCAGCTGTCACAACTCGGTGTCAGTTCTTAGTAGGGACGAATAAACAATACCGATATTTTACGTACGTACGTCGCGTGGTTACCTTGTCGACGAACGCCATCACAGTTCCTTGGATGCAACTGACGCAACTCGATGGACGAACGCAAACATAGCAGATATAAAACGACAAAGTTGAAAAAATCTAAATCATAACTATTAGAAGTTTCTATTGAATAAGTCTAAATCGTTCGTTCGTATTTTTTACAACATAATCAATACGACAAACTGATCTTTATCGATTAGGCATTAATTAGATATCAGTCGTCAATCGGTCATCTTCTTTTACACTGACGCACTTTATCTTGTTAAAAAATTGTTCCTCGAAATAATTGACAGGTGTTTCTTAGTGTTTTTCTGAATATTGAAAATATACGATAACATGGCGGGTTTCAAAAATATTTTTTTGAGCTGCGTGTTTCTTGCGGCTATCTCGGACTTGGGAATCAGCGGTCTACCGATGCAAACCAATCCAGTAAGTAATTATTTTTCTTGTGCACTTCATATATATGTATTTTTTTTTTAATATCAACTTCATTCGGCCTTTGGCGGCCTAGTTCGGTCTATTCCACAGCCGATCTGTTGATCGCACGAACGAGCCGCATGTGGTAAATGTCGACCGCGTACAACTGTTGGGCGCGCGTTTGGCAAGTTTCCCGACTATGCATCGGCGCCGAAGTGATCAATAAGGCAAGGTCCACGGAGCACCTTCTATTGAAATATTGTTGAAATAGGATAGCTTTCTCACCAGCTGACGTCTGTGTTCCGAAGATTGCAATCCGTTTGTTAAGACAGGGGAATCTATCAAACCGGTTAGTTGCCGAGTGGACAAAAGCGTCGGATTCCTACCCGGGCGTCGTGGGTTCAATTCCTCTGCTGGCTAAGTCCTCCGTCATTGCACGAGCAACATCTTTCCGCTTGTTATGATGGCAGTGGGATTTTTTTTTAAAATATTTTCAGGTTATTTGTAGCCCGGAAATGTTTTTCTTTCTTAAAAAAAAAGCTGCCCGTTTGGCGGCTAACAAACTCGACAGTGGGGCGCACTTGCGATTTGTACAGAAACTCCTAACCTTCCTCTTCCTCTTCTATTTCCTCTTCCCACTGCTTTCTGTCCCACAACACACCCCGATAAGAGTTGCTATAGTCCCACTGGCTTCAGACCTTGAAGTAACAACATATGGAGGGAGAGCTAATTATTTTTACCCAACCTACACAAACTTGCGAAAAATCACTTTCTCCGGGCTTTTATGGCGTACACCATGAGAGAAAAAGAGACAGCAAATTTCTTGGCCCGCTTCTATATACTGTCATAATGATCTTAAGGTGCTGGTTCCTTGAAGTAACACTGGCGGGACTCCGCCCACATTTTTTATTATGCCACTAAACTTGACACAACTAAACGGTTTTTTAGGTTAGATGCTATATTTTTGTTGATAAAAATACTGTGAAAAAGTAACTATACGAATACACAAAAACATTATGTCGATATGTGATATGAATGGATATATAAATACCGTAGCCTTAGTCTTAGCCACGCCCAACTGCGCCGAGTCATGTTAAAATCATCAAAAACAAGTCCAAAACTGACTTCACTGCCTTGGATAGATACTACTCTATGTACTCTAAGCTTTAGACGGTTGGGAGCAGTTGGGACACTTATGCGGTATTCATAATAAATAAATCTTCATTTTGTTGTGCGGCGTAGTGGTTGACATGTTTACTTTTAGATTATGTCATTATATTACGCAGAAATGCTTGTTTACCTTAACTATGATTTTAAATGCATATGTGCAGCCATGGAGTAACAATATGGAGAGAAAGCCAATTATTTTTACCCAACCTATATAAACTTAAAGTGATTTATCGTAAATTTGTATAGGTTGGGTAAAAATATTTAGCTCTCTCTCCATATATGAGGGGCTCAGAAGCAAAGGCAGCAATCTCCTTCATTTTAAATTATTTCTTGGAAAGTTGATTAAACGTTTAATGCACTTTTCTTTCGTGAATTTGTTGATAAATTTAGAGATAATTGTTTCAAATTGTTCCTAGTTTAATGTGCACTAACATTTTTGTACACTTCATTCTCCATTTCTTTATAATAATCATCCAAAAGTTGACAATGCTACAGAACCGTTTTTGGAGATTGCTGCCTTTGCTTCTAAACCCCTCATATATTCTTGCTCTGAGGTATCACTTTACCTTAGCTAACGTCGTGACCGCTCTGAAAGAACTACTTCTTTTGGCAGCAGTTCCTACTTCCTTCATTGTTCATTGAACAAATACTTCAATTGAAGTTGGTAGTTCATTTTAGCGTTCTGACTGCTCCGTGTGAACTATTTCATTTTGCGGCAGTTCAAACTTCATTCTTTTCATTTTATTGGACAAATACTTCAATGGAAGTTAGATTACAATGAACTACTTCAATTTT
The DNA here is from genome assembly GCA_022651775.1 of Drusus annulatus. Classification (NCBI taxonomy): domain Eukaryota; kingdom Metazoa; phylum Arthropoda; class Insecta; order Trichoptera; family Limnephilidae; genus Drusus; species Drusus annulatus. The sequence goes on along the minus strand of JAGWCC010000367.1, from coordinate 558,945 downwards.
CAGTTGCAAAGTTGAACCTTAAAGCCCATTAAGAAGTAGTTCATTTCAAGTACTGACTAATACATTTTATTTCAGCGAGGAACCACTTCCCGTTCTTTTCGTTTTTAAATCTCTACCGACTAGTACTCTTGTCGATTTGCAAGTACTTTTCGAAAAAATATCAAGGAACCGGTTCCAAAAACAACTAAATAAATAACCGGATAAACTTTTCGATAAAAATATCAAGGAACCGGTTCCAAAAAGAACTGAACAAATAACCGGATGAATTCAAATCTCGTTTTTTGCGAGTTCGACTTCAATTGAAGTGTTCACTGCGAAGGGTTCATTTTAAAGAACTAGCAATTCGTGAAGCATTCACAAAACATTGAAGTTTTTCCCAACGCTAATCTTGGCACTTTCAAAATCAATAAAAAATTATCCATGTTTAATGTGTTTCAGATATCAGAAGTAAACTCACCTGTGCTTCTTACATTTCCCGAAATAGAGGTGCCTATCGGGAAGTTCGGACAAGTGAGAGAAGAAGGGGAGTGCGAAGATGGATTCCGGAGAACATCCGACGGGGAATGCAGAGAAATTTGGTAGCTAGGTAGCTAGCTTCAAAAAACCGCCAACTGGCTACCCAGGAGTCATGAATTGAAAAGTGAATATTTTTTAATACATGTCATTTTTCAGATAGCACGATTGGTGTTTAGGTTTATATGAAAGGATAATTCTAAAGCACGACAGAAAAAAATTGATCACAGTGCACTACGCAAGCGTTGTTTAGTACGCCGTGCATAGATAACGTGTTATGAGTAAAAAAATAACGGTACACTACTTTAAATTTAAAGTTATGACAAATAAATACTCCAAACATTTTTTTTAATACAATTACTGAGTAAACGATCAATAACAGATTATCTAGAAGTAATTGAAAATTCTAAATGCCTGAATTGTAAACCAATAAACTTCACTTGAAGTACAATAAATGATTTGTTCCAGGTAAAATATTGTGGTTATCTTATTATCTTGATATTTTGATTGACAAGTTAATTTCTTTGGCATCAGCACAAGTGGTAATTCGTTAAATACGCAATTCTATGTAACGGTGCCAAACTGTTTTTATTTAATTTATTATTTTGCCCTGAAGGCGGGGAGGTTGGGTTTGAAACTAACTAGAAAATTCCTAATAAAGCTGTGTATTCAAAGGGACACGTGTGTTTTAAAAAAAATATATATTAATAAGTTCCTAATTTATTATAAAATTAGTTAATTGAAGCGGGTATCGTAGTTTTAGTTGATTTTCAAAGATTTGTGTTTGATAATAATTAAATTACCTAAATTAAATTAACTTAAAAATTAAGTAACGTATAGTTTGTTCTGCGAAAGTAAGTCACAGGACGTTAACCGGTTAGTGGACGAGTAAACAAAGCAACATTTACTTTTTCAAATATTTTCAGGTTATTTGTAGCGCGGCAATCTCTTAAGAAGTCTTCTTAAAAAAAGTTTATCATTTGTCAAACACAGTATTATGATTTATCACTACTTAATAAAATTAGATAAGATACATTTAATTAAATATTATGAAGCTCGTTGAATAGTCCTGCTCATACGGGTTAACAAATATAGTTAAAAGATTGATTTTAATGCGATATTTTGACGGGATTTCGAATATGTCGACAAATTGAAAAATCATTCGAGTTTAAAGGTCTGCTCGAAGAGCTTTTGTTCAAAATTCATTGTATCGTCGCTGGAAAGGCAAAAGGGCTGAAGCAAAATTATCATCAAAAACGAGTTAAATACTATGCACTTTTGAACAGTTTTTATTCTGCATCGAATGCTCTGACTCTCATTTGATTCTGAAGACTTGTGTGGCCCTTCAGCCATATAAAAATAAAAAGTCCTTAGATGCTAAGTTTATGTACTATTGTATATTTTGTGTACAGATAATTACGTTGTAAAATAAATTTATTTATTAGTGTTTTTGCTATTTATGTTTACCCTATAAAATAAAATGATGCGTTAAGCCTGATTCACACCAACGTCCGGTTCCGCTCAGTGCCGATATTGTTCCGCAAGAAAACTTGTTGATATGGTATGAATATCAATCAAGGAGTATGTGCCAAGACAAAGTTGGGTGACAGTATATCCTTCTGCCCACCCTTGTGATATTAAACTACTTATTTAGTTAAATAATTATTTTGAAGTGTAAAAATACTTACAAGGCAGATTTTTTTTTAAAACCATTTTTTTACCACTAAATAATATTTTTAATAATTAAAAATCTGCGATGTTAGTATTTTTACACTTCAAAATAATTATTTAACTAAAAAAGTAGTTAAATATCACAAGGGTGGGCAGAAGGATATACTGCCACCCAAATTTGTCTTGGCACATACTCCTTGATTGATATTCATACCATATCAATAAGTTTTCTTGCGGAACAATATCGGCACTGAGCGGAACCGGACGTTGGTGTGAATCAGGCTTTAACCTTACTTTTTTCAAAATGGTTTTATTTCAAAAGAATGGAAATAGGAGAGTTATCAAATTCATTTGCTCTTAATTATGACGTAAATTACTCTGCCAATATAATAATAATGTCATAAAAATTAACAAAAAAAATTCGAGATTTAAATAATCTTATTTCCTAGAGGAAATATCACAGAGGGCACATTATGATAAATAGATGAAAGATGACGTAAAAGAGAAAGACGCCGAACTATATTTTTGAAACCTACAGGGTGACGACTTTTTTTATTTATTTTATATTTGCAAAAACAGTTTTACACCAAAACATTGCAAAAAACACAAAAAATGGTAATCATAATTACACAAAGATTAAAGTAAAAAGAAGTTTAAAAACAAAAAAAAATAGTTTTCAAGAAGTACATAATATAGTTAGAACTTAATAGCTAGTTCTTGCTTAAACTTTTTATAGCTCGTGTGAAAAATATCCAAATTTCCTGCGAGGCAGTTAATTAACCTAGTTAGTCTTCCCAGGGGCATCACCATTGGTAAGTTAGTTCTGCACCTGGGAAGAAACAGAAGCCTGTGTTGGCGGCCACGCGTGAAATTATCAGGGACATAAAATCCAATTTCCGCCAGGATGTCAGGTATTAATAATACACCATTCAGGAGTTTATGAGCAAAAAGCAGTAATGCTATTTCCCTCCTCGAACTAAGGCTGCAGATACCCAGCATTCCCGAGATAAACGCTATAGATATAAGACAACCTCGATGGAGGGAAGGGGCTCCAGAAAAAGGAGAATAGTTAAAATGAAGTAAGTAAACCCTAAGAACCCCACACGAGTTAAATTCACGCATTCAGATTGTTGAATCCGAAGCTGCGATTAAACACCGAATGTGTTTCTAGTTTCAGATGAATTTGGAAAGAATGGATTGTAATATCTTTGAGAATATTACATAGATATTTTTTGCATCAGCGAAACTGTCTTTGAACAGCAAGTTTTATTGCTGCTTGCTTAACTTGTATTTACTATTTATCTATTCTGTTTAGTTATAAAATCTTGTCTTATATTGTATATTATATGCAGTGTACTCTGTTTTTTGTACACTCCATATATATTTTTCTACGTCTCTTTAATAACGCCTTCAAATTTTATTTTGTAATGTTATTAAAATGAATAAAGAAATTGAAAATTGAAATTGAAAATTGAAAATTGAAATTGAAATATCTTCAAACGTTTCTGCGTATTTTTGTAAAAAAATATAATCGATTCCATTCATTCTGCGGCAGTTTAAACTTCATTCATTCTTCATCGAACACATACTTCAATTGAAGTTAGACTACAAAGCTACAAATAACTACTTTATTCTGCGGCAGTTCAGTTTCGAAGTTGAACTTCAAAGCCTACAAAGAAGTACTTCATTTCAAGTACTTTCAAGTGTTTTTTAGGGGAGGAACCGGCTCCAGTTCTTTTCACTTTCAAACTTTCAAATCTCTACTGACTGGTACTTTTTATTTTGGCAAGGAACCAGTTCCACTTCTTTTCGTTTTCAAATCTCTACCGACTAGTACTTTTTTTGGTGAGGAACTTTTGTCGATTTGCTAGTACTTTTCGAAAAAACACAACGAACCGGTTCCAAAAAGAGCTGGATAAATAACCAGTTCTTCGCAGGTCACCGGTAACTGGAACCGCAACACACCAAATTCTGATGTCGACCATCTCTAATTTCAAATCTCTCTTTGGCGAGTTTGAATTGAAATTGTTTCAATTCAAACTCAACAAAAAAATTGTTCCAATTGAAGTTCGACTTCAAAGACTACAAAGAACTACTCCATTTTTCCGTAGCGCACACTTCAATTAAAGGTGGTTGTCCGTTCTTTTCGTGTTTTTTAGGCGAGGAACCGGTTCCGAAAAAATCTCTAGGAACCGGTTCCAAAAAGAACTGGAAAAATAACCGGTTTCTCACCAAATCAAATCTCTTTTTGGCAAGTTCGACTTCAATTGAAGTGTCAACTGCGAAGGGTTCATTTTAAAGAACTAGCAGTTCGTGAAGCGTTCACAAAACATTGAAGTTTTTCAAACATTGAACGCTGGAAACTTCCTTTTGGAACTGGAATCGAAGATGCTTTTGTTCACTGTATCTGTTGCACCCCAAGAAAGTCTAAAATTCAAAATATTCTGAGGAGGGAGAGAGGGGGGGGGGTGTCATTCAATTAGCATTTATTTGAATCCCAGCATGCACATGTAAATTTTATTCAAAATTCACTGTCTTATTTCACATTTAATTCCTAAATAGTAAATTTGCGGTTCGTTCCAGAGTGGTAGATACTCTCAGTATCACCCTGGCGAAAGACCACCATTCAGAATAAAAACGGACATGTTTGGTGGCCAGATTTGAATACCCAGGTGCTTTCCCACATTCTTCTTCCCCTTCTCCTCCCTCCCCACTCCCTTCAGCCTCACAACATACCCCAATTGGAGATGCCACAGTCCCACCAGCTCCAGAAAGTTGGGTCTCTTTTGCGGTATTCACATTTGAAAAAAATCAAGTAGGAATCTTAGAGTACATAGAGGCCTACCTATCCAAGGCAGTGTAGTCAGTTTTGTTAGAATTTTGCCTGACTTCTCTGAACAGGCGTGGCGAAGGATTTCATAGTCACACTTTTTTTTACAACCAAACAAATATAGGACATAACCTCAAAAAGCGTTCGCATGACAAAACGATAACAAAAATACTTTTTAATGATTTAAAGATTCAGAAAATCTTACAAAACGAATAGCATAACGTTTTTAAACGTACTTAAATAATAATGGAAGTTTTATAGTTAATATAAGGTTTTTTTATACTTGGTAATTCTAACGTTCTGTCAAAAACACAATCACAGAAAACATTCTAACAATACCTGAAAGCGGTGTGATGTTTTGAGAAAAAAATGTTGTCTTTTTCTCTCTCATGGTGTACGACGTAAAAACCCGGAGCAAACGACTTATCGCAAGTTTGTATAGGTTGGGTAAAACAAATTAGCTCTCTCTCTCCATAGATATTCTTACTCCAAGAATACATGTAGTTTACAACCATTGATTTAAAATTCTACGGGGAAGCAAATTTCGCGAGAACATGACTTCTATCAGGGTTCAATGTTGGATCCGAAGCGGCGATAAAGGGCCGAAAGAAAGGCCGAAAAGCTGAAAACACCAGCTTCAGATGAATTTGGAAAATAGTGAACTGTTAACGATTAACTATACTACTTGATGGAAATGTCATTTCTTTAAAAATATGAATACCGCACAAGAGTCTCAACTGCTCCCAAGCAAATCTAGTGTATACCAAGTTGAACAACTAAAATATTCCCCAATTAAAAATCATGGTATGTTGTGAGGCTGAAAATTGGTAGTGGGGAGAAAAATGATGTTCGTTATCTTGGGAAGAGGAAGGTTAGGATCAAACAACACACTTACGAAATAGCGAAAACGAACGTTTTTTCACACTAAATCTCCTCAGTTTGATATTCAATTGTTTCCAACCTTGGAGAAACAATGTATGGAGAGAAGGCTAATTATTTTTACCCAACCGATACAAACTTACGATAAATCACTTTCTCCGGGTTTTTACGTCGTACACCATGAGAGAGAAAGAGAAAACAAATATAATACTCCACTTCTACGTACTATCACAATGATCTTCAGCTCCTGGGTTACCGCGGGACTCCGCCCACATTTTTTATAATCCCACTAAACTTGACACAACTAAACGGTTTTTTAGGTTAGATGCTATATTTTTGTTGATATCAATACTGTGAAAAAGTGGTTTTACGAATAAACAAAAACATTATGTCGATATGTAATATGAATGGATGTAAAATACCCTAGCTTTGGTATTAGCCACGTCCAGGTCCGCCGAGTTAGGTAAAAATCATCAAAAACTGAATACACTGCCTTGGATTGATACCACTCTATATACTCTAAGTTTCCAACACAGTGTTTTTGAATACGGAACTCGATATAGCGAAATGGTCGGATAGGTAGGGACTTGGGCGAAAGACATCAAGGTAAGAACCTAACAAATTGTCACTACCAAAAATATAACATTCATTTTAGTTTAATATTACCAGACTGTTATTCAAATTCTTTTAGCATCGATTTAAGATCTTCGTTGTCGTCACTGATGATAAAATTATTATCGCCACATCGGAGGTTGTTTAGATTTCCTCCATTTATGTCGAGTCTTTATCTTGTCTTTGTAGATTCTTAAATACAGCTACTAAAGCTTTAGTAAATAATGTCCAATCTCGAATGTTTTTGTCATGTTGTCATTAGCGTTGAGAAAAACTTCAATGTTTTGTGTCACTGTTCTATAAAATGAACCTTTCGCAAACACTTCGATTGAAGTCAGCTCGCAAAGAAGGGATTTGAATTTATCCGGTTATTTCTTCAGTTCTTTTTGGAACCGGTTCCTCGCCGAAAAAAACACCTCATTTATGTACTAGTCGGTAGAGCTTTAAAAATAAAAAGAACTGGAACACTGTTACTGGTTCCTCGCCAAAACAAAAGTACTAGTCGGTAGAGATTCTTGAAAAGAACTGGAACCGGTTCTAAAAATTAAAAATAATGTTCCTTTTTAAATCTAGTACACTCCTGAACAATGTTCTATTTACTGTGTTGTCATTAGCGTTGAGAAAAACTTCAATGTTTTGTGAATGCTTCACGAGTTGCTAGTTCTATAAAATGAACCTTTCGCAGTGAACACTTCGGTTGAAGTCGAACTCGCAAAGAAGGGATTTGAATTTATCCTGTTATTTCTTCAGTTCTTTTTGGAACCGGTTCCTCGCGCGAAAAAAACACCCACTAGTCGGTGGAGCTTTAAAAATAAAAAGAACTGGAACACTGGTACCGGTTCCTCGCCAAAACAAAAGTACTGACGGCCTCCATGGTCGAGTGGTAAGACGCTCGACTACGAATCCAAAGGTCGCGGGTTCAAATCCGGCGTGCGCCAATAACTTTTATTTAATTAATATGTGTCATAACACAATTTATTCATTTGAAAATAATAAAAGTATGTTTGCGGCACGTTCCAGAGTGGTAGATACTTTGTATCGCCCTGGTGAAAGCCCACCATTTAGAATCGAAAAGTTGCTTGAAATGGCTTTGGCCGTGTTTGGTGACCAGATCTGAATAGCCAGGTACATCCCAACTTTCCTCTTCCCAATCTCCTTCCCCTCCCCACTACCTTCAGCCTCACAACATACCCTATTTGAGGATGCCATAGTCTCACTGGCTCTAGACGCTTGGGAGCAGTTGAGACTCTTGTGCGGTATTCATATAAAAAAAAGAAAAAAAAAAGAGATTTCAAATTGAAAAGAACTGGAACCGGTTCCTCGCCAAAATAAAAATCACGTTCCTTTAAATCGAAGTACTTTGAAGTCGGACTTCAATTGAAGTACTTGCAATGAAGTACTTCTTTATAGGCTTTGAAGTTCACCTTCACAATTGAACTGCTGCAAATTGAAGTATTTCTTTGTAATCTAACTTCCATTGAAGTATTTGTTCAATGAAATGAATGAACGCTAATGAATAATGAATGAAGTAGGAACTGTTGCCAAAAGAAGTAGTTCTTTGAAGTAGTTCTTTCAAAGCGGTCACAACACTAGTTATCATAGCATTTTGGTGTTCTTGTAACCTAGATATACTCGTATATAAAGCTGTGCAGTGTTCATAAGATCAGTGGTCAGTTTACTTTGACTCCGCTTCCAGACCCAACAGGACGCGTTTGCAGGGAGGTAGATTTTTCACAATTTTCTCGCGGTTTTAAGTAATTTTAACATTTATAGTATTTTCAAACCTTGCCCTTACATTTTGTAGGCGATAATATTGTTTTATGCCCGTTTCGAAAAAGTCGCGTTTTTTTTAAAGTGATTCAATTTATTCGTTTAGTGCTGTCAAGGTGTCAAGTGAGTTTTTGTGAATTTTATAAATTGTTTTATTTTTATTTTGTTTTGTTTTGCAGGGACTTTTACATATTTATATTGTAAGTAAGAAAAACATAATCAGATATAATTATAATATTTGGATGATTTGTATAGCGCCGTTTTTGTGAAAAATCACCTCAAGGGCGCTGTACAGATCTTATTTTCTATTATTACATATTAATTCCTAGTTTAAATAAGAAAATATACAGGAACATACTTACCTGGCAGGTCCCATCAGATAGACACACTTATTAACTTAAAATTATAGTTTATTTTTTTCCGATTTAGGGCATGGGAGCGAAATTAAAAAAATAATTTCTGAATTTGTCGTACAGTACAGGATTTGGTTAAAATTTTTATATCTAAAAGACAGATTATTTTGAGATTCTTTTAATGAATTTAAGGATGTGAGAGTCTGAAAAGGTAAGTTTTCAGTTTGGACCGAAATTCTGTTGGGCTCGTTATACATCTTAGTTCCGGAGGGAGTTTATTCCAAGCCCTCGGACCCGATACTCCTGCAGCGCGATCTCCAAACTTAGTATTTGGATTGCGTTTGGGTTCTATCAGCCTTCCGATAGCCGATGACGTTGCTGTTCTAAGACTCGACGAAGAGATAAAAGGTTATACAAAAAGTATTCGAAGCATACAGCGACACAATATTGTGGAAAGACAAAAGAGTTTAAGCCACAATTTGATAAAACAAGTTAAATATGCAGTTTTAATAATCAGTTATTTTTCTGCGTTGAATGCTCTGCTGACTCTCGTTTGATTTTGAAGACTTTTGTGGCCCTTCAGCCATCTCAAATATGTTTACCATTTGGGAGAAGGCTCGACTCAAGCCACACAAGTTTGGGACTTTGGTCTGACCTAGTGAGAGCATTGAGTTACATGAGTTAACTTTTTTTTTTCAAAATCCAACCAGGTCAGTACCTAAATACTTATGAATTTTATTCAAAAAAAAAAATACTTCAAAATGCTCTGGTGTAAACTTCCCAAAATGGCGCTTCAGCACTTTTGCCCTTCCGGCGACGATATGAAACAATATTTAATTTTTTAAATTTTATTTATAGTGAATACCGCAATGACGTTACATATTTATATATAGACACATTGTAGCGCTCTCAAAGTGGCAAGTAATAATCACGCTAGTTGGTGTGATCGGTGTTTAAGCCGATTTAGTAATAAACGGTCACGCGTCGCTTGAGGTCGTTTCAAGCAAGTATGGAACGCGGTCCGAACTTCGGATCTGTTTCGTTCATACACATATATTCTATAAATGTCTATCTCTGTCATACATGACCGATATTTGAATGATGAATTTACTGGTAACGTGTGTGTTTTGCTTGCCACGTTTTGTGTTAATATTCTAAGGCTATAACGTGTCTATATATATGTAACGTCATTGGAATACCGTACAAGAGTCCCAACTGCTCCCAACCGTCTAGTCAGTGAAACTATGGCATCCCTAATTGGGGTATGTTGTGAGGCTGAAGGTAGTGGGGAGTGGAATTAGGTGAGAGGTGAAGAGAAAGGTTAGGAAGTATCTAGCTATTTAGATCTAATCACCAAACACAGCTTAATCTATTTCAAGCAACGTTTCGATTCTGAATGGTGGTCTTTCACCAGGGCGATACTCAAAGTATCTACCACTCTGAAACGTGCCGCAAATGTTACTTTTATATGAATTAAATGTGTTATGACACATATTAATTGAATAAGAGATCTTTGAGACGGATGTGCGGTAAAACCATGTATGACCGTATTACAAATGTGGATATCCGGAAAGAATGCAAGGCTGATATGAGCGTAATGGAAAGGATCAACAAAGGGACGCTTAGATGGTTTGGGCATGTAGAACGAATGAACGAAGAAAGGAGTGTGAAAAGAATATATGATGCGAAAGTGAATGGATGAAGGAGTCGAGGACGCCCGAGAAAGACATGGCACCATCAAGTAAATCAAATACTTGAATCGGGTCATGTGAAGAGTCAGAATAACAGAAGAGTATGTATGAGACGGTGTATGAATGTAAATGAAGCAAGAAGTGTGTGCCAAGACAGAGTTGTATGGCGGTCCATCCTCTCTGCCCTACGCCGAGTATGAACCCGCGACCTTTGCATTCGTATTCGAGCGTGTCACCACAAGACCATGGAGGCCGTCGAAATGTGTTTTAAAAAATCAACACCAGTCGTTTATCTGGTTGAATTATGGTATAAAAGGTCACCAACGTAACCTGTTGAACTGTACGTAACACAATGATCCAACCTTAGAGTATACAAGAGGTAGCCCAAGCCAAAGCCAGTGAAGTCAGTTTTGGACTTGTTTTTGATGATTTTAACATGACTCGGCGCAAATGGGCGTGGCTAAGACTAAGGCTACGGTATTTATACATCCATTCATATCACATATCGACATAATGTTTTTGTGTATTCGTATAGCCACTTTTTCACAGTATTTTTATCAACAAAAATATAGCATCTAACCTAAAAAACCGTTTAGTTGTGTCAAGTTTAGTGGCAAAATAAAAATGTGGGCGGAGTCCCGCCGTTAACCAGCGAAAATAACCAGCTTAAGATCATTACGACAGTATATAGAAGCCGTCCAAGAAATTTGTTGTCTCTTTCTCTCTCATGGTGTACGATGTAAAAACTCGGAAAAAGTGATTTATTACAATTTCGGATGGGTTGGGTAAAACAAATTAGCTATCCCTCCATATATTGTTACTTCAAGGATCCAACATTATTTATGGAAAAAATGCATTACGAAATGCATGCGATTTGACATTGTGCTTTTTAACTCTCTAATATTTTTCAACGTCTTCTGGCAGTGGCCTTTACATAGTTGATGTTCAAAATTTATTTGTAACTGAACATGTTATGCGCTGGGTGATTATTTTAACACGTGCCACGCGTCAGGCTGGTAGACCCTCTCAGTATCGCCCTGGCAAAAAAACCATCTTTCAGAATCGAAACGTTGTTTGAAATCTTGAAGTAACAATATATGGAGGGATAGCTAATTTGTTTTACCCAACCCATCCGAAATTGTAATAAATCACTTTTTCCGAGTTTTTATATCGTACACCGTGAGAGAGAAAGAGACAACAAATTTCTTGGACCGCTTCTATATACTGTCGTAATGATCTTAAGCTGGCTATCTTCGCTGGTTAACGGCGGGACTCCGCCCACATTTTTTATTTTGCCACTAAACTTGACACAACTAAACGGTTTTTATAGGTTAGATGCTATATTTTTGTTGATAAAAATACTGTGAAAAAGTGGCTATACGAATACACAAAAACATTATGTCGATATGTGACATGAATGGATGTATAAATACCGTAGCCTTAGTCTTAGCCACGCCCAGGTGCGCCGAGTCATGTTAAAATCATCAAAAACAAGTCCAAAACTGACTTCACTGCCTTGGCTTGGGCTACCTCTTGTATACTCTAAGTTTGGAATGGTTTTGCCGGGCTTGGAAAGGAAGAGGAAGGCTGGGAAATACCTGGCTATTCAGATATGGTTATCAAACACGGCTAAAGCCATTTCAAGCAACGCTTCGATTCTGAATGGTGGTCTTTCACCAGGGCGATACTTTTATTTATTTATTTTATATTTGCAAAAACAGTTTTACACCAAAACATTGCAAAAAACACAAAAAATGGTAATCATAATTACACAAAGATTAAAGTAAAAAGAAGTTTAAAAACAACAAAAATATAGTTTTCAAGAAGTACATGATATAGTTGGAACTTAATAGCTAGTTCTTGCTTAAACTTGTTGTAGCTCGTGTGAAAAATATCCGAATTTCTTAGAGTATCTCTTTTTAGAGTATCTACCACTCTGGAACGTGCCGCAAATATACTGCATATTATGTTTAGATGAATTAAATGTGTTATGACACAATTAATAAAATAAATTTTATTTGCACGCGCCGGAGTTGAATCCGCGACCTCGGGATTCAAAGTCATGCGCCTTACCACTCGACCACGGAGGTCGTTAATTAATCAATAAATTTATTTTTTAAGACGTAAAAAAAAAATCGAAATTTTTGGTGTTTCAATTTAGGTTTTGACAAGGGGTATTGGATCCGAAGCTGCAATAAAACACAGAATGTGTTTTCAGCTTCAGATGAATTTGAAAAATAGTTCACTGTAAACGATAAACTATACTACTTAATGAAAGTGTCTAATTGTGGACGTGGAGAGAGATTTTGGAATGAAGGGAGTAAGGAAACCAATTCACTCACCGATGAAGTTGACGTTTAAGTTCTTGATTATTCTTACACATTGTATTATTAACGAACATCACACCAAAAACACTAAGTTTAATATTATTTGAAGAACAACAGCAAAACAAACGACCAAACGAGACGCCAACGAACAAAAACGTTTTTTTTCACATAACTCTCTTCTGTTTCTTAATATTCACTCCAAACTCAGTGTTGTTGAATACGGAACAGGTAGGAATAATTCATTTTGTATCTCTGACCATTTGGGGTTGCATGTAAAAGTAATTAACAAATTAGGACGACCAAACTTACGTACTATTGTCATTGAATCATGATAAAGTTTATTTATGTGGCGTGGTCCACGAGTAAATGAAGATGGTAGAATGACTACATTACCTGCTCGTACTCCTCTGTCCGTGGCTAAATTTCTTACGTAGTCTTGCAAACCTTGGTAGCATTCCACTCTGAGGTGTCGTTGGTTATGTGTAATCTAGGTGACTGGACTTAAAAAAGGACTGTTGAAAAAGTTTACCTGCCTTTTAATACCGGGTTTCATTATTTAAATTCGACAATTTCGGAACAGGTAGGAACTGAATGAAAAACAAGAAGGTAAGCCAACATAATAAATTGTCAATTTTAAATCCAACAAGGGGTGACAAATTTACCTGCGCCTGGCCTCATGGCTCCTTGACCCTATATGCTTTTATCATAAATAAGTCTCTTTGGCGGTCGACCATGTTCCATCTTTGCTACATGTCTTTCCCAGCGAAGTCGTCCTAGTTGTATGTTTTTTATTATTGACCTCATACATAGTGCCGGAAGTTTAATGTAATTAAATGCTAGTGCAAACTTTAATTATGTGTGCAGAAATTTAATGCCAAGGCGTTTCATAACATCCGGCCTCAAGTTTGCTGTCCCAATATACAAATCTTTTAACATTGTCGCCGGAAAGGCAAAAGGACTGAAGTGCTATTTTGCACTTTAAAGTTTTTTTTGTTTTTGTTATTTTTTTTTCGTAGTGAATACCCCACGAGAATCACGCTCAGTGTGGAGAAGGGTGAGTGTTTTTGATATGCTACATAGTTTTATGCAGTCACTAGAATATAGTTAGAAATTTGATTCTTTCGAGAATCACTTACTCACTCAAGACTCTCGCATGAGAGTTAAAAACTGCCCAAAACTCCTACTGCCATCATGATCAGCGGAAGATATTGCTTGTGCAATGGTGGAGGACTTAGCCAGCAGAAGAATTGAACCGACGATGCTGGGTGGGAATCCGACGCATTTGCCCACTCAGCTACTAACCGGTCATAGATATACATATATATTTACGTGAATGCTGCACAAGAGTCCCAACTGCTCCCAACCGTCTAGAGCCAGTGAGACTATGGCATCCCCAATTGGGGTATGTTGTGAGGCTGAAGGAAGTGGGGAATGGAAGGAAATTTTGGGAAGTGCCTGGTTTTTTTATTTTTTTTATATTAGTTACTTTGTACATTTAAGTTTTCAAGTATCTAATTATTTCATTTTCTTTTTGACTAATAATATTTTAACTTGAACACTACTTATTATTTTGGTTTACATGCATTTGAAATAATTTTTACAGGCTTTTTTTAATTTATTGATAGGCATAATTTTGATGGTTTCCGGCAGCGCATTATACGATTTCATTCCTTTATATAGTAAGCTGTTTTGGGTGTTGGCTTTATTCTTTTCTGGTAGTCTAATTTCTTTGGATGCCCTTGTATTATACTTGTGAATATCAACATTGTAGATAATTTTGTCAGAAAAATACTCTGAAAATCCGAAGTTAGGGCGGACGGAGAATATCCTTACATACTTAGAAGTGCTGCAATATTATGTGAAGACTTTTCTTGTCTCTTTCTCTCTCATGGTGTACGACGTAAAATCCTGGAGAAAGTGATTTATCGCAAATTTGTATAGGTTGGGTAAAAATATTTAGCTCTCTCTCCATATATATTCTTAATCCAAGTAAATTTCACAAGATCATTTATACAACTCCTGGAACATGATAAACTACATTAAACCAGTAGTTACTTTCTAGTTTCGCCCGAATTTCATCACTCTTAAAACATTTACCTAAATAAGAGTACCCATTATCTTATCCTAACAGTCTTAATTGCTCGACTTTGAATCCAGAGGTCGCGGGTTCAAACTCCGGCGTACACAAATAAATTTTATTAAATTATTATGTGATATTTCACATTTAATTCAAATTAAATATATTAAATAGTATATTTACGTTCCAGAGTGGTAGATACTCTTAGTTTCTCTCTGGTGAAAGACCACCATTCAGAATCGAAACGGTACTTGAAATAGCTTTAGCTGTGTTCGTTGGAGGACTGAACGCGGCGCATATAAAAAATGACCAAAGAAGCGAAGCTAGCAGTCCACAATGGAGTGCTTATACCAACCCTGACGTATGGCAGTGAGGCATAGACCTGGCAGAGGAAGGATGAAAGTAGACTGAATATGCTGTGGAAATGAGATGCTTGTGTGTTAAAACCATGTATGGCCGTGTTAAAAATGTGGATATTCGGAATACAAGGCTGATGTAAGCGTAATGAATTGGATCAAGAAAGGGACGCTTAGATGGTTTGGGCATGTAGAGCGAATGAACGAAGAAAGGAGTGTGAAAAAAATACATAATGCGAAAGTGAATGGAAAAACAAGTCAGGGACGCCCGAGGAAGACATGGAACGATCAAGTAAATCAAATACTTGAATCGGGTCATGTGAAGAGTCAGAATAACAGAAGAGTGTGTATGAGACGATGTTTGAATATGTGCCGAGACAGAGTTGTAGGGCGGTCCGTCTTCTCTGCCTACCCCTGCGGGGAAAAGGCGTGATGATTAGTGTTCGTTATTTTGTATTATTAAATATAAAAATGTGACCAGATCTGAAAAGCTAGGTATCTCCCAAACTTCCTCTTTCCCATCTCGTTCCTCTCCCCACTACCTTCAAATCTCACAGCTGTAATGTTCGCTGACGAACTCGACAGATGCTCCTTGGGTAAGGCGCGCTTTTGTTCGGGGATGTAGAATAAAATATAATCACTTTACTTGAATCATTTTTATTGGTAGAATTTATAGAGTACAATAATTAAACCTTTAACTGTAGATATGTATGTACCGCACGGCAGTGCGATCTGGATAGTAATGTTAGAAGAAGTGGGTTGAGGGTAGAACACAGTTGTGGAAAAATGGTCATTGTCTAACATGTGGTATAAGGGATCAAAGGAATTTAGAAATCGGCCCTTACAATACAATTTAAGAGACAGAAAGACATTAAAAGTAGCAATTAAGAAATACTTAAAGGACGTTTGTATGAATGGTTTTTGACATGGGTCTAACTGCACAAGTAACGCGAATGGGTGAGTCTCTTTACGCAGCATACCCCAATCAGGGACACCATAGTCCCACTGGCTCTAGACGGTTGGGAGCAGTTAGGACTTTTGTGCGGTATTCACTATAAAAATAATAACAAAAAAAAAAAACGAATCCTGGCTTATTGTGACGCCAATGTTTGTAATATTTAAATGGTTGTGTCGTTGTGTGGTACACGTGTTTATGCGATATTGATAGCTTATTAAATTCACAATACACAATGACACTGTATAAGATATTGACATCCGCAACCTGCCCAAGGCCAGCTACATAACCACGGCCGTCCACAAACTAGTATATTAACTAGGAATTTATACATCCTCTCGGTGATGTTTTAAAAAAGATTTCTTTAACCTATTGACATTGTTGGAGCCGAGGCTGCGATAAAACACTGAAAGTGTTTTCAGCTTCAGATGAATTAGTGGAAAATAGTGGACTGTAAAACTTAGATGAATTAAATAATGTAGATACGTTACTGAGACACCGCGCGTGACTGTACTAAGCTAAGCCAACGTGGCATACCTGAGATTTACTGCGTTTAGTCTCGCACAAACATTCGTTTGACGAACAAGCCGTCACCAGCTGCCATAAACGCATCGCAAAAATCATTCGGGAACAAAAAACAAATCTCACGGAGTTTCTTTTCATGCGAAGTACACACAAATCACTTATTATTTCAATTAATACAATTATTCAAGTAAGTGAGATAGCGAATGCAGAAATACATAAGTGTGTGGAAGACAACATAGCGACAGTACACGAGTACGTCGCATGCTACTTCGCACGTAAGTTCGTTAGGGAAGAGGGGGCTTGTAACGCGGAGAATGTAATGCGGGACGTTCATATAGCTATCTCATTCATACACACATATTCTGCTTGGTATGGCTATCCTTTTCATGCTTTCAGAGCATGCCATAATTATCGTTCAATTTTTATGAATATGACGTGTCTTGTATTTTATGTCTATGCTGTGAAACGATAAACTATACCACGTGATAGAAGTGTCCAATTATGGATGTGGAATGATTATTTGGAATGAAGGGAAAATGGGAAACCATTCACTCACCGATGTAGTTGAAGTGGAAGTTCTTGATGCTTCTTACACACAACGAATCACAACAAAACACCACACTTACTTTAATATTACTCGAAGAACAAGAACAAACCGACGACCAAGCGAGACACCAACGAACCAACACGAAACACGTTTTTTTCACATAACTCTCCTGTTTAGATTGTCAATTGTTTTCGAACACAGAGTTGTTGAATAAGGAAATCAAAAGCGAAATGGCGGGAAAGGTAGGAACTGTATGAAAAACACGAAGGTAAGAACCTTTCAAATTGTCAATTTGAAATCCAATAGACACGTTCACTACATTCAGCTGTTGTACCAAGTTATATTTTTGATATGCGTAGGTAAAAGAATGGAGTCGCCAAATTAAATCTTCTACTGCAGTTTTTTCACTGCATAATGCAGCATGTTTTTTAGCGATGTTTTTTTAACATAAATCGGAAAAGGCTGCCGGCGTTAAGTGGCAATTTCAACCTTATAGCCATCAGCGCAAATAGTGGGGATTTCGTTTTAATTTTAAGGACGTTTACGAATCGTTTCGCCTTAAGGATGGAATCCCCAATCGGGGTATGTTGTAAAACTAACGGTAGTTGTGCGGGGAGGGAGATATGGAAGACGAAGGTTGGGAGCACCTAGCTGTTCAGATCTGGTTACCAAACACGGCTAAAGCTATTTCAAGCAACGTTTCGATTCTAAATGGTGGTCTTTCACCAGGGTGATACTAAGAGTATCTACCACTCTGGAACGTGCCGTTAATATATATATTTTTTTTATAAGAATTAAATATAATCTTATGATCTAGCTATAAAATAGCGGAAAAATCATTTTAATTTTTATGCCAGTACCGCACAAGAACCTCAAACTGACCGGAGCCGGTGGGACTATGGTTTTATTTTTTTATTTTTATATTAGTTACTTTGTACATTTAAGTTTACAAGTATCTAATTATTTCATTTTCTTTTTGACTAATAATATTTTAACTTAAACACAACTTATTATTTTGATTTACATG
This sequence comes from Drusus annulatus, assembly GCA_022651775.1. Classification (NCBI taxonomy): domain Eukaryota; kingdom Metazoa; phylum Arthropoda; class Insecta; order Trichoptera; family Limnephilidae; genus Drusus; species Drusus annulatus. The sequence goes on along the minus strand of JAGWCC010000367.1, from coordinate 540,812 downwards.
CATTTTAAATAATTTTTACAGGTTTTTTTAAATTTATTGATAGGCATAATTTTGATGGTTTCCGGCAGCGCATTATACGATTTCATTCCTTTATATAGTAAGCTGTTTTGGGTGTTGGTTTTATTCTTTTCTGGTAGTCTTAATTTCTTTGCATGCCCTTGTATTATACTTGTGAATATCTACATTGTAGATAATTTTGTCAGAAAAATACTCTGGTAACAAGTTGTTTTTCATTTTATGTATGGTTATGTTGTGTGGCAGGGAGAGGCCTACAGAAAAAGTAGATAAGACAGAGACAGGTTGAGAACTATCTGGCTATTCAAATGTAGTCACTAAACACGGCAATGTTTTCGATTCTGAAGGGCGACCTTTACACTGAAAGTATCTCTACCACTCTGGGACGTGCCGCAAAAACACATATAATGCAATACATTTTATTTGCGCACGCCGGGTTTTGAACCCGTGACCTCCGGATCCGAAGCCAAGGATCTTAACCGTTTGACTGCAGAGGTCACTCCTAAATTACATCATGAAATCTCACCTCCACAGTAAAACAGAATCTATACAAACGATTAGAATAAAGCTGTAAAATGGGAACATTTGAATTAATTAATTTTGCCTTCACTCGAAGCTTGATCCGAAATTTGGTAAAATATAAAATATTTAAACAAGAATTAACTTTAAAGCTTTATGCTTTTAATTGAGATAATAACAATAATATTACACAAAGTATGAAACAGAAAAAAAATATTAACGAAAGAATAAGACTCATAAAAATACCGCTTCCTAAAAAGGTTTCGGTAGCTCAATTGGCAGGAACGTTACTCTCAGATAGAGTTGAGATTCCGAGTTCGAGTCTCGGTCGCAACCTGAACATTTTTACATTCTTGTGTTTTCTTCTATTTCATATTTCTTTGAAAATTATTATGGATGACGGCCTCCATGGTCAAGTGGTAAGACGCTCGATTACGAATCCGAAGGTCGCGGCTTCAAACCCGGCATGCGCAAATAACTTCTATTTAACTAAGCATAAAGTATATTTGCGGCACGTTCCAGATTGGTAGATACTTTAAGTATCGCCTTGGTGAAAGACCACCATTCGGGAACGAAATGTTGCTTAAAAATGGCTTTGGTCGGGTGTTTGATGACCAGATCTGAATAGCCAGCAAGTCCCCAACCTTCCTCTTCACCATCTGCTTCCCCTCCCCAGTACCTTCAGCCTCACAACATACCCTCAATTGGGGATGCCATAGTCTCACTGGCTCCAGACGGTTGGGAGCATTTAGACTCTTGTGCGGTATTCACTATAAAAAAGGTATTGTTTCAATAACTGACGGCCTCCATGGTTGAGCGGTAATAATAATAATAATTAATTTTTTTATTTAATTTCTTATACATGACAAACTTTTATTTAATGCATATAAGAAATAAATTTAAATTTTTAAAAAATAATTACAAATTAAAGTACCATTTAGATACACAAGAAAAATAAATTTAAAAAAATAAAATTTCAGGCAGTGGTGATGATCAGGTCAATGAGGAGAAACTCTTTCAAGAATCAATAGGATTTCACTTCTGAATTTCTCCTCACCGACATGAAATAAGTCGATATCGGAAGAGATTTTGTTCAGGAGCAAAATACTTCTCCCCATTGGCAGGTTGGTCCTACAGGCAGGAAGATAGAATAATCTATGAAGACGCTGTCTTAGATAGTCATCAGGAACATTGAGACTTACGCGCTCCAAAATAGCAGGGTTTACAATATAGCCCCGCAGGAGTCTGAAGAAGTGAGTGGCGGCATACCCCTCTCTCCTGAGCTGTACGGAGTGAAGTCCGAGCGTGCCCAGAAGAAAGTTCGTTGGGTAGAGCCACGGGTAGTGGCCGTACTCCCTCATGTATAGAAATCTCAGGAACTTTTTCTGGACCCTCTCCAAGATGAGGGAGTACCCCACCTCATGAGGATTCCAAATAATTAAACCACTCTCCAGCCTACAGTAAGACTCTCGACTACGAATCCAAAGGTCGCGGGTTCAAACCCGGCGTGCGCACACAACTTTTTTAAATTAACATGTGTCATTACACTTTTAATTCATATAAAAATAATATAAAGTATATTTGCGGCGCGTTCCAGAGTGGTAGATAGTCTAAGTATCACCTTGGTGAAAGACCACCATTCAGAATCGAAAAGTTGCTTGATTGAAATGGCTTTAGCCGTTTGTGACTGATCTGAATATTGAAGTACTTCCCAACCCTCCCCTTCCCCACCTCATTCCCCTCCCTACTACCTTCAGCCTCACAACATACCCCAATTGGGAATGCCATAGTCTCGATGGCTCCAGACGGTTGGGAGCAGTTGGGTCTCTTGTGCGGTATTCACTTTTGAAATTGATTTTGTTTCAATAACTAACGCTTAAAGTTAATTTATTATATTATAGGTGTTTTTGCGATAAACGGGAAGTTTCATATTTCGTTGATAATTATTGATATTGTGTAAATAATTAATTATCGAATAAAATATATATTTAATTTTATTCGCTAATTTATATTAGACAGTCTGCAATCATTGTCGTAATAAATAATAATTGGATAATTATGTTTAATATATTTTTAACTATTTGTAAGCCAGACGAGATGCGGTAAAAATAAGCGCCTACGAGAATGCGGTAAATAAAATAAATAAATTCATTAATTCAACACTCAGGCAAAATATATTTAAATGCCGAGGCGTTTGCGGTTACCCCCTACACGTAAAATTTGTCAGAGGCGGAGTAGCTTTGTGCGCACTGTGCGCTGTACACACGGGCGGCTTAACGAAGGGGCGGCCTTTTAAGCTCGCGTCTCCGCTATAAATGGTTGATATCTAATCTGAGATGGTTGGAAGATACTCTATAAGTATCGCCTTGGTGAAAGACCGCCATTTAGAAACGAAATGTTGGTTTAAATGGCTTAAGCCGGGTTTAATGACCAGATCTAAATAACCAGGTACTTCCTAACCTTCCTCTTTCTACTTTCTCTCCCTACAACCTCCAGCCTCACAACATACCTTAATCGGGGATGCTATAGTCCTACTGGCTCGAGACGGTTGAAAGCAATTAGGATTTTGTGCGGTATTCACTTCAAAAGAACAATCTGAAATGGTGTGTTGCCGCGCCTCCAGTTACCGGAGACCGACGTGGAACCGGTTATTTATCCAGTTACTTTAGGAACCGGTTCCTTGTAGCAGGAAAGTTCATCAGTACGCTAGTGCTAGCGCTACACGATCGTCCAACCGTCCCAACTCCGAACCGGGTTTGGACGATCGTGTAGCGCAAGCATAATTCGAGTTGGGCGAACTCGTTCAAACTTCTTTGAAGTGGTGTTGTTTACCGCCGCCAGAGCGTTCTCGGGCCAACTCCCCTGAACTGCAGCCAACGCGCATGATCTACCCCTCTAAACGATCGTACAACTGTTGGGAGTTGAAGGATTTCGAGAAATGTTGTGATGCTGCAGAAACTGACGGCCTCCATGGTAGAGTGGTAAGACGCTCGACTACGAATCCAAAGGTCGCGGGCTCAAACCCGGCGTGCGCCAATAACTTTTATTTAATTAATATGTGTCACAACACATATAATTAATATAAAAATAATAAAAAGTATATTTGCGGCACGTTCCAGAGTGATGGATACTCTCAGTATCGCCCTGGTGAAAGACCACCATTCAGAATCGAAACGTTGCTTGAAATGGCTTTAGCCGTATTTGGTGACAAGATCTGAATAGCCAGGTACTTACCAACCTTCTTCTTCCCAATCTCCTTCCCCTCCCCACGATCTTCAGCCTTACAACATACCCTATTTGGGGATGCCATGGTCCCACTGGCTCTAGACTGTTGGGAGCAGTTAAGACTCTTGCGAATAAAAAGATAAATAAAAAATAAATTGTTATTACTATCTCTTTTACTCGTAATCAAACACGATTGGGTCTTTGACACATTTAATTCGACGCGATTTTTCTTACCCCGAGAGGAGATCCTCTCGAGGTAATCGACCATTCTCTGCTTCAGAGCCCTTTGAGGGCCTGTCAAACAAAAAACTAACATCGAGGGTATTTATTTTACGTACACTTGTGGGCGGCATTATCCCTCCCTGCGGGCCTGTGCGATATTTTCACGTTATCTCCCAACTGTCAACTAAACGACAAGGCGCCCGAATCAAACGACGTACGATATTATGGCCGTCTGCGGCGTCAGTCAAAAAATCACACATATCAAAGGCGGACGTGATCATCTTTATCATTTCCACGCTGTTGTATTGCTGTGCATTTTGACCAATGTTGCAGAGTGAATAAACAAAAATACGTTGAACAAAAAATTGTTATTAATATTATTTTGAGTGATAAAAAACACAACATGTAAGTATAAACCAGTTTACAATATCTTATTCTTTGTAAATAAAACATATTTGTTGTTGTTTTATTAACTATATGCAAATCGTCGCTGGAAAGGCAAAATGACCAAAGCGACACTTTGGTCAAAGATGAGTTAAATATGCAGTTTTTATCAGTTTTTTTTCTGAATCGAATGCTATGACTCTCGTTTGATTCTAAAGACTTTTGTGGCCCTTCAGCCATCTAAAAATATATTTGCCGTTTGGGAGAAGGCTTGACTCAAACGACACAAGTTTGGGGCTTTTTTAGCGATTTATTTTGTTTTCAAAATTCAACCAGGTACTAAAGACTTATGAATTTCATTGTAAAACAAAAACTACTTTTAAGTGCTCTGGTGTAAGCTCCCCAAAATGGCGCTTCAGCCCTTTTGCCTTTCCAGCGACGATATTAGGAATTAGATCTATAGTTTTAGTACTTGACTTGTGATTTTTTACTAAAACGACGCTAAACAAATTTTCTAAATATTATTATTATTATTACCATATATATATATATATATATATATTTCTAATTCTACTTTTACTCTCCGGTTTCGTCTGGGATATGAATGCTTGCATGTATTATTAATTGTCCCCTTTTTGGAAATAGCTTATGATTTTTAAAATGTCGGAAATACAATGTTAAGTCAAAAATTTTACCATGGCATAAGATTTAATTTATTTTTTGGAACCATTATAGCCATTTAATAAGGCTTCTTGCCTTATTTTTCAAGAGTTGCATTGATAAGTAGGTATTTCAAAGATCCACAGTTCATATTAATTATTAGTTCGTTTATATTAAATACATTGAAATAATATCAAATATAAAACAGACAAAGACACAAAACATATGAAGTACTATCCGAGAGTAACGTCTCTGTCAATTGAGCTACCGAAACCTTTTTAGAAACGGACATTCTTTACAAGCTCATGCTTTAAAATTTTTTTTTTCCAATATAGGCAGATATCTTTGTGATGGAATGCAAAGCTCTACTCGAGCACAGTTGTATACCTAGATCGTGCCTTGGATAAAGTATTCAATTTTTATTTGCGGAAGAACTTTTGACTTTTTACAAAGTTAAAAATTTATATTTAATTCAATAATTAATATAAAAATAAGAAACATAAAGCCTTAAAGTTAATCCTTATTTTTTTTTAAATATTTAATTACGCAAGTTCAAGGCTTTTATACAAATAATATCTTTAAAAAAAAAAACTCATAAGCAGTGAAAAAAAATATTGTAAAATGAAATAAAAAGTAATATTGAATAACAGACACAAAAATATCGTAAAAGAAAAGAAAAAATAAAAGGTGAAAATAAAATAAAATCAAAACAAAATGGAATTAATTGCGTTGAACAATAAATTCTATATAGACACAGAAAATAGGTTCATATTTCAAAGCGCAAGAGCTGGCCCTTCAAGGGGTTATCTCTGCTTGAGTACATAGATAATCTGAGTTGGAAATATAAATAGATTTAGATAAAAAAAAATCTTGTTTGCACGATACTTGTTTGCCGTCAAAGCCATAATTCTGTTGTTGATCTATGTCACACTCTGTTCCTTTCCAACAGAAAATGTTTAACAGCGTAGCTATCATATTTTATTCTGCTTCTTTTTGTATTCTGTTCTGCTCGCTTGTATTTTATTTATATTGTGGTAGAAAGCAATCACTGTGTGGTTTGACACATTTAAATGAAAATGAAATAATAACTTTGTATAAGACCACAGATTTTATTTTCATTTTTACGACCGACCGGTTTCGCTCTGTATATATTGATCTTAATTAATAGGCTCCATCTTACACTACATATAATTTATGGCATATAAATATTTGTTTATATTACGTACAGAGATACAAAAAGTAATTTTACGAATTACATTTACAAAGCCCTTCAGGCACCCAACAACGCCACTCTTTCATCTTTTAGGAATCCTCAATATCAGACAGTTATATCTTAAAATAGTGTTAAAAATAACTCGTTCTTCAAAATCTTTAATGTATATCACACATAATAAAAATACAAGGGCCAAACAACAAGAAAGACTTTTAGTACCTAAATACAATACAGCTTTTGCACAAAGACACCATATGTACATCGCGCCTCACACTTACAACAAACTCCCACCACAGACTGTAGCCATCACCAATAACATTACTAAATGGCTAATGAGTAAGGACCGCAAGGAAATTGAAGACCTACTAAAATAGCACTTGAAATTCTTCACCATGACAAACTAGAACATTGTGTAACAAATATCATCATTTCTTAAAAATTATTCTACTTGTACTCACTGTCACTTACCTCAGAACAGGTTATTATGACCTAATGAGGTATATATATATATATATATACAGACGCATATGTACCTGGCAGGTCACTTCAGATAAAAAACAATTATTTTATATTTTCGTAGAAAGATTGTTTCTATGTATTTTATATAGGTAAAACAACCCGTAATGTCAATATTAGAATCAAAGAGCACACTTAGATGTTTAAATAACCACGGTTTGTCAGAATTCGCTAATCATCTTATTGATTAAGTTAATACCTTCAATAAAACCACCGGTGCTCACATTCTTCAGAAAAATGGTCATGGTAACAGATAAAATAATCTAGAAGCACTAGAAATGAAGAAAGCCATTAAAATTAATAATCACATTCTCAATAATCAGGTAAATTATTTGTACAGTAGTCCAATATTAGGTATACTTCCTGTTAACTCATAAAATGTATTATTTTTCTTTAATCGCCATCTCAGCTAACGTTTTGCCTCTTTCATTTAATATAATCTGTCTCTTTCTCTCTGTTCCTTTGTTGTAAATATTTTAAAAAATGATTGTTTTCTCATTGTTCTCTTATTTTATTTTATATTGTGTTCTCCCTCTGTATGTACGGGTATATATAACCGCACACTTTGTATTTTTTGTTTCGTTTACTATCCTCACTAATAACTATCCTCAATCTAATTTCCTTTCCTTTGATTTGACAAATATGTTAAAAAGAATTAATACGTTTCATCTGAATTTGTATACCCTTAGCTTCTGGTAAATTGTTTTTTTCTGTCGATGTACACATGCACTGAAACCCATATCTGAACCTTTTTCTCTCATGATTTAAGATAACGTCCATAATTTTAGATAGTTTTCATTTGTATACATTTTATACATTATTTTCTCCTTGTTAGTTAGTCTTATTAGTATAATTAATTTAGTATGAAGCGCACTTGAGGTGAAATATCACAAAACTGCGCTATATAAGTTCACTAATATTATTATTAGTTTAATGTTGTACCCTGATGATGCTTAGGCTAAGTGAAACCGGTCGGTTATAAAAATTAAGATAATATCTGTGGTCTTTTACAAAGTTATTATTTCATTTTCGTTATTATTCATATATTTTAATTGAGTTTTTATTATTAAAGTGTTCCCACTCAACTGTAAACAATATGATAACATACACAAGTGTTAACTGCATTTTTAGATATTGAAGGTTAAAAAGCTCAAATCGTAAGTTATAATTATAACTCTATCGGACATTTATAAACGTTTATCCGCTGTTCAAATAATTATTTAGTCAGTTTAGTGGTAGTTGGTTGTAATTATTAATATTTATTTAATAACTCAATAATTATCTATTGTTTTAAACTATGTTTATAACTGAAGCATGTATAATTTAAGAACTATATAGGTATTTTATTTATTTATATACTAATGGACTATTACAAGAAATACATAACTCGAAACGGGAAAAAAAGAGCAACAGAGAAAGAACAGCACATACATAATATCTTAATGAAGCGATGACAAAAATACACAATTGAAAGAACGTTCAAGTCAAAGTCTGGAATAAGGTTTTGGTAGAGTCGTAAAGAATGACAAAAACATTCAGACTGGTACCAAAAATTTCAATACCATGGCTTGAGTCAACTCTCGAAGCAATAATATCCCATGAAGGAGTGCTAGTGTAGTCAGGATTGATGTTTTTTCCTGACTCGGGCGTCACTAGCGCTAGGGCTAGGGTATTTATACATCTATTCATAGCACATGTAGATATAATGATTTTGTTTATTTGTATAACCACCTTTTCAGTATTGTTATAAACAAAAATATAGGAAATAGCATAAAAAAACGTGGTGGGCGGAGTCGCTGGAGACGCAGATGACGGAAAACATGCTTACATACCTAAAAGTGGTGCTATATTATGTGAAAACTTGTCTTATCTCTTTCTCTCTCGTATTCTACGACGTAAAAACCCGGAGAAAGTCATTTATCGTAAAATTGTATAGGTTGGGTAAAAATATTTGGCTCCTCTCTTTTTACTCTGAGTCTAAGTCTCTTGTGTCGACATTCTGGACAGTGGAAAACGATACCTATAATTAGTAGAGTGATGATTAAGGAGCGGCAATTCATTGTTTCTTAGTTTACGGCAAGGAATGTTGAATGTTGAGTCGTAAAGAATGACAAAAATCATTTGATCATTTTATTATTGTCGTAAACATGTACTTTGCACTATTTCCAAAGACAACGAATGATTATCATAATACGGAGACCATACTGAGGAATTATATTCTAAAAGGCTCTGCACAAATTCACAGTATAATTTTTTGACAATCAGTAAATTTTTTAATTTATAGGTTAATCTTATAACCTTAGAGTATATGGAGTGGTATTTGTCCAAGGCAGTGCAGTCAGTTTTTGATGACTTTTACCTGACTCGGCGGACCTGGGCGTGGCTAAAACCAAGGCTAGGGTATTTATACATCCATTCATAGCTCATATCGACATAATGTTTTTGTTTATTCGTATAACCACTGTTTCACAGTATTGTTATCAACAAAAATATAGCATATAACCTAAAAAACGTTTAGTTGTGTCAAGTTTAGTGGCATAATAAAAAATGTGAGCGTAGTCCCGCAGTGACCCGGGAGCCGAAGATCATTGTGACAGTACATAGAAACGGTGTATTAAATTTGTTGTCTCTTTCTCTCTCATGGTGTACGACGTAAAAACCCGGAGAAAGTGATTTATCGCAAGTTTGTATAGGCTGGGTAAAAATAATTAGCTCTCTCCATACATTGTTACTCCAAGCTTATAACGAACCCTTATTGTTATTGTTGATCTTATTATTATGTTTGTCAGCTGATTGACGATTTGATCAAAAGCTGAAACAGGCCGAGAATCAGAACCGTTCGAATGCGACACATTCAAAATGACACTGATCGTGGATTTGTTGGTTTTTGAAACACCCCGAACCGGTTTGACAAGGCTTTTACCTAAATCGTCAAAACATTTATTTTATTCTTGACATATTCCCAAAATAATGCTTGGTGACCTTTGTTCACAAATAATGACCTTTCAATAAAAGTGTTGTATTTATTATTGAAGTAATATAAACAATCTTCAAAGAATATGGCAATATAAAAAAAAAACGGTTGACCGAGACTCAAGCCCGCGACCTTTACCCTATCCGGGAGTGGCGCATCTATCAACTTTACCATCCCAACCTCTTATTAAAATATGAATACAATTCAATTAAATTACATTTGATTTAATTATTTATTAATTCACAATGAATGTTACGTTTGCCGTAGAAAAACCATTTCGATATTTTAAATGTAATCATTAAAAAAATCCATGTACGAGGGCTGTTCAAAAGAAAAGGTGAATTTAGAATTTTCGCGGGCTGTGTACATTCGATTATTGTTTTTTTGTTGTTGTTATGTTGGTACCCATATGTTTATCATATGTTATAGCTTTATCAGCCATTTTGGATTAGTGGTTTGTTTTTGACAATTGGAAAGGTTAGTCACGTTTTTGTGTGTTCTTCGATTTTTGTGTTCACGTTTTTGTGTGTTCTTCGTGAAAAAAATGGATCAAAGAATATGTATTAAATTTTGCGTTAAAAATGGAATAAAGTGCTCCAACGCACTTAAAATGTTGACTGTGGCATTCGGCGAGTCTACTTTGTCTCAAAAAAGTGTTTATAAGTGGTACAAGCGCTTTACAGAAGGCCGAGAAGATGTTAATGACGATGAGCGTCCTGGAGTTGTAAAAAAACAAATCTTGGATTTTATTCTTTGATCCATTTTTTTCATAAGTAAAAAATCGAAGAACACACAAAAACGTGACTAATCTTTCCAGTTGTCAAAAACAAACCACTAATCCTAAATGGCTGATAATGCTAACATATGTGTAACAAAAAAAAAATCGATAATCGAATGTACACAGCCCGCGAAAATTTAAAATTCACCTTTTCTTTTCAACAGGCCATGAATGGGAAGAGAGCTAAATATTTTTACTCAACCCATACAAATTTTCGATAAATCACTTTCGCCGGGTTTTCACGTCGTAAACCGTGAGAGAGAATAGATAATACAAGTTCTCACACAATATAGAAAACGTGAAAAGAAACAATGAAATGCTGTTCCTCAATTATCGCTCTACTAATTATGGGTATCATTCTCCACTGTCCAGAATGTTGACACAAGAGATTTAGACTCTAAGTAAGAATATATATGGAGATGGAGCTAAATATTTTTACCCAACCTATACAAATTTGGTATAAATCACTCTCTCGAGGTGTTTAAGTCGTAAACCGTGAGAGAGAAAGAGATGAGACAAGTTGTCACATAATATAGCACCACTTTTAGGTATGTAAGCATGTTTTCCGTCTTCCGTGTCTCCGACGACTCCACCCACTACCATTTTTTTACTACAATATTCTGAAAAAGTAGTTGTACAAATAATAAAAAACGGTATGTCTACATGTGCTATGAATGGATGTATAAATACCCTAGCCCTAGCGCAAGCGACGTATGAGACAGGAAAAACCATCAATCCTGACTACACTAGCGCTCCCTCCTGATATATTATTGCTCTCAGAGTTAACTCAAGCCATGGTGTTGAGATTTTTGGTAGCAGTCTAAATGATTTTCGTAATTCTTTACGACTCAACATTCCTTGCCGTACACTAAGAAAAAATGAATTGCCGTTCCTCAATCATCACTCTACTAATTATGGGTATCATTCTCCACTGTCCAGAATGTCGACACAAGAGACTTAGACTCAGAGTAAGAAGAGAAAGAGCCAAATATTTTTACCCAACCTGTACAATATTACGATAAATGACTTTCTCCGGGTTTTTACGTCGTAGACCGTGAGAGAGAAAGAGATAAGACAAGTTTTCACACAACATAGCACCACTTTTAGGTATGTAAGCATGTTTTCCGTCTCCCGAGTCTCCGGCGACTTTGTCTTGACCTTGGCTTTGATTTGAATGTTCTTTCTTAAGTATGTTTTGACCTATTTTGGTCATTGCTTCATTTAATATTATGTATGTGCTGTTCTTTATCCATTTCGTGTTTTGTAGTTTTTGAAAGCACGGGATCCATTGCTAACTTGAATTGATTTACTCTCCACAGATCGATAACCATAAAAGATGTCCGGAGAGGTGGATCAGGACTTGATTAATGAAATTTGGGGACCCGGACCAACAATCGAAGGCAGCACCACGAACAGTAATTCGGATAATGTGACAGTCACGCACGATGACTTGTGGGGAACGGTCACCGTGGAAACGGGAGACGTAGATCTACCAGACCCCGAGGCTGAAAACACCGTCGACTCTGTAAATGAAAATCAAACAGCACCCGACGACAGCAGCTCTGGAGGCAAGGGCGTTTTGATCAAAGACGACCTTTGGGGAGACGTGACAGTGGAAAGCGAAGAAGACGCGGAACAAGGGACGGAACCTGGATCTGGTGAAGACGGAACTACAGAGCCGGAACAACCAGGAACTGGAGAAATTGAACCACCGCCAAATCCAGACGAAGACGACGACAGCATTTATTTTGATGGTCCTACGTCAGCAGATTAAGATCTCGGAGAAAACATTACGCTAGCGCTACACGATCGTCCAACCGTCCGACTCTCAACAGTTGGACGATCGTGTAGAGGGGTAGTTCGTGCGCGTTGGGTCGAGTTCGGGGGAGTTGGCCCTGGATCGCTTCGGTGGCGGTGAACAACGCCACATCGAAGGAGTTTGAACTAGAGATGGTCAATATTCCTGTCCCGGCTAAAAGGAACCGATTCCAAACCGGTCACTGGAACCGTCGATATTTTTTTCTCTAAGCAACCGGTTCCTTTTTTTGGCAAATTAAAATCGATATCATTTGTCCGAAGAGCTGGATTTTTTTGTTGATGTGCTAGTTATTTTTTTGGGGAGGATTTTTTTGTTGATTTGCTAGTACTTTTCGATTTGAATATAAAAAATCTCCTTCGTGGAACTTTTCTAGCACCAGGAACCGGTTCCAAAAACAACTGGATAAATAACCGGTTCCTAGCCAGTCGCCGGTAACTGCAACCACAGGTACACCCAGTTCTGATATCGACCATCTCTAGTTTGAACGAGTTCGCCTAACTCGCATTGTGCTTGCATTATATTTGTAAAATAAAAATACTTTTTTAAGTTTTACGCTTTATTGATCGTTCGTTCAAACAATATTAATTACGAAGATAAAATAGAAAAATCCACATTTACGAAGCCTTCTTTGTTTGCGATTGTGTTCGGATAGACGGCCTGCGCGGTCGAGTGGTTAGAAGCTCGACTACGAATCCAGAAGTTACGGGCAGTGGCGGATCGTGAGTTTTTAGTGCGCCAGAGTGCTATGATTGAAAAATACGACATTGTTGGTGTTGTTGTAGCCGAAAATGATTTTTATTTTTTGTTAACTTTTTATTTTTTGTATGAAGATTTTCAGGATTTTTCAGTTTTGGTGGTGCACTGCACGGATTTCTGAAAAATCTTCATACACAAAGTTGTAATTTCGAAAAAAAAAAAAAATGTTTTCGGCTACAACAACATCAATGATGACTTTTTTTTAATCTTACCACTCTAGCACACTAAAAAGTCACGAGCCGCCACTGGTTACGGGCTCAAACCCGGCGTGCGCAAATAACTTTTATTTAGTTAATATGTGTCGTAACACATTTAATTCATATTAAATTATGTATAGTATATTTGCGGCACGTTCTAGAGTGGTAGATACTCTAAGACCAGGCGCGCACGAGTGACTTTTGTCACGGCAACAGTTTCATCACTGCCACTGTCTTCCAATCGAGCACGCACACGGTGAGTCACTGTCACCCGTCACCCTTTCATTCCGGCAATGGATTTCGAACAGGCGGGTGAGTCGTCGAATGACATTTTGTCACCCGTGCGCGAGCGCCCATTCAAAAGGACTCTCTACAGACACGGCGACAGTTTCGTCACTCAAAAGTCGCCGGCCAGCGGAACTAAAAAGTCACCCTAATGTCACGCCGCTGCGTGCGCGGACCTACATACACTGCAATAGATTTGGAGATGGTGAAGAAACTGTTGCCGCGACAAAAGTCACCCGTCGCGCCTGGCCCGAGTGTCGCAATGGTGAAAGACCACCATTCAGAATCGAAAGCGTTGCTTGAAATGACTTAAGCCGCGTTTGGTGACCAGAGCTGAATAGCCAGATATTCCATAACCTTCCTCTTTCCCATCTCCATTCCCCCCCCATTACCGTCAGCCTCACAACATACCCCAATCAGAGATGCCATGGTACCACTGACTCCAGACGGTTGGGAGCAGTTAGGACTCTCGTGTGGTATTCACTATAAATAATAATTTAAAAAATTGTTTATGAATATAATATGTCTGCCAATATCGAAACTTGTTTATTTTTGTATTTTTTTTAAAGAAATAATAACCACTTTTTTATTCAATATTATGTCTACCGGTTTCGGAAGTACTCTTCCATCATCAGGACAATATTAAATTAACCTGAAATACAAAATACTGAGATATATATACATATTTAGGAGTTGGAAGGAGAAGGGGTAATTGAGGGGATTATGGGAATAACCTTAGAGTATACTAGAGGTAGCCCAAGCCAAGGCAGTGAAGTCAGTTTTGGGCTTGTTTTTGATGATTTTAACATGACTCAGCGCACCTGGGCGTGGCTAAGACTAAGGCTACGGTATTTATACATCCATTCATATCACATATCGACATAATGTTTTTGTGTATTCGTATAGCCACTTTTTCACAGTATTTTTATCAACAAAAATATAGCATCTAACCTAAAAAACCGTTTAGTTGTGTCAAGTTTAGTGGCATAATAAAAAATGTGGGCGGAGTCCCGCCGTTAACCAGCACCTTAAGATCATCGCGACAGTATATAGAAGCGGTCCAAGAAATTTGTTGTCTCTTTCTCTCTCATGGTGTACGATGTAAAAACTCGGAAAAAGTGATTTATTACAATTTCGGATGGGTTGGGTAAAACAAATTAGCTATCCCTCCATTAGATTCTTACTCTGAGGGAATAAACGAGCGGTTTATAAGATAAATTAATTTGATTGTTTAAAATATTGCATTTACTGTTTAATGATTTTCTAATTTCTAGTGCTTCTAAGTTATCTAATTTTATCCCTTTATTGCAACGGTAAGGAATTTTAACCCCTGTATCCCTATTAAAATTATGATTACTAGTAATAAGGTGATTGGCGAACTCTGAAAAATTAATGTTTTTTAAGCATCTTAGATGTTCACTTATTCTAATGTTTACACTACGAGATGTCTTACCTATATAATAAGAAGGACAATCATTACAAGAAATTTTATAAATGCCAGAATGACTTAATTTATTATCCCTATCTTTAGCATTTTTCAATAATAATATCCTATCCTAGATATTTTTCCAATAAACTGCTCGGTTATTCTCATAATCCCCTTAATTACCCCTTCTCCTTCCAACTCCTAAATTTGTATATGTATATATATCTCAGTATTTTGTATTTCAGGTTTATTTAATATTGTCCTGATGATGGAAGGGTACTTCCGAAACCGGTAGACATAATATTGAATAAAAAAGTGGTTATAAACAAAGTGTATGGGTTCTATTTATAAATATGAAATTTTTGAAAATGGCAGTGGGTAAATGGATTTTGACGACACAGGTGGTTAGCGTTTTCTTCCCGGATAAAAGAAAGTTACCGAGTTCGAGTCTGGGTTGAAGCAAATCTCTTTTCTTCTCTGTGACATTTCATATTTTTCTTCGAATGAAATCAATATTGTTTGAATATTTAAACCAAAACATGACAGTGAAACTGATTTTAAAAAAACCACTATGTATTTCTCTTGCTATTATTTGTTATGTTAAAATAATGATAGTAATTCTCGGTGACATTCCATGTGACATATTTGTATTATCTATCGTTGCTGGAAAGGCAAAAAGGCTTAAGTGACACTTTTCACAATGAGTTAAATATGCACTTTTACTAGCTTGTTTTTCTGCATCGAATGCTCTGACTCTCGTTTGATTCGGAAGACTTTTGTGGCCCTTTAGCCATCTAAAATACGAGGCCTGTTCAAAAGAAAAGGTGAATTTGAATTTTCGCGGACTGTGAACATTCGATTATCGATTTTTTTGTTGTTGTTATGTTGGTACACATATGTTTATCATATGTTAGCATTATCAGCCATTTTGGATTGGTGGTTTGTTTTTGACAACTGGAAAGGCTAGTCGCGTTTTTGTGTGTTCTTCGATTTTTTACTTTTGAAAAAAAATGGATCAAAGAATATGTTTTAAGTTTTGCGTTAAAAATGGAATAAAGTGCTCCAACGCACTTAAAATGTTGACTGTGGCATTCGGCGAGTTTACTTTGTCTCAAAAAAGGGTTTATAAGTGGTACAAGCGCTTTACAGAAGGCCGAAAAGATGTTAATGACGATGAGCGTCCTAGAGTTGTGGAAAAACAAATCATGGATATTTTTCAAAAGTAAAAAATCGAAGAGCACACAAAAACGTGACTAACCTTTCCAGTTGTCGAAAACAAATCACTTTACCAAAATGGCTGATAATGCTAACATATGAAAAACATATGTGTACCAACATAACAACAACAACAAAAAATCGATAACCGAATGTACACAGCCCGCGAAAATTCAAAATTTACCTTTTCTTTTGAACAGGCCATGTATCTTCACCATTTGGGAGAAGGCTCGACTCAAGCGACACAAGCTTGGAACTTTTTCAGTTTTTGTCGCTTCAGGTAACTCAGTGAGAGCATTGAGTTACCTGGGTCAACTTTTTTTTCAAAATCCAACCAGGTACTGAAGACTTGTGAATTGTATTGTAAAATAATAAAGCTTTAAAGTGCTCTGGTGTGAACTTCCCAAAATGGCGCTTCAGCTCTTTTGCCTTTCCGGCGACGATTTGTAGTTTTTAAAACGCCGGTTTGTTGTTTGTCGAGATTTTGACAAAACGCAGTGGCTAACCGCTCAAATACAACAAATATTTTAAAAACTTGTGTTCCATTATTTTTTACATATCCTGAAAACAATGCACCTGTTAAAGTTATTCATATTTAAAAATAAACATATGTAATTAAGGGGTGGCCAACTTGTTTGTTATCCCGATACTATTTTCATCCCAAAAGATGACCTAGGCCCTGAGGGAAATTATGTCCCTCAAAGCCTCCTGTGTGGATTTTTTTTTAATACGTACCGCATGTTGAGAATCGCTGAATTAAATATTCGACCCTCAGAGCAATAATATACCAGGAGGCGGCGCTAGTGTAGTCAGTATTGATGATTTTTGCATGACTGGGGGGTGGCTAGGGCTAGGGCGAGGGTATTTATACATCCATTCACAGCACATGTCAACAAATTGTTTTTGTTTATTTGTATAACCACTTTTTACAGTATTGTTATAAACAAAAATGTACAGGATATAACCTGAAAAACCGTTGAGTTCTGTCCTGTTTTGTCGCATAGTAAAACGTAGTGGACAGAGTTGCCGGAGACGCAGGAGACGGAGAACATGCTTACACACCTAAAAGCGGAGCTATATTGTGTGAGAACTTGTCTTATCTCTTTCTCTCTCACGGTTTACGACGTGAAAACTCGGCAAAAGTGATTTATCTTAATTTTGTATGGATTTATTTTATTTATTTATTTATTTTTCTTAAGCTAGATGACATCATTGTGTGTTCTAATATAAAAGATTTAATGTATAAACAGGCATGATTTTTTTCAAACAAATTTTTCTGATGACATTTTAAAAACATAAAATTTTGAAAATATACATTTATATATATATCGGGTTACAACAAAACGAACATACAATATACCAACATTAATAGTTATGGAAAACAAATTTTCTTAATTCTTTTTTAAATTGACGAATATTGTCTATTGTAGTGATTCCTGATAGAATTCTGGACGGCCCGGTACATGAGAGTTTTCTGTGTGCTTGATTTTTTCCTTGTTGGCAATGTAATTAATTTTGCATTTCTCGTTGGGTAAAAATGTGTAGCTCTCTCTTTATATATATTCTTGGTCTGAGATTTGACCAAATATTGGATGACACCTTTGAAAATTATAATTAAGGATTTACGTATGCATTTGGCCCTCAATTAATGTCACAAGTATTCAAATGAGATTTGCAGTCAAAAGGCTCCCTATTCCTGCTCTAAAAACATTTTTTGAGAACACTAATAGTTGCATATGAAACATTGAATTTTCTAATTGCATTCAAAACATTGAAATGGTTTTTCTACGGAAAACGTAACATTTATTTTGAACTAATACAAATCAATTGAATATAATTTAACTGCCGAGATTGAACCCGCGACCTCTGGATTCGCAGTCAAGGATCCCAACCACTCGACTACCGAGGTCATAAATCAATTATTATTGTTTTATTTTTTATTACTGAGTTATTTTTTTTTCTCAGAGTTATTTTTTTTTTCTCACTGAGTGATTTTTTTTTTATTCCTGAGTTTTTTTTTTCTCTCTGAGTTATTTTTGTTTTATTACTGAGTTATTTTTTTTTTATTACTGAGTTATTTTTTTTACTACTGAGTTATTTTTTTTTATTACTGAGCTATTTTTTTTTTCACTGAGTTAATTTATTTTTTTAAATCCAACCAGGCTCAGAAGATTTGGAAATTTTAGGGCTCTGGTGAAAACATCTCGAAATGACGCTTCCGCCCTTTCGCCTTTCCGGCGATGATGTATAGTGAATCACAAGAATACGTTGGAGATGGTCAATATTCCTGTCCCGGAAGGAACCGGTTCCAAGCTGGTCACTGGAACCGTCGATATTATTTCTCCGAGGAACCGGTTCCTTTTTTTGACAAATAAAAATCGATATTCGACGAAGGAACTGCTGTCCATTAATATCACATATCGACATGTTTTTGTTTATTCGTATTACCACTTTTTCACAGTGTTGTTAAAAAAATATAAAACATTAACCGTTGAGTTTTGTCAATTTATTTCGCGTATCATAACGTGTGAGCAGAGTCAACGGAGATGCAGGACACGAAGAACATTCTAACAATACTTTAAAGCGGTGGGATAATTCGGGAATAAATGTTGTCTCTTTCTTTCTCAAGGTGTACGACGTAAAAACCCGAGTACATAGAGTGGTACCTATCCAAAGCAGTGTAGTCAGTTTTTGATGACTTTTACCTGACTCGGCGGACCTGGGCGTGGCTAAGACTAAAGCTAGGGTATTTATGCATTCATTCATAGCACATATCGACATAATGTTTTTGTTTATTCGTATTACCACTTTTTCACAATATTGTTTTCAACAAAAATATAGCATATAATTTAAAAAACCGTTTAGTCGTGTCAAATTAGTGGCATAGTAAAAAAATGTGGGCGGAGTCCCGCGGTGACCCAGGAGCCCAAGATCGTCACAACAGTACGTAGAAGCGGTGTATTATTTTTGCTGTCTCTTTCTCTCTCATGGTGTACGACGTAAAAACCCGGAGAAAGTGATTTATCGCAATTTTGTATAGGTTGGGTTAAAATAATTAGCTATCTCTCCATACATTGTTACTCCAAGGTTTAAAGTAACTAGACTGTTCTAGATTTTCATTGTTATCACTGATCATAACAACGTCGTTATCAAATAGTTTGTTCAAAAGAAAAGGTGAATTTATTCATCAATATCCATTTTTTCCCCTTCAAAGTAATCCCCCTCAGATATAATGCACTTATGCCAGCGCTTCTTCCAATCCTCGAAGCACTTATGGAATGCGCTTTTCGGTATGGCCATCAGCTCGTTCTTCGATTCTGACTTTATCTCATCAATTGTAGCAAAATGCTTTCCTTTCATTGGTCTCTTCAGTTTCGGGAATGGGAAAAAGTCGCAGGGAGCCAAATCTGGTGAATACGGTGGTTGAGGCATGATTACGGTGTTGTTTTTGGCCAAATAATCACGAACAAGCATTGATGTGTGAGCTGGTGCATTATCGTGATGCAAAATCCATGAATTGTTTTCCGCAATTCCGGTCGTTTGAGCCGTATTGCTTCACGCAAACGTTGCATAACTTCATTGTAGTATTCCTTATTAACCGTGCGACCTGTTGGCAAGAACTCATGATGCACCACGCCATTGTAATCGAAGAACACAGTGAGCAAAACCTTCACATTTGATCAAACTTGGCGTGCTTTTTTCGGTCTTGGCTCTTCTGGCCGCTTCCATTGGGATGATTGGGCCTTGGTTTCGACGTCATAACCATATACCCACGTTTCATCACCAGTTATGACCCTTTTGAGCAAATCTGGATCGTTGTTGACGTCATTCAACAACTTCTGAGCGATACTAATGCGACGTTGCTTTTGCTCAAAATTTACCAATATCGGAACAAACTCCGCTACCACACGTTTCATGCCCAAAACATCCGAGAAAATTGCATGGCATGAGCCGATTGATATGCCAACATCCTCTGCAACTTCCCTTATAGTGATTCGTCGATTTTCCAAAACCATTTTCTTCACTGTTTCGATGTTTTCTTCGTTTGTTGACGTGGTTGCAACTCCAGGACGCTCATCGTCATTAACATCTTCTCGGCCTTCTGTTAAGCGCTTGTACCACTTATAAACGCTTTTTTGAGACAAAGTAGACTCGCCGAATGCCACAGTCAACATTTCAAGTGCGTTGGAGCACTTTATTCCATTTTTAACGCAAAATTTAATACATATTCTTTGATCCATTTTTTTCAAAAGTAAAAAATCGAAGAACACACAAAAACTTGACTTACCTTTCCAGTTGTCAAAAACAAGCAACTAATCCAAAATGGCTGATAATGCTAACATATGTGTACCAACATAACAAAAAATCGAAAGTCGAATGTACACAGCCCGCGAAAATTCAAAATTCACCTTTTCTTTTGAATAAACCTCGATATGAGGTTGTTTAGCTTTCCTCCATGTGTGTCGACTATTTATCTTGCTATTTATGTAGATTCTTATACGACTTCTAATGCTAACATAAATAATGTCCAATCTAGTACATTCCTGCACAATGTTTGAATTTGTTATGTTATCATAGCATTATGGTGTTCTTGTAACCTACGTATGTATATATAAAGCTGTGCACTGTTATAATATCAATTAGCGGTGGGAAAAGCTTCACAGATTTGTGAATGCTTCACGAATTGATGCTTCTTCAAAATGAATCCTTCACGATGAACCCTTCAATTGAAGTAACATATTAATCACAGCATTCCTCGTCGGGGGTGGGGAGGGGGGGGTTAAATAATAATATTTTCGGGGCAGCTCTCCCAAACACATAAATTGATGTATGTATGTGCATTATTCTATGGCAAAAATTATAGCTTGTAGAAAAACGATGATGAATTGTCTATTACTGGTTTCTCTTTTATGGTTTACGGGATGACAGCTGTCAAAATTGTTTGAATCTTAAGAGTATTCAAGGTTTGAATTGACATTGTTTCATGACTTAAAAGGGATGATGTACAATGAGTATGCACAAGGAACTTGCAAAAAGCAAATGAAGTACTAGCAAAATTTCCAGTTTCTGTAAGAGCGATATAAACTTCTTTCAGGGCTTGAGATACGATTTGAATATTCTTACTGTACAGTACTCAGTTTGACAGTTTGGTTAGCAATAGGCTGAATATTGCGCAAATGACGATTCATATTAAAGGCATTTCCCCCCTTTATGGATATAACTTCAGAACAAAAGTTGCATTTGGCCTGGTAAACCTCATCTTCCTTAAAATAAACCCATATTTCACTTTGCTTTCTCGTTGAACGGCCAGTCATAATTTTAGGTAGAGATTGAAAGGTATGTTTGTAAGCTGAGATATTTTAAAAGTTCAACAAAATAATTCGTTCACAATTCAAAATCACCAAAAAACACTCGGAAAAACTAGTGTCGTATAGACAAAACAAGCAAAGAAATCATAAGCAAATGTCACGAGTACGTGCGAGGGAACGGATAACTAAAAAGATACTTCATTGCTTCATTCATTCTTCGAACTAAAATCGAAGGAAGAAGGGAATGAACAATTGAACTGTGGATGATGCAATATTTCAGTCTTTCGAACGAATGAAAAATTGAAGTTCGAAGTAGATACCATAGATTGTTCAATCGGAAGTACCAACTTAACCAACTTCAATTGAAGTATTTGTTCAATGAAAAATGAATGAAGTTGGGACTGCTGTCAAAAGAAGTACTTCTTTGAAACAGTTCTTTCAAAACTGTCACAACGCTAATATCAATAATCAGTTCACTTTGACTCCGCTTACAGACCCGACGGTACGCGTTTGCAGAAAGATTTTTTGCAATTACGTTCGCGGTTTTCAGTGATTTTAATATTCGGTGTATTTTCAGGCTTGACATTTAGATTCAATTTAAATTTTGAAACAGTCAAGTGAAATTTTTTTTGGTGGTTTGACCTATTCGTCTAGTGCTGTCAAGTGAGTGTTTGTGAGATTAACATATTACTTGATTATTATTTTGTTTTGTCCACTGACGGCCTCCATGGTCGAGTGGTAAGACGCTCGACTACGAATCCTAAGGTCGCGGGTTCAAACCCGGCGTGGGTCAATAACTTTTATTTAATTAATATGTGTCATAACACATTTCATTCATACGAAATAATATATAGTATACTTGCAGCACGTTCCAGAGTGGTAGATACTCTTAAGTATCGCCCTGGTGAAAGACCACCATTCACAATCGAAAGCTGCTTGAAATGGCTTTTAACCGTGTTTGGTGAACAGATCCGAATAGCCAGGTACTTCCCAACCTTCCTCTTCCCCATTTCATTCCCCTGCCCATTAACTTCAGCCTCACAACATACCTCTATTGGGGATGCCATAGTCTCCTATAAGACTATAAGTAAACCACATAATCAGCAATCTAAAAGGTTATACAAAAATAACAGTAACGGTAACGGTAACGGTAACGGTAACGGTAACGGTAACGGTAACGGTAACGGTAACGGTAACGGTAACGGTAACGGTAACGGTAACGGTAACGGTAACGGTAACGGTAACGGTAACGGTAACGGTAACGGTAACGGTAACGGTAACGGTAACGGTAACGGTAACGGTAACGGTAACGGTAACGGTAACGGTAACGGTAACGGTAACGGTAACGGTAACGGTAACGGTAACGGTAACGGTAACGGTAACGGTAACGGTAACGGTAACGGTAACGGTAACGGTAACGGTAACGGTAACGGTAACGGTAACGAACGGTAACGGTAACCGGTGGTCGAGACGGTCCGTGGTGGAGACGCTCGAGTATGAATCCTCAGGTCGCGGGCTCAAACCCGGCGTGCCCAAACGACTTTTATTTAATTAGTATGTGTCGTGACAAATTTAATCCGTATAAAATAATGTAAAGCATATTTGCGGCACGTTCCAGAGTGGTAGATACTCACAGAATCGTCTCGGTGAAAGACCACCATTCAGATTCGAAACGTTACCTGAAATGGCTTTAGCCGTGTTTGGTGACCAGATCTGATGAGCCGGGTACTTCCCAACCTTCCTCTCACTCATCTCCTTCCCCTCCACACTACCTTCAGCCAACACTCACTTCGAGTCTCACTTCTCCCAACCGTCTGGAGCCAGTGAGACTGTGGCAACCCCAATCGGGGTACGTTGTGAGGCTAAAGGTAGCGGGGAGTAGTAGAAGGAGATGGAGAAGAAAAAGGTTGGGAAGCACCCGCCTATTCAGATCTGGTCATCAAACACGACTGGCCATTGCAAGCAAGGTTTCGATTCTGATGGTGGTCTTTCACCAGGGCGATACTATGAGTATCTACCACTCTGTAAATTTCCATCGCCGTTGTTAAAAGAACTTGTGTTAAATAATGTTTCTTTAATCAATGACGTTACATATACTATAGACATGTTGTAGCGCTCTTCAAGTGGCAAGCAATAATCACGCTAGTTGGTGTGATCGGTGTTTAAGCCGATTTAGTACTAAGCGGTCACGCGTCGCTTGAGGTCGTTTCAAGCAAGTATGGAACGCGGTCCGAACTTCGGATCTGTTTCGTTCATACACATATATTCTATAAATGATTTTTTAAACCATTTTTTTATCAATAAATAATTTTTTTAATAATTAATAAAAATATTATTTAGTGATAAAAAAATGGTTTTTGATTTAAAAAAATCTGCGATGTAAGTATTTTTACACTTCAAAATAATTATTTAACTAAATAAGTAGTTAAATATCACAAGGGTGGGCAGAAGGATATACTGCCACATAAATTTGTCTTGGCACATACTCCTTGATTGATATTCATACCATATCAATAAGTTTTCTTGCGGAACAATATCGGCACTGAGCGGAACCGGACGTTGGTGTGAATCAGGCTTTAACGTGTCTATATATGTAACGTCATTGCCTTTAATTGTTTTGCTTTGTTACGCTCCCGGGGTTACGGCATTAGATACGTGAATTCGTTAACGATTACTTGATGGTAACGATAACATGCTTTTTTTGTAATAACAGCGCTGGAAGAATTCTTAGAAAAAAAGATGAAAGCATTGCTTACTATTTTTGTAACTATTTGTTTTCGTACAGCTTATCGCCTCGGCAAACAAAATTACAGCGTTGCAAACTGAAAGTAAGAATATATATGGAGAGAGAGATGAATATTTTTACACAACCTATACAAAATTGCGATTAATCACTATCTCCGGGTTTTTACGTCGTATCTCGTGAGAGAGAAAGAGACAATTAAAGTTTTCACATAGTATTGTAGCACTACTAAGTTTGTAAGAATGTTCTCCGTCCGCGCTAACTTCGCATAACTTACGTCAACGGATTCTGAGGTTATTTCCCAATGACGTTACATATATAGACACGTTATAGCCTTAGAATATTAACACAAAATGTGGCGAGCAAAACACACACGTTACCAGTAAATTCATCATTCAAATATCGGTCATGTATGACAAAGATAGACATTCATAGAATATATGTGTATAAATGAAACAGATCCGAAGCTCGGACCGCGTTCCATACTTGCTTGAAACGACCTCAAGCGACGCGTGACCGTTTAGTACTAAATCGGCTTAAACACCGATCACACCAACTAGCGTGATTATTGCTTGCCACTTTGAGAGCGCTACAACGTGTCTATATTTACGTAACGTCATTGTTATTTCCTATATCGATTAAAATTCTTGCAGTGGTTATACAAATAAATCAATCATGATGGCGATATGTGCTATGCGTAAATGTTCAAATAAGACCAAACAATGATTATAAAACATCACTTTTTAGAGGTATTTCAAAAGTAATATTTTAGACCCAACTTTAGAAATTTCACATTTTAAATGATATAAAGACATAAAATCAACAAAAAGCTTCCATCATTACCATATTTAGGCAAACCTTGTGTATTAGTGTTTGTGTGATATTTTGACTTTATAAATCGTTTTAATGGTGTATTGATATTGTTTTGTTTAATGTGTTCAAATATGTTTATTAAAAATGACAGAATTCCATGTGGGCGGTAACTAATAAGCTATCCAATTTTATTTAATATACCTTTGTCTCTTTCTTTCAAGTCAGTATAAAGTCAACCGACCTGACTACACTGTTTCGCAAAGGTACTTCTCCATATATTCTTACTCCAAGGTTGCACACGATGCAAACCATCTGCTAACTTTCTCTTGTTAGAATAAACAGAGGGTCGGCTTGTTGATTTGGGATTGAAATATAAAGCTATATTTGCCGAAAAAAACCCCTTCAATGCCTTTGAAAAAAAACTAGTTTTAAACATCCTGTGTTTGTTAAAATGTTTCTAGTGTCGATAATTATACAATATAATATAAATATACATTGTGAGTACTAACATGCGATTGAGTTTAAATATTTAAAATTGAAACTGATGAAAGTGCTTTCAAATTGAAAAAAATATCGTTTCAGTTTGACCGGTCGGTAGCTGAGTGAACAAACGCGTCGGATTCCGTGCGTTCAATTCCTCTGCTGGCTAAGTCCTCCATCGTTGCACAAGCAACATATTCTGCTGTTCTGAGAAAAAATGCCTTGACCTCTCATCCCCTCGGTAAAAATCATTCGGGAGCAAAAAACATATCTCATGGAATTTCTTTCCATTCGAAAATACTCACAAATCACTTATTATTTCAATTCAATAAATACAATTAAAAGGTATAAAGGTTCACGAAAACGGTGTGAGATAGCGAATGCAGAAATACATAAGTGTGAGGAAGACAACCACGGTTAGTGGCGCGAAACCCGATTATAACAGTAGCGTGGGACATTCATATAGCTATCTCATCTGTACACATATTCTTTGGATTGGCTGTCCTTTTCATAAGCGGGTGATGCGAGAAACAATACGGTTCTAGTGGTGCTACATTTTTCGTAAGATTTGTATGAATATGACGTGTCGGTTGACCGGTCGGTAGCAAAGTGGAGAACGCGTCGAATTCCCACCCGGGCGTCGTGCGTTCAAATCCTCTGCTGGCTAAGTCCTCCATCATTGCACAAGCAACATTTTCCGCTTTTTATGATGGCAATAGAAGTTTTTCAAATATTGTCAGGTTATTCGTAACCCGGGAATGATTGTCTAACTTTAAAAAAAAATAAAAAGTCTTGTATTTTATGTCTATGGAAATAAAACATGGTAATTAAATAAATTATATCTGCGCACGCCTGGATTTGAACCCGCGACCTCTGGATCGTCCGTGATCAGTTTCTTTTGAGTATTTCCTTGAAGTAACAATATATGGAGGATAGCTAATTTGTTTTACCCAACCCATCCGAAATTGTAATAAATCACGTTTTCCGAGTTTTTACATCGTACACCATGAGAGAGAAAGAGACAACAAATTTCTTGGACTGCTTCTATATACTGTCGTAATGATCTTAAGCTGGCTATTTTCGCTGGTTAACGGCGGGACTCCGCCCACATTTTTTATTTTGCCACTAAACTTGACACAACTAAACGGTTTTTTAGGTTAGATGCTATATTTTTGTTGATAAAAATACTGTGAAAAAGTGGCTATACGAATACACAAAAACATTATGTCGATATGTGATATGAATGGATGTATAAATATCGTAGCCTTAGTCTTAGCCACGCCCATTTGCGCCGAGTCATGTTAAAATCATCAAAAACAAGTCCAAAACTGACTTCACTGCCTTGGCTTGGGCCACCTCTTGTATACTCTAAGAGTATTTCCGTGTGCAAAAGGGCCTAAGGCAGGGGTCGGTAGGAGCGGTTCTTTGCATAGACGTTTACGACTCTTCGGACATAAACTTCAATTTCACCTCATCTCAAGCAGCCTTATAACTTATGAGTTTTAAGGCTGCTTAGCTTAACTAAACACCTTTCGACACAGATGCTGGTTCACTCCAGATGCAGTTAATAGATTTAAAAGCAAGAAACTGTGGAGTGACATATTCATAGATCTGAGCAGCCGTTGGAAGAACTCGAAAGAGAGATATCTAATTTAATTTCTCAGCACAAGTGGACAGCTATAAAACAACTGCCTAAAATAATATTTAATACATGCAATAGTTTGCCTGACACATATGACGCGTTAAAAAAACTAGCTTTTGGTATTCTCACAATCTTCGGCTCTACATATAATATTTGCTAACAAACATTCTTAACAATATATATACACATGGCCTGTTCAAAAGAAAAGGTGAATTTTGAATTTTCGCGGGCTTAATACATTCGATTATCGTTTTTTTTTTTTTTTTGTTATGTTGGTACACATATGTTTATCATATGTTAGCATTATCAGCCATTTTGGATTAGTGGTTTGTTTTTGACAACTGGAAAGTTTATTCACGTTTTTGTGTGTTCTTCGATTTTTTTACATTTGAAAAAAATGGATCAAAGAATATGTTTTAAGTTTTGCGTTAAAAATGGAAGAAATTTCTCCAACGCACTTAAAATGTTGACTGTGGTATTCGGCGAGTCTGCTTTGTCTCAAAAAAGTGTTTATAAGTGGTACAAGCCCTTTACAGAAGGCCGAGAAGATGTTAATGACGATGAGCGTCCTGGAGTTGTGGAAAAACAAATCATGGATTTTATTCTTTGATCCATTTTTTTTTCAAAAGTAAAAAAATTAAGATCACGCAAAAACGTGACTAACCTTTCCAGTTGTCAAAAACAAACCACTAATCCAAAATGGCTGATAATGCAAACATATGATAAATATATGTGTACCAACATAACAAAAAAAATCGATAATCGAATGTACACAGCCCGCGAAAATTCAAAATTCACCTTTTCTTTTAAACAGGCCATGTTTATATTTTTAATATGAATACCGCACAAGAGTCTCAACTGCTCCCAACAACAGTCTAGAGCCAGTTAGACTATGGCATCCCCAATCGGGGTATGTTGTGAGGCTGAAGGTAGTGGGGAGGGGAAGGAGATTGGGAAGAGGAAGGTTAAGAAGTACCTGGCTATTCAGATCTGGTCAACAAACACGGTTAAGCCATTTCAAGCAACGTTTTGATTCTGAATGGTAGTCTTTCACCAGGGTGATATTTAAAATATCTACCACTCTTAACTATGAACTATGAACCAAATAAAAAATAAACTTAGAAGCAGAATAACGGATGAAAAGTAATAATCGTGCATTCAATTAAAAATAAGTAGCTACTTGCCAGATGTAGTAAAGCTATCAAAAGCGATGCATGGACACTCTTCTAATTGAAAATAAAACATCTCAAACTTTTTTCCCTAAAAATCCAAATCCCATACATATATGTGGCTCTCTGGTACCTTTGTTATTCTGTTTCCATGACAATTTGGCTCTTCTCACTTGACAAACTGCCGACCCCTGGCCTAAGGCATTAGAGATGGTCGATATCGGAATTGGGTGTGCCTGCGGTTCCAGTTACCGGGTGACCGGCGAGGAACCGGTTATTTATCCAGTTCTTTTTGGAACCGGTTTCCGGTGCCAGAAGTTCCACGAAGGAGATTTTTATATTCAAATCGAAAAAAGTTCCTCATCAAAAAAAAAGTACTAGTCGGTAGAGATTTGAAATCGAAAAGCACTTGCAAATCAATAAAAAATTCCCTCCGAAAAAAAATCACTAGTCGGTAGAGATTTAAAATCGAAAAGTCCTAGCAAATAATGAAAAAAAACGATTCCTCGGACAAATGATATCGATTTTTATTTAAAAAAAAAGGAACTAGTTCCACGGTTCCAGTGACCTGTTTGGAACCGCTTCCTTTTAACCGGGACAGGAATATCGACCATCTCTATAAGGCATACATTAATAATAATAATAATAAAGTTTTATTCCGGAAGGTATGCAGGAGTAGTGAAATGCAATACCTTCCATAATATTGATATCAATACATAGTAATTATAATGTTAACAAATACAAATTAGCAGAAATTCATGAGAAAAAATAAATAAAATTAAAATTTGAATAATATAAGTAAAAAATATTAATGGAGGATATTAGGCCTCATTACTGCAAAACGCCAATCAAGAGGGAGTCCATCCTGGCAGCGTTAAGGTTGATGGGGCCAATAATTTACTCCAATACGCTTCTATGATAGAATTCGGGATCTGACGGGATTCCATGATGAGGTCGTTTCTGGAGTTGTTAATCCTTTCCCGCATTTCTGCCACCCTAATTCTCATAAGGGCTGCAAATCCTGGAACTCGCCCCTCGGCGAACATACCGGAAGCACTGCAGTGCCTGGGAAGACTGAACATCGTGCGGTAGGCGTTGTTGTACTGGACCCGAAGCCTTTCCATGCTACTCTTCTTAAAATTGGTCCAGAGCTCGCACGTGTATAGAGTATTAAAAAATGTCCTGCAAAAAATGCGGAATAACGCATTCTACCTAAACACAGTCGATAATACAGTTTTATTTTAATTTCTACAGGTCAGAGACATGTCAGACGACAGGATTGTGTTCGAAGGCGAGATCGCAGAGGTGGTGGCCCTGAATGACCTGGCAGAGCCGACAACGCAGGGCGAACAACTCAGGTCAGAATTGTTCACCACTCCACACACTTTCACAGTCAGCAATATGGACTTTAATGCAAAGCAATACATAAGCCATACTTTACATTTAAAAAAAATGTAATACAAGTTTTTTTACAATAATATTTAAGGTAATTGTTACATTTTTTGCACGGTGTATTTAAAAATAATCATATAAGCTGTTCCTCACCATAAAGAACGAGGTTCTTGTGTTTGGTGAGGGAATTTACGCTAAAATAATAACATAGTGTTTAGTTAATACAGCAGAGAAGAATAGAAGTAAAAGTAAAAATAAAAGTATTTGTGTATAATTAGTTATAGTAATACATATTAGTACGTAATGATGACACAATTTTTGTGGAATAAGAAGAAAAAAATAATAACAAATAGAAAAAATATAATAAAAATAACAATTATTAGAGACTGTTAAAGTTGTTTGGTCTAATTTTTCAGTTTAAGCTGAAATTCATGAATATTATCTATAATTTTTAGTTTTTCAGGAAGATTGTTAAAGTAAGTAATTCCTAGATAGAGGTAGGCATTTTGAGAATGCTTAGTGTTAAATTTCGGGATTTCAATATTATTCTGATATCTAGCAGACATATTTAGTTGTAAGTTTTTTAGCTGTTTTTCTTTATAAATTTGTATAATTGAATTTTTTTTTTAATAAATCTTATCTATTGTAGGTACATTGAATATTGTAAAAACGATTTCAGTAGAAAATGTTGATGTTTTTTTAAAGATTACCATAATTATCAATCTTTGAATTATTTTAAGTGGGTTTAAAAAGTTTTTGTATGTCCCTCCCCAGCCAATTATACCAAATTGTAGTATAGATTGAACAATTGCATAATACACTCTTTAAGGTTTTCTAGTCTAAGAATATTTCTAAGTCTTGTGAAAATATATATGCATTTCCTGATTCGTTTAACAAGTTCACTTATATGTGTTTTCCATTTAAAACGTTGATCTATATAAACACACCGAGGTATTTAATTTTGAAAGTTGGACTAAGTTTAAAACATTCTTGATTGCAATTGGCACTTTTACATTTACTTTGGTGTATTACAATTGTATCGTGAATTTTTATACGAGCGTCTTCTATTCTAATGTATCGTCGCCCGAAGGACAAAAAGGCTGAAGCGCCATTTCGGGAAGTTTACACCAGAGCACTTTAGAGCTTTTTTTTATTTTGCAATAAAATGTATAAGTCTTCAGTACCTGGTTAGATTTTGAAAAAAAAACATTGACTCAATGCTCTTACTGAGCTACCTGAAGCGGAAAAAGCTAAAAAGAGTCCCAAACTTGTGTCGCTTGAGTCGAGCCTTCTCCCAAATGGTAAATAGATTTTAGATGGCTGAAGGCCCCTAAAAGTATTTAGAATCAAACGAGAATCAGAGCACTCGACGCAAAAATAAGAACTGATCAAATCTGTTGCTTGAGCCCGCATAAATGTATTGTGTATTTGTTCTAAAAATAAGTTTTTTTTAATATTATAATGTTACGTACTCACATCACATCACATTCAAAATTATATCACTCTTTCATTTGGACATCAATCTTTAACGTACAATTCATACTTTTGGATATAACATATTTCTCTGCATTTTCGTCACTCTATCACTTTATTCTCTTTTTATTTATTTATTTAAAAATAACTTTACAGAAGAAATTTACAGTGTCTCGTGTCTAGGATGAACCAAGTATGTATGCAAAATGAGTTGATGATGAATGTAAGTAAGTAAGTCCAAAGTGATGGTGTTTGAAAGAGAGAGTACGAGAACAGCGTGCAATATAGTTGTGAATGATGAATACTTGGAGCAAGTGGATGAGTTTGTGTATTTAGGAAGTATGTTAACAAGAGACGGAAAGGCTGATAAGAATATTGAAAGAAGGGTGAATGCAGGAAACTTTATTAATGGAGGACTGAACGCTGTTGGGGCAAATAAGAAATTGTCCAAAGAAGCGAAGCTAGCAGTCCACAATGGAGTGCTTATACCAACCCTGATGTATGGCAGTGAGGCATGGAACTGGCAGAGGAAGGACGAAAGTAGACTGAATGCTGTGGAAATGAGATCTTTGAGACGGATGTGCGGTAAAACCATGTATGACCGTATTACAAATGTGGATATCCGGAAAGAATGCAAGGCTGATATGAGCGTAATGGATAGGATCAAGAAAGGGACGCTTAGATGGTTTGGGCATGTAGAGCGAATGAACGAAGAAAGAAGTGTGAAAAGAATATGATGCGAAAGTGAATGGAAGAAGAAGTCGAGGACGCCCGAGAAAGACATGGCGCGATCAAGTAAATCAAATACTTGAATCGGGTCATGTGAAGAGTCAGAATAACAGAAGAGTATGTATTAGACGATGTATGAATGTAAATGAAGCAAGAAGTGTGTGCCAAGACAGAGTTGTATGGCGGTCCGTCCTCTCTGCCTACCCCTGCGGGGAAACGGCGTGATGGTTAGTTAGTTAGTTTAAAAAGAAAGACAAATGTTTCCGGGTTAGTCCACTCAGCTACTAACCGATAACTTATGTCGTTACTAGTCTGTATTTAAAAACTGTGTTTCTTAACTGTGACATTATTCTGTTTTTCTAAGATGTGTTACTTACTTACATATATCGATTACAACTATAGGTCTCTCATCTAGAGTTGATGCAAGCACAGTACTCACACAGATGCATAGCTTATATACAGCGTGTTTTGTTTTAAACATCAATAAAAATATAACAATTCAAAATTATTTCACACTTCAGAGATCGAAGCCAAAGCGTGTTGAATTCAGTTATATTAAAGTTTTTTTAACATGCATGTTGTTTTATTTCATTGTAATTAACATACTGAATATTCTTTTAAAAATGTTCTCAATAAAGCACTGAATTCATGGGGGTATTAAAAAAATTGCAAGATATCCAGTAATTCGTAGTATTCCCTAATTTGAAATATTTTCGGGCTCGAGTATGGATGCTAATTACTATTTCTTAAAAATAGATTAGAAAATTATTTTCAACAGGTCGAACTGCATGAATAAGACACGCTGTAAATGCACTTTCAATATACTAGAAGAATCATCGTAAATACTTGGTGTCTCTTTTTCACTAGTGTACAATAACTGGGCGTAAAAAAGACAAAGGGCTCTTTCTTTATGACGCATCGTAAATACATCGCCACTGGAGCGTATACCGATACACAATACACCCGACGCTAAGCATGTATTGTTTGTTTCAACTCTTGTTGCGTACCTATACCTACTAATCGAATTTATTGATAACTCGATAAGATAATGAAGTAAGGTGTGTCATCCAGCGGGTTTTCGAAGATTTCCGGAAACCTGTTGTCAATAAACTTTATCTGATTTCTAGAAACGTAATATTCCGAAGAATAAAAAAAAAAGTTAATCTTCAATGGTTTACGTTAATAATATTATAATAGCCTGATTCTCAGTGTGTTTACTTCTACAGAATATTGATAACACAACTTTTCTAAGCTGATCAAAATTGATTCCGTGTAATAATAATACGTAAGAACTTTTCCGTTACATAGTAATGCGTTTTTGATTTTTTGTTGAAGCAAGATACTCGTATTTTAATATAAACATTTTCAGCTTTTAGTCATATCGACCATTCTTCGTAATGTATTTTTAACACTAGGTTTACGGCACCCGTCAAACTGACGGATTCCCGATTTGCTTTGCAAATTTTACTAAACAGACAGTATAGCCTGTTCAAAAGAAAAGGTGAATTTTGAATTTTCGCGGGCTGTGTACATTCGATTATCGATTTTTTGTTGTTTTTATGTTGGTACACATATGTTTATCATATGTTAGCATTATCAGCCATTTTGGATTAGTGGTTTGTTTTTGACAACTGGAAAGATTAGTCACGTTTTTGTGTGTTCTTCGATTTTTTACTTTTGCAAAAAATGGATCAAAGAATAAAATCCAAGATTTGTTTTTTTCTACAACTCCAGGACGCTCATCGTCATTAACATCTTCTCGGCCTTCTGTAAAGCGCTTGTACCACTTATAAACACTTTTTTGAGACAAAGTAGACTCGCCGAATGCCACAGTCAACATTTTAAGTGCGTTGAAGCACTTTATTCCATTTTAAACGCAAAATTTAATACATATTCTTTGATCAATTTTTTTCAAAAGTAAAAAATCAAAGAACACACAAAAACCTGACTTACCTTTCCAGGTGTCAAAAACAAACCACTAATCCAACTCGTATTTGATTTTTTTACGATTTTTTTATAATTCTAACAGTGAAAAATTATTAATTGTATTTTTATTTTCGGTAACTTCTTATTTTTTATATATAGTTGCCATATAACTATCTCTACGGACACCCGTCAAATTACAATAACGCCTTTGCATTTGTCCAATTTGTGAAATTATTACTTCTAAAACAAAATAATCAATGTGTAACAATTCGTGTGAAGCAATGAAGAAAGAATGTCATCGGCTTAGAGGATGTTTTGCTTCAAACCCAAATTACAAATACGCGTTCGTTGCGTATCACATTCGGCGCATTATGATTTATGGGCTAATAAAAAAGGTCGCTTCGAGGGTGAAAGTCTGGCGAAGTTGACTATACGGCTGCATTAGTGTAGTTTGACGGGTGCGCATAGAAATAGGTATGCAAAAATGCCGGTAAACCTAGTGTTAATAACAATAACCTTTTGTGAAACGTAACAAAACCAAAAAAATCGTAAGTACACATTTAACTATTTCATGGAACATCATACCACCAACGGAGGCAAGTCATCTGTGAAGTATTAACTACCATTTGATTTATTAATTATTTAACCAGAGTGACTAACCGATCATCACGCAGTTTCCCCGCAGGGGAAGGCAGAGACGATGGACCGGCACACAACTCTGTCTCCGCATGCACTACTTGCTTCAATCATATTCATACGTAGTCTCATAAATACTATTCTGTTGTACCAACTCTTGACATAGCGGGTCATGTCTTCCTCGGGCGTTCCTGACTTTTTTTTACAATAACTCCACACAGGAGGCCTTGAGGGAAATAATTTCCTTCAAGGCCTATGTCATCTTTGGGGATGCTGTGTGGAGGGTTATTTTGAGGAAAGGAAGGAGTGAAATTGGGTCTTGAAGAGACCCATGTTGAAGTAGTGAGGAAACACAGAGGCCGGCAAATAGTTCCATAGCAGAGCTGTTGAACGTAAAAACGAGTCGTAAAAGCGACCCGTTCTCGTGTATTGGATGTCAACAGTGTACAAATGTTGGGCACACTTCTTCTATCATTCACTTTAGCGTCATATATTCTCCGTGCACTCCTTTCTTCGTTCGGCGGCCTCCGTGGTCGAGTGGTAAGACGCTCGACCACGAATCCGGAGGTCGCGGGTTCATACTCGGCGTGCGCAAATAACTTTTGTTTAATTAATATGTGTCAAAACACATTTAATTCATATAAAATAACATAAAGTACATTTGCAGCACGTTCCAGAGTGGTAGATACTCCGAGTATCACCCTGGTGAAAGACCACCATTCAGAATCAAAACGTCGCTTAAAATGGCTCTAGCCGTTTTTGGTGACCAGATCTGAATAGCCAGGTACTTTCCGACCTTCCTCTTCCCCATCTTCTTCCCTTCTCCAACACCTTCAACCTCACAACATACCCCAATTTGGGATGCCATAGTCTCACTGGCTCTAAACGGTTGGGAGCAGTTAGGACTCTT
Source organism: Drusus annulatus (assembly GCA_022651775.1). Taxonomy (NCBI): domain Eukaryota; kingdom Metazoa; phylum Arthropoda; class Insecta; order Trichoptera; family Limnephilidae; genus Drusus; species Drusus annulatus. The sequence goes on along the minus strand of JAGWCC010000367.1, from coordinate 505,386 downwards.
GTGCGGTATTCACTGTAAAAAAATATGTCCGAACCATATAAGCGTCCCTATCTTAATCTTATTCATTACGTTTCCATCTGCCTTGCATTCTTCCATTTAAAAAACGGTCATACATGGTTTTACCACATACATACACCTCAAGGATTTCATTTGTACAGCATTCAGTCTACTGTCATCCTTCCTCTGCCAGCTCCACGCCTCATTTTTCACACATCAGGGTTGGTATCAAAACTCCACCGTGGACTGCTAGCCTCGCTTCCTTTTATAACTTTATATTATATTATTTTGTTGTGCGTCTTTTTACACCATTAACCAGGACCCGTGTTATTCAGTCGCAATCGGAACAGGCGGCTCTGGACGGCGCGTTGCTGAGGCGCCGCATATGTCAAGCTGTCTGCCTAGTGACTACCGTGCTTGCCACCTACCTAATCTGCGTCCGATGGGAATGCTGTCACAAACGAGATACCGTCGATAGCAGGAATGAAAATGAATACACTTCTACTAGGTGGGTACCCGATTGCAATCTGCAGGTGTTCACATTTTTATAATTTTAATACCACACTAGTCTCCCAACTGCACGGAGCCTGTGGGACTATGGCATCCATAATTTGTGGTATGTTGTTTTATTTTTATATATTTTTTATAGCGAACACCGTACACCGATTCTCAACCTTCCTTTGCCCACCACCCACCGCCCACTTTGAGATTTTTTTTTACTTACCATCTGTCGCGTTCGCGATTCCAGTAACCGGTGACCACCAAGCTTAGAGTAAACTAGACGTAGCCCAAGCCAAGGCAGCGAAGTCAGTTTTTGACTTGTTTTTGATGATTTTAACATGACTCGGCGCACCTGGGCGTGGCTAAAACTAAGGCTACGGTATTTATACATCCATTCATATCACATATCGACACAATGTTTTTGTGTATTCGTATAGCCACTTTTTCACAGTATTTTTATCAATAAAAATATAGCATCTAACCTAAAAAACCGTTTAGTTGTGTCAAGTTTAGTGGCAAAATAAAAAATGTGGGCGGAGTCCCGCCGTTAACCAGCGAAGATAGCCAGCTTAAGATCATTGCGACAGTATATAGAAGCGGTCTAAGAAATTCGTTGTCTCTTTCTCTCTCATGGTGTACGATGTAAAAACTCGGAAAAAGTGATTTATTACAATTTCGGATGGGTTGGGTAAAACAAATTAGCTATCCCTCCATATAGTGTTACTTCAAGTCACCAAGGAACCGGTTATTTATCCAGCTCTTTTTTGGAACCGGTTCCTGGTGTTTTTTCGAAAAGTACTAGCAAATCGACAAAAAGTTCCTCGCCCCAAAAAAGTACTAGTCTGTAAAGATTTGAAAAGAACGAACAAAGGATATCGACCGTTCCAGTGACTGGCTATTTTTTCCAACGCCCCCTAATTTTCTTTGGGTCTTCTACTGCCCCCCTGAAATCTCCAACGCCCCCCAACTTTCTCTGGGTGTTCTACTGCCCCCCCTAAAGTCTCAAACGCCCACAAGGGGGCGTTATCGCCCACGTTGAGAACCAATGGTCTAGAGTCATTGAGACTATGGCATCCCCAATCGAGGTATGTTATGAGGCTGAAGGTAGTTGGGAGGAAAAAAAGATGGGAAGAGGAAAGTTGGGAAACATCTGGCTATTCAGATCTGGTCATCAAACACGGCCAAAGCCATTTTAAGCAACGATTCGATTCTGAATGGTGGTCTTTCACCAGGGCGATACTTAGAGTATCTACCACTCTGGAACGAGCTGCAAATATACTATATATTATTTTATGTAAACTAAATGTGTTATGACACATATTAATCAAATGAAAGTTATTTGCGCACGCCGGGTTTGAACACGCGAACTTTGGATTCGTAGTTGAGCGTCTAACCACTCAACCACGGAGGCCGTGTTGTGAGGCTGAAGAAAGTGGAAAGAAAAAGAGACGGGAAAGAGAAAGGTTGTTAAATAAAGTAAGCGGGATTCAATCCGATAAATAAAGAAGTAATTGTCCACTGGAAGAATTCTTAAGAGCTTAAAAAAATGTTAATTTTTTATTTATTTTTAATTTTGTTTTTTTTAATACGTCAACATTTTTTTAATGAATAGGAACATCGATTCGTTTAAAAAGTTGTTATCAGATGTTGTTATCTATCTGTCAAAAGACGAACCTAATATCGAGTAACATTTTTTAAATACGATTTTATCTTACTATCGTTTTCAAGATCGTATTGAAATATTAAAAGTATATTTTTTCTTATCACCTTGTGGTATGATATAATCAACTATAAATAATTTCTTTTGCGAGTACGTACGTACATACTGAACTATGCATATTTGAGAAAGTCTAGACTTGTTAACTCTTGAAAATTTTGTTACCAGTCTAAAGGATTTTGTCATTTTTTATGACTCTACCAAAAGCTTTTTTCAGGCTTTGACTCGAATGTTCTTTCCTATGTATATTTTGTCCTATTTTTTTCATTGCTTCATTATAGTATTATGTATGTGCTTTCTCTGTTGCTCTTTTTTCCTATTTCGTCTTATGTATTTTTTGAAACTACTAAATAAAATAATAAAATATAATAAATAATAAAATATTGTCCTGACAATGAAAGGGTACTTTCGAAACCGGTAGACGTTATATTAAATGATAAAGTGGTTATAAACAAAATTTATGTGTTTTATTTATAAAACAGATAAACTTTGTTTATGACCAATTTAGTTATTTAATATTAAGCACCCTTCCATCATCAGAACAATATTAAAATTAACCTAAAATACAAAATACTAAGATTATATACATATTTAGGAGTTGGAATGGGAAGGAGAAGGGGTAATTGAGGGGATTATGGGAATAACAGAACGGCTTACTGGAAATATATCTAGGATAGGACTATAAGATAAATTAATTGGATTATTCAAAATATTACATTTACTATTTAATGTTTTTTAATGCTTCTAAGTTATCTAATTTTTCCCTTTATTATAACGGCGAAGAATTTTAACCCCTGTATCCCTATTAAAAGTATGATCAGTAGCAATGAGGTGATTGGCGAACTCTGAAAAATTATTGTTTTTTAAGCATCTTAGGTGTTCATTAATTCTAATATTTACATTTCGAAATGTCTTACCTATATAATACGAAGGACAATTATTACAAGATAGTTTATAAATGCCAGAATGACTTAATTTATTATCACTATCTTTAATCAAAATACTAAGTTAATAAGGCTTGGAATAAACTCCCTCCGGAACTAAGATGTATAACGAGCCCAACAGAATTTCGATCCAAACTGAAAACTTACCTTTTCAGACTCTCATATCCTTAAATGCATTAGAAGAATCTCAACATAATCTGTCTCTCGACGAATCACCTTTCGATATACAAATTTTAACCAAATGCTGTACTGTGCGATAAATTCAGAAAGTACTTGTTTTTTAATTTCGCTTCCATGCCTTAAATCGGAAAAAAAATTAAGTTAATAAGTATGTCTATCTGATAGGACCTGCCAAGTAAGTATGTTCCTGTATATTTTCTTATTTAAACTAGGAATTAATATGTAATAATATAAAATAAGATCAGTACAGCGCTCTTGAAGTGATTTTGCACAAAAACGGCGCTATACAAATCATCCAAATATTATTATTAATATTTGCATGATTTGTATAACGCCTATTATTTTATATTTTTTTATTATTAAAATTCTTCACCGTTGTAATAAAGAGAAGAAAAAAAAAGATAACTTAGAAGCATTAGAAATAATAAAATCATTAAAAATTAAATGTGAAATTTTGAACAGTCAAATTAATTTATCTTATAGTCCTTTCCTAGATATATTTTCTAGTAAACCGCTCTGTCATTCCCATAATCCCCTCAATTACTCCTTCTCTTTCCCATTCCAACGCCTAAATATGTTTAAATATCTCAGTATTTTGTATTTTAGGTTAGTTTTAATATTGTCCTGATGATTATAAATAAAGCAAGCTACAAAGTAAATGTTTTTTACGAATTTGTAATAAATAAATATTTGAAACCGACGGATGTGTACAGAAAATTGTCAAATAAAAAAATGATCTTTTCAAAACCACACCAACCTAATGAAGTATTTACCTAAAATGTATTTCACTAGACATTATTATATATTTGAAATAGGTGCATTAAAACAACTAACATTTTTTCTTGGCAAGTCAAGTTACATCGCGTGATTTTTCACGGGTCGCAAAGAACTAGGTTCTTATATTAATTATCACGTATTGATCAATAATTATATGCCTTGCTCGCTAACGAAGTCCATAGACCATTAAAATTCATATAATTGCTCAATGAATTAATTTTGCAGATGCTATTGCAAGTCTGCTTTACAAATCATGTTTTTACTACAATATAATGTAGGTAATCCGTGTATGAATAAAAATAAATTAAATAAAAATGAAATAATAACTTTGTATAAGACAACAGATTTTCTTAAATTTTTATGACCGACCGGTTTCGCTTAGCCTAAGCATCATCAGGGTACAAAATTAAACTAAACGAATTATTATATTCCCCATGAAAATTGTGGTGGCAACAGATTAACTGATTAAGAAGCACTAGAAGCACTTTGACGGCCTCCATGGTCGAGTGGTAAGAAGCTCGACTACGAATCTAAAGGTCGCGGGTTCAAACCCGGCGTGCGCCAATAACTTTAATTCAATTAATATGTGTCGTAACACATTTAATTCATATAAAAATAATAAGAAGTATATTTACGACACGTTCCAGAGTGGTAGATACTCTGAGTATCGCCCTGGTGAAAGACCACCATTCAGAATCGAAACGTTGCTTGAAATGGCTTTAGCCAGTTTGGTGACCAGATCTGAATAGCCAGTTACTTCTAAACCTTCCTCTTCCCAATCTCCTTCCCCTTCCCACTACCTTCAGCCTCACAACATGCCCTATTTGGGGATGCCATAGTCTCACTGGCTCTAGACGGTTGGGAGCAGTTGAGACTCTTGTGCGGTATTCATATTAAAAAAGGTATATTTTCTGTAAACTCATAAAATTTCTCATTATTTAGTAATCACGTCTTCAGTTTTACCTCTTTCATTTCAAATTATCCGTCTCTTTCTCTCTTTTCCTTTGTTATAATTTAAATGTTTGATTATTATTTTCTGACTGTTCTCTTATTTTATTTATATTGTGTTCTCTCTCTTTATGTATATATAACCGCACACTATGATTCTTTTAGTTTAATTTTGCACCTTGATGATGCTTAGGCTAAGCGAAACCGGTCGGTCATGTACAAAGCTGTTATTCCATTATCATTAAATATTTCAAACCACAAAGTGATTGCCTTCTACGAAAATGTAATAATACAATTAAATATATTAGAAATGCAGTTTATAGAGAGTGTAAAAAAGAGCCAGAAAGCAAAAATAATAACGTATTATATTTGAAATCTGCACAGTTTTACATTTTTTTACTGAGTCCACGTCTATACTTTCCAAAGACACGTAATATTGAATTATGTTCGATTTTATTTATAATAATATCACGTGTGAAGGTTGAGTTAATCGTATTTTGCAATATCATAAGAAACGAGATAAAATTTAAAAAATAAAACAGATAAACTTCAAGTCAATATTGATCCACAGTTTGTGATATGACTGATTTATTGAGTATTTTATTAATGTTTAAAATCAAAAGAAGCAAGGCTAGCCGTCCACAATGGTGCGTTGATACCAACCCTCATTTGTGGCAGGCAGGTATGGAAGATTATTATTATTATTTTTTTAATTATTAGTAACGCCTTAAAGGTTTTTAAATAAAATACATTTTAGTTAAATAAAGGAGTACAATAAATGGGTAGAATATATCATTAAAGCAAGATTATTAAAAAAAGTTAGGATTTTAAACGCAAGTATATAAATATAGCGTAGATGGAGGACTGAACGCTGTTGGCGCAAATAAGAAATTGTCCAAAGAAGCGAAGCTAGCAGTCCACAATGGAGTACTTATACGAACCCCGATGTATGGCAGTGAGGCATGGAACTGGCAGAGGAAGGATGAAAGTAGACTGAATGCTGTGGAAATGAGATCTTTGAGACGGATGTGCGGTAAAACCATGTGTGACCGTATTACAAATGTGGATATCCGGAAAGAATGCAAGGCTGATATGAGCGTAATGGATAGGATCAAGAAAGGGACGCTTAGATGGTTTGGGCATGTAGAGCGAATGAACGAAGAAAGGAGTGTGAAAAGAATATATGATGCGAAAGTGAATGGAAGAAGAAGTCGAGGACGCCCGAGAAAGACATGGCACGATCAAGTAAATCAAATCCTTGAATCGGGTCGTGTGAAGAGTCAGAATAACAGAAGAGTATGTATGAGACGATGTATGAATGTAAATGAAGCAAGAAGTGTGTGCCAAGACAAAGTTGTATGGCGGTCCGTCCTCTCTGCCTACCCCTGCGGGGAAACGGCGTGATGGTTAGTTAGTTTAGTTTTACAATTAGTTATTTTAACATAGTATATTTCACAAAATAGTGTAATACGTGTAGTTACGATTAGTTATATTATTATTGAAGATTTTAAAAAAGAATACAGTACTTGGCATAATAACAACAACAAAAATGAATGATGATAACAATAGAATAATAATTTATAGTTAATAGTATTAACTGGGACTCTTGTGCAGTTTTGACTACCGCACAAGAGTCCCAACTGCTCCCTACCGTCTGGAGCCAGTGAGATATGGCATCCCCAATTTGGGTATGTTGTGAGGCTGAAGGTAGTGGGGAGGGGAAGGAGATGGAAAAGAGGAAGAAGAAGGTTGGTAAGTACCTGGCCAATGTGCACCGAGCCTTCTCCCAAACGGTAAATATATTTTAGATGGCTGAAGGGCCACAAAAGTCTTCAGAATCAAACGAGAGTCAGAGCATTCGATGCACAAAAAAGAACTGATACAAACTGCATATTTGACTCATGTTTGACCAAACTGTCGCTTAAGCCCTTTTGCCTTTCCAGCGACGGTTTGTAATTATTTCATTTTCGTTTTTCTTTTGCGATTCGAGAAATGGTGTAACATGTTCAAAACACAACACCGCATTTTCAGAAGCTGATATTTTCCATTTATCCACAGTTCAGTTTAATAAATGCATACGGGACATAATCAAATAACAAGGTTTATTATTACCTCCCTATCACTGCTGTGCGTTACAGATCTAAGATAATTATGTTAATTATTTGTCTCTATTTTCATTTATACACAGTGTGTTGAGTTTCTTTTTATTTATTTATTTCAGGTTTATATTAATCATCTTGGGTCACATTCTATGATGTATTATTTATTATACAGTTTTATTCAACTTCATAAATAGATATAATTCTTATTTTTTTATAATTCTGAAATTATGATTACTATTTTGAATGTTTCATTCTGCATTTTAGCAACCTTCCCCTTACTGTGCTAAATCATTCTATGCGTTCCGGTGCTGTGTAATCATAACACAGATAAAAATTAAATTTATTCCCGTTTTTCACAAAACATCTCGTATGTGCCCGATAAGTGCTTATTAATGTAAACACTATTTTTTCATCCAATGCGTTAATGTATGTATTATGGAGGAAAACCTAAAATCTGAAGCCAGTATTTATGATGGTTATAGAGATATTAAAGTTATTAGAAGCAATGTGTAGTCGTTACACATCATAGTTAGGGTAAGGTTAAAAAAACATTTTTATATAATTTAATTGAATTAAATTTAATATTATTATTATTGAGTTCTGCTATTTTCAGTTTTTTATTTTTAGTGACAGCTGTTTCGGCGTTTAAGGCCATTGTCAAGACAGTTTGACAATGGCCTTAAACGCCGAAACAGCTGTCACTAAAAATAAAATACTGAAAATAGCAGAACTCAATAATAATAACATTAAATTTAATTCAATTAAATTATATAAAAATTAAAATGGAGTTCTACAAATTGAACACAAAAACTATAAATAAATTTAAAAAAACATTACTAGCGGAAACGTCACTGGTTAATGCAACATAGTAATCGCTTTGTTCAAAAATTTTGTACACAACTGTATGTTTTCCTAAATAAAAAAAATAAAAAATATACTGATTTGCCCAAAATATTTTAGCTGTTTTTCCCTCCTGAAAAGTGGTGTTTTGTCGCTTACGCCCGTTTAGCTTCGAACAGCCAATAACATTGAGCCGAACGAAACATATGTACTTGTTATAAGCGAAATCAAGTAGACATCTAAAATATTAATGTTCATTTCTGCAGGAATGATGGCAGTGATCTATCTTCAGATGGGGGACGAAGACTTAAGAATCCAACTTGGCGCAAGCAGCCGTCGTAAGTATTTACTTTTTTTTTTTTTTTTTGTAGTGAATACTGCACAAGAGTCTTAACTGCTCCCAACCGTATAGATCCAGTGAGACTATGGCATCCCTAATTGGGGTATGTTGCGAGGCTGAAGGTAGTGGGGAATGGAAGGAGATGGAGAATAATAATGTAATAATAATAACTAGCAGATAAAAACCCGCTCTCGCGTGGTTTAGTCACGACACACACATCAAAATGAACATAGTGAGTAAATTGTGAACGACTGTGATCGGAAGAAAATTTCAAACTTTTGTACGTATGAGCAATTTTTCCATCGAACGTGGCAGAAGACGGCTTACGGTATAAATACTATCAGACTAGTTTAGTCTTGACACACACGTAAAAAGGGACATGATGAGTAAATCGTGAAGAAGCGTAATCGGAGTAAAAATGAAACTTTTTTTACGTGTGAGCGAAAATTACCAGTATTTTTTTTGCAAACATTCAACAACAATCGTGTACAGAAGACGGTTTTGCGTACTAATACTATTGGATTAATAATAATTTCAATATTAAATTCCTTATTTAAAATTTGATGCATAAAAGAAAGAAGATTTTATTTTTATAAAATAAATGCAAATTAAAGTACCGTATAGATACGCAAAAAAATAATTCAAAAAAATCACAGGCAGTGGTGTAGATCAGGTCACTGCGGAGAAACTCTTTTAAGAATCAATAGGATTTCATTTCTGAATCTCTCCTCACTGACATGAAATAAGTCGATATCGGAAGAGATTTTGTTCAGGAGCAAAATACTCCTCCCCACCGGCAGAACCATTGGCAGGTTGGTCCTACAGGCAGAAAGATAGAATAATCTATGAAGACGCTGTCTTAGACAGTCATCAGGAACATAGAGACTTACGCACTCCAAAATAGCAGGGTTTACAATATAGCCTCGCAGCAGTCTGAAGAAGTGGGTGGCGGCATACCCCTCTCTCCTGAGATGTAAGGAGTGAAGTCCGAGCGTGCCCAGGAGAAAGTTTGTCGGGTAGAGCCACGGATAGTGGCCGTACTACCTCATGTATAGAAATCTCAGGAACTTTTTCTGGACCCTCTCCAAGATGAGGGAGTACCCCACCTCATGGGGATCCCAAATAATTGAGCCACTCTCCAGCCTACTGCGGACTAAAGAGAAGTAGAGTATTCTCAGAGTTTGGGTATCCCAAAAAACTCTGGAGGAAGGTTAGGAAGACCTGGCTATCAGATCTGGTCACCAAACACGGCTAAAGCCATTTCAAGCAACGTTTCGATTCTGAATGGTGGTCTTTCACCAGGGCGATACAGATTATCAACCACTCTGGAACGTGCCACAAATATACTTTGTATTATTTTATACGAATTGAATGTGTTATAACACATATTAATTAAATACAAGTTATTGGCGCACGCCGGGTTTGAGCCCGCTACCTTTGCATTCGTAGTCGAGCGTCTTGCCACTCGACTACGGAGGCCGACAAATTGATTTATCATTTGAGGTGGTCGATAGACCGGTGGGTGGAAATTCGATTAGCAGTCGGACATGCCGAGTTCAACTGTGGCAACCTTAGAGTAACAATGTATGGAGAGAGAGCGAATTATTTTTACCCAACCTATACAAATTTGCGATTAATCATTTTCTCCGGGTCTTTACGTCGTACACTATGAGAGAGAAAGAGACAGCAAAAATAACACACCGCTTTTATGTACCATAAGGATGATCTTGGTCTCCCGCGTCTCCGGGGACTCCGCCCCCGTGTTTTGTAATGCGACTAAACTGGACACAACTAAACGGTTTTTTAGGTTATATGCAATATTTTTGTTGAAAACAATACTGTGAAAAAGTGGTTATACGAATAAACAAAAACATACGAGTAGACATGAGCTATGAATGGATGTATAAATACCCTAGCCCTAGTCCTGGCCACGCCCAGGTCTGCCGAGTCCGGCAAAAATCATCAAAAACTGACTACACTGCCTTGGATAGGTACCGCTCTATGTGCTCTTAGGTGGAAACCTACAAAACTTTCGCACAATTCATAATACATATCTTAATTTCCAACATATTCCTCCATTTTGAACTTAACGATTGCTTTTTGTCCACAGTACGAATGAAACAACGACGGATAAAGACCACGACGGCGGAATTGCGGTTGAGAACAACATGCCGATTGAAGAACCCGCCAGCGAGATGGAGAACAGCACTCTTCAAGAAATGGCGCCACAGCCGTAAGTCTAAACTAATTAATAAACCTACTTATTTAGAGTGTTATAAAATTCTACTTCACCCTTGAAGTAACAATATATAAAGAGAGAGCTAATTATTTAACCCAACCTATACAGGCTTGGGATAAATAACTTTCTCCGGGTTTTTACGTTGTACACCATGAGAAAGAAAGAGACAAAAAAATCCCTGAATTATCACACCGCTTTAAAGTATTGTTTGAATGTTCTTCGTGTCCCGCGTTTCCGTTGACTTCGCCCACACGTTATGATACGCGAAATAAATTGACATTACTCAACGGTTTATAAGGTTACATGTTATATATTTTTTTATAACAATACTGTGAAAAATTGGTCATACGAATAAACAAAAACATTATGTCGACATGTGCTATAAATGGATGTATAAATACGCTAGTCCTAGTTCTAGCCACGCTCAGGTCTAGCCGAGTCTGGCAAACCTTATAAAAACTGACTACAGCTCTATTTATGTGACTGAAGAAAACTACACCTTTTTAAAATTGATTTGAAGGTTTTTTTACGCTTTATAATTTGCTAAAGTTTGCTGGACCACTTTTATGACGTAATACATTTCGACTTAGTTCAAGACTTATGGGAAGTGGATAGGAATTTCACCCAGTACCATCTTTTCTTGGAGTTTTTAATTAAATAGATAGAGGTGATGTACTTTGAACACAACAGTACATTATATGTATCATTTAAAATAAAATATAATGATTAATACATATGGACAAGCTTCGAATTCCATATAAAACACATAAGGGTACCTGGGTACCCTTTGAGTCATCAGAAGGTGTAAGTTTCACAGCGTTTTCCGCTCACGTACCACCCTCCACATATCCAACGGTCATTCTTAATTGTTCATTCTCACTATTGTGCAGAAGTCAGGAAGTTTCAGCCGGTTAGACTTACTGTAACATTATAAAAATCTATATTGAAAACCGAAAAGGGTACCCGGGTACCCTTTCAGTCACATGAAGGTTAAAACAATGCGATCCATTAATTTGAACGTAATCAAGCACTCCTTAAGCTGGTGGAGATACGGTTGAAATTACCACTTAACGCCGGCCGCCTGTTTTGATTTATGCAATAAAAACATGTTTATCTTTATTTTGTAAAGCTCAGCCGCAAATATTAAAATTTGTCTCATACATACTCCTCTGTTATTCTGACTCTTTACATGACCTGATTCAAGTATTTGATTTTCTTGATCGTGCCATGTCTTTTTCGGGCGCCCTCGGCTTTTTCTTCCATTCACTTTCGCATCATATATTCTTTTCACACTCCTTTCTTCGTTCATTCGCTCTACGTGCCCAAACCATCTAAGCGTCCCTTTCTTGATCCTATTTATTACGCTCACATCAGCCTGGCATTCTTTCCGGATATCCACATTTTTAATACGGTCATACATGGTTTTTCCCATAGAGTTGGTAGAGTAGTATCTATCCAAGGCAGTAAAGTCAGTTTTTGACTTGTTTTTGATGATTTTAACCTGACTCGGCGCACCTGGGCGTGGCTAAGACTAAGGCTACGGCATTTATACATCCATTCATATCACATATCGACATAATGTTTTTGTTTTTCGTATGGCCACTTTTTCACAGTATTTTTACCAACAAAAATATAGCATATAACCTAAAGAACCGTTCAGTTGTGTCAAGTTTAGTGGCATAATAAAAAATGTGGGCGGAGTCCCACGGTGAAACAGGACCTTAAGATCACCCTTACAGTATATAGAAGCGGTCTATGAAATTTGTTGTCTCTTTCTCTCTCATGGTGTACGACGTAAAAACCCGTAGAAAGTGATTTATCGCAAGTTTGTGTAGGTTGGGTAAAAATAATTAGCTCTCCCTCCATATATGGTTACTACAAGGTTTTACCGCACACACACTTCGGGGATCTCATTTCCACAGCATTCAGTTTACTTTCATCTTTCGTCTGTCAGTTCCATGCCTCACTGCCATACATCACAAATACTGTATGTTTAGTAAAATTTGCAAAGCAAATCGCAAGCCCGTCAATTTGAAGGGTGCCGTAAACCTAGAGTTAATGTAAAGACAAAGTAGCAGCATTTCATTTTCAATTAATACACCGTTCACTTTTGCAGGAATGATGACGGGGGAAGAAAACTAAAAAATCCAACTTGGCGCAAGCAGCTGTCGTAAGTATTGATTGATCTATTATTTGAGGTGGTCGATAAACTGATGGGTGGAAAATTCGATTGACAGTCGGACATGTCGAGTTCGATTACCACCTTCACACCCTTTACTAAATAAAACAGGGTGCCATATCCGTAAAAATCTAAGACAAAACGAAAGTTGAAAAATTACGCCTTTTTACTGGCGTCCGATAGCGTTGGGAAAAATTTCAATGTTTTGTGAACGCTTCACGAATTGCTAGTTCTTTAAAATGAACCCTTCGCAGTGAACACTTCAATTGAAGTCGAACTCGCAAAAAAGAGATTTGAATTTATCCGGTTATTTGTTCAGTTCTTTTTGGAACCGGTTCCTTGATATTTTTTCTAAAAGTACTAGCAAATCGACAAAAGTACTAGTAGGTAGAGATTTAAAAACGAAAAGAACTGGTACCGGTTCCGGGCCGAAATAAAAAGAACTATTCGGAGAGATTTCAAAATGAAAAAAAAACAAAAAACACATTCCTTTAGATCGAAGTACTTTGAAGTCGTCGAACTTCAATTCAAGTATTTGAAATGAAGAGCTTCTTTACAAGCTTTGAAGTTCAACTTCACAACTGAACTGCTGCAAATTGAAGTAGTTCTTTGTAATCTAACTTCCATTGAAGTGTTTGTTCAATGAAATGATATAAATGAAGTTTGAACTGCCGCAAAATGAAATAGTTCACACGGAGCAGTCACAACGCTAAAATGAACTGCCAACTTCAATTGAAGTATTTGTTCAATGAACAATGAATGAAGTAAGAACTGCTCCCAAAAGAAGTAGTTCTTTTAGAGGGGTCACAGCGCTAATATTATTGTATCTGTATCTTTATGCATGTGTTGTCAAATGTTTTCCTTAGAAAATATTGTCACAACGCTGGCGTCCGATATTACAAACATAGTTTGTACAAACTTACCCTCTAGATGCTTTGTGTACACTAGCTATAAAGTATGTCGTTCCTCTAAGAGGTATATATCTCTGACGATTAATGGGCGTAAACATTGTAAGTAGCGTTGTGACCGCTTTGAAAGAACTGCTTCAAAGAACTACTTCTTTTGGCAACAGTTCGTACTTCATTTATTGTTCACTGAACAAATACTTCAATTGAAGTCGGTAGTTCATTATAGCGTTCATTCATCTCATTGAACAAATATTTCAATTGAAGGTGGTAAAATTTTTAATTTTTGTGGCGAGGAACCGGTTCTAGTGCTTTTCACTTTGAAATCTTTACCGACTAGCATGAGCTTTTCGGCGAGGAACCAGTTCCAGTTCTTTTGGTTTTCAAATTCCTACCGACTAGTACTTTTTAATTTGGCAAGGAACCGGTTCCAGTTATTTTCAGTTTAAACTTTACCGGCGAGGAACCGGTTCCAAAAAGAACTGAACAAACAAGCAAACAAATTCAAATCTATTTTTTGCGAGTTCGACTTCAATTGAAGTGTTTATTTCGAAGGGTTCTTTTTAAAGAACTAATAATTCGCGAAGCATTCACAAAATATTGAAGTTTTTCCCAACGCTAATTGTCTGTATTTATGCATATGCAAATGTTCAACTACGGGTTGATACGCATTTGTCTAGCTCGTCCGGCACACGCCTGGCGCCGTCTGGACAAAGCCAAAGAAAAATATTTCGAAAATAAGGCGAAGCAGTGATTCATACTCGTACGCCGAAATAACTAACTAACCATAACGCCGTTTCACCGCAGGGGTAGGCAGAGAGGACAGACCGCCATGCAACACACTCTGTCTTGGAACACACCACTTGCTGCTTCATTCACATTGACACATCGTCTCATTCATACTCTTATGTTATTCTGACTCTTCACATGACCCGATTCAAGTATTTGATTCACTTGATCGTGCCGCGTTGTCTTCCTCGGGCGTCCTCGACTTCATATATTCTTTTCTAACACTTATTTCTTCGTTAATTTGCTCTAGATGCAAACCATCTCAGCGTCCCATTCTTGATTCTATTCATTACGCTTATATCAGCTTTGCTTTCTTTCCGTATATCCACATTTTTAACACGGTCATACATGGTTTTACCACGATGTACATATGTACCGATGTACATATTTTATTCCAAAGAACCGGTGAGTTTTAGAATCGGTTCCCCTTGGAATTATCATCAAGTGTATATTTGAATGCATATTTTGCCAGTTCGATGTGCATGCAATCCAATGTCTAAATATTATATTCTAAATTAATTTCATGCAATTTATTATTTGCTTTTTGATCGCATATAAAGCCGCGCACGATGCTATTGACATCTGAATCTTCATTTATGGCAACCATAGGAACATAAGAACAAAATGATGAGAATGTTATATTTTAAATGTGGTCTACACTTAGAGTAACGTAGAGACCTAACATTGCGAAATTTTGAAGCCGCTTTTTGACCAAGGATTGACCAAAGGAGGTATGACGTATATGCTTCCAGCCAATCGGATGCGAAGAAAACCGTAAAGATAAACATTATTCCGTCTTTATCTGTTCGCGAACAATTTTGAGTTGCTACATGAGAAAGAAAGAGACATGGATACGTTCAGATGTTGGACTAATCAGGGAATCCCAATTCTTACAAATTTACGTCAGAATCTCGTATTTCTCTCGAAGTAAAACATATTGAGAATGCATTCAAACTCATTTTAAACGGGAGTTTATTATTTCGAAACAAATAATGCAAAGATTGACTAAATATTGGTGTAGGTTGTTTTGTAGTTAGCATGTTAAATATTTGAGGTCAAACTAAAAAATACGAATTCTTGGAAAAATACCTGTGGAAACTGATTTTTTTGGTCCTTTGTTACTTCAGTTGAAACAACCAACAACTGCACATATAGCCATATCGTTTTTTTTAATATTGCACTAAATTCACTTAAGTAATTATATATTTTAAGCTTTTTGTCTGTCAATTCGACTGACATTTCACTACTGTGAAGTTAGTAATATATTGAAAAAATGGCTACACGGGTTTAAGCACGCCCCAAATCATATGTTCTTAATAACAATTGTTTGTCTCTTGTTCACATATGTCTATAGAAACGAGCATAAAGAGAGAGCTATATTTTGCGAGTATGAACGATTTGACTCATAATTAGGACGGTCTCTCTATATTGTTACTCTAAGGGTCTACATGACCATCTTAGATCATATGACGCACACCTTGAATACTTTAACATTGATTCACTTAAAACTAGAAGGTAAATAACTGATTTATTAATATGTTTACATAAAATAATTCACGGCCTTCTCGATACGACAGTTTGTCTTGGCAGTATTGAAATAAATGTACCTAATTCCTATTGTTTAGGACGCCATGGCACATTCCACCTGAGTACATTCAGAAATAATATAATATTGCCTACTTCAGCCCTCAAATGTGCCGACTGTTTAATAGGATAGAGTGTACTAATGTAGACATTTTTGACGATGATTTGTTTAATTTTAGCAAAAATGTCCTGATATTACTTGAAAATATGTAACATTGTTTAGGCTAGTTATATTGTGTGTCTCTTTTGTCTCCCTTTTTGTATCTTGGCTTTGTTTCTATTATTTATCATTGATTGAGTTTTGTAATTTTATTTGTGGTGTGTCCTTTGTATTTTAAAACAACAATTATTGCACGCTGAGTTTTAAAACGAGATAAATAATTAAATAATACTGTTTTTATCTGCAGACATGGAGATGGCGACCCTTCAGTGGAGGAAGAAAAACTTATCAACGAAATCTGGGGTTCTAAGAAGGCGTAAGTATTTCAAAAATAGAATAATATCTGCTGAAAAAAAAAAGCTTTGGGAAAAACTAGAGATGGTCGATATTCCTGTCCTGGTTAAAAGGAACCGGTTCCAAGGCGGCCACTGGAACCGTCAATATTATATCTGTGAGGAGCCGGTTCCTTTTTTTGGAAAATAAAAATCGAAATCATTTGTCCGAGGAACTGTTTTTGTTGTTGTTAATTTGCTAGTATTTTTTTTTTGGGAGGAACTATTGTCGATTTGCTAGTACCTATTGATTTAAAATCTCTACCGACTAGTACTTTTTTTTTGGGAGGAACTTTTGTCGATTTACTAGTACTTTTCGATTCGAATATAAAATCTCCTTCGCGAACTTATCTGGCACCGGGAACCGGTTTCAAAAAGAACTGGATAAATAACCGGTTCCTCGCCGGTCACCGGTAACTGGAACCGCAGGTACACCCAATTCTGATATCGACCATCTCTAGGAAAAAATTCAAGGTTTTGTGAACGCGGAACTGTTAGTTCTTTAAAATGAACCCTTCACGGTGAACCTTTCAATTGAAGTAACACAGAAATTCTGATAAAAAGTCAGCCCAAGCTTTATATAAACCCGTTAGAAGCAGCCGTATGAGGTTTGCAAACTTTACTAGCGCCATCTAGGAGGGAAATTTTAAAGTATTACAATTGAGGGGCTTAGAAGCAGTGGCGGCTCGTGAGTTTTTAGTGTGCTATAGTGCTAAGATTGAAAAATACGATATTCTTAGTGTTGTTGTAGCCGAAAATGATTTTTATTTTTTTTTCAAGATTTTATTTTTTGTATGAAGATTTTCAGGATTTTTCAGTTTTGGTGGTGCACTGCACGGATTTCTGAAAAATCTTCATACAAAAAGTTGAAATTTCGAAAAAAAAAAAAATATTTTCGGCTACAACAACATCAATGATGACGGTTTTTTTCAATCCTACCACTCTAGCACACTAAAAAGTCACGAGCCGCCACTGCTTAGAAGCAAAGGCAGCAATCTCCAAATACGGTTCTGTAGCATTGTCAACTTTTGAATGATTATTATAAAGAAACGGAGAATGAAGTGTACCAAAATGTTAGTGCACATTAAACTAGGAACAATTTGAAACAATTATCTCTAAATTTATCAACATTTTCACAAAAGGAAAGTGCATTAAACGTTAAATCAACTTTCCAAGAAATAATTTTAAATGAAGGAGATTGCTGCTTTTGCTTCTAAGCCCCTCAATTATTATTAAGAAATAATTTTATTATTGTTTTAAAGTTTTAAAAAATTAAAAATGGACAATTATTATTAAATCAAAAAAAAAATTTAATATTATGTTTTGATCAAAATAACACTCGGAAAAACTAGTGCCTCACGCCAGTCAAAACAAGGAAAGAAATCAAAGTTTGTAATTCTTTTATAAAATTAAAAGCAACTGACACCAAAGTCCAACAAAAAATATCACATCAATAGTCCCGTATAAAATCGTGAACAAATACAACACACCAAAAAACGTCGAACTGTGAATCGCGCGAGCGAACGAGCAACTTCAATTGAAGTAAACTAAAATTGAACTGTAAATGGTGCGATACCACGATCGTTCGAACGAACAAAGAACTAAAATCGAAGTTTCGAAGTAAACTACAAATGAACATAGATGGTGCGATCGTGCGAGCGGAACTACCAACTTCAATTGAAGCATTTGTTCAATGAGAAATGAGTAAAGTTCGAACTGCCGCAAAATGAAGTAGTTCTTTGTAGTAGTTCGCACAGAGCGGTCACAACGCTAACTGAAATACATTAAAGGTTTTTGATCGAATTTAAAAAATATTTTTAAAACTCGGTAATTTCCATTAATATCAGTTTCAAATTTGAAAAGTTCACACTTGACGGCCTCCGTGGTCGAGTGGTAAAACGCTCGACTACAAATCCAGAGGTCACGGGTTCAAACCCGGCGAGCGCAAATAACTTTTATTCAATTGATATGTGTCGCAACACACTAACCTCATTAAAAAAATAATAAATAGTATAGAGTGGTAGATACTCTAAATATCACCCTAGTAGAAGACCACCATTCAGAATGGAAACGTTGCTTGAAATGGCTCTAGCCGTGTTTGGCGACCAACATTCAATATCCAGGTACTTTCCAACCTTCCTCTTCCCCATCTCCTTCCACTCTCCACTACCATCGGCCTCACAACGCACCCCAATTGAAAAAGCCATAGTCTCACTGGCTCTAGACGGTTGGGAACAGTTGGGACCCTTGTACGGTTGTTATGGATTCTTTTGTACTAAAACACTTATTTGTATTTATTTTATAGTATGAGGTTTTACATGGTAATTATCTACACCAGAAGCGTAGTGTTACTCCAACTGATATTAACTGTGTGATACTGACTAAATCTTCAGAACGAACCGTCTCATATAGTGGTAGAATGTCTACAAGGTATGTCAATATCAGCTGGGGTAAATTTCAACATAACATTTATTATTTAACATAGATTATTACCCGAATAATTACATAATACATAGTTTATCAGAAAAAAATAGTTAATGGGTGATAACAAATTTCTGTGGATAATAGGAAGTCGGCCAAATGGGTCCAAAGTGTTATCTCCTGTATGGGTAGGTACATAACACGGTCATACATACTGACAAATAAAAATATTTATAGTTAATAATGTTATTTTCTTTTCATAGAACGTACACCGAAGCCTCTCCGCCTGACGATGAAGATAAAATAGTCTACGAGGACTGAAGTAAATAATTTCAACTGAACCAGGAATAGCTTTTTCAACCAAATGAAAATATAATTGTATCCTTACGAATCGAATGAAAGTACCAGCAAAATGTTTTTATTAAATTTTATTTATATGGATTGCTTAATTCAATAATCATTTTGTTTTAAATTTCTTTTAATAAATATATATTTTTGAAATCGTTTAGTTTTGATTGCTGCTAGAAGAAGTCAACAACATTAACAACATATCCAATATCTAACGAATATGTGTAATTTTTGTACAAACTCGGTCGGAATGTCAAGGGAATCTAACGCGAAACCCGTTTCCATATCGGATTCAAACCTCGACATATCCACGATCAGAAATTCGCCGCAGAGGTTGGTTGGTAGTAATGCCACAAGCCCAGATATTTCAATTTAATTCAACCATGAATTATTTTTAAAACATAACTACAAGTTATGCTTCAAGGGGTTTTTAAATGAAGTGAGTAAAGGTCTATTAAAAAAGACACAATAGTCATAAATAAATATAAAAAAAATAAAGCGCCGGGAATTTTGTTTATGCGGACAGGAATGTTCTAGAAGAAAAATAAAAGTAAGGGGTCCAATAAGATTGAGAAGAGTGGTCGAGAAGAGAAATAACTGGATAAGGTTCTGATAAGATGGAGACGAATGATTGAGAAAGGAAATTACTGGATAAGATCGACAAGGGATATAACTGAATACGATGGAGAAGAATGACTGAGAAAGGAAATAACTTGATAAGACGGGCAAGATTGATCGAGTAGGGAGGTACCTAGAAAAACTCGAATAAGATAGAGAAGAATGGTCGAGAAAGGAAATAACTGGATAAGATGGACAAAAATAATTTAAAAAAAGTATATTTGCGGCACGTTCCAGAGTGGTAGGTACTCTAAGTATCGTCCTGGTGAAAGACCACCATTCAGAATCGAAACGTTGCTTAAAATGGCTTTAGCCGTGTTTGGTGACCAGATCTGAATATCCAGGCACTTCCCAACCTTCCTCTTCTCAATCTCCTTCCCATCCCCATTACTCTCAGCTTCACAACATACCCTATTTGGGGATGCCATGGTCTCACTAGCTCTATAAGGTTGGGAGCAGTTAAGACTCTTGTGCGGTATTCACGTAAAAATAATAAAAAAATAATGATCGACAAGGGATATAACTGAATAAGATGGAGTAGAATGACTGATAAAGGAAATTACTGGATAAGATGGGCAACATTGATCGAGAAGGGAAATAACTGGATAAGGTCTGATAAGATGGAGAAGAGTGATAGAGAAAGGAAATTACTGGATAAGATGGGCAAGATTGATCGAGAAGGGAAATAACTGGATAAGGTCCGATAAGATGGAGAAGAGTGATAGAGAAAGGAAATTACTGGAAAAGGTTTTACATTATTTTTTATAGTGAATACAGCGAAAGAGTAACAACGTCTCCCAACCATCGAGAGCCAGTGAGACTACGGCATCCCCAATAAGGGTATGTTGTAAGGCTGAAGAAAGTGGGAAGAAGAAGGAGATGGGTGAAAGGAACGTCAGGGAGTATCTGGCTATTCAGATTTGGTCACCAAACACGTCTAATGCCATTTCAAGCAACGTTTCGATTCTGAAAGGTGGTCTTTCACCAGGGCGATACATAGAGTACCTACCACTCTGGAACGTACCGCAAATACACTTTTTTATATTTTATATGAATTAAATGTGTTATGGCGCATATTAATGGAAAAAAAGTTATTGGCGCACGCCGGGCTTAAACCCGCGACCTTTGGATTCGTACTCGAGCGTCTTACCACTCGACCGTGGACCGAACAAGGTCCGATAAAATGGAGAAGAATGATTGAGAAAAGAAAAATCTGAATAAGATGTAAAAGATTTATCAAAAAAAGAAATAACTGCATAGGGTCCGATAAGATGGAAAAGAATGGTCGAGAAGAATTATAACTGAATAGGATTAGATAAGATGGAAAAGACTGATCGAGAAGGGAAATAGCTGGAAAGGATGAAGAACAATAGTTGAGAAGAATAATAACTATAAAGGGTTCGATTGGATGGAGAAGAATGGTAAAGAAGGGATAAGATGGACAAGATTGATCTAGAAGGGAAATAGCTGGATAAGATGGAGAAGATTGTTTTAGAAGGGAAATAATTGTAAAAGATGCACGAGATTAATCGAGAAAGAAAATAGCTGCATTGGGGGCGATAAGATAGATAATAATGGTCAAAATAGAAATAATTGGATACGATGGAGAAGAATGGATGAGAAGGGAAATAACTGGATAAGTTGGAAAATAATGGTCGATAAGGGAAATAACTGGATAATATGAAAAATAATGGTCGAGAAGGGAAATAACTGGATAATATGGAAAATAATGGTCGAGAAGGGAAATAACTGGATAAGATGGAAAATAATGGTCGAGAAGGGAAATGACTGGATAATATGGAAAATAATGGTCGAGAAGGGAAATAACTGGATAAGATGGAAAATAATGGTCGAGAAGGGAAATAACTGGATAATATGGAAAATAATGGTCGAGAAGGGAAATGACTGGATAATATGGAAAATAATGGTCGAGAAGAAAAATAACTAGATAAGATGGAAAATAATGGTCGAGAAGGGAAATAAGTGAATAAGATGGAAAATAATGGTCGAGAAGGGAAATAACTGGATAAGATAGAAAATAATGGTCGATGAGGGAAATAACTGGATAAGATGGAAAATAATGGTCGAAAAGGGAAAAGCTACGATACGATGAAGAAGAGTGGTAGAAAAAGAAAAAAAAACTGGATATGATAAAGAATAATGGTCCAGAAGGAAAATAACTGGATTAGTATGACATGATTGATATAGAAGGGAAAAAACTGCAAAGGGTCCGATAAGATGAAAAAAAAGGTCTAGAAGATTAGTAACTGGTTACAATATATGGAGAGAGTTAATTTTTTTACCCAACCTATACACATTTGGGATAAATCACTTTCTCCGGGTTTTTACGTCGTAAATCATGAGAAAGAAAGAGACACCAAAATTTCCCAAATTATCACACCGCTTTAAAGTATTGTTAGAATGTTCTTCGTGTTCCGCGTCTCCTTTGATTCCGCCCACACGTTTTGATATGCGAAATAAATTGTCATAACTCAACGGTTTATTAGGTTACATCCTATATTTTTTTTTTATAACAATGCTGTGAAAAAGTGGTTATACGAATAAAAAAACATGATGTCGACATGTGCTATGAATGGATGTATAAATACCCTAGCCCTAATCCAAGGTCTAGCCGAGTCCAGGAAACCACATAAAAACTTACTACAGCTGCGTTCTCTCTTGTATATTATTGCTCTGAGGTTACAACATATGTTTTTTATCGTTTTCTTGGCGATGTGTTCTCTCGCTTTGATCTAAAGTTGTGTTGTATGTAATTAATTGCATTTGTTCCAACGCAATCAAGATGCAATGTGTGTATGGCGCCGGCTGGTTAATTAACTGCATGTCAAGGTTACAGATATGCATTATACATTTTCCTGGAGTGAGGCCGATATTTTGTATCTATCGTAACATGCAGGAAAACACTTAATGATAATAATATAATAACAGTGAATTTATAAAGCGCAGTTTTGTGATAGTTCACCTCAAGTGCGTTTTACACTGAATTTTCTAACCTAATATAATTTATATAGGAAGATGACAAAGTTTCACTTTACAAAGGATGATCTAAGCTTCTTCTTTGTGAATTATTTTTGTCATTGGTTATCCATTATTAAATTGTTTATTGCACGTATATTTGCATAAACATATTTAATTAAGTTTTTCTTATTTTTTTAATAAAATACGGCAGCGCACAATGCACTTGTTTACGTGTAGCAGAATAATATGATCAATTAATTTTGTAAAGATAAACTGTGATGTGGACACTGTTTGACGGCCTCCGCGGTCGGGTGGTCAAGACGCACGACTACGAATGCAAAGGTCGCGGGTTCAAGTGGCGTGCGCCAATAACTTGTATTCAATTAATATGTGTCATAACACATTTAATTATAAAAATAATATAAAGTATATTTGTGTCACGTTTCAGAGTGATGGATACTCTAAGTATCGCTCTGGGGAAAGACCACCATTCAGAATCGAAACGTTGCTTGAAATAGCTTTAGCCCTGTTTGGTGACCAGATCTGAATAGCCAGGTACTTTTCAACCTTCCTCTTCCTAACCTTCCTCTTCCCAATCTCCTTCCCCTCCCCACTACCTTCAGCCTCACAACATACCCTATTTAGGGATGCCATAGTCTCACTGGCTCTTGGCTGCTGCTTGATCCCATTGAACTACATAATTTCACTATAATCTACGGTTAATCAAAAAAGGGTAAGAAAGAGAGGTAAATAATAAAAAATAACTTTTTTTCGAAAGAAAGACAAACATTCCCGGGTTACGAATAACCTGACAATATTTGAAAAACTCTCCTACTACCATCATAATAAGCGGAAAATGTTGCTTGTGCAATGATAGAGGACTTGGCTGGCAGAGGAATTGAACCCACGACGCCCGGGTGGGAATCCGACGCGTTTGTCCACTCAGCTACCGAATAATTTCAACGAATAAAATAATGTTGCTAAGGAAATCAACACACCGCTTCAAAAATATAACGTATCAATTTCCTTTATGGGAAAATTCCAACAAAAACCTTTAGAATAGCACAAAAACATGGATTTGTTATACCTTTTGGTCGAGTGGTAAGACGCTCGACTACGAATCCAAAGGTCGCGGGTTCAAACCCGGCGTGCACAATTAATTTTTATTTTATAGTTTTTCAATTCGTATAAAATAATATAAAGTATATTTGCGACACGTTCTAGAGTGATAGATACTCTAAGTATCGCCCTGGTGAAAGACCACTATTCAGAATCGAAACGTTGCTTGATTGAAATGGTTTTAGCCGTTTGTGACCGGATCTGAATAGCTAGGTATTTCCCGAGCTTCCTCTTTCTACCTCCTATCCCTCCCCACTACCTTTAACATCACAACATACCCCAATTGGATATGCCATAGTCCTACTGGTTCTAGACGGTTGGAAGCAGTTGGGACGGTTGCGTGGCATTCAATATATTTAAAAAAAAATAAACTTAACAACACTTGAAATTTTTGGTAGCAGTCTAAATGATTTTTGTCATTCTTTACGACTCTACCAAAATATTGACTAAACCATTGCTTGAATGTTCTCTCTTATGTTTATTTTGTCCTATTTTTGTCATCGCTTCATTTATTATTATGTATGTGCTGTTCTTTCTCTGTTGCTCTTTTTTCCATTTCGTGTTTTATATGTCTTTTTTGTAATTGGACTTTTGTACGTTAATTTATAAATAACTAAACAAAACAAAAAGATAAAGCTTCAACTGTTTGTCGCTAGATGTCGATATTATCAAATTAATATGAAAATAAGTTGACTGTTGCAATATGCATTACCTAGGTAGTTAAAAGTTATCATGGATTTCATACTGAACAAATAATATCAACAAACTTTCGACTATACATCGGTAGAGGTCGGTAGTAGCATATTAGAAAACATTATTAAATTGAGATTCATTGATTTTAATCATCCACCGATTTTCTAGGGCAACATCAAACCTTTAAGTGTCACGACCCCCTAAAACTTAAAACAAATAGTTTAAAAAACCTTACAACCCCTTCACTATATCGTCGCCGGAAATGCGAAAGGGCTGAAGCGCCATTTTGGGAAGTTTACACCATAGCACTTTAAACATTTTTTGTTTGTTTTGTAACGCGACAAGGCGCGCGGCTCCGAATACTTTCTCGCTCCCGTCTAAAGCACTGTCCCTCTCTAGTAATGTTGAGCTGTGTGGATCCAGGGCCGGACTCCAATTGGGCAATCGCCGACGCAATTCTAGGAATTTCATCTACTACTCCCTCTACGTGCTAAAGGCCGCTACCCGCCGGCCTATAAAAGGCGCTGCTTGTCCTTGAAACAGCTGAGAGCCAGGACAAGTCTCAAGACCTGATACTGATTGCGTGTTGTTCCCTTTCAGCAAGATCATTGAGTTCTAAGTACGAAATATCTGTAAGCGTTCGATTGAATTGTGCGCCGTCGGCCTTTCAGTTTGTTTTGTTTGTAAAATATTGTTTGAAGTTTTAAAGTTATAAGGGAAAACCCTTACAAGTCTCTTTTCATTTATTCTTGTTTAAATATAAAATAAATACTACGTCTCTGTACCGAACTCCACTCACTCGTTTAATATAATATATTCTTTCCAGTATAAATTATCGCCAAACGTGTGACAAAGAAGGAAAAAATTGTTATAGTTTCACAATAAAATTCATCAGTCTTCAGAACATGGTTGGATTTTGAAAAAAAGGTAACTCAATACTCTCACTGAGTTATCTGAAGGGACAAAAAGCTAAAAAAAGTTCATAACTTGTGTCGCTTGAGTCAAGCCTTCTAACAAATGGTAAATATATTTTAGATGGCTGAAGGGCCACAAAAGTCTTCAGAATCAGACGAGAGTCAGAGCATTCGATGCAAAAAAAAAACTGATTAAAACTGCACATTGAACCTTAGGTGAATTAAATAATGTAGATACGTTAGTGAGACAACGCGCCTGAATGTACTAAACCGAGTCCGAGAGACATACCTGAGATTTACTGCGTTTAGCATCACACAAACATTCGTTCGACAGACAAGTTGTCATGGGAACGGGAGAAAAGGGAGCTCTTCAACCGAAATAATGTGAGATAGCGAATGCGGATATACATAGTGTAGAAGACAACCGTTTCCGTACGTCGTACTTTACTTGGCTAGTCGCTCAGTAAGTTCGTCGGGGAAGAGAGATTGTAACAGTAACGCGGGACGTTCATATAGCTATCTCATCCGTACATACACATTCTGTTTAGTATTGCTATCCTTTTCATAAGCGTTATAAGCTTTTAAACTTAAATCAAAACCGTGCCACATTTATCGTTCGATTTGTGTGAATATGACGTGTCTTGTATTTTATGATTATGCATTGAACTCATTTTTACCAAAGTGCCGCTTAAGTTATTTGGCCTTTCCAGCGACGATATATCTAACGTGAAGTGATAACACTAGCAACGAATACCATTTGCCACATCTTACTTATACAAAAAAGCTTCTCGTCTACGGTGGCTTTAAAAACTAAATACAGAAATCGTCTAGTATCACAATTAAGAGTGTCGATCCCCAAAAAGGTTTCGGTAGCTCAATTGGCAGGGAAGTTACTCCCGGACGTAGTAAAGGTTCTTAGTTTGAGTCTCAGTCGCGAGCTTATTCTTTTTTTTCTGTGTCCATTCTGTTTCATATTTTGTTGAAAATGATTGAAATGAAAATGATAAGAGAAAATTTACAGCAAAACCACGTAAGTCTAACTTACTAACTAGGTTAATTAACCATCACGTCGTTTCCACACAGAGTTAGGCAGAGAGGACGGACTACCATACAACTCTGTCTTGGCACACACTCCTTGCTTCGTTCTCATTCATTCATCCTCTTCTGTTATTCTGACTCTTAACGTGACCCAATTCAAATATTTGATTCACTCGATCGTGCCATGTCTTCCTCGAGCGTTCCCGACTTTTCCTCCATTCACTTTCACATCGTATATTTATTTCACACTCCTTTCTTCGTTCATTCGCTCTACATGCCCAAACCATCTAAGCGCCCTTGTCCATTCTTGATCCTATTCATTACGCTTACATCAGCCTTGCATTTTTTACGGATATTCACATTTTTAACACGGTCACACATGGTTTTACAGAACATACGTCTCAAGGATTTTATTTCCACAGCATTCATTCTACATTCATTCTTCCTCTGCTAGTTCCATGCCTCACTGGCATACATCAGGGTTGGTATAAGCACTCCATTGTGGACTGAGCTTCGCTTCTTTGAAAAATAGCTTCATTTCTTTGAAAAATCACGGAATGCGTCATATGGAATAATGCAAACCTGATAAAAAAAAATGATAGGACACTTGTGTGATTAACAAGTGTCCTATCATTTTTAGCACACCAATAATGAATTCTGCTTAGAAATTGGAAAAATTAAAGTGAAATTTACGTTCTGACTCAACAACATGACGCGGCGCGGGCATTTTACATTTGACGGAGTTCTTAGAAAAACGTCGATGAATTAACAAAGGAGATTTATTTATTGATCACATAGATACGTGATTCAACGCAGGAAGCTACCGTAAACGTATACAGATATCAGAAATTCTTATATCGTATCTGACATTAGAAATTGATTCAACATTTTCCTGGAACGCTGCGTCAATCTACGTCTAAAAGTCACGTTCTAAAAGAAAAACAACATTTGGGAATTTTCCGCAGCCTTTGTCGACGAGTGGCTAAGACGCTTTACTACGACTCCAGAGGTGGCGGCTTCAAATCCCGACGCACGCGAATAAATCGTATTTAAATAATATCAATAATCAACAACACGAATATGAAATAGAAATAGGCAGAAAATAAAAAGACAATGGTCACAACCGAGGCTCGAACTAAGATCCTCTACTCGATCCGGGAGTAACGCTTCGACCAATTCAGCCATCGGGACCTTATTGGAAACCGAATTCGGTGATAGGATCCGAGTTCGAGTCTCGGTTGCAACCGTTGTCTTTTTATTTTCTGTTTCATATTTGTGTTTTGATTATTTAAGTATTTTGTTTTTTTTTTAAATATGAATACCGCACAAGAGTCTCAACTGCTCCCAACCGTCTAGAGCCAGTCAGACTATGGCATCTCCAATTGGGGTATGTTGTGAGGCTGAAGGTAGTAGGGAGGGGAAGGAGATTGGGAAGAGGAAGGTTGGAAAGTACCTGGGTATTCAGATCTGGTCACCAAACACGGCTAAAGCCATTTCAAGCAACGTTTCGATTCTGAATGGAGGTCTTTCACCAGGGCGATCCTTATACTAGTATCTACCAGTCTGGAACGTGCAGCAAATATACTTTTTTACTATTTTTAAATTAATTAAGTGTGTTATGGCACATATTAATTAATTAAAAGTTATATGCGCACGCCAAGTTTGAAGCCGCG
Source organism: Drusus annulatus (assembly GCA_022651775.1). Taxonomy (NCBI): domain Eukaryota; kingdom Metazoa; phylum Arthropoda; class Insecta; order Trichoptera; family Limnephilidae; genus Drusus; species Drusus annulatus. Next base: position 477,049 of record JAGWCC010000367.1, on the reverse strand, counting down.
ACCTTTAGATTCGTAGTCGAGTGTCTTACCACTCGACCATGAAGGCCGTCAAAAGCATGAATGCTTTAAAGTTAATTCTAATTTCAAATCATAATAATATATAATATTTATAATTTTAATAAAAATTATAAATGCATATTAATTTTATTGATATTTATATATATATGTAATTTTATATGTACTGTTCAACATTTAATTAACACACATTTTTTTTGACAAACATTCCCGGGTTACGAATAACCTGACAGTATTTGAAAAACTCCTACTGCCATGAAGATGTTGCTTGTGTAATGATGGATGACTTAGCCAGCAGAGGAATTGAACGCACGACACCCGGGTGGGAATCCGACGCGTTTGTCCACTCAGCTACCGACCGGTCAAAAGTAAAGTAATATCATTAATGCTGCTACATTCTCTGGATAGTTTTAAAAAATAAACAATATATTTTTCATGTACCTTCATACATCATTATTTTTTTACATTTTAGACAATATTACATAAAAGCTTACAGTAATTAACTTATGTGAAACTTTCACAATAATTGACTAAAAATAATTTCCTTCGTGAATACCAACGTACGAATGTAAACTTTTCAAATTTGAAACTAATGTTAAATGAAATTTAAAATAAATCTTTTCAAATCTCTACCTATCTAATAAAGTACCTACCTATAATGTATTTTAACAGACATTATTCTATATTTGAAATGGGTGGTAATCCACCCGCAAGCTACTAATGTTGTTCTTCTTTTTAAATTTAATACATATAATGTTGTTGCTTGTGCAACATATTCAATGTTTTTATTTATTCGTATAACCACTTTTTCACTGTATTTTTATCAACAAAAATATAGCATATAACCTAAAAACCGTTGAGTTATGTTCATTTACGTCACATATAAAAACGTGTGGGCGGAGTCAACGTAGACGCGGGACACGAAAAGCATTCTTACAATATTTTAAAGCGGTGTGATAATTTAGGAAATTGTAATCGATGTTGCCTCTTTCTTTCTCGCGGTGTACGACGTAAGAGCCCGGAGAAAGTGATTTATCCCAAACTTGTATAGGTTGGGTAAAAATAATTAATTCTCTCTTTATATTTTGTTACTTCAAGGTATAACCACTTTTTCACAGTAATGTATCACAGGATATAAACTTAAAAACTGTTGAGTTGAGTCACATAACAAAACGTAGTGGGTGGAGTCGCCGGAGACGCGGGAGACGGAAAACATGCTTACTTGTCTTATCTCTTTCTTTCTCTCGGTTTACGACGTAAAAACCCGGAGAAAGTGGTTTATCGTAAATTCGTAAGGTTGGGTAAAAAGATTTAGCTCTCTCTCCATATATATTCTTACTTCGAGCATCTAAGCGTCCCTTTCTCGATCCTATTCATAACGGTTACACCGGCCATGTATTCTTTCCGGATGTTCACATTATTAACACTGTCATGGATCTGTGGTCTATTTTTATTGAACAGGAAATAAGTTTGAGAAATATCTCCATATTTGGAAGTTGACCGTTTGGTGTTTGTTTTACCCACATGTTTAAAGAGCTCGAAGCATTTTGCACTGATAATCCATTGAAAAGAGTTTCAACAGTTTTAAATATTTTTGACCGAACTTTACAATTCTCACATTTTTAATGACATAAAGACAAAAATCAACAAAAAGCTTCCATCCTTATTTAGGCAAAGTTTTGGTTATTTGTTTTAGTGTGATATTTAGACCTTATAGACCATTGGAATGGTGTATTGATATTGTGTTGTTTAATGTGTTCAAATGTGTTTAGTAAAAATGTCCGAATTCCATGTGGGCGTTAACTAATAGGCTATCCACATCCTTATAAATATTTGTCTCTTTCTATCCGAATCAGTATAAAGTCAATAAAACTGAATACGCCTTAGAGTAACGTAGAGTCCTAACATTGCGAAATTTTGAAGCCGTTTTTTGACCAAACATTGACCAAGGCTTACAAGGCTTATATGCTTCCAGCCAATCGGATGCGAAGAAAACCGTAAAGATAAACATTATTCCGTATTTATCTGTTCGCGAACAATTTTGAGTTGCTACATGAGAAAGAAAGAGACATGGATACGTTCAGATGTTGGACTAATCAGGGAATCACCATTCTTATAAATTTACGTCAGAATTCCGTATATCTCTCTAAGTAAAACATATTAAGAATGCATTCAAACTCATTTTAAACGGGAGTTTATTATATCGAAACAAATAATGCAAAGATTGACTAAATATTGGTGTAGGTAACAAGTTATTTTGTAGGTTAGCATGTAAAATATTTGAGGTCAAACTAAAAAAAACGAATTCTTGGATTAATACCTGTGGAAACTGATTTTTTTGGTCCTTTGTTACTTCAGTTGAAACAACCAACAACTGCACATATAGCCATATCGTTTTTTTAATATTGCACTAAATTCACTTAAGTTATAATATATTTTAAGCTTTTTGTCTGTCGATTCGACTGACAAGTAAACTACTGTGAAGTTAGTAAATTATTGAAAAATGGCTACACGGCTTTTAGCACGCCCCAAATCATATGTTCTTAATAACAATTGTTTGTCTCTTTTTCTCATATGTCTATAGAAACGAGCATAAAAAGAGAACTATATTTTGCGAGTATGAACGATTTGACTCACAATTAGGACGGTCTCTCTATATTGTTACTCTAAGGAATACACTGTTTCGCAAAGGTAGTAGTCTAATGAACTTGCTACTCTTTATGCCAATTTATCCAAAAAACTTAAAAAAAGATTAATCCGGCGCTGGCTGTGAAGCATGAATATCAAGTCTAGAAATACTAGGTTAATAATATTTACATCAAGCTAGCGAATTTGATTAATTCCATGCGGTTTCTCTGTTTATTTTAGATTTTAGCATCATGCCTGAACGTTCAAAAGTGAAATTGCCAGACGCACTAAAAGCAACAAGCGATACATTCGGAATGTATTAGTTAAATATTTATCGTGCCAAGAAATATCGCACAGGTGTAAAGGTTGTTTGAATTTGGCAAAAGTCGCATGTTCATCGAGAAGAAATTATTTATTATTCGATTAGTCACACAGAGTGGTAGATACACCGAGTATCGCCCTGGGGACAAATCACCATTCAGAATCGAAACGTTGCTTGTAAATGGCTTCAATTGTTCCAAACCTTAGAGTATATAGAGTGGTATCCTTAGAGTATACTAGAGTTAGCCCAAGCCAAGGCAGTGAAGTCAGTTTTGGACTTGTTTTTGATGATTTTAACATGACTCGGCGCAAATGGGCGTGGCTAAGACTAAGGCTACGGTATTTATACATCCATTCATATCACATATCGACATAATGTTTTTGTGTATTCGTATAGCCACTTTTTCACAGTATTTTTATCAACAAAAAAATAGCATCTAACCTAAAAAACCGTTTAGTTGTGTCAAGTTTGGAGGCATAATAAAAAATGTGGGCGGAGTCCCGCCGTTAACCAACGAAGATAGCCAACTTAAGATCATCGCAACAGTATATAGAAGCGGTCCAAGAAATTTGTTGTCTCTTTCTCTCTCATGATGTACGATGTAAAAACTCGGAAAAAGTGATTTATTACAATTTCGGATGGGTTGGGTAAAACAAATTAGTTATCCCTCCATATATTGTTACTTCAAGTATCAGACAATGCTGCAAATGAGAAGACAGAAAAAACCACGACGGAAATTAACAACAAAAAACTGGCCAAAGAAAATGCCAACGTGTTGAGTTATGTTGTCATAGTAACCGCTCTTTATGAACGCCTAAAAAACTTAATGAATGCCTTACTTTGTATATTTATTTAAAAAAAGGTAATTATCTTATTATTTGTGCATTTGTTTAGATTGCAGGAATAATAATTTAACAAATCTTATAGATATGGATATAAATACATAGCCGTCAAGAACTAGTGAAACTATGACAAACCCAACCAGGGTATGTTGTGAGGCTGACGGTAGTGGGGAGGGAGGATATAGGAAAGAGGAATGTTGCATCTATGAATGTTGACTATGGCATCCCCAAATAGGGTATGTTGTGAGGCTGAAGGTACTGGGGAGGGGAAGGAGATTGGTAAGTACATGGCTATTCAAATCTGGTTTGGTGACCACGGCTAAAGCCATTTCAAGCAACGTTTCGATTCTGAACGGTGGTCTTTCACCAGGGCGATACGTATTGTATCTACCACTCGGGAACGTGTTGCAAATACACTATTTATATTTTTTTGTATAAATCAAACGTTAAAAAATACAATTTATTTGTGCACGTTGGGATTTGAAAATGCGACCTTTGGATTTGTAGTCGAGCGTCTTACCACTCAACTGTACTCAAAGTGTGATCTATATCGATTTGAAATAAACCCGACGTTGCCAAATTGCACAAAACTTTTCAACTCCTAGGCCCCAGACAGGTCAATCAAATTGGTCATCTGTTCAAAGAACAATGTCGACGTTGGATCAATTTCACCCGAAGTGAGATTAAATTTATCGGGAACGTATAAATGCCCACAAAATATCTATTTCTAACCTCAGAGCAATAATATACAAGAGAGAGCGCTGCTGTAGTCAGTTTTTATGAGGTTTGCCGGACTCGTCCAGACGAGTGGGCGTGGCTAGGACTAGGGCTAGAGTATTTATACATTCATTCATAGCACATGTCGACACAATGTTTTTGTTTATTCGTAAAACCACTATTTCACAGTATTGTTAAAAATATTGCATGTAACCTAATAAACCGTTGAGCTTGGTAGATACTCTAAGTATCGCCCTGGTGAAAGACCACCGTTCAGAATCGAAACGTTGCTTGAAATGGCTTTAGCTGTGTTTGGTGACCAGATCTGAATAGCCAGGTACTTCCCACCCTTCCTCTTCCCGATTTCCTTCCCCTCCCCACTACCTTCAACCTCACAACATACCCAATTTGGGGATGCCATAGTCTCACTGACTCTAGATGGTTGGGAGCAATTGAGACTCTTGTGCGGTATTCATGTAAAAAAAAAAAAAAGTATGTCTATTTATTCCGCGTATCAAAACGTGTGGACGGAGTCAACAGAGACGCGGGACACGAAGAACATTCTAACAATACTTTAAAGCGGTGTGATAATTTGGTAGATTTTTTGTCTCTTTCTTTCTCATGGTGTACAACGTAGAAACCAGAATAAAGTAATTTATCCCAAATTTGTATAGGTTGGATAAAAGGAATTAGCTCTCTCTCCATATATTGTTACTTCAAGTTTTTAAATAACTGAAATTCTCCGCAGCGGTCGTCAGAGGAGAGAGTACGCCATACAATTTTGTCGTCAAAAACACTCATCGTTATGAATACAAACTTTAACTTTAGCCTGTAAAAATTATTTAAAATGCATGTAAATCAAAATAACAAGTAGTGTTTAAGTTAAAATATTATTAGTCAAAAATAAAATGAAATAATTAGATACTTGTAAACTTAAATGTACAAAGTAACTAATATAAAAAAAAATAAATAAAATAAAAACTATTTCGTCTTTCCTGTGTGGGTACCTATTGATGTCTGAAAATTTTTGTCAACAAAGATGTCTGAACGTGTGAAAATTCACTGTATCTATTTAAAGAGAGGCGCTTTGTTTACTGTACGAATATTTAAATATCCTAGCTGGAATGGCAAAAGGGCTGAAGCGGCACTTTGGTCAAAAATGAGTTAGACAAGCAGTTTTTAGTAAATTTAAAACCAAATAATCCATCCAGCTTTTTTGGGTTATCTACCTTCATATTTCATTACCGCAGAACATGGTGTCATCTCAAATCACATGGTGTTACTTTAGTACATCACATCGTCGCTGGAAAGGCAAAGGAGCTGAGGCTTGAAGTAACAATATATGGAGGGATAGCTAATTTGTTTTACCCAACCCATCCGAAATTGTAATAAATCACTTTTTCCGAGTTTTTACATCGTACACCATGAGAGAGAAAGAGACAACAAATTTCTTGGACCGCTTCTATATACTGTCGCAATGATCTTAAGCTGGCTATCTTCGCTGGTTAACGGCGGGACTCCGCCCACATTTTTTATTTTGCCACTAAACTTGACACAACTAAACGGTTTTTTAGGTTAGATGCTATATTTTTGTTGATAAAAATACTGTGAAAAAGTGGCTATACGAATACACAAAAACATTATGTCTATATGTGATATGAATGGATGTATAAATACCGTAGCCTTAGTCTTAGCCACGCCCAGGTGCGCCGAGTCATGTTAAAATCATCAAAAACAAGTCCAAAACTGACTTCACTGCCTTGGCTTGGGCTACCTCTAGTATACTCTAAGAGCTGAGGCGACACTTTGGTCGAAAATGAGTTAAAAATGCAGTTTTGATTAGTTTTTTTTTCTGCATCGAATGTTTTGACTCTCGTTTAATTCTAAAAAACTTTTGTGACCCTTGAGCCATCTAAAATATATTTACCATTTGGGAAAAAGCTCGACTCAAGAGACACAAGCTTGGGACATTTTTTTGGCTTTCTGTCGCTTTAGGTAACTCAGTGAGAGCATTGAGTTACCTGAGTTCACTTTTTTTTAAATCAAATTAGTTACTAAAGACTTACCTTTTTTAAATGTATTGTAATAAAACACTTTAAAAGTTTGAAAGACAAAAGGGCTAAAGCGCCATTTTGGAAAGTTTACACTAGAGCACTTTAGATTTTTTGTTTTTTAGTCTTTGGTACCTGGTTGGATTTGAAAATAAATGTTCACTCAATTTTTAAAATATTTTTTTATATGAATACCGCACAAGAGTCTCAACTGCTCCCAGCCGTCAAGAGCCAGTGAGACTATGGCATTCCCAAATAGGGTATGTTGTGAGGCTGAAGGTAGTGGGGAGGGAAAGGAGATTGGGAAGAGGAAGGTTGGAAATTACCTGGCTATTCAGATCTGGTCACCAAACACGGCTAAAGCCATTTCAAGCAACGTTTCGATTCTGAATGGTGGTCTTTCACCAGGGCGATACTTAGAGTATCTACCACTCTGGAACGTGCCGCAAATATTCTTTTTTTTATTATTTTTATATGATTTAAATGTGTTATGACACATACTGATTAAATAAAAGTTATTAGCGCACGCCGGGTTTGAACCCGCGACCTTTGGATTCGTAGTCGAGCGTCTTACCACTCGACCATGGAGGCCGTCAAATGCTCTCGCTGGCAAAAAAAGTCCCAAATTTGTGTCGAGCCTTCTCCCAAATAGTAAATATATTTTAGATGGCTGAAGGGCCACAAAAGGCTTCAGAATCAAACGAGAGTCCGAGCTTTCGATGCAGAAAAAAGAACTGATCAAAACTCCATATTTAACTCATTTTTGACCAAAGTGTCGCTTAAGCCTTATGCATCTACAGCGACGATATGTAATATTTTATTTCGAGCGTTTTTTTCTATCATTGACTTAGCTATGTTTATTTTAAAACGCAGTGTACATTGTTGAAAACAATTCAAAAATAAATAATTGTTATGTTCACACATCATTCAATAATACAAGCCATGCTTTAAGAATATTTAAATACTTAAAAGGTAAGTTGGTCGAGTGATTCAAACTTAGAATACATAGAGTGGTATCAATCCAAGGCAGTTGTTTCTCCTCTCGTGGTACGAGAACGTATGGAAGCAGAAAAACACTTTAATTTCTTCTTCTTCTTTTTTATTTAAACATTTTAATAGGAAGATTTTTTAAAGTATTACAGTTGAACCTTCAACTGACGACATTCAAGAACCGCACGGCAAGGCGCTCTGAACGGGACTGCTCACTGACAATATTAATGAACCGCACGCCATGGCGATCTGAACACGACTGCTAAGATGAAGTAATGGTCAACTCAAAATCATACTCTAACATGCGGTATGGAACAAAGCATGTTTAAAAGGGTCTTAAAATTCGATCTAAAGATATTGTACACAATAAAATTCAAGGGACAGAAACACATTAAAGAAGGCAATTAAGAAATACCCAAGGACCTTGGTCTGGCGGATAGATCACAGGGGATAAGCCCCCACGTGGGTGCAACTGCATGGCCCATTACAGTTCTCATAACGAATTCACTATATTATTTCACAGACATAATAAACATTACTCAGATTTTCTTAATCCTAAAACATAAATCACACTAAAATACAAATGTAAACATAAACATATAAAATTACGATTTGCAGTAAGCGATAAGACATTCCTTCATAAAATACCAGGCTAGTACTAGAGGTACCTTATTTAATTTCACCTAGTAACGTCGCATTTGGGAACGAACAGCAGTGTAGTCAGTTTTTGATGATTTTTACCTGCCTCGGCGGACCTGGACGTGGCTAAGACCAAGGCTAGGATATTTGTACATCCATTCATATCACATATCGACATAATGTTTTTGTTTATTCGTATAACCACTTTATCACAGCATTGATATCAACAAAAATATAGCATCTAACCTAAAAAACCGTTTAGTTGTGTCAAGTTTCGTGGCATTTAATCAGAGTGGTAGATACTCTAAGTATCGCCCTGGTGAAAGACCACCATTCAGAATCGAAACGTTGCTTGAAATGGCTTTAGCCGTGTTTGGTGACCAGATCTGAATAGCCAAGTACTTCCCAACCTGCCTCTTCCCAATCTCCTTCCCCTCCTCATTACCTTCAGCCTCACAACATACCCTATTTGGGGATGCCATGGTCTCACTGGCTCTAGACAGTTGGGAGCAGTTGAGACTTTTGTGCGGTATTCATAAAAAAAAAAATAATAATAATAATAATGATAAATGTAGGCGGATTCCCGCGGTGACCCAGGAGATCATTGTGACAGTACGTAGAAGCGGAGTATTATATTTGTTGTCTTTTTCTCGTTCATGGTGTACGACGTAAAAACCCAGAGAAAGTGATTTATCGCAAGTTTGTGTAGGTTGGGTAAAAATAATTAGCTCTCTCCCCATACATTGTTTCTCCAAGGATCCAAAGCTATCGGTAGCTCAAGATACAATCTTCTGCTACATAAAGTCCTCCATCATTGCACAAGTAACATTTTCCGCCTATCGTGTCAGGTTATTCGTAAGCCAGGAATGTTTGTCTATCTTTAAAAATAAATAAATTATTTGGTTATATTGTATTGTTATAATTATGCGGTTATTATTTTAAACAATGAACCAAATTTATTTACTTTAGCTGTGAATCTCACACTGAGGCAGGTCTACTGTCAACTCTGGTGTTCCGAAATTCACCATCGAAACGAAGGCAAGGCATTCATGCAGAACATCACGTATTGCTTGTAAAATATCCTGTTTTCTACAAAAACGTCGCGACTGGCAAATAAAGGAAATTAAGACTAATTGTTTGGTTTTATATTCATCGTCAAATAAGGTTTCCTCAGTGCACTAAAAAGTACTTTATGTACGATTCCAAGTAACATAGGTGTTTTATAAATAGGTAATACTAAAATTTTGAAGTAACAATGTATGGAGAGAGAGCTAATTATTTTTACCCAACCTATACAAATATGGGATAAATCACTAACCCCGGGTTTTTACGTCGTACGCAATGAGAAAGAAAGAGACAACAAAATCTCCCAAATTATCACACCGCCTGTAGTGTAAGTATTGTTAGAATGTTCTTCGTGTCCCGCGTCTCCGTTGACTCCGCCCACACGTTTTGATACGCGAAATAAATGTACATAAATTAGCGGTTTATTAGGTAATATTCTATATTTTTGTTTATAACAATACTGTGAAAAAATTAATAAAAGAATAAACAAAAACATTATTTTATTTATTTTATTAGGAACACAAACAAAATATTTACAGAAACTTGCTTAAAGTATTATTAAATAAACAGGTGAGTGTAAATATTTCAAATTAATGTGTTCGCAGCATACTACATTATAATATTTTAATTAACAAATATTAGTGTTTTAAATGCAGTGCCATAGCCCAGAATGGTCACTTGCTTTGACCCTTGTCTAGATGTATCCCTTGGACCGCCAGCAGGGGGGGCGGGGGAGTGCCGATCTCGACCGACTGTTCCCGAACGCGAGCGATCCAGGCATCCAACAAATCACCCAAGTGACACCCTTACGACAGCCAGATGACATTTGCCCAAGTTGGTCTAAATCTGTTGGGGCGGCCGCATTCCATCTTAGATAAACATTACAATTTAAAAAGATCTGTACGGCGCCCTTGAGGTGATTTTTCACAAAAACGGCGCTATAAAAATCATCCAAATATTATTATTATTATTGGAGTTCGAATATAATACACAAACGCTGCATTACGCGCAACATTGTGCCTAGGTAATTGACACCTGATGCACACAACAATAATGACATGGTGGCCAAACAAATAAAATATAATTATCAAAAACAATTATGTCGACATGTGCTATGAATGGATGTTTGAATACCCTAGTCCTAGTCTTAGTCCTAGCCACGCCCAGGTCTAACCGAGTCCGGAAAACCTCATAAAAACTGACTACAGCAGCGCTCTCTCTTGTATATTATTGCTCTGAGATTAAAACATAACCGATAAACATAAGTAAAACCAGCTATTGTGTCCGGCGTTGCTCGAGGTTATGATTTTTATTTAAATGTGAATACTGCACTAGAGTCCCGACTGCTTTCAACCGTCTAGAGCCAGTGGGACTATGGCATCCCCAATTGGGGTATGTTGTGAGGCTGAAGGTAGAGGAGATAGAAATGAGATGGGGAAAAGGAAGGTTGGAAAGTACCTGGCCATTCATATCTGGTCACCAAACACGGCTCAAGCCGTTTCAAGTGACGTTTCGATACAAAATGGTGGTCTTTCACCAGGGCGATACTCAGAGTATCTACCACTCTGGAACGTGCCGAAAATATACTACATATTATTTTATATGAATCAAACTAATTTCGAAGGACGTTCGATTCTACCCTACCACTGAGAGCTCCATTGTACAGAATCTATATTTTAATTTTATTTATTCTTCTTAAAATATTTAAAAAAAACATGGGTTTAGTCCTTGTCTGTCTCACTAGGATATTCCTGTGTCGAGACAGACGTAGAGTACATAAATTAGATAATATTAAATTTAAATATCAATAAGAATAAAATAAAAAGTAATAAAAAGGAAAAATAAGAAATGAAATGAAAGATGAAATTGAATGGAAATTACAACAAAGTTACATGGAGGTTGCGTTTTATAGATATTGTTTAGTTTGTGCGCAAAAGTAAAAAGTAATAAAAAGGAAAAAAGAGGGAAAAGAAATGAAAGATGAAATTAGATGAATATAAGAATAAAGTAATTACGTGTAGGTAACATTTTATAGATATTGTTTAGGAGTATAGAGATTGTGCATAAGGTACATTTATAATGTTTTTAAATGTTTTATGATCTAGATAAAGGTTAATACAGAAAATTTAAAAAAAGTATTGTATAAGCCTAGAGAAAAAGATAGAACGAAAATTGACGTATGCGCGTCTAAATAGGTGTTTTACAGTAGTTAGCAATATTAGAGCGACCTATTTTATAAATCCAATGTTTTTTTTCATGATTAAATTTGGTCATTGTTTTTATTTGTCTAGTCGTAGCTGGTAGTAGAATGTATAATTTGCAGGCTGTATTTAAAGTGTTTTGTTGTTAATTGTAAAATGTAAATTGTATGTACATTATGCTTCGTTTGTGAGAAAGAGGGAGTGGTTACCAGTTACAATGGATCTATCGGCGGTGAACAAAAATATACAACACAAATATATGAAAACGCGTTTCTAGAAATGCGTTTATTTACGTCGTTTCATTTATTTATTAAATTATTACCATTTGATAAGATTGATGCAACTTTTGTGTAAACAGAGTTATAGTCATAGACATAAAATACAAGACACGTCATATTCAAACAAATCTTACGTAAAATGTAGCACCACTGGTACCGTCTTGTTTTCCGTTTCACCCGCTTGTGAAAAGGATAGCCATTCAACGAATATGTGTGTACGGATGAGATAGCTATATGAACGTCCCACGCTAGTAGTAAAATCGGGTATCGCGCCACTATCCGTGGTTGTCTTCCACAAACTTATGTATTTCTGCATTCGCTATCTCACACCGTTTTCGTGAATCTTCAAACCTTGTGAATAATTGTATTTATTGAATTGAAATAATAAGTGCTTTGTGGGTAATTATGAATGGAAATAAACTCCATGAGGTATGTTTTTTCCCCCCGAATGATTTTTACATCTCGCAAGGCATTTTTTTCTCAGAGTGGAGCCTACAGCGACACGTTTATGACAACTGGTGACAGTTTGTCTGTCGAACGAATGTTTGTGTGATACTAAACGCAGTAAATCTCCGGTATGTCTCTCGGACTCGGTTCAGTGCATCCACGCGCGTTGTCTCAGTAACGTATCTACATTATTTAATTCATCTAAGGTTATAGTCAAAATAAATATTGTTTTAGTGACAGCAATATTTTTACCACTCCCATCATACACATGATGGGAGTGGTAAAAGTGGCAATAAAGTTAACAGTTAGATAAGGGCAAATAAAATAAAGCTTACGATGTTGTTTTTATTGTGTTACGAATTAAAAATTATTACTATTATTCACTACAAATATTTAATGTTGAATGTGGGTAAGTCCAAAGTCATGGCGTTTAAAAGCGAGAGTGTGATAACAGGGTGCAATATAGTTGTGAATGATGAATACTTGGAGCAAGTGGATGAGTTTGTGTATTTGGGAAGTGTGTTCTAGAGAGACGAAAAGGCTGACGAGGGTTTATGCAGAAACCTCCATTGTGGAATAAAGGAGTAAATAAAAATAAAAAATTCCTAAGTAGCGAAACTAGCAGTCCACAATGGAGTGCTTATTTAAGCGTTGTGACCGCTCCATTAGAACTATTTCAAAGAACAACTTCTTTTGGCGGCAGTTCCCACTTCCTTCATTGTTCATTGAACAAATACTTAAGTTGGTAATTCCGCTCTCCAGAGTTGGTAGAGTAGTATCTATCCAAGGCAGTGAAGTCAGTTTTTTACTTGTTTTTGATGATTTTAAACTGGCTCGGCGCACCTGGGCGTGGCTAAGACCAAGGCTACGGTATTTATACATCCATTCATATCACATATCAACATAATGTTTTTGTTTATTCGTATAGCCACTTTTTCACAATATTTGTGTCAACAAAAATATAGCATATAACCTTCAAAACCGTTTAGTTGTGTCAAGTTTAGTGGCATAATAAAAAATGTGGGTGGAGTCCGGCGGTGAACCAGGACCTTAAGATCATCCTTACAGTATATAGAAGCGGTCTATGTAATTTGTTGTCTCTTTCTCTCTCACGGTGTACGACGTAAAAACCCGGAGAAAGTGATTTATCGCAATTTTGTGTAGGTTGGGTAAAAATAATTAGCTCTCCCTCCATATATTGTTACTTCAAGGTTGTGACCGCTCCGTGTGAACTACTTCATTTTGCGGCAGTTCAAACTTCATTCACTTTTCATTTAACAAATACTTCAGTGGTCACCAGTGAATGGAACCGCAACACACCCAATTCTGATATCGACCATCTCTAATTTCAAATCTTTATTTGACGAGTTCGACTTCAATTGAAGTGTTCACTACAAAGGGTTCGTTTTAAAGGACTAGCAGTTCGCGAAGCATTCACAAAACATTGAAGTTTTTCCCAACGTTAGCTTATACAAACCCTGATGTTTGGCAGTGAGGCATGGAACTGGCAGAGGAAGGATGAAAGTAGACTGAATGCTGTAGAAATGAGATCCCTGAGGCAAAACCTTGTGTGAACGTGTTAAAAATGTACATATCCGGAAGAATGCAAGGCTGATGTAAGCGTAATGAATAGGATTAAGAAATTGACGCTTGGGATGGTTTGGGCGTATAAGGCGAATGAACGAAGAAAGGAGTGTGAGAAGAGAATATGAATATGTCGTCATGGCACGATCAAGTGATCAAATACTTGAGTCGGGCCATGTGAAGAGTCATAATAAAAGAAGAGTATCTATGAGTGTATGCCAAGACAGAGTTGTATGGAGGTTCATCCCCTCTGCCTACACCTGCGGAGAAACGGCGGTATGATTAGGTTAGGTTAGATTAGCTGGTTATTAACAAATATTTTCCGTTAAAGTACGTACGTGCATACGTACGAGGGTTAACTCTCAAAAAATTAACTTTTCAAATTTAAAACCGACGGATGTGTTTAGAAAATTTCATCAAATCCCTACCTACCTAATAAAGTATCTACCTATAATGTATTGCAGTAGACATTATTCTATATTTGAAACGGGTGGATTAAAGCAACTTATATATTTTCTTGGCAAGTCAAGTTACATCACGTGATTTTTCACGGGCAACAACTCGTTAGATACATATTTAAATAAATAATATTTATTCGATTGCATATAGAGGGTGTCCCGAAAGTCGACGTCTTCCATTAGAGGGCTGTCAGGCCAACTCACGACGGAACAGAATATTAATTAACAGATATTGCCACTTTAATTTCATACTATTTGAAAAACTGCAAAAAAAAAATAGCATTTTTAACGATAACTTTCCATTTTTTATTGTTTTAAAGTTTATTTTGTAAAACTCCATTTTAATTTTTAGGTTTTTTAATATTTTTTAAACAATAATTATTATGATTTCAAATTTGAAAAATGATTTTTAGCAAAAAGCTCTGCTACGTAAATTAAAGGTCCATTACCTAGCAGAACTTTTGATCAAAGATCGTAGTCAAAAGTTCTGCTAGGTAATTAAAGGTCCATTACCTAGCAGAAACTTTTGGCTAAAAATCGTTTTTTAAATTTTGAATAATAATGATTATTGTTTAAATAAAATTTAAAAAATAAAATAAATATTTAAAAAAGGTTGGCGTGGTACATTTTTTAAGATAACTTGCCAGGTTGGCGTGGTACTTTAAATTAGCGGCCGTGTTGAAATACATATTATAGAATACTTAAGAGTATATAGAGTGGTATCTATCCAAGGCAGTGTGGTCAGTTTTTGATGATTTTTACCGGACTCGGCGGACCTGGGCGTGGCTAAGACTAAGGTTAGGGTATTTATACATCCATTCATAGCATAAATCGACATAATGTTTTTGTTTATTTGTATAACCACTTTTCCACAGTATTGTTATAAAAAAAAAATAAAGCATATTGAATACTGGAAATAAAATAGGACATACGTGCCAAATTGATGATATGGAGATACAGGCAAAACAAGATAAGATGTCTAATAAAAAGATATATTATGTTGAAACAATTTTTATTGAGTATTACGAAATATTGCCCTGACAATCATATTACTTTATTAAACATAAAAGTAAACTTAACTCTTAAAACATGGTTGATAAATGGATTCAAACTTTTCAAGTAAAGAAACGGCACATGTGCCTTAAATAGTTGCATAAAATAGGGAATAAGTGCCATGCTTAGGTTTTTTAATAAGGTATTAAGTTACAAATATAGATATACTACTAGTTTTTTATTCTTTTCAAATAGTGATGTGCACTCCTATTAATATTATTTAGAACACCAATCAAATAATTACAAACAGAAAATTTTGTATTTCTCAACAGTATTTTTTTTTACAGTTAAAGTGGAATTTAATATAAAATCAAATGTTTAACTAAGAATTAAATTTTGTTTGTTTTACTAGCACTGGTTATTATTATTTAAAAATAAAACAAAAATGATATCCTCACATTTTATTTAAGTAATTTTAACTTTGGGTTTTTTTTTTCAAATGTGTTGTAATATTGTTGGATCAAGATGCACGGTCTATGAGGATGTGAAAGTAGAAAATAAAATGTTTGTCAGCATCATGTATATTATCTGCCTACCCGAAGATTCACGCCGGGATGGTGTGTTATATCCTTTAGGGATTTTCATTAAAAAAATATGTTCCTCATTATCTAAGTAAGGAATCATTCCCTTTAAATCCGTAAGTTTTTCTGTAGTTATTCTAGATGTACTCGTACACTGGAGACGAGGAATTTCATAATTGTTCAAATCCATCAATCCATTTTTTTTTGGGGTAACAGTAAATGTGTCCATGAAAGTAGTTTTAAAAATATTAACTATATTACCCTTTCCGTCTGGTATAGTATAGTAGACTGAACATTGGCGTTGACTTTCTGACGGATTTGTGAATGTCCCGTGACGTCTTCTTTTTTATTTCGGTTAAATGAAGAAGACCCATCAAGTAAGATCCTTGTTTTGAATTGTCAGCCAAATCATAAAAATCGGTGAAAAGATTCATTTTCTGTTCAAAATTTAAGAGTTTGCATGAATATTTGCACTTACAATGAACCTGAAACAAACAAAAAAAATATCAAAATGTGATGGCCATGTATTATTTTGCCACGGTAATAATTGTAATTATTCCAACTTATATTATTCATTGACAAGTAAAAATTAATGCCACCATTTGAATTCCCTTATAATTTTCTAGAAAAGGTAATATTTTAATTAAAAAATACAATAAATTATTACTTATCACAAAAAATAACAATTATATGTTGACATTTAAAAAAAATACAACAATATTATTTATTTAGATTTCGGAGAATTACATCACTAGTCGCATTCTAACGGAAATTTCAAATGCTGGCCTTACAATATTCAAATATCACTTACCTCCAGATAAGGTGCCTTTTTTGCAGCTAGCACTTTCTTTAAACATAAGATATACTCTTGGCCAGCATTCTTCTTCTTCTTCCTTGCGAAATTCACACTTTTATCACCACTTTTTCGCCCTTTTCTCTCCTCAATACTCACGTTTTGAACGACACTGTCAGCCATTTTCATACAAACGTCAATTGGCACTTATTCCCTATTTTAAAAATAAGCATGCAAAACTTACGCCCAACGCGATTTAGTGGAATTAATAGGAAATTCAATTTTTTTTTCTGCCACTTATGTCGTAATTTAGGTTATTGGCAATGGCACATAGAATATTTCTACATATTCAGTTCATTTTTTTCATTTTTTGGCACTTATGTCCTATTTTATTTCCAGTATTCAATATAACCCAAAAAAACTGTTAGTTGTGTCAAATTTAGTGACATAATGAAAAATGTGGGCGGAATCCCGCGGTGACCCAGGAGCCCAAGATCATTGACAGTACATAGAAACGGTGTATTATATTCGTTGTCTCTTTCTCTCTCATGGTATACGACGTAAAAACCCGGAGAAAGTGATTTATCGCAAGTTTGTATAGGTTGGGTAAAAATAATTAGCTCTCTTGTATATTATTGCTCTGAGCCTATACCCAAGGAGCATTCTGTTGGCTGAATCCGCGACCAATACACACCAATGGATAACGTTGACTTTTGGGACACCCAGTATACGCACACGAATAATCTTAGAGTATACTAGAGGTAGCCCAAGCCAAGGCTGTGAAGTCAGTTTTGGACTTGTTTTTGATGATTTTAACATGACTCGCTGCACCTGGGCGTGGCTAAGACTAAGGCTACGGTATTTATACATCCATTCATATCACATATCGACATAATGTTTTTGTGGATTCGTATAACCACTTTTTCACAGTATTTTTATCAACAAAAATATAGCATCTAACCTAAAAAACCGTTTAGTTGTGTCAAGTTTAGTGGCATAATAAAAAATGTTGGCGGAGTCCGGCCGTTAACCAGCGAAGATAGCCAGCTTAAGATCATTGCGACAGTATATAGAAGCGGTCCAAGAAATTTGTTGTCTCTTTCTCTTTCATGGTGTACGATGTAAAAACTCGGAAAAAGTGATTTATTACAATTTCGGATGGGTTGGGTAAAACAAATTAGCTATCCCTCCATATATTGTTACTTCAATCAAATAATAGATGCGGTTATCCTAGGCACTGATTATAATATTGACATAGGCGTAAGTAATAAACTAATACGAATCAACAACTTCATGTGTTATCGTACGGTGCTTGTAAATTCCACCATATCGCGCTAAACCATTGGGAATTGAGTGTATAATGCAAGTCAATATTATTAACACTAGTCGTAAAGTTGATTGCTTTAAAATCTAGAACGGAACACTTCTGAACACACCTTTTTAATAGCGAATACCGCACAAGAGTCTCAACCTTGGAGTAACAATATATGGAGAGAGAGCTAATTCTTTTTACCCAACCTTTACAAATTCGGGATAAATCTTTTTCTCCAGGTTTTTTACGTCGTACACCATGAGAAAGAAAGAGACAATAAAAATTCCTAAATTATTACACCGCTTTAAAGTATTGTTAGAATGTTCTTCGTGTCCCGCGTTTTTTTTTTTTTACGTGAATTCGGCACAAGAGTCTCAACTACTCCCAACCGTCTAGAGCCAGTGAGACTATGGCATCCCCAAATAGGGTATGTTGTGAGGCTAAAGGTAGTGGGGAGGGGCAGGAGATTGGGAAGAGGAAGGTTGGGAAGTATCTGGCTATTCAGATCTGGTCACTAAACACGGCTTAAGCCATTTCAAGCAACGTTTCGATTCTGAATGGTGGTCTTTCACCAGGGCGATACTTAGAGTATCTACCACTCTGGAACGTGCCGCAAATATACTTTTTATTATTTTTACATGAATTAAATGTGTTATGACACATCTTAATTAAATAAAACTTATTGGCGCACGCCGGGTTTGAACCCGCGACCTTCGGATTCGTAGTCGAGCGTCTTACCACTCGACCATGGAGGCGTCTCCATTGACTCTGCCCAAACGTTCAAATATGCGACATAAATGGACATAACTTAACGGTTTTTAGGTTTTATGGTATATTTTTGTTAACAATACATAAAAAAGTGGTAATACGAATAAACAAAAACATTATGTCGACATGTGCTATGAATGCATGTATTAATACCCTAGCCCTACTTCTAGCCACGCCCACGTCTAGCCGAGTCCGGCAAAACTTGTCAAAACTGACTAGAGCAGCGCTCTCTCTTGTATATTATTGCTCTGAGGTCCCAACTGTTCCCAACCGTCTGAAGCCAGTGAGACTATGGAATCCCATATTGAGGTATGTTGTGAGGCTGAAGGTAGTGGAGAAGAGAAGGAGATGGGGAAGAGGAAGATCGGGAAGAATCTAACTATTAAATTTTCGGTTCAATATCTTTGCTGTGCTTAATTTAGTTTTTATGGTACACAAGAGTCCCAACTGTTCCCAAGCGTCTGGAGCCAGTGAGACTATGGCATCCCATATTGAGCTATGTTGTGAGGCTGAAGGTAGTGGGGAGGAAAAAGATATGGGTGAGAGAAAGGTTGGTAAGTACCCGGCTATTCAGATCTGGTCACCAAACACGGCTTTCAAGCAACGTTCCGAGTTCGAGTGTCGGTCGCAACCTAATATTTTCATTTTTTATATCTTCTTTTATAATAACACTATTTTTTATTGGTTTATATTTAGTTTTTGTTTCTTACATTTCTTTACATTACCTACCTCACTAGGTTTTAATGACATAGTGAAGAAGGTAATGTAAAAAAAATAATGTAGGAAACAAAAAGTCAATAAATAATTTATTTATTTTTAAATACGCAAAATAAATAATAATGAGCACCTACAATGTTATCAAGAGTTTTACCACCTGCCTAAATAAATATTTTTACGTTCCAAGATATGTATTTCCAAAAAACAGACAGCAAAACTTTTTAGCAATAATAAATTGATTTCGTTTAGACATATTCATTTCAAATCTGTATAAATCTATCGTAATGTCTGTCGTTCATTCGATTTTATTCATCTGGTAATCCTTGTTCTATTTTGACATACCTAGACCTTGCCACATCCTGGTAGTAGACTGCATCTACGTATAAAGAGAAAACTCATCTAATGTAGACCTCTGCAGGTAATGACGACCTCAGAGCAAGAATATATATTTATGGAGAGAGAGTTAAATATTTACCCAATCATTCCATGACAAACTAGAGCAGCTTTGTCAAATGCTCGACCCTTATAAATTACATTCCTCTTACATAATAACACGATATTTTATCAATATTGCACCATATTTCTAGAATAATTCTTTTAATTTCACTACTATTAATTACTACTTTTAAATTAATAAATGGTATAAAATGTAATGTGTTCACTATAAGCAATTGTAGGATTGTTACGATGTAAAATGTATGTATATTTGTATCGTATCCACTGTCATTTTATAGGATTTAGTGCCTTACAACTTTACCTACTGTCAATGTGTCTTATATGGTATCAAGAGAGTTTTACGGTCAGTGTCTGTTGCATCATCTAACATTGTGTAACAAATATCATCATTTTTTTTATATTATTCTACTTGTACTCACTGTCACTTACCTCAGAACAGGTGCTAATGACCTAGTCAGGTAGGTAATGTAAGAAACAAAAAGTTAATAAATAAATTAATACAAATTTACGATAAATCACTTTTTTCGGGTTTTTACATCATAAACTGTGAAAGAGAAAGAAGACAAGTTGCCACATAATATCGCACCACTTCTCGGTATGCAAGTAGGTTTTCCATCCCTCGCGTATCCGGTGACTCCGCCCACTACATTTTGTTATGCGACATAACACATAACAGGACATAACTCAGTGGTTTTTTAGGTTATATTCTATATTTTTAACAGTCTCTCTATTAATGGATAATTTATATAAGTATTAACTGCAAATAATTTCCTTGGCGGGTACGTACGTACGTACATATGTACGAGTGTGAACTTTTCTAATTTGAAACATACGGATGTGTTACGGATGAGAATATTATTTCATTACTATTTGTCACCCCTGAAAAATCATCGGATATAACCTTAGATAAATTAAATAATTACTTGACTTGTCAAGAAAAAATATTAACTAATTAACTAACTAACCATCACGCCGTTTCTCCGCAGGGGTAGGCAGAGAGGACGGACCGCCATAAAACTCTGTCTTGGCGCACACACTCCTAGTTTCATTCACATTCATACGAGAACATCGTCTCATACATACTACATAATTCAAGTATTTGATTTACTTAATCGTGCCATGTCTTCCTCGGGCGTCCTCGACTTCTTCTTTCATTCATTTCGCATCATATATTCTTTTCACACTACTTTCTTCATTCATTCGCTCTACATACTCAATCCATCTAAGCGTCCCTTGATCCTATTCATTGCTTTAATCCATTAATTTTAAACATAAAATAATGTCTGCCAGAATACATTATTGTTATTGTAAGTACTTTATTAGGTAGGTCGGGATTTGAAACGTAAAGGTTGCAAAATTATTCCAATCGGATTAGTTAACAGGTATTCGTCGTAAGTGGGAAATTATTATCGTTAAGATAAAATGAGGAAAATGAGATTAATTGATCAGTTTCCGGAAAACTTTGATATAATAACCGTTTACATAAAACTAGAGTTTCTCGAGCAGTTTTCAACTAGCTATGCAAGTTACGTTATTCTGATATAAGCTTGTCAACGAGTGTTTGATTTGCAAGCCACGACTCTATGCACACCTTTTTTTCAAGAAAATGACGTTAATACTCTGATTTGACAATCACTACCTGCTAGAAAATATCCATATCCACTGTCCAGTACCAAACACACGCTCGAACAAATTATTCCACATCCCACACTCAAAAACTAACTACACACAACATTCATTTTTCCGTAGAACATGCTCAAAATACAACACCACATTTTCAGAAGCTGATATTTTCCATTTATCCACAGGTCAGTTTAATAAATGCATACGGGACATAATCAAATAACAAGGTTAATTATTAACTCCCTTCCACTGCTGTGCGTTACAGATCTAAGATATGTAAAATATTTGTCTCTATATTTATAAACAGTATGTTGTGTTTCTTTCTTTAAATTTCGATTGGTTTAAATCAATCATCTTGGGTTGCATTCTATGTTGTATTATCTATTACATAGTTTTATTCTACTTATCATTTGTATGAAATATACTTTAAATTTGTTTAACTTAACGTGTCTTAAAAACTAAATGAACCGATATTTATTTTTATTGTATTCTTTTTTAATTTTTCTGTAAAAAAAATAAAAAAATAAAAAATTTTAATAGCTTTTATCGTTTATAGCGGAAACTTCACTGGTTAATCCAACAATGTAATTACTCAATATATCAATATGTATATAAAACTGTATGTTTTCACAAGAAAAAAAAAATAATAATCCTTCGAAATATGATCTGAGTAAATACCGCATAAGATTCCCAACTGCTCCTAACCGTGTAGAGCCAGTGGGGCTATGGCATCTCCAATCGGAGAATGTTGTGAGCTTGAACTAGCAATATATGGAGAGAGAGCTAATTCTTTTTACCCAATCTATACAGATTTGGGATAAATCAGTTTCTCCGGGTTTTTACGTGGTACACCATGAGAAAGAAAGAGACAACAAAATTTCCCGAATTATCACACCGCTTTAAAGTACCGTTAGAATGTTCTTCGTGTCCCGCGTCTCCTTTGACTCCGCCCACACGTTATGATACGCGAAATAAATTGACATAACTCAACGGTATATTATGTTACATGTTATATATATTTTTAACAATACTGTTAAAAAGTGGTTATACGAATAAACAAAAACATTATGTCAACATGTGATGAGTGGATGTATAAATATCCTAGCCCTAGTCCAAGCAACGCCCAGGTCAAGCTGAGTCCGGCAAACCTTGTAAAACTGACTACAGCTCTCTCTACAGCGCTCTCTCTTGTAGATTATTGCTCTGAGGTTGTGAGGCTGAAGGTAGTTGGAAGGGGATGAAATGGGAAAGAGAAAGGTTGGAAAGAACCTGTCTCTTCAGATATGATCACCAAACACGGCCAAAGCCATTTCAAGCAACGTTTTGATTCTGAATGATGGTGTTTCACTAGGGCGATACTTAGAGTATTTACCACTCTGGAACGTACCGCAAATGTACTATATTGTCGCTGATAAGGCAATAAGGCTGAAGTGCCATTTCGGGAAGCTTACACCCGAGCACTTAAAAGTTTTTTGTTTGTTTTACAATAAAATTTATAAGTCTTCAGTACCTGGTAGGATATTGAAAAAAAATGACTCTGGTAACTCAATGCTCTCACTGAGTTGCCTAAAGCGACAAAAAGATAAAAAAGACCCAAACTTGTGTCGTTTGAGTCGAGCCTTCTCCCAAATGGTGAATATATTTTAGATGGCTGAAGGGTCACAAAAGTCTTCAGAATGAGACGAGAGTCAGAGCATTCGATAAAAAGAAGAACTGATCAAAACTGCATATTTAACTAATTTTTGACCAAGTTTCGCTTAAGCCCTTTGGCCTTTCCAGCGACGATATGTTATTTTTTTTATACGAATTAAATGTGAAATAATATTTATAAAATGAATTGCTGTTCCTCAATCATCACAATACTAATTATAGGTATAATTCTCCAATGTCCAGAATGTCAAGACTTGTTAACTCAAGCCATGGTCTTGAAATTTTTGGTAGCAGTCTAAATAATTTTTGTCATTCTTTACGACTCTACCAAAACTTTGACTAGACCATGGCTTGAATGTTCTCTCTTATGTTTATTTTGTCATATTTTTTTCATCGCTTCATTTATTATTGTGTATGTGCTATTCCTTCTCTGTTGCTCTTTTTTCCATTTCGTGTTTTGTGTCTTTTTTGTAATTGGACTTTAGTCTGTCAATTTATAACCAATTTGAACCCGCGCATCTGGATTCGCAGTCGAGCGTCATAACCTCTCGACCGCGAAGGCCGTCCTGTTGCATAATATATATTGGTAAGTGCAACGCGGTGTCGTTGATTTCGTGGTAATTTTCCGCTAATCGAGAAATTCCGCCTAAGAATAAACAACTCATATTTCCGCTGTACAAAAGTATTGTCGTTTGTTCGTTTTTTAGTAAGTTTCATGATGGAATCGGGGAATAGAGGAGCCGCGATGCGGCGGAGGTAGCCGCTACGAAAATAATGATTGCGCTATTTAGTGGCGTTGGGAAAAACTTCAATGTAACTTGATGCTTCACGAATTGTTAGTTCTTTAAAAAGAACCCTTCGAAATGGAGACTTCAATTGAAGTCGAACTCGCAAATAAGAGATTTGAATTTATCCGCTTATTTTTTTATTTTATTTTTTCAATGGAATGAAGTTAATCAAATGAATGAAGGCTAATATGAACTACCAACTTCAATTGAAGTGTTGGTTCAGTGAAATGAAGTTAATGAAATGAATGAAGGCTAAAATGAACTACCACCTTCAATTGAAATATTTGTTCAATGAAATGAAGTTATTAAAATGAATGAACTACCGACTTCAATTGAAGTATTTGATCAATGAACAATGAATGAAGTAGGAACTTTTGCCAAAAGAAGTAGTTCTTTGAAGCAGTTCTTTCAAAGCGGTCACAACGCTACTATTTAGTGATATTTCGCGTTGGGCTTCAAGGGAGATTTACTCTAGCTGTCTAAGCCCATAACAACAATGTGCATTTTTGCGTGAAAACATTTCAGAGCTTTTCTTAATTTTTATTTTTATATGAATACCGCACAAGAGTCTCAACTGCTCCCAACCGTCTAGAGCCAGTGAGACTATGGCATCCTCAAATAGGGCATGTTGTGAGGCTGAAGGTAGTGGGAAGGGAAAGGAGATTGGGAAGAGGAAAGTTGGAAAGTACCTGTCTATTCAGATCTGGTCACCAAACACGGCTAAAGCCATTTCAAGCCACGTTTCGATTCTGAATGGTGGTCTTTCACCAGGGCGATACTCAAAGTATCAGCCACTCTGGAACGTGCCGCAAATATACTTTTATTATTTTTATATGAATTAAATGTGTTATGACACGTTTAATTCATGTAAAATAATATATAGAGAGTGTAGCCTAGATATTGTATTGGATAGACTATCCATGTTAAATTACATAAGACCTTTCGATTTCTTACAAAGTCAAGAATTAATATTGAAATTAGAATTAACTTATTGAAGCTTAATTTTTAATTCAATTATTGATAAAATATCAAAAATTTTCAACAAATATGAAACAGAAAAAAGCACACAAATTAAACCTGCTTTAGTTGGCATTTTTGTCAGGGACAAGCGTTCCAAAAAAGGGGGAGGGCTATTTTGAACACTGAACTCAAATAAGCGTACGTGGATGGAAGATTAAGGCGATCCTGCGCATTCTCAAATCCGTCTACTATTGACAGATGTAGTTTAAAGGCTGATTCACACCAACGTCCGGTTCCGCTCAGTGCCAATATTGTTCCGCAAGAGAACTTATTGATAATAATAATAACAGTGAACTTATATAGCGCAGTTTTGTGATATTTCACCTCAAGTGCGCTGATCACTAAACATGTTTAATGCCATTTGAAGCATAGTTTTGATTCTGAACGGTTCTCTCTCATCTGAGAGATACTGAGCACATTTTCAACTCTAGAATGTGGTTCAAATATATTGTAATTTTATGTATTATTTGTATTCTGTATGTGAAATAACCCATACACAATAATAATAATAACAGTGAACATGGTATGAATATCAATCAAGGAGTATGTGCCAAGACAAATTTGTGTGGCAGTATATCCTTCTGCCCACCTTTGTGATATTTAACTACTTATTTAGTTAAATAATTATTTTGAAGTGTAAAAATACTTACAATCCAGATATTTATTTTTTTAAACCATTTTTTTATCACTAAATAATATTTTTAATAATTAATAATTGATAAAAATATTATTTAGTGATAAAAAAATGGTTTTTGATTAAAAAAAAATCTGCGATGTTAGTATTTTTAAAATTAAAAATAATTATTTAACTAACTAAGTAGTTAAATATCACAAGGGTATAGAAGGATATACTGCCATACAACTTTGTCTTGGCACATACTCCTTGATTGATATTCATACCATATCAATAAGCTCTCTTGCGGAACAATATCGGCACTGAGCGGAACCGGACGTTGGTGTGAATCAGCCTTAAAACGAATCTGTCATACCTGTATTGACACATATATACGTATATCAACTATTTCGCTAACAGTCTTGCAATTTTTTCTACACACAATACGTAGTGAGCACCGGAGAGCTAGATTCTATCACACTCTAGACCACACACTGTTCTAGCAGTCGCATTTGAAGCATAGTGTTTATGAGCTACGGACGTGAAATACGTTATCATAGAATATTGAATTATTGTTGGTCGACGTTGAATAATTGTGTTCAAGTAATATTTTTAATAAACGGCGCGAAAACTTCTACAACAGTGTCTTTGTGAAATAAAAAGAAATTGAATAGTGTAAAACTTTTCAACAAATCAAGTTACTACGATATTTTGCTGTAAGTTTTTTTTGTTTATTTCATCTGAATACAAAACTGTATCTCGAAAGCCGATTCCCGCAGTTATCTGACATTTCGTCGCTGGAAAGGTAAAAGGGGTTAAGCGACACTTTGGTCAAAGATGAGTTAAATATTCTGTTTTTATAAGTTTTTTTTCTGCATCGAATGCTCTGACTCTCGTTTGATTCTGAAGACTTTTGTGGCCCTTCAGCCTTTTAAAATATATTTATCATTTGGGAGAAGGCTCCACTCAAGCGACAATAGTTCGGGATATTTTTAGCTTTTTGTCGCTTCAGATAACTCGGTGAGAGCATTGAGTTAACTTTTTTTTTTAAATGCAACCAGGTACTGAAGACTTATGAATTTTATTGTAAAGCAAACAGAAAACTTTAAAGTGTTCTGGTGTAAGCTTCCCAAAATGGCGCTTCAGCCCTTTTGCCCTTCCGGCGACGATTTACTTATTAAGCATTCGTTATTTACAACTAATGAATTTTGTGGTTTTTTTTTTCATTTATTAAAATATGTTTTTTTTTTCGTAAGAAGCAATCAAATGGTGGTTGGACATTTTATTAAATAAAAGAATACTTTGTTTTAAAACCACAGAATTTATTATGATGAAAGCCAACCGGTTTCGCTTGGATCAAGCTTCGTCAGGGCACATGTAATAAGTTATTATATGTGCCCTGACGAAGCTTGATCCAAGCGAAACCGGTTGGCCTTCATCATAATAAATTCTGTGGTTTTAAAACAAAGTATTCTTTCATTTAAAATATGTTTATTTTCTCATGCATTATTTACACTCGAAGAAAGTTGGAAAGTGCCTGGCTATTCAGATTTGGTCATCAAACACGGCTGAAGCCATTTCTAGCAAAGTTTCGATTCTGAATGGTGGTCTTTTTCACCAGAGCGATACTTAGAGTATTTACTACTCTGGAACGTGCCGCAAATACCATATATTATACATTATTTCTTATGATTAAAAATGTGAAATAACACATATTAAATGGTTTAAATTTATTTGCGAACGCCGGGATTAGAGCCCCCGACCTACGGATTTGTAGTCGAGCGTCTTAACCACTCAACCCCGGAGTTTTCGATGAATTAACATTCGATTGATTGGTTTAGGAATTGATATTATCTAACTAACTAACTAACCATCACGCCGTTTTCCCGCAGGAGTAGGCAGAGAGGACGGACCGCCATACAACTCTGTCTTGGCACACACTTCTTGCTTAATTTACATTCATGCATCGTCTCATACATACTCTTCTGTTATTCTGACTCTTCACACGACCCGATTCAAGTATTTGATTTACTTGATCGTGCCATGTCTTTCTCGGGCGTCCTCAACTTCTTCTTCCATTCACTTTCGCATCATATATTCTTTTCACACTCCTTTCTTCGTTCATTCGCTCTACATGCCCAAACCATCTAAGCGTCCCTTTCTTGATCCTATCCATTACGCTCATATCAGCCTTGCATTCTTTCCGGATATCCACATTTGTAATACGGTCATACATGGTTTTACCGCACATGTTCAATACCGATTCAAGTATTTGATTTACTTAATCGTGCCATGTCTTTCTCGGGCGTCCTCGACTTCTATTGATATTATCAAAGAGCTTTAAATGTTTTTTTTATTATTTTTTTTATATAGACACCGCACAAAAGTCTCAACTGCTCCCAACCGTCTAGAGCCAGTGAGACTATGTCATCCCCAAATAGGGTATGTTGTGAGACTGAAGGTAGTGGGGAGGGAAAGGAGATTGGGAAGAGGAAGGTCGGAAAGTACCTAGCTATTCAGATCTGGTCATCAAACACGGCTGAAGCCATTTCAAGCAACGTTTCGCTTCTGAACGGTGGTCTTTCACCAGGGCGATACTTAGAGTATCTGCCACTCTAAAACAGCCGCAAATATACTTTTTTATTATTTTTATATAAATTGAATGTGTTATGACACATATTAATTAAATAAAAATTATTGGCGCACGCCGCATTTGAACCCGCGACCCTTGGATTCGTAGTCGGGCGTCTTACCACTCGACCACGGAGGCCATCAAATAATAATATATTTAATATTTATACAGCACATCTTTTGTGAAAATATAAATAAATTATTTGGCAGTCAAATGACCAAATTTCGAGCGGAAAAACTATGCAGACGCGCAAACGTTTTTATAGTTTTTATAACACTTGATGACTTCTCAAGAGTTATAAGAGTTTAAAAAAAAACATGCTCTTTGGCGATGTTTTGTGCACAAATCGAGACAGGCAGCCGGTGTCGAGTGGCAATTTTAACCTTATCGCTACCATCTATATGCAAAAATAAAAACGTACTTGAAACAAGTAATGTACAAGTAAAGGATTTTTTTTTTTTTTTAATTCTTTTACTAATTTTCTTCAGTTCAAAAGGCAACAATTTTTTTTAATGATTTTTGTGACTGGGACAAAGAACTTTTAAGTAAAGCTCAGTACAACTTTTCTGACGATTTTACTGTATTTTAATTTCTTTGTTTAGTGAATACCCTTGAAGGAACAATATATGGAGGGATAGCTAATTTGTTTTACCCAACCCATCCGAAATTGTAATAAATCACTGTTTCCGTGTTTTTACATCGTACACCATGAGAGAGAAAGAGACAACAAATTTCTTGGACGGCTTCTATATACTGTCGTAATGTTCTTAAGCTGGTTATTTTCGCTGGTTAATGGCGGGACTCCGCCCACATTTTATATTTTCCACTAAACTTGACACAACTAAACGGTTTTTTAGGTTAGATGCTATATTTTTGTTGATAAAAATACTGTGAAAAAGTGGCTATACGAATACACAAAAACATTATGTCGATATGTGATATGAATGGATGTATAAATACCGTAGTCTTAGTTTTAGCCACGCCCAACTGCGCCGAGTCATGTTAAAATCATCAAAAACAAGTCCAAAACTGACTTCACTGGCTTTGGCTTGGGCTACCTCTTGTATACTCTAAGTGAATACCGCACAAGATTCCTCCTTCCAACCTTTCTTTTTTACACCTCGTTCCCCTCTCCTCTACCCTCAGCCTCACAACATACCCCAATTGGGGTTGCCATAGTCCCACTGGCTCCAGACGGTTGGGAATAGTTGGGACCTTCAAGTAACAATATATGGAGAGAGAGCTAATTATTTTTACAAAACCTATACAAATTTGGTATAAATCACTTTCTCCGGCTCTTACGTCGTAAAATACAAAGAAAGAGACAGCAAAATTTCCCAAATTATCACACCGCTTTAAAGTATTATGAGGATGTTCTTCGTGTCCCGCGTTCCGTTGACTCCGCCTACACGTTTTGATATGTGACATAAATGGACATAAATCAACGGTTTTTTAGGTTATATGCCATATTTTCGTTTGTAACAATACTGTGAAAAAGTAGTTATACGAATAAATAAAAACATTAGGTCGATATGTGCTATGAATGGATGGATAAATACCCTATCCCTAGTCATAGCCACGCCCAAGTCTAGCCAAGTCCGGCAATACTCATTAAAACTGACTACAGCAGCGTTCTCTCTTTTATATTATTGCTCTGAGTAAAAAATCTACAAAACCGACAGACGTGCCCGAAGTAAGTTTGATTTTGTGAAACATTTTCAAAAATCGATATTGTTTCAGATATCCAATCGA
Organism: Drusus annulatus; assembly: GCA_022651775.1. NCBI lineage: Eukaryota > Metazoa > Arthropoda > Insecta > Trichoptera > Limnephilidae > Drusus > Drusus annulatus. The sequence continues at coordinate 447,114 of JAGWCC010000367.1, read as the reverse complement.
TTTCATTGGCCTATCTCTGGTGCCTGGGAGTTAAAAGGTCGTATGTAAATTGGCAACATCAGCTTTCTATTTTGCCTAGGGATTTTCTATTGATCAATAAGGCATATTGTTTATATCAGCTAGTGTCTTAGAGTATATAGAGTGGTATCTATCCAAGCCAGTGTAGTCAGTTTTTGATGATTTTTACCTGACTCGGCGGACCTGGGCGTGGCTAAGACTAAGGTTAGGGTATTTATACATCCATTCATATCACATATCGACATAAGGTTTTTGTTTATTCGTATAACCACTTTTTCCCAGTATTGTTATCAAGAAAAATATAGCATATAACCTAAAAACAGTTTAGTTGTGTCAAGCTTAGTGGCATAATAAAAAATGTGGGCGTATTCCCGCGGTGACCCAGGAGCCCATGATCACTGTGACAGTACATAGAAGCGGTGTATTATATTTGTTGTCTCTTTCTTTCTCATGGTCTGCGACGTAAAAATCCGGAGAAAGTGATTTATCTCAAGTTTGTTTAGGTTGGGTAAAAATAATTAGCTCTCTCTCCATACATTGTTACTCCAAGGCTAGTGTTTTTTGAATGATGTAGAAATTAATTCCCTGAGGCGTATGTGCGGTTAAACTACGTACGACCGGTCTATCTACCACTCCTGAATGGTTCCCACCCTGGGGTTGCAGGATCAATTCTCTGCTAGCTGAGTCTTCCATAATTGCACAAGCAACATTTTCTGCTTGTTGTGATGGAAGGAGAAGAATGCAAGGCTGATGGTTTATGGTTTGGGCATGTGGAGTGAATGAACGAAGAAAGGAGTGTGAAAAGAATGCACGACGCGAAAGTGAATGGAAGAAGAAGTCGGGGACTCCCGAGGAAGACAACGTGGCACGATCAAGTGAAGCAAACACTTGAGTCATGTGAAGAGTCAGAATAACAGAAGAGGATGTGTGAGACGATGTATAAATTTGAATAAAGCAAGGAGTGTGTGCCAAGACAGAGTTGTATGGCGGTCCGTCCTCTCTGCCTACCGCTGCGGGGAAACGGCGTGATGGTTAATTAGTCAGTTTTTTTTAAGTGAGGGTAGTTTGACGTCACGTAACAGCTACTTTTGTTTTTTTGCAGAAAACTCGAAATATCTCGACCAACAAAGATGGCGGACGAAGACAGGATTGTATTCGAGGATTCTACTCCCGCAGAGAGCACCCCACCGGCCACCGAAGTTCCGAAAGAGAGCGACAAAGAAGTGTTACCGTCGCTGGCCAGCAGAAACATGATAGACGCTCCGATAAACGACTGTCCGGCCGGATACGCACGGGACGCCAGCGGAGAGTGCCGACCCATATTCTAAAAAACTGAAAAAATAAAATTTTAAAAAGCAGGCTCTCTCTTTGCTCAAGCGACGGGAGAACCCTTGCAATTCATACCCACCAAACCATAGACACAAAACAGAAGACACGTCATTTTCATACAAATATTACGTAAAATGCAGCATGTACACTATGCGTCGTTTGTGAGAAAGCGGGAGTGGTTACCAGTTACAATGGATCTATCGGCGGTGCACTCACACACAAATATATAAAAACGCATTTCTAGAAATGCGTTTATTTACGTCGTTTGCATTTATTTATTAATTTATTACCATTTGATAAGATTGATGCAACTTTTGTGTAGACAGAGTTATAGACATAGACATAAAATACAAGACACGTCAAATTGATACAAATCTTACGTAAAATGTAGCACCACTAGAACCGTCTTGTTTTCCGTTTCACCCGCTTGTGAAAAGGATAGCCATTCAAAGAATATGTGTGTTCGGATGAGATAGCTACATGAACGTCCCACGCTGCTGTTATAATCGGGTATCGCGCCACTAGCCGTGGTTGTCTTCCAAACGCTTGTGTATTTCTGCATTCGCTATCTCACACCGTTTTCGTAAACCTTTAAACCTTGTGAATAATTGTATTTATCGAATTAAAATAACAAGTGATTTGTGAGTAATTATGAATGGAAATAAATTCCATGAGATATGTTTTTCACTCCTGAATGATTTTTACACCTCTCAAGGCATTTTTCCTCAGAAAGAAGCCTACAGCGACGCGTTTGTGACAGCTGGTGACAGCTTGTCAGTCGAACGAATGTTTGTGTGATACTAAACGAAGTAAATCTCAGGTATGTCTCGCGGACTCGGCTTAGTGCATTCACGCGCGTTGTCTCAGTAACGTTTCTACATTATTTCATTTATTTAAGCACCAAACTGCACTGTATCTTTACAAGCATCAAATTTTGATACCAACGGGAAGTGCTGGCCCATATTCTGGCCGCCCAGCTTGCTAAATTCAAAATGTGGTCTCTCTTCGCTCAAGGGACGATAGAACCCTTGCAATTCACACCCACCAAACTGTACTGTATCTTTACAAGCATCAAATGTTGATACCAACAGAAAGTACCGGCCCACATTCTGACCGCTCAGCTTGCTAAATTAAAAATGTGGTCTCTCTTCGCTCAAGTGACGGGAGAACCATTAAAATGCACACCCACCGTCATCACACAAATCGCGTACTGTACCGAATCTCTATAATCTAAAACTTTTTTTTTTACATACCGCACAAGAGTATCAACTGCTTTCAACCGTCTAGAGCCAGTAAGACTATGGCATCCCCAATAGGGGTATGTTGAGTATGTGAGGTTGAAAGTAGTGGGGAGAGGAAGGAGATGAGGAAGGGGAAGGTTGGGAAGTACCTGGATATTTAGATCAGGTCACCAAACACGGCTAAATCCATTTCAAGCAACGTTTAATTCTGAATGGTGGTCTTTCACCAGGGCGATACTTAGGGTATCTACCACTCTGGAACGTGCCGCAAATATACTATATTTTATTAAAACAGTTACAGAGGTGCCGAAAACCGATCAAGGCGACGAGCCATCGCCTACTTATATAATTGAACTTGAGCTCTCTCTTCGTTCAGGTGATGGGAGAACCCTCGCAATTCATACCCACCAAACTGTAAACTCAAAAGGTGATCTCTCTTCACTCAAGTGACGAGAGAACCCTTGAAATGCACACCCACCGTCATAACACAAATCGCGTACTGTACCGAATCTCTACAATTTACACCGGCTACAGAGGTGCTGAAAACTGACCAAGACCACAAAACATCGCCTACCACTAAAATTGAGCTTGGGCTCTGTTTTCGTTCAGGTGATGGGAGAACCTTTGTTTTTCATACCCACAATCTTCGTCAATCAATCATGCATTATCATTGAAATAATGTTCTCTGTGTAAAAAGTGTCTGTATACATCTTACTAAGTGCAAAAATTATTTTATTTCATTTCAAATTAAAATTGGTCTCTCTTTTCGCTCAAGTGACTGGAGAACCAATGAATATACACCCACCTCTCACAAACCACATATTGTACCTTATCTTAAAAATCATTCAAGAACACCTAAATTATTTATCAACGATGACATTTTTATACTTTTATAATATCTAATAATAGTATGGGTGTACCTACCCACATAATGTAATGTTATTAGTTTACCTAGCAATAAAATAATTTATGAAATTTGGCGATAGATAAAAAAAATACCACAGCAGTAAAATTGTTTTCTTTATAGTTTTTAATTTTCTTCCGGTTTGTTCCTCAATCCATAACTTTTCTTTGAGCAGGTTCTTGAACGGCCAACCGTCTGGAGCCAGTGGAACTATGACATCCCCAATCGAGGTATGTTGTGAGGTTGGGGACAGTAGGGATAAGGTAGGTTGGTAAGTGTACCTAGTTATTCACATCCCTAACACGGCTAAAGCCATTTCAAGCAAATTTGGATAGATAAATTATATGTTTTCAATGAAATAACAAAAATCTCCGCCAAGTGGTTGTCAACATTGGTTAAAGAGTTTGCAAAACACTGCCACCTATGCAGACTTAATAAGTTGAAAATTGTAAGAAAGGGAAGAGTATGGGGAAGAGGAAGAGGAAGGTTAAGAAGTACCTGCGTATTCAGTTCCGATCGTTAAATACGGCTCAAGCCATTTCGTACGACGTTTCGATTCTGAATGGTGGTCTTTCACCAGGGTGAAACTACGAGTGTCTACCACTCTGCGCCGTTTAAAAGACAATCAAATTTGAATCGATAAATTATATTTTTTCAATGAAATAACAAAAATCTCCGTCAAGTGGTTGTCAACATTGGTTAGAGAGTTTGAAAACCACTGCCACCTATGCAGACTCTACGAAAACAATAAACAACGAACTTTATACGTTGAAAGTTGTGGGAAGTGGAAGGGGATGGGGAAAAGAAAGGTTGGAAAGTATCTGGGTATTATGTTTTGATCACCAATACGGCTCAAGCCATTTCATGCGACGTTTCGATTTTGAATGCTGGTCTTTCACCAAGGCGATACTACGAATATCTACCACTCTGCGTTGTTTAAAAGAAAATAAAATAAATAAAAGAAAATCAAGTGAAGATTCATGATATTTTTTAATGATATAACAAAACTATCCGTCAAGTGGTTGTCAACATTGGTTAAAGAGTTTGCAAACCACTGCCATCTATGCAGACTCTACGAAAACAATAAACAACGAACTTTATACGTTGAAAGTTGTGGGAAGTGGAAGGGGATGGGAAAGAGGAAGGTTGGGAAGTACCTGGGTATTTACCTGGGTATTAGTTCTTTTCACCAAATACAGCTCAAGCCATTTCGTGCGACGTTTCGATTCTGAATGCTGGTTTTTCACCAGGGCGACACTAAGGGTATATACCACTCTGCACCGTTTAAAAGGCAATTGTAAAGATAAATAATATTTTCTAAATAAAGTAACAAAAAGTCTCCGTCGTCTAGTTATCAACATTGCCAAAAGAAAGAGTTAGAAAACTAATGCCATCTGTGAAGACTCTACGAAAACAATTAGGAACGATTGTAAGAAAGAACGAACATTATTTATTTATGTAGGTATTTATTTTGTATTTAAATATTATCGCTTAAGCCTGTCAATCCATGCCGATTTATCTAATAAGTTTGGGATAAGCGCGAGGCCATTTGGCCCGTTGTATCGCCCGTGATTAGAGTAGGAAAACCAAAGCTGCCCATAACTTTTTTTCGGCAGGATCTTCAATGGCCAACCGTCTCCTTTGTTGCAACTCATCCAGTTCGAAATTCCTTGCCGTAGACTTGTTGTTCCTCAATCATCACTCTACTAATTATGGGTATCATTCTCCACTGTCCAGAATGTCGAGATTTGTTAACCCAAGCCGTGGTCATGAACTTTTTGGTAGCTGTCTAGATAATTTTTGTCATTCTTTACGACTCTACCAAAACTTTGACTTTACTTTGGCTTTGACTTGAACGTTCTTCAAATGAAGACTGTCAAATTTTACAAAATGATCTAGACACTCTTTCTCTGTGGTGTGAGGAAAATGAAATGGAGTTGAATTTGGCCAAATGTAAGGTTATTTGTTTCACTCGCGATAAACGAGAAATAGATTTCCCATACAATATATGTGCTACTAAACTAGAAAAAATATCGTTAATTAAAGACCTCGGGATTCTGTTTGACAGCAAATTAACATTCAACCAACACATTGAAAAAACAGTTAGTAAGGCAAACAAGATGCTAGGTTTCATAACACGAGCAACAAAGCTTTTCAAAAATCGAAGTAGCCTTGTTATTTTGTATAAACCACTTGTTCGCAGTGTCTTAGAATATGGAGTAATTGTCTGGAACCCGCATTACACGACATATATAACAAGAGTTGAATCAATTCAGAAAAAATTCTTACGTATCTTGTCCCATCGATCTGGTGTTCATCTTTTATTAAATAGCTATCAGTAGAGACTCAATTTTTTTCAATTTGATAGCTTGCACAAAAGAAGAAAAATTATGCATATTTTGTCCTATTTTTGCCATTGCTTCATTTAATATTATGTATGTGCTGTTTTTTATCTGTTGCTCTTTTTTCCCATTTCGTGTTTTTTTGTAATCGGACTTTAGTCCGTTAGTTTATTAATACATTTTAAGTAAAGCAGTTTCAAATGCAATATGAATGTGTTTGATATAAAGCACCGAGGAAGATAGATCTCGAGAAGCTTCTTTGAGAATCCAAATTTACATTTTGTAACGAATTATACTGAGATATAGAAAATAATTTCCAACAAAAACAAAACTCTACGCAAGTCTAACCTTACGTAAAGTAAGACCTATGTATTTCTTCTCGTATTTTGAATGTTGACGTATCAAGTAAGCAGTACGCATCAAAAGTGACAGCTGTCATATGCTTATGGATGTAGCATCTAATTGGCTGTCACTACTTTTGGAACCAGTTACTAATAGCTTTAGAAAAAAGTCGATAGCGGAGGTATGGGATTTCATCAATATTTTTTTTTATATTACTCAAAAATTACATGATTCAAAAATAAACTTCAAAAAAATATTATTGCAAAGGAATTCCGAAAAACCAAATAAGCGCAAAGTCACCGGTACAATGTCGCCGTGACAAAAATATGTACCATCTCTAATGGTACATTTACACAGTTGTATGAAAGTAACGGGCACGGTGATTGGTTGTAGACTTTTCTTCTCAGAATTAAAATACGTTAAACGTATAAACACTCCATTGAAAAACAGACTTTACGTACACATAACAATCATGCAATACGTAAAAAAATCCGTGACAAAAATTTACCGCCATACATTTTAGCTAGTCGTTCAATGCACAGCGATGCTGCCAGCGCAATAAAAAACATAATTACCCCATAATGTGGGTAATTTTAAAATGTTATGGGGAAATTTTGATATGATTTAGAGAATATTTGAAGTAAATTTAAATAAGATCTTTATTTTCACGGCGCCCCTTCAGAGACGGCGCCCATATTTTTTGCACAGTTTGAACGTATGGTAGATCCGGCGCTGCAAATGTGTACAATGGGGTGGCTACCCGTATCACATCTTAGGCATAAAAAAGGCATTCTGGGTGGTCAAGGGTCTAGGTGCAATAATTAAGGGTCGTAATTATGGCGACAATTTCAAGTGGGTGACGCGTCGATCTATCTACAATATGCCAGACCAAGGTTCGTGGTAGGTATAGCTGGCGCAACGAGAGTTGAAACAAACAATACATGCATAGCGTTGGGTTTATTGTGTATCGGTATACGCTCCAGTGGCGATGTATTTACGATGTGTCATAAAGAAAGAGCCCTTTGTCTTGTTTACGCCCACTTATTGTCACTAGTGGAAAAGGGACAGCGAGTGTTTATGTTGATATTGTAAATGCGTGTCCTATTCATTCAGTTCGAAAGCTATGCATCTGTGTGAGTATTGGCCGGCACCAACTCTCGTGGTGAAACCTATAACACGGGCGATACAACAGGCCAAAAGGCCCCACGCCGATCCAAAACTCATCGTGTTTAGAGATAGTCAATATTCCTGTCCCGATATTATCTCTCAAAAAATAACCGGTTACTATTTTACGCAAATGGCGAATATCCATTTAATGCTTTTCGCCGGACAGGTGCGGTCGCAGAATATTGTTAGGGATCCCCCCTCCCCCCCTCTAAATCACAGGAAACCATTCTTAATAACATTAACAAACATATGATATATAATAAATAAACGTAGTGGGTAATTTTCAAATGATAGTCTTTAAGGTTAGGTAGGCCACGTTTATTTACGAATTAAAGCACCCTGACGTAAGTAATCGCAAAAAAAGAGGTGTTTTCCGTCACGGAGGGTAAACCGAAGTCTCAATGAAAAAAATCCTCCTTTCCCGCCGGAAACATCTACCTCTTATAGGCTGTTGTTAGGTGCGCCCCATGCTGGCCATGTATTTAGGCGTTATGTATGACTTCTTAATATAAAAAAATCTTCGTGAAACTTTTCTGGCACCAAGAACCGGTTCCAAAAATAAAGTGGATAAATAAGCGGTTCCTCGCCAATCACCGGTAACTGGAACTGCAGTGACACCCAATTGTAATAATTGATACCAACCGCCCCTAATCGTGTGTCGGGGGATTCAAATGGATCTGCGTGGCTCGGTTGGATTTTCGCCGTGTCCGAAATTCGCGACGCCGAGCCACCGGGCCAAATGGACCGCTCGTGAGCGGGCAGGGTTATCTAGTTTTTAAACGCGATTCTTGTTTATCTGATAAAAATCATTACGATAAGTGATAATTACTGATAAGTACTTGGTTGGGTAGACTTTTTTAAAATATCGAGTGTAGGATTCGATCGCTCTCTGCTGTTTAAATAGTGTTTACCGGTGGCCCCCCTCGACTGGGGGCCTGGCGACTCCTGTAATCCGGCGTCTCGGAGGTCGGGCCCTAGGAGTCTTGGCGATGTGCTCTGCGCGCTGCCTCCACCGGGCGGTTCCACCGCATAGTGTGTTGCTGTGCACCGGACGTTGCCCGCGCCCCCGTGGCTAGCCAGCCAGGGGCGCCAGCCTTTGGACTTGCAGGTGCAGGTCGCAGGTTATCGGAGGATATCCACGACCTGCGCAGAAGGTTGTGGATTCGACACGGACAGACTATCAGCCTTTTGGTATTATTTTGTAATTTTTTTTTAAATATTCTACTACCATAGGCAGGCAGCAAAATACAATGACGTTATATATATATAGACACGTTGTAGCGCTCGCAAAGAGGCAAGCAATAATCACGCTAGTTGGTGTGATCGGTGTTTAAGCCGATTTAGTACTAAACGGTCACGCGTCGCTTGAGGTCATATCAAGCAAGTATGGAACGCGGTCCGAACCTCGGATCTGTTTCGTTCATACACATATATTCTATGAATGTCTAACTTTGTCATACATGACCGATATTTGAATGATGAATTTACTGGTAACGTGTGTGTTTTGCTAGCCGCATTTTGTGTTAATATTCTAAGGCTATAACGTGTCTATATATGCAACGTCATTGGCAAAATAAGGAATGTACGAACTGCTTTTTTGCACGGGTAACGAACGGCAGCCTTTTTGAAAACTTGGCGTGCATTCCCATAAAGTCACATTAGAATTGCTGTTCCTCGATCATCACTCTACTAATTATGGGTAACATTCTCCACTGTCCAGAATGTCGAGACTTGTTAACTCAAGCCATGGTCTTGACATTTTTAGCCAGTCAAAATAATTTTTGTCATTCTTTACGACTCTACCAAAACTTTGATTTGAATTTTCTTTCTAATGTATACTTCGTCCAATTTTTGTCATTGCTTCATTTAATATTATGTATGTGCTGTTCTTTCGCTGTTGTTCTTCTTTTCCAATTTGTGTTATGTATTTTTTTTTGTAGTTGTACAATAGTCCGTTAGTATATAAATAAATAAATAAGCACTGCCTACCCTGCCGTACTCGCATAAAAATATGTATGATATTGGATTCGATAATGTGAAATTATTGTAAAAATAAATCTACACTTTCAAAAATAGGTGCAAAATTTTCGCATCGCCGCGAGCGCGCCACCGACCTTCCTACTAAAACGTGTCAAAAGCAGTAACTACCTCGGAGTAAGAATTAATGGAGAGATAGCTAATTTGTTTTACCCAACCCATCCGAAATTGTAATAAATCACTTTCTCCGAGTTTTTACGTCGTACACCATGAGAGAAAAAGAGACGACAATTTTTTTGGACCCCTTGAACGTATCGTAAGGATGATCTTAAGGTCCTGGTTAACGGCGGAACTCCGCCCACATTTTATATTATGCCACTAAACTTGACACAACTAAACGGTTCTTTAGGTTATATGCTATATTTTTGTTGATAAAAATACTGTGAAAAAGTGGCTACACGAATACACAAAAACATTATGTCGATATGTGCTATGAATGGATGTATAAATACCGTAGCCTTAGTCTTAGCCACGCCCAGGTGCGCCGAGTCAGGTTAAAATCATCAAAAACAAGTCCAAAACTGACTTCACTGCCTTGGATAGATACTACTCTACCAACTCAATGGTAACTACACATCGTCGCTGGAAAGGCAAAAGGGCTTAAGTGATACTTTGGTCAAGACTGAGTTAAACATGCAGTTTTAATCGGTGTTTTTTTTGTGCATCGAATTCTTTGATTCTCATTTGATTCTGAAGACTTTTGTGGCCCTTCAGCCATCTTAAATATATTTACCATTTGGGGAAAGGCTCGACTCAAGCGACACAATTTGGGATTTTTCAAGCGTTCTGTCGCTTCAGGTGACTCAGTGAGAGCATTGCGTTAGCTGAGTTAACTTTTTTCTTCAAAACCAGCGGATATTGAATGGTTGAAAAAAAATATATTGAAAAAAAAACTTTAAAGTGCTCTGATGTAAACTTCCCGAAATGGCGCTTCAGCCTTTTTGCCTTTCTAACTAATTAACTAACCATCACGTCGTTTCTCCGCAGGGGTAGGCAGAGATGACGGACTGCCATACAACTCTGTCTTGGCACACACTCCTTGCTTCGTTAACATTCATACTTCGACTCATACTCGTACATACTCTTATTATTCTCACTCTTCATTTGACCCGATTCAAGTATTTGATCAACTTTATCGCCCTCGGGCGTCCTCAACTTCTTCTTCCATTCGCTTTCGCATTATATATCCTTTTCAAACTCCTTTTTTCGTTTATTCACTCTACATGCCCAAACCATCTAAGCGTCCCTTTCTTGATCCTATTCATTGCGCTTACATCTGCCTTACATTCTTTCCGGATATGCACATTTTTACCTTTCTAGGGACGATAATTATGGTCATAGAGTACATCTACCCAAAGCAATGTAGTCAGTTTTTGATTATTTTTACCGGACTCGGCAGACCTGGGCGTGGCTAAGACCAAGGCTAGGGTATTTATACATCCATTAATAGCACATATCGACATAATGTTTTTGTTTATTCGTGTAACCACTTTTTCACAGTTTGTTATCAGCAAAAATATAGCATATAACCTAAGAAACCGTCTAGTAGTGTCAAGTTTAGTGGCATAAAAAAAATGTGGGTGGAGTCCCGCGGTGACTCAGGAGACCAAGATCATCGTTACACTACATAGAAGCGGTGTATTATATTTGTTGTCTCTTTCTCTCTCGTGGCGTACGACGTGAAAACCCGGAGAAAGTGATTTATCGCAAGTTTGTATAGGTTGGGTAAAAATAATTAGCTCTCCCTCTAAAAATTGTTGCTTTAAGATTATTGTACAGTTCAAAAAAAGTACAGAGGCGACGCCTACGGCCGCCCAGATAAGTTTGTAATTCTGCAAAAAGGCTGAGGTCGCTCCCGCCGCGTCCACGGCTAGTCCGTCCGCCGGCTAGTAACCGGGACCTTGCGCGGGCGGTGGCCCCCGCCCCGCCGAGCGGGCCCGCGAGCCCGGGTCCCGCAGGGGCAGCCCCCCAGGCCGCGCTGCACGACGCGGCCTGGGGGCGCGGCCGCCCGGCCCCGGTAGGCGGGGGACGGAGCGGCAGCAGGCGCCCGCGGAGGCGCCACGCCGCGGGGCTCCCGCAGCCCGACCTCCGAGACGCCGGATTACAGGGGAAGCCGCGCCCCCGGTCGGGAAGACCGAGGAATTGCGGCTATTTTAATTGCAGGCAGTGATCGAATCCCGCTGAAACTTTTCAATTTTGATTTTTGATGTAGTTATTTTACTAAGCTCCATCTGCCTTAGATACATTTAGATGCAGATATCTAAATTTTAGACCTTAACAAACTAATAAATACATACATATTTACACTCGCCATGTTCAATCTTTATACATTGTCTATCTGTTATATTATTATTTTTAAATAAAACACATAAACTTTGTTTATAACCACTTTATTATTTAATATCACGTCTACCGGTTTCGAAAGTACCCTTTCATCGTCAGGACAATATTAAAATTAAAATTTAAATTTTTACGAATATTATTATTTTTATATTCGTAAAAAGCATTAACTTTGTGGCTTGCCATATTTATAAATAGAACACATACACTTTGTTTTAAACCACTTTTTATTTAATATTTTGTCTACCGGTTTCGGAAGTACCCTTCCATCATCAGGACAATATTAAATTAATCTTTAGATAATAACTTCATCTCTTCTGGAAGAAACATATGTGGAGATAAATTCTGCACACGATCAAAAAATGTATGTTTTGAAGTATCTGGAGAATGTATATGATGGAAGGGTACTTCCGAAACCGGTAGACAAAATATTAAATAAAAAGTGGTTAAAAACAAAGTGTATGTGTTCTATTTATTATTATTTTTATTTACCTTGAATTTATGTTTCACATTTGCCCTCTTTAGATATTAGTGAATAACCTTGGAGGGTGAATAACCTTACGAAACAGCGTAGTCAGGACAGTTGACTTTATACTGACTCGATAGAAAGAGACAAAAATATTATATTAAATGATTTTGGATAGCCTATTAGTTACTGCCGACATGAAATTCGGGCATTTTTAATAAACATATTTGAACACATTAAACAAAACAATATCATTACACCAATAGTGATTTATAAAGTTAAAATTTCACACAAACACTAGTAACAGAAGGTTTGCCTAAATAATGATGGAAGCTTTTTGTTGATTTTATATCTTTATATCATTAAAAATGTAAAAATTCTAAAGTTCGGTCTTAAATATTACTGTTGAAATACCTCTAAAAAGTGATGTTTTATAATCTTTTTTTGGTCTTTTTTGAACATTCACGCATAGCACATATAATCATCATATTTGATTTATTTGTATAACCACTGCAAGTATTTTAATCAACACAAATAATATTAGAAACTACCTCAAAATCCGTTGACGTAAGTTATACGACTCGATGGTGTAAAGTTACCTCGGACAGAGAACATCCTTACACACTAAGAAGTGCTGCGATATTATGTGACGACTTTTGCTGTCTCTTTATCTCCCATGGTTTATGACGTGAAAACCCGGAGAAAGAGATTTATCGCAAATTTGTATAGATTGGATTAAAATATTTAGAGATGAAATAAATAACATCCATCATTGATCTTCTGATGTACTTTTTCATCAGAGCTTTCCTTTCATCAGAGCATCCTTCTTAATAATGTCATTAAAAAAGAAAGACAAACATTCCCGGTTTAAGGATAACCTGACAATTAAAAAAACTCCTACTGCCTTCATAATAAGCGGAAGATTTAGCATATGCAACGATGAAAGACTTAGCTTAGGAATTGAACCTGCGACGCCCGGGTGGGAATCCGACGCGTTTGTCCACTCAGCTACTAACCGGTCAGTTTAATTCACTGAACAGGTAATGCGACAGAATTATATTGTGAAGTGTGCCCGATATAAGCTAATTTTTTTTACAATATATGTTTGTAAAATAGATGATTTTTTACAATTCAATTTAATAACGGAGTAAGTGTAATTAAAAAGAGACGAAGCGTATGTAAAATGATAAAATAAGTGTGATTTTGATTAGGAAATTCTTTGTTTTCATCGAATTTCCATAGATGGCAGCCTTTTGTCAACTCTTTCAAAAAAATAAATAAAGAAAACAGAGATTTTTTTTATTTTACAAAAAAAATATCGCATACCCACTCACTTCTCAAAATAACATTATTATAAAAAAGGGTGAAGTTATTAGTTTTTTTAACATTAGTTTTTTTTTAGAGTATTCGATGTTATTGCAGAGTTTTCATAGATGGCAGCTTGTATATCAACTATGAAGAGTTCTATTATATATATTTTAATTTGGCCTTATTTTGGCAGATTTACAAACTCATTCGTGCGGGTGCCCAAAGAGGGTGTCACTACGGTTCCAGTTACCGGTGACTGGCGAGGAACCGGGTGTTGATCCATTTGCCTTTGGAACCGGTTCCTGGTGCCAGAAAGATTCCAAGAAGAAACCAATTAAGACATTGTTTTTTAATTTATACCAAGAAAGGATTCTATGTTTTTTTTCGTGGGGGGGGGGGGGGTTGGTAGCGATATTTTGACAGCGAAAAGAACTGGTACCGAGTCATCGTTTCTAAAGGCCGAATTACGCCACCACCCAAGAACCGCAACCACACCCTTCGGGCGAAAATTTGATGATTTGGAACCGGTTCCGAAAATAGCTGGTTTCTCGGAGAAATAATACCTACGGTTACGTAATCGGCTTGGAACTGGTTCTTTGTAACCGAGAGAGGACTATCGACCATCTCTAGTATTGCATTACATACTTTATTCCATATTCGTACTCGACTGGTATTTTTTTTAATGTCCATCACCTAAATTATGAGCGTAAATAAATATATACAAATAAATTTCAAAGGTGTCCCGAGAGGTTTTCATGTTTGTTTATTGACTCGACTTCGAGCACATATTTCGTCCACGGGATTGGCAATAAATTGATGTCGAACAAGCAAAAAACAGATTTGAATTTATCCGGGTTTTTGTTCAGTTCTTTTTGGAACCGGTTCCGGGATATTTTTTCGAAACGTACTAGCAAATCGACGAAAGTACTAGTCGGTAGAGATTTAAAAGCGAAAAGAACTGGAACTGGTTCCTTGCCGAAAAACACGTACTAGTCGGTAGAGCTTTGAAAGTTAAATGAACTGGACCCGGTTCCTTGCCACCGAAGTAATACTAGTCGGTAGAGGTTTTAAAACGAAAAATAACTGAAACCAGTTCCTCGCCCAAACAAACACGTTCCTTTAGATCGAAGTACTTTGAAGTCGAACTTCAATTGAAGTACTTCTTTAAAGGCTTTGAAGTTCAACTTCGCAACTGAACTGCTGCAAATTAAAATAGTTTTTTTGTAATCTAACTTCCATTGAAGTATTTGTTCAATGAAATGAAAATAATGAAGTTTGAACTGCCGCAAAATGAAATAGTTCACACGGAGCAGTCACAACGCTAAAATGAACTACCAACTTCAATTGAAGTATTTGTTCAATGAACAATGAAGGAAGTAGGAACTGCTGCCAAAAGAAGTAGTTCTTTCGGAGCGGTCACAACGCTACTGAAATCCTTTCACAGGAATAATTTCGACAGCGTAATATCAATAGCATCACTGGAATTCTCAATTGGGGTATGTTGTGGGGCTGAAGGTAGTGGGGAATTGAAGGAGATGAGGAAGAGGAAGGTTGGGACGTACCTGGAAGTATTCAGATCTGGTCACCAAACACGGCTAAAGCCATTTCAAGCGACGTTTCGATTCCGAATGGTGCTCTTTCACCACTTTTAAATGTGACAGATCGCGACGGTACATTATTTTTACTTTATTTTTTGGAAAATTAACAGCAAATCAACAATTAATATATAATAATAAGAATAAAAATCGTGCCAATTATTTTTTTTTTTTTTGCTGGTGCTAAACATTATAAATAAAGTGTCAAAATGTAAAGTTTACTTTGGTACCCTTACTGTACTAAATCTTTCTTCGCGTTCCGGTGCTGTGTAATCATTACACAGGTAAAAATTGAATTTATTTCCGATTTTCATAAAATATCCCGATGTGCCCGATAAGTGGTAATTAATATAAACACCTTTTTTTTCATCCAATGCGTTAATGTATGTATTATGAAGGAATACCTAAAATCTGAAGCCAGTATTTGTGATGGTTATAGAGATATTAAAGTTATTAGAACCAATGTGTAGTCGTTACACATCATAGTTAAGGAAAGGTTAACTGAGTTGGTGGGGAGGAGAGGAAGGTGGAAGGGAACATTGGGAACAAAGAGGAAGAAGGACGGTAGTAGATAGTAGGTTAGTTTCAGTGATCTAGTTTCTATCATGAGCTGGGCACTTACCGTTGAAGAGCTGGAGATGGTGAAGACTTGCTGGGGTAGATAATGGCCTCTCGCAGAGTCTGCAGGACTGTCTCCAGACCGACGATATCCTCGAAACCTGGAAACCTCTAAATCATCAGTAATGATCTCAAAGCAAGAATGCGGAGATTGATAAATATTTTTACCCAACCTATACAAATTTTCTTTCTCCGGGTTTTTACGTCGTAAACCGTGAGAGAGAAAGAGATAAGACAAGTTTTCACACAATATCGCATCACTTTTAGGTATGTAAGCATGTTTTCGGTCTTCCGCGTCTCCGGCGACTTCGCCCACTACGTGGCTAGGACTAAGGCTATGGTATTTATACATCCATTCATAGCACATGTCGACATTATGTTTTTGTTTATTCGTATAATCACTTTTTCACAGTATTGTTATAAACAAAAATATATCACATAACCTAAAAAAACCGTTGACTTATGTCCATTTATGTCGCATATGAAAACGTGTGGGGGGAATCAACGGAGACGCGGGACACGAAGAACATCCTTACAGTACTTTAAAGCGGTGTGATAATTTGGCAAAATTTGCTGTCTCTTTCTTTCTCATGGTGTAGGACGTAAAAACCCGGAGAAAGTGATTTATCCCAAATTTGTATAGGTTGGGTAAAAAGAATTAGCTCTCTTTCCATATATTGTTACTCCAAGGTTGGCGCAAAAAAAAAATGTCCAAAGAAGCGAAGCTAGCGATCCACAATGGAATGCATATACCAACCCTGATGTATGACCTTAGAGTATACTAGATGTAGCCCAAGCCAAGGCTGTGAAGTCAGTTTTGGACTTGTTTTTGATGATTTTAACATGACTCGGCGCACCTGGGCGTGGCTAAGACTAAGGCTACGGTATTTATACATCCATTCATATCACATATAGACATAATGTTTTGTTTATTCGTATAGCCACTTTTTCGCAGTATTTTTATCAACAAAAATATAGCATCTAACCTAAAAAACCGTTTAGTTGTGTCAAGTTTAGTGGCATAATAAAAAATGTGGGCGGAGTCCCGCCGTTAACCAGCGAAGATAGCCAGCTTAAGATCATTGTGACAGTATATAGAAGCGGTCCAAGAAATTTGTTGTCTCTTTCTCTCTCATGGTGTACGATGTAAAAACTCGGAAAAAGTGTATTATTACAATTTCGGATGGGTTGGGTAAAACAAATTAGCTATCCCTCCATATATTGTTACTTCAAGTGTATGACAGTGAGGCATGGAGCTGGCAGAGGAAGGATGATAGTAGACTGAATGCTGTAGAAATGAGATCCCTTAGGCAAAACCATGTATGACCGCGTTAAAAATGTGGATATCCGGAAAAAATGCAAGCCTGATGTAAGCGGGAAGACATGGCACGATCAAGTGAATCAAATACTTGAATCGGGCCGGTTGGAAAAGTGGGGAGGGGAAGGAGATAGGTAAGAGGAAGGTTGGGAATTATCTGGCTTTTCAGATCTGGTCAGCAAATTTCAAGCAACTTTTCAATTCTGAATGGTGGGCGATAATTGGAGTATCTACCACTCTGGAACTTGCCTCAAATATACTATATACTATTTTATATGAACTAAATGTGTTGTACACATATTAATTACATAACATTTATTTGCGCACGCCGGGCTTGAACCCGCGACCTTTGGATTCGTAGTCGAGCGTCTTACCACTTGGCCACGGAGGCCGTCCAAAGCTTGGCTGTGGAACGATTTACCGGCCTCTGTGTTTCATCCCTCCTACAACACGGGCCTCTTCAAGCCCATTTACACTCCTTCCTTTCCTCAAAAGTACCCTCCGCACAGCATCCCCAAAAATGACATAATAAAAAGAAAAAAATTGTCCACGCCGGGTATCGAATCCACGACCCTTAGGTCAAAGAGCTCACCACTCTGCCACGAAAGTCATTAATTATATTATATTATGATTACCTGCACATTGCATCACAACCTTCTGGGTCACTTCATCAATCAAAGAACTCTAAACTTTTTTGAAACTTCGCTTCGAGATTTATTTTAATATTCTCAAAACTCAAACATGTTTGCTGTTTTACAACACAACTGCTTTCTTTCTTTTCACATTCACTGCTTTTCGTTTTAATTTCATTTCAAAATGAGTACAACTCTTTTTTGAAGCTATTATTATCTGATCTAACTCTTTACTATTGATTTTTTATTCGCCATTTTGTTTTTCAGACGTTGATGCGAAAGGGCAAAACTCTGAAAAATTATTATCAGTTTTCAATTTCGAGACTGAAAGATCTTTTGATTGTATTTCTGATGATAGAATGTCCTCGCCTGTTGGGTAAATTGATTATTTTTGATCAGAAGAAGAAACTTGAACTGCTTGTTCAAGAAATAAACACGATTTGTGCATATTCTTTTAGTCCAGTGAAAAAAATGGAGAAGAAAACTCCTGTCCAGCAAAGAAAATGCTTTTATTAATATAAATTATAGTAAATTCATTATTATAATACGCAGCATATTATGTTTTATTCGATAACTTCACACTATTTTATTAATAACATCATTATGTTTTATCATATTACTTATACTTTTATTTAAACAATTTATTGTTATAAGTTCTTTCACTTTAACTGAAAATAATACACAATTTGCCCCCAACAATCTAACCTACAGCAAATTAGTGAAAAAATTCACAGCCATTCTCTGAAAGTACTTGTCTACTTAGTTCCTGTTTATTTGAAGAAAAAAAAAGGTTGTTTCCATTTTATTATGCCGATGTTTATTTTATAAAACTCAGATTTTTAAAAGCATTTATATAATCTAAATTCTTTATTTAATTGAATTTAATTTCAACAATGCATATTATAGTACATAGCAATAATCTCCTACGTTGATAATTTACTTGTGTGTGGAGTACATTTTTTACGAAATGGATAAATTCAAAATAATATATATCTTTGTGACATAAGGAGCGGCAAATATAATTTTGTTCAAATAATTACAATTAAAGGGTGATTGATAAAAAAAGTGTAAGAGGAAAGCACCAGACCGCTTGACTTTAAAATTGAACCAACAAATAATTAATCACCAATATCGGATTTGAAAACGCACCAGAAAAAGTAAACGACATCAGGGTAAACATTATAAATATCGCCCTTATTTTAAATTTTTGTTTAATGTTCCAATTAGATGCAAATAAATATAACAAAATTAAATTAAATTAAGCAGAAAAAAAAGTTTTTATTCTACGAAAATGGATGAATAAATTAAGTACCTACAAGATAGCTTATTTTGTAAAATATTATTTTTAATTTCGCAGTATGGCATCACTGCAAAACAGAACACGGCAGCTGTCAAAGTTATTCCAAATGTTGTCTTTCGTCAGCTGATATTATTTATAGCGAATTAAATATATATTTATTTTAGGTAATAATGGAAAAAAGCAACGAAGAACTGTTGCAGGAAGTGGATAGAAAGATCCACTTCGGAGAAGAGTTGATCCAGAAGCTCACAGACGTTCTCAATATCGACGGAGTTACGAAACTCCAGCGAAAAATCAAACAAGAAATCGTTTTTCTAAAGAAGGTTTGTCTAAAAGCTTTATTTTTCACCCTAAATGAACTATCAATCATCTGTGCATGTAAATTAAAAGTTTTACCAATATTGTGGCGCGTTTTTAGATAGAAAATGGTTGAAATAATTTTGTATATCCTAGCAAATCTTTTAGCCTTGACTGTCAGTTAGCCCTTCACCTTTACCACAAAACCAGCTGTTTTTAATTTTATTCAACGGCAATGTGGTCCCTAACTTATGCTGTGAAAGAGGAATGTTGGGAATTACCTACATATTTATATCTGGTCACTGACCACGACTTAAGCCATGTTTTCTTTAGGTCAAGTTTTGAGAATTTTCGGTATGCTCATATTCAAATTATGTGGGAGCAAAGTCTCCGTTTATATCACCTATTTCTAACATTAAGTCAGCAACGATGTAGATAAACTTCATCCCGACAGAGAAGATGTTTCTCTGTCCCCCCTGCAGATATTATTGCGATCGTCAACTATTTTCTTGAATCAAAAATGGTAGAGTCAAGCCTCTGTGAGGCAAATAACATCATATTTGCAGCTTAGGATTCCGCAGTATAAATTGTTCAGTCTCCTTTTTAGCCCCTGATATTTTTATAGTAGAAATACAAAATTTAAAGGGAAGTCGAAATTAGTAAAAAGCGAACGAAAGATTTACGAGAAGTGAAACGAATAAGGCATAAAAAATGAAAAAAACGTGAGAAAGGATGAAAGAGTAACAACATGTGACATATTTTCGCTGGAAAGGCAAAAGGGCTACACTTTGCTCGAAAATAAGTTTATTTTATTAACTTTTTGTTCTTACATTATTTTTTTACATTATCTACCTCACTATGTCAGAATAACCTGTTCTGAGGTAAGTGACAGTGAGTACAAGTAGAATAATTTTTTAAAAAATGATGATATTTGTAACAAATGTTCTAGTTTGTCATGGTGAAGAATTTCAAGTGCTATTTTAGGAGGTCTTCAATTTCCCTGCGGTCCTTACTCATTAGCCATTTAGTAATGTGTCGATTAAAGGAATACATATTGGTGATGGCTACAGTCTGTGGTGGGAGTTTGTTGTAAATGTGAGGCGCGATGTACATATGGTGTCGTTGTGCAAAAGCTGTATTGTATTTAGGTACTAAAAGTCTTTCTTGTTGTTTGGTTTTTTAGTTTAATATGCAGTTTTGATCAGTTTTTTTTCTGCATCTTATGCTCTGACTCTCGTTTGACTCTGAAGACTTTTGTGGCCCTTCAGCCATCTAAAATGTATTTACCCTTTGGGAAAAGGCTTGATTCATGCGACGCAAGTTTGGGTCTTTTCTAGCTTTTTGTCGCTTCAGGTAACTCAGTGAGAGCATTGAGTTAGCTATATATATAGACAGTACCTACCATATTGTTGTGACAATTCTATTTCAACCTCGCAATATTATACTCGTATACGACGAATTCAACATCTGGCAAACAAATACTCCGATGTTGTTGATATATTTAGTACGTCAATATCACAATATAAGCATACCTTAGTACAGTTTTTTTCATCTAGAAGAGCTAAATTATTTGATGAAACTATTTAACTCTGGATGTACCTAATATTCAATCATAGATATAAAATACAAGACACGTCATATTCATACAAATTGAACGATAAATGTGGCACGGCTTGGTTTAAGTATCAAAGCTCATAACGCTTATGAAAAGGATAGCAATACTAAACAGAATGTGTGTGTACGGATGAGACAGCTATATGAACGTCCCGCGTTACTGTTATAATCTCTCTTCCCCGACGAACTTACTGAGCAACTAGCCAAGTAGAGTACGACGTACGGAAACGGTTGTCTTCCACACACCTATGTATATCTGCATTCGCTATCTCACATTGTTTTGGTTGAAGAGCTCCCGTTTTCCCATGACAGCTTGTCTGTCGAACAAATGTTTGTGTGATACTAAACGCAGTAAATCTCAGGTATATCTCTCTGACTCGGTTTAGTACATTCACGGGCGTTGTCTCAGTAACGTAAATGTTAATATTTGCGTAAAAGCCTTTAACAGGCGTAAATAAATAATTATAAGCTTCTGAACGGTTTCCTGTCAATACCAAATATGCTGTCTGAGATAGAATTTTATGTCCTGGATAATTTCACGCAAGGCCGCCAATACAGCTTTCTGATTCTTCCCAGGTGCAGAACCACTTACCAATGTTGATGCCCCTGGGAAGATTTTCTAGTTTAGTTGACTGCTTCGAAGGAAATGTGGATATTTTCCACATGGTCTATAATAATTAAACTATCCATAAAGTTTTATATATTAGGTAGTATACATTATGTACCTATATTATGTAAACTTAATTTTTTATAATAAAATAAATTATTTTTACTATTATTTAGTGAATAACGCACAAGAGTCCCAACTGCTCCTAACCGTCCAGAGCCAGTAGGACTATGGCATCCCAAATTGGGGTATGTTGCGAGGCTGAATGGAGTGGGGAGAGGAAGTAAACGAAGAAGAAAAAGGTTGAAGAGTGCATGGCTATTCAAATTCGGTCACCAAATACGACGGCTAAAGCCATTTTAAGCAACGTTTCGATTCTGAATGGCGGTCTTTTACCAGGGCGATACTTATAGTATCTACCACTCTGGAACGTGACGCAAATATACTATAAATGATTTAAAATTAATTAAATGTGAAACAACACATACTAATTAAATAAAATGGATTTGCGCACGCCGGAATTTGAACCCGCGACCTCTGGATTCGTAGTCGAGCGTCCACACTCGACCACGGAGACCTTCAAATAAAGTCATGACAGGGTGACAGACAAAACTGAAGAATTCAATTTAACCTGACTTCTGACAAGATCAGTTATTATAATAGGCCAGGCGCGCACGGGTGACTTTTGTCACGGCAACAGTTTCGTCACGGTCGCTGTCTTCCAATCGAGCACGCACACGGTGAGTGACTGTCACCTGTCACCCTTTCATTCCGGCAGTGGATTTCGAACAGGCGGATGAGTCACCAAATGATATTTTGCCTTGTGGCCCTTGCGCAAGTGCCAATACAAAAGTACTCTCTACAGACACGGTGACGGTTTGTCACTCAAAATTCGCCGGCCAGTGGAACAAAAAAGTCACCCTAAAGTCACGTCGCTGCGTGCGCGGACCTCTATAGACTCCAATAGATTTGGAGATGATGACTAAACTGTTGCCGTGACAAAAGTCACACGTGCACGCCTGGCCTTAGAGTAACTACCACTCTGGAACGTGGCCCAAATATACTATATATTATTTTAAAGTATGTGTGAAACAACACATACTTATTAAATAAAATGTATTTGCACACGCCGGGATTTGAACCTGCAACCTCTGGACTCGTAGTCGAGCGTCTTAACCACTCGATCACGGAGATCGTCAAATAAAATCATGACTGGTTGGCAGACAAAACTGAGGAATTGAATTTAACCTGACTTCTCTGACAAAAACAGTTATTATATTAATGTTGTTAAAACGTTTTGACTCTCTTAGATCTCCCAGCATGTTCATTACCTCGTTAGTGATGTATTCCGTGAGACTTACATGATTATTCTGACGGAAGTGCATTATCTTTGCAGTTGCGTAGCTCCGGGCTGGTGAAAAAGGAGCAACTCTCCTGCTCGAACCTGCGTCACCTGGCCTGCGTGGTGGAGTGCTCCCTGCGGCCCGGAGTGCTCTCCGTGAGCAAGGGCATGCAGTGCCAGGGCGGGGGGAAGGTCAGCATCGATGTCATCAGCGACAATGGCCGGGTTTGGACTAAAGGTGAGTTAAAATATGCACGGGTGAAACAAGTAAGAAGCGCATATTAACCTTTGGAATGTCGGATTCACGCAAGGTACGACTTCCGTCGTACCTTGCTGACTGTAATTTTGTAATAACTCACCTGTGTTTTACAAAACAATGTTTTAGTCAATTCTGCTATCTTCTCAGATAATGTGTTAATGTATTTTTTCAAATTGTATGTGAATGGCTTAAGTGGTTTTTCTGGAAAACTTATATTCGGAGAATTGATTTTTTCTCCCCCTTGTCACTAAAAAAAGTTTGGTTAAAAAGTGTGAATACATTTCCTTCCAAATAAAAATAAAATTAAATGAGGTGCTCCTGTAAATATAAACAGTAAATGCACTTTGAAAATCGATTTTTTCGAATATTGATCATGCAGAGGGAATGAACGAAGAAAGGAGTGTGAAAATAATATATGACACGAAACTGAATGGAAAAAGAAGTCGGGGATGCCCGAGGAAGACACGGCACGGTCGAATGAATACAATACTTGAGTTGGGCCATGTCAAGAGTCAGAATAACAGAAGAGTATGTATTGATTTATTTTATATTAGTTTCTTTGTACATTCAAGTTTACAAATAGCTAATTATTTCATTTCGACTTCATAATATTTTAACTAATATACTACTTATTATTTTGATTTACATGCATTTTAAATCATTTTTACAGGCTATTTTGAATTTATTAATTAGGCATAATTTGGATGGTTTCCGGCAGCGCTTTTACATTTCATGTATGAGACGATGTATAAATGTGAATGAAGCTAGAAGTGTGTGCCAAGACAGGATTGTATGGCGGTCCGTCCCCTCTGCCCACCTCTGCGGAGAAGCGGCGTGATGGTTAGTTAGTTAGACTTCTAGTTAGTTAGTTCATCTCATTTAATGTCGTTTTTTATTGTATGCATGTTCTAGTGATAGCCAGGAACCCAAAATCCCTGTCAGCCCTCAGCGGCGGCAATGCGTCGTACGGGGCGAGATCGGTGCTGGACCAGGCGCAGGACTACATGGAGTGTGCGAGAGAGCATCCATCCTTTTACCAAACTCCACAGGTCAGTGTGTTCACTATACACGGGTATTATACGGAAATATGATCACACTGTTCTCATTCTGATCTTTCGCTCAAAGGCCTCCCACACTAGCGATTGATATATCGTATTGTAGAAATTTTTAACAGTGCCAGGGAATATTTGTCCCTCTTCCTGTGTCAACTGTGGTCAGAGGTGCATTCATGAGGAAATAATCTTTTCTACCCGGTGAGCGGGCTGCCTTTTGCTACTGTAGGGCTTTTTTGTGTATATGTTTATATACGAGGCCTGTTCAAAAAAAAAGGTGAATTTTGAATTTTCGCGGGCTGTGTACATTCGATTATCGTTTTTTTTTTTTTTTTTTTTATGTTGGTACACATATGTTTATCATATGTTAGCATTATCAGACATTTTGGATTAGTGGTTTGTTTTTGAGAACTGGAAAGGTTAGTCACGTTTTTGTGTGTTCTTCGATTTTTTACTTTTGAAAAAAATGGATCAAAGAATATGTATTAAATTCTGCGTTAAAAATGGAATAAAGTCTTCCAACGCACTTAAAATGTTGACTGGCATTTGGCGAGTCTACTTTGTCTCAAAAAAGTGTTTATAAGTGGTACAAGCGCTTTACAGAAGGCCGAGAAGATGTTAATGACGATGAGCGTCCTGGAGTTGTGGAAAAACAAATCATGGATTTTATGCTTTGATCCATCTAGAAAGACAAACCTACCTGGTTACAAATAACCTGACAATATTTGAAAAACTTCTGCTACCATCATAATAAGCGGAAAATGTGGCTTGTGCAATGACGGAGGACTCAGCCAGCAGAGGAATCAAACTCACGACGCCCGGATGGGAATCCAACGCATTATATACATATAATAGTTTTTGTAGCTAACAATAATAATTGTTAATTCATAACTTAAGCAAAAAAACATTGTAAATACCTCAGTTATAACAAATAATAATTCGGTTAGTGAAGATTGCAAAGCGCCGTCTGTTTGCAGGTGGTGTTTGAGTTTGTCAGCGGCATCGAAGACGCGCTGGCTTCCAAACTGCAGGAGCTGGGCATCACCGTGAAGGGGACCATCATCCCCACCTGCCACAGTTCCGAGGAGGAGGACTCCAACTCCGACTGCAGCGGCAGTGGCTCCGATGAAGACTACGAAGACGAGACTTGCGTAAGGTAGATTAATTCATTACTATTCGGGATTCCGCGGCGAGACAGGCGCACAAGTCCACCCACTCTCTAAGAGCTAGGCATCCGCAATGGGCTGTTGGCAGACTGTCCACCTACAGCGTACCTACAGACTAGCGTTGGGAAATACTTCAAAGTTTTGTGAATGCTTCACGAACTGTTAGTTCTTTAAAATGAACACTTTGCAGTGAGCGCTTCAATTGAAGTCGAACTGAAATCGAAAAGAACAGGTGCCAGTTCTTTGCCGAAAGATGAAATTTCATTGGTGTGGGGAGGGGGGGGCGAGGCAGCGATCTGAAATCGAAAATAACTGAAACCGCAATTGAAGTGTGCACAAATTGAACCTTTGTGTTCTGCCACTAAATGAAGTAGTTCTTTGTACTCTATGAACTACGATTGAAGTGTGAACTGCTGCAAAATAAAATAGTTCTTTGTAGTCTTAACATTTCTTTGTTACTTCAATTGAAGTATTCACACACTCAAAAATGTGTGAAGTGTGAACTGTCACAAAATTAAGTATTTCTTTGTAGCAGTTCGCACAGAGCGGTTACAGTGGGTCAGATTCCCACCCGGGCGTCGTGGGTTTAATTCTTCTGCTGGCTAAGTCCTCCATCATTGCACAAGCAACATCTTCCGCTTCTTTATGACGGCAGTAGTTTAAATATTGTCAGGTTATTCGTAACCCGGGAATGTTGGTCTTTCTTCGGGAATGTTTTAAGAAAAAATTCAAAAGTGACATTTTGCCCGCTTCCGTCTTGTTCCAGCGCGCCCTCCCGCCTCGCCCCCCGCCCGCCGGCCCCCTCCTTCGGCCCCAACGACCTGGCCGAGCTGGACACGCTGAACCTGGACGTGACCAGCATGATGGCGTACGTCAGCAACCTGACCAACGGCAGCCGCCACTTCCTGTTCCTCCAGCCCCTGCTCAGCCAGCAGGCGGCCTGGGAGGCGCTGCGCCCTGTCAAGCCCGTGCTTGAGAGGCTGTTCGAAGGTGGGTACAATCCAAACAAACAAACCATATCGTCGCTGGAAAGGCAAAAGTGCTTAAGCGACACTTTGATCAAAAATGAGTTATTATTTATGGTTTTAAAGTTTATTTTGTAGACCTCCATTTTAATTTTTTAGGTTTTTAATTTTATTTAAACAATGATTATTATTATTTTTAAATTTAAAAAAACTATTTTTAGTCAAAAGTTCTGCTAGGTAATTATTTTTACGCGTGACAGCTGTTTCGCCTTCTGAGGGCATTATCAAACAGTAATTAAAAAACCAAAAAAAAAAAATTTTAAAAATTGTTAAATATGCAATTTTTATCAGTTTGTTTTTCTGCATCAAACGCTCTTACTCTCGTTTGATTCCGAAGACTTTTATGGCCCTTCAGCCGTCTAAAATATATTTACCATTTGGAAGAAGCATTGAGTTATCTTTTTGTTTCAAAATCCAACTAGGTACTGAAGACTTATGACTTGTATTGTAAAACAAAAAAACTTGAAAGTGCTTTGGTGTAAACTTCCCGAAATAGCGCTTCAGCCCTTTTGCCTTTCCAGCAACAATATTGCTTCATATAAGTTTGCTTTTATGATTTTCTTTCACAAAAACGGTAATATAAAAATCAGCCAATTATTATTCAAGTAACAGGTTGACTCTTTCATTTCCTCAAAAATATCATCTACACAGCATCCCTAAAGATGTTCAAAGATTACGTCTTATTTACTATCTTTGTCAAAATAGTTATGATAATCATCCTTTACTAGTCTGCAGTTTAGTATTTACACACACGTCAAAAGAGACAGAGTGAGTAGAACGTAAAGTAGCGTAATCGGAATAAAATTTCAGACTTTTTTAAATATGAGCGAAAATTAGCATTTGTAATTTTTTGAATTATGTACAGAAGACGGCTTAGCGTATTTATTTAATTACTAGCAGAATAATATTATATATTGAAAAAAAAACATTTTCGAGTAACGCCATCTCTGATAGCGATTGTGAACCTGTGTGCAGAAGACGGCTTGGCGTATTAATACTATAAGATATAATTATATACGCCCTCATGGGCTTTTACATAACGTATGATATAAAACATGAAAAAATAGTGACATAAAAATAACAATGATTAGCACCCAAAAACATAATTAAGTTGATAGAAATATTATAATGCAAATTAACACTAGTATTTTTGAAAGAGGTATGCTATTATAGCCTTCTTGTAACTAGATTCAGTGCAGTTGAATATATCTACTATTTCAGCGATAGAATTACTCACTGCATGCAATCTAGGTACAAGCGAGTATTTAAATGACTCATCCTGATATTATTGTTACATTTAAAAAGAATTTTGGATCGAGTGGATCTGTTAGGTACATAAAAGGTAATTAAGCTAAGTAAATCAGGGCTGTCTATAATACCATTAACAATTTTAAAAATAATTTTAGAAGCGTATTAAAACTATAGAATTGAGAACCATAGAATTTTTTTTTTGTAATAACTCCACACAGGAAGCCCTGCGGAAAATAATTTCTCTCAGGGCCTATGTCATCTTTGGAGATGCTGTGTTGAGGGTCTTTTTAAGGAAAGAAAGGAGTGAACTTGGGTCTTGAAGAGGCCCATGTTGAAGGAGGGAGGAAACACAGAGGCCGGCAAATCGTTCCACAGCCGAGCTGTTGAACATTAGAACGAGTCGTAAAAGCGACCCGTTCTCATGTATTGAATGTCAACCGTGTACAAATGTTGGGCGCGCGTTTGACGAACAAGACCAGCGGAAGGAAAGCTTTGTCTCGGCGCTAATGGTGTTTGTGCTGTCGCTCCAGGGAAGAAGTTGGTGTGCTGCGAGGCTGCCTGGGACGACTTTCACAAGATAGTGGAGGTGCTCGGGGGCCCTCGGGAGAAAGAACGAGCCGCCCAGCTGAGAACCAGGCTCACCGTCATGCAGGATAATGAAAATGGTGAGTATTTTTATTTTTAAAATGGTTGTATATATATTTTCTTTTACTCCCAACCGTCTGGAGCCAGTGGGAGTGTTGCATCCCCAATCGGGGTATGTTGCGAGGCTGAAGGAAGTGAGAAGGGGAAAGAGGAAGGCTGGGAAGTACCTGGCTATTCAGATCTGGTCACCAAACACGGCTAAAGCCATTTCAAGCAATGTTTCGATTCTGAATGTTGGTCTTTTACCGGGGTGATACTGAGCGTATCCACCACTCTAGAGCGTGCCACAAATATACTATATATTATTTATTTTACTATATACGCCCTTATGGGCTTTTACATAACTGTGCAATATATAATATAAAATAATATTGACAAAGAAATAACATGGAGTAAATGATTATCACACTAAAACATAAATAAGTTACCTGAAATATTACAATGCAATAAATTTACATTAGTATTTTCGGAAGAGGTATGCTATTATAGCTATCTTGTAACTATATTCAGTGCAGTTGAATATATCTACTATTTCTGCGAAAGAATTACCCACTGTATGCAATCTAGGTCCAAGCGAGTATCTAAATGACTCGGTCCTGATATTATTGTTAATAAGCAATAGAACTTATTTGAACCCTTGACCTCTGGATTTGCAATCGAGCCTCTACTGCGGAGGCTGTCAAATTGGCCAATATGGCCGCGTATTCAATCACGCAAAAGAGGACTGATTTGACAGTATTCGTTGACACCGCATATTATACACTCTGCAACCCTGTAACCTTATTCAAATGTACATTGGTATGTACCAGGGGTGTTAGTTGAAGTTTGCCGGTTTTTTCAATAAAGAAAACGCTTAATTCTCAAGGGAATCTCAAAAAAAATTTATTCAAAGTATTGACCATCGGATTCTTCTCATCGTACATTTTGCCCATCTTTGAGGCAAATCATGGATACCATTCCAGAAAAAAAAATTCTCTTTCGAGGCAAACCATTCGACGAGCCATTTTTCGACTTTTTCAAAATTGGCGAAGTGCTGCTCTGCGAGTGAGTGTCCCATCGATGCGAAAAGGTGATAGTCGGACGGGGCAAGGTCTGGAGAGTACGGCGGGTGCGATAATATTTCCCAATTCAATGCTTTGAGAGTGTTCTTCACTACTTTAGCTGTATGAGGCGTTGCGTTGTCATTCACAAATGGTTTTTTGATTCGTCTCTCGTTCATTTGGTGTGGTACCCATTTTCCATACTTTTGGATCTTTCCCATGGCTTTTAAACGTT
This sequence comes from Drusus annulatus, assembly GCA_022651775.1. Lineage (NCBI taxonomy): Eukaryota > Metazoa > Arthropoda > Insecta > Trichoptera > Limnephilidae > Drusus > Drusus annulatus. The sequence continues at coordinate 417,624 of JAGWCC010000367.1, read as the reverse complement.
GGCAAATTGCTCCTCGGGTCACATCAAGTGTTTGGGCCAATTGTTGTTGCGATTGGGTTGGGTCTTCATCCAATAACGCCTGCAATTCCTCGTCTTCGAACTTTTTCGTTGCACCAGGATGTTCATTGTCTGTTAAATCGAAATCTTCACTTTTAAATTGCCGAAACCATGTCTCACATGTTCTAATCACTGGAGCATGTTCACCATAAGTTTCTACTAGCAACCGATGAGCTTCAACTGCTTTTTTCTTTTGATGAAATAAGAAAAGCAACGAATGCCGCAAATGCGATTTACTTGGAACGAAACTCGACATATTCACTGAGGTAAACAACTATGACACTATTATTTTGGCAGAATGTAACTTGTGTATTTTTGAAGGTTAATGTCCATAGAAAAATATGACATAGATGCCAAATCATAGAAATGTATACATATCTCTAGCGACATTTATGAGTAAAACCGGCAAACTTCAACTAACACCCCTGGTATAGTCGACGAATGTCCGCTTCATTTGATCGCCGGTATAATTCTTCAGGCGAAACCTCAAGCCTTAGACTCGCTCAGGTATTTCGATTTTCTACCTGCTCATTAAAACTGAACTAATTGAACCATTGTTTGTTGGTCTCCAGGCCCCGATGAGTCAAAACGGGGAGACCTGAGGGTGAGAGGAAGGATACGGCTGCGCTCCAAAGTCGTCTTCAACTTCGGCCAGAGGATCAAAGCCCTGACTATATCCGCTAACGAAGGATTCGTAAGGGCCGCCCAACAACAGGTTAATCTTTATTTTAATTACCAACCTTTAACCGCCAAATAAATATACTTAAGCAGTTCTTTTGTTTTATTTTATATTGTTTTCTCCCTCTGCATGTATATATAATGGCAAACTTTGTATTTTTTGTTTAGTTTAATTTTGTACCCTGATGATGCTTAGTAGCGTTGGGAAAAACTTCAATGTTTTGTGAATGCTTCACGAATTGTTAGTTCTTTAAAATGAACCCTTCGAAGTGAACACTTCAATTGAAGTCGAACTCGCAAAAAAGAGATTTAAATTTATCTGGTTATTTGTTCAGTTCTTTTTGGAACCGGTTCCTCGCCGAAAAAGCACGTACTAGTCGATAGAGATTTGAAAGTGAAAAGAACTGGAACCGGTTCCTTGCCAAAATAGGCAGAGATTTGAAATGGAAATGAACTGGAACTGGTTCCTCGCCAAAATACAAAGTACTAGTCGGTAGAGATTTCAAAGTGAAAAGAACTTGAACCGATTCCTGGCCAAAATAAAAATCGTTCCTTCAGTTCTTCCTTTCACGAAGTACTTTAAAGTCGGGCTTCAATTGAAGTACTTGTAATGAAGTACTTCTTTATAAGCTTTGAAGTTTACCTTCGCAACTGTACTGCTACAAATTGAAGTAGTTCTTTGTGATCTAACTTCAATTGAAGTATTTGTTCAATGAAATGAATGAACGTTAAAATGAACTACCAACTTCAATTGAAGTATTTGTTCAATGAAATGAAGTCAATGAAATAAATGATCGCTAAAATGAACTACCAACTTCAATCGAAGTATTTGTTCAATGAAATGAAGTTAATGAAATGGAAAAACGCTGAAATGAAGTACCAACTTCAATTGAAGTATTTGTTCAATGAACAATGAATGAAGTAGGTACTGTCGCCAAAAGAAGTAGTTCTTCCAAAGCGGTTACAATGCTAATGCTTAGGCTAAGCGAAACCGGTCGGACATAAAAATAAAAATAAAATCTGTGGTCTTATACCATAGTTATTATTTCATTTTCATTAATTTTAATTGAATTGTAATGTTATGATAATATTTTCAGGGCATAACCTATGCGGCCATAATCCACGAATCCCGCGCCCTCACGGAGCAGAAAGAAGCCACCGCCACCCCGTGTCTGCTGCCCACATCCTGACATTGGATCCTCGCCCATTCCGTACTACTCCTCGCGTCCCGCCGGAGAGGTCATCTCTCATCGATTGCGCCTTTAAAGTGTTGATGAATTACTTATGTACATTTCTAAAACATCAGCTATGATATTGTCCAATTCACCACATATACATTGTTAAAAGGATCCGTCTTTACCTTGGAGAAAGAATATATATGGAGAGGCAGTCAGGATTGTTGATTTTATACTGACTCGATAGAAAGAGACAAAGATATGTTAAAGGATGTTGGATAGCCTATTAATTACCACCCACATGGAATTCGGACATTTTTAGTTAACATATTTGAACACATTAAACAAAACAATATTAATACATCATTAACACATTGTCGCCGGGACACGGCATTTGCCGTTTTTCGCGGACTGTCGGTCGACTGCGAATCCGGCAAATGCCGTTTTGTTGACTGCCGACACGGGTTTTTTGGCGGAAATGGCATTTCACGGGTTTGTTATCAACGTAAAATAAAACACCTTGAAGGGTAATTTGCTACCTGGGTGCTAGGCGTCAGTCTGTCGGCGTTATTTGAGATGCCTTGTCCGGATTGGCTAGTGTGCAATGATTGTACTGTAATCCTTTGCAATACCAGTTTTTCGTAAGTACTTACCAATCATCCACTGCTTTTTACATGTATTTTTTATTATTTGTTTACTCAATTGTCATTGTTGTTATATACAAGCATATACTTGGAGGAAGTTATGTGATACATGCACTTATAGTGTGTGATGGATTATCAACATATGAAGTGTACTGATTCCTTGAGAATAAATACTATGATTCATAAGTGGAATGGGTTCTTCAATTCACAACAAAGACCCTTTTTGACAACAAGCAATTAATAAACTCATGAGTTATTGAGTGTTCGCCTTGGACTGTTTCTTAAATATTGTCAGATTTCACATCCAGCGATTGTAAAATTGGGCGGGCATGGCAAATATATATTATTATTTATTATATAACAATATGATATGTATAATCATGTTATCTTTTACATGGAATTTTCAAATATTGAATATTGAATGCTATTTACTAAATTAATATCAGGTTTTTATATTCAGCTTTAAAATGTGGTGAAATTATGATGATATCAAAGCAATTATAATTTATTTATGATGATCAAATGTCATATGTGATTACTTTGAAAATTTCAATCGAAAATATTATTTGGTTTATAAATTGTGTCAATTTTAAGAAAGTGATATATTTTTTGGCGCTAATCGCGCAAAAACGCCATATAGGCTAGAGTCTATTTTTCGAGGCTCCCGACTACAATGTGTTAAAATGATTTATAAATTCAAAATACCACACAAACACTAATAACAGAAGGTTTGCCTAAATAATGATGGAAGCTTTTTGTTAATTCATGCCTTTGTATCATTAAAAATGCGAAAATTCTAAAGTTCAGTCAAAAATATTTAAAACTGTTGAAATACCTCTGAAAAGTGATGTTTTATAATCTTTGTTTGATCTTATTTGAACATTCTACGCACAGCACATATCACCATCATGTTTGATTTATTTGTATAACCACTGCAATTATTTTAACCAACTCAAATATAGGAAATAACCTCGAAATCCGTTGACGTAATTAACGTGACTCAATGATGTGAAGTTTGAGCGAACGGAAAAATTCTTACATACTTAGAAGTGTTACAATATTATGTGACGACTTTTCTCGTCTCTTTCTCTCTCATGGTGTACGACGTAAAAACCCGGAGAAAGTGAATCATCGTAAATTTGTATAGGTTGGGTAAAAATATTTAGCTCTCTCTCCATATATATTCTTACTCCAATGTCTTTACAAACGTATGTAACCGAGCATTTTATACACTGAACAGATTATCTCTAGATGTTTGATCTTTATCGATTTAAATCAATGCTGATCTCGCCAATTTACGTGACCCCAATTGAGTTGGTACAATCAGTATATAAATTTATTTATGATTTATAAGTATGCAAAAAAAAAAAAACATAATGTTGGGGTTACAATTCATCTCACTGAAAAGATGCATAATTCCAAAAAGAGTGCTGAACTGCCTAGAGCCAGTGGGACTATGGCATCCCTATTTCGGGGGATGTTGCGAGGTTGAAGGAAGTGGGGAGGTGAAGGAGATGGGAAGAGGAAGGTTAGGAATTACTGAATACGGCTAAAGTCGTTTTAAGCTACTTTTAGATTCTGAATGATGCTCACTCACCAGGGCGATACTGAGAGTATCTACCACTCTGCAACGTTGTGCAAGCATACTTTGTATTATTTTTATCAATTTATGTATGAAATGTAAAATAATTTACACTCGTAAATTATATTTAATTTGTTTGCCTACGCCGGGTTACGAACCCAAAACCTCTAGTGATCTGCAATTTGATTTTTTTTTAAGAAATTACCAGGGCCAGGCATTTACTTTTTTCTTCATGCTAAAGGGTTAAGATTAAAAAAAAAAAACACTGTGAATTATTTGTCTTTAAAATTTACTACAAAAATATTGTAGAATGTAAATGATTGCTTTTTTTATTTTTTTTCCCCTTGGCACTAAATGAAAATTCACCAAATTACTACCGAATTGTACTGTGACACAAAAACTACAAAAATGTGGTTATAAAAAAGTTTTTATTATTTTTTACATAATATCATAAGATCTGTATAGAATCATCATAACAACAAATACATATATATCAAACGAAACAAAATTATAATGTTATTTTAATACCCTGAACATGAATTTATTTCTCCGTTTTCTAGACAAGCTGTTTAACCAAGGAAAGATATCATATTCACAATATCATCGCCGGAAAGGCAAAAGGGCCATTTTGGGAAGCTTAAACCAGAGAACTTTAAAGTTTTTTTTGTTTTACAATAAAATTCATAAGCCCTTCAGTACCTGGTTGGATTTTTAAAAATAAGTTGACTCAGGGAACTCAATGCTTTCACTGAGTTACCTGAAGCGACAAAAAGCAAAACTGGTGTCGTTTGAGTCAAACCTTCTCCCAAATGGTAAATATATTTAAGATGGCTGAAGGGCCACAAAAGTCTTCAGAATCAGACGAGAGTCAGCAGAGCATTCGATGCAGAAAAAAGAACTGGTCAAAACTGCATATTTAACTCATTTTTGACTGAAGTGTCGATTAAGCCCTATTGCCCTCCCAGCGACGATATGCAGTATAATGAAGATCTTTTACCCTCAGGAAACAGCGATTCTGAAGGAGGTATCAGTCGGTACTCGCTGCAGGATTCAAATTTCACTAATTCTAGTCCAATATTCTAACACTGGGTTATCGACAATATCGTCTGAACACTTGAAGGTGTACATTTATAATTTGCCACGTATTGGGGAAGACAATAACATTTTTTTAAATGTGTGCAACTGCAATTCTAATCCACACTTCTCAACTGACATAATTTTTATCTACTTCTTCGTATGACTCCATCCATCTGTCTCCTAGACCGGGAAGTCTATTTAAAATAGATTTTTGGCCCCTCATTGGTATGGTGGTTGAGGATCGCACTTTTTAGCTGGTAGCCACTTTACTCAAACATTACCCACACACACGGTGACAATTGGCATTGGGAAAAACTTCAAAGTTTTGCGAACGCTTCAGGAACTGCTAGTTCTTTAAAATGAACCCTCCAATTGAAGTACTACAGAAATTCTGATTTCAGTCAGCCCAAGCTTTATATAAACCCGATAGAAGCGACCGTATGAGATTTGCAAACTAAAGTAGCGCCATCTACGAGGGAAAATGTAAAACTATAACATTATTATAAATAAATAATTTTATAATTGTTTTAAAATGTTTAAAAGAATTAAAAATGGACAATTATTATTAAAACAAAAAAATGAATTAAATATTAAATTATGACTAAAACAACGCTCAGAAAAACTAGTGTCCCACGCCAGACAAAACAAGTAAAGAAATGAAAGTTTGTAATTCTTTTAGAAAATTAAACACAACTGTCACTAAAGCCCAACAAAAAATATCACAACAATAGTCCCGTATAAAATCATGAACAAATAAAACACACCAAAACACGTCGAACTGCGGATTGTGCGATTGTGCAAACGAATAACTACAATTGAAGTAAACTAAAATTGAACTGTGGATGGTGCAATACTACAATCGTGCAAACAAACAAAGAACTAAAATTGAAGTTTTCAAGTAAATTACAAATGAGCATAGATGGTGCGAACAGAACTACCAACTTCAATTGAAGTAATGAAAAATGAATGAAGTTTGAACTGCCGCAAAAGGAAGTAGATCATTGTAGTAGTTCAACGCTAGTGACAATACTACCTACGCTCGCATTGCGTGCGGCGGACACGTCCACTCTGTGCGGCGGTTAACGCACTGCTTTTATAAAAAATATATTTAAATTGGAATTAACTTTAAAGCATGAATGCTTATTTATTATTAAATATTTAAATAATTATTCCTTCTAGATATGCAATATGTGTTCGGGTAGAACTTTGAATATCATCAAAAGATGGCAGCCTAAAATCGGAAGAAATTCAAATTTTAATAATTTTCAATACAAGTTTGAGATTGTTTAAAAATGCTGCTTTCTAATGACGTCTTGATGGCTTAATTGGCAGAGTGTTACTCCCGGATAGGGTAGAAGTTCCGAGTTCGAGTCTCGGTAATGACCATTGTTTTTTTTAGTTTCTGGCTTTTTTCCGTTTCATAGTTGTATTTTAGATCATAGATATTATTTAAATTAAATAAAATAGTCAATCCACAACCTTCCGACACAAATACAAATGCGTAAGCCACTACGCTATGGAGGTGGTTAAAATGCAACTTTATAAAAAGTTTAGAAATTTTTAAAATGCAACTTTTTACAAAACTTAAGTGTTTTTTTTTAAATGCAACGTTTACATACATACATAGTTTGTTAAAATGCAATTTCATACACAAAGATTGTGTAAATGCAACACTATAAAAACTTTTTAATTGGTTATTAAAATGCAACGTTACACTAAACCTTGCAGAGGTAATCAAAATGCAACGTTATGCAAAGACTGTCGATACCTCTTGGCATGCTACTGCTTATTCGTGCCTGAGAAATACTGCCGCAGCAGAAATCATGCCATGTTTAGCATACCCTGTGGTCGGACAGATGTTTTGACACAGCATAGCATGACAAGGGGTATAATTCTATTAAATAAATCATGTAAAATAAAGTTTCTCACATATTTGTATTTGAGAATCCCACGGCGAGTACCCGAAATTTATGCATCATAAAGATTTGCTCTCTGCGACGCATTACCAAAGTCTCCAGTCGAGAAGGAGTAGGGCCCTTGCAGTAACAGCGTACAAAATATTACATCATTTAATTGACAATCCATACCTCCTGGAATGCTATAAGTTGTTTGTGCCAAACAACAACTGCCAGGGGCGACACCATGATCTGCAGTGTATTCCACATGGCAGAACAGACGTGTTGGCTCAGCACAGCATAACACGGGGTATGGAACTACTAAATAACATGTCTCTTGATATCTTCAACACAAACCTTAAACATTTCAAGACATTTTAACAATATCTCTCAATTTGCTTTTTTATGTTACTGTCCATGTGTATTGTGAATGGACACAGTCTGTAATACACAAAAAAGTATACATATTAATATATTTACCCAAAATTTACCTATATTCAAAAAACTTTTTAAATGTTAAGTTTTTAAAAATCTATTTTTGTTGTTTTCCACTGAACTGTAATTGAATTTGATATCTGTTGTACAATAATAATAAAAAATCAAAGTAACATAGAATTCAACGCTACATAAACGCTATCATGCTTATAAAAAAACCTTACAAACAAAGGTTGCACAAATGCAACTTTATAACGCAGCTTACAGAGTTTATCGAAATGCAACCTGGTGCAAAAAATTACAGAGGTATTTTAAATGCAACGTAACACAAAACTTTGCACAGGAGATGTAAATGCAACATACAAAAGTTTGCCGAGTTTGTTAAAACGCAAAAATTAGAAAGTGTCATGGGTACTGTGGCCCACCAACTCGACCGCACTCTAAAAAGGCTATTTCGTGTATAATCTTGTCATGTTTCCAAACCTTTCAAAACTAAAATCCACAATTTTTCCACCATCTGGTCATGGGCTCTCTCTTAGCTCATGTGATAATAGAACCTTTAAAATCTCGACCCACTACTCTAAATCATTCACACATTCCTTCACAGTGAAGTGTTAAATAAATACTGAATTATGTATCTAAAAAGAGATTTCAAATCTTGGCCTACGCCTATCAAATAGTCTTGTTAATTCATAAAACTTAACAATTAAATATTCAACTTGTTATTATTAATACATAAAACCTAGTCACCGGAAGACAAATAAATCTATGTTAATTATAAACTCAAACATAACAAATTTCTAAATCTATTACCCTGCACCTATCATATAATAACAATTTGAGGGAACGGATATTCACAAATGCGCTTTTGGCCATATTTTATCTTACGTGTGTATTACAAACACACATTTTAAAAATAAGCATTTTTACGCAAATTCAGTGCAAAGTTTGTGGATAAAAGTGAAAAATACTTCATCAGAAATCGCCACCATTTTGTCAAAACAAACGGGGCTAGCAGTCGACAATGGAGTGCTGATACCAGCCCTGATCTATGGCAGTGAGGCGTGGAACAGGCAGAGGAAGAATGAAAACAAATTGAATGCTGTACAAATGAAACTCATGACGCGTATGAGCGGTAAAATCATGTATGACCGTATGACAAATGTAAAGATTCGGAAAGAGTGTAAGGCTGATGTAAGCGTAGTGAATAAGATTAGGAAACAGAAGATTGGATGGTGGGACATGTAGAGTTGATGAACAGCGAAAGGAGTGCCAGGAGAATATATGATGCAGAAGTGAATGATAAAAGAAATTGGTGATGCCCAAGGAAGACATGTGAACAAGTGAATCAAATACATGAGTCGGGTTATTTCAAAATAACTGAAGAGTATATGTGAATGTTAATGAAGCAAACAAGATAGAGTTGTGTGGCGATTCATCATCTCTACCTACCTCTGCGGAGAAACTCTTATGTGTTACTATTTTAGTGCACATTTCAATGTTTTCCAATGCATATGAATCCGTTCCCTAATTACAACAAAACAAACAGTAAAATTCTAATCTAATACCCTGGCCCTAAAAACAAATAAAAATAATAAACAAGTCAATTTCTATGTCATGTGAATTTAGGGATTCCCGCTATATCTAAAAGGTGGCTGTTTTCATCGACCAATTGCTGGGGCCCTTCCCCGACTTTAGTATGAATCAAATACTGCAAAAGATTCGATTCTTGTTTATCTACGCTTGATTTTACGTGGTCCGGTAAAGGTTTAGAATCCACGGCAATGCCTTTTAAAAATTCCACGTCTTTGTTTGAATCCGTCGGGAAGGTTTCGTTGACCAAAGTCAACGCAAACGGTATCTGATCTTCCAGCATGTACAGGCAAGCGTTGGGTCCTGCGTCAAACGTGTACGCGATTTTATTGCCGCCGCAAGCCGCATTGTACTTGTGAACCATATCGACGATGGCGTGGGAAACGTCGTTCATGTAAACGCACGGCGGGAAGGTATCCAGACATATCGCGTGAAACTGATTGCTGTCCTTCATGGTGATCTCTGCAAATTTGTCGAAATCCTTTTTTAATATGGCGACTTTGATTGCGGAGGTGCGTTCCGGAACGCACTTTTGAATGCGCAGTTTTAGAAGATCCGAAGTTGCGACGCTGTTTTTCATGCCGTTCGTAGAGCTTGTTTTTTTCTTTTTGTCGCTTACGACGAGAATCAAAACCCGCATTTGAGGCCAGTGGTCGGCTGGGGCGACTTGAGACGCGATGGAATCCGCTCCATCTTGTTCGATTCCCGCATGCCATTGCACGAATCCGCCGTAGACACTTCTGCAAGCGCTTCCCGAACCTAACCTGGCAATGCTGCTTATTTCTCCCTCAATTTTGTAGAGTTTCGCTAGTGTCGCTACTAAGCAGGCGTAGCCCGCAGCGGAAGAAGCCAAACCCGCAGCCGTCGGGAAGTTATTTTCGGAGCAAATATGCAAATTCCAGGAGAGTAGGTCAGAGGTTACGCTCGACTGTGCGGCCGCTCTTTTCTTTATCTCCTTCAAACAATTGAGCAATCTCGCATTGTCGAATGATTCTTCCCTCCCGTTGAGCCAGAGCTTGTTTTCTTTTAACGTGGCACTGGCTAAGATACTCGTCTTGGCGTGCATGACGTCTGTAGAAAGAGTTGCGCTCAGCGAATCATTTAAAGGAATTATGAGAGATTCGTCTCTTTTCCCCCAATATTTGATGACTGCGATGTTAACGGGGGCGATACAGGTCACTAAACTCATGTTGAACTCAGTTTTATAACGAATACTTGACACTGCTTGACACTCGCTCCTGTCTTCTGCTTTCTGTCAACTGTCAGTTGGAAATAGGTGTTGCTAGTATAGAAATAAATGTAAACAAAAAACATGTATATCTATTTAACGTGGCTCTTACTCTAACAAAAGTCATAAAATCTACCACCGTGCCAAAAATAATATAAAAAGTTTGTACATTCAGATTTTGACGTTGTCAAGTGATGAACATAATTAAAACATTTTGAAAATTAGAAAATCCTATTCCAAACACACAAAATGATCGAATTAATAACTTTGAGTTTACTGAAAAAAGATAGCTACGGCAGATACTGCATTTTTTTTTAAAGGGTAGGTCAGGATAAATAGTGTATGACAAATGTTGACACAAAACAATAAACGAGTTAGTAACATATCATACCATTCATTTTTGCGTCATATATTTTTTTTACACTCCTTTCTTCGTTTGTCCACTCTACATGCTTAAACAATCTAAGCGTTCTTTTCTTGATCTTAATAACTACGCTTTTTTTACGTGAATACCGCACAAGAGTCTCAACTGCTCATATTAATTAAATAAATGTTATTAGCGCACGCCGGGTGTCTTAATGTCGAAGCGTTTTACCACTCGACCATGGAGATCGTCATTATTAGGCCTACATCATCAAGCTTGCATTCTTTCTGGATATCCACATTTTTAACACGGTCATACATGGTTTTACTCCACATACGCCTCAAAGATCTTATTTCGACAGCACTATTACCATTATTTAAAAAAAATAAGCAGGCAATTAAAGTTAACGCAATAAATAAAATAATAATTTTCGAAACATTTAGTAATATTTCGAGTTTCAATTAAGTAATCAATGAACGTGTTTATGTTTTTTTTTTCATGAAAAAATGTCAGTTCCTGCTTTGGCCGCCTGCCCAATAATGTTTGTTCTTTTTGAAAATATTTTTTTTAGGCATGACAACACTGACGGTTAAAAACACCTGTTCTGAGTTCTCTATGTTCATTTGAAAGTTTGTCAGTTTGTAAAATGTCGTTGGTCAGCTGCTAGTGTTGACATTTCGTTTAAAAAAAACATTGAAAAACTAGTATTCTCTTCAAAAACTACACAATTGACTAGCAACGGTGTTTTCTGACATTTATAACGATTTTTTCTCAATAATTCTGCCTTCTCCTCGAGTCTAAAAATGAAAGAAAACTGTTCCCCATCTTACAACCAACAGCCCAAAAAACAAGTTCGCTTCAACACATCGCTGAAAATGGCTTCTTCCGCAACAGATCACCAGCTCCCGAGACCCTTGGCCGACATTCAAAACACAGAAAGAAGACACCACGAGCAACGTAAAAGTGAAACATACGAACCGACATTTAATACAAATGTTTTTAAAAACAAACAAAACCCCAGCGCGTATTTCGACAAAGACTGTGTTATTAATCTACCTTCGAGGAAGTTCGACCACGAATCCTCGAAATCAAAAGCAAATGGAGAAAATCTCTCATTGCCGATGCCCAGTGACGATTTGGAATTGAGTGTTCTCGATTCTTCTGATGTGCCTAAAGGCAATGGGCTTGTTAACTATGACAAAATGTATGGACTAGGTGGAAAGATGTATGAAAATGATACGCCATACTGCTTTGAACCTTCTAAAATGCCACTTCAAAGTGTCTATAATCAAACGCAGTCTGAAAAACTCTTTAATCTTACTCCAGGTAACTACTCATTTGAATTTATTTTATGCATCACTAAAGGTTTTCTGCTGATAGCTGAGTTGTAACCTCTTCCCCTTTCTCACAAACGACCCTTGTAACAGGAAGATACTTCAACGGAGCTCTCAACCTTAGATGAATTAAATAATGTAGATATGTTACTGAGACAACGCGCGTGACTACACTAAACTAAGGCAACGCGGCATACCTGAGATTTACTGCGTTTAGTCTGGCACAAACATTCGTTTGACAAACAAGCTGTCACCAGCTGCCACAAACATATCGCTGTAAGCCCTTTTCTGAGATAGAATGCCTTCCTGTTCTTTTGACAAGTGTAAAAATCATTGGGGAGCAAAAAACAAATCTCATGGAGTTTCTTTTCATGTCTAAGTACACAAAAATCACTTATTAATTAATACAATTATTCACAAGTTCGACCTAGCGACAGTACACTAAGTACGTCGCATTCGAGTATGGTGCAAGGCCACCTAAAGAATAGGCCTGGGCGCGCGACCGCCGAATTACGAAGTCAGTGCTGTCATATTTTAGTGTTCGTATGCGACATGCGGGTCGATTTTCGCCCTAAGATTTTTTATTTATTTAAATCATAAGCTGAACGAAAATGAAGATGTTTACATTATTGAAATTCACACAGTTAAAAGGGAAAGGTAAAGAAGAAAATTAAGTTGTTTATTTAATAAATAGTTTTTTTTATTCAACAAACTACATACACAAAACACAAGTAGATATCATATGTAATAACAATGGAAACACATTATATTTTTTGTAATTTAATTAACTTATATGTTGTATCACGCAAGAATGGACACACACTATATTACACCATCTAGGAAACAATTTTTTCTGAAAATCGCACTGGCACCATGGCCTGTATATACGTTGGCCTCGGTATAGCGCAATACTCAATGGCCGATTATTACAGTAACGCGGGACGTTCATATAGCTATCTCATTCGTACACACATATTCTGTTTGGTATGGCTATCCTTTTCATGCCGTTCTGAGTTTTCAAAAAAAATCAGACCGTGCCACATTTATCATTCAATTTGTATAAATATGACGTGTCTTGTATTTTATGTCTATGCTCTCAACTGTTATTTACCCTTTCTTTGATTTAACAGATATGTTTATATGAATTTGTATGTTTAATCTGGATTTTTATACCCTTAGCTTCTAGTAATTTGTTTTTTTATTCTGTTGATGTACACATGCACTGTTATACCCATATCTGAACCTTTTTCTCTCATGATTTATAATAATAATAACATTTGGATAATTTGTATAGCGCTGTTTTTGTGAAAAATCACCTCAAGGGCGCTGTACAAATCTTAATTTTTACTTAATATTAATTCCTAGTTTATATAAATATTATATAGTTTATAGAATATATGATGCGAAAGTGAATGGAAGAAGTCGAGGACGCCCGAAAAAGACATGGCACGATCAAGTAAATCAAATACTTGAATCGGCTCATGTGAAGAGTCAGAATAACAGAAGAGTATGTATGAGACGATGTATGAATGTAAATGAAGCAAGGAGTGTGTGCCAAGACAGAGTTAAATGGCGGTCCGTTCTCTCTGCCTACCCCTGCGGTGAAACGGCGTGATGGTTAGTTGGTTAGTTAGTTATAAATATACATTAACATACTTACCTGGCAGGACACAATCACTAAATCATAATAACTTAAAATTTATCTGATTCATACATATATATAAATGAATATTTTTTTTTTTTAGGGCATGAAAGTAAATTTAAAATAAAGCTTATCGAAGGTATTTTTTGATTTTTCGTAGCGAGGAACAGATAATAGTGAAAATCTTCTAATGAATTTAAGGAATGAGAGTCTGAAAAGTTTTCTTGGTTTGAACAGAAATTCTATTGGGGTTGTTACATCTTGATTATGGATATGATTTTCTGAAAAAATTGGTTTTAAGTTTGGCTCTGAACTCTGTCGAGTCTTTTATTACTCTCAGATCATGTGGTAGTCCATTCCAGGCTTTAGGACCTGACACTCCGAATGCGCTACAGGCGCGGATGATAACGATCATGATTTTAGATAGTTTTAATTTGTATATATATTATTTTCTCCTTGTTAGTTAGTCTTATTAGCATAATACGTTAAGTATGAAGCACACTTGAGGTGAAACATCACAAAACTGCGCTATATAAGTTTATTGATATTATTATGCACATTGATACATATTCAATTAGATAGCTTTGTGGATAGTTTGACAGACAGCTTCCGTCTAGTGGTAAGACGCTCGACTACGAATTCAGAGGTCGCGGGTTCAAACCCGATATGCATAAATAACTTTTAATGAATTAATATATGTCACAACATATTTAATTCTTATAAAACAGTATATTTGCGGCGAGTTTCAAAGTGGTAGATACTCAAAATATCGCCCTGATGAAAGACCACCATTCAGAAAGAAACGTTGCTTAAAATGGCTTCAGCTGTATTTCGTGAGAAGATCTGAATAGTCAGGTACTTCCCAACCATCCTCTTCCCAATCTCCTTCCCCTCCCCACTACCTCCAGCCTCACAGCATACTCCATTTGTAGATGCCACAGTCTCACTGTCTCTAAACGGTTGGGAGCAGTTGGGACTCTTGTGCGGTTTTCACTGTAAAAAAAAAGTCAAAAATTAATTTGTTAATGTGATGCTAACGTAACTTTTTTTAATTAATTTTTTTTTTAATCAATTGTACAAAAATAAACATTTTTACTTAATACTAACAGTAGGTATAATATAAATTGAATAAATGTACAATGTCTTTTTTTTTTTTTTTACAATAACTCCACACAGGAGGCCTTGAGGAAAACAATTTCCCTCAGGGCCTATGTCATCTTTGGGGATGCTGTGTGGAGGGTTTTTTTGAGGAAAGGAAGGAGTGAACTTGGGTCTTGAAGAGGCCCATGTTGAAGGAGGGAGGAAACACAGAGGCCGGCAAATCGTTCCATAGCCGAGTTGTTGAACATAAGAACGAGTCGTAAAAGCGACCCGTTCTCATGTATTGAATGTCAACCGTGTACAAATAGTCTAGTTTCTAGTTAATGGTAATTACCTCCCTAATTGAGAAAATTCTCGTGCTTAAGGAGGGAATACTATCATGGATTTCTTGAAATTATTTTTGTATGATTAAAAATGAATATCATATGAATATAATACATTTTAGGTTATTTTATTGAAAAGTGGATTTTAAGTTTTTTTTAAAAATATTTCGTAGTTGTTTACATCTATTATGTCTTCAGGAAATTTGTTGAATATGTTAATTGCTGAGAAGGAAAAGTGATGTTGTGCTGTTGTTGAGTTGTTGTTGAGTTGTATTGAGTTGTATTGAGTTTCGGGGTAATTATTTGGCCCAACGTTCTTGGTCTTGCGCTCACTGAATCCCATTGCTTTTTTTCAATCAAACTGTACGAGCATCTACCGCCTAAATTACATAATTTTATCACTGATTTAAAAACTCTCGACTGGATAATGAGCGATTAATGTAAAACATACAATTTAATTTATCCAGGTTATCCCATTTTATTTGCCTTATAATCCATTTTCCAGGTTTGATGACTTCCGCAGCCCAATCCAAGAAAGAATTCCACTCGGATAAAACAGACTCCAACCCTGGGCTGGGGTTCTTCACTTTACCGAACTCTGCAGGACTGTACCGAGAAAATAAAACAACGGCGATGCCTTGTGACGACGTCGCCATGGCCAAAAATAACCTGATGAACGGGAAAACCACTCGTGAACCTAATTTCGGTGATAAACGAGGTTTCAATGTTGGTCCACAGAGTTCTGGCGCGTTAAGACAATTTGGTGCTGATGGCACTTATGGTTGTTTTATGCCTCAACCTCAAAATGCTAATGGATTTGGTCTGCAAGGGCAAAATGGTAATAGATTTAGCTCGCAAGGACAAAACGCCAATGGATTCAGTCCACAGGGGCAAAATATTAATGGATTTAATTCACAAGGTCAAAATGGACGCAACCCACAAGGTCAAAATACTAATGGATGCAACCCACAAGGTCAAAATACTAATGCATGTAACCCACAAGGTCAAAATGCTAATAGATTCAACCTTCAAGATCAAGATGTTTATGTTTTTGGTTCACAGCTGCAAAATACTCAAGATTATAGTTCACAAAGACAAAATGCTCAAGTTTTTAGTACAGATGAGCATACACAAGTCTATGGGGCTAAGACAAACAGGGAACACATTCTCTACAGAGAAAAAAATCTACAAATGCAAAATTGTAATGTTAACGCTAGAATACCAAATAACCATGATACGTGTCATCAAACAGAGTGCGGTCACACCTACGAACGATGTTTGCCAAACGATCCCAATGGTTATTGTTGCCCTCGTAACGTCAACACAAGACGTACGTGTTGTAATCGGAGAGATTGCGATCCGCATTACGAACAAGCGATTACAAACAAAACCGGATTGATTACTAACGGCTTAGAGTTGAAACAAAAGGCCATAGAAGCGATAGAAAAACAATCCAAAGGCGGAAAAAAAAATTACAAGACATTGAAAAGTGTAACGACGATAAAGAAAATGTTTTAGTTTGTAAAAAAAATAACACGCCGACAGTGTCAGACTTGTACGAGATAATTAAATTACAAAATAAACAGTTGCAAATGTTGCAAAGTAGAGTTGATCGATTGCTGACTGTAAACGAAGCGAAAATCATTGATAGCGAACTTCCCGATTCTCGTCGAAAGCAAGTATTGACCAATGAACCGAGCGATTGCAGTTTGCCACAAGCCGACGTAAACGTTAACTGTATCGAACACATATCAATCGGCGTAATGACAAGCTTCGAATTAGTTATGAGTTCGAATTACGTCAACAAACGAAACGTTACGTTCAATCCGGAAACGGTCAAAAATCAAGATAATCGAAGAGATGAATGCGTTCAAACTACGCCAAACTCTAACGGCGAATTGTTACGGCGCAGCGAAAGCATTCATGGTGACGCTTCTCCGATCGCCGAACGCGGTGGAAATTTTTTGGACGGTATAGCGCGTTGCAACAAGACGTGCGACCCTGATGGTTCAGCATCGAAGACTCCCGAGAAGCTGGATGGCGGCGGAAGAAAAATTGACGTGTTTGATGATGCCGCGCAAATTGACCCTAATGTTACTCCGAAGATGAATGACTTGAACCGAAAAGCCAGCACGAGGGTTCAAAGAAGTGATACTACACCGATTGCAGAGTACGACGAAGAGTGCTTTAATGAGTAAGTGTATTTTAGCTTTTGATCATCATACTCTCAGTCTTGGCGTTAAGGTCAAACCGCACTAGCATTGCACAGCGCGTCGCTTCACCACGAAATATGTTTTCACTGTTTTGTATGAAGCAAACTGCACCAGAGCGGCGCTGCACTGCGCGGCACGGCAAACAGAAAAGTGATGCGCAGCGATGCGCTGGTTCGGTTTGACCCTAAGAATATATATATGGAGAGAGAGCTAAATATATTTACCCAACCTATACAAATTTACGATAAATCACTTTCTCCCGGTTTCAACATCGTAAATCGTGAAAGAGAAAGAGACAAGACAAGTCGTCACATAATATCGCACACTTTTAGGTATGTAAGCATGTTTTCCGTCTCCCGCATCTCTTGCGACTCCTTCCACTACATTTTGTTATGCGACATAGTTCTTTGAGGTTATATCCTATATTTCTTGTTGATAACAATACTGTGAAAAAGTGGTTATACAAATAAACGCTACATTATGTCGACACGTACTATGAATGAATGTAAAAAGGTGTAACTATTTATTGTTTCATGGTGCTTTCACACAAACGAAGTATTGAATTCCATAAGTCTAAACTTAAACTTTAGGCGCAAAAGGTGTGTCCACGAAAACCGTAGCCACGCCCGAGTCAGGAAAAAATCTACAATCCTGACTACGCTGTTTCGCAAAGCTATCCCTCCTGTATATTATTGCTCTGAGCTCTCAGTATTACCCCGGTGAAAGATCACCACTCGGAAGAGCATTGTTGCTTGATACGACCTTTGCTTTGTTTAGTGACCAGATCTGAATATCCAGGAACATTCCTCTTGCACTCTTCTTTTTCCTCCCCCACTTCCCCAAGCTTCACAAAATTCCCCATATTTTCAATATGGTAGATTAATTATTTTTTTTAAATTCGAAAGAAAGACTAACTTTCACGTGCAATGATGGAGGATTTGACTAGCAGAGTAAGTGAACCCTCGACGCCTCAGCGGGAAACCGATGCATTTGTCCACTCAGCTACCAACGTCATTAAAAGGACTTAAGCGACACTTTGGTAAAAAAAATAGTTAAATATGCAGTTTTGATCAGTTTTTTTTTTCTGCGTCGAATGCTCTGACTCTCGTTTGATTCTGAGGACTTTTGTGGCCCTTCAGCCATCTAAAATATATTTACCATTTGGGAGAAGGCTTGACTCAAGCGACAGTGAGAGCATTGAATTAACTTTTTTTTCAAAATTCAACCATGTACTGAAGTGGATTTTATTTTAAAAAAAAAATTGAAAGTGCCCCGTATAAACTTCCCAAAATGGCGCTTCAACCCTTTTGCCTTTCCGGCGACGATATATTATTGATACTGCTTTGATATTTTTTACTGTTTTTACGTTGTTATGGTCTTGTTTTTGTTCTGTTATGAAAGATATCAATTATTATATTGTTATTAAATAAAGAAATAAAGTTTTAAGTTTCATAGTATGCCCACCCTTGGTCAGATTGATTCTTACGTAATTGGAATTAACCAAACTTACATTATTGTAATTTTTGATTTACAGTTCCGACCCGAATGAGTGCTCGCAGCCAAACGTTGGATGGACATTTTACAATAACGTCATGGTAAGAATCTAAGTATCTACATGGCCTGTTCAAAAGAAAAGGTGAATTTGAATTTTCGCGGGCTGTGTACATTCGATTATCGAGTTTTTTGTTGGTACACATATGTTTATCATATGTTAGCATTATCAGCCATTTTAGATTAGTGGTTTGTTTTTGACAACTGGAAAGGTTAGTCACCTTTTTGTGTGTTCTTCGATTTTTTACTTTTGAAAAAAATGGATCAAAGAATAAAATCCATGATTTGTTTTTCCACAACTCTAGGACGCTCATCGTCATTAACATCTTCTCGGCCTTCTGTAAAGCGCTTGTACCACTTATAAACACTTTTTTGAGACAAAGTAGACTTGCCGAAAGCCACAGTCAACATTTTAAGTGTGTTGGAGCATTTTATTCCGTTTTTAACGCATAA
Organism: Drusus annulatus; assembly: GCA_022651775.1. Taxonomy (NCBI): domain Eukaryota; kingdom Metazoa; phylum Arthropoda; class Insecta; order Trichoptera; family Limnephilidae; genus Drusus; species Drusus annulatus. Next base: position 398,279 of record JAGWCC010000367.1, on the reverse strand, counting down.
TTTAATACATATTCTTTGATCCTTTTTTTTCAAAAGTAAAAAATCGAAGAACACACAAAAACGTGACTAACCTTTCCAGTTGTCAAAAACAAACCACTAATCCAAAATAGCTGATAATGCTAACATATGATAAACATATGTGTACCAAAGTAACAAAAACAAAAACGATAATCGAATGTAAACAGCTCGCGAAAATTTGAATTCACCTTTTCTTTTGAACAGGCCTCGTATGTTGTATCAAACAGATTACTCGAAGAATTATGAAAGGCCCAACTCAAGTATTTGATTCACTCGATCGTGCCGCATTATCTTCATCGGGCGCCCCCGACTTCTTCCATTCGCTTTCGCGTCATATATTCTTCTCACACTCCTTTTTTCGTTCATTTGTTCTACATGCCCAAACTATCTTAAGCGTCCCTTTCTTGATCCTATTCACTGCGCTTACATCAGCCTTGCATTTTTTCACTTCTTTTGATGTTCTGTCGAGTTTTCGTATTCATGTTGTATTCATTTCATGTAATAGATCACTGACTATTATTTTTTAATCTAATTTAATTTGTTTTACTTTCAGAATCGCGTCAACAACATGCTTAGTCCTCCCAATGCAAATAACGCATCACCAAATGTTCTACCTATAGAAGACAAATCACAAGGGAACAGAATCAGCAAGTTGTTAACACGCAGAGGTAAATATTAAGGACAACATTTTCAGTTTACGAATAGCCTGACAAGTTTTGAATTCCTCTTATGCAATGATTCAATTCAATTTCTTTATTCATTTTAATAACATTACAAAATAAAATTTTAAGGCGTTATTAAAGATATGTAGAAAAATATATATGGAGTGTACAAAAAACATATACATAATATACAATATAAGACAAGATTTTATAACTAAACAGTATAGATAAATAGTAAATACAAGTTAAGCAAGCAGCAATAAAACTTGCTGTTCAAAGACAGTTTCGCTGATGCAAAAAATATCGATAGAGGACTTAGCTAGCAGTTGTTGCTTGAGTCGCGTAATTTGCATTGCGTATGACAAGTGCACCTCTAAATCGTAGGTTTTCATAGAAAATGTCTGCATTGTAAGCTTTCTAAATCTTATAATGCATTGCGTACGTGGTGCCAGTGTGTCCATACCTTTTGTAAAGGTCACTAAACATAGCTAAAGGCATACCGTGCAACCTCTCGATTTTGGAAAGCGGTCTCTGACCAGGGTGATACTGAAAGTGGCTTTTACTCCGGAACGAGGTACAAATATACAATGCATTAATTGTTTCAGCTCTATATATTTTTATGTAATAATCAATTTGAATTTTATTCTCCCCCACTGGATTTGAGAGAGTCAAGGAGTTTATTGATCTGCCAACGAGGTGGCCAACTGCCAAAGGGATGTGAAGATGAATGCATAGTGAAATGCCGAGATAAAATTTTATTAAATTAATGAAAGGGAAATAATAACTTTGTATAAGACCACAGATTTTATTTAAATTTTTATGACTGACCGGTTTCGCTTAGCCTAAGCATCATCAGGGTACAAAATTAAACTAAACAAAAAATACAATGTGTGCGGTTATAAATACATACAGAGAGAGAACACAATATAAAAAAAAATAAGAGAACGATAAGAAAACAAAAGAATAACATTTATGACAAAGGAACAGAAAGAATGAGACAAAAAATAAAAAATTATATGAATACCGCACAAGAGTCTCAACTGCTCCCAACCGTCTAGAGTCAGTGAGACTATGGCATCCCCAAATAGGGTATGTTGTGAGGCTGAAGGCAGTGGGGAGGGGAAGGAGATAGGGAAGAGGAAGGTTGGGAAGTACCTGGATATTTAAATCTGGTTACCAAACACGGCTAAAGCCATTTCAAGCAACGTTTCGATTCTGAATGGTGGTCTTTCACCAGGGTGATACTTAGAGTATCTACCACTCTGGAACGTGCCGCAAATATACTTTTTTATTTTTTTTATATCAATTAAATGTGTTATGACCCATATTAATTAAATAGAAGTTATTGGCGCACGCCGGGTTTGAACCCGCGACCTTTGAATTCATAGTCGAGCGTCTTACCACTCGACCATGGAGGCTGTCAAATGTATTATTATTTAGGAATGTAAGCATGTTTCATACATAACAGGACAGTACACAACGGTTTATTAGGTTATAGCCTACACTAAAAAGCAAATTGTAAACAGGCAGTTTTGTACCCTGATGTTGCTTAGGCTAAGCGAAACCGGTCAGTCATAAAAAATAAAAATAAATCTGCTGTCTTGTACAAAGTTATTATTTAATTTTCATTAAATACGTCAAACCACAAAGTGATTGCTCTCTACAAAAAATATTTTACTATTATTATTTTATATTTTTTCGTAAGAAGCAATCACATGATGGTTGGACATTATAATAAATAAAAGAATACTTTGTTTTAAAAACAACAAAATTTATTATGATGCGTTTTATGTAGGAAAAACAGCACGAAATGTTAACACTAGAGTTAAAGAACATTTACGTTGCTTAAATGGTACCGGGTTCTCTGAATTGGCAAACCATCTAATCTCATCAAACCATACTTTCGAAAAAACTACAGGAATTAGTCTTTTACATAAAAACGGGATAGGCATTAGATTAGACAATTTAGAAGCACTCGAAATTAGGAAATCTTTAAAATCAAATTTATCACTTAACCTACTTAATAATCAAAAATCTTTAGCCCTATTTTAAATATGTTTCCTGTAAATCAACCTTTATCCCATCAATTGTCAACTTCACCCTCATTTGATGCTACGAATCACTCTGTTTTATTCCATAACTCACCCATTTGATTATTATTATGTATCCAAATAAATTCTTTTCCAGTAACAATGTAAAATGTAGTTTTCATATATAAATTCAATATAGGATCTTTACATAACATTACATCATTATCTTTCTATTATGTACACTTGTTTATTTACCAATTCTTCGTAATATATATTAAGCACTTTCAATTGTTCCCTCCCTCTAATATAAGCTCTCTCTCTTCCTTCTTTGTATTATATACTGTCTCACTCTATCATTAACTGCTGTACCTATATATACCTGTTAACTCTGTATTTTATCTTTAATTATTACATGTGCCCTGACGAAGCTTGATCCAAGCGAAACCGGTTGGCCTTCATCATAATAAATTTCGTGGTTTTAAAACAAAGTATTCTTTTATTTAATATTTTATTAATTTATTTGATATTACTAAGTGTTGGTGAATTATTAGATTTAGTGTGCATTCATTATCCTTTCCCACTGTCCTAGTCTTCCATTCTTGTGTTTTTCCTATTGGAGGTTTGCTATCATCGGGGCGATCTTCACTCTGCAAGCTGCAGCGTGGAACAACTCTGTTTATTAAAGTCTTCCGTAACAGTGCGTAATTGAATCCGCCGATCGAAAATTTAATCTGTCGACGCATATATTGTTCCACCTAGCCTTTCCACCATAAAGAGATGTCCAAGTTGTTGTTAAAATAATCTTTTTTTTTTCAGTCGATCAATAATTAATCTTTGACTTCCAGAGTGGTCTATGACACACCGATTACCCAATATTCGCGGCCCTCTTCGGAGCTAAGTCTCCATATGACGCAGCTGGCTGCCAAGTACAACGTCGCCGGCAAGGCCGTCGTTGCCACCTCTCGCGCCGCGCCAGCGTCGTACGCAAATCAAGCAGATTTGCGCCGCCGAAGGCCTATCAGGCGTTTGGCGACGCTAGGAATGAAATGTCCTTTGCGACGATGCAGTACATGCAGAGGTATCAACTGCTCTCTGGTAATTATTTTTCATTGTGTTATATTCTTTTTTATGTGAATGCTGCACAAACATCTCAGTTTTTTTAAACTGAAGGGAAAAGAGAGGGGAAAGAGGTGAAGAAGGTGGGGCAATACCTTGGAGAAACAATGTATGGAGAGATTCTTTTTACCCAACCTATACAAACATGCGATAAATCACTTTCTCCGGATTTTTACGTCGTACACCATGAGAGAGAAAGAAACAGCAAAAATAACACAACACTTTTATGTACTGAAAAGATGATCTTGGCTTCCCCAGTCTTCGGGGACTCACTTGTTTTCATATACGACTAAACTCGGCACGACTTAACGGATTTTTAGGTTATGTGCTATATTTTTGTTGGTAACAATACTGTGAAAAAGTGGTTATACGAATAAACAAAAACATTATGTTGACATGTGCTATGAATGGATGTATAAATACTCTAGCCCTAGTCCCAACCACGCCCAGGTCAAATACAAATCATTCAAATATTATTATTATTAAATATAATCGTGGCAAAAGCTGTTTCAGACTCGCAACAGATAGTAAGTAAAAAAAATGGTGTGGGGCGGTCTAAAAAGAAAATATTAAAAATATAAGGTTGAGAACTTAGAGTATACAAGAGGTAGCCCAAGCCAAGGCAGTGAAGTCAGTTTTGGACTTGTTTTTGATGATTTTAACATGAGGCGCAACGAGGCGTGGCAAAATGACTAAGGCTACGGTATTTGTACATCCATTCATATCACATATCGACATAATGTTTTTGTGTATTCGTATAGCCACTTTTTCACAGTATTTTTATCTTGCCAAAAATATAGCATCTAACCTAAACCGTTTAGTTGTGTCAAGTTTAGTGGGCAAAATAAAAAATGTGGGTGAGTCCGCCCGCCGTTAACCAGCGAAAATAACCAGCTTAAGATCATTACGACAGTATATAGAAGCGCTCCAAGAAATTTGTTGTCTCTTTCTCTCTCATGGTGTACGATGTAAAAACTCGGAAAAAGTGATTCATTACAATTTCGGATGGGTTGGGTAAAACAAATTAGCTATCCCTCCATATATTGTTACTTCAAGGTTGAGAACCTATGGTCTAGAGCCAGTGAGACTATGGCATCCCCAATCGGGGTATGTTGTGAGACTGAAGGATATGGGGAAGAGGAAAGTTAGGTTAAAAAGTCGATTTAGAGAAGATATAAGTCAGTTGGGGTAAATGCGCGTCTTCATCCCTCCTAATTAAATGTTTAAAATAGTTGTAATTAATGCCATCTAGTGCGCTTCTTGTTTATTGAGTCATCACCCTGAATAATAATAATACTTGGCTAATTTAAATAGCGCCATTTTTGTAACATATCTCCTAAAGGGCGCTTGTAGTTGGGAGAGGAATGAGATGGAGAAGAAGAAGGTTGAGAAGTACCTGGCTATTCAGATTCGATCACCAAACACGGCTAAAGCCATTTCAAGCAATGTTTCAATTCTGAATGGTGGTCTTTCACCAGGGCGATGCTTAGAGTATCTACCACTCTGGAACGTGTTGCAAATATACCATATATTATTTTATGTTAATTAAATGTGTTACGACACAAATTAATCAATTGAAATGAATTTGCGCACGCCGGGTTTGAACCTGTGACCTCTGGATTCGTAATCAAGCGTAGAAACGAGTCGTAGAAATGAAACATTCTCATGTGGCGTGCATTTGGTGTGTTTTCTGGATGTTCATCCATTGCCTCCATGGTCGAGTGGTAAGACGCTCGACCACGAATCCAAAGGTCGCAGTTTCAAACCCGGCGTGCGCTTACAACTTTTATTTAATTAATATGTCTCATTACACATTTAATTCTGTGCGGTAAAACCATGTATGACCGTATTACAAATGTGAATATCCGGAAAGAATGCAAGGCTGATATGAGCGTAATGGATAGGATCAAGAAAGGGACGCTTAGATGGTTTGGGCATGTAGAGCGAATGAACGAAGAAAGGAGTGTGAAAAGAATATATTATGCGAAAGTGAATGGAAGAAGAAGTCGAGGACGCCCGAGAAAGACATGACACGATCAAGTCAATCAAATTCTTGAATCGGGTCATGTGAAGAGTCAGAATAACAGAAGAGTATGTATGAGACGATGTATGAATGTAAATGAAGCAAGAAGTGTGTGCCAAGACAGAGTTGTATGGCGGTCCGTCCTCTCTGCCTACTCCTGCGGAGAAACGGTGTGATGGTTAGTTAGTTAGTTTTCATATAAAAATAATAAAAAAGTATATTTGCGGCACGTTCCAGAGTGGTAGATACTCAAAGTATCGCCCTGGTGAAAGACCACCATTCAGAATCGAAACATTGCTTGAAATGGCTTTAGCCATGTTTGGTGACCAGATCTGAATAGCCAGGTACTTCCCAACCTTTCTCTTCCCAATCTCCTTCCCCTCCCCGCTGCCTTCAGCCTCACAACATACCCTATTTGGGGATGCCATAGTCTCACCGGCTCTAGACGGTTGTGAGCAGTTGAGACTCTTGTGCGGTATTCATATATTTTTTTAAAGTGCCAAAAGGATCAATGCCGCTGATCCTTTGAGCATCTTCCTTTGAAATACCGGTAGAACAAGGACAGCATTCCCACCTGACGTCTGTGCTCCGATGTTTGCTGGTTTCACTAATGTACTGTGTTATTAACGTGTTTTGTTCATTGTTACAGTGTCCAATGACCAGCCGCAAGTTGCAGTGGACAGAGGAAACGCAAACTATCGCCAAACCATCGCGATCGCACGCATCTGAACCCAGCTTATAACAATCCTTCGAGGATTTTGGACATAACCACCCTCAAGCAACAGTCCAAGCTATTGTAGAATCTCAGAGCAATAATATACCGGGAGCGAGCGCTATTGTAGTCAGTATTGATGATTTTTTTCCTGACTGGGGCGTGGCTATGGTATTTATACATCCGTTCATAGCACATGTCGACATAATGTTTTTGTATATTCGTTTAAACACTTTTTCACAGTATTGTTGTAAACAAAAAAGTAGGATATAACCTAATAAACTGTTGTGTTCTGTCTTGTTATGTCGCATAGCGAAACATGCTTACATACCCAAATAATAATACATTTGACGGCCTCCTTGGTCGAGTGGTAAGACGCTCGACTACGAATCCAAAGGTCACGGGTTCTAACCAAGCGTGCGTCAATAATTTTTATTTAATTAATAAATTATTTTTCGTTCATTCGTTCTACATGTCCAAACCACCCAAGTGTCTTTTTCGTAATCTTATTCATTACGCTTACACCAGCCATCGGCATTCTTTCCCGAACTCTACATTTGTAAGACGGTCTTACATGGTTTTACCACACATTCTACATTTGTAATACGGTCTTACGTGGTTTTACCACACACACGCCTCAGGGATTGGTTTTTTAAAAAGTTTGACGAAGAAATGCGAAGATTTTTTGTTGTTGTTTTATTGTACTTTCGTGCGGCTGAATACATTTACTTCCAAATAAAAATAAAATTAATTAGTAATTTCACTTTGAAAAACGTATTTTTTTTTCTGCCGCACTGACGTAAGCAAACTTCAAATATTTATTACTTGACTTGTACCGAACTTAACGCAATGCAAAATATCTCTATGGATTGATTATTTTGTTGACAAGGGATTACGGCTCATTTAAATATGCGAACAGCAAGTTTTAAAGAATAAAAAGTTCTGACACGATAACGATGAATGCCCGGTGACTATTGGCACCTCCGGCACACTAGAGGTTAAGCATGAAAACTTATGTGGGAATACCTTGAAGTAACAATATATGGAGGGAGAGCTAATTATTTTTACTCAACCTACACAAACTTGCGATAAATCACTTTCTCCGGGTTTTTACGTCGTTCACCATGAGAGAGAAAGAGACAGCAAATTTCATAGACCGCTTCTATATACTGTCGCAATGATCTTAAGCTCCTGGTTCACCGCTGGACTCCGCCCCACCTTTTTATTATACCACTAAACTTGACACAACTAAACAGTTTTTTAGGTTATATGCTAAATTTTTGTTGATGGAAATACTGCGAAAAAGTGGCTGTACGAATAAACAAAAACATTATGTCGATATGTGATATGAATGGATGTATAAATACCGTAGCCTTAGTCTTAGCCACGCCCAGGTGCGCGGAGTCAGGTTAAAATCATCAAAAACAAGTCAAAAACTGACTTCACTGCCTTGGATAGATGCTACTCTACCAGCTCTAAGGGGAATACTTAATAATAGGGTCGTACTGTATTTTCTTTTTTGGAAGATTTGTTTTGTCATTTACTGTAGATATATATATTTTTTAATTGTGCAAATATTATATAATCTACTGACTTGTTGAAAAATGTATTAAAAATATTAAATGTTTTCATTAAAATATTAGTTGCTTTCACCATGTACTGTAATGCATCTTTATGAAAAAGTTAAATAGTGTTTTACTGTATAAGCTGGTGTTTAACATAAAATTACAATCTTACATTCGTGTTTTTCAACCACTTGCTACCTATCCCGCCATTTCGCTATTCGATTTCCTTACAACAACACTGTGTTCGAAAACAATTGATAATCAAGAAACAGAAAGTTAGGTGAAAAACGTGTTTGTTCGTTGATGTCTGGCTTGGTCGTCGTTTAGTTGTTTGTTCTTCAAGTAAAATTGAGTGTTGTGATTCGTTGTGTAAGAAGAATCGAAAATTTAACATCAACTTCATCGGTGAGTGAATTGGTTTTCTTACTACCTTCACTCCATAATTAGACACATTAATAAAGTAGTACAGTTTTATCGTTTTACGGTCCAATATTTTCAAAATTCATCTGAAGCTGAAAACACATTCCGTGTTTTCTCGCAGCTTCGGATCTAACAACTGCAGTTGTATTATTCAGTCATAACTAACTAACTAACCATCGCGTCGTTCCTCCGAAGGGTAGGTAGAGAGGATGGACCGCCATACAACTCTGTCTCGGCACGCACTCCTTGCTTCATTAATATTCATACATACTCTTTTGTTATTCTGACTCTTGACATGGCCCGACTCAAGTATTTGATTCACTTGATCGTGCCAAGCTGTCTCCCTCGGGCGTCCCCGACTACTTCTTCCATTCACTTTGGCGTCATATAGTCTTTTCACACTCCTTTCTTCATTCATTCGCTCTACATGCCCATCTACATATCAAAACTACAAACTGCATAAGGTTGCTGGCTGTTTGAAAATGTCCGTAGGAGAGTGGAAAACTCTTTAGCTCTTGCATTTAAAGGTTGCAGGTTCAAAATTCGGTGAGAGAAAATAATATGAACTTATTGGTTTATTCATGTGCGGAATTAAAATATGTATTTTGTGTTTGCATCTTGATCTAGAGTGAAGAATAATGTCAGTATCGCCCTGGTGAGAGAATTATTCAGAATTGTATCGTTGGGTGAAATGTTTCATATGATGGGCCAGGCATCTCCCAAACATAATTTTTCTTCTATAATTTAGAGTAAATCTGTAATTTCCTATGAAATAGTTTATAAAAATTCAAATAGATGGCAGTGTCGGTAAAAGCGGTGAAGCAATTTAAATATCTGTAATATTTAACGAAATAGTTTATGAAAATATTGATAGATGGCAGTACACGCACTATAACAATTATTAATCAATCTATAATAGTTTATAAAAAAATTTCATAGATGACAGTAAAGGCACCAAAACGAATTTATTAAACTATCTGTAATAATGTAGGAAATAGTTTATAAAAATACCAATAGATGGTAGCACACGTAGAATTGAAAAACAAAAGTGAAATGTTATTATAGTACTTTAATATGTTTTTTTTTTTTATTACTACCTAAAGGGCTTACTTCAAGAACTGACTTAACTTATTTTTGAAAAAAAAAAGTACATTTTTACTGCTATTAACTTATACCAAGTATACTCACGCACCGGCTTTGCTAATGAGGGATTTTTTTTGTTATATCTACACTATACATAAGCATAAATACAAATTTTAATTTTCATTATTTTCCTAATTGTATTATTTCTTTTTCCTCTAAAGTATGTTTTTTTCTTTTCAAAATGTATGTAGGTAGGTATGCAAATCAACAAGACTTCAGCTTCTACTAAATCGTTATAGTTCCTTAGTTGACCGCTAGAGAGGAACACTGGTCTAGTCGACAATTTAGAATAGCAAAGTTTTATCTTATACAGCAATGTTATGCAATAATGGGCTCTAAAAAATTGATTTTAAAGTTCATTATCTCAAAACCGATCTCTTAGAATAACAATGTTAAGTCTGACACAAAAATGTGATGCGATAATAGGCTTTACAAATATTTGAGATAGAGTTTATTATCGCATAAATATTACATGGCCTCAAGAGAACCCGTAGATCGCAATTTCGCCAAGGAAACGCTTACTTCACGGCGAGATTTATAACTATCGTTAAATTGCTCGGTGTCATTATGCGAGTTCTTGTTTATGTTGTTAGTAATAGTTGTCATCGCTAGGTGAAGTTAGTATTTTATTTATTTATTTAGTAATGTATGAAATTTGTGGATAGCTTCCGCACTTTACCGGCTGAGTAAAATCACTAAGCAGTTCTTCACGCGGCCGCTAGAGCAAGACACTAGCCCGCAGAGTTCGTTCCGGGAAGAAAACGCCACCGCGGGGGGACTCCAGCCCGCGGCCCGCGGCCCCCCCGTCTAGTTCTGCGCCACCCTCGCGGGAATCTGCCCATTCGAGGCACAGCCCTAACTGGCCCTAAACGAAATGGCCGCCAGCCCGCACGCATCGCGCCCGCTCTGAGAGACAAGCTCCCGATTGCGGCGCCGAGTTGTTGTCTTGTTGTGTATCGTCTCACCGTTCGATTAGTCTGTTATTACCGTCCGTGGAGACATGGAAGAGGACTCGTACATCGTATCAAACTTCCACTCGATATGCCGGCTGTGCTTGCGAAAGAACGGGGTGATGAGTTCGCTGTTCGAGTACGTTTTCGAGGATAGCGAGGTGCCCCTCTACGAGCGGATCTCCGAGCTCGCCGAACTGCAGGTACGTCTGCCATTGTCTGTCCGTAACCCTAGTCCCCAGTCCCCAGTCCCCAGTCCCCAGTCCCCAGTCCCCAGTCCCCAGTCTAGATATTGCGGTAGTGTCGTCTTGACGGCTATCTATCGATTGTCCGGCCCGTCAGCCGCCGCCCGGTCTGTCGTATTATGTTTGTTGCAATCATTATCAGTTGATAGTGTCTCTGTAGTACTAAGACTTGCAGTCTGTAGTCATTGTTGTAGTTTTGTCCCTCGGCGAGCTGTCGCTCGTCCGGCCGGTCTATCGTATGTTCGTTACAATTTACAATCAGTACCAGTGAACAGAACAGTACAGTACAGTACAGACATGAGTGAGAAGATACCTAAACAGTGTGGTGTGAAACATTTCCAGATCCTGCCCAATGACGGGTTGCCGGGACGTATCTGCCACCGCTGTCTGTACAAGACGGAGAAGTGCGTCAAGTTCCGCTCGCGCTGCCTGGCCTCGGCCGCCAAGCTGCGGCGCCTCACGCGCCAGGGGCCCGCCGAGGTGCTCGTGGTGGACCCGGGCCTGGACAGCCCCTCCAGCGAGCCCGAGGAGCCGGAGCGGGCGCCCAGCCCGCCCGCCAGCCCCCCGCCAGCCCGCCCGCCAGCCCGCCGCGCGCCGTGTTCATGTGCCAGTACTGCGACCGCGCGTACACCGAGCGCGCGCGCTGCCGGGAGCACGAGCGCGCCGAGCACGACGAGAGCGCGCCCTACGGCTGCGGCGCGTGCGGGCTGGTGTTCGCCGAGCGCGCGGGGCAGGCGGCGCACGCGCGCGACGTGCACGCGTGCGCGCGGCCCTACCCCTGCGGCCAGTGCGCGCGCGCCTTCAGCCGGCGCTCCGACCTGCGCAAGCACGCCGTGGTGCACACGGGCGCGCGCCCCTTCCGCTGCCGGCACTGCGGCAAGGCCTTCTCGCGCAACACCAACCTCAGCAAGCACCTGCGCATCCACGCCGGCCACCGCCCGCACGTGTGCCCCGCCTGCCCGCGCTCCTTCGTGTCCAAGGGCGACCTGGCGCGCCACGCGCTCGTGCACTCGGGCGCGCGCCCCTTCCCCTGCCAGCACTGCCCCCTGGCCTTCGGCAGGCGCGACAAGCTGGCCAAGCACGAAGCGCACCACGCCCGCATCCTGCAGGGGGACAGCCGGACTCCCCTCCCCTCGCAGGGAGACTTCATGCTGCCCAGCATCCCGGACCACATGACGGGGGAGAGCTTCTTCGACGCCAGCCAGCTGCTGAAGGAAGAGGCGCGGCAAGCCCACCTGCTGAAGCGAGAAGACATGGTTGTGAACGTGGACCCCTACAAAGGCGAGGATGACGAGGACCTCGAAGACAACGACGGATTCCTTCCCGGTATCCCCGATCACATCTCCGGCGAAGGGTTCTTCGACGCCAGCCAGCTCTTGAAAGAAGAACCCGAGTCCAACGAAGACGAAGAGGACGAGCTGGAAGAAGACGAGGTCCCGAACGGAGACGCAGCGGAGATAACAGTGAAAAAACCGCCCGTTCCGTCCCCGCTGGTGCAGTGCCGCAACTGCCCGCTGAAATTCTCTTCAATCGTGGCGTTCAACAAGCATTCAGTGATCCACGACGGCACCAAAGACTTCCGTTGCAAGATCTGCGCCAAATCCTTCGCGCGCAAACGCGAACTGGACCGTCACGCGGTCGTCCACACCGGGTACAAACCCTTCGAGTGCACGCGCTGCGACAAAAAGTTCGGACGCAAAGACAAACTCGTGCGACACGAACGGATCCACGACGAGAGAAAAGAGTTTTCGTGCTTCGAGTGTGCCGCGTCCTTCACGCGCAAAGACTCCCTAATGTCGCACTTGAAGACGCACTTTCCCGATCTTCTGCGAGACAATAGTTTAAACTCTGACGACGATGAAGATGAAATTTCAAAACGTTTGTTGACGATTGAGTGAAAAACTGCGGTTTGAAACCGACACTTGTATCGTTGAGAGGTTATTTCACCACCTCCGAGTAAACAGCCGATTAGCGCTACTTTCTGAGTAGGGTATATCATTTGTTCAACTACCGCTGTGTAATGCTGCACGTCTGTTTTTACAGCTATGTCAATCCTATGATTAAAGTTACACGACGAGTAGTTACTTTACATTTTACTCGGTGGTGGTGAAATGTCCTCTAAATTCACTGACTGAAGTATAATTTTTCTATGATTAGAAGTTAGTTCATCGCGTTTTGCTTGTTGAAGTGCGTACAATACAAATTGACGGACAATTCATTTTGCAAAAGTTTAAAGTTGATGTCCAAATACAAAGTGTGGATGAAACAGCTGTCGCTCCAACCACCGAACAGATAATCTCTAGAATTGTGGATAGAACCGATTTGGAAAAACACTAATAAGATAGAATTTCGACAAAGTAAAATTTGAACTTACTTTGGGTAAACAAACGCAATTCTATCGGCTTTGGACGCTCTGCTTTAATTTTGTATTGGGTGTCTAAAAAATATACAAATTCCAGTCGACATCTTGGTGTACTAAGGTTTGTGAAATGTTTGCGCCGCTTTTTGTACAAAGCGCGTTCTGTTGTGAAATATTTGGACTATTTTGTGAAATATCTGATCTAAAAAGACTTTTGTATTATTAAATTATATTTGTGTAGACCTTTTTTCTCTGGGCAATCAATCGTGTCAACATAATTTGATCCTCTTTGAAAAAAAATCATCAATCAATCAATCAAATCAATATCAAACCGTTTAGTGTTTTGCCTGTGTGTACATTTCAAAAAGCCATAGCTCGTCGTGGAAACTATGTTGCAAATTAAACAGTTGCGTTGACCCGACAGTTATAGCTTTGCAAATTTCTTGACGGGGCATATTTTCTTGTGTTTTGACAGCTAAATTGGTATTTAAAATTTCCATAGCTCACTGCGGAAATTAAATTGCCAACTGCAAATAGTTATTCAGACTAATATTTGGATAATTTGTATAGCGCCGTTTTTGTGAAAAATCACCTCAAGGGCGCCGCTGAATAAACAAGAAAGTTGTGCAAATTTCGCAACGTGGCAAATTTTTTTGTGTTTTGACAGATAAATTGGTATTGCAAATCTCCATGGCTCATTATGGAAATGACATTGCAAACTGTAAATCGTTGTTTAGAGTAAACAGGAAAGCTGTACAAAATTTCATAATACAAGATTGTACTTTTTGAAAGTTTTTTTTTTGTCGTATGTATTGTCAAGCTGAAAGTACATTTCAAATCTTCACAGCTCATTATGAAGATGTCGCTAAAACGTTGTGCAAATTTAATGTCAACGCCAGATCTCTCCTTTGAATATCGCAAACTGTTTTTATGGTTTACAGTTAAGTTTTTTGAGATAAAAAGTTAATTTTAGATTTTAAAAAATCTATGCACTTTTATATAATCTGAAAGGGGATCTGATTATGTGGTCGCATAATATAGTAATTATTATTTATGAATATAAATTAAGTTATAAATTATTATCACTGTATTAATAATGTATTATTGTTTCACCGAATACTCTCTTTTTAGAAAATTTCTAAATCTAGTCTTTTACAATTATTTCTCTAGAATTATGATTAATTTTTTTTGTTTGTATATTATTGTTACTATGTAAATGATCAAAATCCATTTTTTTTCCAAACTGCCATACAACATTTAGAACATTTTCTAACTAACTAACTAACCAACCATCATGATACAACTCGAACATTGTCGATACAATTTTTTTTATAAAGTAATGCAATTTCCTACACATTTAAAAACTAGTTATTTGTGCCTATTGATTTTACGTCTACCAATGCGACGTTGTACAACAGCTGATCACTGTTTGTAGGTCGATAAATTTATTTCCACTAGTTAATTTTTGAATGGACCGTTTTCACCTTGTGACAGCATCTTCAGACTGGTTTATTAATCTCATTAAATCCATTTATCTACCTTCTTTCGTTTGATATAACCTTAGATTTAGAGTATACATGGAGAGAGAGCTAAATATTTTTACCCAACCAATACAAATTAGCGATAAATCACTTTCTCCGGGTTTTCACGTCGTATATCACGAGAGAGAAAGAGACAAGAAAAGTCGTCACACAATATTGCAACACTTATAAGTATGTAAGGACATTCTCCGTCCGCGCCAACTTCACATCATCGAGTCGTATAACTTACGTCAATGGATTTTGAGGTTATTTTCTATATTTGTGTCGATTAAAAAACTTGCAGTAGTGGTTATACAAATAAGTCAAACATGACGGTGATATGTGCTTTGCGTGAATGTTCAAATGAGACCAAACAAAGATTTATAGTTTTTGTGTTTAATTTGTAGAACTCCATTTTAATTTTTATATAATTCAATTGAATTAAATTTAATATTATTATTATTGAGTTCTGCTATTTTAAGTTTTTATTTTAGTTTTTTAGTGACAGCTGTTTCGGCGTTTAAGGCAGTTTGACAATGGCCTTAAACGCCGAAACAGCTGTCACTAAAAACTAAAATAAAAAACTGAAAATAGCAGAACTCAATAATAATAATATTAAATTTAATTCAATTGAATTATATAAAAACCAAACAAAGATTATAAAATATCACTTTTCAGAGGTATTTCAATGGTTTTAAATATTTTTGACCGCACTTGAGAATTTTTACATTTTTAATGATATAAAGACATAAAATCAACAAAAAGCTTCCATCATTATTTAGGCAAACCTTCTGTTATTAGTATTTGTGTGATATTTTGACTTTATAAATCATTTTAATGGTGTATTGATATTGTTTTGTTTGATGTGTTCAAACATGTTTATTAAAAATGTCCGAATTCCATGTGGGCGGTTACTAATTGGCTATCTGACATCCTTTAATATATCTTTGTCTCTTTCTATCGGGTCAGTATAAGGTCAACAATACTGGCTACAACGATACCTTTTCGTTTTGCAAAGGTACCATTCCATGTATATTCTTCCTCGAAGGTGAAAACTCTAACTTATACTCAAATGGTTCTTTAATTCAATCAAACCAGTGGAAGATAGATACAGTCAGTATTGCCCTATGTACGCATGGATTTCAATTTGTTCTATATGGCCACTGGAGAGATGAACTAGTAGAACTCTATCGTAAGCCATAAACTTTTCCTCACTTCCGACGTATTCAAATGTCGGTATACTCTTTTGAACGGGTAAACAATTTCATTCCCCGTCTGTTGGCTATGCGTCGAGAGGTGTTATGTTTTGTAAATAACTCGGCGACATCAGTCTTCTTTCAAATCGTTTTTGTTCACACTTCTAGAGATTTTCTGTCCGGTGTACGTAGCCAATTGTAATAGCGAAACAGCTGTTAATTTATTTTTCACACTTAGTTGCAAACTTTGAGCAAATGAAACAATATTGCGTTGTTAATTTTTGGCTACGTTAAAAACAATGTTACACGCGCACCTAACACAACTGTAATAATTATTTCATCGTCATTAATAGCTAGCTATCTGTCTTTCTGTTGGATCAAGGTCTTAAAAAAATGGGTTTGTTTAATTCTATCAATCTATTCTTTAATGAGTGGTGTCATCCAGTTTTAATAGCAACGGGTTTAAAAAAATATATCTTCTGATATGAAGAATTTATTCTGGTGCCCTTTCCTATCGAAGGTCGGCTATCATCAGGGCAATCTTCATCCTGCAGACTGCAGCCCGGAACAACTCAACTTTGAATTCATTTGCAATTGATAAAAAAATTATGGTGAAAGACCACCATTCTGAATTGAAACGTTGCTTGAAATAATGTAGTGTGTAACCCTGTTTTGTGTCTAGATCTGAAGAGCCAGGTATGTTCCAACCATCCTCTTTCCCATCTCTTCCACCTCCTTACTTCTCTCAGCTTCACAACCTACCCATATTGGGGATGCTATAATCATACTGGCTTCGGGCATTTGAAACTTGTGTGCGTTGATCACATAAAAATGTTTATTATACTATTGCAAATGTTTTTTTAAGGTAATAAGTATAATAATTAATAAATAAACACTCGAGATAATAAAAAAATTCTTTACAGATGGTTCAAAAACTGATTTCTGGTAATTGAAAATTAATAACAGATTTCCGGAAATTAGAATTTTATTTTAAACAATTGGTTTCTGGATGACACCACGATCAGGAAAAAGACTCCTTTCGTACTTAAATAATGAAATAAATGTTTAAAAGACATTATTTTTACACACATATTATTTATACATAGATAAATATTTGTTATGTCGTTAAAACCTTCTAACTAGGTATTATTTATTTATTTACGCTGGAATTTATTTCTGGCGTACAATTTTTTTTGTATAATTAACATTTAATTTAATATACATTTAAATGGAGCGAGCGATCAATATTAATAATTTATTTTTAATTGGTCAGTATTCTCACTCGTACATACTGTTCTTTTGTAATCTCTGTCCACATGTAATATTATCAATAACGTATTTCAAAGACGCAAAGACTTAAATATAGTCGAAACTGTCTAAAAATATTGCTTCGAGTCGGTAATCCTCAACGACGGAAAGATCTTTTGTCGTGAATGAATTATTAAAAATATATATATAATTTCCGTCATCGCTAAATGTGCAACTAAGACAGTAGATGCGCATGTTTTCATCTTATCAACGACTCGCTCACCGCTGTGAAAAGACAGGTTCGACTATAAGTTGTTTTTTAATGAATTTAACGCCCTCGTGGCGATATTTAGCTAACTATTTGAATAAATACACAATTTAGAAAGCTATTGTGTCATTTTGTTTTATTTATTAAGTTATCATCGCTAATGTCACAAATAATATGAATTTACCAGTACGTGATGGAGTTCTGGTAACAACCCTGATGTTTTACAGTGAGGCACGGAATCGACAGAGGAAGGACCACGGTAGAAATGAGATCTCTGAGACGCGTGTGTTATAATTTGTATAGCACCGTTTATGTGAAAAATCACCTCGAGGGCGCAGTACAAATGATAATTCCTAGGCTCCATCTTATTACTAACTACATGGCCTGTTCAAAAGAAAAGGTGAATTTTGAATTTTTGCGGGCTGTGTACATTCGACTATCGTTTTTTTTTTTGTTGTGTTGGTACACATATGTTTATCATATGTTAGCATTATCAGCCATTTTGGATTAGTGGTTTGTTTTTGACAACTGGAAAGGTTAGTCACGTTTTTGTGTGTTCTTCGATTTTTTACTTTTGAAAAATTGAATCAAAGAATAAAATCCATGATTTGTTTTTCAACAACTCCAGGACGCTCATCGTCATTAACATCTTCTCGGCCTTCTGTAAAGCGCCTGTACCACTTATAAACACTTTTTTGAGACAAATAGACTCGCCGAATGCCAGTCAACATTTTAAGTGCGTTGGAGCACTTTATTCCATTTTTAACGTAAAATTTAATACATATTCTTTTGAACAGGCCTCGTATATAATCTATGGCGTATTCATATGTATTTATATTATGTACAGAGATAATATACAGAAGAAAACATATATGGCAGCTCACTTCAGAAATTATATAAGGTTTGTACAAAATGTAAGTCTAATGTGAGCGTAATGAATAGGATTAAGAAAGAGTGCCCTGTTGTCTTGGACATGTACAGCGCTTGGACTAGCGTTGGGAAAAACGTCCAAGTTGTATGAACGCTTCAAAAACTACAAATTCTTTCAAATGAACCCTCCACTGTGAACGCTTCAGTTCAGTCGCTCAATTCAATTAGGAACTTGAGTACTGCTAAGATGTTTGCTTGTGCAATCAGTTCGCAGTTCATACAAAGCTTCACTTGTCAGAAGGGTAAATATGAAGTACTACATTTGAAACATTCTCACGGTGAGAAATGTGTGAACTGCTGCAAAATGAAGTAGTTCGTACAGAGCGGTTACATCGCTAGCTTGGACGAATGAAGGAGTTTCGGGAGAATATATTGATAACGCTCAAGCGATGGAGGAAGAAGTCTAGGTCGTCCCACGTAGACGCCACGCACACTCGTACAAGCGAATGGAATACTTGTCAGACTAACGGTGGGGGTATACAAGAGAGGTTTTGGGTTCTTTATGAAAATTAGGTTTAATGTGATTTTATTATAACGCCTATTTAGGCGTATTATAACACATGGCCAGCAACGGGGCGCACCTAACAGCCCAGCAGAGAAAGATGTTTCCGGCGGAAAAGGAGGAATTTGCCCGCCGACACTGCGGTTTACCCTTCGTGACGTAAAACACCTCTTGTTTGTGTTTTCTTACGTCAGCGTGTTTAAATTCGTAATTAAACGTGATCTACCTAACCTTAAAAACTATCATTTGACAATTACCTACTACGTTTATTCATTATAGTTCCTTAGTTTTATATAATGATTAAAAAAAGCCCTTTATAACTTATTTCCATTTATTTATTTTTGACCAGACCGGTTTCACCTTGTAAGGGGCATCTTCAGACTGGTGTTAGTCTTCGCATCCCCTCCAGACGTTAAATTCAGGATGTATGTGTGTTTATTTGATCTTTACTAAAAATGATACTGTAGAAGACTCCCAATCTCAAAGCAATAATATACAGGAGGGATAGCTTTGCGAAACAGTGTAGTCAGGATTGTCAATTTTTTCCTGACTTGGGCGTGGCTAGGGTTTTCATGCACACACATTTTTACAACCATTCATAGCACATGTCGACATAACGTAGCGTTTATTTGTGCAAACACTTTTTCACAGTATTGTTATCAACAAAAATATAGGATATAACCTCAAAAACCGTTGAGTTATGTATAACAAAACGTAGTGGGCGGAGTCTCCGGAGACGGAAAAAAGTGGTGCGATATTATGTGACAACTTGTGTTCTCTCTTTCTCTCTCACGGTTTACGACGTAAAAACCCGGAGAAAGTGATTTATCCAATCACTTATGTAAACCAATGGCTTTCGACCCAAAGTCGAGATTTCTAATCAGTTCACCATCTTTGGTTACTTATTAGTTTCATGTCGACCAAGCCCATAAAATCTGCTAAAATTACCAATTTTACAACGCCTGTCTTTTCTTATTTCCGCCTAGCTTCATTATCTTTGCAAGTCAGTGCCCGCAGCGGTATTACAACTCGGCCATCACCATCGAGTAAAAAAAAGTATTATCGTTAACTTTTTTTACATGATAAAATATAAATTCTGCAAATCGGTGGGCAGGACGCTCGTCTAGCAGTCGGACGGGCCGAGTTATTTTCTCGCAGCGGGTACCGACTTACTCCCTTTCGACACATGTTAAACTCATTGAAAAGGTCTGTACTGTAATTTTTCGAGTTTGTAGGTTCCTTCAAAATAATACTTTGTAATTTAAAAAATAAATTTGCATTTAAAATGTTTTTAAAAATTATTCTCACAATAACTGCTTTCAACTCACTTATTCAATTTTAATCTATCAACCCCTCAAGCCTTGATGGTAGCCAACTTCCGATAGGATATAATACCGACGACCTCCGTGGCAGAGCGGTAAGATCCTTGACTCTGGAGGAAGTACTCTGTGCCCAGAGATACAGATGATATTGCATTTTCCGTATACGTTACACTTCTCAATATCATCTTACGACCAATAGCTAAACTGGTACACATCTCGACAACTGAAATAGTTGGTCGAGCGGTCTAAAGCAATGGGTTCCCACCTTGGAGTAACAATATATGGAGACAGAGCCAATTCTTTTTACCCAACCTATACAAATTTGGGATAAATCAATTTCTCCGGGTTTTTACGTCGTACACCGTGAGAAAGAAAGAGACAGCAAATTTTCCCAAATTATCAACCGGCTTTAAAGTATTGTAAGGATATTCTTCGTGTCCCGCGTCTCCGTTGACTCCGCCCACACGTTTTGATATGCAACATAAATGGACATAAGTCAACGGTTTTTTTGGTTATATTCTATATTTTTGTTTACTGTGAAAAAGTGGTTGTGCAAATAAACAAAAACATTATGTCGACATGTGCTATGAATGGATGTATAAATACCCTAGCCCTAATCCTAGCTACGTCCAGGTCTAGCCGAGTCAGGCAAAACTCATTAAAACTGACTACAGTAGCGCTCCCTCCTGTATATTATTGCTCTGAGACTACAAAGAACTATTTCATTTTGCCACAGCGCACACTTCAATTGAAGGTCGATTACAAAGATTTAGCGAGGAACTGGTTCTGCTCCGGTTCCAGTTTTTTGTTGATTTGCTAGAACTTTTCGATTTGAGATCTCTACCGACTAGTAGCGAGTTCTTTTCGACTTCAGTTCGACTTCAATTGAAGCGTTCACCGTGAAGGGTTCATTTTAAAGAAATAACTAGCGATGTGACCACTTTGAAAGGACTACTTCAAAGAACTACTTCTTTTGGGAACAGTTCCTACTTCATTCATTGTTCATTGAACAAATACTTCCATTGAAGTCGATAGTTCATTTTAGCGTTCATTCATTTCAATAACTTCATTTTATTGAAAAAATATTTCAATTGATGTTGGTAGTTCATTTTGGCCTTCATTCATTTCATTGAACAAATACTTCAATTGAAGTTGGTAGTTCATTTTAGCCTTCAATCGTTTCATTAACTTCATTTCACCGAAAAAATACTATTGAAAAGACTACTACTACTTCACGACTAGAACTACTTCAATGTGGCGAGGAACCGGTTCCAATTCTTTCCAGTTTCAAAGCGCTACCGACTAGTACGTGATTTTGTTGGCTAGGAACCAGTTTCAGTTCTTTCCGTTTTCAAATCTCTACCGACTAGTACGTGCTTTTTCGGCGATAAACCGGTTCCAAAAAGAACTGAACAAATAAGCGGATAAATTCAAATCTCTTTTTTGCGAGTTCGACTTCAATTGAAGTGTTCACTTCGAAGGGTTCATTTTAAAGAACTAACAATTCGTGAAGCATTCTCAAAACATTGAAGTTTTTCCCAACGCTAGAAATAACAGTTTGTGAAGCATTCACAAAACTTTAAAGTTTTTCCCGATGCTAGTCTACATTATACATATACATGTATTTAAAAATAAATTACATTGATTTTGATTCACGAATGAATATTTAGGTGATGGTGTTGGTCGGTGAAATCAACTGTCACACTGTCAGTATCGCCATGAATAATAATAACAAGTGTAGTAAATAATAGACAAAATGTTATAATAATATGGAATGTTTATTTAGTTTTCATTGTTACATAATAAATTGACAACATATGAAAATCTTAATTCTAATTAATATTAATCAAAAAGGATTATTTTTAGCTGCCATTGTTTCTGCAGTAAGTTGCTTTAAATAGTTAGGAATGCAGCTAAATAACTATATAATTCAATAATTTTTTTTTTTTAAATTTCTATTCTCAAAGCTTCTCGAATATATTTCATCAAAGTTGAGCATTTTCTAAACTAGGTCTACTGTCAGCTAAATAAGTGGTTTATAACATATTTACTGTGGGGGAGGAAGCTTGCACATTGACTCCACTGGCTTCTTGCAAGACCTTCCGCAGACTGGAGCTGGGGTGCATTTGTCACCACCTTTCTCGCATTTGACTTCCTTGGTGCATTTGCCATCCTTGTCGCATTTGACTTCCTTGGTGCATTTGCCATCTTTGTCGCACTTAGCATCCTTGTCGCATTTGACTTCCTTGGTGCATTTTCCAGAAGTCTTGCAATCTGCGTCGCACTTGCAGTCCTTGCCGCATCTGCAGACGCAAAGGCATTTTCCTCCAGCGCGTCCCTCGCAAGAGCAGTCCAGGTCGCAGTTGCAACCGGAGGCACACTTGCAACCTCCCTCACACTTGCAGCTGTCTCCGCACTTGCAGACGCAGACGCATTTTTCTCCCTTGGTGCCTTCGCACTTGCAGTCTCCGGCGCAGTTGCAACCGGAGGCACACTTGCAACCTCCGTCACACTTGCAGCTGTCTCCGCACTTGCAGACGCAGACGCATTTTCCTCCCTTGGCGCCTTCGCACTTGCAGTCTCCGGCGCAGTTGCAACCGGAGGCACACTTGCAACCTCCGTCACACTTGCAGCTGTCTCCGCACTTGCAGACGCAGACGCATTTTCCTCCCTTGGTGCCTTCGCACTTGCAGTCTCCGGCGCAGCTGCAACCGGAGGCACACTTGCAACCTCCGTCACACTTGCAGCTGTCTCCGCACTTGCAGACGCAGACGCATTTTCCTCCCTTGGCGCCTTCGCACTTGCAGTCTCCGGCGCAGTTGCAACCGGAGGCACACTTGCAACCTCCGTCACACTTGCAGCTGTCTCCGCACTTGCAGACGCAGACGCATTTTCCTCCCTTGGTGCCTTCGCACTTGCAGTCTCCGGCGCAGCTGCAACCGGAGGCACACTTGCAACCTCCGTCACACTTGCAGCTGTCTCCGCACTTGCAGACGCAGACGCATTTTCCTCCCTTGGTGCCTTCGCACTTGCAGTCTCCGGCGCAGCTGCAACCGGAGGCACACTTGCAACCTCCGTCACACTTGCAGCTGTCTCCGCACTTGCAGACGCAGACGCATTTTCCTCCCTTGGTGCCTTCGCACTTGCAGTCTCCGGCGCAGCTGCAACCGGAGGCACACTTGCAACCTCCGTCGCACTTGCAGACGCATTTTCCTTGCAGCTGTCTCCGTCTCCGCACTTGCGCAGCTGCAACCGCAACCTCCGTCACACTTGCAGCTGTCTCCGCACTTGCAGACGCAGACGCATTTTCCTCCCTTGGTGCCTTCGCACTTGCAGTCTCCGGCGCAGTTGCAACCGGAGGCACACTTGCAGTCACAGTTGCATGTTCCCTGGGCTGTGTTTAAACACTTGCAGTTTCCTCCGCAGTTGCACGGCATGATGTCTTCGGTATTAATCTTGAATCTTGATATTAAAGATGTTGAATTTAATCTAGAACAAAGAAAAGCGCATTTTAAATACAGTAGTTATAATATTATAAGGCATTCATTGTAAACTCTGTAAGAAATCAAACGGCTTGACGTAAATAAATAAAAAAATGGATAGTCTATCCAAGACACCATCTAGGTGTGCAACTCGATTAGAGCTTTGTCTACTAATACACAGATGGCTGTCTATATCGATAGAAATTAAAAAAAAAATAAGTTTTCCTAACTATGATGTATGGAATTGATAAAAATTACAGTATATAAATAGGTTTCGGTAGCCCAATTGGCAGAGACGTTACTCTCGGATAAGTGTGCAGGTTCCGAGTTCGAATCTCGGTCGCAACCCAATATTCTTTTATTGTTTTCTGTGTCTTCTTCTGTTTCGTATTTCATTTTTTTTTTTAAATATATTTTTTAATATGAATACCGCACAAGAGTCTCAACTGCACTCAACCGTCTAGAGCCAGTGAGACTATGGCATCCCCAAATAGGGTATGTTGTGAGGCTGAAGGTAGTGGGGAGGGGAAGGAGATTTGGAAGAGGAAGGTTGGCTTTTCAGATCTGGTCACCAAACACGGCTAAAAGCCATTTCAAGCAACGTTTCAATTCTGAATGGTGGTCTTTCACCAGGGCGATACTTTGAGTATCTACCACTCTGGAACGTGCCGCAAATATACTATATATTATTTCATATGAATCAAATGTGTTATGACACATATTACTTAAATAAAAGTTATTGACCCACGCCGGGTTTGAACCCGCGACCTTTGGATTCGTAGTCGAGCGTCTTACCACTCGACTATGGAGGCCGTCATTGAAATTAAAATAAAGACACTTTTACTGTGGTGTTAGTTTCCGTTGATTGAGCAGTAAAACAGTTAGTGGCCGAGTGGTGCGTAGCTATGGGTTCCCACCCGAGCGTTGCGGGTTCAATCCTCCGCCTAAGCAAGTCCTCCATCATTGCTCAAGCAACATTTTCCGCTTATTATGACGGTATTAGGAAGAATCCAAATATTGTCAGACTATTTGTAATCCGTCGTATTATCAAATCCTTCGCTAAGTCTACTGGTAAATATTTTTTTTACTTAGCGTCCGCTAAGGTTTGATTGGTAACAGCGGCGTAAGAAATTAAATGGCCCACCAAAAATAAAATACCAATAAGATTGCGTTGATAAAGATAAGTTGGTACTTTTAATTTTGAATTTGATATCTCTAAGATATATTTAGATTCTATTTTACTATCAACATTAATGTGTGTTTTTTTAAAATATTTTTATCTAACTACTGATATCACGTACTATTGGCTCTTATCTAAAGAGGCGCGCGCAGCGTGAAATACACACGCCACCAGGGCGATACTACAAGTATCCGTGTGAATAATTGTGAATCATGTTATACACAGACGTGTGCATAATTCTGGAAACATCAAAAATGTTGGTTGCAAATAGCGTTGGGAAAAACTTCAATCTTTTACGAATGCTTCACGAATTGCTAGTTCTTTAAAATGAACCCTTCGCAGTGAACACTTCAATTGAAGTCGAACTCGCAAAAAGGAGATTTGAATTTATCCGGTTATTTGTTCAGTTCTTTTGGAACCGGTTCCTCGCCAAAAAACACGTTCTAGTCGGTAGGGATTTGAAAATGAAAAGAACTGGAACCGGTTCCTTGCCAAAAATAAATAGTACAAGTCGGTAGAGATTTGAAAACGAAAAGAACTGGAACTGGTTCATCTCCAAAAAAAAAATACGTTCATTTAGATCGAAGTACTTTGAAGTCCGACTTCAATTGAAGTACTTGTAATGAAGTAGTTCTTTATAGGCTTTGAAGTTCTTGAAGTAGTTCTTTGTAATCTAACTTCCGTTGAAGTATTTGTTCAATGAAATTAAGTTAATGAAATGAATGAACGCTTAAATGAACTACCAACTTCAATTGAAGTATTTGTTCAATAAAATGAAGTTAATGAAATGAAAGAATGTTAAAATGAACTACCAACTTCAATTGAAGTATTTGTTCAATGAACAATTAATGAAGTAGGAACTGTTGCCAAAAGAACTAGTTCTTTCAAAGCGATCACAACGCTAGTTTTAAAAAAAATGCTTTGCATTTATCACTAGGGCGATACTACGAGTATCCGTGTGAATTGTGAATCACGCCGTCTGTATAAGTCTAGAAACTTCGTTATGACACACACACGATGATTGCATAAGTTTTAAAAATGTATACAAATTAATTGTTGTTTTTTTCCGTAAGAATAACGGAAGAGTATGTATGAGGCGATGTATATATGCGAATGAAGCAAGGACTGTGTGCCGAGACACAGTGTGTTGTATGACAGTCCATCCTTTCTGCCTACCTCTGCACGGAAACGTAATGTATTTTTAACAAAACATATTTTAAAGTTATTATTTGAGTAAGCTCCCGAAGTAAGTTTTTTTTTCTTTATTATTTTAATCATAACTACATTTCATCTCTGGCAAAGCAAAAGGACTTAAGCGTAACTTTGATCGAAAATGAGTTAAAGATGCAGTTTTGATCAGTTTTTTTTTTCTGCACCAAATGCTCTGACTCTCGTCCGATTCTGAAGACTTTTGTGGCCCTTCAGCCATCTAAAATATATTTACCATTTGGGAGAAGGCTCGACTCAAGCGACACGAGTTTGGGACTTTTTAAAATCTTGTTTTCGCTTCAGGTAACTCAGTGAGAGCATTGAGTTAACTTTTTTTTTCAAAATTCAACAAAAACTTCAAAGTGCTCAGGTGTAAACTTCCCCAAATGGTGCTTCAGCCCTTTTGCTTTTCCGGCGACGATATATTTAAAGAAAAACAACATTAAATAAATAGGGAAAAGAGGAAAGTACCAGGAAAAGATTAATTAGTACAAAAAATCTTTCTCACATAACCGTTATAATTTTGGAAATAATTTTGACAATCGATAAAAATAACCAAATTGAATTCGTAATACTTTTGCAAACTGTGAGCAGTGTGAAGGTTCCTCGATAAATTAATATTAATTAATTAAATAATAATAAGCGTTTAGTTTAATCCACTGTTTTTAAATTTAAATAATTATCTATGTTTTTCATAAACAATGTTCCTTCTTCAGCATACAAAACATTAAATAACATGCAAGTATAATTTATTTCCATTTATTTATCTAGCCGCTTTGAAATGTACAGAATTTCAAACATCATTGCAAAAAAAACTCAAATAATTTATCTTATCTAGCTGTGGTTCCTCGAAGTGATTGCATTGTATACATCGAGTATTGTAATCTTAGCGTAAGTTACTTTAAGATTGTAATATCAAAATACGTGAATACCCTTCACAGCATAGATGACTAACTTCCCAATTTTGCGGTTTGTAATTATGTCGAATGGATTTTTGTTTCGTGGTATTGAAATGTATAAAAAAATTCCATTATCCTAGTAGATTATCGACCTATAAAAATTAATGAGGTTTTCTATTGCCTGCGGCGCGATTTGTAATCATACACTTTGTAAGGTGGAATAAAAACGAGTAAAAAATATTATACATTCACCAGAATTACAAAATAAATTCGATCGAGTTTCAAATGCATACTTTAAAATTGGGTTTATATATAAGATATCACAAATGTTAACATTAATTTCAAATTGTTCAAAACAGAAATCCGCCTCACAACATACCCTCAATAGGGGATGCCTTAGTCCCCTGGCTCCAAAACGATTGAGAGCAGTTGAGACTCTTGTGCGGTATTCACATTAAAAAAGTATTTTTAAAAATATGTTGATTATTCAAATAAACTTCTACGCGTTCCGATCATAAATAAGGCATTTAATAACATGTATTATTATTTAAATAATACAATCACAAATAATATATAAATTGACTTGATTGTTCACCGATCAGAAATAATTGTATTTCAATGCGTTTGAAGCATAAATAAGTCATTAAAAATAATTTGAATACGTTTGAAACAGAAAGCAGACATGTCATTGTTTTAATCAGACATTCAACGTTTTAAACTGTTTCCAGAAATACGTGAAATTGGTTGCATCTACATTTAAATTATTTTCACTGATTTATTAAAAAAATATATGAAGCATTATATTAGTTTGAATCAGAAAAAAAAATTTGAAATTCTGTAAATTATTTCAAACTGTTCTAATAAAGGCATTTGTTTGAATTTCAATGTTTTCCAATCCTTTTAAACCATTTTCTGAAAGCTGTCAATTGATCGCGAATATTTTAATGAATTTCAATGTTTTACAATCATTTTAAACTATTTTCTGAAATCTGTCGTATTGATCACAAATATTTGAATGAATTTCAATGTTTTACAATCATTTTAAACTATTTTCTGAAATCTGTCTCTTTGGTCACGAATATTTAAATGAATTTAAATGTTTTACAATCGTTTTAAAGTATTTTATAATATTTCAATGAATTTCAATATTTTACACTCATTTTAAACCATTTTCTGAAAGCTGTCTAATTGATCGTGAATGTTTGAATGAATTTCAATGTTTTACAATCGTTTTAAAGTATTTTCTGAAAGCTGTCTTATTGATCATAAATATTTGAATGAATTTCAATGTTTTACAATCATTTTAAACCATTTTCTGAAATCATTATTTCATATTAATTATTATTATTATTATTATTTAAAATCAAAATTTTCTGATATTACAAACAGATCTTATAAGATATTTGAAATAATTTCGATGTGTTCCTATCAGCAATAATACACGAACATTGGACGCAATATTTCAATCAATTTTAACGAATTATTTCAGATAAAAGGCATTTACATGTTAACTGTCCTTAATATAATTTCCTTTTCTTTGCTTCAACAGATTTTTTGATATGAATTCACACGTTTCATCTGGATTTTTACACCCTTAGCTTCTAGTAAATTATTTTTTTATAATCTGTCGATGGACACACGCACTGTTATACGCATATCTGAATCTTTTTCTCTCATGATTTATGATAGTTTTAATTTGTATTTATATTATACATTATTTTCAAAATTATTTTAAAATGCTTATTAGCATAATTAATTTGAATGAACTTCTATGGTGTTTTATTCACAAAACTGCGCTTAAACTGTTCAGACTGTTATTATTATTTAGAAGAATGTCAATTAGTTTCAATCAGAAAAAAGATATTTAAAATTATTTCAAAATGTTATAGAAAGATATTTAAATGAACTTCTATGTGTTTTATTCAGAAATAAGACATTTAAAACTTTTTTCAGAAAGCTGTCTCATTGATCACGAATATTTTAATGAAATTAAAAGAATTATGTCAGACAAATACATTTAAAAATGTTAAAGTAAGATATTTGAATGAATTTCCATATGTTTTATTCAGAAAAATACATTTTAAACTTTTTTCAGAAAGCTGTCTCATTGTACACGAATATTTTAATGAAATTCTATGTGTTTTGATGAGAAATAAGTCATTTTAAACATTTTTTCAGAAAGTCGTCTCATAGATCACGAATATTTTAATGAATTATGTCAGACATAAGGTTTTAAAAATGTTAAAGTAAGATATTTGAAGGAACTTCTATGTGTTTCAATGAGAATTCCGTCACAAATAAGAAATTTACAAGAATGAAAATAAGTTTCAATCGGAAATAAAAGGTTTTTAAAATTATTTCAAACTGTTCTAGTAGGACATTTGTATTAATTTCAATATGTTTCAAAATCAGAAATAAGACTATTTCAAGAGTGTTACGATGTTCCTTAGTGGAACGGAACAACAATTTAATGATAAAATAAAATATTTACCTTCTTCCGCTTGGAGCGCTTCTGTGCACTTTTGATGACGTCGGCAGTTGGCTGTCTTGCTTGTGTTGGTGGCTCGTTGCGATGCTGATAACGACTTGTAGTATTGGTGGACTGTTGGCAATGAATGAGAGCTGCGCCGCGTGGACGTATTATAGTGCAATTTGGCGTTTGCGCACGGCCATACGGACACAACTGACGAGAGATGGGCCGCGTGGAAGGGAGTTTGTTTTAACAGGGTTGGCACTAGATCGAGAAGATTCTAGCACTTTCTAAAAAAATGCGTTATAAATATACATATATATATATATTTTTTTAAATATGAATACCGCACAAGAGTCTCAACTGCTCCCAACCGTCTAGAGCCAGTGAGACTATGGCATCCCCAAATAGGGTATGTTGTGAAGCTGAAGGTAGTGAGGAGGGGAAGGAGATGAGGAAGAGGAAGGTTGGCAAGTACCTTGCTATTCAGATCTGGTCACCAAACACGGCTCAAGCCATTTCAAGCAACGTTGAAGCAACTCTGGAATGTGGTGCAAATATACTTTTTATTATTTTTATATGAATTAAATGTGTTATGACACATATTAATTAAATAAAAGTTATTGGCGCACGCCGGGTTTGAACCCTCAACCTTTGAATTCGTAGTCGAGCGTCTTACCACTCGACCATGGAGGCCGTCATATGTTTTTTAAAGGAAGATGCGTTTCATATGATATTTCCTTGAAGTAACAATA
Organism: Drusus annulatus; assembly: GCA_022651775.1. Lineage (NCBI taxonomy): Eukaryota > Metazoa > Arthropoda > Insecta > Trichoptera > Limnephilidae > Drusus > Drusus annulatus. Next base: position 368,055 of record JAGWCC010000367.1, on the reverse strand, counting down.
TATGGAGGGATAGCTAATTTGTTTTACCCAACCCATCCGAAATTGTAATAAATCACTTTTTCCGAGTTTTTACATCGTACACCATGAGAGAGAAAGAGACAACAAATTTCTTAGACCGCTTCTATATACTGTCGCAATGATCTTAAGCTGGCTATATTCGCTGGTTAACGGCAGGACTCCGCCCACATTTTTTATTTTGCCACTAAACTTGACACAACTAAACGGTTTTTTAGGTTAGATGCTATATTTTTGTTGATAAAAATACTGTGAAAAAGTGGCTATACGAATACACAAAAATATTATGTCGATATGTGATATGAATGGATGTATAAATACCGTAGCCTTAGTCTTAGCCACGCCCAGGTGCGCCGAGTCATGTTAAAATCATCAAAAACAAGTCCAAAACTGACTTCACTGCCTTGGCTTGGGCTACCTCTAGTATACTCTAAGGATATTTCATATGGAGCGGTTGTGTAGTCAAGTTGTTGATTTTTTCCTGACTAGCTAGCGATTAGCTAGCTTCTCGTGGCTAGGGTATTTATACATCCATTCATAGCACATGTCGACATAATGTTTTTGTTTATTCGTATAACCACTTTTTCACGGTATTGTTATTAACAAAAATATAGGATATAACCTCAAAAACCGAGTTATGTTGCGGTAGACGGAAAACATGCTTACTTACCTAAAAGTGGTGCGATATTGTGTGACATGTGATGTCGAGTGGTCGCGAGTTCGAACCCAGCTTGCGCAAATACATTTTATTTAATTCATATGTGTCATAACACATTTTATCAATATAAAATAAAATATAGTATATTTGCGACACGTTCCAGAGTGGTAGATACTCTAAGCATCGCCCTTGTGAAAGACCACCATTCAGAATTGAACGTTGCTTGAAATGGCTTTAGCCGTGTTTGGTGACCAGATCTGAACAGCCAGGTACTTCTCAACCTTCCCCTTCCTCATCCTCTTCCCCTTTCCACTACCTCCAGCCTCACAATATACCCCGATTGGGGATGCCATAGTCTCACTGGCTCTAGACGGTTTGGGAGCAGTTGAGACTCTTGTGCGGTATTCACTATAAAAAAAAACCTTTAAATGAACTTTTTGACGATAGTGTCGTTTTAGCCTTTTTGCCTTTCCAGCGACGATATATTTTATACATTGAATTAGCGTTGGGAAAAAACTTCAATGTTTTGTGAATGCTTCACGAACTGCTAGTTCTTCAAAATGAACCCTGCGCAGTGAACGCTTCAATTGAAGTCGAACTCGCTAATTTATCCGGTTAAAAAACACGTACTAGTCGATAGGGATTTGAAAATGAAAAGAACTGGAACTGGTTCCTCGCCAAAACAAAGGTACAAGTCGGTAGAGATTTCAAATTGAAAAGCACTGGAACCGAGGTCGAAGTACTTCAATTGAAGTCCTTGTAATGAAGTACTTCTTTATAGACTTTGAAGTTCAACTTCGCAACTGAACTGTTGCAAATTGTAGTAGTTCTTTGTAATCTAACTTTCACTGACGTATTTGTTCAATGAAATGAATGAACGCTAAAATGAACTACCAACAATTAATGAAGTAGGAACTGCTTCAGAGCGGTCACAACGCTAATAAATACCCTATCCCTAGTCCTAGCCACGTCCAAGTCTAGCCGAGTCAGGCAAAACTCATAAAAACTGACCGCAGTAGCGCTCCCTCCTGTATATTATTGCTCTGAGACTACAAAGAACTAATTTTTAGGGTTTTTTAATTTTATTTAAACAATAATTATTATTATTTTAAATTAAAAAAAAAACAATTTTTAGTTAAAAGCTCTGCGATGTAATTATTTTTACGCGTGACAGCTGTTTGGCCTTCTGAGGGCATTATCAAACTGTTTGACATGTTAACTGTTTGATATATTTGACAGTTTGATAATGCCCTCAGAAGGCGAAACAGCTGTCACGCGTAAAAATAATTACATCGCAGAGCTTTTAACTAAAAAATTGTTTTTTTTAATTAAAAATAATAATAATTAATGTTTGAATAAAATTTAAAAAACCTAAAAATTAAAACGGAGTTCTACAAAATAAACTTTTAAAACCATAAAAAAATACAAAGAACTATTTCATTTTGCGATAGCGCAAAAAATCTTAAGAAACTAACTAACTATCACGCCGTTTCCCCGTAAGGGTAGGCAGAAAGGACGGACCGCCATACAACTCTGTCTTGGCACACACTTCTTGCTTCATTAACATTCATACATCGTCTCATACATACTCTTCTGTTATTCTGACTCTTCACACGACCCGATTCAAGTATTTGATTTACTTGATCGTGCCATGTCTTTCTCGGGCGTCCTCGACTTCTTCTTCCATTCACTTTCGCATCATATATTCTTTTCACACTCCTTTCTTCGTTCATTCGCTCTACATGCCCAATTACACATCATATTATTAAATTGAATTAATTGTGAAATAACATAAAATAAAAGACGAATTAGTTGCGCAAGCCGGGTTTGAACCCGCGACCTCTGGATTCGTAGTAGGACTCAATTCGCCCACGGAGGCCGCCGTCCTCGTGTGAACTGGTCATTGCCGCCCTCATCGCCCCCCTCCCCTCTTAGATAAATCCCCCCCTCTTTTATTCTTTTCACACTCCTTTCTTCGTTCATTCGCTCTACATGCCCAAACCATCTAAGCGTCCCTTTCTTAATCCTATCCATTACGCTCATATCAGCCTTGCATTCTTTCCGGATATCCACATTTGTAATACGGTCATACATGGTTTTACCGCACATCCGTCTCAAGGATCTCATTTCCACAGCATTCAGTCTACTTTCATCCTTCTTCTGCCAGTTCCATGCCTCACTGCCTTACATCAGGGTTGGTATAAGCACTCCATTGTGGACTGCTAGCTTCGCTTCTTTGGACAATTTCTTATTTGCCCCAACAGCGTTCAGTCCTCCATTAATGGAATTTCCTGCATTCACCCTTCTTTCAATATCCTTATCAGCCTTTCCGTCTCTTGTAAACATCCTCCTAAATACACAAACTCATCCACTTGCTCCAAGTATTCATCATTCACAACTATATCTTAAGCATTTGTGGAAACCCTGTTGGAGTATTGCACCCGCAGTTTTATACACAGTACCCCTACCACTGATTTTTTGCGTTTGTATTTGCACCCGACTGTCTAGACATGCCTTCGATGGTTGCGCGCGGCCATTGCGCAGTGCGCAGCGCGCAGCGCGCAGCGCGCTGGGTGCACACCTCCCCGTGACTCGGCGATACCAACGATAACGTATGATAGTATGAGAGTATACTAGAGGTAGCCCATGCCAAGGCTGTGAAGTCAGCTTTGGACTTGTTTTTGATGATTTTAACATGACTCGGCGCACCTGGGCGTGGCTAAGACTAAGGCTACGGTATTTATACATCCATTCATATCACATATCGGCATAATGTTTTTGTGTATTCGTATAGCCACTTTTTCACAGTATTTTTATCAACAAAAATATAGCATCTAACCTAAAAAATCGTTTAGTTGTGTCAAGTTTAGTGGCATAATAAAAAATGTGGGCGGAGTCCCGCCGTAAACCAGGAGCTTAAGATCATTGCGACAGTATATAGAAGCGGTCCGAGAAATTTGTTGTCTCTTTCTCTCTCATGGTGTACGATTTAAAAACTCGGAAAAAGTGATTTATTACAATTTCGGATGGGTTGGGTAAAACAAATTAGCTATCCCTCCATATATTGTTACTTCAAGACCGATAACCAGTCACACTGTACTAACTACCTACTAGATAACTGCGCACACGGACAACCGATCGGGGTGACGTCGTGTAGCGGGTGGGGGGGGAGACTGATCTAAGAGGGGAGGGGGGCGATGAGGGCGGCAATGACCAGTTCACACGAGGACGGCGGCCTCCGTGGTCGAATTGAGTCCTACTACGAATCCAGAGGTCGCGGGTTCAAACCCGGCAGGCGCAACTAATTCGTCTTTAATTTAAAGTTATTTCAAAATTAATTCAATTTAATAATATGATGTGTAATTGGGCGTGTAGAGCGAATGAACGAAGAAAGGAGTGTGAAAAGAATATATGATGCGAAAGTGAATGGAAGAAGAAGTCGAGGACGCCCGAGAAAGACATGGGACGATCAAGTAAATTAAATAATTGAATCGGGTCTTGTGAAGAGTCAGAATAACAGAAGAGTATGTATGAGACGATGTATGAATGTAAATGAAACAAGAAGTGTCTGCCAAGACAGAGTTGTATGGCGGTCCGTCCTCTCTTCCTACCCCTGCGGGGAAACGGCGTGATGGTTAGTTAGTTAGTTAGTTAGTTATGTGTATTTGTGGAACGTTCCAGAGTGGTAGACACTCTCAGTAGCGCCCTGGTGAAAGACAGCCATTCATAATCGAAACGTTGCTTGAAATGGATTTAGCCGTGTTTGTCGACCAGATATGCGTAGCCAGGAGCTTCCCAACCTTCCTCTTTCACATCTCCTTGCCTTCGCCACAACCTTCAGCCTCACAACATGCCCTATTTGGGGATGCCATAGTCCGACTGGCTCCAAACGGTCGGGAGCATTAAAATAAAAAGGTTTTAGCAGTTATTCTGAACCGAATCGCTTCGTTTGTCAATATATTTGTATCAATGAGACTACCCAATTTGATTTGGCCGGATGATCGCCAACTTCCGATAGGAGATGTCAAAAGTATTTTACCTGCCCCACCCTTTGAAAAATTATTATGATTTAAACAAAAAAAACATTTTCTGAGAAAAACACACGTTGACTCTGACTGCATTGGTTTTTTTGTAATTTGAACCTACCTTTGTAATTATTAAACAGGGAATTTCTATAGCGCAGTTTTGTGATGGTTCACCTGAAGTGAGCTTCATACTAAATTACCCAACCTAATATAACAGCGAGAAAATAATATATTAGAGATATGCATACCAATTGGACGCAGTTATGCAGAAAGCGTCCAACCCACAATTTGCCAAAATCGAGTTTTACATGTTTTCCCATAGATAAATATTAGATGTATATCTGCTGAAAACATCCAAGCTCCAAATGCAATAGATTTTTGGCAATTACTGTTTTTACTAACGAACATTATAGATTAAATTGAAGTTTAAAATCATTATAAAATGTCGGATAACAAATGTTTTTTTTAAATAAGTATATTGATAGATCATCAATCAACTATTTATAATAATGCTCATATAAAAAAACCTGATATTCACTTTACAAATGCAAATTACGCATATTAATGGTTTTTATCATCATATTTTCAAACGCCTTTTTCTCAGTTTCACCTTTTTGGGGTTGGATGCTTTCTTCATAACTACGTCCAATTTGCATACATATATCCATAGAGTTGGTAGAGTAGTATCTATCCAAGGCAGTGAAGTCAGTTTGGGACTTGTTTTTGATGATTTTAACATGACTCGGCGCACCTGGGCGTGGCCAAGACTAAGGCTACGGTATTTATACATCCATTCATATCACATATCGACGTACTGTTTTTGTGTATTCGTATAACCACTTTTTCACAGTATTTTTATCAACAAAAATATAGCATCTAACCTAAAAACCGTTTAGTTGTGTCAAGTTTAGTGGCATAATAAAAAATGTGGGCGGAGTCCCGCCGTGAACCAGGACCTTAAGATCGTTGCGACAGTATAAAGAAGCGGTCCATGAAATTTGTTGTATCTTTCTCTCTCATGGTGTACGACGTAAGAACTCGGAGAAAGTGATTTATTACAATTTCGGATGGGTTGGGTAAAATAAATTAGCTATCCCTCCATTAGATTCTTACTAATAATAATAATATTTTTTATTAAATTTCTTATACATGACAAACTTTTTAAATTTATTGCATATAAGAAATAAATTAATTTTTTTACAAAATTAATACAAATTATAGTACCATATAGATACACAAGAAAAAAAAAAAAATTACAGGCAGTGGTGATGATCAGGTCAATGAGGAGAAACTCTTTCAAGAATCAATAGGATTTCACTTCTGAATCTCTCCTCGCTGACATGAAATAAGTCGATATCGGAAGAGATTTTGTTCAGGAGCAAAATACTTCTCCTCATTGGCAGGTTGGTCCTACAGGCAGGAAGATAGAATAATCTATGAAGACGCTGTCTTAGATAGTCATCAGGAACATAGAGACTTACGCGCTCCAAAATAGCAGGGTTTACAATATAGCCCCGCAGCAGTCTGAAGAAGTGAGTGGCGGCATACCCCTCTCTCCCGAGCTGTAAGGAATGAAGTCCGAGCGTGCCCAGGAGAAAGTTCGTTGGGTAGAGCCACGGGTAGTGACCGTACTCCCTCATGTATAAAAATCTCAGGAACTTTTTCTGGACCCTCTCCAAGATGAGGGAGTACCCCACCTCATGAGGATTCCAAATAATTGAACCACTCTCCAGCCTACTGCGGACCAAAGAGAAGTAGAGTGCTCTCAGAGTTCGGGTATCCCTAAAAACTCTGACGGTTCTGAGAACAAACCCTAACATTTTCAATGCCGACTGGCACACCCCTTCGAGCATATATCTAATATATTTTTTTTCTCGTTGTTATATTAAGGTTGGTTTATTTAGTGTGAAGCGCACTTGGGGTGAACTATCACATAACTGCGCTACATAAATGCACTGTTTAATAATTACAAAGGTAGGTTCAAATTACAAAAAACCTAATGCAGACAGAATCAACGTGTGTTTTTTTTCAATTAAAACTATCTAAAATCATGATCTATAATCGTTTGGTAACTCTGCTATGGCGCTATACACTTGTAATTGGAGTGAACCAGAAAAAAAGTAGATCGTCTGTCTGGTTGTTTTGATGTTCTATTCGCTATCAGTAAATACAACTGTCCAGAGTGATAATGTGATGTGTATGTACACATCGTTTGACGAGGTCTCCCAAACAAACACTTAGTTCAAACTCTCATGTATCGTCTTATCTTGTTATTAGCGACACGGTCAAATAAATACGACACTTCACCTTAGATGAATTAAATCACGTAGATACGTCACTGAGTCAACGCGCGTGAATGCACTAAACCGAGTCCGAGAGACATACCTGTGATTTACTGCGTTTAGTATCACACAAACATTCGTTCGACAGACAAGTTGTCACGGGAAAACGGGAGCTCTTCAACCGAAATAATGTGAGATAGCGAATGCAGATATACATAGGTGTGTGAAAGACAACCGATTCCGTACGTCGTACTCTACTTGGCTAGTCGCTCAGTAAGTTCGTCGGGGAAGAGAGATTATAACAGTAACGCGGGACGTTCATATAGCTATCTCATCCGTACACACACATTCTGTTTAGTATTGCTATCCTTTTCGTAAGCGTTATGATCTTTGAAATTTAAACCAAGCCGTGCCACATTTATCCTTCGATTTGTATGAATATGACGTGTCTTGTATTTTATGTCTATGATATAATCTATACAAACTTGCGATAAATCACTTTCTCCGGGTTTTTACTTTGTACACCCTGAGAGAGAAAGAGACAGCAAAAATAACACACCGCTTTTATGTACTGTAAGGATGTTCATGGTATCCTTCGTCTCCAGGCACTCCACCCACATGTTTTCGTATGCGACTTAACTCGACACAACTAAACGGTTTTTTAGGTTATATTCTATATTTTTGTTGATAACAATATTGTGTAAAAGTAATTATACGAATCAACAACAACATTATGTCGACATGTGCTATGAATGGATGTATAAATACCCTAGCCCTCGTCCTAGCTACGCCCAGGTCTGCCGAATCCGGCAAAAATCATCAAAAACTGACTACACTGCCTTGGATATGTACCACTCTATGTACTCTTAGGTCGTACTCTACTTGGCTAGTCGCTCAGTAAGTTCGTCGGGGAAGAGAGATTATAACAGTAACGCGGGTTGTTCATATAGCTATCTCATCCGTACACACACCTTCTGTTTAGTATTGCTATCCTTTTCATAAGCGTTATGCGCCTTTGAAACTTAAATCAAGACCGTGCCACATTTATCGTTCGATTTGTATGAATATGACGTGTCTTGTATTTTACGTCTATGGTATTAAGACAAGTTGTCGCAAGTCTACTAATTTATTTAAAAACACTTTTTTTCCTTATTGGAATTGTGTTTGAAAGCCTCGGGGCTTGTAGAAACAAATTAACCAGATGACTCAGATGAAATGTCCAATAAATATTCTGAATTCGTGGAATTATATTGAATTGGTCATCTTATCAGGGTGACGTAGCGACCGTTTGGTCAGTTTCAGTCAGCAATCTACCGAGCCCCCAACATAAATTTTATTTCTTATTATTTTTCACTAATTACTTTATTATTTGATTTCGTACTCGTAACGCCATAATCAGTGATATTAAAATTAAAATTATACGTAAATGATGACGCTTCGAATGGTAAAAGTTTTTTACACTAGACTCTCGTCGAACACACATTGAGAGAATTCTTCTTGCGATAAGAATAATCTCATCGAATTCAATGTTTCAAAGACCCATCATGTCTGATTACGACTTAAATGGGTGGTAATGACAATTTAGTCTCCTTCAACGGAAGTAATCTTCCCAACAAGCCTTACATGTTCAGTGTAACCTTAAATGACCAGCTGAGGCACAGGGGCTCCATCGAAGCCAGGGTAAAGTTAGCCCCTCAGAAGCTGGGCGTGTTGTACAGGGCCCGCAGATACAGTCAAACTTGGTTCTAACGATCACGGTAATAGCGAAGTCAATGCTATAATGAACAATTACTTAATGCTATGTTGGTTCGGGCTCATTTTCATACAATCGCGTGAGGTTATAACGAGGACGCTTCACTGATATAACGTCCAAATAATATTGTCAACTCAATGCGCCCGGGTATGAGAAAAAAAACCCAACTCTCGAAACAGTCGAATAATGTCATAAACAAGACAAAGAAAGCCGCCCGCCCGGCACGGCGGCGGACTTTCCGCAAATCACGTTAAGGAGGGTTTATAATCCCCGATAGTTGTCGCTCTAAGAAACAAAAATGACACTATGTTAAAGTGACGTTTAAAATAAAAGTCATACGATTTTATTTCAGCGATTCTGTTCTCTTTTTACAAATTCGTTTGAAATCTATGTCTAATTTGTATGTGGTTTTGCCTGTTTCTTAAAAACAATGAATTTAATATTATGCAAGCTTTCAAACCCTGGCGTAAATATCGACATTAGTAGGTAGGTACTTGTTTTACCTACCTACGTTTATAACGAGTAATGGCTATAAGGAGCAAATTTTGTTGGTCTGGTCGCGCTTGTTATTACCAACTTCGACTATACTACAATAGTACACAACTGCTGGACCTTGTACAAATCACAAGTGCGCCCCCACTGTTGAACTGGCAATTGGCAGCCACTTTTGGTATGCAACCCCAAAATACATGAAAAACACTAGACCCTGTGCAGAACCTATAGATTCTGCTATCTTAAATGACGGATTGAAATCTTTGGAGCACATACGTTAGGTGGGAATGCTGTCCCTGTTCTACCGGCATTTTAACGGAAAGTGCTCAGAGGAAATTGCGTCGTTGATCCCTTCAACACCGGTGCACAGCCGGTAAACATATTGATAACTTTGTAAAAGATTTTTTTTTTTTTACCGACCGGTTTCGCTTAGCCTAAGCATCATCAGGCTACAAAATTAAACTAAAAAAAATAAACATAGTGTGTGGTTATATATACTCGTACATACAGAGGGAGAACACGATACGAAATAAAATCCAGAATTCGCCAATCATCTCATTGAAAAATGATCATAATAATAATATTTGGATAATTTGTACAGCGCCCGTTTTTGTGACAAAATCACCTCAAGGGCGCTGTACAAATCTTAATTTCTACTTAATATTAATTCTTAGCATATATAAATATACAGCAACATACTTACCTGGCAGGACACAATCACCATATCATATTAACTGTAAATTTTACTGATTCTTAAATATATAAATATTTAAAAAAATATTTTTTATAATTTTTTTTTTCATTTTTAGGGCATGAGAGCAAATTTAAAATTGAGTATATCGGAGGTATTTTTTAATTTTTCGTAGTGAGGAACAGATAATGGTGAAAATCTTCTAATGAATTTAAGGAATGAGAGTCTGAAAAGTTTTCTTGGTTTGAACAGAAATTCTGTTGGGCTTGTTACATCTTGATTATGGGTATGATTTTCTGAAAAATGGGTATTGAGTTTGGCTCTGAACTCTGTCGAGTCTTTTATTACTCTCAGATCATGTGGTAGTCCATTCCAGGCTTTAGGACCTGACACTCCGAAGGCGCGCTCTCCGAACTTAGTGTCTGGTGTGCGCTTTGGTTCCTTCAACCTTCCGATAGCCGATGACATTGCCGATCTAAGGGTTGATTGACGCGAATTGGAATCTTCAGGAGTACATCATTCCGATAATACCTTCAATAAAAGCACCGGTGCTCATATTCTCCATAAAAATGGCCATGGCAACAGATTAAATAATTTAGAAGCACTAGAAATAGAGAAAGCCATTAAAATGAGTAGTCATATTGTTCGATCCAGAAACTGCGATTCAGTTTTGGAAAGACGTGAATTAATTTGAGTGGACTGTAAAACGATTATACTTAATGAATGAGTTGATTGTGTTTGAAGACATATAAGAAAAGGTACATTTATGCCAGCTTGCTCACCTGTTAGACGTCTGCGAGAGGGGGCACGAACTATCTGCCCGTGCGATGAAAAGTTGAGTGGGGCGAATTCTCCAGAGACGGATGCGAAGCGAGGCGCCGTCCCTGGGTGGTCCGAGCGATTGTAGGCGACTGAGATCGAATTGAGACGTCCAGAACTTAATATGGCTGCCCAGTGGTGGGGGTTATCGTTACAGGCTGTTCAACACACTTTATCCAGCCATACAAATAATGCGTGGTAACCTTAGAGTATACAAGAGGTAGCCCAAGTCAAAGCCAGTGAATTCAGTTTTGGACTTGTTTTTGATGATTTTAACATGACTCGGCGCAAATGGGCGTGGCTAAGACTAAGGCTACGGTATTTATACATCCATTCATATCACATATCGACATAATGTTTTTGTGTATTCGTATAGCCACTTTTTCACAGTATTTTTATCAACAAAAACATAGCATCTAACCTAAAAAACCGTTTAGTTGTGTCAAGTTTAGTGGCAAAATAAAAAATGTGGGCAGAGTCCCGCCGTTAACCAGCGAAAATAACCAGCTTAAGATCATCACGACAGTATTTAGAAGCCGTCCAAGAAATTTGTTGTCTCTTTCTCTCTCATGGTGTACGATGTAAAAACTCGGAAAAGTGATTTATTACAATTTCGGATGGGTTGGGTAAAACAAATTAGCTATCCCTCCATATATTGTTACTTCAAGGTGGTAACAGAACAAGCTGGCAAAAGGGAGATAGGAACTGGACAAAAGGTATCAGGTTGGGACCTATCAAATTGTTGATTTTAGGATCCAACACATATTTTTAATAATCAGATAAATTTGTCCAGTAGTCCAATATTAGGTACATTTCCCGTAAACTCATAAAATAAATTTCTCATTATTCTTTTATCACGTTCTCAGTTGATTTTTTCGCCTCTTTCATTTCATATTATCTGTCTTTTCTCTGTTCCATTGTTATATTGTAAATGGTTTTATTTTATTATTTTTCTCTTATTTTATTTTATTTTGTGTTCTCTCTCTGTGTGTATATATAACTGCCCACTGTGTATTTTTTGTTTAGTTTGATTTTGTAAACTGATGATGCTTAGGCTAAGCGAAACCGGTCGGTCATAAAAATTAAAATAAAATCTGTGATCTTATACAAAGTTATTTTTATCAATTATACTATTGTTAGATTATTCATAACCTTGGAATGTTTATGTTTCTTCTAAAAAAAAACATTGTAACAAAATAGTCATTATTGTTGCTTGATCTCACTATCGCTCTAGTGAAAGATCACTTAACCAACCTTCATCTTCACCATCTCCCCCTCCAAATTTCCTTCGACCTGCTGTGGCACACTCCAGTTAGCGATGCCTTAGTCTCACTGACTCCAACCAGTTGGAATTCTAGTATAATACTATTCTCTGTTCTTATACAAAGTTATTATATCATTTTTATTAAATATGTCAAACCACAAACTGATTGCTTTCTGCGAAAATATACAATAATATGATTTTAGTTGAATGGCTGGAGTTTCAGCCATATTTTTACGTATATCTCGTTGTGTTTGTAGAAAAATAGTGGAATACGCAAAATAGTCAGATTATCACACTTCTTATCTTTTCAAGATAATATCATCAACTTACAGAGTTAACTGTCGAAATAAGAAAGCTACCAGCAAGGTCTTTTTCTGTTCTTATCAGATATACTTTGATTATCAATAATATTGAATCAGTTTAAGTGAACGGCCCTCCTTACCAACTGGAAAATCCACGTAAAAGCATTACGAAACATATCGTCGCTGGAAAAGCAAAAGAGCTCAAGCGACACTGGTAAAAAATGAGTCAAATATGCAGTTTTGATCTCGTTTGATTCTGAAGACTTTTGTGGCCCTTCAGCCATCTAAAATATATTTACCATTTGGGAGAAGGCTTGTCTTAAGCTACACGAGTTTGGGACTTTTTTTTAGCTTTTTGTCGCTTCCATCCATTTTTTTCAAAAGTAAAAAATCGAAGAACACACAAAAACGTGACTAACCTTTCCAGTTGTCAAAAACAAACCACTAATTCAAAATGGCTGATAATGCTAACATATGATAAACATATGTGTACCAACATAACAAAACAAAAAAAATCGATAATCGAATGTACGCAGCCCGCGAAAATTCAAAATTCACCTTTTCTTTTGAACAGGCCTCGTATTCTAGGTGGCTGAAGACTCGCCAAAGTCTTCGAAATCAAACGAGAATCAAAGATTTCGATGCAGAAAAAAAAACTAACCAAAACTGCATATTTAACTCATTTTCGACCAAAATGTCGCTTCAGACCTTTTGCCTTTCCAGCGACGATGTAAGAGTTTATTTAATTTAAAAATGCATATTAACAATTAATAATATTTTAAGTTTTCCTATGCAAACTTTGATAAATTGGTACCTACAATATTTAATAAGATATTATCAAGTTATCTAAATTCTATGTAAGATCGGTTTTAGTTGATGATACACTACATAGATGGCGGTGCTCGTCTGAGTTTTCTTTCTTCAGAGCAAATTAGTTACAATTTTCCTCCACAGAGTCAAACACGACGGGCCATTAATTAACGGGAAAATCACTGTCATCGCTTGTGATTTCTGGAAAATCCTTGTAAAAAATATACAGAGTGTCCCAAAGGTCAACGTAATCCATTAGGCCGAAGGCTTGGAATAAACTCCCTCCGGAACTAAGATGTATAACGAGCCCAACAGAATTTCGGTCCAAACTGAAACTTACCTTTTCAGACTCTCATATCCTTAAATTCATTAAAAGAATCTCAACATAATCTGTCTCTCGACGGATCACCTTAAGATATATAAATTTTAACCAAATCCTGTACTGCACGACAAATTCAGAAAGTCCATTTTTTAATTTCGCTCCCATGCCCTAAATCGAAAAAAAAAACCATAATTATAATTTTAAATTAAAAAGTGTGTCTATCTGATGGGACCTGCCAGGTAAGTATGTATTTAAACTAGGAATTAATATGTAATAATACAAAATAAGATCTGTACAGCGCTCTTGAGGTGATTTTTCACAAAAACGGCGCTATACAAATCATCCAAATATTATTATTATCATTAATGACGGGCCAGAATATTAAAAAAAAAAAACTAAAAATCGTCAATTTGAGAGATATTGGCACTTTGATGAATTTTGTGAAAATCGACACCTTTAATCAGTTTTTTGAGTGCCTAAAATCTAAATTTTCACTACGCAACCTTGAATAGCCTTGTTATTGACCAGAGTTGTAGATACTCTAAGTATCGCCCTGGTGAAAGACCACCATTCAGAATCGAAACGTTGCTTGAAATGGCTTTAGCCGTGTTTGGTGACCAGATCTGAATAGCCAGGTACTTCCCAAGCAAAAGTCATAAAAACTGACTACACTGTCTTAGATAGGTAGGTCTCTATGTATATTAATCCTCTATTGTCATAACCAAACTCCCGAACAAACTCTATTATTTGCGCTACAAAAAATGTACAATGTACCATAGTATAATGCTAATAAGAACAATACGCTTTAGGGGCTATTTCACCACCTCTCAATAAACTGTTGAATAACTATTCATTGAATAACTCTAATCATCGGAATAACATGGCGTTAAACTGGCGAGCGTTTCACATTCGTTAGTTAGCTCCTAATTATGTTATCCCGTCTGCTGTCACGTCTGTCAATACAATGCCGTTAAAAAAACGTATAAAAAATTGACTCTATAATTATAGTAAAAAGTCAACTTTAACAGAAAACTCGCCTACTAGACCCGCCAGCTGTCAAGTGTCAAAACAGTTCGCCGCCATTTTAAACCAGTAGATAGGTACTAACTACTGGGTAGCAGCAAATCGTAGGTTTGAGCAGTGAATAGTTTGACAGACACTTTACGTGGTGGATAGCGTTACGCAGTGGTGGTGAAACGGATAACATACGCTATCATATGGGTAGCTCTTATTGACAGCTTATTGAGAGGTGGTGAAATAGCCCCTTAGTCACATTGACTGATGAGAAGAATTTACAATTTACGTCAATCAACAAAAAAAATAGCGCTACAAAATAACATCACCTTTGGATGCTTTTTTCTGTTTGACCGACCACACACGTATGGCCCAACTTTTTTTGAATCCAACTGGGCCCGTTTTCAAAAGTGGACTTTTTGGCCACTGCACTAGAGTCCTAACTGCCTGGGGCCAGTGGCAATAAGGCATCCCCGATAAGGAGTATCTACGGGGGGAGGGAAGAGGTGGGTAAATGACATGTTGGGAAGTACTCGGCTTTTCAGATATGGTTACAAAACAGCATCTACCATTCTGGAACGAAGTGCTAAAAAGGGAATGCATTAACATTTCCACACAAAAATCCCCGAGGCAAATAATTTCCATCAGGGCTTTTATCATCTTTGGGGACGCTGTGCGGAGGATCTTGTTGAGGAAAGGGAGGAGTGAACCCGGGTCTTGAAGAGGCCCATGTTAAAGGAGGGAAGAAACACAGAAGTCGGCAAATCATTCCAAAGCCGAGCTGTTGAACACAAGAACGAATCGTAGACGCGGCCCGTTATTATGTATCGAATGTCAACCGTGTACAACCGTCAAATGTTGGGCGCGCGTTTGGCGAAAGAAGGGATCAATGAGGCAAGTTCCTCGGAGCATCTTCCATTGAAATAGAGGTAGAACAAGGAGAGCATTGCCACCTGACGTCTGTGCTTCCAAAGATTGCAATCCGTTTGTTAAGATAGGAGAATCTATCAAACGGACCGACCGTTTCTGCACATATGTTTTCGTTTCCTGGTGTAGTGGTTTGTTTTTGACAACTGGAAAGGTTAGCCACGTTTTTGTGTGTTGCTCGACTTTTGTACTTTTGAAAAAAATGGATCAAAGAATATGTATTAAATTTTGCGTTAAAAATGGAAAAAAGTGCTCCAACGCACTTGAAATGTTGACTGTGGCATTCGGCGAGTCTACCTTGTCTCAAAAAAATGTGTTTATGAGTGGTACAAGCGCTTTACAGAAGGCCGAGAAGATGTTAATGACGATGAGCGTCCTGGAGTTGTGGAAAAACAAATCATGGATTTTATTCTTTGATCCATTTTTTTCAAAAGTAAAAAATCGAAGAGCACACAAAAACGTGACTAACCTTTCCAGTTGTCAAAAACAAACCACTAATCCAAAATAGCTGATAATGCTAACATATGATAAACATATGTGAACATAAAAAAAATCGATAATCGAATGTACACAGCCCGCGAAAATTCTAAATTCACCTTTTCTTTTGAACAGGCTCTATATGTAGGTAGGGAATAATTGCGTGTGCGAGATATGCGTTGGTCTCCGATTTATTGCTACAAAACGAAACATATTTCCGGGTATGGGGCAGCGGTGCTTTGATTTTGACGATATGCCGGAGCTCACAACGGTCGGAATGGATTTTTGTAAATAATGTAAATCTTTTAACAAAACGTGATTTTTTTTCGATGAATTTTTTTACCAAATCGGTTTTGGTGAATTATTTTAACTCAAATTGCAGTCAAAATGTTGACGAATATTTTATGCAATATTGGGGTTTGAAATTCGGTCATCCATAAACAGCCTTGTCCTGTAAGCCTAAACAAATCCTCCGAAAGGATCAGGCCACATCTGCCATTGCCGCAAATTAGTAAGTATTTTTTTTCTCATAACAAGCACAATACACATTTCTAAAATCAACAAACGGTAAAGATTCATAAATTCTGTTTTCTGATGCGGCACAAACCTCTCAAACGGTGAGCTCTCGCGTTATGAAATTTGCGCACATCCTTCTGTTTGAATTTTCTAGGACGACTCAACTATTTTCAGCTCGTTTAAAATTCCATCACGGGCTATGCAGCTTTTAATTAATATTTTTTAATCAGCAGGGGACATAATTGGCCCGATAATCCGTACGTCAATTTATTTTTTAAAAAATCACCGTTGTGTGTAACCGGCATTACACTAATAAAAAAATTGTATTTTTTAATTTTTTGCTAATTTTCTTTATGTTGGTAATGGCATCAAAGTTCACCGAGAAAAATAACACAATTCACACGTAACTACACAAACTTACGTAACCTTTTTTGTAGCTATTTTGTATCTCGGAATAAGAGTATACGAGGCCTGTTCAAAAGAAAAGTTGAATTTTGAATTTTCGCGGACTGTGTACATTCGATTATCGATTTTATTTTTTGCTGTTATGTTGATACACATATGTTTATCATATGTTAGCATTATCAGCCATTTTGGATTAGTGGTTTGTTTTTGACAACTGGAAAGGTAAGTCACGTTTTTGTGTGTTCTTCGATTTTTTACTTTTGAAAAAAAATTGAACAGGCTATGTATATGGAGGGAGAGCTAATTTATTTTACCCAACCTATACAACTTTGCGATAAATCACTTTCTCCGGGTTTTTACGTCGTACACCATCAGAGAGAAAGAGACAACAAAAAAAACACACCGCTTGTATGTACTGTAAACTTAGAGTTTATAGAGTGGTACCTATCCAAGGCAGTGTAGTCAGTTTTTGATGATTTTTACCAGACTTGGCGGACCTGGGCGTGGGTAAGACTAAGGCTAGGGTATTTATACGTTAATTCATAGCACATATCGACATAATGTTTTTGTTTATTCGTATAACAACTTTTTCACAGTATTGTTGTCTGCAAAAATATAGCATATAACCTAAAAAACTGTTTAGTTCTTTATTTTTAAGTTTTGTACAGTATTGTCACCACTGTCAAATAATATTACGTCGCAAAATACATTAATAATTCACTATTCGTTTATCTGTTAAAAAAATATATTATTTGGCAGCTTGTCATTATCAATAATGATCAATTATAATTATTATCGATCGATTATCGTTAAAAATGCTGCATTAGCGTACGACGTACGCAGTTCGTATCTAATACACACCTGCCTCGGTGGTTGACCCTTTGCGTGTCGAGGAACTCTTTTATATATGAAACATTAGACATGACGGCCTGCGTGGTCGAGTGGTAAGACGCTCCACTGAGAATCCGCAGGTCGCGGGTTCAAACCCGGCGTGCGTGATTAATTTATTTTGTTAATATGTGTCATAACACATTTAATTCATATAAAATAATGTGTAGTATATTTGCGGCACGTTCAAGTGCTAGATTTTTCACGAGATTCGATTCAATTACCTATTCTTCTATCGAATAGGTGAATAAATGATTTTTCGTTATTTATTTATAAATTAAGTCCAATTGCAAAAAGACATATAAAACACGAAAAGGAAAAAAAAGCAACAGAGAAAGAATAGCACATACATAATAATAAATGAAGCAATGACAAAAATTGGACAAAATAAACATAAGACAGAAAATTTAAGCCATGGTCTAGCCAAAGTTTTGGTAAAGTCGCAAAGAATGACAAAAATCATTTAGACTTGATACGGACCAGTGGAACTAGGTCCTGGATGAGGACTTTTAGATATCTTTAATAAGTACATGCTAGCTTTTTCGGAGAGCGTCATCGTGTTGGAAGTTCGTTAGATAGGGGTGAGAAACTTGGCCTTCTTTTTGGTAGGGGAGGATTACAAATATTATACAAGGAAGGAAATACAGAAATGAAAACTCTTTCTCTTTTGCTTTAAGAAGGTGCCTTCGGTGCAAGGCTTGTATTTTAGCAAATGAATTTACGCTACTAGGAAAAGCTTTAATTCTTTGTGGACACCGTGAGCTTAAATGAAGTTAGGGGCATTATTCAAACAAATACCTTGAGCGATCGTAGTAGACTCGATTTGCGGATGCGGCTTTAAAGCGTCGGCTGGATTCGCAGATGTCCTGATGATAGCGCGGGAGGGCCTGTTCAGGGGTGAGCACGTCCGTTCCGTGAAACTGTTTCATCTGTAGAGAGCTTGGTAACCGCGCGCGAGACGCCGGGTAGACTCCTGCCTTGAGTCTCCTCCCCTTTTGGGGTTGCCCGTACGTAATAAAAAAGAATGATTTTAATATTAGGTTGAGTACCTTAAATATTAACAGACGGGGCTTAAAGTTAATGTTTACGAAAATATCGTTACATAACAGACTGCCACCAAAAATTTCAAGACCATGGCTCGAGTTAATAAGTTTCGACATTCTGGACAAAGAGAATTATACCCATAATTAGTATAGTGATGATTGAGGAACAGCAATTCATTGCTTCCGAGTCTACGGCAAGGGATGTTGAACTGGATAAGTTGCAACAGAGAAGGTGAGTCAATAAAAAAATTGCATTATTTAAGATATTTACATTTTATCTTAAATATTGTTGCGTTCATTTGATTTATATTATATTATAGAATATCCGGCAAGAATGCAAGGCTGATGTAAGCGTAGTGTATAAGATCAAGAAAGGGACGCTTAGAGTGGTAGATACTCTAAGTATCACCTCGATGAAAGACCACCATTCAGAATTGAAACGTTGCTTGAAATGGCTTGACCGTGTTTGGTGAACAGATTTGAACAGCCAGGTACTTCTCGACCTTCCTCTTTTCATCTCATTCTCCTCCCCATTACCTTCTACCTCACGACGTACCCCAGGTGGGGATGGCATGATTCCACTGGCTCTAGGCGGTGAGGAGCAGTTGAGACTCTTGTGCGGTATTCACTATAAAAAAAATACCGAAAAGGCTCAAATATGCACTCTTGACCAAAAAAGAATGAAATATGCACTTTTGACTCAAAAGATGCTCAAATTTGCTCAAATTTGCACTGTGGACCAGAAAACACAAATATGGATCATGGATTTGAAGGAAGAATTCGAGGACGCCCGAGAAAGACATGGCACGATCAAGTAAATCAAATACTTGAATCGGGTCATGTGAAGAGTCAGAATAACAGAAGAGTATGTATGAGACGATGTATGAATGTAAATGAAGCAAGGAGTGTGTGCCAAGACAGAGTTATATGGCGGTCCGTCCTCTCTGCTTACCCCTGCGGGGAAACGGCGTGATGGTTAGTTAGTTAGTTGATCTAAAATCCTGAAATATGCACTTTGACCAAACATCCTAAAATATGCACTCTTGACCCAAAAGGTTGAAATATGCACTTTCGACCCAAAAAATGCTCAAAAATGCAGTATTGACCAAAAGGCCCAAATATGTACCATTGACAGACACTGCTTAAATTTGCACTACTGACCAAAAAGGTCCAAATATGCACTTTGACCACAAACATCGTCAAATATGCACTATTGACCAAAAAAGTCTGAAATATGCACTTTTGATAAAAAAATGCTGAAATATGCACTACTGACCAAAAAATGCCCAAATTTGCGCTGTTGACCAAAAAGGCCCAAATATGCACTTTAACCAAATATCTTCAAATATGTACTCTTGACTTAAGTAAAAGGCTGAAATATGCACTTTTGATCAAAAAAGGCTCAAATATGCACTACTAACCAAAAAAGTCCCAAATTATGCACTTTGACCAAACATCCTCAAATATATACTGAAAAAAAGCCCAAATAAGATTTTTTCCAAACATCCTTAAATATGCACTTTTGACCTAAAAGGTTGAAATATGCACTTTTGACCCAAAAAAGGCTCAATAATGCAGTATTGACCATAAGTCCCAAATATGTATCATTGACAGAAAATGCTTAAATTAACTGGTCAAAAAAGGTCCAAATATGCACTCTTGACCTAAAAAGGCTGAAATATGACTTTTCACCTAAAAAGTTCAAAATTTGCACTATTGACAAAAAAAGGCAAATTTCGCACTATTGACCAAAAATTCCCAAATAAGCACTTTTGACCAAGCATCCTCAAATATGCACTCTTGACCAAAAGAGTCCAAAATATACACTTTTGACCAAAAAGGCTTTAATGTGCACTATAAACCAAAAAGGACAAATATGCACCTTTGACCAGGCATCCTCAAATATGCACTCTTGACCAAAAAAAACTAAAATATACAATTTGGACTAAAAAAGGCCTTAATTTCCACACTAGACACCAAAAAGGCCCAAAAATGCACCTTTGACCAGGCATCCTCAAACATGCACTCTTGACCAAAAAAGTCTAAAATATACACTTTAATAAAGGTATAAATTTGCACTATTGACCAAAAATGGCTCCAACATGTTTCATGTATATAATTCGATGTCTGATTATCTTAATATTGACCTGCTCTGTGCTTTGAAGGGTTAACATATATTCGTCCGTGTTCTCCCAAACTATAATCTGTCCAAAATGGATCTCAGGTAGACCTTGGCACGCAAATACAATCGCAGGTGATGGGTGTCCAATAACATAATGCATAACAACATTTTAATCCTTTTGCGTAACGCTTTCATTGACCACTCACTACTTGCGAGATTAATAAAACAGCTTTAATGGCGCTATCAATACTACTACACTGATCTTAACCGTGAGGCAGAATAATTCTGTTTCCTGTTGCAGCAAAATACGTCTAGAACTGTGAGCTCTGGCGTTATGAAATTTATACACCTACTTCTGTTAGAATTTTTGAGTCAATGCAAGTATTTTTTTAGCGTTTTAGTCATGAGCTATGCAACCTCTAACTCTATAAAAAAAACTGTGAAAAAGTAAGATTAGGTGGTATATTGTTTGTTCCATATTTTTTAGATGTTTAATTAAAAAAATATATAATCAACTAGCATTATTATTTATTGTAAAACAAATTTATAGCCGTGAAAAATTAATAGAAATATAGTGAGTTGAAAAATTATTTGAGGCTAGGTTAGGTTAGGTTAGGTTAGTTTAGTTTAGTTTAGTTTATTTTAGTTTAGTTTAGTTTAGTTTAGGTTAGGTTGGGTTAGGTTAATCGTATTATGCTTTAATAAAATGTAATTTAGTATAAATACGCCATGCTAAGTTTGTTATAAAAAAAATATGCACCACTCACCAAAAAAGCCCAAAGACGATTTTTTCCAAACATCCTAAAATATGCACTCTAAGCCTAAAAGGTTGAAATATGCACTTTTGACCCAAAAAAGGCTAAAAATTGCAGTATTGACAAAAAGGCCCAAATATGCATCATTGACAGAAAATTGACAAAATTGACATTGACAAAAGAATATAGATGCGAAAGTGAATGGAAGAAGAAGTCGAGGACGCCCGAGAAAGACATGGCACGATCAAGTAAATCAAATACTTGAATCGGGTCATGTGAAGAGTCAGAATAACAGAAGAGTATGTATGAGACGATGTATGAATGTAAATGAAGCAAGAAGTGTGTGCCAAGACAGAGTTGTATGGCGGTCCGTCCTCTCTGCCTACCCCTGCGGGGAAACGGCGTGATGGTTAGTTAGTTAGTTAGTTAGTTAGTTAGTTAGACAGAAAATGCTGAAATATGCACTACTGGCCAAAAAAAGGTCCAAATATGCACTCTTGACTTAAAAGGCCAAAATATATACTTTTCACTAAAAAAGGTATATATATATATATACAGGATAAATTATTAATGCAGATTCGGGGTAGGTCACGATACAGAAAACAGGACACGGTCACCATAGATTACAAATTAATAATGTTATCTGAAATGCAAGTCACCTAAATTTGGATTTGTTTGCCCTTCTGCGAGTGATAACTCGATATTTCGGTCGTCGGGTTCAAATCCCAGATAAGATTATCAAAATACACGATATCGCAGCTGGAAAGGCAAAAGGGCTTACGCGACACTTTGGCCAAAAATGAGTTAAATATGCAGTTTTTATCAGTTTGTTTTTCTGCATCGAATGCTCTGATTTGAAACTCTCGTTTGATTCTGAAGACTTTTGTGGCCCTTCAGCCATCTAAATAATAATAATATTTGATAATTTGTATAGCGCCGTTTTTGCGAAAAATCACCTCAAGGGCGCCATTTGTCTCCCGCGTCTCCGGGGACTCCGCCCACATGTTTTCATATGCGACTAAACTCGACACAACTAAACGGTTTTTAAGTTATATGCTATATTTTCGTTGATAACAATACTGTGAAAAAGTGGTTATACGAATAAAAAAAAACATTATGTCGACATGTGCTATGAATGGATGTATAAATACCCTAGCCCTAGTCCTAGCCAAGCCCAGGTCTGCCGAGTCCGGCGAATATCACCAAAAACTGTCTACACTGCCTTGGATAGGTACCACTCTATGTATTTTAAGTTCACAACTATATTGCACGCTGTTCTCGTGCTCTCTCTTTCCAACACCATGACTTTGGACTTACTTACATTCACCATCAACTCATTCTGCATACATACTTGGTTCATCCTAGACACGAGAAACTGTAGATCTTCCATACTGTCAGAAATCAGCACCGCATTATCAGCATACAATAGGCAACATACTTGTGCAACCTCGGAGTAGGAATATATGTTCAGAGAGAACTAAATATTTTAACCCAACCTATACAAATTTGCGATAAATCACTTTCTCCGGGTTTTTACGTCGTTTACCATGAGAGAGAAAGAGACAAGACAAGTCGTCACATAATATTGCAGCACTTCTAAGTATGTAAGGATGTTCTCCGTCCGCGCTAACTTCACATCATCGAGTCGCATAACTTACGTCGACGGATTTTGAGGTTATTTCCTATATTTGTGTCGATTAAAAAACTTGCGGTGGTTATGCAAATAAATCAAACTAGATGGTGATATGTGCTATGCGTGAATGTTCGAACAAGACTAGACCAAGATAGTAAAACATCAATTTTTAGAGGTATTTCAACCGTTTTAAATATTTTTGAGCGAATTTGAAATTTTTTACACTTTTAATGATATAAAGACATAAAATCAACAAAATGGTTCCATCATTATTTTGGAAAACTTTCTGTTATTCGTGTTTGTGTGATATTTTGACTTTATAAATCATTTAATGGTGTATTTGCCAAGGCATAAAATACAAGACACGCATATTCATACGAATCTTACGAAAAATGTAGCACCACTAGTAACGTCTTGCATTCCGTTTCACCCACGTATGAAAAGGATAGCCATTCAAAGAAAACGTGTGTACGGATGAGACAGATATATAAACGTCCCACGCTACTGTTATAATCGAGTATTGCGCTACTAGCTCTGGTTGTCTTTCACACACTTATGTATTTCTGCATTCGCTATCTCACACCGTTTTCATAAACCTTTAAGCCTTGTGAATAATTGTGTTTATTGAATTGAAATAATAAGTGATTTGTGGGTTTTGTTGTTAATGTTTTTTACTCCCGAATGATTTTTACACCTCTCAAGGCATTTTTTGTCAGAAAGGAGCCCACAGCGACGCGTTTGTGGCAGCTGGTGACAGCTTGTCTGTCGAACGAATGTTTGTGTGATACTAAACGTAGTAAATCTCATGTATGTCTCGCGGACTCGGTTTAGTGCATCCACGCGCGTTGTCTTAGTAACGTATCTACATTATTCAATTAATTTAAGTGTATTTATATTATTTTGCTTAACTTTTTCAAATATGTTTATTTAAAATGTCAGAATTCCACGTGGGCAGTAACAAATAGGCTATCCAACATTCTTTAACAAATCTTTGTCTCTTTCTATCGAGTCTGTATAAATTCAGCCGGTCTGACTGCACTGTTTCGCAAAGGTACCTCTGCATTTTATTTTTTATATGAATACCGCACAAGAGTCTCAACTGCTCCCAACCGTCTAGAGCCAGTGAGACTATGGCATCCCCAAATAGAGAATATCGTGAGACTGAAGGTAGTGGGGAGGGGAAGGAGATTGGGAAGAGGAAGGTTGGGAAGTTCCTGGCTATTCAGATCTGGTCACCAAACACGGCTGAAGCCATTTCAAGCAATGTTTCGATTCTAAATGGTGGTCTTTCCCCAGGGCGATACTTAGAGTATCTACCACTCTGTCCTCCAAGAAGCCTCCAAGTGATCTACCCTTAGAGTATACTAGAGGTAGCCCAGGCCAAGTTTTGTACTTGTTTTTGATGATTTTAACATGACTCGGCGCACCTGGGCGTGGCTAAGACTAAGGCTACGGTATTTATACATCCATTCATATCACATATCGACATAATGTTTTTGTGTATTCGTATAGCCACTTTTTCACAGTATTTTTATCAACAGAAATATAGCATCTAACCTAAAAAATCGTTTAGTTGTGTCAAGTTTAGTGGCATAATAAAAAATGTGGGCGGAGTCCCGCCGTTAACCAGCGAAGATAGCCAGCTTAAGATCATTGCGACAGTATATAGAAGCGGACCAAGATATTTGTTGTCTCTTTCTCTCTCATGGTGTACGATGTAAAAACTCGGAAAAAGTGATTTATTACAATTTCGGATGGGTTGGGTAAAACAAATTAGTTATCCCTCCATATATTGTTACTTCAAGGATCTACCGATATCTACTCATCAACATTGCAGCTGCATCCCTATCAGAGCTAAATCCACCACACTGGCAATGTTGTCCGCAGCTAATTCAGTTAGCATGTGGCAACATTGAATAATTAAATTATCCCTGATTTGCTTCACTCTGTTCACAGTCCACGCGGTCACCCCAACTAAATGTACAAGTGTCGGTGTTAAGTTCGATTTTTCTCCACATTATCGATTGCACGGTGCACGGTGCGCCAGCTGCGGCGGAAATATGACTGTGCGGGGTACTCGTACAGGGTGGCTGCATTGATACGGCGCTTGTTGTGTTTGGGTGGTTGTGTGTTTGTGTGTGTTTTGTGTTGGGACGGCCGGTACCACCCCCTCCACTTTCTCCCTTCTCAGAACCACGTGCGCGCGAGACGACATTGGTCGGTGATTCGTGGCACGCGTTCCCGTGAAAATACCACATTTTTTGTCGTATTAAATGTATTTCAAGAATGAAATAATCAAAATACGTTTTAAGTTAGTACTTGGAGAAACAATGTACGGAGAGAGAGCTAATTATTTTTACCCAAACGATACAAACTTGCGATAAATCACTTTCTCCGGGTTTTTACGTCACACACCATGAGAGAGATAGAGACAACGAATATAATACTCCGCTTCTACGTACTGTCACAATGATCTTGTGCTCCTGGGTCACCGCGGGACTCCGCCCACATTTTTTACTATGCCACTAAACTTGACATAACTAAACGGTTTTTTAGGTTAGATGCTATATTTTTGTTGATATCAAAACTGTGAAAAAGCGGTTATACGAATAAACAAAAACATTATGTCTATATGTGATATGAATGGATGTATAAATACCCTAGCCTTGGTCTTAGCCACGCCCAGGTCTGCCGAGTCAGTTAAAAATCATCAAAAACTGACTACACTGCCTTGGATTGATACCACTCTATATTCTCTAAGGGTAGGTATAGGTTAGGTATTAAGGCGGTCGACCACGAATTCAGAGTCCGCAGGTTTAAATTCCGGCGTGCGAAAATGAATTTTATTTAATTAATATATTTAAATAAAATCAATAATCTAAAACGGAAAAAAGCCAGAAACTTAAAATAACAATGGTCATGAACGAGACTCGAACTCGGAACCTCTACTCTATCCGGGAGTAACACTCTGCCAATTTAACCATCAAGCACTCATAAGAAAGCGGCATTTTTAAACGATAACGACACATACATTGTTTCTCCAAGGAAGTAACAAATTACGATTGAATAAAATTTATTTGCCCACGCCGGGATTCGAGCCCGCCATTACTATTCATATCACTTATTGCTTTTTCAATTTGTTTTATATTTTACTCTAAACGTTAGAAAAGATTCCCTACCCCGCAGTTCCGTCTGGCCTAGGCTTAGAGTAACGTAGAGACCTAACATTGCGAAATTTTGTCCGCACTTTTTGACCAAGGATTGACCAAGGGAGGTATGACGTATATGCTTCCAGCCAATCGGATGCGAAGAAAACCGTAAAGATAAACATTATTCTGTCTTTATCTGTTTGCCAACAATTTAGCGTTAGTATCATGAGAAAGAAAGAGACCGGGATACTTTCAGAAGCCGTACAATATGGGTATTCCCCACTGTAATGGTTTCTTATGTGACAGCTAGTAAATATCTCTAAGTTAAAAATATTACGAATCCACTAAAACTCATTTCAAACGGAAGTTTATTATATTGGAACGAATAGTCCAAAGATTAATTACATATTGGTGTAAGTTACTAGTTGTTTTGTAGGTTAGAATGTTAAATATTTGAGATCTAACTAAAAAAGACGATTTTTATGGTACATACGTGTGAAAACTGTTTGTTTTTGGTCCTTTTGTACTTCGATTGAAGCAACCAAGTATAGCACATATGGCCATGATGTTTTGCTAGATATCGGACAAAAAATAACTCAAGTTTTTAACTATTTACGCACTTTTGACAGTCCGTTCGCCTGACACTCCAAACCAGAATGAAGCTCGTACAGATCAAATATTGCGGACATGGTATTCAGCACGCCCCAAATCGTGTATTGGTTTCAACAATTGTTTGTCTCTTTTTCTCATATGCGTATAGAACCGAGCATAAAGAGAGAGCTATATTTTGCGAGTTTGTCAACGATTTGTCACAAATTAGTACGGTCTCTTTATATTGTTACTCTAAGCGTCTGGCCTAGGGTACAGTGTACAGTCCACAAACAAAACAGTGTTCCTCCGCGCGCCGTACAGTAGTCAACACTCGGTGGCCACAGCAGCACGCCAGCGGGCAACCAGCGAACTAGCGACCCGTTCCGGCGAATAAATTCGCATTTACCGCCTGCCAGGTGCCGTGTGGTCGATGTTTATCACAAATACCGCACGTGCGTTTATCGAACGGACGTTCAAACGTAGAATATTCTATTCTAAAGCACAACAGAAGGCATAGTCGTTTTCGCGGAACGATTTGACGTTTGACACTTTCGCCTATGCGTCGCGCCGTTTAAATTTCGAACATGATATTCTGCGGTACTGCGGAAGGTACAGATTTTCGAGGAATAATTTGACGTTCGAGTGTCGTTTGAATTTAGAATATTCTATTCTATCGCGAGGAAGTGTCGTTTTCACGGAATAGTTTGACGTTTGACAGATCTGTCTCTCTGCGTGTCGTTTCGGCACTCTTCTGCGCCGGTTTCGTGGAATTATTTGACAGTTGACTGTTTGGAGTGATTTTTGCCCGATTTTGGATAAAGTGAGACATTATTGGCCAGGTAAATACATCGTATTAATATTGTTCTTTAATGCTGTGTTTTTATATTTAAGATTTCGTGTATTGATACAAATTGTTCTTTTGAAGAAAAGCATGTTATGATTTGCCGGCTTTAGTATTTCCTAAAACATGACGTATGTTCACTCATTCCTTTCGCAATAGACTCCCCCACACAGCATCCCCAAAGATGACATAGGCCTCCTGTGATGAGTGAATATTTCTCACGATATATTATTTTTTGATATTATTCTGCATGTTTTTCAAGTTAATTAAATACAGTCAGGGGCATGTCACTATAAAAATTTTTTTTATTTAAAAATATGGTTTGGGCACGTAGAGCGAATGAACGAAGAAATGAGTAGGAAAAGAATATATGACGCAAAAGTGAATGGAAGAAGTCGGGGACGTCCGAGGAAGATATGACACGATCAAGTGAATCAAATACTTGAGTCGGATCATGCTAATAGTCGGTATAACAGAAGAGTGTAATTGAGACGATGCATGAATGTGAATGAAGCAAGAAGTGTGTGCCAAGACTGAGTCGTATGACGGTTCATTTTGAAATGGCGTGATGGTTAGTTGTGAATATTTTTATTTCCGAGAAAATATTTATTTATTTAACAAGATCTCATAAAAACAGTTGTTCACCAAATACATAAAGAGACGAATGGTATAAAAATATTGTAGATACATGCATAGTGTAAAAAGGAAATTAAACATTTATGTACATCTCACATATAGACAAGGTATTATATATTCAAAGGAGTTATATAAGTACAAACTGAAGTAGTGTGACACTTTATGTATGATATAATATGGTCAACCATGAAAAACAAAAAATATAAGATATAGGTTCATTCTTATACACTAATATGATTTTTATTCCATAATTCAAAAGACCTTTTTCAATTTTTTACAAAATATTGCTTACTGGATAACAATATATCGTCGCCGGAAAGGCAAAAGGGCTGAAGCGCCCTTTTGGAAAGTTTACACCAGAGCACTTTTAAACTTAAAGTATTTCACAAAAAAATTCATAAGTCTTCAGTACCTGGTTGGATTTTTGAAAAAAATAATAACTCAAGTAACTCATTGCTCTCACTTTTTTTAATTTTTTTTTTTTATATGAATACCGCACAAGAGTCTCAACTGCTCCCAACCGCCTAGAGCCAGTGAGACTATGGCATCCCCAAGTTGGGTATGTTGTGAGGCTAAAGGTAGTGGGGAGGGGAAGGAGATTGGGAAGAGGAAGGTTGGAAAGTACCTGGCTATTCAGATCTGGTCACCAAACACAGCTAAAGCCATTTCAAGCAACGTTTCGATTCTGAATGGTGGTCTTTCACCAGAGCGATACTTGGAGAGTATCTACCACTCTGGAACGTGCCGCAAATATACTTTATATTATTTTTATATGAATTAAATGTGTTATGACACATGTTAATTAAATAAAAGTTATTAGCGCACGCCAGGTTTGAACCCGCGACCTTTGGACTCGTAGTCGAGCGTCTTACCACTCGACCATGGAGGCCGTCACTGTGTTGCCTGAAGCGATAAAAAGCTTAAAAAGTCCCAAACTTGTGTCGCTTGAGTCGAGCCTTCTCCCAAATGGTAAATACATTTTAGATGGCTGAAGGGCCACAAAAGTCTTCAGAATCAGACGAGAGTCGGAGCATTCGACGCAGAAGTTAGTATTTAAAACTCAAGGATATAAATATAATAATAATAATATTTGGATGATTTGTATAGCGCCATTTTTGTGAAAAACCACCTCAAGGGCGCTGTACACATCTTATTTTCTATTATTAGATATTAATTCCTAGTTTAAATAAGAAAATATACAGGAACATACTTACTTGGCAGGTCCCATCAAATAGACACACTTATTAACTTAAAATTATAATTATGTTTTATAATTTATTTTTTTCCGATTTAGGTCATGGGAGCTAAATTAAAAATTAAACTTTCTGAATTTGTCGTACAGTACAGGATTTGGTTAAAATTTGTATATCTAAAGGTGATTCGTCGAGAGACAGATTATGTTGAGATACTTTTGATGAATTTAAGGATATGAGAGTCTGAAAAGGTAAGTTTTCAGTTTGGACCGAAATTCTGTTGGGCTCGTTATACATCTTAGTTCCGGAGGGAGTTTATTCCAAGCCTTCGGCCCCGATACTCCTGCAGCGCGATCTCCAAACTTAGTATTTGGATTGCGTTTGGGTTCCATCAGCCTTCCGATAGCCGATGACGTTGCTGATCTAAGAGTCGACTGCCTTAGAAGAGTGTTTTCTGGAACGCATAGTTCGGTGATGTACAGTGGGGCCATATAGCGTAGGTTTTACTATTAGTTATATTATCATAGTATATTTCACAAAATAGTGTAAACAAAACAATACATAGCATGATAAATTTCAAAGAAGTTGATAAGTAAAGTGTTAGTGTGTTATTGCAACGTAATATAGTTGCAATTAGTTGTATTATTATAGAAGATTTGAAGAAAGAATATAGCACATAGCATAATAACAACAACGTAAATTAATGATAATAACAATAGAATAACCTTAGAGTATACAAGAGGTAGCCCAAGCCAAGGCAGTGAAGTCAGTTTTGGACTTGTTTTTGATGATTTTAACATGACTTGGCGCAAATGGGCGTGGCTAAGACTAAGGCTACGGTATTTATACATCCATTCATATCACATATCGACATAATGTTTTTGTGTATTCGTATAGCCACTTTTTCACAGTATTTTTATCAACAAAAATATAGCATCTAACCTAAAAAACCGTTTAGTTGTGTCAAGTTTAGTGGCAAAATAAAAAATGTGGGCGGAGTCCCGCCGTTAACCAGCGAAGATAGCCAGCTTAAGATCATTGCGACAGTATATAGAAGCGTTCCAAGAAATTTTAAGTCTCTTTCTCTCTCATGGTCTACGATGTAAAAACTCGGAAAAAGTGATTTATTACAATTTCGGATGGGTTGGGTAAAAGGAATTAGCTATTCCTCCATATATTGTTACTTCAAGAGAATAACCATAAAATTAGCAAGTAGGTACTGTGTAAATAGTAAGTTACAGCGAGATGCGAAGTATTTTTATTTTCACATGGCAATTATAACTATACAAGGTGCAAATCAATAACAATAACCTTAGAGTTCTGTTGAAAACATTTATAATATATAATTTATAGACGGTGCCAAAAAGTAACGCCATTTTTATTTACGTCTTTCATAACCCCCATTTAAACTTTTTGCCTCAATTATCAAAAATGTTTAATAAAATCAGTCAATATTTTATATTTTCGTACTTTGTGGTTTGACATGAAATGAAAAAAAAATACTTCATTCATTATCATTATTCTAAGGGTCAGCACCCGAAAATACACACTTTTGGCTTTCTAATACGAGCAATACTACAAATGATTTATCTGTTAATTCGATACGGGAAGTTAGGAATATGTCTGAGGTTTCCAGTGAATACAATTTTTAAACAGTAATCTTTTAAATTCTTTATGAAATGCATACTGGAATTTCAGGTAAAAAGTTCAAAAATGCCTTCGCTGGTTTTCGAACTGCAGTTTTTACTGATATTTTAGTATGTTCTTCATAGAATTTAAAAAATCAAAGTTTAAAAAAATTATTCATTGAAAACCTTAGACATTTTTCTAACTACCCATGGAATATTTACAAATAAATCATTTGTAGTATTGCTTGTGTTAGAATGCTGCAAAGTGACGTTGAGTGCCATTTTTGGGTGCTGAGGCTTAATCATGATCTCAGTTGCCATATTTACTCTTTCATTTCATATTTTCTGTCTCTTTTTTTCTGTTCCTTTTTTTTATTATTTTTATTTTTATGGATTCTTTCGTAATCCTCTGCTAACTAGCTGGGACTTATTCAAATACCCCTCATAATGTCTATCTAACTAGTACTGCGGCTCATTAGGCCTTATTGCTATCACCATCTGGTGGTTGTATTTAATTGCCTAAATATAAATTTACATTAGTGAGTTCTTAGGGAAAAGGTCTTAACTGGATAAAAAACCCTAAACTTCTCTCTTCCTTTGTTATAATTTAAATGTTATTCTTTTGTTTTCTCATTGTTATTTTATTTTATATTTTTCTTCTCCCTCTGTATGTATTATATAACGGCGCACTTTGTATTTTTCGTTTAGTTTAATTTTGTACCCCTGACGATGCTTAGGCTAAGCGAAACCGGTCGGTCATAAAAATTAAAATAATATCCGCGTTCTTATACAAAGTTATTTTTTCTTTTCTTCCGTCAATATTTGTTTATTATTTAGTTAAAGGTTATTTTCTCTTCGAAACTTTTGGCATAGTTTTCCAGATGTCGTACAGAACACTAAAATCATTTTTTAAACTATATTATACTATGTGAAGTTTTGTAGCAGATGACTCCTAACCTTGAAGTAACAATATATGGAGGGATAGCTAATTTGTTTTACCCAACCCATCCGAAATTGTAATTAATCACTTTTTCCGAGTTTTTACATCGTACACCATGAGAGAGAAAGAGACAACGAATTTCTTGAACGCTTCTATATACTGTCGCAATGATCTTAAGCTGGCTATCTTCGCTGGTTAACGGCGGGACTCCGCCCACATTTTTTATTTTGCCACTAAACTTGACACAACTAAACGGTTTTTTAGGTTAGATGCTATATTTTTGTTGATAAAAATATTGTGAAAAAGTGGCTATACGAATACACAAAAACATTATGTCGATATGTGATATGAATGGATGTATAAATACCGTAGCCTTAGTCTTAGCCACGCCCATTTGCGCCGAGTCATGTTAAAATCATCAAAAACAAGTCCAAAACTGACTTCACTGCCTTGGCTTGGGCTACCTCTAGTATACTCTAAGCTCCTAACCTTCCTCTACCCTATCTTCTTTCCTCCCCACTCCCTTTCGCCTAACAACATACCCTAATCGGGGATGCATTAGTCCCACTGGCTCCAGCAAGTTGGGACTCGTGTGCAGCGTTCACATACAAAAGCGAGATAGAATGGACCGTCACACAACCTGTCTTGGTGCACGCTCCTTGCGTCACTCACATTCATACACACTCGCCTGTTTTTTTTTACTCTTGACGTGATCCGAGTCGAGTATTAGATCCGCTTGATCGTGCCATGTTGTTTTCCTGGGGCGTCCCCGACTTCCTCTACCATTCGCCTTTGCGTGATATATAATATTTTTTAAATCCCTTTCGCCATGTCAAAACCATCTTGTAAAGAGACCCACCCATTCGCGCCACTTGTGCAGTTAACCCATGTCAAAAACCATTCACACAAACGTCCTTTTGTATTTCTTAATTGCTTCTTTTAATGTGTTTCTGTCTCTTAAATTGTATTGTAAGGGCCGATTTATAAATTCCTTTGATCCCTTATACCACATGTTGGACTATGACCATTTGCTACAACTCTGTTCTACCCTCAACCCATTTTCATCTGGGCATTACTATCCAGATCGCACTGCCGTGAAGTACTTAAATATCTACAGTTAAAGGTTTAATTATTGTACTCTATAAATTCTACCAATAAAAAATATGCAAGTAAAGTGATTATATTTTATTCTACATCCCCGAACAAAAGCGCGCCTTACCCAAGGAGCATCTGTCGAGTTCGTCAGCGAACATTACAATCTGAACGTCACATTCTTAATCACTAACTAACTAACTAACCATCACGCCGTTCCCCCGCAGGGGTAGGCAGAGAGGACAGACCGTCATACAACTCAGTCTTGGCACACACTCCTTGCTTCATTCACATTCATACATCGTCTCATACAAACTCTTCTGTTATTCCGACTCTTCACATGGCCCGATTCAAGTATTTATACTTGATCGTGTCATGTCTTCTTCCCGACTTCTTCTATTAACTTTCGCGTCATATATTCTTTTCACACTCCTTTCTTCGTTCATTCGCTCTACATGCTCAAACAATCTTTTTTATATATTTTTTTATAGTGAAAACCGCACAAGAGTTTCAACTGCTCCCAACTCGTCTGGAGCCAGTGAGACTATGGCATCCCCAATCGGGGTATGTTGTGAGGCTGAAGGTAGTATGAAAGGGAAGAGGAAGGTCAGGAAGTATGTGGCTCTTCAGATCTGGTCACCAAACACGGCTAAAGCCATTTCAAGCAACGTTTCGATTCTGAATGGTGGTCATTCACCAGGGCGATACTTAGAGTATCTACCACTCTAAGCGTCCCTTTCTTGATCCTATTCACTACGCTTTAATCGACCTTGCATTCTTTGCTTACATAGTACAATAACAACAAATCATTTAAAAGATAAAACTAAATAGTAGAGATTAGATTCAATCACCTCTTCGTTAGAAGAATGGGTAATTGAATCGAATTAATTCGAAAAAATACGAAAATATTGTCATTTATATTTGGACGTAGTTATGCAGGAAGCGTCCAACCTTTGAGAGAGAGCTAATTATATTTACCCAACCTATACAAACTTGCGATATACACCATGAGAGAGAAAAAGACGACATATTTTGTTGTCTCTTTCTACACCGCTTTTATGTACTGTAAGGATGATCTTGGTCTCCGGGGACTCCGCCCACATGTTTTCATATGCGACTAAACTCGACACAACTAAACGGTTTTTCAGGTAAAATGTTATATTTTTGTTGATAACAATACTGTGGAAAAATGGTTAGTGGTTATATTTGACAGCCTGCATGGTCGAGTGGTTAGATGCTCCACTACGAATCCAGAGGTCGCGGGTTCGAACTCTTCGGGCGCAAATAAATTTAATTTAATCAATATGTGTCATAACGCATTTAATTAATGTATAATAAAATATAGTATATTTGCAGCACGTTCCAGAGTGGTAGATACTCTAAGTATCGCCCTGGTGAAAGACCACCATTCAGAATCGAAACGTTGCTTGAAATGGCTTAAGCCGTGTTTGGTGACCAGATCTGAATAGCCAGGTACTTCTCAACCTTCTCCTTCTTCATCTCCTTCCCTTCACCACTACCTGCAGCCTCACAACATACCCTATTTGGGGATGCCATAGTCTCACTGGCTCTAGACGGTTGGGAGCAGTTGAGACTCTTGTGCGGTATTCACGTAAAACAAAAAAATATATATATAAAATACGAATAAACAAAAACATTATGTCGACATGTTCTATGAATGGATGTATACATACCCTAGCCCTAGTCCTAGCCACGCCCAGGTCTAGCCGAGCCCGGAAAAGCTCATCACAACTGACTACAGCAGCGTTCTCTCTTGTACATTATTGCTCTGAGGTGACGTCACGCCGGCCAACGTCTGTATACATTTTCGGGTCCCGATGACAGTTTTGTTAGCAGCCAGTAGCGGCACCTACGTCATAGATTACGAAACTTGATAACTACACGAATTTACCAGAAGTTATTTTATAACTGGTTTGTTACCTGTGAAAAATCGCGTGATTGACTTGCGAATGTGAAAACTGTCGATTTTCGATTCTACCGAATCGCCTGTCTATAAAGCGATCAAAAACTAAAGGTCTGACCTTAGAGTACATAGAGTGCTACCTATCCAAGGCAGTGTAGCCAGTTTTTGATGATTTTTGGCGGACTTGGCATACCTTGGCGTGGCTAGGACTAGGACTAGGGTATTTATACATCCATACATAACACATATCGACGTAATGTTTTTGTTTATTCGTATAATCACTTTTTCACAGTATTGTTATCAACAAAAATATAGCATATAACCTAAAAATCCGTTTAGTTGTGTCCAGTTTAGTCGCAAATCAAAATATGTGGGCGGAGTCCCCGGGGACGCGGGGGACCAAGATCATCCTTAATGCGACAAAAATATCACATCCATAAAAGCGGTGTGATATATTTTTTTGTCTCTTTCTCTCTCATGGTGTACGACGTAAAAACCCGGAGAAAGTGATTTATCGCAAGTTTGTATCGGTTGGGTAAAAGAATTAGCTCTCTCTTCATACATTGTTACTCCAAGGTTGCCACAGTTGAGACTCGTGTGCGGTATTCACTGTAAAAATAAAAATAAAGTTTGTTTCTGTGTTCTGAGTGTCCAAACTACTAAGCGTCCCTTTCTAGTGAGTCCGGTTA
Source organism: Drusus annulatus (assembly GCA_022651775.1). Lineage (NCBI taxonomy): Eukaryota > Metazoa > Arthropoda > Insecta > Trichoptera > Limnephilidae > Drusus > Drusus annulatus. Next base: position 332,159 of record JAGWCC010000367.1, on the reverse strand, counting down.
TGTCAAGTGTCAGAATAACAGAAGACTGTTAGACCTGCAATGGAAAATGGATTATACAGTACAAAGATGAATCATGAACTCGACAATCTTATATAGTGTGTAACCTTAGAGTAACCTAGAGACCTAACTTTGCAAAATATTGTAGCGAGTTTATGACCAAGCTTGACCACAGGAGGTATGGCGTATAAGCTTTCAGCCAATAGGATGCGAAGAAAATCGTCAAGATAAACATTATTCCGTCTTTATCTGTTCGCGAACAATTTTGCGTTGCTAGCATGAGAAAGAAAGAGACATGGATACGTTCAGATGTTGGACTAATCAGGGAATTCCCATTTTCACAAATTTACGTGAGAATCCCGTATATCTCTAAGTAAAACATATTAAGAATGTATTAAAACTCATTTTAAACGGAAGTTAATTATATCGAAACAAATAATGCAAAGATTGACTTAATATTGGTGTAGGTAACTAGTTGTTTTGTAGGTTAGCATGTTTAATATTTGAGGTCAAACTAAAAAATACGATTTTTTGGATAAATACCTGTGGAAACTGATTTTGTTGGTCCTTTGTTACTTCAGTTGAAGCAACCAACAACTGCACATATAGCCATATCGTTTTTTTTAATATTGCACTAAATTCACTTAAGAAATGATGTATTTTTATCTTTTTGTCTGTCAATTCGACTGACAGAAGTAAACTAGTGTGAAGTTAGTAATATATTGAAAAATGGCTACACGGCTTTTAGCACGCCCCAAATCATATGTTCTTAATTACAATTGTTTGTCTCTTTTTCTCATATGTGTATAGAAGCGAGCATAAAGAGAGAGCTATATTTTGCGAGTATAAACGATTTGACTCATATAGGACGTATATATTTGGACGTGTATATATATATTTAGGACGGTCTCTCTATATTGTTACTCTAAGTGTGTAACCAATGCAGGACCCAAAAACTGCGATGCGCCGAGTGTGTATCAAGACAGTGTTGTGTGGGGGCCTATCCACTCTGCTTGCTCTTCCGGGAAACGGCGTGATGGTTAGTTCGTTCATCATTGTGTGGTTGACTGGATAAGATACAGCGTTAGTACTATGTTTGTCTCAACTTAAAACGTATAAAGTGTAATTGATTTAGGAATTCTGTGCGGCATCCTACTGCTTTCGAGGAAGGAAGTGACCAATTAAAGCAATTGTTCGTGAGATATTATGCATTAACGCATTGCACTGATATAATGTTTAACAATATCGTCGCTGGAAATGCAATAGGACTTAAGTGACACTCGTCAAAGATGAGTTAAATATGCATTTTTGATCAGTTTTTTTTTCTGTGAGTTAACCACTTTTTCATAGTATTAAAACCGATGAGTTATGTCAATTTATGTCGCATATCAAAACGTGTGGGCGGAGTCAACGGAGACGCGAGACACGAAGAACATTCTAACAATACTTTAAAGCGGTGTGACAATTTGGGAAATTTCGTTGTCTCTTTTTTTCTCATGGTGCACGACGTAAAAACCCGGTGAAAGTGATTTATCCCAAGTTTGTATAGGTTGGGTAGAAAGAATTAGCTCTCTCTCCATATATTGTTCTCCAAGGTTCAAACTGTGCCAAACACATAGCGCCATCTCTGAATTTGCTTACAATATTCCCTAAATCGTATGAAAAATTCCCTAAATCATTTAAAAATTACCCACATCGTGCATTCAACGACTATCGAAAATGTATGGAAAAAAGTTTTCTCTCACTGAATTTTTTTTGCGAATTGCGTAATAGTTATTCGGACGTAAAGTCGTAAAAGGGGAGGGGACGCAATCGGTGTGCGAGATGTCGTAGAACCGGCTCTGAAAGAAAACAAACGTAAATTATAATAAATACGTACGTACGTATATGGAACTCGAATAGCAATAATTAAGTATAGCATTTTGACGGCCTCCGTGGTCGAGCGGTTAAGTTATTCGACTATAGATACAAAAGGTCTCGGGCTCGAATCGCAGCGAGCGCAAAGAAAAACTATTTTTAAGTACTTAAAAAATATAAATAATCTAAAACACAAATATGAAACAGAAAAAAGACAGAAACTAAAAAGAATAATGGTCATGACCGAGACTCGAACTCAGAACCTCTACTCTATCCGGGAGTAACACTCTGCCAATTAAGCCATCAAGACCTCATTAGAAAGCGGCATTTTTAAACGATCTCATATTTTTATTGGAAATTATTCACATTTTAATTTAAGAATTTAAAGTTAATTCCAATTTTAAAATGTATTTTATTAATATGTCCTATTTAATTCATTTTTTTTTTTACAATAACTCCACACTGGAGGCCTTGAGGAAAACAATTTCCCTCAGGGCCTATGTCATCTAAATTGATATATAGTATATTTGCAAACGGTAAAGGTAATCAATCAATCAATTCGTCAATTCATTAAAATAATACATTGGAAATGCGATTTGATTTCTGTTGACATAAAATTCAATCAATTTTTTTTAGATAACAAATTTAATTACTAATTGATTGTTATACTGATTGTATATATTATATACAAGGTGTTGCATGACTTATCCGACACAGAGGTCGCAAGTTCTAACCCGGCGTGAGCAAATAAACTTTCAATTATTAATATTTGTCTTAGCAACTAACTAACTAACTAACTAACTAACTAACCATCACGCCGTTTCCCCGCAGGGGTAGGCAGAGAGGACGGACCGCCATACAACTCTGTCTTGGCACACACTTCTTGCTTCATTTACATTCTTACATCGTCTCATACATACTCTTCTGTTATTCTGACTCTTCACATGACCCGATTCAAGTATTTGATTTACTTGATCGTGCCATGTCTTTCTCGGGCGTCCTCGACTTCTTCTTCCATTCACTTTCGCATCATATATTCTTTTCACACTCCTTTTTCGTTCATTCGCTCTACATGCCCAAACCATCTAAGCGTCCTTGATCCTATCCATTACGCTCATATCCGCCTTGCATTCTTTCCGGATATCCACATTTGTAATACGGTCATACATGGTTTTACCGCACATCCGTCTCAAAGATCTCATTTCCACAGCATTCAGTCTACTTTCATCCTTCCTCTGCCAGTTCCATGCCTCACTGCCATACATCGGGGTTGGTATAAAGCTTCGCTTCTTTGGACAATTTCTTATTTGCCCCAACAGCGTTCAGTCCTCCATTAATGGAGTTTCCTGCATTCACCCTCCTTTCAATATCCTTATCAGCCTTTCCGTCTCTTGTAAACATACATACTTACTTGTCTTAGCACATTCAATTCGTATTAAATAGTATATACTGCGGCACGTTCCAGAGAAATACTCTATCGAAACGTTACGTGAAATGGCTTCAGCCGTGTTTGGTGACCAAATCTGAACAGCCAGGTACTTCCCAACCTTCCCCATATCCTTCTCCTCCCTACTACCTTCAACCCCACAACACACCCCAATTGTGGATGCCATAGTCTCACTGGCTCTAGACGGTTGGGAGCAGTTGAGACTCTTGTGCGGTATTTATTGTAAAAAATAAAACTTTATTAATAATATTTGGATAATTTTTAAAGCGTAGATTTTGTGAAAGATCACAACAAGGGCGCTGTACAAATCTACAATACCAGTCTCCATATTATTACTAACTATGTACAGTGATAATATACAAGAGAAAAACTCATGCTTACCTGGCAGGTCACTTCAGATAAACGCTATTATTTTATATTAATTATTGAAATAATATTAATAATCTTCAACGTAAATATGAAACAGAAAAAATAACGGTCACGACCGAGACTCAAACTCGGAACCTCTACTCTATCCGGGAGTAACGCTTCTGCCAATTGAGCCACCTAGACCATATATTGTAAAAAAAACAGCATTTTTAATCGATCTCATTCTTAATTTGAAAATTATTATTATATATTTTTTATTCTTTCTTCTCATTTGGCTGCTATCTTTGTATGGTATACAAAACTCCCGAGCACATAATATGTAAATATACGAGTAAAATTATTAATTAAAATAATCCTAAAAAAAAAAAATTTTTATATCCTTCAGAACTTTTATTTAAAGAATTTAAAGTCAGAAAATTAAACACCCTTTATTAGTACCACGCCACATTACAAATATATAAAGAAGACATTTTAAATAAAACCGAACCATTCAATAATACAAAAAATCTTAGACAAAAATGCACATTACCAATCCCAATATGTAAAAAAACAATAGGCCAGCAAAGTTATAAATATCTAGGAATAAAATTCTTTAATAGTTTACCAGAAAAAATAAGATTAATTAATGATGATCTTAAATAATTCAAAACACAATTAAAAAACTACACTGAAAACTTAAAATAAATATCTTTGAAAAATCATTACAGCAAATTATTAGTAACTAAATAAATGACACCCCCTCATACACACAAGCATTGCTTTTTTATGAGGGTAATTTATAATTTATAATGAAATGTTTAGATTTAAAAATATATATGTTGATATAACACTTGTATAACACTACTATGTATTATGTTTGATAATAAAAAAATAAAGTAAAAAAAAATATATATATATATAATATATGCCATGTACCCAAATTTCTACTATAAATTCTCTCATAAATCACTGGTTTCACAAGGCTGTCGGATACCTTTTGCAACACCTTTTGAAAAAATAATAATTTGCCATCACTGTGGTCACTGGTCACCCAGTCGAGAAACCGCCCGCTCCCCGCCCCGACCTTAACAAAAAAATGTCACCGGACACCAACATGCCATCTACCCTTAGATTAATTAAACAATGTAGATACGTTACTGAGATAACGCGCGCGGATGCACTGAACCGAGTCCGAGAGACATACCTGAGATTTACTGCGTTTAGTATCACACAAACATTCGTTCGACTGACAAGCTGTCACCAACTGTCACAAACGCGTCGCCGTAGGCTCCTTTCTGAGAAAAAATGCCTTGAGAGGTGTAAAAATCATTCGGGAGTTAAAAACATATCTCATGGAGTTTCTTTCCATTCATAATTACCCACAAATCACTTATTATTTCAATTCAATAAATACAATTATTCACAATGTTTAAATGCTCATGAAAACGGTGTGAGATAGCGAATGCAGAAAAACATAAGTGTGTGAAAGACAACCAGAGCTAGTGGCGTAATACCCGATTATAACAGTAGCGTGGGACGTTCATATAGCTATCTCATCCGTACACACATATTCTTTGAATGGCTATTCTTTTCATATGCGGGTGAAACGGAATACAAGACGTTACTAGTGCTGCTACATTTTTTGTAAGATTTGTATGAATATGACGTGTCTTGTATTTTATGTCTATTCATCTACCCACATTTTTGCTACAAATACGCTCAGAAATTACTGGTTACACAAGTCTGTCGGATACTTTTTGCAACACCCTTTATATTTATAACAATGAGAATTATAAAAAAAATCTGATGATCTGATTAATATGGATATTTTACACACATATTGTACACAATGTAATTTCCCAATTTAGATGATTGATTGATTTTATTGATTGTAAACTGTGGTATGAATGTGCCGATATGATTAATTATTGTCATCATTAATTGTTCCCGACGAAAGTGTGAAGCTTATTTAATAATATAACGCTCGCAAGGTTTAATTTGACGGCCTCCGTGGACGAGTGGTAAGACGCTCGCCTACGAATCCGGAGGTCGCGGGTTTGAGCCCGGCGTGCGCAAATAAATTAAATTTAATTAATAACTGTCACAACCTTGGAGAAACAATGTATGGAGAGAAAAATAATTATTTTTACCCAACCGATACAAACTTGCGATAAATCACTTTCTCCGGGTTTTTACGTCGCACACCATGAGAGAGAAAGAGACAGCAAAAATAACACACCGCTTTTATGTACTTTAAGGATTACTTTGGTCTCCCGCGTCTCCGGGGACTCCGCCCACATGTTTTGTAATGCAACTAAACTAGACACACCTAGACGGTGTTTTAGGTTATATGCTATATTTTTGTTGACAACAGTACTGTGAAAAAGCTGTCCATGCTAACACACCACCCTCCACATATCCAACGGTTATGTTAATTTTTTTCACTATTGTGGAGAAGTCAGGAAGTTTAGCCGGTTAGACTTGCTGGAATATTAAAAAAAAATCTATGTTGAAAACCGAAAAGGGTACCCGGGAACCCTTTCAGTCACATAAAGGTTAATAATATTCATAAATAAATAAAAAGCAATATGTCGACATGTGCTATGAATGGATGTGTAAATACCCTAGCCCTAGTCCTAACCACGGCCAGGTCTGCCGAGTCAGGCGAAAATCATAAAAAAACTGACTACACTGCCTTGGATAGGTACCACTCTATGTACGGTAGGGTCTGTCATATTCTTTTTTCGGCCACCGAATTCCTTGCTATTTGAATATCCTGTTATCTGATGTGTGCTGTGAATCCTTAATTCATCAATGCATACATTTGGAGCGTTAACTGTTCGAGGTGTGTTTGCACCGTGAATTGATTAAAAACAAAAACCCGTAGACTCAGAAATAATGAATTACTATTCTCAATGACATTATAAACTCATATGCACGTTGTACAGCTCTCCTAGCGGCATTAATATCAAACTGTAACTAAACTTCTGTGCTGACAGTATGGAAGATCTACAGTTTCTCGTGTCTAGGATGAACCAAGTATGTATGCAAAATGAGTTGATGATGAATGTAAGTAAGTCCAAAGTCATGGTGTTTGAAAGAGAGAGTACGAGAACAGCGTGAAATATAGTTGTGAATGATGAATACTTGGAGCGAGTGGATGAGTTTGTGTATTTAAGAAGTTTGTTTACGAAAGACGGAAAGGCCGATAAGGATATTGAAAGAAGGGTTATTGCAGGAAACTCCATTAATGGAGGATTAAACGCTGTTGGCGCAAATAAGAAATTGTCAAAAGCAGCGAAGCTAGCAGTCCACAATGAAATGCTTATACCATTCTTGATGTATGGCAGTGGGACATGGAACTGGCAGAGGAAGGATGAAAGTGGACTGAATGCTGTGGAAATGAGATCCTTGAGACGTATGTGCGTAAAACCATGTATGACCTATTAAAAATGTGGATATCCGGAAAGAATGCAAGGCTGATGTGAGCGTAATGAATAGAATCAAGAAAGGGACGCTTAGATGGTTTGGGTATTAGGATCGAATGAACGAAGAGAGGACTGTAAAAATAATACATGACGCGAAAGTGAATGGAAGAAGAAGTCGGGAACGCCCGAGGAAGTGAATTAAATACTTGAGTCGGGCCATTTGAAAAGTCAGAAAAACAGAAGAGTATGAATGAGACGATGTATGAATGTGTGCCAAGACAGAGTTGTATGACGGTCCGTCCTCTCTGCCTAACGGCGTGATGGTTAGTTAGTTAATTACACATTTTTAAAAGTGAAATGATGGTTTCTTTTACAGTATATCATCTGCTGGACCACTTTTATGACGTAATACATTATGACTCAGTTCAATACTTGGGGAAGTAGATAGGAATTTTACCCAGTACCATCTTTTCTTGGGGTTTTAATTAAATAGGTGATTAAAAATAGTATTAAGGATACAGGTGATGTACTTTGAACAAAACAGTACATCATATTTATCATTTAAAATAAGATAAAATCATTTATAAATACGGACAAGCTTAAAAAATCATATAAAACATACGAGGGTACCCGGGTACTCTTTCAGTCATCAGAAGTTGTAAATTATACTTATTCGTTTTCCGCTAACATGCCACCCTCCACATATCCAACGGTTATTTTCAATTATTCATTTTCACAATTGTGAAGAAATCAGGAAGTTTCAGCCGGTAAGACTTACTGGAACATTAAAAAAACCTATGTTGAAAACCGAAGAGGGTACCCGGGTACCCTTTCAGTCACATAAAGGTTAATAATATTCATATACAGTCAAACTTGGTTATAACGTGCAACGTGAAGGGACCAACCAAATTTGCTCCTTATAGCCATTACTCGTTATAAACGTAGGTAGGTAATAAAGTACCTACCTACTAATGTCGATATTTACACCAGGGTATGAAAGCTTGCATGTTATAAAAAAACACATTTTTTTATTACGAAAATCATGCTTAACTAACTACGAAATGATTTAATTTATGATTACACTAGTAATAATAAAAAACCTGTACGCACAGTACTGGATAGAAATGTTTCTTAGAGCGACAACTATCAGGGATTATAAACCCTCCTTAGTGTCGATTCACACCAACGTCCGGATCCGCTCAGTGACGATATTGTTCCGCAAGAGAGCTTATTGATATGGTATGAATATCAATCAAGGAGTATGTGCCGAGACAAAGTTCTGTGGCAGTAAATCCTTCTGCCTACATTTGTGATATTCAACTACTTAGTTAGTTAAATAATTATTTTGAAGTGTAAAAATACTTACATCGCAATTTTTTTTTTTTTTTTAAACCATTTTTTTATCACTAAATAATATTTTCAATAATTAATAAAGATATTATTTAGTGATAAAAAAATGATTTTTAATAAAAAGAAATCTGCGATGTGAGTATTTTTACACTTCAAAATAATTATTTAACTAACTACGTAGTTAAATATCACAAGGGTGGGCAGAAGGATATACTGCCACACAACTTTGTCTTGGCACATACTCCTTGATTGATATTCATACCATATCAATAAGTTTTCTTGCGGAACAATAACGGCACTGAGCGGATCCGGACGTTGGTGTGAATCCAGCTTTAACGTGATTTGCGGAAAGTCCGCCGCCGTGCCGAACGGGCGGCTTTCTTTGTCTTGTTTATGACATTATTCGACTGTTTCGAGAGTTGGGTTTTTTTCTCATACCCGGGCGCATTGAGTTGACAATATTGTTTGGACGTTATATCAGTGAAGCCACCTCGTTATAACCCCACACGATTGTATGAAAATAAGCCCGAACTAACATATCATTAAGTAATAGCTCATTATAGCCGTGATCGTTATGACTAAGTTTGACTGTATTAATATTTTTTCTATTTGACGATTGTAATGACATCCGAACGCTAAATCAATTGTTTTAACCACTGCGTCGTAGAGATCGCACAAGCATGTAAATATTATAAATAAAAACACAAGTCTATCTTAAGATTACAATCCTTCTTGGCACAATTATATTTGAAAAGGTTTTGATTGATATTTCAGATATGGGAATATGTAATATTTTATCAGAGCCTATTATTTACGATTAAATTCCGAATATAATTCATTACGAAAGCGATCCGTCACAATCTCGCTTCTATATTTCTATTTATAATTTCATGTAACAAATGGACACATGCCACAAAAGCACTCCGCCCTAAAATGTTCACTAGGGATTTCTCGAATTCAATTTATTATTTGATGGTCTGCATGAGTGGTAAGACGCTCGACTACGAATCCAGATGACGCGGGTTCAAACACGGCGTGCGCAAATACATTTTAATATGTGTCGTAACACATTTAATTCATATAAAATAATATATAATCCCGGTGAAAGACCATCATTCAGCTGTGTTTGGTGACCAGATCTGAATAGCCACATACTTCCCAATCTTCCTCTTCCCCATCTTCTTCCCCTTTTTTTACGTGAATACCGCACAAGAGTCTCAACTGCTCCCAGCCGTCTGGAGCCAGTGAGACTATGGCATCCCCAATAGGGGTATGTTGTGAGGATGAAGGTAGTGGGGAGGGGAAGGAGATAAGGAAGGGGAAGGAGATAAGGAAGGGGAAGGAGATAAGGAAGGGGAAGGTTGGGAAGTACCTGGCTATTCAGATCTGGTCAACAAACACGGCTAAAGCCATTTCAAGCAACGTTTCGATTCTGAATGGTGGTCTTTCACCAGGGCGATACTTAACAGTATCTACCACTCTGGAACGTGTCGCAAATATACTTTTGAATTATATATATGAATTAAATGTGTTATGACACATATTCATTAAATAAAAGTTATTGGCGCACGCCGGGTTTGTACCCAGGACCTTTGGATTCGTAGTCGAGCGTCTTACCACTCGACCATGGAGGCCGTCGACTATGGAGGCCCTCCTTACTACCTTCAGCCTCACAACATACCCCAATTGGGGATGCCATAGTCTCCCTGGCTCCAGACGACTTGAGACTCTTGTGCGGTATTCCTATAAAAAATGTTTCGATTCTGAATGGTGGTCTTTCCCCAGGGCGAAACTTATAGTATCTACCACTCTGCCTAGTTCATATCCCGGTTGCGACAGACTATTTTATTCTCGTGTGTTTTTTTGATACATATGATTTGAAAATTATTTCAACATGAAAATTAAATGTTTTTTTAACAGATTTTTATTTATTTTGTTTCAGATTTCCTGAATGCGATTTTCATCGGCTGAAAAATTCAGCACAGATCTCTACCCAAAAAATATCTCGTCAAACCTAATTTAATATTCCTATGAAAAACTCAAAAAAACTCAAAAAAAAAAACACACCAAATATTTGGAATATAAAAACGTTGATAAATTTGAAAATACCAAAAATATCATTAAAAATAATCATTTACAGTCATAATTAAGTATTTTTAAATTAGCCAGTCACTATAATAATATTCAACATTACCTCATATCTTTATTATTTATTTATTTTATAAATTGATTCAAAATAAAACATTTTTTAAATTAAGTATGTCATACAATGGTTGCACAGTGAATGCACTATTCGTTCCAAGCGGTCAAAATAATAATACGAAAAATAAATAATTGTTTATAAAACGACCTCAGACTAAGAACGTCGTACTGGAGACGCACAGTGGGGTGTTTTTTTCCCCGAAGTGGTCAAAATTATTACTTTGCTCTGTGACTTAAAAATCTTAACGACATCTGACCGAGAATTTCAGTATTAAAGACGTAAAAATAACATAAAACATAGTGTTTGGATTGAATATAGTGGTGTTTTTTGAAAAATTTCAAAATGGTGTCGCTGTGCGTGGTGCTATATTCGGGGTTGGTGTTGTTGTTTGCTTACATCATAAAGCAGTTGCTGTCTAAAGAAGATAACGCAATTAAGTTCCAGTCGAAGTTCTTCATCTTTTACTTCCTGTCGTCTTGTTTGGCTGTCGTGTGCATACCGCTTTTCGCACTGAGGCCCAAAAATGTCAAGAACTGCCTGTAAGTATTTTTAAATTTTATTATTAATTTAGTAGATATAATTTGAGATTCTCACGGCCAAAAGTATTCATGTGATGGATTTTTGGGTTATCATGCCGTGTTGTAGTTTCGTCTTCTTTTATTTTGATTTTTTGGACACCCTGAAGTTTACATTCTTATTTTACCTGGATTCGGTATAATTTCTCAAATTATTACCCAAGAAAGAGGTAAAAGGGAATCTTTCGGATTTTTAGGTATAATTTACGCAATACGTGTTATGTTTTTTTTTTAAATTGAACAATAGTCCGTTAGTTTATAAATATATAATAACTAGCGTTGGGAAAAAACTTTAATGTTTTGTGAATGCTTCACGAATTGCTAGTTCTTTAAAATGAACCCTTCGCAGTGAACACTTCAATTGAAGTCGAACTCGCAAAAAAGAGATTTGAATTTATCCGGTTATTTGTTCAGTTATTCTTCAGTTCAATACTTTGAAGTCCTTCTTTATAGGCTTTGAAGTTCACCTTCACAACTGTACTGCTGCAAATTGAGGTAGTTCTTTGTAATCTAACTTTTATTGGAGTGTATTTGTTCAATGAAATGAATAAACGCTAAAATGAAGTACCAACTTCATTTAAAGTGTTTGTTCAATGAAACGAAGTCAATGAAATGAATGAACGCTGAAATAAAGTACCAACTTCATTTGAAGTATTTGTTCCATGAAACGAAGTTATTGAAATGAATGAACGCTAAAATGAACTATTAACTTCGATTGAAGTATTTGTTCAATGAACAATGAATGAAGTAGGAACTGTTGCCAAAAGAAGTAGTTCTCTGAAGTATTTGTTCAATGAACAATGAATGAAGTAGGAACTGTTGCCAAAAGAAGTAGTTCTCTGAAGTAGTTCTTTCAAAGCGGTCACAACGCTAGTAATAACTCTTTTCAGGATATAGTGGCGAGGCCGGTAAAGACGAGCATCGCTCTAGTTGACCGCATTGTACCAACATTGTGACCGCATAGCGACCGCGGGCGCGGTACAGTGCGGTCAGCCACCGTACTAGATTAAAAAAAATACCACAATGTTACCGTAATTTGTATAGTTAACCTTTCAACATTTTTTGTTCAGAGATGTATGCATTATTAGTATTGGATAATTTTATATAGCGCCGTTTTGTAATTGAATCACCTCAAGGTCGCTTAACGTTGATTATTGTATAAATAAATATTTTCACACTGCAGATTGGTCTTTCATGGGAAACTCATTTTTTTTTTTTTTACGTGAATACCGCACAAGAGTCTCAACTGCTCCCAACCGTCTAGAGCCAGTGAGACTATGGCATTCCCAAGTAGGGTATGTTGTGAGGCTAAAGGTAGTGGGGAGGGGAAGGAAATCGGGAAGAGGAAGGTCGGGAAGTACCTGGCTATTCAGATCTGGTCACCAAACACGGCTAAAACCATTTCAAGCAACGTTTCGATTCCGAATGGTGGTCTTTCACCAGGGCGATACTTAGAGTATCTACCACTCTGGAACGTTCCGCAAATATACTTTTTATTATTTTTACATGAATAAAATGTGTTATGACACATATTAATTAAATAAAAGTTATTGGCGCACGCCGGGTTTGAACCCGCGACCTTTGGATTCGTAGTCGAGCGTCTTACCACTCGACCATAGAGGTCGTCAGGGACATTTTTTCAAATACCGGCATCCTTCCAATCGAGATCCTCCCCAAACATGAAATCACAAGCACCATTATACCAATTACTCAGCAAACACCGCACACTAACATCAAACCCCTTTACAATGAAGACATCCACCAACATAACACACGAAATAACAATAAAATTCACATTCCACTTGCCTAATATATTTACCTTTTTATTTATAAAAATATATTGTAGAACTAAGTAACTACAATAAATAAATACAGTAGGTAATTGTCAAATGATAGTCTTTAAGGTTAGGTAGGCCACGTTTATTTACGAATCAAAACATGCTGACGTAAGTAATCTCAAAAGAAGAAGTGTTTTCCGTCACGAAGGGTAAACCGAAGTGTCAGCGGGCAAATTCCTCCTTTCCCGCTAGAAATACCTTCCTCTGCTAGGCTGTTAGGTGCGCCCCGTTGCTGGCCATGTAAATACATATTATAATACGCCTTAATAGGCGTAATACTATATTTAAAAATGTATAGTTAAACGATTTCAAAATAATATCCTACAAACCAATGTAACCAACTCAGAGCAACAATATACAAGAGAGAGCGCTGTAGAGAGAGCTGTAATCAGTTTTTACAAGGTTTGCCGGACTCGGCTAGACCTGGGCATGGCTAGGACTAGGACTAGGATATTTATACATCCACTCATAGCACATGTCGACATAATGCTTTTGGTTATTCGTAAAACCACTTTTTCACAGTACTGTTATGAACAAAAATATAGCATGTAACCTAAAAATCCGTTGAGTTATGACACTTTATGTCGCATATCAAAACGTGTGGGACACGAAAAACATTCTAACAATACTTTAAAGCGGTGTGATAATTCGGGAAAATTCTTTGTCTCTTTCTTTCTCATGGTGTACGACGTAAAAACCCGGAGTGAGTGATTTATCCCAAATCTGTATAAATAACCTAACCATAGAGTTGGTAGAGTAGTATCTATCCAAGCCAGTGAAGCCAGTTTTTGACTTTTTTTTGATGATTTTAAACTGACTCGAGACACCTGGGCTGTATAAATACCGTGACTAAGGCTACGGTATTTATACATCCATTCATATCACATATCGATATAATGTTTTCGTTTATTCGTATGGCCACTTTTTAACGGTATTTTTATCAACAAAAATATAGCATATAACCTAAAAAACCGTTTAGTTGTGTCAAGTTAAGTGGCATAGTAAAAAATGTGGGCGGAGTCCCGCCGTGAACGAGGAGCTTAAGATCATTGCGACAGTATATAAAAGCGGTCTATGAAATTTGTTGTCTCTTTCTTTCTCACGGTGTACGACGTAAAAACCCGGAGTGAGTGATTTATCCCAAATCTGTATAGGTTGGTTGAAAAGAATTACCTCTCTCTCCGTATATTGTTACTTCAAGGTAACCAATCTAACATAACCTACAAAAGTTTTTCAATGAAAACATGCAGAGTTACATGAATTGTGAATAAAAATACACAATTACCCCGACAGAGCCATTGCTGCAAACATTGTGAAAACAGAAAAGTAATGTCAACAATTATTGCATATATGGTACTTATTGTTGTGTAATTCTGACTCTCGACGTGGTCCGACTCGAGTATTTGATTCACTCGGTCGTGCCACATCTTCATCGGGCTTCCCCGACTTCTTCTTCCATTCACTTTATTCGTAATTTTTACAGTTAGTTTATTTTTTTGCAGATATGTGTCGGCAGTGTTGAAGCACATCACAAAGCTGATCGGTCTGGAGTGGGAACTGCGCAACGAGCACATACTGGCAGAAGACAAAGGCTTCGTCATCGTGGCCAACCACCAGTCCATGATCGACGTCCTTGGTGAGTCCTAACCTTAGACTACATAGAGTGGTATCTACCCAAGGCAATGTAGTCAGTTTTTAATAATTTTTACCGGACTCGGCAGACATGGGCGCGGCTCAGACTAAAGTTAGGGTCTTGAAGTAACAATACGAGGCCTGTTCAAAATAAAAGGTGAATTTTGAATTTTCGCGGGCTGCGTACATTCGATTATCGTTTTTTATTTTATTTTTATGTTGGTACACATATGTTTATCATATGTTAGCATTATCAGCCGTTTTGGATAAGTGGTTTGTTTTTGACAACTGGAAAGGTTAGTCACGTTTTTGTGTGTTCTTCGATTTTTTACTTTTGAAAAAAATGTATCAAAGAATATGTATTAAATTTTGCGTTAAAATGGAATAAAGTGCTCCAACGCACTTCAAATGTTGACTGTGGCATTCGGCGAGTCTACTTTGTCTCAAAAAAGTGTTTATAAGTGGTACAAGCGCTCTACAGAAGGCCGAAAAGATGTTAATGACGATGAGCGTCCTGGAGTTGTGGAAAAACAAATCATGGATTTTATTCTTTGATGCATTTTTTTTAAAAGTAAAAAATCGAAGAACACACAAAAAACGTGACTAACCTTTCCAGTTGTCAAAAACAAAACACTAATCCAAAACGGCTGATAATGCTAACATATGATATACATATGTGTACCAACATTACAAAAAAAGAATCGATAATCGAATGTACACAGCCCGCGAGAATTCAAAATTCACCTTTTCTTTTAAACAGGCCTCGTATATGGAGGGAGAGCTAATTATTTTTACCCAACCTACACAAACTTGCAATAAATCACTTTCTCCGGGTTTTTACGTCTTACACCATGAGAGAGAAAGAGACAACAAATTTCATAGACCGCTTCTATATACTGTAAGGATTATCTTAAGGTCCTGGTTCACCGCGGGACTCCGCTCACATTTGATCATATTTTTGATATATATTTCGATGCGATATCAGATTCCTGAAATACATTTAGTAAAGATCCATATATCTTGCATTTTAATGTCTGGAAGGGATTCAAAGACAAACACCAGTCTGAAGATGCCCGTTACGAGGTGAAACCCTTCTGGTCAAAAATAAATAAGTTATAAAGGGTTTTTTTTAATCATTAATTCATATTAAAAATAATTTCCATAACAAACTATCAGTAAAAAAAAAATAACCCAACACCTCTGTTCTATACCCCCACCGCTAGTCTGACAAGTATTCCATTCGCTTGTACGAGCGTGTACGACGCCTACGTGGGATGACCTCGACTTCTTCCTCCATCGCTTGAGCGTTATAAATATGAAAAAGTCAACAATCCTCACTACACAAGCTATCCCTTCCGGTATATTATTGCTCCAAAGTTTTAACCGTCTGTTTTCTTTTCAGGTATGTTTAACATCTGGCACGTGATGGACAAGTGCGCCAGCATCGCCAAGAAGGAGGTGTTCTACGTGTGGCCGTTCGGCATCGCCGCCTACCTGGCCGGCGTGGTCTTCATCGACCGCAACAACCCCAAGGAGTCCTACCGGCAGCTGGAAGCCACCTCCGACCTGATGGTGAAGAATAAGGTGACTGACTCCCCACGGCTCCAGTTGATACCGTACTAGAGTCCAAACTGCTCCCAACCGTCTAGTTTTAGTTTTATTTATTTTATATTAGTTACTTTGTACATTCAAGTTTACAAGTAGCTAATTATTTCATTTTGACTTCGTAAAAATTTAACTTACATATATACTACTTATTATTTTGATTTATATGCATTTGAAATAATTTTTACAGGCTATTTTGAATTTATTGATAGGAATAATTTTGATGGTTTCCGGCAGCGCATTATAAGATTTCATCCCTTTATATAGTAAGCTATTTTGTATGTTGGCTTTATTTTTTTCTGGTAGTCTAATTTCTTTGCATGCCCTTGTATTATATTTGTGAATATCAACATTGTAGATAATTTTGTCAGAAAAATATTTTGGTAACAAGTTGTTCTTCATTTTACGTATAAACATCAATGTGTTTAATGTTAGCATCAGTTTTACTGTCAGCCAATTTAGTTCCTCTGACATTTTAGTTACTTTTGAGTATCTATTTCGCCTAAGTATAATTCTCATTGCTCTATTTTGGAGAATTTGAAACCAGTTTTGTTCTTTGTCGTTACACAAGAAAAGAATCGTTGAACAGTAGTAAAAATGTAGATCAATAATGGAGTTGTATATATGTGTCCAGAGTAGCGTTGTGAGCGCTCCGTAATAACTACTTCAAAGAACTATTTCTTTTGGCGGCAGTTCCAACTTCCTTCAGTGTTCATTGAACAAATACTTCAATTAAAGTTGGTTAAGTTGGTAGTTCTGCTCATATGTTCATTTGTAGTTTACCTCGAAAACTTCAATTTTAGTTCTTTTCGTTCTTTCGCACGATTGTAGTATCGCACCATCCACAGTTCAATAGTTCTTTACTTCAATACTTCAATTGTAGTTCGAAGTATTTTTTTAGTTCTTCGTTCCCTCGCACTTCCTGTTCGACGTACTCGTGACAGTTGGTTTTGATTTCTTTGCTTGTTTTGTGTGGCGTTGGACACTAGTTTTTTCGAGTTTTGTTTTGATCATAATATAATATTTAATTTATTTCTTGTCTTAATAATAATTGTCCATTTAAATTTTTTTTAAACTTTTATAACAATAATAAAATTATTTACTAACAATAATTGTTATATTTGTACATTTCCCTCGTAGATGGCGCTAGTATAGTTTGCGCTACGCATACGGTCACTTCTAACGGGTTCATATAAAGCTTGGGCTGACGTGAAATCAGAATTTTAACGGTACTTCAATTGAAGGGTTGACCGTAGAGATGGTCGATATCAGAATTGGATTTACCTGCGATTCCAGTTACCGGTGATATTTATCCAGTTCTTTTTGGAACCGGTTCCTGGTGCCAGAAAAGTTCCACGAAGGAGATTTTTTCAAAAAGTACTAGCAAATCGACAAAAGTTCCTCGCCAAAAAAAGTACTAGTCGGCAGAGATTTGAAAACGAAAAGAACTGGAACTGGTTAAAAAAAAAACGAAAATAATGGACAAAGGATATTGATATTTTTATTTGCGAAAATTTGGAACCGGTTCCTCGGAGAAATAATATTGACGGTTCCAGTGACAGGCTAGGAACCGGTTCCTTTTAACCGGGACAGGAATATCGACCATCTCTAGTTCACCGTGAAAGGTTCATTTTAAAGAATTATCAGTTTCTGAAGCATTTCCAAAACTTTGAAGTTTTTCCTAACGCCAGTCTAGACGCATGACATCCCCAATTGGACGTAGTTATGCAAAAAGCGTCCAACCCACAATGTGCCAAAACCGAGTTTTACATGTTTTCCTAAAGATACATACGTGATTTCTATCTGCTGAAAACATCCAAACTCCAAATGCAATAGATTTTTGGTAATTCAATTTTTTACTAACGCACATTGCAGATATTTTCTTAAATTTAAGTTTAAAAACATTAAAATGTAGGGTAACGTAGGAAATACATATATTTTTATATAAACCTATTGATAGATTATAAATTATCTATTTATATTAATTCTCTTGAAGAAAAAAAACACTGGTATTCACTTTGCAAATCCCGATTACCGTTTGTGTCGTCATATTTTCAAACGCAATTTTCGATGGTTTCTACATAACTACGTCCAATCGGGGTATTTTGTGAGGCTGAAGGTAGTGGGGAGGGGAAGGAGATGGGGAAGAGGAAGGTTGGAAAGTACCTGACTATTCAGATCCGCCACCAAACACGGCTAAAGCCATTTCAAGCAACGTTTCGATTCTGAATGGTGGTCTTTCACCAGGCCGATACTTAGAGTATCTACCACTCTGGAACGTACTGCAAAAATACTTTATATTATTTCATATGAATTAAATGTATTATGACAAATATTAGTTGAATAACATGTATTGTGCGACCTTTGGATTCGTAGTCGAGCGTCTTACCACTCGTCCACGGAGGCCGTCAAAATGGCTTCAATGTGCTTATATAGTTGGATTATGCCTTCTAATAATACTAATAATACTAATAATACTAATAATAATAATAATAATAACAGTGAACTTATGTAGCGCAGTTTTGTGATATTTCACCTCAAGTGCGCTTCATGCTAAATTAATTATTCTAATAAGATTAACGAACTAGGAGAAAATAATACATAATATATATACAAATTAAAACTATCTAAAATAATGATCGTTATCATAAATCACGAGAAAAAGGTTCAGATATGGGTATAACAGTGTATGTGTACATCAACAGATTAAAAAACAAATTACCAGGAGCTAAGGGTATAAAAATTCAGATGAAACATATGAATTCATATTGACACATTTGTCAAATCAAAGAAAAGGAAATATGATCGAGGACAGTTAATATGTTGGCACTTAAAACATTAATATTCAAGTATTATAAGTAAACGATTCTAAAAATGCAAACAGTGTAAATATAGCAAGTAACAAAAGAAAATAAATATTTTATGACAATGAGTATATGGTTTTCAGTAGATAGTGAGGACATTGAGTTATAATGATAGAAGAAAGGAGAAAACCGAAACAAAGCAAATTAGGGACGCTTTCAAAGAAATTAAATTTTAATAAGTTACGTTTTGTATGTGGGATTTTTAAACAATTTGGTTTTTAAGACTCGTTTGAATTCTGCTAGGTTCTGTATGTTGGCAAGTTTTGTGGGAAGCTTATTCCAGATAACTGGACCAGATACACCAAAAGCGCGATCATTGTAAACAGGTTTATTTGATCGAGATGGTTCAATTAATCGAACAGCAGTATCTACGTCTGCTGACCTCAAAGTAGGTTGTCTACTATTTAAGGCTTATACATTACCTGTTTCCAGACAAAGATCTGGCTATTCCCGGAGGGGACCCGCAACAAGAAGAGGGGACTCCTGAGCTTCCGTCGCGGCGCCTTCAAGATGGCGGTGGCCGCTCAGGTGCCTGTTATGCCACTGGTCTACTCGCCGTACTACTTCATTAACAGGGAGAAGCAGTTCTTTGGACCTGGTTGGTACCATCCATAACTTTATATATCACTGGAGCAAGAGCGTGTTTTAGTCTGCTTGGTTAGTCGGTTGAGCGTTCCAAAGCTATAGGTTCCAATCCTTTGCCTAACTAGTCCTCCGTCATTGCACGAGCAATATTTTTCGCTTATAATAATAATTAAGTTTTATTCCAGAAGGTATCCAGGAAAAAAAAATTGAAATAATACAAGTAAAAAATATTAATGGAGGATATTAGGCCTCCTTTCTGCAAAATGCCACCAAGAGAGAGTCCATCCTGGCAGCGTTAAGATTGATGGGGCCAATAATTTACTCCAATGCGCTTTTATGCTTGAATTCGGGATCTGACGGGATTCCACGATGAGGTCATTTCTGGAGTTGTTAATCCTTTCCCGTATTGCTGCTACCCTGGTTCTCATGCAGGCTGCAAATCCTGGAACTCGCACCTCGGCGAACATACCGGAAGCACTGCAGTACCTGGGAAGACTGAACATCATGTGGTAGGCGTTGTTGTACTGGACCCCAAGCCTTTCCATACTACTCTTCTTAAAATTGGTCCAGAGCTCGCACGTGTATAGGGTAGTACAGAACGCCAGGAAGAGTGTCCTTTTCACTGGTGGACTACAGAGCCGAAATCTTCTACTGAGCATGTTTGATTTCACACTGAGTGCTCGCCTTTGCCTGTCGATGTCGTCGTCATCCATTAGCTTGCTGGCGATGATGTGCCCTAGATATTGGGTTTCTTCTACCACCCTTAGAACCTCACCGTTCAAGATAGCTAAAGGAATGTTTTATAATGACGATAGTAGAAGGAATTCAAATATCGTAAGGTTATTCGTAACCTGGTGACATCTGGTGAGAGCAGATACCCACCCATTTGCGCAGTATAATGTTCACTATAAAGGATCGGTTACACGTTACCGTACGCAAATACAAAATATATACGGCAACGTTTTTATTTAATTTTTTAAATATAATTTTTTCAGGTCACGTAATCATAACCTGCCTCGACCCCATCCCCACCAAGGGTCTGACGGAGGACGACATTCCCGATCTGATCGCCAGGACGCGCGAGGCCATGCTGAAGGTGTACAACAAGGTCAGCAAGGAGGTGCTCACAGCCCTGCCCCCCAACTACCCCCTCTCTCCGGAATAGGCGACCCAACCACCATTCATCAGGTTGTGTTGTCCTAATCCGACAACCCGACCAACTCTCCAATGAACAGACAACAATTAAGCTACAGAAAGAAGGTCTACGATGAGGTCCGCTAACTACTCCCTCTCTCCGGAAGAGGTGATCCAAACACCGTTCAACAGGTTGTGTTGCACAAACTGTCTTAACCTCAAATCAACAGAAAGGTTTTGTGGTGACATAACCAACTTTCCGATGAATAGACGACATAATTAAGTTCTACTCTATTACCATCATGTTTCAACTTATTTCTTTAACAGTAGCAAAGTTCCTTTAATTTAGTTCACCTAGGTTTTAGTTTGGTGCCAAATCTCCGCGTGTATTCACATTTCTACAGCTATTGGGCGCTTTCCACTCTCAACAGCTATCTGCATGTTTCTCCTGAGATGGTAATTTCCCGTAATAGTGCTTATATATCCCTCGGTGAATAGCTGTTTGTCTCTCTCTGGTTTCAGACTTTCTCTTGTAAAAAACGCCATCCGCACAGCACCCCCAAAGATCTCTGTCCAGAGTAAATGTTAATAATTATTTGAGGGTTAAAAAGCGCTACCTCGTATGCAAAACTGTTGCCAAATTATGTTTGTAACATAAATAAAATGGTTACTGTTGCCTTGAGTCAAAGCCACTGTTGAATTTGGCAGCCACCTCTGGTCTGAAGCCCCTAAATACCTGAAAAAACCTTTCACACAAAAACGGGAGTTTGATAGATTCTCCTATCTTAACAAACGGATTGCAATTTTTGGAGTGCAGACGCGATGTGGGAATGCTGTCCCCGTTCTACCGGTATTTCAATAGACGATGCTCTGAGGAACTTGCCTCATTAATCTCTTCGGCACCGGCGCACAGTCGGTAAACTCGCCAAACGCGCGCCCGACATTTGTACACGGTTGACATTCGATACATGAGAACGGGTCGCTTTTACGACTAGTTCTCATTTTCAACAGCTCGGCTGTGGAACGATTTGCCAGCCTCTGTGCTTTCTCCTTCCTTCAACATGGGCCTCTTCAAGACCCAGGTTCAATCTTTCCTTTCCTCTGCTATACAGCATCCCCAGAGATGACATAGGCCCTGAGAGAAATTATTTCCCTCTAGGCTTCTTGTGTGGAATTAATGTTAAAAAAAAAAACAAAGTCAAGTAGTCAACTCTGCATCTTTCCAAAGACATCTGTTATCAAAACAAAATGGCCAGTTTAGAACAATATGAGTTCGTCCACCGTTTCATAGACATCTCCTGTAAAATTATGTATTTTGCCATGGGCAACTAGAGTGTAGCCATCTTTCAAACAATATTGTCGTCAAATTATGTTTATTACCATGAATTAAGTGGTTACTGTTATCCTAGACAATTTTATAAACACATCCCTTGTCAAATTATGTATTATATCATGAACAAAATGGTGACTGTTGTCCCTAATTCAGAGTGGCCATCTTTCCAATGACATCTGTCACTTTAGTCTGTTGGCGAATTGACGTTACAAAAACGACGTCAATTTGTCAGATTTGGAGAACGCACATTCGTTGCGTAGTACGTAGCTCACTAAAATTCTTACATATTTTAAAAATTCTCTAATATCAAAAGTATTTCTTAACTTTAAAAAAAAGAGAGATTTGTGATTTGAAATTAGTTGAAGATGTAGTCTTAATAGTTTATTTTTGAATGAACCAAACTTACCAAAACGCCAGTCAGAAGTATTTTTATTAAGTATTAACGCATTACATAGTCGCTTCTAATTAAGTACTTAGAATTAATTAATTATTAAATAAAGAAACATTTAATTTTGCTACTAAGGGAAGAATCTTTACATTTTCTCTCAAAAACTTAATTCCGGAATAGATTTTATTTTCATTTTTATGCACAGCACAACATCCCCATTTGAGGTATGTTGTGAGGCTGAAGGGAGCGGGGAGGGTAAGGATATGGGAAAGAAGAAGGTCACAAAGTACCTTGCTTTCAGATCTGGTCACCCAACACAGCTAAAGCTGTTTCAAGCAACGTTTCGATTCTGAATGGCGGTCTTTCACCAATGCGACACTCCCAAGTTAAGTTCAGTTAAAAGGTTATATCTAAAGTGAAGGATCAGATATTTGCTTGAACCCAACATTTTTTCGTTGCGTTGCATGTTTGTACCCGCTTTAGAACGAATCGTAACTAAATGGTGGCTAAGGTTGATTAGAAACAAACAATACTAAATGCAGCTACAGTGAAATGAGAGAAAAATATTTTAATTTCAATCAGCGTGAGAGTTCTTCCCTTAATAATTTGAATGTTTTTTTAAATTTTAAGCAGTGCTGTCATCGAGCGAGTCTCCGGAAATCAACCAGTAAATATTTCCAGAAACCAGTTTTTAAATGTTTACGGATTGGTTTTTTGGTGGATTTTTGTCGGAAATCAAATTTTATGGAAAACCGTTTTTTTGTGGAAACCGTATTTTTTTTGGAAACCAGTTTTTACGGAAACCCGGTTTTTTATGGAAACCGGTTTTTTTTACGGTAACCAGTTTTTGTGGCAACCCGTTTTTTTTTTACGGAAACCAGTGTTTGTGGAAACCCGATTTTTTTTGGAAACCGGTTTTTACGGAAACCAGTGTTTGTGGAAACTCATTTTTGT
The DNA here is from genome assembly GCA_022651775.1 of Drusus annulatus. Taxonomy (NCBI): domain Eukaryota; kingdom Metazoa; phylum Arthropoda; class Insecta; order Trichoptera; family Limnephilidae; genus Drusus; species Drusus annulatus. The sequence continues at coordinate 308,621 of JAGWCC010000367.1, read as the reverse complement.
GGAAACCCGATTTTACAAAAACTGGATGACAGCACTGAACTATTAGGGTTATTTAAGATTTCAAGTGTTCTCGCTAAATCAGTCAATAAATGTTTTTTGCTAACTGTATGATAGAACAATGTGACGGTGATATATTAATTTTACGGTGAGATTTATGCTTTATTTTGCGTAATTAATCCTGGTGATTATTATTATGTTTTAACATATAAAACATTGTATTCTTTTTTTTACATATTATGATTTTTGAGGTGTAAAAACTATATTTTTAAAGAGTGTATTTTTATTCCTATTATTTTTAGACGCATTTGATGAAATTGCTTCGTCTCTTGATACCACTTATTTTTATCAACCTATGCTTCACTGCCAAAAGACAAAATATAATTAAAAATGTATTTTGAATATTAATCATAATCAATTTACTTAGTGCTGTTTCAATTTCTTCTGCTCATACAGAGATGATTTTTTTCAAATTTTGCTATGTGCGCAACCTTCCTCTTTTCCCTCTCCACTCCCTTTAGCCTCGCAACATACCCCAATCGGTGATGACATAGTCCCACTCCGACAGTATTCATGTAATTTTTTAAATTGATTTTGTCACTTATTAGTTTCATGTCTACCAATCCCAGAGCAAGTTCGAAAATGCCACATTATACAGTGGCAGATCAAGGTTAAAGTGACGGCAATTTAATAACCTAAAAACCATAAATTTCCCATCATAAATACAAAACAGTGTAAGATTGGCAGTTGATCTCAAATTTTGCATTATTGCTAGAGCTACATTGGTAGACGTGAAACTAATAAGAGTCAAAATCATAAACACTAATGAACATAGTCTATTTTTTTATTTGAGCAGAAAAAATGCGTAGCAAAATCCATTAGTTTTATTTCACGACTATGAGGAGTCAACTTTTTTACCACTGAACGAAAAATCCCTAGATGTGTGATCTGTACCTTTTATAAGTGAGATAAAATTGACCTTACTTCGCAGACACTAAACACTTTCAACACACCTCTATCGGTTTATCTCTTCAGCGTTTTTTTTTTACCCAACGAGTATTGTCGAACGATGTATTTTTTTTATTTGTTGTTTTTTTTTTTCGTGAAACGGAAACAGAGTAAATATAACTTACGGTTATGCGTATTTTTTTATTCCTATTTTTTTAAAGAACCTACCTATCACTCCCAACCGTATATTATTGTAAATATTTTCATAATTATATATATATATATATATGTATATATTTATATTTATATTAAGACATTTTTTATTATTTTATAAAATGACCTAGTGAAAACATTTTTATATACATGCACTTATTTGTAGAGAAATTTTCGCTTTATTTTTTGTATCGATGTTTTTTTTCAAAGTGTGTTTATGGATGTTTCGGTCTTGGTGTTGTCAACGTTACTTACCGACGTTTGAACCTTACGAGAATGACACGTGAGGCGTATTTAATAATAAAAAATAAATATATGTATATTTATATGTATATTAACTGTGTGAAGGCAAAACTCAATCATCAACAATTTTGTGGTGGTTTTTTTCCGTTCATTTTGGGAATTTAAAAAAATAACCTATACGCAGTTCAAAACAATTAGATTGATATTTCTAACTCAAAATACAATAATTAATATTTAAATGAAGACAGTATTGATTAAATTACATTTAAGGTAAAGACACGTTCGACCCACGTACGCAACGCGTTAAAGTATTTGGACAACTTACGATGCATACATTTTCTATGAAAATAGATGATTACAAAGTATTGCAATCTTTGGAGCGCTTGTCCTTGTTCTACCGGTATTTAAATGGAAGATGCTTCGAGGAACTTGCGTCATCGATCCCTTCGGCACCAGTGCACAATTGGGAAACTCACCCAACATTTGAGCGCGGTTGACATTCGATACATGAGAATGGGTTGCTTTTACGACTCGTTCTTAAGTTCAACAGCTCGGCTGTGGAACGATTTGCCGGCCTCTGTGTTTTCTCCCTCCTTCGACATGGTCTTCTTCAAGACCCAGGTTCACTCCATCCCTTCCTAAAAAAGACACAGCATCTTCAAAGATCACATAGGCCCCGAGGGAAATTGTTTCCCTTAAGGCCCCCTGTGTGGAGTTGATGTAAAAAATAAAAACACTTGTCATATGCAACGTAATCTTCGCGTCCCACCCACACTGTCCAAATCATCACGGGAAGGTGAAGGGAACGACATGCTCTTTTCCACGTGAAAGACCAGTGTGTCCGTGACGCGTCTCCGAATGTGAATTCGCGATGCGCACGTGGGGCAAGTGTACGCATCTGCGCGGGAACGCATTGCGTACGTTGCGTAAGTGTGAGCAGTGCGCCTTTACCTTCACTGTGCCATGTTTCATATTATATAGCGTATTTATTTCCTACTGTTTCGGACTAGGGTTAACTAATTTTCTAACAAACCAAACCTCACAAATTTTAATTCATTGAGAAAATACCTTCTCATTGTATTACGAGACCGGCATTTTCACATAAAGCTGTCAAACTCGCCGACCAATCGAACCACGGGGGCGGACAGACAGGATGGAACGCCACCCACCTCTCTCTCTCCACACACTTCTTGCTTCATTCACATTCATACGTATATTTCTATCCACTTGCGTGTCATAATAATTTTTTCTTCGACCAGCTCTAAATGTCCAAACCATCCAAGCGTCTCTTTCGTAATCTTAACTAATTTACTAACCCCCACAGGGTTAGGCAGAGAGTCTGGAACGTCGCACGATTTTGTTCTGGCGCACATTCCTCGCTTAATTCACATTCATACATGCTTTCTGCTATACCAACTCGAATACTTGATTGCACCACATTGTGAGCATCCCGGACACTCCGTTCTATGTGAAAATCATCTAAGCGCCCCTTTCTTAATTTGTCCATCACACTTACATCGGCCTTGCATTCTTTTCGGATTTCCTCGTCCACACACATGCCTCAGGGATCTCATTTCTACAGCATTCAGTCTACTTTGATCCTTCCTCTGCCAGTTCCATGCCTCACTGCCATACTTGAGTATTTGTTTCACTCGATCATGTTATTTCATGGGGCATACCCGACTTCTACCATTTACCTTTGCGTCATATATTCTCCTGGCGCACCTTGCACATGTCCAAACCATCTGAGTGTCCCTTTCTTAATCTCGTTCACTACGCTAGCATCAACCTTGCATTCTTTCCGGATCTCCGCATTAGTAACACGATCATACATGGTTTTACCACACATACGCCTTAGGGATCTCATTTCTACAGTATTCATTCTACTTTGATCCTTCCTCTGCCAGTTCCATGCCTAACTGCCGTACATCAGGGTTGGTATCAGCACTCCATTGTAGACTGCTGGCCTCCATACAAGACATATCTTAATGAAAAAACATCACCAAAAAGACAGAATTATTCATCAAAATTTTTTAAATAAAAAAATGTTATAAAATCTAGTATTTCATTAAAAAAAATTCTAAAAATCATGAAATGACACAAAAAATTTCATGAAGCCTGGTAATTAATGTGAACATATTATAGTTTGTCAATGATATATTTATAGGTTGTGCAATTAGAGGTGACCCGAACAACACAAGCATAAGATTGTGTGTATTGGTGCGTATGCGTACACTTCCTACGGTGACGTCCTTGCGAAACATCACTGAGAAACAGCCTTTTGTCCTGCTTATGCCTAATTATTGTTATTAGCGAGAAAGGGACAACAAGTGCACACAATCATCAAATTTGAATATTCGGAAAATTTTTCGATGTTCTTTTTTACTATATTAAATCTTTTTCATTTTAACTATGCCGTATACAAGCACTGCATCTGCGCGAGTTCTGTGTTCGTGTCAACTCTGGCTGCGATACTTATCACCAGTGTGTCTAAATAAAGATATGAAATTGTTTCTCCGTTAATATTTATGTAAGACTATGTTCCGTGCCGGACTACTTTTTCATTCAATAAACACGTTAAACATTGAGAAATACCTTGGTTTTAGTATTCTTTAACAATATTTTTACGTACCAACCTTTTTTCAGGATGTATTGCAGCTTGACACGGTTAAATTTGAAGGCGGCCGGAGAATTAACATAACCCAACTTAAAATCCAGCCCTTGATCGACGTTCTCAGTGATTCTATCCCTCGCAGGAAGTTATGACGAGGGCTATCCACGCGTTAAAGTTGTCAGCTGTAAATTTCTGAGTTCCGCCATCGACGGGCATTTGGGGATGAGAACAGGCGCAGAAGGTTTCATAAAGTCAACTTCTACGGTGGCGAGTTTTTCGGCTGCTTTGCGAATACTCACCTTTTCGACAAATCGAGGCATAGACATAAAATACAAGACACGTCATATTCATACAAATCTCACGAAAAATGTAGCACCACTAATGTTGCACCACTAAATGTTTCACCCGCGTATGAAAAGGATAGCCATTCAAAGAATATGTGTGTGCGGAAGAGATAGCTATATGAAGCGTGTTTCGAAGGTATGTTTCGTTGACTTGGTTTAGTGCAACCAGGCACGTTGTCACGGTAACGTATCTACATTATTTAATTCATCTAAGCTTGAGAGGTGTAAAAATCATTCGGGAGCATAAAACATATCCCATGGAGTTCCTTTCCATTCGTAATTACCCACAAATCACTTATTATTTCAATTAATTTTTTAATTATTTCAGAAGGTTTTTAGCTACTATACAAAATTTTATGTCTATGCTCTCAAGGCATTTTTTGTCAGAAACGAGCCTACAGCGACGCGTTTAGAGCAGCTGGTGACAGCTTGTCTGCCGAACGAATGTTTGTGTGCAACTAAACGCAGTAAATCTCAGGTATGTCTCGCGGACTGGGTTTAGTGCATCCTCGCAAGTATTCTCAGTAACGTATCTATATTATTCAATTCATCTAAGGGCTTCTAGCACTCTGAGAGCTTTCCCAAGCCAACTCATTTGCGACTTTTCTATGAAGAATAGCAGGGGTTCCATACTGGACATATCTAGGTTATGATAATGTTGAATAGTAAAACAGCGAAACGAAAATCAAACTGGTTGATGTCCGCCTTTCAAAGAAGGACGATCTTCTTTTTGATTTAGATAGAGGTGTAACTAGAGGAGAATCGTCTGAGTTTACTTCCACATTGTTTTAAATATTGGAAATAATGTCCAACTTGAATCTCTATCCATCAAAATGCAGATGAATTAAGCTACTGCAGAACATTGATTAAAAATTTATACGGATCAGAACGGTTTTAATATTGATTATTAACCTGAAAAAATTGCGCAAATTCCATAACACAAATGAAACAAAATCATGAAATAATCAACAGCTTGACAGCTGAGTGTTTGACGTTTGATTTGAAATTGATAGGGATGGTCGCTGTTCCTGTCACGAATAAACGGAACCGGTCACAAGGCGGTTACCGGAACCGCCGATATTATTTTTCTGAGGAACCGGCAATTTTTGGCAAATGAAAATATCAGCAGATAAAATCGACAACAGGAAGTCACCGGCGTTTTTTTTTAATGAAACGGTCAACTATTTTTTCCCTAAAAATCCACGAACCCGGTTCCGGTTCTTTTTCAATTGAATAATCTGGCGACCCCCCCTCCTATTAAATGATGATATTCAAAGAAAAACCGGCGCTTTTTAATCAGAGGTGAGCGGCAGAATCTGGTTTCCGTTGAAACCTCATGAAAAAAATATTTGTAGAAAGGAACTGGATAAATAACCGGTTCCTCGCCGGTCATAATTATCAACCATCCCTAGGTTATGGCGAAATACAATCTGAAAACTTCGGAGAATAAAAATTCTAACTTTATATTGTTTTGTTATCAATAATCATTGCAAGTTTGTAGCAAATATTTTACAAGTGTTTCTAAAAAAACGTTTATCTAAGTTTACAAAAGTCTAATTTCTCCCTCTCGATGACTTTCTGTAGACATATCCTTCATTGTTAATTTTTACATTTATTAATTTATTTTTTTTCCTATGAATTTATGTTTTTTTTTCTTTCTTTATTATTGTGTATATCTATATTACAACTTTTATGTCATGTATTATTATCAATTATGGAATGTATTGCATTGCACTACTCCTGTAAACCTTCTGGAATAAATCTTTATTATTATTATAATTGGAAAAAACATTATAATTCAAAATTATGAATGTCCATCCCTATGTTTAGTTTAGACCTGCGCAAATTCTTTGGCATAAAGTGTGCAGTGCGCAATGAGCCCGAGGCACGATTAGTTTTCAAATCGCCGTCGTCTAAGCTGCATGTATTAAATTCAACTTTTTTTTATTCGGCTTAAAGTTTGATCAAAAAATTATAGCGATGCTTTAACGCATAATCGATTAGTATCCAAATTGCGCCGTCGTGAAAATTGCACCATATGCCGTAATCGTGGTTTTAAATATTTTCGTTGAAAGGTTAATAATTGTTATTGTAGTGTATTCGTGCAATTTCGCAACATAAAAAAAATTGAACAAAATGCCAAAAAAAGTGTTTGTGAGTGTAAAAAGTGTTGTTTGAATACGTAATATTTTCATTCAATAATAAAAAACTTCCTCTATGTCAAAACTCGGCGATTTCTTTTACTCTTATAAGTATTTTGATTTAAATCCAAAATCGCGTAATTAAATAAATTGTGTTTCTAAAAAATAATTAAAAAAAAGTGTTGTGTTTTTTTTTTTTTAAATAATAATAAGATTACCCTTCTGTAATATTATATATAATAAGTGATAACGAACTGAATTATTTTGTTTGGATTATCAGTGCTGCGATATCTTCGAAAGGCAGATCCTTGCGCAGTCGAAAGAAATCAACTTTACAAAGCGGTGAGTGCTTTTTTCTATTGTTGAATCGATTTTCATGATACAAAAGTGCTTTTTATAATTTCTTTAATTAAATTCACAAGGCTCACCATTGGGTTAAAAGATATAAGTGTGTATTCATAAGTTTACCTTTAACTGGTTTTTTACATTAAAAATAATTTACAAAAGAAAATATGTATTCAGAACAACAACATATGATAACTTATTCCCGATTATACAAGATTTTGCTTATAATTTGAGACAATCACAATGAGTCCAAGGTTATAAAATGATAATTTTGCTTGAAAGTCAAGAGTGAAATTTAAAATAATAAATATAAAGTCAACTTACCTTTTCAGAGTACTATGATAACACAAAATGCTGAATTGAAAACAGCCTTAAAATAGAAAGCACGGCAATGGCCGTTTTGTGTTAGTTTTTAAATGGTTTGAAAAGTCAATATGGCTTGTTATGATAACCATATAAAAAAGATAAATTGGTTTTATTGTGTACGCGTGTTACTAGCCAGCAGAAAAAAAAATACGCACCTACTCAGGTTTAGTCCAATGTTATGTGAAGTATAATGTTAGCCCAGAATGACTAACTCATGTGTTAATTTATGCAATATCTCCCTTACTTATAAACGAGGTGTAAATGTTACGTCTGGTATAAGGTCGGAATAGCAAAAAACTTGCCTTATAACCACGGCCTATGAGTCTAATTTAATAGCCTACGCCCGATGTAACTAAACAAACGCTAAACCGGCATGTGAAAAATCTAATAAGTAAGACAGTATAAGTTTTAACAGAAAAATTACATTTAAACGCAGAAGTAAAGAACTTTTATCCTTCTGTGGTAATATTGGGGTTTTATTATTCTTATTTTTGTAAGTTCTTAACATTATATTAAATTCAATAGGATTAAAGGAAGTTGTATTGGTTTATAATATTGTCACTTCGTTCTGGCGCATATATACAACGATTTTTTTTAATATTTCATAGTTGTTTTTCGTCTATTATCTCATTAAGGAAGTTTGTTGAGTATCTTAATTGCTGAGTAGGAATAGTGACGTTGTGCTGTTGTTGTATTGAGTTTCGGGGTAACTATTTGGCCTGACGTTCTTAGTCTGGTGCTCACTGACTCTATGTGAACATCTTTTTTTATACCTAATTTTGATTAAATTTAATATGTAAATGAGGTTTTCTAAATAATTTTGAGTCACGCCAGACAAATCTGTAATAGCATTTTTTTCATTGACATCAAATCCAAATAATATATATTATAGTTGTATACCTTGGGCAGATTGTTTGTCAGAGCTGTTTCACTCACTGAACTACTGAAAGAGATGCGCGAAAGAAGTTTGCAAGAATGGTAACTGCGATGGAGACAGATCGACAATGGGTGGATGGACTTGTTTTTTCTTTCCATCAGTCAAAAGCAGAATGAAAGGGGCCTTCATTTATTAGATCACCATATGTTATGAAGCAGATGTTATCTGGACACGGAGAGTTTAGGGGAAGGCTGCGTAGTCTTTATGTTTCTTCATCGCTTCTTGTGACAATAACTAATCGGCCAATCACCGTAGACATAAAATACAAGACACGTCATATTCATACAAATTGAACGATAAATTTGGCAAGCTCTGATATCTGTTTGAAAACTCATAACGCATGAAAAGAATAGCCATACCGAGCAGAATATGTGTGTATGAATGAGATAGCTATATGAACGTCTCCGCGTTACATTCTCCGCGTTACAAGCCCTCTCATCCCTAACGAACTTACGAGCGAAGTAGCATGCGACGTACTCGTGTACTGTCGCTAGGTTGTCTTCCACACACTTATGTATTTCTGCATTCGTTATCTCACTTATACCATTTGGTATGTGAATAATTGTATTAATTGAAATAATAAGTAATTTGTGTGTACTTCGCATGAAAAGAAACTCCATGAGATTTGTTTTTGGTCCCGAATGATTTTTACCCTTGTCAAAGGCACAGGAAGGCATTTTATCTCAGAAAAGAGCTTACAGCGATGCGTTTGTGGCAGCTGGTGACAGCTTGTTTGTCAAACGAATGTTTGTGCGAGACTAAACGCAGTAAATCTCAGGTATGCCACGTTGGCTTAGCTTAGTGCAGTCACGCGCGTTGTCTCAGTAACGTATCTACATTTTTTAATTCATCTAAGCCAATCACATTCTGTGGAACTTTTAGCTGATGAATGGCGTTTGACTGGGACTGTTCAAATGTCAAAAATTCAAAATGTCTTTTATAAATGATTGAATTGTGACTTTGTCTAATGTGACATTATAATGTCAGATAAGAAAACATTGCTCGTTACGTAACTGAATGGAAATTAACACTTAACACCGTAACGACGATCTAATCACTGTGGTACCTTTAAAGATAGACAAACTTTCCCGGGTTACGAATAACCTGACAGTATTTGAAAAACTCCAAATGGATCACTCGGTTTTATAAAAATAATTTGTCATAAATTAATTATAAATGCTCCGTTCAAAAATACATTGGCAGTCTACAACGAAGTGCTATTTGTATTTCAGGCAATCTCTTATCAGATCAGAGTTTCTCCCGCTCTGAAGATGACCTAGATGAGTCTCTGGTCAACGGGCGGCGTTCCTGGCGGAAGAATTTAAAAGATTACTGTTCAAGAATTGTATTCGCTGGAAGCCTTAGACATTTTTCCATAGTATAAACAACCCGCACAAAGTTTATTTTTAATAACGTAAAAGTAACTTTACAAAGGAACAAACATTCTAACGATTCTTTTCTTGTGTATCGACAGAGAACAAAACAAGTTTCAAATTCTCCAAAATAGAGCAATGAGAGTTATACTTAGGCAAGATAGATACCCGGGAGTAGCTAAAATGTCAGAGGAACTAACTTGGCTAACAGTAAAACAGATGCTAACATTAAACACATTGATGTTTATACATAAAATGTAGAACAACTTGTTACCAAAATATTTTTCTGACAAAATTATTTACAACGTGGATATTCACAGACATAATACAAAGACACGCAAAGAAATCAGACTGCCAAAAAAGAATAAAACCAATACACAAAACAGCTTACTTTATACAATGGGATGAAATGTTATAATATGTAGCCAAAAACCATCCAAATTATACTAATTAATAAATTTAAAATGGCTTGTAAGAACCAAATAAAATACATTAGTAATATCAAGTAGTATTTTTTGTTGTTGTTATTTTTATGGATTCTTTCATGTAATCCTCAACTAACTATCTGGGGCTTATTCAAAATACCCCTCATAATGTCTATCTAACTAGTACTGCGGCTCATTAGGCCTTATTACCATCGCCATCTGATGGTTGTATTTAACTGACTGAATTTAAGTTTACATTAGCGAGTTCTTAGGAAAAAGGTCTGGATCAAAAAACCCTAGTAATAAAAAGATGCATAATAAGTTCTGAACTTTGTACTATTAATTACTTTTATACTTGACTGATGTTAAATACTTCATGTTTTTTTTTCATCCTAAGTAGTATGTAAGTTATAATATTATAATTAAGTGAAAAAGAATATCTATCATAATTAGATTTAAGATAACTCCTTCAACGGAAGTAATCTTCCCAATGTATTTAACCAACGTCGGTTCCGCTCGAGTGCCGATTTATTATTTACATGGTTAATATCAATTCTTTTATGTGGAAAGACAAATTTGTGGATCAAAATCCTTCTGCCCAAAAAAGTGATAATAAGTTCTAACTTTTTAGTTAAATTATTTTTTACTTGACTAAAATAATACTTAACCAAATTGTTTTTTCATTTTTTTTTATCACTAAAATAATATAAGTTATAATTAATTGGTTTTTATACTTCAAAAAATTAAAAAATTATAATTAAAATAAACAACAATATCGATAATTCATACCGCACACAAGTCTTCCCAACAAACCTTCCACGCTGGTGTGAATCAGCCTTAAACCTTCTATTGAAATGCTTAGTGTAACCTTAAGTGACCAGTTAAGGCACCGGGGCTCCATCGAAGCCAGAGTAAAGTTAGCCTCTCAGAAGTTGGGCGTGTTGTACAGGGCCCGCAGATACTTCAATGGTACACAACTGCTGACCTTGTACAAATCGCAAGTACGCCCCACTGTTGAATTTGGCAGCCACCTCTGGTCTGGAGCCCCTAAAACCTAAAAAAACCTTTGACTCTGTGAAGAAACGGGCGAAACGTTTGATAGATTCTCTTATCTAGATGATCTTAACAGATTGCAAACTTTGGAGCACAGACGTCAGGTGGGAATGCTGTCCTTGTTCTACAGGTATTTCAATGGAAGATGCTCCGAGGATCTTGCGTCATGGATCTCTTTGGCACCGGTGCATAGTCGGGAAACTCGACAAACGCGCGCCCAACATTTGTACACGGTTGACATTCAATACATGAGAACGGGTCGCTTTTACGACTCGTTCTTATGTTCAACAGCTCGGCTATGGAACGATTTACCGGACTCTGTGTTTCCACCCTCCTTCAACATGGGCCTCTTCAAGACCCAAGTTCGCTTCTTCCTTTCCTCAAAAAGACCCTCCACACAGCATCCCCAAAGATGACATCAGCCCTGAAGGAAATTCTTTCCCTCAAGGCCTCCTGTGTGGAGTTATTGTAAAAAAAAAATAATTTGTAAACTTTGATGTACAAGTAACGAAAACATAAATAAGTTTTAGGCTTTTGTGGTAAGATAATTTTATTGTCACTATAGAAATACCAACAATTTATACGGTTTTATTGAAGTTGGTCATCGGCATTAAAGAAGGTTCCATTTTATATCTCTGAATAGCTATTGCTTTAGTTTGCTCTATCGGGCTATAAATGGCACGCGAAAAAAGCTTTGCTTGCGTGATTTCCAGATCCTGAAAGAAAAAAAATTGACAACGATTAATAGGTTTTTAGCCAGGAAATCTTTGTGTCGATGTATTTAAAACATAACAACATAATGTTATGTTATGTTAAAATATGTTCAAATTGATATTCAATATTATGTTGAATAGAAAATTTTGTGTGAAAATATGGACGGCGAGTAACTCTCTCTCTATTTTTATCAACAAAGATTCCCAGGCTGTGAATAGCCTGACAAAATTTGAAAAACTCCTACTACCATCATAATAAGCTGAAGATGTTGCTTGTGTAATAATGGGGGACTTAGCTAGCAGATGAATTGAACCCGCAAAGCCTGGGTGGGAACCCATGGCTATGTACCACTCAATCAGTAACATATTATATTTACCCTGAGAAGTTTAGCATTTCTCTTTTGTGCGATTTGGGTATCTTTTTGAACCCATTCCACGAAAACTTCGTCGTCTGTAGTTGTTCGGTCTGTCATGATGTTATTATTTTTGATGACAAGTTTTGTTGTTGTTTTTTAGTTATTTTCGTTGTCATGGTTTCCAACTACTGTGATACCATTGTACAAAAATGTATTTTTTTAATACGAATCCAGAGGTAAGGGTTTCAAATGCCGGTATGCGCAAATACATTTTATTTAATTAGTTTGTATTATTTTACAATTAATTCATCAAAGTGTGGAAGATACTGATAAGTGTGAAAGACCACCATTCAGAATCAAAAAGCTGCTTGAAATGGTTTTAGAGATATTTAGTGACCAGATCTGAATAGCCAAACTTCCTCTTCCCATCTCCTTCCCTTCCCCACTACCTTTAGCTTCACAACATACCCCATTTGGGGACGCCATGGTCTCTCTGGCTCCAGACGATTGGGAGTAGTTGGGACTCTTGTGCGGTATTCACTTAGAGTATACTAGAGGTAGCCCAAGCCAAGGCAGTGAAGTCAGTTTTGGACTTGTTTTTGATGATTTTAACATGACTCGGCGCAAATGGGCTTGGCTAAGACTAAGGCTACGGTATTTATACATCCATTCATATCACATATCGACATAATGTTTTTGTGTATTCGTATAGCCACCTTTTCACAGTATTTTTATCAACAAAAATATAGCATCTAACCTAAAAAACCGTTTAGTTGTGTCAAGAGTTTAGTGGCAAAATAAAAAATGTGGGCGGAGTCCCGCCGTTAACCAGCGAAGATAGCCAGCTTAAGATCATCGCGACAGTATATAGAAGCGGTCCAAGAAATTTGTTGTCTCTTTCTCTCTCATGGTGTACGATGTAAAAACTCGGAAAAAGTGATTTATTACAATTTCGGATGGGTTGGGTAAAACAAATTAGTTATCCCTCCATATATAGTTACTTCAAGGGTATTCACATAAAATCATGATTATTTTTCTATGGATGTACCGTCAATGACGTTACAAGTGTACCCTGCCATAAATTCCAAGTTCGAGTCTCGGTTATAACCTGAGTTTCTATTTTCACATTCTTTGAACATTGTTGATATTCTTTAGTTATCAATATAACAATAAAGCGTAAAGCTTTAAAAAAAAGTTTTATTCAATAAGACACTCATCTATCAATAATTGTAGTTTTATATTAAATGGTTAACGAAGTTCGGCAATATTTTGAGGTTAGTTTGGTACTGTTTTGAATGATTTGCTGTCAGATCTGTTTGAAGTTTGTTAATCAGTGTTGCTGTTGCGAAAATTAATAATTTAAGTACTAATGTATGAGTGTAGCTACGACTCTGTATCTGAGTTCTTATTTAGAGACATTTTATATTCTTGATAAAAATGTTGTGTTTGGGGAAAACTCTTTTTTTTCGAAGTTGAAGATTTTTTTTCTTTACGGTTTTATAATATTTTAAAATGTTTTTGTTACAAATTGGAAGTTTACACAAGATAGAACGAAAATACTTAATGCATTTTTAAATGGTAATTATTATGATTATGCCTTTTTTAATTATTTTTTTTTATTCATTTTAAAAACATTACAAAATATGATTTAAGGGGTTTTTAAAGATATATAGAAAAATGTATATGGGGTGTACACAAAATAAAGTACACAGCATATATACGAAGTCAAGAAAAAAAGTAAATTAGTTATGAAAAGGATATACAATTTCTAATATTTTATGACTTAACTAAATGGCAAGATAATAAAGAGGAGTTAAGCAAACAGCAATAAAGTTTACTGATTAAATGCAGTTTCACTGCGGCAAAAAATGTCGATATCCGAAACAATTCGATTCAACAGCAAGAGTGCTCTCCCCACCGGCATGACCATTGGCAAGTTAGTCCTGCAGGCCGGGAAATAAAACAATCTATGCTGTCGATGACGACGATAACCATCGGGAACATGTTGATGCTCTCCATGATAGCTAAGTTTTCGAAACATCCACGTATCAATTTGAAGAAGTGGGTGACGATAATCATAATCATTATATTATGTACGAGTATATATATAAATGTGCGTTGGGAAAAACTTGAATGATTTGTAAATGCTTCACGAACTGCTAGTTCTTTAAAATGAACCCTTCGCAGAGAACATTTAAATTAAAGTCCAACTCGCCAAAAAGAGATGAACCGGTTAGGTATCCAGTTCTTTTTTTGGAGCCGGTTCCTGGTGCCAGAAAAGTTCCGCGAAGGAGATTTTTTCGAAAAGTACTAGCAAATCGACAAAAGTTCCGACAGAACACGAAAATAACGGACATGAATATAGACCATATCCGCAAAATGCAGTAGTTCTTTATAGTAGTTCTTTGTAGTAGTTCACACGGAGGGGTCGAACTAGCGTTGTGACCGCTTTGAAAGAACTACTTCTTTGCGAACGAACGAAGAACTAAAATTGCAGTTTGGAAGTAAACCACAAATGAGCATAAATCGTGCGAGCGGAACTACCAACTTCAATTGAAGTATTTGTTCAATGAACAATGAAGGAAGTTGTAACTGCCTCTAAAGGAAGTAGTTCTTTTAAGTAGTTCTTACGGAGCGGTCACATTGCTAATATCATATCTTAAAATAATTTTAATCATTTAACTTACTTTGATAGTAGGCGAATATATTAATTTATCATGCCACAAAAGAAAAAAATATTATGTTCATTTGAAAAACGGAGACGACGGATCAAGGTTGGATATAGTTCTCCACCAAAAAAACTTCTTTACAGTTAATGCAAGGTAAAGGAATGTCAGAAGACCTTAAAATAGTTAGCCAACGCCGCATATTTCACAAAAATGTCTCTATATAAATTAGCCAAGGATTACTATAGGCCTTAAGGAAAATTATTTCCCTCAGGGCCTCCCGTGTAGAGTAAATGTAAAAAAAAATGTAAAAAAAATCTCGCACTTTCAGTAAAAATAATAAAAAAAACCGTAGAAAACATTGAGTTGTACTGTTTTTTTTGGCATACTGTAAAATTCGGGAGTAAAAACTAACCTCAGAATTAAATGTAGGTAAATACTTTTATTAGTTCCGAAATTCTCTCGATGTTGCCATAGATATAAAATTAATTATTTCCTATTTAATTTCTACACTGTGACGTCAAACCGTGATTTGAATATTTTTTTTTCCCATTTATAGGTGTCTCATTTTGCACTGCTATTTTCTGCATCATATTATCTCCCTTTCCCACCCGTGCGAATTTTTCGTTCGAACAAAAAAATAGCTTCCAACTCGTATCAAGTATAAAACGAGGGGCGCGAATTTTACTCCACACCATCGGGTCGGAAAGTTACGGGTTTGATTTCCGCCCATGGATAATACGACGGCCTCCATAGTCGAGTGGTAAGATGCTCGACTACGAATCCAAAGGTCGCGGGTTCAATCCCGGCGTGCGCCAATAACTTTTTATTAAATTAACATGTGTCATAACACATTAATTCGTATGTATTTAAGTATATTTGCGACACGTTCCAGAGTGGTAGATACTTGAAGTATCGCCCTGGTGAAAGACCACCATTCAGAATCGAAAAGTTGCTTAAAATGGCTTTTAGCCGTGTTTGGTGACCAGATCTGAATGGTCAGGTACTTACCAACCTTCCTCTTCCCCATCTTCCTTCCCTCCCCACTACCTTCAGCCTTCACAACATACCCCAATTGGGGATGCCATAGTCTCCCCGGCCCTATACGGTCAATAATAAATATATGATTAGGCGCTAGGTGCATAAAAAAGCACTGTCATTAGATACTATCAGCGCTTCGGCAAATTCACAGCCTGGGGCGGAATGCTCCAATTGCGCCTGCACAGGACCACGACATCTCGCGCCCCGTGCAGTAAGTACTGATGGCGCCCCCTTGCGGTTCATTTAGAATGCCGGGATGAAAAAACGGGCATGCTGATTGGTTATAGACTTTGGATCGCATCGATTTTAACGTACGACACACCACAGAAAAACAGACTCTACGACCATATAACTATTATGCAGTTCGTAAAAAAATTACGTGTCAATTTTTTTTCCATACATTTTCGCTAGTCGTTCAATGCACAGTGATGTTGCCAGCGCAAAAATCTACCTTAGATATATTTAGATGTAAATTTATAGAATTCTGTCACTATCTCTCATTGTAGGTACAAAAGTGACCGTTAGGTACATAAAGATCTACATACTTTTAAATAAAATATTTTTTTAATACACATTTTTACACTCACCAATTCAACAATATTTCATAAATGTATACAATAGTTGTGACAGTTTTGAAAGAACTGTTTCAAAGAAGTACTTCTTTTGACAGCAGTCCCAACTTCATTCATTTTTCATTGAAGTTGGTTAAGTTGGTACTTTTTTACTTCGAACTTTTTTCATTCGTTCAAAGACTTCCACAGTTCAATTGTTCATTCCCTTCTTCCTTCGATTTTAGTTCGAAGAATGAATGAAGCAATGAAGTATCTTTAGTTATCCGTTCCTCGCACGTACCCGTGACAGTTATTATGATTTCTGTGCTTGTTTTGTCTATAGGACTATATAATCTCTACCTAAAATTATGGATGGCCGTTCAACGAGAAAGGAAAGTGAAATATGGGCTTATTTTAAGGAAGTTGGGGTTTCAACTTTTGTTCTAAAGTTATATCCATAAAGGGAGGCAATGCCTGTAATACGAATCGTCATTTGCGCAATATTCACCCTATTGCTAACCAAACTGTCAAACTGTGTACAGTAAGAAATATTCAAATTGTACCTCAAGCCCTGAAAAACGTTCACATCGCTCTTACAGAAACTGGAAATTTCGCAATTACTACATTTGCTTTACATTACTACATTTTGCTTTGCTGTACATCATCATTCCTTTTAAGGCATGATACCGCCAACAATCACCAAACACATAGAAGAAAGAAAGTTTTCTACACGGTTTTGCTTTTATTAGACCCGAATAAAACTGCTATTATTTGGCACATCTAACCCCCCGACGAATTCTGCGATTGATCTGTTACTTCGATTGAACTGTAAAATCTGTATTTTCCCATCGCTAGTATACAAGAGTGAACCTCTCTTATATCTTTTATTTTGTTTTTCATTGCTCACATTATTTGCGTTATTATATCATATAAAGTGCGTCACACTACTTCAGTTTGTACTCGTAAAACTGCTTCAGATATAAAATACCTTGTCTATATGTGAGGTGTACATAAATGTTTGGTTTCTTTAATTACACTATGCATGTATCTACAATATTTTATATCATTCATCTCTAAATGTATTTGATGAACAACTGTTTTTTTTTATCTCTGTTAAATAAATAAAAAAGTAACTATTCAATGACGCGGGTAATTTTAAATGATTTGGGGAAAATTTTACATAATTTATGGAATATTTTAAGTAAATTTAAATAAGATCTTTAATTTCACGGCGCCTTTTAAAGATGGCGCTTGCACAATTTGGACCTTGAGGGGACACGAAGAGATGCGTTTCCGAAACAATGTAGTCAGGATTGTTGACTTTATACTGACTCGATAGAAAGAGACAAAAATATTATATTAAATGATTTTGGATAGCCTATTAGTTACCGCTCAGATGGAATTTGGAAATTTTTAATAAACATATTTGAACACATTGAACAAAACAATATCAATACACCATGAAAATGATTTATAAAGTCAAAATATCACACAAACACTAATAACAGAAAGTTTGCCCAAATGATGGTTGAAGCTTTTTGTTGATTTTATGTCTTTATGTCATTAAAATTGTAAAAATTCTAAAGTTCGGTCAAAATATTTTAAACTGTTGAAATACCTTTGAAGAGTGACGTTTCATAATCTTTGTTTGGTCTTATTTAAACATTCACGCATGGTACATATCACCATCATGATTGATTTATTTGTATAACCACTGCAAGTATTTTAATCAACAAAAATATAAAAAATAACCTCAAAATCCATTGACGTAAGCCATACGATTCGATGACGTGAAGTTAGCGCGGACGGAGAACATCCTCACATACTTAAAAGTGCTGCGATATTATGTGACGACTTTTCTTGTCTCTTTCTATCTCATGGTGTACGACGTAAAAACCAGGAGAAAATGATTTATCGCATATTTGTATAGGTTGGGTAAAAATATTAGCTATACCTCATTAGTATGAAAGTAACAGTATTTAGTTATCAATTTGCCGAGACCATTAAGGCCCGCTTATAGACGGTGGCTATTTTTCTGAAGAATTAGAAAAAAATCAACAAAAAATATAAAAAATAACCTCAAAATCCGTTGACGTAAGCCATACGATTCGATGACGTGAAGTTAGCGCGGACGGAGAACATTTTCACATACTTATAAAGTGGTGCGATATTATGTGACCACTTTTCTTGTCTCTTTCTCTCTCATGGTACACGACGTGAAAACCCGGAGAAGTGATTTATCGCAAATTGGGTATCAATATTAGCTGTACCTCCTTGTATCGTTACTTCCAGGTTTGGCCGCTTGGCGGATCCGGCGCTGTACGAACGTGTAGTGAACAAATTAATATTACCTCATTAAATATCGATATTTCACGCTGTAATCGCAGCACCACACTTATTCATCGTATAAATACACCCAATAACACCCCAATCTCCCCCCAGACGCTAATTATATCGAGGGACTATTAGCCGTTGGCTTTGTGTTATTAGTAATTGAGGATACGTTACCCGGCGGGCGTATTGTGGGGAAAATTACTCAGATGGGAGTCATTAAAGCCTATCAAAATCCTTCACGGATCAGACGAGCCAATCCGCCCTTAAATTTTCATATAAAATACCCTTCTAGTTTATAACAATTTAGGGGCGTTCAACAACCCTCTTCTGGGAATCAAATTCTTGTAAAAAGCCACATTTTTATGAGTATTTTTTAAAAGGAATATCGTACTAGAGTCCCAACCTCAAAGCAATAATATGCATGGCCTGTTCAAATGAAAAGCTGAATTTTGAATTTTCGCGGGCTGTGTACATTCGATTATCGTTTTTTGTTGTTGGCATGTTGGTACATATATGTTCATCATATGTTAGCATTATCAGCCATTTTGGACTAGTGGTTTGTTTTTGACAACTGGAAAGGTTAGTCACGTTTTCGTGTGTTCTTCGATTTTTTACTTTTAAAAAAAAAATGGATCAAAGAATAAAATCCATGATTTGTTTTTCCACAACTCCAGGACGCTCATCGTCATTAACATCTTCTCGGCCTTCTGTAAAGCGCTTGTACCAATTATAAACACTTTTTTGAGACAAAGTAGACTCGCTGAATGCCACAGTCAACATTTTAAGTGCGTTGGAGCACTTTATTCACAAAAACGTGACTAACCTTTCCAGTTGTCAAAAACAAACCACTAATCCAAAATGGCTGATAATGCTGACATGTGATAAACATATGTGTATCAACATAACAAAAAAAAATCGATAATCGAATGTACACAGCCCATGAAAATTGAAAATTCACGTTTTCTTTTGAACAGGCCTCGTATACGGAGAGAGAGCTAATTATTTTTACCCAACCTACACAAACTTGCGAAAAATCACTTTCTCCGGGCTTTTACGGCGTACACCATGAGAGAGAAAGAGACAGCAAATTTCTTGAACCGCTTCTCTATACTGTCGCAATGATCTTAAGGTCCTGGTTCACTGGCGGGACTCCGCCCACATTTTTTATTATGCCACTAAACATGACAAAACTAAACGGTTTTTTAGGTAATATGCTATATTTTCGTTGTTAAAAATACTGTGAAAAAGTGGCTTTACGAATAAACAAAAACATTATGTCGATATGTGATATGAATGGATGTATAAATACCGTAGCCTTAGTCTTAGCCACGCGCCCAGGTGCGCCGAGTCATGTTAAAGTCATCAAAAACAAGTCCAAAACTGACTTCACTGCCTTGGATAGATACTACTCTACCAACTCTATGGGTTATACAAATAAACAAAAATATTATATCGACATGTGCTATGAATGGATGTATAAATACCTTAGCCACGCTCGAGTCAGGAAAAATCATCAATCCTGACTACACTCACGCTCCCTTCTGGTATATTATTGCTCTGAGGTTCCAACCGTCTGGAGCCAGTGTGGCTGAAAGTAGTGGGAAACGGAAGGAATTGAGCAAGATGAAGGTTTGAAAGTTCCTGGCTATTTAGATCTGTTCACCAAACACGGCTAAAGCCGTTTCAAGCAAAGTTTCAATTCTGAATGGTGGTCTTTCATCAGGGCGATACTAAGAGTATCTACCACTCTAAATACATGTGGATATACAGCTGTTGGCATACATATTTTGTGTAGTCTAGTGAACATGGAATGATCTACTCTGACGTTCGCGGCGTTTGAGCATATGTAGTTACTACTTTTGACACTTTAGCCGTGGTTGGAAGCAGTTGGAACTCTTGTGCGGTATTAACTCACTACTAAAAATAATGATAGTAAAAAAAAGCAACTTTTTCCAACCGTCTGGAGCCGGTAGGACCATGGCGTCCCCAATTGTGGTAGGCGATGGTAGACGATGCTGACAGTTACTATCGCTCTGGAACGTGCCGCAAATTAACTACAAAATTATTTTACATTAATTGACGACCTCCGCGACCGAGCGGTTAGGATCCTCGGCTACGAATCTGAAGGTCGCAGGTTCAAATCCCAGCGTGTGCGAATTAATTTACTTTAATTTATAAGTGATATTTAACAAATAATAGGTGTCACATATTCCAGAGTTGTAGATACCCTCAGTATCGCCGTGGTGAAAGACCACTATTAAAAAATTAGAGTGGATTAAAATGATTTAAGCTATGTTTAGTGCTCAGATATGAATAGCCAGATACCTCTTCTCAACCTTTGTCTTCCTCATCTCAACATTAAAAAAAGAAGATGCCGTAGAATCACTGGCGGCGGGCAGTTGACGCTCTTGTGCGGTATTGTATAATTAAATAAATATCTCACAAGACAGTACCTGTTGGATTACAAAGTGATAATTTTCCAGGTTCTTACCTTCATGTTTTTCATCCAGTTCCTACCTTTCCCGCCATTTCGCTATTCGATTTTCTCATTCAACAAAACTGTGTTCGAAAACCATTGACAATCGAAACCGAAGAGAGTTATGTGAAAAAACGTGTTTCGTGTGGTTCGTTGGTGTCTCGCTTGGTCGTCGGTTTGTTGTTGTTCTCCGAGTAATATAATATTAAGTGTGGTGTTTTTTTGTGATTCATTAATAATACAGTGTGTAAGATTAAACAAAAACTTCCACTTCAACTACATCGGTGAGTGAATGGTTTCCCATTTTTCTTTCATTCCAAATAATCTTTCCACATCCATAATTAGACTTCCGTCAAGTAGTATAGTTAATCGTTTTCAGTCCACTATTTTCCAAATTCATCTGAAGCTGGAAACACATTCGTTATTTTATCGCAGCTTCGGATCCAACAGTACCTACCGAAATTTCTTTGAAAAAATAATTTATTACAAAACTTACGAAAAAAAAACTTTATTGTTAATTGGCACGTCAAAACCATCTTTTTGATAAAGGATCTAATGTAACACGGTTCCAATATCATTAAGAAGTCATTCTGAGACCTTTACCTTAAACTTTGTGGCTTAATTTTGACAGGTGTCGTTTTGGCCTCTAAAGGTAATTCCTTTAAAATTGTTAGCACGCATTTTTTAAAGCCTTAAAAACTTTTTTCAAAGTTAAAATTTGAAGAATAAGCCTTGGATTAAGGGGACACACACCCCTAGTAATAAATCGGCGAAGGACATAAAATGGACGAAGACCTAAGAATAAAACACAGTCCTTTGCACAAAAATTAAATAATAACTTTGTATGAGACCACAGATTTTATTTTAATTTTTATGACCGACCGGTTTTGCTAAGCCTAAGCATCATCAGGGTACAAAATTAAACTAGTCAAAAAATACAAAGTGTGCGGTTATATAAACACACAATATAAAATAAATAAGAGAGCAGTGAGAAAAAAACTTTTGCATTCGTTCACGTTGTATTAAATTACAATAATTTCATTCACAGATAACTAATTAACTAACTAACCATCACGCCGTTTTCCCGCAGGGGTAGGCAGAGAAAACAGACCGCCATACAACTCTGTCTAGGCACCTTGGAGAAACAATGTATGGAGAGAGAGCTAATTATTTATACCAAACCTATACAAACTTGCGATAAATCACTTTCTCCGGGTTTTTACGTCGTACACCATGAGAAGGAAAGAGAAAACAAATATAATACTCCGCTTCAATGTACTGTCACAATGATCTTAGGCTCCTGGGTCACCGCGGGACTCCGCCCACATTTTTTATTATGCGACTAAGCTTGACATAGCTAAACGGTTTTTTAGGTTAGATACTATATTTTTGTTGATATCAATACTGTGAAAAAGTGGTTATACGAATAAACAAAAACATTATGTCGATATGTGACATGAATGGATGTATAAATACCCTAGCCTTAGTCTTAGCCACGCCCAGGTCCGCCGAGTCAGGTAAAAATCATCAAAAACTGACTACACTGCCTTGGAACCTAGGTACCACTCTATATTCTCTAAGCTTGGCATATACTCCTTGCTTCCTTCACATTCTCACCCCTACCAAAGTTTAGTTACTAAATTAAAACTGTAAATAAATATTGTCATACTTTATTTATAATATTTATTATCAGCAGAGGAAAAATTGTAATTGGCATGATTTGTTATTTTTATTATTAATAATAATAACAGTGAACTTATAAAGCGCAGTTTTGTGATATTTCACCTCAAGTGCGCTTCATACTAAATTAATTATGCTAAAAAGATTAACTAACAAGGAGAAAATAATACATAATATGTATACAAATTAAAACTATCTAAAATAAGGATCGTTATCATAAATCATGAGAGAAAAAGGTTCTGATATGGGTATAACAGTGCATGTGTACATCAACAGATTAAATAAAACAATTTACCAGAAGCTAAGGGGATAAAAATTCAGATGAAACATAATATGAATTCATATTAACATATTTGTCAAATCAAAGAATAGGAAATTAGATTGAAGACAGTTGACATGTTGGTATTTAAAAAACATTTATTTTCAAGTATTATAAGTAAACGATTCTAAACATGCAAACAGTGTAAATATAACAAGTGTCAAAAGAAAAATAAATATTATATGATAATGAGTATATGGTTTCCAGTAGATAGCGAGGACATTGAGTTATAATGATAGAAGTAAGGAGAAAACCGAAAAATAGGAAATTAGGGACGTTTTTCAAGATATTAAATTTTAATAAGTTACGTTTTGTATGTAGGATTTTTAAACAATTTGGTTTTTAAAACTCGTTTGAACTTTGCTAGGTTCTGTATGTTGGCAAGTTTTGTGGGAATTATCATATATGTATTAATTATTGTTGATTTGCTGTTAATTTTCCTAAAGTAAATAAACAATCGTACATCGTCTCATACATACTCTTCTGTTATGCTGACTCTTCACAGGGCCCGACTCGAGTATTTGATTCACTCGATCGTGCCACGTTGTCTTTCTCGAGCGTATCCGACTTATCTTTCATTCACTTTCGCGTCATATATTCTTTTCACACTCCTTTATTCGTTCATTCTCTCTACATTCCCAAACCATCTAAGCGTCCCTTTCTTGATCCTATTAATTGCGCTCACATATCAGTCTTGCATTATTTAAAAAAAAACAGCAACTTGCACCGAGATAGGCAAAACGAAATATAGTTTTTTTTTTTTTCAAATGGGTTGTACCTTGGAAGTAACAATAGAGAGAAATAGAGAGTGAGAGAGAGAGAGAGATATTTTTACCCAACCTATACAAACTTAGGATTAATCACTTTCTCCGGGTTTTTACGTCGAACACCATGAGAAAGAAAGTGATAACAAAATTTCTCAAATTATCACACCGCTTTAAAGTATTGTAAGAATGTTCTTCGTATCCCGCGTCTCCGTCGACTCTGCCCACACGTTTTGATACGCGAAATAAATGAACGTAACTCAACGGTTTATTAAGTTTCATGCTTGGAGAAACAATGTATGGAGAGAGAGCTAATTCTTTTTACCCAACCTATACAAACTTGCGATAAATCACTTTCTCCGGATTTTTACGTCGTACACCATGAGAGAGAAAGAGACAACAAAAATAACACACCGCTTTTATGTACTGTAAGGATGATCTTGGTCTCCCGCGTCTCTGGGTACTCAGCTCACATGTTTTCAAATGCGACTAAACTCGACAAAACTAAACGGTTTTTAGGTTATATGCTATATTTTTGTTGATAACAATACTGTGAAAAAGTGATTATATAAATAAACAAAAACATTATGTCGATATGTACTATGAATGGATGTATAAATACCGTAGCCCTTGTCCTAGCCACGCCCAGGTCTAGCCGAGTCCGGCAAAACTCATCAAAACTGACTACAGCAGCGCTACCTCTTGTATATTATTGCTCTGAGGGTTGTACCCACACTTCAAGGAATAATTCGTTCAGTGCCTACGCAGTATGAATACGTAAACCATTGGCAGTCGAACCAGCTCGGTGGCACAGTGGTAAATGTCACAAATTACGGCCGGTCCGCTTTTCAATGCAGGGCTGGCGAAACTTTTTAATGGGATTTTTCAAAACGCTCGTGCGACATGATTTTGCACTCCGTGGCGCTATTATGCTATTTTGTCGACCCCTGAAGCTGTGTTTCTCAAACTTATAAAAATATCACTATTATCATCTTAGAGTACATAGAGTGGTATCTCTCCAAGGCAGTGTAGTCAGTTTTTGATGATTTTTACCGGACTCGGCAGACCTGGGCGTGGCTAAGACTATGGCTAGGGTATTTATACATCCATTCATATCACATATCGACATAATGTTTTTGTTTATTCGTATAGCCACATTTTCACAGTATTTTTATCAACAAAAATATAGTATATAACCTAAAAAAACCGTTTAGTTGTGTCAAGTTTAGTGACATACTAAAAAAAATCTGGGCGGAGTCCCGCGGTGACCCAGGAGACCAAGATCATCGTCACAGTACATAGAAGCGGTGTATTATATTTGTCGTCTCTTTTCCTCTCGTGGTGTACGACGTGAAAACCCAGAGAAAGTGAAAGAGAAGTTTGTATAGGTTGGGTAAAAATAATTAGCTCTCCCTCCAATTACATATGGCTATTCAGATCTGGTCACCACTAACTAACTAACTAACCATCACGCTGTTCCCCCGCAGGGGTAGGCAGATAAGACTGACCGCCATACAACTCTGTCTTGGCACACACTCCTTGCTACATTCACATTCATACACCGTCTCATAAACTCTCTTGTGTTTGATTCACTTGATCGTGCCGTGTCGCCCTCGGGCGTCTCCGACTTCTTCTACCATACACTTTCTCATCATATACTATTTTTAATGGTTAACAGTTTCTAACTTAGTTATAAAAAATGATGATATTTTAACGACCTCCATAGTCGAGTGGTAAGACGCTCGACTACGAAACCAAAGGTTGAGGGCTTAAACCCGGCGTGCGCCAATAAATTTTATTTGATTAATTTGTGTCATAACACATTTAATTCATATAAAAAAGTATATTTGAGGCACGTTCCAGAGTGGTAGATACTCTTAGTATCGCCCTGGTGAAAGACCACCATTCAGAATCGAAAAGTGGCTTGAAATGGCTCTTAGCTTTTATAGCTTTTTAACAAGCGTAATGAATAGAATCAAGAAAGGGACGCGCTTAGATGGTTTGGGCATGTAGAGCGAATGAACGAAAAAAAGGATTGTGAAAAGAATATATGATGCGAAAGTGAATGGAAGAAGAAGCCGAGGACGCCCGAGAAAGACTTGGCACGATCACAAGAAAATCAAATACTTGAATCGGGTCATTTGAAGAGTCAGAATAACAGAAGAGTACGGTAATAACAGCGAGACGATGTATGAATGTGAATGAAGCAAGGAGTGTGTGCCAAGACAGAGTTGTATGGCAATCCGTCCTCTTTGCCTACCCCTGCGGGGAAACGGCGTGATGGTTAGTTAGTTAGTGGTGACCAGATCTGAATAGCCAGGTACTTCCCAACCTTCCTCTTCCCCATCTCATTCCCCTCCCCACCACCTTCAGCCTCACAACGTCCCCAAGTTGGGAGCAGTCGGGACTTTTGTGCGGTATTTACTATAAAAAAATAAAAAATAAATTTTCGTCACCCACGCTTTGAGGACCCTCTGAGTTTGGCCCAGTTTTCGTTTTCAACAGCTTTTACTCTGTAGAGCATTTGAAAAGCTTTCCCGGCTTTGCACGGAATTTGTAGTCTAATTCGACAATGACATTTCTGTCCGTAACGGTTTATTCAAGTTTCAGCGGGCTTTCCTTTGATTCACACGTCAAAGCTTCGAATAACGACAATTCAAACTCGAATAAATACGAAGTATCTGATTTCACAGACTTTTCAACATGTGTGTCGAAGCTTTTTAAAAATTCAAGTTTCGTTTGAATAACACCCAGTAATATAGCATCTCTAATTGGGGTTATGTTGAGAGGCTGACGGGCCTCCGTGGTCAAGTGGTTAAAACACTCTACTTCGTATCCATAATATATTTTTTATTTAATTAATACGCATTAAAATAAATGAAAAAAAAAACTTTGTATAAGACCACGAATATGATTTTAATATTTTAACAGACCGGTTTCGCTTAGCCTAAGCATCATCAAGGTACAAGATTAAACTAAACAAAAAAACAAAGTGTGGTTAAATATATATATATATATATATATATATATATATCGATAAATTAATTTGTAAAACACCCTTGAGGTGATTTTCCCACAAAAACGGCGCTATAAAAGTTATCCATTTAATTATTATTATAATATACATGTATACGAATATATATATATATATTTTTTTAAATGAATACCGCACAAGAGTCTCAACTGCTCCCAACCGTCTAGAGCCAGTGAGACTATGGCATCCCCAAATAGGGCATGTTGTGAGGCTGAAGGTAGTGGGGAGGGGAAAGAGATTGGGAAGAGGAAGGTTAAGAAGTACCTGGCTATTCAGGTCTGGTCACCAAGCATGGCTAAAGCCATTTCAAGCAACGTTTCGATTCTGAATGGTGGTCTTTCACCAGGGCGATACTTGGAGTATTTACCACTCTGGAACGTGCCGCAAATATAGTTTTTTTATTATTTTTACCAGAATTACATGTGTTATTACACATGTTAATTGAATAAAAGTTATTGGCGCACGCCGGGTTTGAACCCGCGACCTTTGGATTCGTAGTCGAGCGTCTTACCACTCGACCATGGAGGCCGTCAAACATATAGAGCGAGAACAAAAAAATAATAGAGCAATGAGAAAACAATAACATTTAAATTATTACAAAAGAACAGAGAGAGAGAGAGACAGATAAAATGAAAGAGACAAAAAGTCAACTGAAAAAAAAAAAAGTTCTTACATTACATTAATAAAAAATAATATGTATGGTAGTTAATTTGCGACCACCTTTCAGAATCGAAACGTTACTTGAAATGGCTTTAGCCGTGTTTGGTGACCAGATCTGAATACCCAACCTTCCTCTTACCCATCTACTTACCCTCCCCACTACCTTCAACCTCACAACATACCCCAATTGGGTATGCCATAGTCCCACTGGCTCTAGACGGTTGGGAGCAGTTGACACTCTTGTGCGGTATTCACATAGAGTTGGTAGAGTAGTATCTATCCAAAGCAGTGAAGTCAGTTTTGGACTTGTTTTTGATGATTTTAACCTGACTCGGCGCACCTGGGCGTAGCTAAGACTAAGGCTACGGTATTTATACATCCATTCATAGCACATATCGACATAATGTTTTTGTTTATTCGGATAGCCACTTTTTCACAGTATTTTTATCAACAAAAATATAGCACACAACCTAAAAAACCGTTTAGTTGTGTCAAGTTTAGTGGCATAATAAAAAATGAGGGCGGAGTCCCGCCGTGAACCAGGAGCTTAAGATCATTGCGACAGTATATAGAAGCGGTCTATGAAATTTGTTGTCTCTTTCTCTCTCACGGTATACGACGTCAAAGTTCGGAGAAAGTGATTTATCGCAAGTTTGTGTAGGTTGGGTAAAAATAATTAGCTCTCCCTCCATATATTGTTACTTCAAGGTCGAAAAGTACTCGGCTATTCAAATCTAGTCACCAAACGGCTAAAGCCATTTCAAGCGACGTTTCGATTGTGAATGGTGATCCTTCACCAGGGCGATTCTGAGAGTATTGGCATCAGGTCTGCAACATGGACTGCTAGCCTCGCTTTTTAGATAACTATCTCATTGAAAAAAATCAAAACTTACATTGGTAGAATTCTTTTTTTGTAGCATAAAATATGAGTATCACAAAAGATTCGCAAGTGGCACCTTCACCTTTGAGAGGATCCAAACAAGTGTAAGAAGCAAGAAGTGTGTGTCAAAACAGGGTTGTAAGGGTGGTTCGTCCTCTCTGCCTACCCCTCCGAGGACACAGCATCACGGTTAGTTAGTC
Source organism: Drusus annulatus (assembly GCA_022651775.1). Lineage (NCBI taxonomy): Eukaryota > Metazoa > Arthropoda > Insecta > Trichoptera > Limnephilidae > Drusus > Drusus annulatus. The sequence continues at coordinate 279,948 of JAGWCC010000367.1, read as the reverse complement.
AGTAAGAATTTTAAAAATGAAAAGCAGAAACCTTTTTTCTCTTTCGTTTTTCCGACATGTTCAAAACAAAGGGGTTTTTAGTGAATTTAACTCCGGTAAAATATTCAATAAAGTCGTACCCATGTTAGCGCGTTGAACGTACATTATCCAACGTCCCTTCCAAGTCTCCGTTTTAAACCCGCGCTAAGCCGGGGGACATAAGCCAAGTTTTTTTTACAGAGCGTAAAACGCGCTTCGCATTAAATTTCACTATTTTCAGTTCGTACCTAATTAGAATAAAAGCATGGCTAGATTTTACACTCGCGTTCGAAATTAAGTTAAACCTTTTAGTAAGAATATTTATGGAGAGATAACTAAATATTTTTACCCAACCTATACAAATTTGCGATAAATCACTTTCTTCATATTTTTACGTCGTATACCACGAGAGGGAAAGAGACAAGAAAAGTCTTCGTATAATATAGCAGCACTTCTAGGTATGTAAGAATGTTCTCTGTCCGCGCTATTTTCACGTCAACGGATTTCGAGGTTATTTCCTATATTTATGTAGATCGAAAAACTTGCAGTGGTTATACACATAAATCAAACATGGTGGTGATATGTGCTATGCGTGAATGTTCAAATAAGACCAAACAAAGATTATAAAACATCACTTCTCAGAGGTATTTCAACAGTTTAAAATATTTTTGACCGAACTTTAGAATTTTCACAATTCTAATGATATAAAGACATAAAATCAACAAAAAGCTTCCATCATTATTTAGGCAAACCTTCTGTTATTAGTGTTTGTGTGATATTTTGACTTTATAAATCATTTTAATGGTGTATTGATATTGTTTTGTTTAATGTGTTCAAATTTGTTTATTAAAAATGTCCGAATTCCACGTGGGCGGTAACTAATAGGCTATCCAACTTCCTTCAACATATCTTTGTCTCTTTTTATCGAGTCAGTATAAAGTCAACAATACTGACTATACTGTTTCGCAAAGTTACCTCTCCATGTATATTCTTCTCCAAAAGTTAAACAATTTAACGGTCAACAGTAATTATAAAATTGATACATAGTCATGTTTATATAATTACCCCAGGGTGGGTATTATAGTGGTCATTATAGATATACTTAAACTACGTTTTTTTGTAAATGAGGAGGGTACAGTTTTGACATCAGTCTACTATGAAATAGCCAAACATTCTCCATATAGTTCAACGTTCCTTGCCGTAGATTCAGAAACAATGAATTGCTGTTCCTCAATCATCACTCTACTAGCTTTGTGACCGCTTCGTGCGAACTACTTAATTTTGCGGCAGTTTAAACTTCATTCATTTTTCATTGAACAAATACGTCAATTGAAGTTAGACTACAAAGCTACAAACTTATAGTATATAGAGTGGTATCTATCCAAGGCAGTGTAGTCAGTTTTTGATGATTTTTACCGGACTCAGCGGACCTGGGCGTGGCTAATACTAAGGCTAGGGTATTTATACATCTGTTCATGTCGCATATCGACAAAATGTTTTTGTTTATTCGTAACTACCTTTTCACAGTATTGTCATCAACAAAAATATAGCATATAATCTAAAAACCGTTTAGTTGTATTCAAGTTTAGTGGCATAATGAAAAATGTGGGCGGAGTCCCGCGGTGACCCAGGAGCCCAAGATCATCGCGACAGTACATAAAAGCGGTGTATTATATTTGTTGTCTCGTTCTCTCTCATTGCGTACAACGTAAAAACATGGAGAAAGTGATTTAACACAAGCGTGAATAGGTTGGGTAAAAATAATTAGATTTCTCTCCATACATTGTTACTCCAAGGCTGCAAAGTCCTACTTTATTTTGCGGCAGTTCAGTTGTTAAGTTGAACTTCAAAGCCTACAAAGAGGTACTTCATTTTAAGTACTTCAAACACTATAAGGAACTGCTCCATTTTGTGTTTTTGGGCGAGGAACCGGTTCCAGTTCTTTTTTTGGAAATTGCTTGCAACCCCTCCTTATGAAAAATCATTTTGGCGAAAAGAACCGGTTCCAGTTCTTCTCGTTTTCAGAATTTCGCTAACTCTGAAAGCTTCGATTCTGAATGGTGGTCTTTTACCAGGGCGATACTTAAAGTATCTACCACTCTGGAAATCCACTAAACATATTCTTATTTTTCTGGTGCCTCTTTCTATCGAGGGGAGGCTATCATCGGAGCGGTCACTACTGAAATAAAATGGACTACACTTCTTATTCAACTGGTGCCCTCTCTTATCGTATGTAGGCTATATGAGCAATCGCCTTTGAAACCGATTGAATTGCACATTTTTTTAATGTGACGTTATCACATATTGGAGGTTGACTTTCATCAGGGAAAACGCTGTGGGAACAAATTCGATAGCACATCTTCTTCTTGATCTTCTGGTGTCAATACTTATCGGAAATCGACCATCATCACTGAGCAAACCAATTAAATGTCCAAGACTGAATGCTGTGGAAATGAGATCTTTGAGACGCATGTGCGATAAAACCATGTATGACCGTATTGAAAATGTGGGTATCCGGAAAGAATGCAAGGCTGATGTGAGCGTAATGAATAGGATCGAGAAAGGGACGCTTAGATGGTTTGGGTATGTAGAGCGAATGAACGAAGAAATGAGTGTGAAAAGAATATATGATGCGAAAGTGAATGGAAGAAGAAGTCGAGGACGCCCGAGAAAGACATGGCACGATCAAAGTGAATCAAATACTTGAATCGGGCCACGTGAAGAGTCAGAATAACAGAAGAGTATGTATGAGACGATGTATGAATTTCAATGAAGCAAGGAGTGTGTGCCAAGACAGAGTTATATGGCGGTCCGTCCTCTCTGCCTACCCCTGCGGGGAAACGGCGTGATGGTTAGTTAATTAGTTAGTTATCAGAGCAAACACTGTGGAAATGATTGACTGCACTGTGACATTACTTATCGGAAGTTGACTCACATCAGAGTGGTAGATACTCTAAGTATCGCCCTGGTGAAAGACCACCATTTAGAATCGAAAAGTTGCTTGAAATGGCTCTAGCCGTGTTTGGTGACCAGATCTGAATAGCCAGGTGCTTCCCAACCTTCCTCTTACCAATCTCCTACCCCTCCCCACTACTTTCAGTCTCGCAACATAACTTATTTTGGGGATGCCATAGTCTCACTGGCTCTCGACGGTTGGGAGCAGTTGATACTCTTGTGCGGTATACATATAAAAAAAATCAGGGCAAACGCTGTAGAAAATAAATTGACTGCACTTGTTATCTTTGACCCTCCGTTGCCATCATTTATCGGAGGTTGTTCATCATCATTGATGATATGTAAAATGTTACGTGATCGCAATAAAGATTAGGCCGACGGCCCAATTTCGAATACGAGTTTAATCTCGTCGGAGGACGCCGAGCGAAAAACGGGCCCCCCAATCTGAATACTTTAATCCCGCAGGGGGCGGTGTTTTAATATTAGTTTAAACGGGGATGAGCGTAACTCACTTTGAAGCATCATTAGTACCTATAAGTTTTAAGCACGTAAGCACCTGCTTTGGCTCAACCACCGAACGGCCGATCCCTAGAAGTGCCAACTGCGACACCGATTTGAACCTTAGAGTAAACTAGAGGTAGCCCAAGCCAAGGCAGTAAAGTCAGTTTTGGACTTGTTTTTGATGATTTTAACATGACTCGGCGCACCTGGGCGTGGCTAAAAGACTAAGGCTTCGGTATTTATACATCCATTCATATCACATATCGACATAATGTTTTTGTGTATTCGTATAACCACTTTTTCACAGTATTTTTATCAACAAAAATATAGCATCTAACCTAAAAAACCGTTTAGTTGTGTCAAGTTTAGTGGCATAATAAAAAATGTGGGCGGAGTCCCGCCGTTAACCAGCACCTTAAGATCATTGCGACAGTATATAGAAGCGGTCCGAAAATTTTGTTGTCTCTTTCTCTCTCATGGTGTGCGATGTAAAAACTCGGAAAAAGTGATTTATTACAATTTCGGATGGGTTGGGTAAAACAAATTAGCTATCCCTCCATATATTGTTACTTCAAGATTTGAACGAAAACTGATTGTGACCATTCGACTCCTAGGCTCCAGACAGGTACACGTTGTAACCGCGCTACCGCGTGCCCGAAGTGAGCTTGATTTTTCCTTACTTTATAGTGAATACCGCACAAAAGTCCCAACTGAAGCCAGTGAGAATATGGCATCCCTAAATGGGGTATATTGTGAGGCTGAATCCTTAGAGTATAAATAGAGTGGTATCTATCCAAGGCAGTGTAGTCAGTTTTTGATGATTTTTACCGGACTCGGCGGACCTGGGCGTGGCTAAGACTAAGGTTAGGGTATTTATACATCCATTCATATCAAATATCGACATAATGATTTTGTTTATTCGTATAACCACTTTTTCACGGTATTTTTATCAACAAAAATATAGCATATAAACTAAAAAACCGTTTAGTTGTGTCAAGTTTAGTGGCATAGTAAAAAAAATGTGGGCGGAGACCCGCGGTGACCCAGGAGCCCAAGATCATCGCGACAGTACATAGAAGCGGTGTATTATATTTGTTGTCTCTTTCTCTCTCACGGTGAACGACGTAAAAACCCGGAGAAAGTGAATTATCGCAAGTTTGTATAGGTTGGGTAAAAATAATTAGCTCTCTTCCATACATTGTTACTCCAAGAGGGCTGAATGTAGTGCGGAGGAGAAATAGATTGGGAAGAGGAAGGTTGGGATGTTCTTGGCTGATCAGATCTGGTCACCAAACACGGATGAAGCCATATCAAGCAACGTTTCAATTCTGAATGGTGGTCTTTCCCCAGTGCAATGCTTCTCTCAACTGTCTTGAGTAAGTGATTCTCACAATTATACAATTGACATATGTTGTGAGGCTGAAGGGAGTGGGGAAGGGAATAAGGGAAGGAGGAAGGTTGGTAAGTACCTGGCAATTCAGATCTTGTCAGATACAAGCACGGCTAAAACCGTTTCAAGCAACCTATTGATTATAAGTTGTGGTCTCTTATCAGCGCGATACTTCAACTATCTAGAGCCAGTGAAACTAATGCATCCCCAAACGGGGTATGTTGTGAGGCCGAAGGTAGTGCGGAGGAGAAGTAGATTGGAAAGAACCCGGGTGTTCAGATCTGGTCACCAAACACGGCTAAAGCTATTTAGAGCAACGTTTCAATTCTGAACGGTGTTCTTTCACCAGGGCAGTATTTACTAATCTGGATTTCACGGTTCCTCAGCTGTCCGTTTTTTTCTAGTAAACACACTTTTCTTTCTTCAGACTTTCTCTAAGAATTATTTGAGTTCCGATCTCCTGGATCGGACCCGTTAATAATCCCCCCTCATCTTTGCGAGTCTGTCGAAAATAGATTCCCCTATGTGATTAATTTATCCATATTCTGCCATTTTTCTCTATATTAGGGTGTTATTAAAATTTTACCAAGGTATATGCCGTCTTAGGGGAGGCTGTTTGGGAAGAATTTTCTTAGGTGCACATGTATAATGCAAAACAAAACCCTCATTATTAACGATAAGATAGGCAAAATCGTGCTTAACCTTTATGTGACTGAATGGGTACCCGGGTACCCTTTTCGGTATTCAACATAGATTTTTTTAATGTTCCAGTAAGTCTAACCGGCTGAAACATCCTGACATCTCCACAATAGTTGAAATGAAAAATTAAACAAAACTGTTAGATATGTGGAGGATGGTATGTTAGTGGAAAACGCTTAAGTAAAACTAACAGTTTCTTTTTTTTTTTTTTTACATGAATACCGCACAAGAGTCTCAACTGCTCCCAACCGTCTAGAGCCAGTGAGACTATGGCATCCCCAAATTGGGTATGTTGTGAGGCTGAAGGTAGTGGGGAGGTGAAGGAGATCGGGAAGAGGAAGGTTCGGAAGTACCTGGCTATTCAGATCTGGTCACCAAACACGGCTAAAGCCATTTCAAGCAACGTTTCGATTCTGAATGGTGGTCTTTCACCAGGGCGATACTTAGAGTATCTACCACTCTGGAACGTGCCGAAAATATACTTGTTATTATTTTTATATGAATTAAATGTGTTATGACACATATTAATTAAATAAAAGTTATTGGCGCACGTCGGGTTTGAACCCGCGACCTTTGGATTCGTAGTCGAGCGTCTTACCACTCGACCATGGAGGGCGTCAATCTTTCTGATGACTGAAAGGGTACCCGAGTACCCTCGTGTGTTTTATATGAAATTTGAAGCTTTTCCATGTTCATTCATCATTTAATCTTATTTTAAATGATGTATATGATGTAATATTGTGTTCAAAGTACATCACCTGTATCCTTAATACTATTTTTAATCACCTACTGAATTAAAAACCCCAAGAAAATATGGTACTGGGTGAAATTCCTATCCACTTCCTCAAGTATTGAACTGAATCAAAATGTGTTACGTCATAAAAGTGGTCCAGCAAACTTCAGCGAATTATATACTGTAAAATAAACCTTCATATTAATTTTTAAAAGGCGTAGTTTTCTTCAGTCAAATAAGGGTTGATAAAATAATACAAAGCGCCAGTAAAACGTAACAGCGGTTCGGCATTATTAATTATTGTAAAGCTGTTCTAATATTCAAAGCTTTCGAAAAGCATTAGTTAAAGCTGCCTTGTGTAAGCTTGCTTTTGAATAATGATTCTAGGTAATTTGTGTTCGGCGTAAATTCACTGTTTATGCCGCAGAGTAACAAACATCCTAGACGAACTAATGAGCGGGAATTAGGGCGAGAGGAATGGAATGATGGGAGAGGGGTTTCATAACGCTTGCTAACCTTCCTCCTTCCCATCTATACCCCCCCACAATACTCTTCAGCCTTAAAACATTCCCAATTAGGGATGACACGATACCACTGACCTTGTGCACAAGTTGTTCATTCTAATAATAATAATAAATGGATAACTTTTAAAGCGTCGTTTTTGTGGGAAATCGCCTCAAAGGCACTTTACAAATTAATTTATCTAACCTATAACTTATCACTTAAACTTAGAACTAATATCTTAAAATTAAGATTTATTACTACTAATATTTTCAACATTAGTTTTTAGTATTATACTATTTTCTTACAAAGCTGTTGTTCATGAAATGTAGTTAACATATAAAAAAAATCTAAACTAACTAACTAATCATCACGCCGCTACCCGTACGGGTAGGCAGAGAAAAAAAATAATACGAATGAAGCAAAGAATACCGCACAAGAGTCCCAACTGCTCCCAACCGTTTAGAGCCACTAAGACTAAGGCATCCCCGATTGGGGAATTTCATGAGGCTTTCTACAAAGTGCCGCAAAGATACTATATCGTTACTGCAAAGGCAAAAGGGTCTAAGCGACACTTTGGTAAAAAATGAGTTAAATATGCAGTTTCGATCAGTTTTTTTTTCTGCATTGAATGCTCTGACGCTCGTTTGATTCTGAAGACTTTTGTGGCCCTTCAGCCATCTAAAATATATTTACCGTTTTGGAGAAGGCTTGACTCAAGCGACACAAGGTCGCTTCAGGTAACTCAGTGAGAGCATTGAGCTACCTGAGTCACATTTTTTTTCAAAATCCAACCAGGTACTGAAAAAAAAACTTCTAAGTGCTCTGGTGCAAACTTCCCGAAATTGCGCTTCAGCCCTTTTGCCTTTCCAGCGACGATATGTTATTTTACATGAATTACAATGTGACGTAAAATATGGTAATTAAATTTAAAAAATGCACACGCCGGGATATTAACCGGTGACCTGTGGTTTCGTAGTCAAACGTCTTGACCACTCGACCGCGGTGGCCGCCATGGGCAGTGTCGAACCTGGTAGGTGGAAAGAAGAAAAAACAATAAGTGAAGCAGACAAAGTTATTGGGCTTTTAGAAAAATCTGTAAACGTAAAATTGATAATTTTTAACATTCAGTTAACCTTTTACGAATAAAAATGCTTCGCTACGCTTGTCAGCTGTTAGCTGTCAACTGTCGCGCTTTTCCTCGTTTCCTCAAGTCTTTCCACGATTCAATGTTTAATTCTAGAGTTCCACAGTTCCCCAGTTCCACAGTTGGCGGAGGGCACGACACGTGAACATCCAGCACACAAATCACGAACAAACATGGAAGCGAAAAGCCTGAGGAGTGTTCGCCATCGCGGCTTCAGTAAATAAAGAAGAGATTTATTTGGCTGTCAAGTGCTCCGCGTCGCCGAGTTGGGCCGCCCTGCCTGCTGCCTGGAGCAGAAGCTTTCAACTGCGGCCCGCGAGCTCATTCACACGCCTTGAAAAATTAAAAATGAATTACTTACTCCCGGAATTTCATCAAAGCATTGTATACTGATTCACGCAATAATTTTGCTGTGTGTGTGAGAGCTTCCTATACGATAGCTGAGCGGTTAAGATCCTCAACCGCAAATCCACAGGTCGTGGGTTAAAATCCCAACATGCGCGAAAAAATGTTATTTGATTAATTTGTATTATCACATGTAATTAAGATAATTAGAGATGATCGATTTCCAAATTGGGTATACCTGCGGTTCCAGTTACCGGTAACCAGCGAGGAACCGGTTATTTATCCAGTTCTTTTTGGAACCGGTTCCTGGTGCCAGGAAAGTTCCTCCAAAAAGATTTTTATATTAAGATAAAAAAATTCTCGGCGACGAAAAATATTTTTTATGGGGGGGGATTACTAGCAAAATTCTGAAAACGAAAAGAACTGCAACTGTGGAACCGGTTCCTCGTCAAAAGGTTCTTTCCGCCAAAAACCACCTATTGTGCTCAAAAGAGGGACCGATTCCTCGGTCAAAGGATATCGATTTTTATTGCCAAAAAAGGAACCAGTTCCTCGGAGAAATAATATCGACGGTTCCAGTGACCGGCTTGGAAAAGTTTAAAGTACAACGCCATTAAGCAATTCGATTCTCTGCCCAGCATCATCAGAAACATACAAGCCAAAAGCAATATCATTACTCACCTTAAAAACCAAGTTTAATTTAGCTCTTATTATGTAGATTCTATATCTTCAAATTTGTCATTTACTTATATTATTTTTACTATGTATGTACTATATTTCCGATATTAACATGTTACTATGTAGCTAAAAAAACACTTGCCATCCCAACACAGGCTTATGCCTAGTGGGATGGGCAATTAGACCAACTAACAAAAAAATGTATTGTTAAGTAAAATAATAAAAAAGTGATGCAAACAAAGTTATTGGGCTTTTTGAAAAATCTTTAACCGTAAAATTAATAATTTTCAACCTTCAGTTAACCTTTTAATATATATATTTATTTTTAACCTTTCAATCTTTATATATACTCGTATATATATATAATATATATATATATATATATAATCAGAATATATATTGCAGAACTAAGAAACTATAATAAATAAATGTATAAGTTAATTGTCAAATGATAGTCTTTAAGGTTAGGCAAATCACGTTTATTAACGAATTAACACGCTGTCGTAAGTAATCACAAAACAAGAGGGGTTCACCCTAACCGAAGTGACAGCGGGAAAATTCCTCCTTTCCCGCTAGAAACACCTTCCTCTGCTAGACTGTTAGGTGCGCCCCGTTGCTGGCCATGTAAATACATATTTTAATACGCCTTAATAGGCGTTATAAATTATAGTTATTACGACATATCATCGCTGGAAAGGCAGAAGGGCTTAAGCGACACTTTAATAAAAAAATTAGTAAAATATGCAGTTTTGATCAGTTTTTTTTCTGCAACGAACGTTCTGACTCTTTTTTGATTTTAAAGACTTTTGTGGCCCTACAGCCATCTAAAATATATTTACAATTTGGGAGAAGGCTCGACCCAAGCGACACAAGTTTGGGACGTTTTTAGCTTTTTTTCGCTTCATGTAACTCAGTGAGAGCTTTGAGTTACCTGAATTGACTTTAAAAAAAATCCAATCAGAGACAAAAGGCTTATTAATTTTATTGTATAAGTGCTATGGTATAAACTTCCCAAAAGGATCTTCACCCCTTTTGCTTTCCCGGAGACGATATAATTGTTTTGTCACTCTTTTCTTCGTCCATCCACTCTAAATTTCCAAACCATGTAAGCTTCCCTTTCATAATAATCTTCACAGATCATTTAAAAAAACAGTTATACAAACAACAATATTTCTACTCCGAACCATTTCTAACTAACTAAAAAATTAACCATCACGCCGCTTCTCCACTGTGGTAGACAGAGAGATTGAACATCCATTAAGCTCTGTCTCGGCACACACTCCTTGCTTCATTCACATTCATACATCGTCTTATAAATACTCTTCAATCATTCTGACTGATGAAAAGATGTTTAAAAAAATATTCGATCAGAATTTAAGCCAAGATTTTTTATAGTTAGATTTTTTTATTAGTAATTATTTAATAATCATTCTTAGTATTTTTTCGAATAATTAAAAAAATGATTTGAATTTTTTTTTACGATCTTCAAAAATCACAAAAAATAATACTGCCCACTTTCATAGACTTTTTGAAAAAAAACAATACGACCCTTGGTTTAAACGGTTGAATATCTCTTACCAAAAGTGCCTCGACCGTTTTACGGAAGGGGTTACCAATTATCAGTACTGGGCCCGGCAAGAAATACCTACGACTGAGACAAATGAATCAAATGAATTAATTCATTACGGTGACGCAGATGAATTATTCAATTATATCGCACGACTTAGTCATGGATCTGGATAAGCACGAATAATTATTTAAGATTAAATATATCTCACGAATATTATTAAGAAATGTGCAATATATTTTGACCGGTTGGTAGCCGAGTGTGCAAACGCGTCGGATTCCCACCCGGGCGTCGTGGGTTCGATTCTTCTGCTGGCCTCCATCATTGCACAAGAAACATTTGTCGCTCATTATGAGGGCAGTAGTAGTTTTCAAATATTGTCAGGTTATTCGTAATCCGAAAATGTTTGTCTTTCTTTAAAAAAAAAGTTTAGTTTTAATGGCGTCTTGTCTTAACTTTTTGCCAATTTTAGACAAAAAAACGAACACTGACCACGTACAAAGCTATCCAGCTCTGATTCGTTGAGCTTGACAGCCACCTCTTGTCTGGATCTCCATGGAAAACTTGGTGAGCCGTATCATCCCATCAGGGTAATTCTTTCGCTGAAATAGTAGATATATTCAACTGCACTGAATCTAGTTACAAGAAGGCTATAATAGCATACCTCTTTCAAAAATATTACTGTTAATTTATTGCATTATAATATTTCTATTAACTTACCTATGCTGTGGAAATGAGATCCTTGAGATGTATGTGCGGTAAAACCATGTATGACCGTATTAAAAATATTGATATCCGTAAAGAATGCAAGGCTGATGTGAGCGTAATGAATAGGTTCAAGAAAGGGACGCTTATATGGTTTGGGCATGTAAACCGGATGAACGAAGAAAGAAGTGTGAAAAGAATATATGATGCGAAAGTAAATGGAAGAAGAAGTCGAGGACGCCCGAGAAAGACATGGCACGATCAATCAAATCAAATACTTGAATCGGGTAATGTGAAGAGTCAGAATAACAGAACAGTATACATGAGACGATGTATGAATGTGAATGAAGCTAGGAGTGTGTGCCAAGACAGAGTTATATGGCGGTCCGTCCTCTCTGTCTGCCCCTGCGGGGAAACGTATACAAATTTTAACCAAATCCTGTATACGACAAATTCAGAAAGTCCGTTTTTTAATTTCGCTCCCATGCCCTAAATTAGAAAAAAAAATTATAAAAAAAAAAAGAAAAAGTAAAATAAAAAAAATAAAAATCATTAGAAAAAAAAAATGAAAATTTTAAGTTAAAAAGTGTGTCTATCTGATAGGACCTGCCAGGTGAGTATTTTCCTGTATATTTTCTTATTTAAACTATGAATCAAAATGTAATAATAAAAAAAATAAGATATGTACAGCGCCCTTGAGGTAATTTTTCACAAAAACGGCGCTATACAAATTGTCCAATTATTATTATTATTTTTATTATTAGTTAGTTAATTACTTATGTTTTTGGGAGCTAGTAATTTGCTTCATGTTATTTTTATGGCACTATTATTTTATATTATGTATTACACAGTTATGTAAATGCCCATAAGGTCGTATATAATTAAATAGATCGTGATGCTATGTCTGTTCTACAGATATTTCAACTAAAGGTTTGCCGAAGAGTTATCATTATGCGTTCTATATTCAACACCTCGGAAACGGAATAATTTATCTGCTTCTTAGGATAATTCCTCCTACAACATGAGTCTTTTAAAAACCAGGGTTCTTTCGTTCCTCTCCTTAAAAATACCCTCTACACAGCATTCTTAATATCACGAAGATATACTCGTATACTACCAGAGTGGTAGATACACTGAGTATCACCCTAGTGAAATACAATTTTCTATCATTCAGAATCGAAACATTGCTTGAAATCTCAGAGCAATAATATACAAGAGAGAGCGCTGCTGTGGTCAGTTTTAATGAGGTTTACCGGACTCGGCTAGACTTGGGCGTGGATAGGAGTAAGGCTATGGTATTTATACATCCATTCTTAGCACATGTCGAAATAATGTGTTTGTTTATTCGTATAATACTTTGAAGCGGTGTGATAATTTGGGAAACTTTGTTGTCTCTTTCTTTCTAATGGTGTACGACGTACAAACCCGGAGAAAGTGATTTATCCCAAATTTGTATAGGTTGGCTAAAAACAATTAGCTCTCTCTCCATATATTGTTACTTGAAATGGATATCGTCGTGGTACTTTGGTGACCATATCTGGATAGCCAGGTACTTCCAATTTCCCATATTCTTCTCCTCCCCGCTACTTTCAACCTCACAATATGTATTAAAGACAGCCCTGATTTACTTAGCTTAATTACCTTCTATGTACCTAACAGATCCACTCGATCCAAAATTATTTTTAAATGTAACAACAATATCAGGACTGAGCATTTAGATACTCGCTTGTACCTAGATTGCATGCAGTGAGTAATTCTATCGCTGAAATAGTAGATATATTCAACAGCACTGAACTTGTTACAAGAAGGCTATAATAGAATACCTCTTTCTAAAATACTAGTGTTAATTTTCTATCAATTTCATCATGTTTTTGGGTGCATTGTTATTTTTTATGTCATTGTTATTTTATATTTCACTGTTATTTTATTTTATAACTATGTTATGTAAAAGCCCGTGAGGGAGTATATAAATAAATAAACATACCCCGATTGGGGATGCCGTAGTCTCACTGGCTCTGGTCAGTTTGAGCAGTTGGGAATCTTGTACGATATTCGCTGTAAAACAACATAAAAAAACCTTTCTGGAGACATCTTGTTGTATATTTGTAATCGATTTTTTTTCTCGGTTTTTCTTTGTGTACATTGATATGCTCGTATTACATTTTATTTACTAACTTATTTAAAAATTATCATTCTATGTATTATAAATACGTATGTTCGTATCACACTATTTTGTGAAATATACTATATTAATATAACTAATTGTAAAACCTACGCTATATTTATATTCTTGCATTTTACATACTAACTTTTTTTAAAACTCTTGCTTCTATGTTATTTTCTACCAATTTATTGTACTCCTTTATTTAACTTAAATGCATTTAATGTAAAAGCCTTTAAGACGTTAATAAAACAAAATATTATAAATAACTTAAAAATTATTACTTTCAACTTATATATTAATCCGATTCATTAAATTGGTGATGATCAAATATAATTTTTAAACACGAATCATTTCGCGACCTCCAAACAATAAAACAGTAATGTTTTTACAGAATAAGATTTATATTGGTTTCACTTGTCCCACCCTGTACTACCCCCCAATCCTACAGTTGGGGAATACCCTCCTCCCTCCCCCAAGTTGGATGCCAGATTACCTTTAATTAATAACCCACACCAGGCATTAGCCAAATTCCATAACTCCTTCCATACTGGTATACACACTCGTATATTCAGTGTGTCCACTGAACAGAAAATCATTAGAAGGGTGATCTCTACCGATTTAAAAAAAAAACAACTTAATTCGCCAATAAATATATCAATACCTTTCAACTTACAGGCCTTCAAATATATATATATTTTTTTTATTAACTTTTTGTTTCTTACATTATTTTTTTACATTACCTACCTCACTAGGTCGTAAGAACCTGTTCTGAGGTAAGTGACAGTGACTACAAGTAGAATAATTTAAAAAAATGACATTTTTTTAACAATGTTGTCATGGTGAAGAATTTCAAGTGCTATTTTAGTAGGTCTTCAATTGCCTTGCGGTCCTTACTCATTAGCCATTTAGTAATGTTTTGCTCAAAGGAATACATATTGGTGATGGCTACAGTCTGTGGTGGGAGTTTGTTGTAAGTGTGAGGCGCGATGTACATATGGTGTCTTTGTGCAAAAGCTGTATTGTATTTAGGTACTAATAGTCTTTCTTGTTGTTTGACCCTTGTATTTTTATTACGTGTGATATACATTAAAGATTTTGAAGAATGGGTTTTTTTGGCAAAAAACCAGAAACTTTTCTGTGCTTTTGTCGATTTGCAAAAGGCGTATGATCGAGTTGATAGGGACAAATTGTGGAAGGTATTATCCATGTATGGAGTTAACACAAATCTTATACAGGCAATCGCGTCCTTGTACGAGGGAAGCGTTGCATGTGTTAGAGTGAACGGTGATTTTACGAAGTGGTTTAACATCACAAAAGGTGTAAAACAAGGCTGTGTAATGTCACCGTGGTTGTTCAATTTGTACATGGATAATTGTATGCAAGAATTGAAAGGTGTGGGCTTGGGCGCGAAAATGAACAGTGTGAAAGTATGTTGCCTATTGTATGCGGATGATGCGGTGCTGATTGCTGACAATATGGAAGATCTACAGTTTCTCGTGTCTAGGATGAACCAAGTATGTATGCAAAATGAGTTGATGATGAATGTAAGTAAGTCCAAAGTGATGGTGTTTGAAAGAGAGAGTACGAACAGCGTGCAATATAGTTGTGAATGATGAATACTTGGAGCAAGTGGATGAGTTCGTGTATTTGGGAAGTATGTTTACAAGAGACGGAAAGGCTGATAAGGATATTGAAAGAAGGGTGAATGCAGGAAACTCCATTAATGGAGGACTGAACGCTGTTGGGGCAAATAAGAAATTGTCCAAAGAAGCGAAGCTAGCAGTCCACAATGGAGTGCTTATACCAACCCTGATGTATGGCAGTGAGGCATGGAACTGGCAGAGGAAGGATGAAAGTAGACTGAATGCTGTGGAAATGAGATCTTTGAGACGGATGTGCGGTAAAACCATGTATGACCGTATTACAAATGTGGATATCCGGAAAGAATGCAAGGCTGATGTGAGCGTAATGGATAGGATTAAGAAAGGGACGCTTAGATGGTTTGGGCATGTAGAGCGAATGAACGAAGAAAGGAGTGTGAAAAGAATATATGATGCGAAAGTGAATGGAAGAAGAAGTCGAGGACGCCCGAGAAAGACATGGCACGATCAAGTGAATCAAATACTTGAATCGGGTCGTGTGAAGAGTCAGAATAACAGAAGAGTATGTATGAGACGATGTATGAATGTAAATGAAGCAAGAAGTGTGTGCCAAGACAGAGTTGTATGGCGGTCCGTCCTCTCTGCCTACCCTTGCGGGGAAACGGCGTGATGGTTAGTTAGTTAGTTAGTTTTAGGGTTTTTTTTAACACTATTTTAAGATATAACTGTCTGATATTGATAAATATTCTCTGTTCAAGAAAAAAATATCCACGAACATCTTAGATGTTTAAATAACCACTGTTTTTCAGAATTCGCCAATCTTTTTATTGATAAAGATCATACTTTCCATAAAAGCACCGGTGTTCATATTCTCCACAAAAATGGTCATGGCAACATATTAAATAATTAAGAAGCACTAGAAATAAACAAAGCCATTAAAATTAATAGTCATATTCTTAATAATCAGTTAAATTTATCCAGTAGTCCAACATTAGGTATATTTCCTGAATGCTCATAAAATTTCTCATTATTCTTTTATCACCTTCTTAGTTGACGTTTTGCCTCTTTCAATTCATATTATCTGTCTCTTTCTCTCTGTTCCTTTGTTATAATTAAAATGTTATTCTTTTGTTTTATCACTATTCTCTTATTTTATTTTATTTTGTGCTCTCCCTCTGTTGTTTTAATATCAATACCGCACAAAAGTCTGTTATGAAGCACGATAAATTCGATCCAGTGCGATTTTGAATTTTCCCGCTAGTTAAAAATCTATTTATTATGGTGTAATGTTTTGTCTATTGGCCCGACTGAAAAGCCAAAAAGTGGGGGCAAAACGAGGAATGGACCCGGGGTGAAACGGCCAGGAGGATGATTCAAGTTTAGGCATTCAAGTGTAGACCTTCAGGATTCAAGTTTAGACCTTCAAGAATTCAAGTTTCTACCTTCAAGACGCCGAATAGTGCAGTTAACGTTTTTAGAGTCAATACAGTATTTACCGCCTATGGTGAAATAGCAAATTGAATTAAATATTGCGATGGATAATCCGAGTCGCTACGATCCCCGGCAGCCACCATCGAGGAAAGAACTAGCGAGGTTTCTCGGCTATCAGACTGGACAGAAGGATTCTCAGCGCGCAGGATCCACGCGTTTTCCAGTATCGGTGATATTGAACAATTTAGTATAATAGTTTGTCACCACGAGTACCCAATTCTAACGTTATCCACCAAGTTAATCAAGCTTTTCCTGGACGTAGAATCAATATTCTCAAATATAATACGAGAGAGCATTTAGAGTGTATTATTGTTAAAATTCTTTAAACCCTGCAAGTATGGGTCCCTTTTGTAACCCCCATTTTTAACGAAGAAGAAGAAGGTCCTCTCTAAACCAAAATAAACGAATTTCAAACACGGAGAAAGATCCGTTCTACCGACTGAACCTAACCGGGTGGGCATTTAAAAAGGTAAGTGAATCCTGGGGACTCACCAACTCGTAATTGTATATTTGTGCCTGTTTAAAAGTAGGCGTACTTTTAGCGTGATTTAACAAGTCTCAACTGCTACCAACCGTCTTGAGCCAGTGAGACTATGGCATCCCCAAATAGGGCATGTTGTGAGGCTGAAGGTAGTGGGGAGGGGAAGGAGATTGGGAAGAGGAAGGTTGGGAAGTACCTGGCTATTCAGATCTGGTCACCAAACACGGCTAAAAGCCATTTCAAGCAACGTTTCGATTCTGAATGGTGGTCTTTCACCAGGGCGATACTTAGAGTATCTACCACTCTGGAACGTGCCGCAAATATACTCTATTATTTTTATATGAATTAAATGTGTTATAACACATAATAATTAAATAAAAGTTATTGGCGCACGCCGGGTTTGAACTCGCGACCTTTGGTTTCGTAGTCGAGCGTCTTACCACTCGACCATGGGGGCCGTATGCTGTATGCATACATAACCGCATACTGTTTTGTTTAGTTTAATTTTGTACCCTGATGATGCTTTAGCTAAGCAAAACCAGTCGGTCATAAAAAAATAAATAAAATCTGTGGTATTATATCAAATTATTTCATTAAAAAAATCTATGTGATTTAAAAAAATATATTTTAGACCGTAAGTAAGGAAAAAATTAGCTTCGGGCAAACGGAAACACCCACAGCACACTGTAATCGAGTTATATTATATATGCAGTGGTGTTGCCATTGCTGGGGTGTATGTATGTTTCAGAGTTATCATGTTGAATTCAACTGGAAATGTTGCAATAATGGAATCGGTAAATATAATACAGCTTTTGCACAAAGACACCATATGTACATCGCGCCTCACACTTACAACACACTCCCACCACAGACTGTAGCCATCACCAATATGTATTCCTTTAATCAAAACATTACTAAATGGCTAATGAGTAAGGACCGCAAGGAAATTGAAGACCTCCTAAAATAGCACTTGAAATTCTTCACCATGACAAACTAGAACATTGTGAAACAAATATCATTTTTTTAAATTATTCTACTTGTACTCACTGTCACTTACCTCAGAACAAGTCAGAGATGTTCACTATGAATATCAATACCCATCCCTTCCGGACCTAATAGTATATATTCCATAGACTTACTTAAAATTGTACCAGTTTTAAAATGCCCGTCATAAGGTGAAACCGGTCATGTCACAAATAAAAAAAATAGTTTAATAAAGTAAAAAAAATGCTATTATTATTAAAATCATTAAAATGGAGTTCCACCACGAAACTGTTAGTTTCAAAATTAGAAGCAATAAGATAAATAATTTGTATTTTCGCTTTTACTAGAATGCCAAAAAGTGTGTATTTTAAGTGCTGACCCTTAAAAGGCAAAGATAAATCTGCCTGCGTTTTTTTATCACGTTTCATGGAGAATGTGTTTAGCTAATAATATTTATGAAATTCTTACTACAAAATAATGTTCAAATCCTAAAAGCCGGGTAGTGGCTAGAACATAACTAGATATACGCATGAAGAATAATCTTTATTACGTGGAAAATGTATTTTGAAGGGAAAAAAGCCAATCTTGTATTTTACTTGTTATACCTTTATCAGGTCTCCTAAAAGTTTTAATGACTGTCGTAGGGTGAGAAAAACAGAGGGTGAGTTGATAAAAACTTCCCCAAACTAAAACTTGTGTTTTACGGCCGCCGCGGAAGTTAAGCCTTAAGACCTGCGGCGGTTATCCGAGAGGTTATGCAGAGATAAATATCCAAAGAGATAAACTAACTGGTCTATAGACGGTAATTACGTATGTAATCACTATGTCAAACTAATAAAATGTGAGGAACTAACTTTCATTTCTATTTAACTGTGTTATTCCGATAATTAACTGAAAATTTTCTACACATCACGGCATGATAAGTCAGTTAGAATAGGCATCTGCCTAGTTAGAAACTAATGTTGACTAAACTACAGTGTATTCACACTTGTATTGCAGCTCGCCCTCGACATCTTGCTCAAAACAAACAATACCGTATCTCACATAATACAAATTTTACAGAATAACTTACCAACTAACCATCACGACGTTTCTCCGCAGGGGTAGGCAGAGAGGAAGGACCGCTATACAACTCTGTCTTGGCACACAATCCTTGCTTCATTGACATTCATACATCGTCTCATATGTACTCTTCTGTTATTCTGACATGGCCCGACTCAACACTGTTTGTTTCACTCGATCGTGCCACGTTGTCTTCCTCGGGCGTCCCCGACTTCTTCTTCCATTCACTTTAGCGTCATATATTCTTTTCACGGCCTGCTGCTACTGTTTTTTACACATATATTGACTGACTGATGAAATTGATGATACCTGATCGTTATTATTTGTTGTATGAAACTTTGGAATATGTTATTATTTATTTATAAACTAACGGACTATTATCCAATTACGAATGAATACATAGCACGAAATGGGAAAATTACGGCAAGGGAGAAA
The DNA here is from genome assembly GCA_022651775.1 of Drusus annulatus. Lineage (NCBI taxonomy): Eukaryota > Metazoa > Arthropoda > Insecta > Trichoptera > Limnephilidae > Drusus > Drusus annulatus. Next base: position 260,491 of record JAGWCC010000367.1, on the reverse strand, counting down.
TAACGGCACATACATCATATTATAGCGAAGCAATGACAAAAAAAAGACAAAATATACATGAAATATTATAAAATTGATAATATTTCCCTTACATCTGTCAACGAAATTAATGACCTCGGCATTACTTTCGATTTGAAATTAAATTTTCTCTCACATATCGATATAATAACAAGTAAAGGTTTAAAATTGCTAGGCTTTATTCTTCGAAATGCCAATGAATATAAAAATATTTCCACGTTAATAATCCTGTACTCTTCACTAGTTCGAAGTCAAGTCGAATATAATTCTTCTGTCTGGTCCCCTCACTTTAAAATCCACTCTGATTCCATTGAAAAATTGCAACATACATTTCTAAGATACATCAACTACAAACTCGGTCTACCTATTGAAACCATAAATTATAATTATTTAATGAAAGAATTAAAATTACTAACACTTTCAAACAGGAGGCTTGTTTTCGACTTGACTTTTATTTAAAAAATTGTTTATGGTATTATAGACAGCCCTGATTTAATTAGCTTAATTACCTTCTATGTACCCAACAGAACCACTCGATCCAAAATTATTTTTAAATGTAACAATAACATCAGGACTGAGTCATTTAAATACTCGCTTGTACCTAGATTGCATGCAGTGAGTAATTCTATCGCTGAAATAGTAGATATATTCAACTGCACTGAATCTAGTTACAAGAAGGCTATAATAGCATACCTCTTTCAAAAATACTAGTGTTAATTTGCATTATAATATTTCTATTAACTTAATTATGTTTTTGGGTGCTAATCATTGTTATTTTTTATGTCACTATTATTTTATGTTTTAATTCATATGTAATGTAAAAGCTTACGAGGGCGTTTATAATTAAATAAATAAATAAGATAAAATATTTAAGTCATAGCCAAGGTTAAGTCAAGGTTTCGGTAGAATCGTAAAGAATGACAAAAATCATTTAGAATAACTAACTAACCATCACGCCGTTTCCCCGCAGGGGTAGGCAGAGAGGACGGACCGCCATACAACTCTGTCTTGGCACACACTCCTTGCTTCATTGACATTCATACCTCGTCTCATACATACTCTTATGTTATTCTGACTCTTCACGTGGCCCGATTCAAGTATTTGATTCACTTGATCGTGCCATGTCTTTCTCGGGCGTCCTCGACTTCTTCTTCCATTCACTTTCGCATCATATATTCTTTTCACACTCATTTATTCGTTCATTCGCTCTACATACCCAAACCATCTAAGCGTCCCTTGCTTGATCCTATTCATTACGCTCACATCAGCCTTGCATTCTTTCCGGATATTTACATTTTCAACACGGTCACACGTGGTTTTACCGCACATGCGTCTCAAAGATCTCATTTCCACAGCATTCAGTCTTGGACATTTCATTGGTTTGCTCTGTGATGATAGTCGATTTCCGATAAGCATTGACACCAGAAGATAAAGAAGAAGATGTGCTGTCGAATTTGTTCCCACAGCGTTTTCCCTGATGATAGCCGACCTTCGACATGTGATGACGTCACATTAACAAAATGTGCAGTTCAATCGGTTTCAATGGCGATTGCTCGTATAGCCAACATAAAATAAAAACAAAACAAAATAAAATATATAAATAAATAAAAATTAAATTAAGTCGGTAATACGTTAAAATTAAAGCATGCATGCACTCTCGGCTAATTATATTTGGAAAATTTGATTTCCTTAATTTGATTAAAGTACATTATAATATTTCCTGGCTAGGCGATCTCCGTTTCCCTAAGAGAGGGTGGGAAAAACGAAAATAATAATTTCCCCTCGGAAATGGGGCAGAGAATTTTGTAACTAAATCAAAAACATGAAATTTCGATAAGTGAACCGTGTCAAAGCCCCTACCCCCAGGAAAACTCAGTGGGGTTGACGAGATTGAACAGTGGCGCAATTATAAAACCACATTGCCCCATCAAAAAAATAAATAAAAAATGCATACATTACAGCTTGAACCAATGACGTTACATATATATAGACACGTTGTAGCACTCTCAAAGTGGCAAGCAAAAATCACGCTAGTTGGTGTGATCGGTGTTTCAGCCCAAGCTTTCCAAAGATATATATACTTTGACGGCCTCCGTGGTCGAGTGGTAAGATTCTCGACTATGAATCGAGAGGTAGCGGGTTCTAACCCGGCGTGCGCAAATAAATGTTGTTTCTTTAATATGTGTCATAACACATTTAATTAATATAAAATAATATATACTTTACTCGAGGCACGTTCCGGAGTGGAAGATACTCTCAGCATCACCCTGGTGAAAGACCACCATTCAGAATCGAAAAGTTGCTGGAAATGGCTTTAGCCAAAGACGTTACATATATATGGACACGTTGTAGCACTCTCAAAGTGGCAAGCAAAAATCACGCTAGTTGGTGTGATCGGTGTTTCAGCCGATTTAGTACTAAGCGGTCACGCGCCGCTTGAGGTCGTTTCAAGCAAGTATGGAACGGGGTCCGAACTTCGGATCTGTTTCGTTCATACACATATATTCTATGAATGTCTATCTTTGTCATACATGACCGATGTTTGAATGATGAATTTACTGGTAACGTGTGTGTTTTGCTTGCCACATTTTGTGTTAATATTTTAAGGTATAACGTGTCTATATATGTAACGTCATTGGCTTGAACGATATAAAAATGTGGCGATTTTTCAATATGTTTGCATTTTTGGAATCGTTAACTTATAATACTTGGATACGAGTGTTTTTTTAAGTAAGTAACTAGCCTTGGAGGATATTCAGAAGTACCGTTGCGTAACAGTGTAGTCAGGATTGTTGATTTTATACTGACTCGATAGAAACATACAAAGATATGTTAAAGGATGTTGGATAGCCTATTAGTGGCCGCCCACATGGAATTCAAGAAGAAGAAACATATTTGAACACATTAAACAAAACAATATCAATGCACCATTCAAATTTTATTTATATTTTTTTATATGAATACCGCACAAGAGTTACTACCCCCAACCGTCTAGAGCCAGTGAGACTATGGCATCCCCAAATAAGGTATGTTGTGAGGCTGAAGGTTGTGGGGAGGGGAAGGAGATTGGAAAGAGGAAGGTTGAGAAGTACCTGGATATTCAGATCTGGTCACCAAACACGGCGAAAGCCATTTCAAGCAACGTTTCAATTCTGAATGGTGGTCTTTCACCAGGGCGATACTTAGAGTATCTACCACTCGGGAACGTGCCGCAAATATACTTTTTATTATTTTTATATGAATTAAATGTGTTATGACACATATTAATTAAATACAAGTTATTGGCGCACGCCGGGTTTGAACCCGTGACCTTTGGATTCGTAGTCGAGCGTCTTACCACTCGACCATGGTTAAACCCGTCAAGTGATTTTTTTAGTAAAATGACATATGAAGTCAAAATATCACACAAAAACTAATAACAGAAGGTTTGTCTAAATAATGATGGGAGCTTTTTGTTGATTTTATGTCGGAAAATTCTAAAGTTCGGTCAAAAATATTTAAAACTGTTAAAATACCTCTGAAAAGTGATGTTTTATAATCTTTATTTGGTCTTATTTGAACATTTACGCATAGCACATATCACCACTATGTTTAATTTATTTGTATAACCACTGCGAAGTTTTTATCAACACAAATATAGGAAATAACCTCTAAATCCGTTGACGTAAGTTATGCGACTATACGATTTGTTATACAAACATCTTTACATACTTAGAAGTGTTGCGATATTATGTGACGACTGTTCTTGTCTCTTTCTCTCTCATGGTAAACGACGTAAAAACCCGGAGAAATTGATTTATCGTAAATTTGTATAGGTTGGGTAGAAATATTAGCTATACTTACTTATATCTTTACTCCAAGTAACTAACTAACCATCACGCCATTCTCCACAGGGGTAGGCAGAGAAGACGGACCCCCACAAAACTCTGTCTTGGCACACACTCCTTGCTTCTTTCACAATCATACGTCTTTTCATACATACTCTTCTGTTATTCTCTTGACTCTTAGAAAATTATTTTTAGAGAGAGAGATCTTGTTAAAAAATCGTCACGCCAATGAATGCTGCCAGGTAGCTAGTCACCCCGAGAAGGCGCGTCAATTTTTCCGCAGCCTGGCAACATTTGATGTGTTGGCAATTCGAATATGGAACGGAACCACCGATAAGGAACTGGGAGTAATTTTTTGAAATTCGAAATTCTCCGCACGGGTGTTCTATTTTCGAATATATTTCATTACGGTCGAGCGAAATTCGAACAGTTACCGGTGGGAATAAAATGTCAAATTGATATCTGGCAACATTTCTTGAACAAACTTCCAAATTTGAATATATCGCTCGCCCCAAGCCGTACTGCCCTAAGTCAAAATAAATATGTCAAATGACTTATTTGTGTATTTGAAATAAGGTCAATTTTTCCTTATTACTTCTGAAATTCATCAATCATTTAAAATATCAAAATTATTAAAAAAATCAACCAATTTCAATCATCAATTGATGGCCTGCATGGTCGAGTGGTAAGACCCTTGACTACGAATCCAGAGGTCACGGGTTCGAACCCGGCGTGCGCAAATAAATTCGATTTAATTAATATGTGTCATCACACATTTAATTGTTTTAAAATATAATATAGTATATTTACGGCACGTCCCAGAGTGGTAGATACTCTAAGTATAGCCCTGGTGAAAAACCACCATTCTGTATTGAAAAGTTGCTTGAAATGGCTTTAGCCGTGTTCGGTGACTAGATCTGAATAGCCAGGTACTTCCCAACCTTCCCTTTCCTCATCTCCTTCCCCTCCCCATTACCTTCAGCCTCACAACATACCCCTATTGGGGATGCCATAGACTCACTGGCTCTAGACTGTTGAGAGCAGTTGAGACTCTTGTGCGGTATTCAGGTAAAAAGTTAGCGCTACTGGCTCGCTAAATGCAAAATCTGTTTAACCCAACCTAACCTAACGACTCATTGGCTATGCACAGCCAAACATCCACACGCTCGACAGGTCTTCGTGTAAGGCCTAACGCGCACGGGTGACTTTAGTCACGGCAACAGTTTTGTCACCATCTCCAAATCTACTGGAGTGTATGGAGGTCCACGCACGCAGCTACGTGACTTTAGGTGACTTTTTAGTTCCACTGGCCGGCGACTTTTGAGTGACGAAACTGTCACCGTGCGTGGAGAGAGTACTTTTGTACGGGCGTTCGCGCACGGGTGACAAAATGTCACTCGGTGACTCATCCGCCTGTTTGAAATCCATTGCCGGAATGAAAGGGTGACGGGTGACAGACGCTCACCGTGTGCGTGCTCGATTGGAAGACAGCGACAGTGACGAAACTGTTGCCGTGACAAAAGTCCCCCGTGCGCGACCAGCCTAAATTGGTGACATCAGTTCTATTTATGATCAAAGTATGGATGCAAAATGAGTTGCTGATGAATGTAAGTAAGTCCAAAGTCATGGTGTTTGAAAGAGAGAGTACGAGAACAGCGTGCAATATAGTTGTGAATGATGAATACTTGGAGTAAGTGGATGAGTTTGTGTATTTAGGAAGTATGTTCTAGAGAGACGGAAAGGCTGATAAGGATATTGAAGGAATGGTGAATGCAGGAAACTCCATTAATGGAGGACTGAACGCTGTCGGCGCAAATAAGAAATTGTCCAAAGAATCGAAGCTAGCAGTCCACAACGGAGTGCTTATTCCAACCCTGATGCATGGCAGTGGGGCATGGAACTGGCAGAGGAAGGATGAAAGTAGACTGAATGCTGTAGAAATGAGATCTTTGAGACGTATGTGCGGTAAAACCATGTATGACCGTTTTAAAAATGTGAATATCCGGAAAGAATGCAAGGCTGATGTGAGCGTAATGAATAGGATCAAGAAAGGAACGCTTAGATGGTTTGGGCATGTAGAGCGAATGAACGAAGAAAGGAGTGTGAAAAGAATATATGATGCGAAAGTGAACGGAAGAAGAAGTCGAAGACGCCCGAGAAAGACATGGTACGATCAAGTAAATCAAATACTTGAATCGGGTCATGTGAAGAGTCAGAATAACAGAAGAGTATGTATGAGACGATGTATGAATGTAAATGAAGCAAAGAGTGTGTGCCGAGACAGAGTAATATGGCGGTCCGTCCTCTCTGCCTACCCCTGCGGGGAAACGGCGTGATAATTAGTTATGTTTTAGAAATGAACGAACTAACTTACTAACCGTCACTCCGTTTCCCAGAAGTGGTAGGCAGATATGATGAACCTCCACACAACTCCGTCTTGTCGCACGGCCTTTGCTTCACTCACATGCATACACCGTCTCATGCATACTCTTCTGTTATTCTGATTCGATGCATTATTTGGGTGATAAGTTTGATAGAATTGCATAAATAATATGTATGACTCCATTCATGGAATGAATCGTAGCTCGCGTTGACTAAGCATGCTTAATTTAGTCGACGTGAACTGTCATTTATTCGTTGGCGATCTGCAGTCGGGCTCGGTAACGATTTCAAACTACCGACATTGTCGATACAACCTTTATATTAGGGCACTCTGCTGAATCCTAGATATTATTGTAGCGTTTGACAGCCTCCGTGGTCGAGTGGTCAAGACGCTCGACTGCTAATCCAGGTCGCCGGTTCAAATCCCGGCGTGCGCAAATAAAATCTATTTAAATATTTTTATGTAATAGTATATTTTCGGAACGTTTCAGAGAGGTAGATACCACCTCCGTTTCCTTGTATAATAAATTAGTGCTGCTCCTCAAAAATACTTACAGGCAATCCGCATAACTTCGCTGCTAAGTTTTAGTGGTGGGAACTTGGACTAACAATATATGGAACCTATACAAACTTGGGATAAATCACTTTTTTCGGGCTTTTACGTCGTACACCATGAGAAAGAAAGAGACAACAAAATTTCCCAAATTATCACACCGTTTTTAAGTATTGTAAGAGCGTTCTTCGTGTCCTGCGACTCCACCCACACGTTTTGATATTCGACACAAATTGACATAACTCAACGGTTTTTTAGGAAAAAATGCTATATTTTTGTTTAAAACAATACTTTGAAAAAGTGGTTATACGAATAAACAAAAACATTATTTATTTATTTATTATTTATTTATAAATTAACGGACTAAAGTCCAATTACAAAAATACATAATAAACACGAAATAGAAAAAAGAGTAACAGAGAATGAATAGCATATACATTAAAATAATAGCGATGAATGAAGATAAGGCAAAATAGACATAAGAGAGAACATTCAAGCCATGGTCTAGTCAATGTTTTGGTAGAGTCTTAAAGAATGACGAAAATCATTTAGACTGCTACCAAAAATTTCAAGACCATGGCTTAAGTTAACAAGTCTTGACATTCTGGACATTGGAGAATTACACCCATAATTAGTATTGTGATGATTGAGGAACAGCAATTCATTGTTTCTGAGTCTACGGCAAGGAATGTTGAACTGGATGAGTTGCAACAGAGAAGGTGAGTCAATAAAACAATTAATGATTTTGTAAATGAAAATTATGTCGACATGTGCTATGAATAAATGTATAAATACCCTAGTCACGCCCAGGTCTAGCCAAGTCTGGTAAAGCTCATCAAAACAGACAACAGGAGCGCTCTCTTTTGCATATTATTGCTCTGAGGTCAAAACACAAAGTAACGATTTTTATTTTATTTTTAAATTTAGCATTTAATTTCTTACTCATAGCAGTGTCGTAACGGGTGTGCGAACTTATATGGGCAGAATTATTGGTTCTTGGTAGGTTATTGGTTTTAGGAATCAATTTGAATAAAAGTTTTTTTGATTTTTTTTACGTGCGATTCTCGGTAGCGTATTCAAATTACTTATGACTGATGCAAAAGTTATCGAATTTCAGTTTGAAAAACTAACCGCCAAGTTTCCGTAGAAATATTACTATTTCAGTGTTCGAAAATCTTCATAACTTTGTTTTATTTATTGACTACGAATCCAGAGGTCACAGGTTCGAATCCCGGCACGCGCAAATATATTTAATTAAAATTTTTGTGTTATTTCGCAATTAATCAATGAAAAATATGATGAGGGAAGCTTTTTGTCGATTTAATGTCTTTTTTAAAGGGACGCTTAGATGGTTTGGGCATGTAGAGCGAATGAACGAAGAAAGGTACTGTGAAAAAAGTATATGATGCAAAAAGTAAACAGAAGAAGAAGTCGAGGACGCCCGAGAAAGACGTGGTACGATCAAGTAAATCAAATACCTGAATCGGGTCATGTGAAGAGTCAGAATAACAGAAGAGTATGTATGAGACGATGTATGAATGTAAATGGGAGAGGGAGTGTGTGCCGAGACAGAGTTATATGACGGTCTTTCCTCTCTGCCTACCCCTGCGGAGAAACGGCGTGATGGTTAGTTGTTTTTTTTTATTTTATTTTTATATCATTAAAAAAGTGTAAATTCCAAAGTTCGGTTAGAAATATTTAAAATCATTGAAATACCTCGAAAAGTGATGTTTTATAATCTTTGTTTGGTCTTATTTGAACATTCACGCATAGCACATATCACCATCATGTTTGATTTACTAGTATAACCACTGCAAGTTTTTTAACTAACACAAATACAGGAAATAACCTCATAATCCGTTGACGTAGGTTATGCGACTCGATGATGTGGAGTTAGCGCGGACGGAGAACATTCTTACATACTTAGAATAGCTGCAATATTATGTGACGTCTTTTTTCGTCTTTTTCACAGTATTGTTATCAACAAAAATATAGGATATAACCTAAAAAATCGTCGAGTTTTGTCGCATAGTGAAATGTAGTGAGCGGAGTCGCTGGAAACGCGGAAGACGGAAAACACGCTTACATACCCAAAAGTGGTACGATATTATGTGACAACTTGTCTTGTCTCTTTCTCTCTCACGGTTTACGACGTAAAAGCCCGGAGAAAGTAATTTATCGCAAATTTGTATAGGTTAGGTAAAAATATGTAGCTCTCTCTCCATGTGTATTCTTACTCAAAGGGTGGAGTATTAATTTCAAAAGTGTTAGGGAAAAAAAAAAACTCTGCATACGACGAAACACTTTAATCTATTCGTTCTACGGTTGTCGCCAACGAAGGTAATACACTGTTTCTACAAGCCTTAATTATAACTGTGCTACCCATAGTTAATATGTAAATATTAATTCCATTCGAAATACAGTATGATATTGTCGGTGGCCATTTTGAACGGATAGTTTGACGTTCGGAAAGTGACAGGCTGTCGCCATCTACCGGGCGTTTCAGAAGTCAATAACAATAATTATAATCTTTATTTTAGTACAGCTTACAATAATAACTACAAGAAAGAATAAAAATAAAAAAAAGTATAATAATTAATATATTATTGAACTACTCGCCTTTAATAGTTGACTAACTAACGTCTAGAGCTCAGAGCAATAATATATAAGAGAGAGCGCTGCTGTAGTCAGTTTTTATGAGGTTTGCCGGACTCGGCTAGACCTGGGCGTGACTCGGATAGGGGCTAGGGTATTTATACAACCTTTCATAGCACATGTTGACATAATGTTTTTGTTTATTCGTATTACCACTTTTTCACAGTATTGTTATAAACAGAAACATCGCCCAAAAATTATTAATTAAAATAATCCTAAAAAAATTTTTTTTATATCCTTCAGAACTTTTATTTAAAGAATTTAAAGTCAGAAAATTAAACACCCTTTATTTGTACCACGCCACATTACAAATATATAAAAAAGACATTTTAAATAAAACCGAACCATTCAATAATACAAAAAATCTTAGACAAAAATGCACATTACCAATCCCAATATGTAAAAAAACAATAGGCCAGCAAATTTATAAATATCTAGGAATAAAATTCTTTAATAGTTTACCAGAAAAAATAAGATTAATTAATGATGATCTTAAAGAATTCAAAACACAATTAAAAAACTACACTGAAAACTTAAAATAAATATCTTTGAAAAATTATTACAGCAAATTATTAGTAACTAAATAAATAGCACCCCCTCATACACACAAGCATTACTTTTTTATGAGGGTAATTTATAATTTATAATGAAATGTTTAGATTTAAAAATACATATATTGATATAACACTTGTAAAAAAAAAAAAAAAAAGTCAACGGAGACGCGGGACACGAAGAGCATTCTAACAATACTTTAAAGCGGTGTGATAATTTGGGAGATTTTGTTGTCTTTTTTCTTTCTCATGGTGTACGATGTAAAAACCCGAAGAAAGTGATTTATCCCAAATTTGTATAGGTTGGGTAAAAATAATTAGCTCTCTCTCCATATATTGTTACTTCAAGGTCTGGAGCCAGTAGGACTATGTCATCCCCGATTTTGGTATATTGTGAGGCTGAAGGTAGCAAGGATTAAAAAGGAGATGGGAAAAAGGAGGGTGAGGAAAGTACCTGGCTGTTCAGATCCAGTTATCAAAAGTGGCTAAAAATATTTCAAGCAACGTTTTGATTCTGAATGGTGTTCTTTCACCAGGGTGATACTGAGATGATCTTCCACTCTGGAATATAGTCTTCTATTATTCACACTCTTGGGAGCATACAGATATGATATAATCAAATCATCGACATAAAATACCAGACATGTCATATTCATACTAATCGAACGATAAATGTGGCACGGTCTTGATTTAAGTTTCAAGGCGCATAACGCTTATGAAAAAGATAGCAAGTATCAAATGAATGAAGGCTAAAATGAACTACCAACTTCAATTAAAGTGTTGGTTCAGTGAAATGAAGTTATTGACATGAAGTTATTGAAATGAATTAAGGCTAAAATGAACTACCACCTTCAATTGAAGTATTTGTTCAATGAACAATGAATGAAGTACGAACTGTTGCCAAAAGAAGTAGTTCTTTGAAGCAGTTCTTTCAAAGCGGTCACAACGCTAATATGAATGTACCGCGTTACTGTTATAATCTCTCTTCCCCGACGAACTTACTGAACGACTAGCCAAGTAGAGTGCGACATACGGAAACGGTTGTCTTCCACACACCTATGTATATCTGCATTCGCTATCTCACATTATTTCGGTTGAAGAGCTCCAGTTTTCCCGTGACAGTTTATCTGTCGAACGAATGTTTGTGTGATACTAAACGCAGTAAATCTCAGGTATGTCTCTCGGACTCGGTTTAGTGCATCCACGCGCGTTGTCTCAGTGACGTATCTACATTATTTAATTCATCTAAGAATCAAACCAGTTTTACAAGTGGGTTACGCCCAGAATTTAGATTATTTTATGCAATAAAGCATCTTATCTTATATTTGAACAGTTAAGTTGTTATTTTGAAGATACATAGTTCATGATATAAATGACGTTATGATCTGAAAATATCCGTATTGACCCGGAAATTCTAGACACAAAAAACTATTCAAATTTCCTTACGCCCCGAGACAATTTGTTAGGTTCTTACCTTCTAGTTTTTCATATAATTTCTACCTCTTCCAACCATTTCACTTTATTTGATTTCCATATTAAACAACACCGACATTGAAAACAAGTGACAATCAAGAAACAGAAGAAGAGTTATGTGAAAAAATGTGTTCGTTCGTTGGTATCTCGTTTGGTCGTTCGTTTTGTTGTTGTTATTAAAATAATATTAAACTTTGTTTTTTTGTTGTGGTGTTCGTTAGTAATTTGACGGCCTCCATGGTCGAGTGGTAAGACGTTCGACTACGAATCCAAAGGTCGCGGGTTCAAACCCGGCGTGCGCCAATAACTTTTATTTAATTAATATGTGTCATAACACATTTAATTCATATAAAAATAATAACAAGTATATTTGCGGCACGTTCCAGAGTGGTAGATACTCTAAGTATCGCCCTGGTGAAAGACCACCATTCAGAATCGAAACGTTGCTTGAAATGGCTTAAGCCGTGTTTGGTGACCAGATCTGAATAGCCAGGTACTTCCCAACCTTCCTCTTCCCGATCTCCTTCCCCTCCCCACTACCTTAAGCCTCACAACATACCCAATTGGGGATGTCATAGTCTCACTGGCTCTAGACGGTTGGGAGCAGTTGAGACTCTTGTGCGGTATTCATGTAAAAAAAATAAAAAATACAATGTGTAAGAATAATCAAGAACTAAAACATCAACTTCATAGGTGAGTGAATTGGTTTCCTAACTTCCTTCTTTCTATAATATTTCCACATCCATAATTGGACACTTCCATTAAGTAGTAAAGTTTTACAGTCCACTATTTTCCAAATTCATCTGAAGCTGAAAACACATACGGTGCTTTATTACAGTTTCGGATTCAACACCGGGAATGTTTGTTTATTTTAACAAATGGTTAATAATTTATTTTTTTTTTAAAACGTAGCTGTGTTCTGAAACAGAGTGCACAAATAACACTCATCTTTGAATTTCATTTTCGATACTGGTGTTGCCATGTTGCGTTAATATTATTTGTCTCACGTTCGACGGGCAACATTAATAATTCATTATTTTAAACAACTCCAGTTTATACGGAGGTCACTTCTGACCTCTGAGAGTGAAAAACTTTGTACCCATTTATTTGTACATAAAATGGACACGTGACAAGGTTGTTAAATTTTCGAAAATCAAGGGTGATTTTATTAGTTTTGGGGTTAAACTTTGAGGAAATTAAAGTCAAATTGGTTTTAGTTTTTGAATTATGAAACCTTTTTGGTGGAAAGGATAGTTTATCAATAGATGTTACGTATTTAAATTAAAGAACTAGTTAAATTTAAGGCTTTCTAAGATAGTAACATCCTAGAGTGGTAGATACTCCAAGTATCGCCCTGGTGAAAGACCACCATTCAGAATCGAAACGTTGCTTGAAATAGCTTTAGCCGTGTTTGGTGACCAGATCTGAATAGCCAGATACATCTCAAACTTCCTCATCCTATTCGCCATCACCCTCCACCCTCCGCTACCTTCAGCTTCAAATTCTGTAAATGCGGTATGACCGTGTTAAAAATCAATCGAGTATGTATGAAAAATGAGTTGATGATGAATGTAAGTAAGTCCAAAGGCATGGTGTTTGAAAGAGAGAGTACGAGAACAGCGTGCACTATAGTCGTGAATGATGAATACTTGGAGCAAGTGGATGAGTTTGTGTATTTGGGAAGTATATTTTAGAGACTCGGAAAGGCTGATGAGGATATTTTATTTATTTTTTTATTTATTAACTTTTGTTTCTTACATTATTTTTTTACGTTACCTACCTCACCAAGTCATAAGAACCCGTTCTGAGGTAAGTGACAGTGAGTACAAGTAGAATAATTTAAAAAAATGATGATATTTGTTTCACAATGTTCTAGTTTGTCATGGTGAAGAATTTCAAGTGCTATTTTAAGAGGTCTTCAATTTCCTTGCGGTCCTTACTCATTAGCCATTTAGTAATGTATTGATTAAAGGAATACATATTGGTGATGGCTACAGTCTGTGGTGGGAGTTTGTTGTAAGTGTGAGGCGCGATATACATATGGTGTCTTTGTGCAAAAGCTGTATTGTATTTAGGTACTAAAAGTCTTTCTTGTTGTTTGGCCCTTGCATTTTTACTATGTGTGGATATACAGTAAAGATTTTGAAGAATCAGTTATTTTTAACACTGTTTTAAGATATGACTGTCTGATATTGAGGATTCCTAAAAGTTGAAAGGAGTTGCGTTGTTATTATTGGAAAGAAGGTTAAATGCAGGAAACTCCATTAACGGAGGACTGAACGCTGTTGGCGCAAAAAACAAATTGTCAAAATAAGCAAATCTAGCAGTCCACAATGGAGTGCTTAAACTAACCCTGATGTATAGCAGTAAGGCATGGAATTGTCAAGGAAAGGGATGTAAGATAACTGAATGCTGTAGAAATGAGATCCCTGAGGCGCATGTGCGGTAAAACCACGCATGAAGAGACGCAAAGAAAGAAGTGTGAAAAGAATATATAACGTGAAAGTGAATGGAAGAAGAAGTCGGGGACGCCCCGAGGAAGACAGCCATCGTAACAGTAAGAGTGACAGCGACTTAACTTAATTTAAGTTTAAATTATCTGATAGTATTAATACCGTAGGCCGTCTTCTGTCACGTTCAATGGAAAAATAGCTCTTACATACAAAAGTTTGAAATTTTCTTCCGATTACGGTCCTTCACGATTTACTAACTATTTTCCTTTTGATGTGTGTCATGACTAAACCACGCGGAAGCGGGTTTTTATCTGCTAGTTGGCAATAATTAATTATCCTACGATTCTTATTTTAGATTGATATAGTGTTAATAAACATGTACTTTAAGACTTGTACTAATTACTTGTCTTCATATTTTTTTAAAATCGTAATTATTGAACAGAAATCTTTAACCTAATTAACAATTTACCTTATTTCTAACGTCTCCTTCTCTTTTGTTTCAGGTAGGTTCAAAGTTTTCAATTTGATATTTTTGACGAAAATTTGCAACTACTCGTATGTACCAGTCTACTTCTTCTTCTGATGCCATCTCCTATCGAAGGTCAGCAATAATAAAAATACTTCAATAATTAATACCTTTGATAACCTTATTAAATTCGTGCAAAACTGAGAAGTAAGTGCTTAGTATAAGTGACAACTTAAAATAAGTTAATTTAAATTAAGGGATTTCTAATTTTTAAACTGTTCGCGGAGAAATTCCATTTTGATGATTTTAATAATACCAAATTTTTAACTTCATTCCACTATTTTTTATTTAGGACCTGACCGGTTTCACCTTACGACGGGCATCTGCAGACTGGTACAGTACTAATTTTAAGACTTACTTAATATTGTACCAGTCTGAAGATGCCCGTCATAAGGTGAAACCGGTCAGGTCTTAAATAAAAAAATAGTGGAATAATGTTAAAAAAATTGTATTATTAAAATTATATAATTAAAATAGTTCTAAGTAGCAGGCTTCATGTAAAGAAACTGTTCTGAAATATTCAAATACTTCTATAAAGAATCATTTTCCCAAGTCATGACATAGTTGACTTTTCATTTAAAAAAACATGCATTTCAAAATATGCAGCATGTTTCCTATCAGGAGGTTTGTTTTTAACGCGTTTAGTCGAGCGTACCCACTGAAGAGAACATCTTTAGAAGTGTGATATTAACAGAAAGTAGCTCGCGGCTTTGAAGCAGTGAATGGACAATTACTGAGAAAAAAAATCCCCTTGGGGTAAGGGAAACCTCGTTGAATTTAATGTTTCAAAGACCCAATCGTGTCTGATGACGACTAAAAGGGATCGGAATGACAATAAACTATCCTTCAACGGAAGCAATCTTCCCAACAGCCTTTCATTGACATGCTCGGTGTAACCTTAAGTGACCAGCTGAGGCACGGGCGCTCCATCGAAGCCTGAGCCAAGTTAGCCTCTTAAAAGCTGGACGTACCGTACAAGGCCCGCACATACTCAAATTTCACCAGATTGTATTTATTGTAAGGTATTTTGGTTTTGTCTTTATTTGGACATAATTGACCAGATAAAACCACCCATATCGACGTTTTCATGATTTTCGACCAAAGGCCATACAACCTTTTAGGGAAAATTTACCATATTTCACCCTTTACGACAGCTATTTATGGTTTTATAAGAGTGTTCGAGTTTTCCTTTGGTTATTTAGAAATAATTGACTAGATTTCAACCTTGATATCCACGTTTCGATGATATTTGACAAAATGCCTCCCAAACTTTCGTTTAATGGTCAGCACCCAAAAATTCATCCTTTTTGTGTTTGTAGTGCAAGCAAAACTACAAATTATTTATCTGTCAATACTATGAGGGTAGTTAGTTTAAGGCTTACATTAACTGAAAACCACTCACGAAGTTAATGGCGAAATTAAATTTCTATTAAATGCACCGATGCACTTTATGGCTAGATTGAATTTCTGGTTAATCTGAACTGTATGGCTTGATTGTTTTATTTTATTAAATCGACCGATTAGCTTTGTTATCGACAGGATTTAATTTCTGTTTGATCTACTGATGAAATGAATGAGTGGATAACATTTCCATTGAATGTACTTTTTAAACTTGTGGCTGGTTTGAGTTTCTGTTGAATCGACTGATGAACTTAATGACTCGATTGATTTTTTGTTCAATCTACTGAAGAACTAAGTGGCTGGATTGGATTTCTTTTGAATGTACTGATGGACTTTGTAACTGAATTGAAATTCTGTTGAATCTGTTGATGATCTGTATAGCTTGATTAAATTTCTGTTGCATCAAATGATGAACTGCGTGGTTGAATTGAATTTCCGTTGGATCTACTGATAAACTGAATGGTTGTCTTAAATTTCTGTTGGATCAACTGATGAACTGAATGGTTGTCTTAAATATCTGTTGGATCTACTGATGAACTGAATGGTTGTCTTAAATTTCTGTTGAATGTACTGATGAACTTTGTGACTTAGTTGAATTTCAGTCACATCCACTGACGAAATGATGACTGAATTGAATTTCTATTGAATGTACGGATGAACTTAATAGCTGGACAACCAGAGAATACTCGATAACTATTCCAAAACCATCAATCTTGGTCGAAAAATGTAAAATATGACTTATGCAAGCTGTTGGATCCTAAAATCAACAATTTGATAGGTCATAACCTGATACCTTTTGTCCAGTTCCTACCTTCATCCTTTGCCAGTTTGTTCTATTTGCATGACTACGTAATAGTGTGTTGAACAACCGACAACCCCCCACCATCCGGCAAAACACAAAACAAGGACGTTAAGAGCGGCGCGTTTAACGATTCCCGCCGCAGTCTTCGTCTACAATCGTTCGGACCTCCCCAGGGACGGTGCATCGCTTCGCATCCGTCTCTGGAGGATTGCCCACTCAACTTTTCATCGTACGGGCAGAAAGGTCGGCCCCTCTCGCAGACGTCTAAACAGGTGAGCAAATTGGCTTAAATCTACCTTTCCCATTATTCCCCAAATAAAATCAAATCATTCACCAAGTATAATCGTTTTACAGTCCACTCAAATTCATTCACGTCTTTCCAAAACTGAATCGCAGTTTCTGGATCGAACACAAGCAATGCATCCGCCGGTGAACTGTGTTCGCACCTTGGAGTAAGAATATATGAAGAGGTACCTTTGCGAAACAGTATAGTCAGGACGATTAGTTACCGCCCACATGGAATTTGGACATTTTTAATAAACGTATTTGAACACATTAAACAAAACAATATCAATACACCATTAAAATTATTTATAAAGTCAAAATATCACACAAACAGGCATAACAGAAGGTTTGCCCAAATAACGATGGAAGCTTTTTGTTGATTTTATCTCTTTATATCATTGAAAATGTGAAAATTCTAAAGTTTGGTCAAAAATATTTAAAACTGTTGAAATGCCTCTGAAAAGTGATGTTTTATAATCTTTGTTTGGTCTTTCTGAACATTCACGCATAGCGCATATCACCATCATGTTTGATTTATTTGTATAACCACTGCAAGTATTTTAACTAACACAAATGTAGGAAATAACCTCAAAATCCGTCGACGTAAGTTATACGTGTCGACGATGTGAAGTTAGCGCGGACGGAGAACATTCTGACATACGCATAGTGTTGCAATGTTATGTGACTATTTTTCTTTGCCTCTTTCTCTCTCATGGTATATGACGTTAAAACCCGCAGAAAGTGATTTATCGCAAGTTTGTATAGGTTGGGTAAAAATATTTACCTCTCTCCATATATACCTATTCTTTCCCAAAGGACACGCCTTCTATGCGCTTCTGTTAGTTAATCCCTCGCTGAGTTCAGTCGACCGTAGCGCACCACTTGATGCGGGGCGGCCGCGGGGTGGTGTGACGCTCCGGAACCCGGCTCCTGCCGGAGCGCAGTTCCGGAGAACGAGAATCGCTGACGGGCCGGAACGATGTCGCAACACTGATTGAATGAACACGCTGGAACATGTGACCTGAACACAGGGGCGGATTGGAAATATTTTATCATTTGTACGCTCTTTTAATTTAAAATTCAAAAGTCAGGTTAACCTTCGTGTATATAGAGTGGTATTAATAGTGGTCAGTTTTTGATGATTTTACCTGAATCGGCTGACCTGGGCGTGACTAAGACCAAAGCTAGGGTGTTTATACATCCATTCATATCACATATCGACATAATGTTTTTGTTTATTCGTATAACCACTTTTTCACAGCATTGATATCAACAAAAATATAGCATCTAACCTAAAAACCGTAAAATTGTGTCAAGTTTAGTGGCATAGTAAAATATGTGGGCGGAGTCCCGCGGTGACCCAGGAACCCTAGATCATTGTGACAGTACGTAGAAGCGGAGTATTATATTTGTTGTCTCTTTCTATCTAACGGTGTACGATGTAAAAACCCGGAGAAAGTGATTTATCGCAAGTTTGTATAGGTTGGGTAAAAAGAATTAGCTCTCTCTCCAAACATTGTTCCTCCAAGCATGAAACTTACACCATTTTAAAGTTTTTATGAAGGTTTCTTTTACAGTTTATCGTCGTCAACAGGAAAATACCTCCCATGTCGTTAACATTGCCAAAATGAGTTAAATATGACATTGCGTAGAGTTTCAATTTGTACTTCAAGTTTTAATGTTTTTAATCGGTGATAACAAATAATGTAATGAACAAATAATTTTCCTTGTGAACTTTTCAAATATTTAACTGATTAAAAAATAATTTTATTTTTAATTGGTTTACAGTGAATCCCACTGAAGCGCCATTTTGGGGAGTTTACGCCAAAGGACTATGATTTTTAGTGGTAGATACTCTAAGTATCGCCCTAGTGAAAGACCACCATTCAGAATCCAAACGTTGCTTGAAATCGCACTAGCCGTGTTTGGTGACCAGATCTGAATAGCCAGGTACATTCCGACCTTCCTCTTTCCCATCTCTTTCCCCTCCCCACTACCTTCAGCCTTATAACACACCCCAATTGGGGATGCCATAGTCCCACTGACTCTTGAAGGTTGGGAGCAGATGGGACTCTAGTGGGGTATTCACTTTACAAAAAGTAGTCCAATATTAGGTTTATTTTCCGTAAACTCACAAAAAAAAACATTTTTCTTTAATCTTCTTCTCTGTCAACGTTTTGCCTCTTTCATTTCATTTTATCTTTGCTCTTTTTCTCTGTTCCTTTGTTACTATTTAAATTTTATTCTATTGATTTTTCACTGTTCTCTTATTTTATTTTATAGTGTGTTCTCCCTCTGTAAGTATATATAAACGCACACTTTTGTATTTTTGTTTAGTTTAATTTTGTGCCTCAGCGATGCTTAGGCTAAGCAAAACCGGTCGGTCATAAAAATAATTTTAAATATCTTGTCATATACAAAGTTCTTATTTTATTTTCACTGTGAATATTTCGTTTAGTTCGCCTCTGTAGCTTTTTCAGCCGACACGCGCAAGTTTTTTATTTCAGTTTCGAGCAACGAGACTGTGAAACACTCGCTTTTTCCCGGAGGTGGAAAAGTGTCACCGGGAAAATTCCCCGAAAGTGGGCAAAATAAATAAATATCTGGAAATCGGGAAAGCGCCGTCGAAGGGAAATGTTTGTTCTGCCTAACGAGCTGGGCCAACACCGTCTACACGGCCAGCCATTGTTTTTACACTTTATCGAAGGAAAATATCGCCTTTTGATGAAATTGTAGTCGCAATAAAGTGCGACGGAGCTTAAAAGCTCTCTGGGGAATGTCAAGGAGAAAATAGAAAATAAAAATTAGAAATAATGACTTTATACAATTTTAAACGTTTTTAAAATTTTAATGAAAAAAAAATGTACAACTTTTACGCTGTCGCGAATAGCGCGAATCAACTGCTAGAAGCCAGTAGAACTATGACAACCAATGACGTCACATATATAGACACGTTATAGCCTTAGAATATTAACACAAAATGTGGCAAGCAAAACACACGTTACCAGTTAATTCATCATTCAAATATCGGTCATGTATGACAAAGATAGACATTCATAGAATATATGTGTATGAACGGAACAGATCCGAAGTTCGGACCGCTTTCCATACTTGCTTGAAACGACCTCAAGCGACGCGTGACTGTTTAGTACTAAATCGGCTGAAACACCGATCACACCAACTAGCGTGATTATTGCTTGCCACTTTGAGAGCGCTTCAACGTGTCTATATTTATGTAAACGTCTTTGGCTAAAGCCATTTCCAGCAACTTTTCGATTCTGAATGTTGGTCTTTCATCAGGGTGATACTGAGAGTATCTTCCACTCCGGAACGTGCCTCGAGTATATTATATGTATTATTTTATATTAATTAAATGTGTCATGACACATATTAATGAAACAAAATTTATTTGCGCACGCCGGGTTCGAACCCGCGACCTCTCGATTCACAGTCGAGAATATTACCACTCGGCCACAGAGGCCGTCAAAGTTTATATATCGTTGGAGAGCTTGACCTGTTTTTTGTTTAAATCTGTTGACATTTCTCGCACAATTCAAAGCCTGTCACTTAATATGATAAAAAAAGACATCAGGCCTGAATAAATTCAAAATAAAATATTTCGCAATTTAATTTAATTTGCTAAAAAAAATTGAAATCTCAAGTTCACAGCGAAGATTGCGAACAACAAAATGTTTTATTGAATTTCTGAAATCAAAATTTAAAACGGAGTGTCACTTAAATTTCTTGTTTCGTAAATGCGTTCATCATATTTCGGGAATAAGTGTTTTTCTGTTCAGTAATTGGTCAAGGGAAAACAGGCCACAATCGGGAAAGATAATGATTTAAATATTATTAAAAATACACCTCTTTATAAATGTATTAATGCTCATATTCATCATATTGAATCCGTACAACATCGCTTCTTACGCGGCAACAATGAATTGCTGTTCCTCAATCATCACAATACTAATTATGGGTATAATTCTCCACTGTCCAGAATGTCAAGACTTGTTAACTCAAGCCATGGACTTGAAATTTTTGGTAGCAGTCTAAATGATTTTTGTCATTCTTTACGACTCTACCAAAACTTTGACTAGACCATGGCTTGAATGTTCTCTCTTATGTTTATTTTGCCTTATTTTTGACATCGCTTCATTTATTTTTATGTATATGCTATTCCTTCTCTGTTGCTCTTTTTTCTATTTCGTGTTTTCTATGTATTTTTTGTAATTGGACTTAAGTCTGTTAATTTATAAATAAATAAATAAATACAAGATTTACCGGTTGAAACAAACAATTCTAGAGTTTATATATAGTTTTTTTAATAATAAAAGATTACTTTGTTTTAAAACCACAAAAATTATTACGATGAAGGCCAACCGGTTTCGCTTGGATTAAGCTTCGTCAGGGCACATATAATAACTAAAGAAAAATACAGAGTTGACAGGCTTATATAGGTACAAAAATCGATGATAGAGTGAGATAGTATATAATGCAAAGAAGGAAGAGAGAGAGCATATATTAGAGGGAGGGAACAATTGAAAGTACTAAATATAAATTACAAAGAATTGGTAAATAAACAAGTGAACATGATAGAAAGATAATGATGCAATGTTAGGGGCAGACAAAGATTCTAAAACTAACTAACTTACTAACCATCACGCCGTTTCCCCGCAGGGGTAGGCAGAGAGGACGGACCATACAACTCTGTCTTGGCACACACTTCTTGCTTCATTTACATTCATACATCGTCTCATACATACTCTTCTGTTATTCTGACTCTTCACATGACCCGATTCAAATATTTGATTTTCTTGATCGTGCTATATCTTTCTCGGGCGTCCTCGACTTCTTCTTCCATTCACTTTCGCATAATATATTCTTTTCACACTCCTTTCTTCGTTCATTCGCTCTACATGCCCAAACCATCTAAGCGTCCCTTTCTTGATCCTATCCATTACGCTCATATCAGCCTTGCATTCTTTCCGGATATCCACATTTGTAATACGGTCATACATGGTTTTACCGCACATCCGTCTCAAAGATCTTATTTCCACAGCATTCAGTCTACTTTTATCCTTCCTCTGCCATTTCCATGCCTCACTGCCATACATCAGGGTTGGTATAAGCACTCCATTGTGGACTGCTAGCTTCACTTCTTTGGACAATTTCTTGTTTGCCCCAACAGCGTTCAGTCCTCCATTGATGGAGTTTCCTGCATTCACCCTTCTTGAAATTCTATGTTGAATTTATATGTGAAAGCGACATATTACATTGGTATTGGAAAAAAAAGCACTTGGATACAAAATAATAATTAAATGGGTGAGTTAGGGAATAACAAAGAGTGTTTAAAAAAAAATTGTTTGATATATCTAAGTTTTTTTACAATAAGATGTAGTTTTTTATAATTAGGGAGACTGCAGGAAAGATGAAACAGGTGAATGTGTGCCACCTACGATTGGAAAACCTGGTAAAAAATGAGAGGGGCATTTGTTCAAGGGTATACGCTGGATAATAACTTTTGGGAAATTGACTTTTCAAAGATTTATCATTCTTAAAAAATCTTTGACTGGCTTTTACAAAACTTGTATTCGCTAAAAGGAAATAAATCGAATAATAGAGATTGTACCGTGACCTTTTTACCGATTTTCTCAAGCTAAAAGTTTTACCTCTTGTATTTTTATAGAAGGAAAGTTTTTGTTGGCTCAATCCACTTTAGGCAGTTTTACTGAAAGGAAAAAATTCCAATTCGTCATCACTAACATCTTTGCTATGACCTTTGGGGAGTCTTGATCGGTCTCCTGCAGTCTTCCTCCAGTTAATTATGCCCAAAGATGCCGTGGTGGCCTCCACAATGCATATACAATTAGGTTTAGTTTATTTTTACCTAAACTATACAAATTAATGATAAATTACTTTCTTCGGGTTTTTACGTCGCAAACCGTGAGAGAGAAAGAGACAAGACAAGTTGTCACATAATATCGCACCACTTTTAAGTATGTAAGCATGTTTTCCATCTCCGGCGACTCCGCCCACTACGTTTTGTTATGCGACAACGGTTTTTAAGGTTGTATCCTATGTTTTTGTTGATGTCCGATTTGACTTTTATTTTAAAAATTGTTTATGGTATTATAGACAGCCCTGATTTACTTAGCTTAATTATCTTCCATGTACCTAACTGAACCACTCGATCCAAAATTCTTTTAAAATGTAACAATAATATCAGGACTGAGTCATTTAGCTGAAATAGTAGATATATTCAACTGCACTGAATCTAGTTACAAGAAGGCTATAATAGCATACCTCTTTCAAAATATTACTGTTAATTTATTGCATTATAATATTTCTATTACTTTACTTATATATTATGTTTGGGTGCTAATCATTTACTCCATGCTATTTTTATGTCACTATTATTTTATATTTTGAATTACACAGTTATGTAAAAACCCATAAGTGCTTATATAATTAAATAAATACTGCGAAAAAGTGGTTATACGAATAAACAAAACCATTATGTCGACATTTGCTGTGAATGGATGTATAAATACCCTAGTCCAGGTCCTGCCACGCCCAGGTCTAGCCGAGTCCGGCAAAACTCATCAAAATTGTCTACAGCAGCCCTCTCTCTTGTATATTATTGCTCGGAGGATACATCTAATGTAAAATTACTAAAAATCAATGAATGATAAATCAGGTACTGAACACTAATGAATTTTATTGTAAAACAAAAAAAAAACTTTTAAGTGCTCTGCAGTAAGCTTCCTGAAATGGTTCTTCAGACCTTTTGACTTTACGGTGACAATATATGTACCCTTATAAAATAAATGGGTACATATATCGTATATGACCGGTCGGTAGCTGAGTGGACAAACGCGTCGGATTCCCACCCGGGCGTCGTGGGTTCAATTCCTCTGCTGGCTAAGTCCTCCATCATTGCACAAGCAACATCTTCCGCTTCTTATGATGGCAGTAGGAGTTTTTCAAATATTGTCAGGTTACTCGTAACCCAGGAATGTTTGTCTTTCTTTAAAAATAAAAAAAATAACAATGTAGATTGTTAAACATATTGACCTTTTGTGAAACTGCTTTTTGCCATAGCAGCTTAACAAATATTTATTGAAAATTTGAATGAAGTAATATACATGGCCTGTTCAAAAGAAAAGGTGAATTTGGAATTTCCGCGGGTTGTGTACATTCGATTATCGATTTTTTTGTTGTTATGTTGGTATGCATATGTTTATCATATGTTAGCATTGTCAACCATTTTGGATTAGTGGTTTGTTTTTGACAACTGGAAAGGTTAGTCACGTTTTTGTGTGTTCTTCGATTTTTTACTTTTGAAAAAAATGGATCAAAGGACATGTATTAAATTTTGCGTTAAAAATGGACGCACTTAAAATGTTGACTGTGGCAACAAGCCTCGTATTATGTACCTGAAAAAAAATGTATATTTAATTTAAAAACATTATTAGATAATCCAGTCCGGCACTGATAAATCCTCCTTGAATTGTGTTTTCAGCAGCAATAAAGACCGTTTTAAGATTCAAAAACCTTTTTTTTTAATAATCAGGAGACAATTATTTCTAGCTTTGATGTTTGATTCTTCTGTTAACAGGAAGCGATGAGAGATACTGCACTAGATTGGCTTTCACTGCGGAAAAAAAAACACAATACTCAAACTAGAAGTATGAATTCACATCCAGTGTGTGATCAATCGCTTTCCATCAACCGTAGGCATGATTGGATAAAAACAATTCCACCGCGCAAGTTTTCCAACTGAATAGAGCCAGTTGATCTATGGCATCCCCCAGCGTCCTTATGCATAAGCTGACATACGCAAACCCCATCTGAGCACACGCTTTAATTTCCTTTGTGAATTTTTGTAAATTGGAACTGAAGGCAGGAAGCTTCATTAGTGGAGGACGGAACGCTGTTGGCACAAATGAAAAATGGTCCAAAGAAGCGAAACTAGCAGTCCATAACGGACTAACCCTCTTGGAGTAACAATGTATGGAGAGAGAGCTAATTATTTTTACCCAACCTATACAAACTTGCGATAAATCACTTTCTCCGGGTTTCTACGCCGTACACCATGAGAGAGAAAGAGACAACAATTATAATACACCGCTTCTATGTACTGTCGCGATGATCTTGGGCTCCTGGGTCACCGCGGGACTCCGCCCACATTTTTTATTATGCCACTAAACTTGACACAACTAAACGGTTTTTTAGGTTATATGCTATATTTTTGTTGAAAACAATACTGTGAAAAAGTGGTAATACGAATAAACAAAAACATTATGTCGACATATGCTATGAATGGATGTATAAATACCTTAGAGTATATAGAGTGGTATCAATCCAAGGCAGTGTAGTCAGTTTTTGATGATTTTTAAAGAGTTTTGACTCGGCAGACCTGAGCGTGGCTAAGACTAAAGCTAGGGTATTTATACTTCCATTCATATCACATATCGACATAATGTTTTTGTACGAACAAATTTTTCACAGTATTGATATCAATAAAAATATAGCATCTAACTTAAAAAACCGTTTAGTTGTGTCAAGTTTAGTGGCATAATAAAAAAATGTGGTCAGAGTCCCGCGGTGACCCAGGAGCCCAAAATCATTGTGACAGTACATAGAAGCGGAGTATTATATTTGTTGTCTCTTTCTCTCTCATGATGTATGACGTAAAAACCCGGAGAAAGTGATTTATCGCAAGTTTGTATCGGTCGGGTAAAAATAATTGGCTCTCTCTCCAAAAATTGTTTCTCCAAGATAAATACACGGCCAGGTCCGCCGAGTCCGGTAAAAATCATCAAAAACTGACTACACTGCCTTGGATAGGCACCACTCTATGTACTCTAAGTCGATAGTCGATGTTTTATAACAGAGGTGCCATCTGTTTTATGATGTATCAATGAACAAAGGTAATTTTGGACAGAGAAATTTCTCAAGGCTCGCTCATTAATTTAAAGAAGTCATTCGATAACGCGTTCGGACGTTTAACAATGGATGACCTCACTCATCTCGTTTCACTATCGGATAGTGACAAATACTCGGGTCGCATCTTAGAGTACATAAAGTAGTATCTATCCAAGGCAGTGAAGTCAGTTTTGGACTTGTTTTTGATGATTTTAACATGACTCGGCGCAGTTGGGCGTGACTAAGACTAAGGCTACGGTATTTATACATCCATTCATATCACATATCGACATAATGTTTTTGTGTATTCGTATAGCCACTTTTTCACAGTATTTTTATCAATAAAAATATAGCATATAACCTAAAAAACCGTTTAGTTGTGTCAAGTTTAGTGGCATAATAAAAAATGTGGGCAGAGTCCCGCCAGTGTTACTTCAAGGAACCAGCACCTTAAGATCATTATGACAGTATAAAGAAGCGGGCCAAGAAATTTGTTGTCTCTTTTTCTCTCATGGTGTACGCCGTAAAAGCCCGGAGAAAGTGATTTTTCGCAAGTTTGTGTAGGTTGGGTAAAAATAATTAGCTCTCCCTCCATATATTGTTACTTCAAGGGCCGCATCATGTCGACTCCGTGGTCGAGTGGTTGAGCCGCTCGACTGCGACTCCACAGGTCGCGAGTTCATGTCCGACGTGCGGAAATAAATTTATCATGAAATTGTTTTATTTCACATTAAATTAATGTAAAATAATATATTGTTTATTTGTGGCACGTTCCAGAGTGGTAGATAATCTTAACATCGCCCTGGTGAAAGACCGGCATTCAAAACCTAATATCCTCTTTTTCTTGTAGTATTCCAATATTTTTTTTCTTATGAATTTCTCTTCATTTTTATTTTTATTTGATGTTATTATTGGGTGTATTACAACTTTTATGTTAATATTATTATAACTATGCATCAATATCAATTATGAAAGATATTGCATTGCACTACTTGTTGGGTCCTAGAATCAACACTTTGATAGGTCCAAATCTGATGTTCATTGTTGCCCCTTCCTGCCTATTCCTTCACGCCATTTTGCGCCAATGTCATGCACTATTTGCATGGCTGAATAAACATGTATTCACCAGCCTGTGACATGACCCCCATTATCGGGTAACAACACAAGATCGGGTCGTCTGAACTGTCGACACCGGTCTCACCTCACTTCAAAATTATCGCCCGGAGAGGGAAGTTCCTCTTGACAATCAACGCTCGGACAGAGAAGTTGGCCGCTCCCAGCAGACATCCAAACCAGGTGAGCAAAACGGCGTAAACCCTCTTACCATTGTTTTCCTCAGATTATATTCGAATCATTCACCAAGTAGATCATCGTTTACAGTCCACTCAATTCATCTCAAGTCTTTCCAGAAACCGATTCGCGATTTCTGGATCGAACACTACTCCTATATACTCTCGATGTAAGAATATCTATGGAGAGAGAGGTAATTTTTTTTACCTAACCTAAACAAATTTGCGATAAATTACTTTCTACGGGTTTTTACGTCGTATACCCCGAGAGAGAAAGAGACAACAAAATTTTGGCAAAATTTCACACCACTTTAAAGTATTGTAACCATGTTCTTTGACTCGTGCGTCTCCCGGGACTCCGCCCACACGCTTTGATGTGCAACTAAACTGAACATAACTCAACGGTTTTTTAGGTTATATAGTATGTTTACTTTTATAAGAATACTGTGAAAAAGTGGTTATACCAATAAACAAAAACATTATGTCGACATGTGCTATGAATGGATGTATAAATACCGTAACCCTAGTCTTAGCCACCCCCAGGTTCAACCGAGTCAGTAAAACCTAGTAAAAACTGACCACAGATCGAACTACAGCGTTACCTGTTGTATATTATTGCTCTAAGTGTATACGTTCTGGAATAAAACTTATTATTAAAACCAAAGAATTGATTGAAATTAAATTTTTGTATTTATAATAAATGTATATTTTTAAAGAAACACAAACATTCCCGTGTTAAGAATAACCTGAAAATATTAGAAAAACTCCTACTGCCACCATAATAAGCGGAAAATTTTGGCTGTGCAATGATGGAGGACTTATCTGGCAGAGGAATCGAACTCACGACGCCTGGGTGGGAATCCGACAAGTTTGTCCACTCAGCTACCGACCGGTCATTGGTTGTTTGGAAATTTTCGTGATGATGGATGTATATTACACACATTTGTATACTTTAACAACCTAGTTAGTATTTTAATATTTCAATTTCTAACTGATAGTTCGTGGTGGAATTCCATTTGAATATCAATTTATTATTAAAAAAACCTTTGTAACTTATTTCCACATACTCGTATTTATTTTGAAACAAACTGGTTTCATCTTCAGAGTGGTAAAATTCATAGCTTTACTTAAGATTTTACCAATCTGAAGATGCTCCTTATAAGATGTAGGTCAAACCGGTTAGAAGCTGAGTGGACAAACGCGTCGGATTCCCATCCGGGCGTCGTGGGTTCGATTCCTCTGCTAGCTAAGACCTCCATCATTGCACAAGCAACATTTTTCGTTTATTATGATGGTCGTAGGATTTTATATTGTCAGGTTATTCGTAACTCGGGCATGTTAAAAAAATTAAAATAAAGTTACAAAGGTTTTTTTGATCATAAATTCATAATTCATTTTAGTGTAATTGTCAAGCGGTTTTGAAAAGCACCCTCCTTCAACCATCGAGACATTATTAAAATAGATGATGACAGTTTGAACAATTTTCGTGTGTTAATTTTTGGCATACGAATGTTCTCGTTAAATACAATCTCCATGATATAGTAGCTGGGCGATAATGTAACTTCGAGGGTATCGGGATGTTATTAAAGATGAATAATAAATTGAACAATTAGAAGGGAAGGATTAAGCATTGCAAATCAAAGAACAGCTTAGCGACGAGATTTAATTGAATTTTAATTTGTAATTTGATTGAATCTGAACGGTTATCTGTTAATATTTAAAATAATGAATATTCAAATGTTTTGATAATTCACAATTCTAAGGGCGAGGTGTTTCAAACATTCGTCACCATTGACACCGTCACATTTGCTTTTTTTGAATAAGCTTTAAATAACCTTAGTCGAAGGGTGGTGTGTTTGAATCTTTCGTAAAATTTGACACCGTCTTATTTGACGTCGTCGTATTTGACGTCGTCACATTTGATGTCGTCACATTTGACATCGTCACATTTGACATCGTCATATTTGACCCCGTCACATTTGAAATCGTCACATTTGACATCGTCTCATTTGACATCTTCATTTTTGACACCGTCGCATTTGACATTGTCACTTTTAAACTCCTCACTTTTGAAATCATCACATTCGATATCGTCACATTTGACATTGTCACATTCGATATCGTCACATTTGACATTATCACATTAAACATCGTCTAATTTGAAACACTCACATTTGAAATCGTCACATTTGGCATCGTTACATTTGAAATAGTCACATTTGACATCGTCACATTTAACATCGTCAAATTTGACATCGTCACATTTGACATCGTCATATTTGACATCGTTTCGTTTGACACCGTCACACCTGACATCGTCGCAGTTGAGATCATCACATTTGAAACCGTCACATTTGACATTGTCAATTTTAAAATCCTCACTTTTGAAATCATCACATTCGACATCGTCACATTTGACATTGTCACATTAAACATCGTCTCATTTGACATTGTCACATTAAACATCGTCACATTTAAAACACTCACATGTGAAATCGTCACATTTGACATCGTTACATTTGAAATAGTCACATTTGACATCTTTACGTTTGAACGGTCACATTTGACATCGTTACATTTGAAATAGTCACATTTGACATTGTCACATTTGAAATCGTCACATTTGACACCATCACTTTTGAAATCGTCACTTTTGACAAGATAAAATTCGACATCGTCACATTTGACATTGTTACATTCATTACGCTTACATCATCCTTACATTTTTTCTGGATATCCACATTTTTAACACAGTCATGATTTTACCGCACATTCGCCTCAGGGATCTCATTTCTACAGCATTCAGTCTACTTTCATCGATTCTTCTATTCTACGTTGTTAAACTATTATGTTTAAATACATTTGTTTCTTTTGTAATACTATCATTCATCTCTCAACTGTGAATAAATTAAATAAAAATATTAATTATGCAGATTCCGATGTTAGCGACATCTTGAGTATTAATTACAATTATTATTACAGATTCCGATGCTAGAGACATCTCTGAGTCTAATTATCAAACTTTTTCAAATCTTGACAATTTTTTTTTACCATTTCGTCTATCTGTCTGACACATTTGATGGAATTTAATGCGTTCTGTTTTCCTGGAACGTCACCGACTTCTTCTTCTTTCCATTTGCGCACAGAAATTCATTTTATTAACAGTCCTTTCATCTTTCATCCAACTAAGTGTCCTTTTATTTCTTTACATGCCCTTTTATTCTCTTCCTGCGACTTATTTTTCATTCAAAAGCTTTCAATACTTGCACAGTGTCGATTGAATTCAACAACCCTCTCAAATATCCTTATTCCAAGCTCAGCATATGCAAAGCCACTCACACTGCACCCAATAATACCGGCAACAGACGTATTCCACCTTCCAAAGAACAAGAAAGACTTTACGGTAACGCGAACCTTTAAGTCTAGATCAAATGTCAAAAGCTTCTACCACTGAGCTAGAAGTTGCTAGAAGTGTAATCCGAATGTATTTAAAAAAAACACTAATGTCATCAATTATTCATTCAAGAACTTAATTAACTAATAAATTTGAACAATAAATTTGTATGGGACCACAGTTTTTTTTTGGTTTTTTATGACCGACCGACATATAACCTCACACTTTGTATTTTTTTGTTTTGTTTAATTTTGTACCCTGATGATGCTTATGCTAAGCGAAACCGGTCGGTCATAAAATTACAAATAAAATCTGTGGTCTTATACAAAGTTAATATTTCATTTTAATAATTGTTTAGTTTGTCTGTGAAACTAATTCCTTTCTAGGCGCACCATCTATTTTGGTTTTCAACGAATGACAACTTAATTTCCATAAAATTACGCTTCAAAATACAAATGGAAATTTCACTTCGGATAAGATTAAAAAAGGGTAGATCAAGGTTTGAAACTAAGATGTTTAGGATATGAATATTCAATGGTTTGAAGTAAAACCTCCTCTTGTTATCATAGGAACTACTGAAGCACTGAAGGGAAAAAACCATTAGAAACTTGTTAACACTGAACAGAGAATCCTTACTTGCTTGACAAACTACGTGGTCGAGTGGTAAGACGCTCGCCTATGAATCCAGAAGTCGCGGGTTCTAATCCGACTTGATTTACAATACTATACAGTATATTTGCGGCACGTTCCAAAGTGTAAGATACTCTAAGTATCGCCCTGGTGAAATACCACCATTCAGAATCGAAACGTTGCTTGAAATGGCTTTAGCCGTGTTTGGTGACCAGATTTGAATAGCCAGGTACTTCCCAACCTTTCTCTTCCCAATCTCCTTCCCCTCCTCACTACATTCAGCCTCACTACATACCCTATTTGGGCATGCCATAGTCTAACTAGCTCTAGACGGTTGGAAGCAGTTGAGACTCTTGTGCAGTATTCATATAAAAATAATAAAAAAATAGTCGAATCTAATTTCATTCAAATTTCAACTTTTGGGTGAAAGGTTCAGCCCTGTTTCAGAGAATGGGTACTTTACCCACCCCACTGGGATGAAAGTGGAGAAAGTTGCGACTCTGCGCTATAATTATCTCCCACTTTTTCGGCATTTTACCCCGAAACGTCTGAAATTAGCTGCTGACAACTATCAATTCAGTATTCAGTTATTTATTATTTTAAGAACATTATTTTTTAAAATTTATTTCAGGGCGTTTTAAAATAAAGCGAGTAAGTGTATTAATACACAATACTCATATATATATAAAGCAATTCATTCTAAGAAACATAAATTGAAATGAATACAAAGTATAGACAGTAAAAAATAAAATAATTTAAACATAATATTTACACAAATAGCAGGAATGCTTGTCGTTTGAACGAAGCTTCGTTTATGCAAAATATATCGACATCCGAAGCGATTCGATTCAACAAGATGGCCCTCCCCACCGGCACGACCATTGGCAAGTTAGTCCTGCAGGCCGGGAGATAAAACAATCTATGCTGTCGATGGCGAAGATAACCATCAGAAACATAGAAAGGAATGCTCTCCATGATAGCTGTCTTCAGACCATCCACGAATCAATCTGAAGAAATGAGTTGCAATGTACACATCCCTTCTGACCTCTAGATGGTATGTTCCGAGCATACCCAAGAGAAAGTCGGCAGGATAGAGCCACGGGTAG
The DNA here is from genome assembly GCA_022651775.1 of Drusus annulatus. Taxonomy (NCBI): domain Eukaryota; kingdom Metazoa; phylum Arthropoda; class Insecta; order Trichoptera; family Limnephilidae; genus Drusus; species Drusus annulatus. Next base: position 228,218 of record JAGWCC010000367.1, on the reverse strand, counting down.
TAACCATACTCCCTCAAGTAAAGGAATCTCAGAAGTTTCTTCTGAACCCTCTCCAACATGAGGGAGTACTTGACCTCGTGTGGACTCCAAACGATCGACTCTCTCTCAAGTCTACTCCTTATTAATGAGTTAAATATAATTTTGAGAACCCGGGTGCCTCTGAACTTACTTGCAGTGCGTAACACAAAAGCCAGCATTCTCAATGAAGTGCTACAAGCCATCTCAATGTGAGCATGAAATGTCAGCCTACTATCAAACATGATTCCGAGATCATTCATAGTGGAGATACGTTTTTAACTTAGGTCCTCCATCGTATACCGGTAGTACCAGGTATGACACGCCCTAGTGAATGACAAAATTAAAAATTTAGATATATTGAACTCAATCTTATTCTTTATACTCCAGTCAACAATTCTATCTATGTCTGACTGTCTGTTCTGAAGTCGATTGCAGTCTTCTAAAGTTTGTATTTCTATGAAAGATATTAGGTCATCAGCAAAGAGAAGAGACCTAGAATGCAGGATTACCTCTAAAATATCATTAAAAAATATGAAAAAGAGGAGCGGGCCTAAATTAGAACCTTGGGGTACTCCTGATTGCATAAAAAACAAATTGGATGTGAATACTCAGTGTGATACGAACTGTTTTCTGTAATAACTAGCAAAAGAGTTAAATTGTCGTATTGAGAAACCTAGTGTAGACAGTTTATCAAGTAAGATGTCGTGATTTACAGTATTGAAGGCTTAAGAAAAGTCATTATATGAACAATCTACCCGGTGGCCTTTATCCAAAGATTTTGATACATAATCGGAAAGAAGTATGCAGCCGTATTGCAGTAACTAGCAACTTACTATATATGACCCGATAACTTTTATAACACGGCTATCTGTTTTTATTTGCGATGTACTTAATCCGTCCACCAGCCAACAATTATGTTACTTCTATCTGTTGGTTAAAATTCCAGCTATAAATATCAGTGGACAGAGCGACCAACTTGGAGTAACAATATATGGAGAGAGAGCTAATTCTTTTTACCCAACCTATACAAACTATGTTCTTCGTGTCACGCGTCTCCGTTGACTCTGCCCACACGTTTAATTACAAAAAAAAATTTTCATTAACTTTTTTTTTTCTCACATTATTTTTTACATTACCTACCTCACTAGGTCATAAGAACCTGTTCTGAGGTTGGTGACAGTGAGTACAAGTAGAATAATATAAAATATGTTAATATTTGTTACACAATGCTAGATTATGCAACAGACACTGACCGTAAAACTCTCTTGATACCATATAAGATACATTGACAGTAGGTAAAGTTGCAAGGTGCTAAAGCCTATAATTAATGAAAGTGGATACGATACAAATATACATACATTTACAAGGTAACAATCCTACAATTGTTTATAGTGAACACATTACTTAAACCTATATGCGACATAAATGGACATAACTCAACGGTTTTTTAGGTTATTTGCTTTATTTTGTTTAAAACAATACTGTGAAAAAGTGGTTATACGAATAAACAAAAACATTATGACGAAATGTGCTATGAATGGAAGTATAAATACCCTACCCCTAGTACTAGCTACGCCCAGATCTAGCGCCCCCTCTTGTATATTATTACCAAGTTGTTCACCCAATAGTCAATGGCATTTCTAGACGATTCCGATAATTGGCTTTTACACGATGTCGACTATACCCCCAGAGAAATAGATACGCGCACGTGCAGGAGGAATTGGACACGTGTAGTTTATGAGGTCATAATGGTATTGGAAAAACACTTTACTCGGTTCAGAAACAAGCGATTCGTTTGATAGATTGCGAGAGAATATATTATATCGACGCCAGATAGCCAAAAGGGCTGAAGTCCAATTTTGGGAAGTGTACATCGGAGCACTTCAAAGTTTTTTTTTTACAATAAACTTCACAAGTCTTCAGTACCTGGTTGAATTTTCAAAAAAAGTTGACTCAGGTAACTAAAGCTCTCACTGAGTTACCCAAAGCAACAAAAAGTAATTTGTATTGAATTGGGGACGTCAGTTTTGATTACAATGCGTATAATAATAATAATATTTGGATAATTTGTATATCGCCGTTTGTGTGAAAAATCACCTCAAGGGCGCTGTACAAATCTTATGTTCTACAATATTAATTTCTAGTTTATATAAATATACAGCAACATACTTACCTGGCAGGTCACTTCTGGCAGGACACAATCACCATATCATAATAACTTTAAATTTGAAAATCACCATATAATTATAACTTAAAATTTGAAAATCACCAAATCGTTATAACTTAAAATTTGAAAACCACCATATCAAAATAACTTAAAATTTGAGAATCACCATATAATTATAACTTTAAATTTGAAAATCACCAAATAATTATGACTTGAAATTTGAATCTAACCATATCATTATAACTTAAAATTTGAAAATCACCATATCGTAATAAATTAAAATTTGAAAATCACCATATCGTAATAACTTAAAATTTGAAAATCACCATATAATTATAACTTAAAATTTGAAAATCACCAAATTATTATAACTTGAAAATTGAAAATCACCATATCATTATAACTTAAAATTTGAAGATCACCATATCGTAATAAGTTAAAATTTGAAAATTACCATATCATAAAAATCTTTAAATTTGTAAATCACCATATCATAATAACTCAAAAATTGAAAATCACCATATCAAAATAACTTAAGATTTTAAAATCACCATATCACAAATAATTAAAATTTGAAAATCACCAAATCATAATAATTTAAAATTTGTTAGGGTATGGATCAAATTTTCAGTTTATTTCTTTTTTGTTAGAGTTTTAGCACAGTATCTTTGGGAATGTGGGCAATTTTAGTTTTATCGGTGAGATATTAAATTTTATATCTAGATGTTGCCAACTTATTATTCTACGTTAATATAATATAATCCAGCCATAAAGGTTCATGTTCCGAGGTTAACGATTTCGTTAACATTTTGCATCGGTTTGCATTTTACCCATTCATTCATTTATTTATTTAATTATATACGCCCTTATGGGCTTTTACATAACTGAGTAATACATAATATAAAATAATAAGTGACATAAAAATAACATGGAGTAAATGATTAGCACCCAAAAACATAGGTAATATTATAATGCAATAATTTAACAGTAATATTTTTGAAAGAGGTATGCTAATATAGCCTTCTTGTAACTAGATTCAGTGCAGTTGAATATATCTACTATTTCAGCGAAAGAATTACCGACTCAATGCAATCTAGGTACAAGCAAGTATCTTAATTAGTAAAAAATTTTCAAAAGTAAAAAATCGATGAACACACAAAAACGTGACTAACCTTTCCAGTTGTCAAAAACAAACCACTAATCCAAAATTGCTGATAATGCTCATACCAACATAACAACAACAAAAAAATCGATAATCGAATGTACACAGTTCGCGAAAATTCAAAATCACCTTTTCTTTTGAACAGGCCATGTATATTCCTATTCGGCAATTAAGATATTCAACAAACCTCCTAATGACATAATAGACGAAAACAACTGAATACTGGAATTAATTAAGGCTCTAAGTACCAAAAAAATAAAAACTGTTTTTTTTTTTAAAGAATCGTATTTTATTTACATCATAAAATACGATTCTGTAAAAAAAATAAGTTGTTAATTTTTTGGCACTTAGAGCCTTAATTAATTCCAGTATTCAACTATGAAATATTAAAAAAAAAACTCAAAATACACTTTTCACTTAAATAATCTAGAATTATTATTTTCATATGATATTCGTTTTTAATCATACAAAAATAGTTTCAAGAAATCCATGATGTATTCCCTCACTAAGCACGAGAACTTTCTCAATTAGGGAGGTAATTATCATTAACTAGAAACTAACCTTTGTACATTTATTCAATTTATATTATACCTTCTGTTAGTATTAAGTAAAAAAATGATCATTTCGTACAATTAATTAAATTAAATTAAAAATAAAAATTATTTGCGTAAGCTGGGATTTGAATCTGTGACCTTTGAATTCGTGGTCGAGGATCTTAACTGCTTGACCACGTTTCTAAGTACGTATTTTAGAGGGTCCAATGTAAATATTTAGCCATAAGATTTTGCGACGTATAGCAAACAAACAACTTGTATTGAGCCGAAACTTTGAATTTGAAATCGCAATTTCAAAAAGTGTCAACATTCAAAAAAGATTGCCACTGAACGGATAGACCGGTAGAAGTGTGCCGCGGACGTGTATGTGTGCTTAAAGTAAGGCCATTTTTCCTTACTTATGGTGACATTGTCGCTGTCGAATAATATTTAAATTCTTTATCGAAAAGATAACTATTTATATTCTAGTTGAGGCTTTTTAAAAATTATTCTGGCAATAGTCTTAGGATGATTTCAGTCAAAGTTACAAAACGGCGCTACATGACGGCCTCCGTGGTCGAATGGTAAGACGCTCGACTACGACTCCGAAGTTCGCGTGTTTAAACTCGGGGTGCATAAATAAATTTTATTAATTTAATACGTGTCATAATACTCTCATTTGGCGAGAACATTAAGACCCTACAACACAATTCACTGCACAAACAATGAAGTAGACATTTTTATTGACACGATAAATTAATTTAAAAAAAGCTGTCAATCGTATCAAGCTGATATTGTAATGACGCCCTTTAGTTGTAGACTGGTTATATGAAGTGCCAAGTACCAAACGGCCAATAGGCATCTCTTCAGTACAGGTGCCAATAATCCATTCATTTACGTTCTACCTTGTATAATATTATTCTTTTGATTTTGTTTGTTATTCATAAACTTTTACTTGATTATCTACTGTTGTTAAATATTCCCATTAAATAACCACTCATGCATATATGTTTGGGCATCATCATGTGCCAAAATAAATTAAAATCACATTTAATTCATGTAAAATCACATACAGTATATTTGCGGCACGTTCCAGAGTGGTAGATACTCCAAGTATCTCCTTGGTGAAAGATCACTATTCAGAATCAAAACGTTGCTTTAAATGGCTTTGGCCGTGTTTGGTGACCAGATCTGAATAACTAGGTATTTCCCAACTTTCCTTTCCCCCATCTCCTTCCCTTCCCCACTACTTTCAGCCTCACAACATGCCTACCGATTGGGGATGCCATAGTCTCACTGGCTCTAGGCCAGAGGTTCCCAAACTTTTTTGTCTCGTAGACCACTTGTCGATTTTTTTCTGTTTTGAATAGACCCCCTGCTTTCCTACTATTGATTTTTTTAGCCTTGGAAAAAACTTCAAAGTTTTGTGAACGCTTCAGGAACTGCTAGTTATTTGAAATGAACCCTTCGCGGTGAACACTTCAATTGTAGTCGAACTCGTCAAAAAATAGTACTAGTCGGCAGAGATCCCAAATCGAAAAGTGCTAGCAAATCAACAAAAATTTCTCTCCGAAAAAATGCACTAGTCGGTAGAGATTTGAAATCGAAAAGTACTAGCAAATCGACAAAAAATCCTCCCCCAAAAAGGGCTAGCAAATCAACAAAATTTACCCTCCAAAAAAAAAGCACTAGTCGGTAGAGATTTAAAATCGAAAAGTACTAGCAAATCGGCAAAATATCTTCCTCAAAAAATATTATTATTAATATAACTAGGGAATTAAAGTCCATTATAAGATAGTATTACGTAAGTACCTAAATAGGTACTATCTGTGAGGTGGATTATTACATTTGCGGGAAGCCAACATTTTGGTGACGGCCTGCCTAAATGGAATCCACTCCCGTGGACCCCCATTTACGTCTCATGCACCCCCAATTTTTTTTTTCATTGACGTGGACCCCTTGCAGGTCGAAATCGACCCCTGGGGGTCGATACAGACCACTTTGGGAATGACTGCTCTAGGCGGTTGGAAGCAGTTGGGGCGCTTGTGCGGTATTCATTCTAAAAAATGATATAAACAGCTTACAAAAAGTAGTACACATATTTAAAAAAGTAATTACTAGTAAATATGTTTGTTTCCATTGCTATAGTGTAATTTTAATTAATTAAGAATCATATAAGATGATTTTTTCGTGCATTCAAATGTACTCGTACTATTAAGCAATAAAAAAGTTAAATAATTAATATAAAATAAACTTTGTCGCCGGAAAGGCAAAAGGGCTGAAGCGCAATTTTGGGAAGTATACATCGGAGCACTTCTAAGTTTTTTTTTATAATAAAATTCAACAAGTCTTCGGAACCGGTTTGGATTTTGAAAAATATAGTCGACTCTGGTAACGCAATGCTTTCACTGAATTACCTAAAAGCGACAAAAAGCTAAAAAAAGTTCTAAACTTGTGTCGCTTGAGTCAAGTCTTCTTTCAAATGGTAAATATATATTAGATGGCTGAAGCGCCACTAAAGTGTTCAGAATCAAACGAGAGTCAGAGCATTTGATGCAGAAAAAAGAACTGATTAAAACTCATTTTGACGAAAGTGTCGCTTTAGCCCTTTTATATAGCTTGCACCAACTGAAACTAAGACACAGCATACTTTGTTTTAAAACCACAGAATTTATTATGATGAAGGCCAACCGGTTTCGCTTGGATCAAGCTTCGTCAGGGCACATATAATAACTAAAGAAAAAATACAGAGTTAAAAGGTATATATACCATAGGTACAACAGTTAATGATAGAGTGAGACAGTATATAATACAAAGAAGGAAGAGAGAGAGCATATATTAGAGGGAGGGAACAATTGAAAGTGCTTAATATATATTACGAAGAATTGGTAAATAAACAAGTGTACATAATAGAAAGATAATGATAAAATGTTAGGGGCAGACAAATATCCTATGTTGAATTTATATATGAAAACGACATTTTACATTGTTATTGGAAAATAAGCTATTTGGATACATATTAATAATTAAATGGGTGAGTTATGGAATAAAACAGAGTGATTCGTAGCATCAAATAAGGGTGAAGTTGACAATTGATGGGATGAAGGTGGATTTACAGGAAACATATTTAAAATAGGGCTAAAGGATACATTTTTTGATTATTAAGTAGGTTAAGTGATAAATTTGATTTTAAAGATTATAATTAAGATATAATGTCCAACCACCATGTGATTACTTCTTACGAAAAAAAATAAATAAGATACAGCATTTTACAACTAATATAAGACGTATAACAGAGATCTGAAACTATTTATCAATCCCGATTTGGTTCCTTTTCTTGTGATAAAGAAGTCAACAGGCCGCAAGTAGCCGGCTCCCCTCGCGGGGGTAATAACTTGTAAGGGATGTGCGGGGAGATACCCGTAACACAGAACGCAGAGGGGGTGGGGGTTGTTTCTTAAGGTTCTAGACTGTAGACCAGCGATCTCCAAACCGAATAATAAACCAACCCTTTAAGAAATTCAATCGATATGGAAATCTACGCTTCTGTTTACATGGATGTTTATTAAAAAAAATCTCGATACTACAGTATGTATTGGCAGTATTGAAATAAATGTACCTAATTCTTATTGTTTAAGACGCAAAAGCACATTCCACCTGAGTATATTGAGAAATAATATGAATGGTACGGCCCGATTCAACTATTTGTTTCACATGATCGTGCTATGTCTTGCTCGGGCGTCCCTACTTCTTCTTCCATTCACTTTATCGTCATTTTTATTTTATTTTCACACTCTTTTCTTCACTCATTCGCTCTACATGCTCAAATCATCCAAGAGTTCCTTTCTGGTTCCTATTCATTACGCTTACAACAGCCTTGCAAATTTTCTTTCCAAATATCCACATTTATAACACTGTCTAAGATGGTTATTCCGCACACACACCTCGGGGATCTCATTTCTACAGCATTCAGTCTACTTTCATTCTTCCTCTGCCAGTTCAATGCCAAACTGCCATACATCAGGGTTGATATAAGCACTCCATTGTGGACTGCTAGCTTCGTTTCTTTTGACATTTTTTTATTAGTGCCAACAGCGTTCAGTTTTCCATTAATGGAGTTTCCTGCATCCCCTCTTCTTCCAACATCCTCATCAGCCTTTCCATATCTCTAGAACATACTTCCCAAGTACACAATCTCCTCCACTTGGTCCAAGTATCCATCATTCACAACCATATTGCACGCTGTCTTCGTACTCTCTCTTTCAAACACCACGACTTCCAAACCTTTTTGACTCTAAAACACAAGGGATGCAGAGCATCTACCTAGCATGGCTTTTTCCATGGCCCTTTGCATGGTGGCCATTTGGATCACAGCGTTTTTGTTTAGAGTTAAAATTTACCGTATTTTTCTTTTTTATAGTGAATACCACACAAGAGTCCTAACTGCTCCTAACTGCTCCTAACTGCTCCTAACTGTCTAGAGCCAGTGAGACTATGGCATCTACCTTTGGGGTATTAAGTGAGGCTGTGAGTAGTGGGGAGTGAAAGGAGGTGAGGAAGAAGAAGGTTGGGAAGTACCTGGCTATTCAGATCTGGTCAGCAAACTCGTCTAAAGCCATTTCAAGCAACGTTTCGATTCTGAATGGTGGGCTTTCACCAGGGCGTACTCAGAGTATCTACTACTCTGGAACGTGCCCCAACTATACTATACATTATTTCACTTGAATGAAATGTGTTATGACACATATCAAAGTTATTTGTGCACACCTCGCTTGAACCCGCTACCTCTGAATTCATAGTCGAGCGTACCATTCGATTACAAATGCCGTAAAAATCGATGTAAATAATATGAGTAACTAACTAACTAACCATCACGTCGTTTCACCGCAGGGGTAGGCAGAGAGGACGGACCGCCATACAACTCTGTCTTGGCACACACTTCTTGCTTCATTCACATTCATACATCGTCTCATACATACTCTTCTGTTATTCTGACTCTTCACATGACCCGATTCAAGTATTTGATTTACTTGATCGTGCCATGTCTTTCTCGGGCGTCCTCGACTTCTTCTTCCATTCACTTTCGCATCATATATTCTTTTCACACTCCTTACCTTCGTTCATTCGCTCTACATGCCCAAACCATCTAAGCGTCCCTTTCTTGATCCTATCCATTACGCTCATATCAGCCTTGCATTCTTTCCGGATATCCACATTTGTAATACGGTCATACATGGTTTTACCGCACATCCGTCTCAAAGATCATATGTATATACATATAGCGAGTTCCCGGATTCGCAGCCCTTATGAGAACTAGGGTAGCAGGAATAAGAGAAAAGATCGACAACTCTGGAAATGACCTCATCATGGAATCCCGTCAGATTCCGAATTCTAACATAGAAGCTCATTGCAGTAAGATATTAGCCGATCAATCTGAAAGCTGCCAGAATGGACTCCCGGCCTTTTGTAGACATGAGACTTAATATCCTCCATTAATAATTTTTCGTTTTTTATTTAATTTTTTTCTTATTGATGTATTTATAAATTTAAGTCTAATTACAAAAAAGACATAAGAAACACGAAATGGAAAAAAAGAGCAACAAAGAAAGAATAGCAGATACATAATAATAAATGAAGCGATGACAAAAATAGGACAAAATAAACATAAGAGAGAACGTTCAAGCCATTGTCTAGTCAAAGTTTTGGTAGAGTCGTAAAGAATGACAAAAATCATTTAGACTGCTACCAAAAAAAACAAAACCATGCCTTGAGTTAACAAGTCTTGACATTCTGGACATTGGAGAATTATACCCATAATTACTATTGTGATGATTGAGGAACAGTAACAGATGAAATAATGTTTTTTTCCCTTTATTATTGTGTGTATTACCGTAACTATTATTTTGTTCAAGTTTGATTATCAATTATGGAATGTATTGCATTGCACTACTCCTGCATACCTTCTGGAATATATATATAATTTTTAACATTAATATACTGTTAACACACTGGAATCAGCGCCCACAACCTTCGGATTCGTAGCCGGTTTTTAACCACTTAGCCACGAAGGACGTGATCCATATAATCGAAACTGTTGAGAATGTTTGTTTAAGGCTTCAGGGGGGTTGCCGGAATGGGTGGAAATCGTTACATAATAGCCCTGTGGGTGTAAGACAAGGCTGTATTATCCGTCTGCAATATGTTACGAGGTTGTTAGAATTAGGGTAGCGGATTATATTTAGGGGTTAAGGGCTCTAATCCTGATTATACTTCGATTCACTATCACCCTGCTGCAGGACTATTGTCGCTTAGAATGAAATCAAAGTGGCTTTCTGAGAAATGATTTTAACACAGATTATATATTAAAATTATGAGAGTACGCGCAATATACTTGTAGTTGTAAATGATGAATACTTGGAGCAAGTCTTCCGTTTTTTTCTACCCTAGGTTAGACAGCACGGGCAACAACCATTACATATATTTGTCAATGTAAATATGTTAGTTGTAAGTCACTAGTTAAAAATATGAAGCATAAGTTAATATTTAGTCTTAGTTTTAATATTATGTTAATTATGTTGTAAAGCGCTGTTTTTGTCACGAAAACGGCGCTAGAAAAATGAGCCAATAATTCCTATTATTAAGTGGAGGAGTTTTTATGTTTGAGAAGTATGTTCTAGAGAGACAGAAAGGTTGATAAGGATATTGAAATAAGGATGAATGTAGAAAACTCCATTCATAGAGGACTAAACGGTGTTGGCGCAAATTAAAAAAAAAATGACCAAAGAAGCGAAGTTAGCAGTGCACAATGGAGTGTTTATACCAACCCTTATGCATTGCAATGAGGCATGGAACTAGCAGAGGAAGGATGCAAGTAGACTGAATGCTGTAGAAATGAGATCCCTGAGGTGTGTGTGCGGTAAAACCATGTATGAGCGTATTGAAAATGTAGATATCCGGAAAGAGTGCAAGGCTGATGTAAGCGTAGTGAATAGAATCAAGAAAGGGACGCTTAGATGGTTTGGGTATGTAGGTAGAGCGAATAAACGAATAAAGGAGTGTGAAAAGAATACATGACACGGAGGTGAATGGAAAAAGGAGGAAGGAGGAGGAAAAAGTGAATGGCACGATCAAGTTAATCAAATACCTCAGTTAGGCCATATCAAGAGTCAGAATAACAGAAGAGTATGTATTAGACGAAGTATGAATATTTCTGTGCAGCCTTTGCATGGGCAAATGTTCTAAATAATTTAATAAAACAAAAAACAGAATAAGAACAACCTGTACTAGTCTGAAGATGGCCGTTGTAGGCTGAAACCGGTCCAGTCAAAAAATAAAAAAAAGTGGAATAAAGTTATAAATTTGTTTTAATAAATCATTAAAATGGAATTCCACCATGAATTAACAGTTACAAAATTAGAAATTCTAAATTATTATTTATAAACGAAAAACATGTTAATTTTGAGTAGATGCTCCGTCAAAAAATGTGGGGGACACTGAATGAAATAATCAACTTCCAAGGCTGTGTGTTCCGAGCTTTTGTCAAATTTAAGATAGTCTCAATTTAACAGTTACCGTTACATGCCAATTGTCGTTCGGTTTCCCCTTTTGAACAAATCACGCCTTACTTTGTATAAGACCACAGATATCATTAAAAAATCTCTATGACTTATTTCATGTCAGTGGTTTCAGAAGTGAAATCTTATTGATTCTTGAGCCTATTGACCTGATCATCAGGGTATACAATGAAATTGAATAAACATACATATTACATGGTTATATATACATACAGAGGGTGAAATAAACTCTAAACTATAACGAATAGAGAGAAAGAGACAGATCATATGAAAATAAAGAGGCAAAACGTCAACTGAGAACGTGATAAAAGAATAGTGAGAAATTTTATGAGATTACGCGAAATATACCTAATATTGAACTGACAAATTTAAACAACTTTATTTAATCTAAAAAACGAAATTAAAATTGTTTTTAGTTCGATAATATTATATGTCAGCAAAAAATACTACCAGTGGGTTTTAATTTATTTGTTTTATATTAGTTACTTTTAAATTAAAGCTTACAAAGTATCTAATCATTTCATTTTCTTTTTTGACTTAATAATATTTTAACATATTATATACATGACCGGTTCAAAAGAAAATGTGAATTTTGAATTTTCGCGGGCTGTGTACATTCGATTATCGATTGTTTGTTTTTGTTGTTATGTTGGTACACATATGTTTATCATATGTTAACATTATGAGCCATTTTGGATTAATGGTTTGTTTTTGACAACTGGAAAGGTTAGTCACGTTTTTGTGTGTTATTCGATTTTTTACTTTTGAAAAAAATGGATCAAAGAATATGTATTAAATTTTGCGTTAAAAATGGAATAAAGTGCTCCAACGCACTTAACATGCTGACTGTGGCATTCAGCGAGTCTAATTTGTCTTAAAAAAGTGTTTATAAGTGGTACAAGCGCTTTACAGAAGGCCGAGAAGATGTTAATGACGGTGAGCGTCCTGAAATTGTGGAAAAACAAATCATGGATTTTATTCTTTGATCCATTTTTTTCAAAAGTAAAAAATCGAAGAACACACAAAAACGTGACTAACCTTTTCCAGTTGTCAGAAACAAACCACTAAACCAAAATGGCTGATAATGCTAACATATGATAAACATAACACAAAAAAAATAATCGATAATCGAATGTACACAGCCCGCGAAAATTAAAAACTCACCTTTTCTTTTGAACAGGCCATGTATGTACTACTTATTATTTTGATTCATATGTATTTTAAATAATTCTCACAGGCTATTTTGGATTTATTGATTGGCATAATTTTGATGGTTTCCGGCAGCGCATTATAAGATTTCATCCCTTTATGAATTAAACTGTTTTGTGTATTTGTTTGATCGATTTCTTTGCAAATCTTTGTATTATATTTTGTAAATATCAACATCAGAGATAATTTTGCCAGAAAGTATTTTGGTAACAAGTTATTCTTTATTTTATGTATAAAAATCGTTGTGTTTGATGTTAGCCTCTGTTTCATGGTTAGCCAATTTAGTTCCTCTGATATTTTTGTCAAAATTAAGTTTTAGTTTTTTAGTTTCATTTCTTTTATATTAGTTACTTTGTACATTCAAGTTTACAAGTAGCTAATTATTTCATTTTCTTTTAGACTTTATAATATTTTAACTTATATACTACTTACTATTTTGATTTATTTACATTTTAAATATTTTTTACAGGCTATTTTGAATTTATTGATATGCATAATTTTGATGGTTTTCGGCAGAGCATTATAAGATTTCATCCCTTTATATAGTAAGCTATTTTGTGTGTTGGCTTTATTTTTTTCTTGTAGTCTTATTTCTTTGCATGCCCTTGTATTATACTTGTGAATATCAACATTGTAGATAATTTTGTCAGAAAAATATTTTGGTAATAAGTTGTTCTTCATTTTATGTATAAACATCAATGTGTTTAATGTTAGCATCTGTTTTACTGTTAGCCAATTTAGTTCCTCTGACATTTTAGGTACTTTTGAGTATCTATTTCGCCTAAGTATAATGCTCATTGCTCTATTTTGAAGAATTTGAAACCTGTTTTGTTCTTTGTCGTTACACAAGAAAAGAATCGTTGAACAGTAATAAAAAAGTGGAAGCAATAATTAAATTAAACGAAATAATTCGCCGAATCGCGTCAAATGTGTCTAAAAGCTTGACTTAAGTCTACCCCCAATCGTGTTTTTGATTCTTAGCAAAGCTTTGAGCTTTTCTCTCTGTTTTTCAAAATTTATTTTGCCAATTATCACTTTGGCCAGGTACTCGCGACATCTCTCGGAGATTCGCCACAAGCTTAGCCAAGAGCAGAGCCTCGAGTATAGTCTAGTCTGCTTCTCGAGTTTGACATCTCATTTGAAAAGGGAGAAGTAACGTTCTGTTTTGTTTTCATTTCATTGTATCACCCGAGCTCTGTCTTCCGAGTCAAAGAACTTCCCACTTGTTACTTGTTAGCGAGCGTTGCACCGTGCGACAAACGAGTATGTACGCGCTATATTTTTCGGTATATTATTCTCGAGGCGCTTAGAAAAAAATCCTTCAAACTAAATAATTAAAAAACAAAAGGAATAATATTTTTACAAAGCCATACACATTTTAAAATGGAGTTAAAGAAACTCTGAGTACCGCCCTGACGAAATACTATTATTCAGAATTGAAACGTTGCTCGAAATAACTTTAATCGTGTTTGGTGACCAGATCTAAATAGGCTAAGAAATTCCCAACCTTCCTCTTCCTCTTCCTCTTCCTCTTCCTCTTCCTCTTCCTCTTCCTCTTCCTCTTCCTCTTCCTCTTCCTCTTCCTCTTCCTCTTCCTCTTCCTCTTCCTCTTCCTCTTCCTCTTCCTCTTCCTCTTCCTCTTCCTCTTCCTCTTCCTCTTCCTCTTCCTCTTCCTCTTCCTCTTCCTCTTCCTCTTCCTCTTCCTCTTCCTCTTCCTCTTCCTCTTCCTCTTCCTCTTCCTCTTCCTCTTCCTCTTCCTCTTCCTCTTCCTCTTCCTCTTCCTCTTCCTCTTCCTCTTCCTCTTCCTCTTCCTCTTCCTCTTCCTCTTCCTCTTCCTCTTCCTCTTCCTCTTCCTCTTCCTCTTCCTCTTCCTCTTCCTCTTCCTCTTCCTCTTCCTCTTCCTCTTCCTCTTCCTCTTCCTCTTCCTCTCAATCCTTCAGTCTCACAACATACCCCGTTTGGGGATGCCATAGTCTCACTGGCTCTAGACGGAGCAGTTGATTAATTAATTAATTCACTATAAAAATACGGTAATACCTAATTATACCATAAATATATATTTTTTTAAGAATCTGGTTTAATGACCTTCCTCTCACCCTTCTCATACCCTCACCCCTCCCCCTTTTCGTGTACCACTTCATTCGGCAAATTATTTCTTCATAAAGGGTATGTCATATCGTCGCCGGAAAGGCAAAACGGCTGAAGCGCCATTTTTGAAAGTTTACACCAGAGCACTTTGAAGTTTATTTGTTTTTTAATAAAATTCATAAGTACCTGATTGGATTTTGAAAAAAACATATAACTTAACTCTCGATTCAATTTTTTCAAAAGTAAAAAATCGAAGAACACACAAAAACGTGACTAACCTTTCCAGTTGTCAAAAACAAACCACTAATCCAAAATGGCTGATAATGCTAACAACTAACAACAAAAAAAATCGATAGTCGAATGTACACAGCACGCGAAAATTCAAAATTCACCTTTTCTTTTAAACCGGCCTCGTATATTTTAGATGGCTGAAGGGCCACAAAAGTCTTCAGAATCAAACGAGAGTCAAAGCAGAAAAAAATAACTGATCAAAACTGCATATTCAATTAATTTTTGACCAAAATGTCACTTAAGTACTTTTGCCCTTCCAGCGACGATATTTCTGCGGCCTCTGGACAATTGTATCTGTTATCAGCAGCTTCTCACAGCCGCCTACGTCTAAGCCCTTAACCCTCCTTTGTCTCGAAAGCTTACCAAAAAGAAGCTTTCACATTGACTGTTATTCAACTCGACTTTCAGAGTTTATTTGATATTAACGTTAAATAAATCCATCAAATCAAAAACTAACTAACTAACTTACCATCAGGCCGTTTCCCCGCAGGGGTAGGTAGAGATAACGGACCACCATACAATTCCGTCTTGGCACACACTCCTTGCTTCATTCATGTTCATACATTGTATCGTATCCACTGTCTTAAATTATAGGATTTAGTGCCTTGCAACTTTACCTACTGTCAATGTATCTTATATGGTATCAAGAGAGTTTTACGGTCAGTGTCTGTTGAATCATCTAGCATTGTGTAACAAATATCATCTTTTTTTTAAATTTTTCTACTTGTACTCACTGTCACCTGCCTCAGAACAGGTTCTTATGACCTAGCTAATGTAAAAAAAATAATGTTAGAAACAAAAAGTTAATAATAAATAAAAACATCGTCTCACACACTATTCTGTCCTTCTTACTCTCGATCGTGTCGCGTTGTCTTCCTCGGGCATCCTCGCCTTTTTCTTTCATCCTCTTCTGCATCATATATTATTTTCACACTCCTTTCTTGGTTCATTCGCTCTACATGCCCAAACCATCTAAACGTCCCTTTCTTGATCTTATTCTTTACATTACATCAACCTTGCATTCTTTCCGGATATCCACATTTTTAATTTGGTCATACATGCTTTAACCGCACATACGTCTCAAGGATCTCATTCTTACTCTTTAAATGGACCGACTCAAGCATTTGATTCACTTGATCGTGTCGCTTTGTCTTCCTCGGCCGTCCTCGACTTCTTCTTCCATTCACTTTCGCATCATATATTATTTTCACGCGCTTTTCTTCGTTCATTTGCTCTACATTCCCAAAACAACTAAGCGTCCCTTTCTAGATCCCATTCATTAAATAACATCAACCTTGCATTCTTTTCGGATATCCATTTTTTTAACTCGGTCATACATGGTTTTACCACACACACCTCAGGAATTTCATTTCTACAGCATTCATTCTACTTTCATCCTCCCTCTGACATACATCAGGGTTGGTATAAGCACTCCACTGTGGACTGCTAGCTTCGCTTCTTTGGATTTTTTTTTATTTATGGAGTTTCCTGCATTACCCTTCTTCCAATATCCTCAACAGCCTTTCCGTCTTTCTAGGTTCTAGAACATAGTCCTAAACACTAAGTTCGGAGATCGCGCTGCAGGAGTATCGGGGCCGAAGGCTTCGAATAAACTCCCTCCGGAACTGAGATGTATAACGAGCCCAACAGAATTTCGGTCCAAACTGATAACTTACCTTTTCAGACTCTCATATCCTTAAATTCATTAGAAGAATCTCAACATAATCTGTCTCTCGACGAATCACCTTTAGATTAACAAATTTCAACCAAATCCTTTTACTTTACGACAAATTCAGAAAGTTAATTTTTTTAATTTAACCTTTAATCGGAAAAAAACACAATTATAATTTTTATTTTTATATGAATACCGCACAAATGTCTCAACTGCTCCCAACCGTCTAGAGCCAGTGAGACTATGGCAGCTTGAAATAAGGTATGTTGTGAGGATGAAAGTAGCAGGGAGGGGAAGGAGATAGGAAAGAGGAAGGTTGGGTATTACCTGGCTATTTAGATCTGGTCACCAAACACGGCTAAAGCCGTTTAAAGCAACAATTCGATTCTGAATGGTGGTCTTTCACCAGGGCGATACTTAGAGTATTCCCACTGTGGAACGTACCGCAAATAAACTTTTTATTTATAAATAGAACACATACACTTTGATTTTAACCACTTTTTTATTTAATATTTTGTCTACCGGTTTCGGAAGTACCCTTCCATCATCAGGACAATATTAAATTAATCTGAAATATAAAATACTGAGATAAATATACATATTTAGGAGTTGGAAGGAGAAGGAGTAATTGAGGAAATTATGGGAATAACAGAGCGGTTAATTGGAAAAATATTTAGGATAGGACTATAAGATAAATTAGTTTGATTGTTTAAAATTTTGCATTTATTATTTAATGATTTTCTAATTTCTAGTGCTTCTAAGTTATTTAATTTTATCCCTTTATTGCAACGGTGAAGAATTTTAACCCCTGTATCTCTATTAAAATCATGATTAGTAGTAATGAGGTGATTGGCGAACTCTGAAAAATTATTGTTTTTTAAGCATCTTCTTAGGTGTTCACTTATTCTAATGTTTACACATTACACTACTTACAAAATATTAAATAAAAAAGTGGTTAAAAACAAAGTGTATGTGTTCTATTTATAAATATGGCAAGCCACAAAGTTAATGCTTTTTACGAATATAAACTTTTTATTATTTTTGTATGAATTAAATGTGTTATGACACATATTAATTAAATAAAAGTTAATGTTAATATGTGCGTCTATCTGATGGGACCTGCCAGGTAAGTATGTTCCTGTATATTTTCTCATTTATACTAGGAATTAATATCTAATAATAGAAAATAACATCTCTAAAGCGCCCTTGAGGTGATTGAGCAACTATATTGCACGCTGTTCTCGTACTCTCTCTTTCAAACACCAAATAGAATTTAATAATCACCGGACTGTTGATACGGAATTTGAAATGCGAATATTTGCTGTTTATTTTGCCCGTTTGTTTTAGGTTATCTTGTTATTTTTGGGAAAATATCGGAAGAGAAACGAATGAAAATGAAATACTAACAATTTTTAAGCAAACAGTTTTGAAAACAAACAAACTCTGTTTTGAAATAACAGAATGGTCCAGCGCGCTGAGTTGGATGCTGCGTAACCACTGAATAGACACGCGGATAGAAGTGGGTTGTAGGCGTGTCCGTGTGCACAGAGTAATGTCAATTTAAAAGATATAATTTATTTTTTTTCGGAGAAATTTACAGCAACTCAAACCAAACTAACTAACTAACTAACCATCAAGCCGTTTATCCGCAGGGGTAGGCAGAGAGGATGGGCTGCCATATAACTCTGTCTTGGCCCCCACTCCTTGCTTCATTCACATTCATACATCGTCTCATACATACTCTTCACATGACACAATTCAAGTATTTGATTTACTTGATCGTGCCATGTCTTTCTCGGGCGTTCTCGACTTCTTCTTCCATTCACTTTCGCATCATATATTCTTTTCACACTCCTTTCTTCGTTCATTCGCTCTACATGCCCAAACCATCTAAGCGTCCCTTTCTTGATCCTATTCATTACGCTCACATCAGCCTTGCATTCTTTCTGGAAATCCACATTTTCAATAAGGTCACACATAGTTTAACCGCACATACGTCTCAAGGATCTCATTTCCACAGCATTCAGTCTATTTTCATTCTTCCTCTGCCAGTTCCATGCCTCACTGACTACATCAGGGTTGGATAAGCACTCCATTGTGGACTGCTAGCTTCGCTTCTTTGGACAATTTCTTATTTGCGCCAACAGCGATCAGTCCTCCATTAATGGAGTTTCCTGCATTCACCCTTCTTTTAATATCCTTAATCAGCCTTTCCAGTCTCTCGTAAATAATAATTAATACATGTGTTAGGCAAATTAGGCAAATTACAAATTTTCCTCTGCTGATAATAAATGTTTTAAATAAAGTGTGACAACACAAAGTTTTAATTTACTAACTTATCTCAGTTGGTGGGGGGAGGGGAAGGTGGAAGGGAACATGGGAATGGGATAAGGGAAGAAGGGTTATTTCTGGTGAATTTGATAAAAAAAAAATATTATCAAAATCTTTCTTGAAAAGAAACTCAATTTATTTTATCTGTTTTTTTATAGTGAATACCGCACAAGAGTTCCAACTGCTCCTAACCGTCTAGAGCCAGTGAGACTATGGCAGCCCAAATCGGGGTATGTTATGAGACAAGTAATAACTTAATTCTATTATTTTTATTTATGGTTTTAAAGTTTATTTTGTAGAACTCCATTTTAATTTTTAGGTTTTTTTATTTAATATAAACAATAATTATTATTATTTTTAGTTAAAAGTTCTGCGATGTAATTATTTTTACGCGTGACAGCTGTTTCGCCTTCTGAGGGCATTATCAAACTGTTTCTACAGACATACATATATCTACTACATACGCGTAAAAATAATTACATCGCAGAACTTTTAACTAAAAATGGTTTTTTTAATTTAAAATCAATTATTTTTTACTTTAACTTCACATCTTTGAGGGATGCTGTGTGGAAGGTCTTTACGAGGAAAAGAAAGGGTGAACTTGGATCATAAAGAGGTTCATAGAGGTAGGAAACACATAAGTCGGCAAATCATTCCACAACCGAACTGTGGGACACAAGAACGAGTCGTAAAAGCGACCCGTTCTCATGTGTACAATGTTGAACGCGCTTGGGCGCGTTTCCCGGGATGTTCTGTTTGGGGTCTAGGAGTCGACATGTTTTATTTTAGAATGAGTAGATATCACAGTTCTAGGCATTTTCTATTCAGTGTGTATAATGGACTCATATATAACTAAAAAGCTTGTTATTTACACAAACAATATTTTCGTTCCTGGAATTTTTTGATTAATCCACGTGGTCTGTTCGTTATTTAAATTTGAGCTTTGATTACCTTTACAAATGGTTTATTTATCTTTCGATATGAGAATTTGTAACAAACTTATTTTTTATAATTTATTGAATCAACTGGCAGAGGAAGGATGAAAGTAGACTGAATGCTGTGGAAATGAGATCTTTGAGACGTATGTGCGGTAAAACCATGTACGACCGTATTAAAAATGTGGATATCTGGAAAGAATGCAAGGCTGATGTAAGCGTAATGAATAGGATCAAGAAATTGATTAGATGGTTTGGGCATGTAGAGCGAATGAACGAAGTATGAGAAGTGTGAAAAGAATATATGATGCGAAAGTGAGTAGAAGAAAAAGTCGAGTACGCCCGAAAACGACATGGCACGATCAAGTAAATCGAATACTTGAATCGGGTCATGTGAAGAGTCAGAATAACAGAAGAGTATGTATGAGACGATGTATGAATGTAAATGAAGCAAGGAGTGTGCGCCAAGACAGAGTTTTATGGCGGTCCGTCCTCTCTGCGGGGAAACGGCGTGATGGTTAGTTTTTTTAGTTAGTTATTGAATCAATATTGATTTTATTCAAGCAACATGAATTAGGTAAACACACGTAATAGAAAAATAAAATAATTATGTTTTATCGAGAATTGGATTCAAAATTTCCCATTAGTCGAACGGGTGCTTTTACCAACTCTGCCACCTTCCCGTCCTCCTAGACTTCCTATCTGAGAATTGAAAAAAATCACATTTATATCGACGCTGGAAATGCAAAAAGGCTGAAGCGCCATTTTGGGAAGTTTACACCAGAACACTTTAAAGTTTTTTTTGTTTTACAATAAAATTCACAAGTCTTCAGTACCTGGATTTTGGATTTTGAAAAAAAAGTTAACTCAGTTAACTCAATTCTCTCACTGAGTTACCCGAAGCGACAAAAAGCTAAAAAAAGTCCTAAACTTTTGTCGCTTGAGTCAAGCCTTCTCCCAAATGTTAAATATATTTTTGCCACAAAAGTCTTCAGAATCAAACGAGAGTCAGAGCATTCAATGCAGAAAAAAGAACTGATCAAAACTGCAAGTGTCGCTTAAGCCCTTTTGCCTTTCCAGCGACGATATTATTTCTTGAAAACCATTTCATCCATCATTTTAAAAGCTTTATTATTTTATAAAGCAAAGATTTGAAGCCGAAATAAATTCTAAGCCTTCACCTTATTTTTATTAACGAAGAATTTTACTTACGGATTTTTTTCATTTTATTTTAAGTGGATATCGCACAAGGGTCACAAATCCTCTCAACCATCTAGAGCCAGTGAGACTATGGCATCCTCAAGGGTAGGTTGTGAGGCTGAAGCTTGTGAAAAAGGGTAGGAAATAAGGAAGAGGAAGGTCAGGACGTACTAGACTATTCAGATCCGGTCACTAAACGCGGCTAAAGCCATTTCAAGCAACGTTTAATAAATATAGTCCCAGGAAAACTCCATGGCACGAGAATCAAATATTTTATTCGGACCATGTCAAGAGTCAGAATTTCAGAAGAGTTTGTGTGAGACTATGCATAAATGTGAACGTAGCTACGAGTGTGTGCCAAAACAGAGTTGTATAGCGGTACGTCCTCTCTGCCTACCCCTGCGGGGAAACGGCGGGATGGTTGATTAGTTAGCAAGTTAGTTGGGTATATTGTTTACCCAATGATTTCCAACCACCTTGTAAAGTAGAGATACAACCTTAGAGTATATAGAGTGGCATCTATCCAAGGCAGTGTAGTCAGTTTTTGATGATTTTTACCTGACTCGGCGTACATGGGCGTAGCTAAGACTAAGGCTTGGGTATTTGTACATTCATTCATATCACATAATGAAATTATGTTTATGTTTATTCGTATAACCACTTTCTCACAGTACTGTTATCAACAAAAATATAGCGTATGACATAAAAAACCGTTTGGTTGTGTCAAGTTTAGTGACATAATAAAAAAATGTGTGCTGAGTCCCGCGGTGACCCAGGAGACCAAGATCATGGTGACAGTACATAGAAGCGGTGTATTATATTTGCTGTAATTTTCTCTCTCATGGTGTACGATGTAAAAACCCGGAGAAAGTGATTTATCGCAAGTGTGTATAGGTTGGGTAAAAATAATTAGTCTTCTCTCCATACATTGTTACTCCAAACAGACAACTTTTAATACACCTTTGACAAGACTAAAAGCTTTTCAATATGTATTTCAATTAATATTAAAAGCTCTCTTAAACATTTAGTGGTTCCTGAACATTTCAGAGGTTAGTTTATTTTTAGTTTAAACTTTCCATCTGTCTATTTATCGGTTCCAGAGGGTTGTTAAATCCAAAGAGTGGTCGTTGTCTTGACGGCGTCCGTGGTCGAGCAGTTAGGATTCTTGACTACAAATCCAGAGGTGTCGGATTCAAATCCCGGCGTGCGCAAATTGTTATTATTATTATAACTTATTATTTTTCAATTTATTTTTATTTATTTATTAATTTTTTGTTTCTTAAATTATTCTTTACATTACCTACCTCACTAGGTCATAAGAAACTGTTCTGAGGTAAGTGTCAGTGAGTACAAGTAGAATAATTAAAAAAAAATGATAATATTTGTTACACAATGTTCTAGTTTGTCATGGTGAAGAATTTCAAGTGCTATTTTAGGAGGTCTTCAATTGCCTTGCGGTCCTTACTCATTAGCCATTTAGTGATGTTTTGATTAAAGGAATACATATTGGTGATGGCTACAGTCTGTGGTGGGAGTTTGTTGTAAGTGTGAGGCGCGATGTACATATGGTGTCTTTGTGCAAAAGCTGTATTGTATTTAGGTACTAAAAGTCTTTCTTGTTGTTTGGCCCTTGTATTTTTTATTAAAAGAAAGACAAACATTCTCGGGTTACGAATAACCTGTCAATATTTGAAAAACTCCTAATGCCATCATAATAAGCGGAAGATGTTGCTTGTGCAATGATGGATGACTTAGCCAGCAGAGGAATTGAACCCGCGACGCCCAGGTGGGAATCCGACGCGTTTGTCCACTCAGCTACCGACCGGTGAACACATTTAATTTATTAATATCAATTTGTTATAAACCGAGAATTTACTATGTTCTATTGCCAATCGGCTTTGCTTATTTTATTTTATTTTTGGGAAAATTAACAGCAAATCAACAATAATTAATACATAGTATGTATGTAGCATATTAATAAAAAATAACATGCAATGCCAATTACGAATTTTCCTCTGCTGATGATAAATATTATAAATAAAGTGTGAAAATATACATAATATATAAATACTTTTGTGAGGCTGAAGGTAGTGGGGAGGGGAAGGAGATTGGGAAGAGGCAGGTTGGAAAGTACCTGGATATTCAGATCTGGTCACCAAACACGGCTAAAGCCATTTCAAGCAACGTTTCGATTCTGAACGGTTGTCTTTCACCAGGGCGATACTTAGAGTATCTACCACTCTGGAACGTGCCGCAAATATACTTTTTATTATTTTTATATGAATTAAATGTGTTATGACACATATTAACTAAATAAAAGTTATTGGCGCACGCCGGGTTTAAACCCGCGACCTTTGGATACGAAATTTGCCTTTGATTTGCCTTCAAAGGAGATGACCTTGGTAGGTTGGTGTATTTCAGATGTACAACTCTGTGCAAATTTCACGAAGCCATGCTTGACCGTTTGCAACTATTTTTTTACGTATACATACGACAGAAGTAACAGTTAATAAAAAAAAATAAAAACTATAATTTACCGTATTATTTCTACTCTTAACTTAAACCCATCTGTGGGCAGGGTAGTACATCTATCTAAGACAAAGGCACTTTGTGACATTGTTTTCAGCGGGCGAGGTTCCACCCTCAGGGAGGGAGGAAATATTAAATGCCACAGCAATATCTGTCACGTAACCCCACCCTTCGGGGCCGCCTGACAAGCCCCGACACCCTCCAACATCCCTCCCCAGGAGCAGAGGGTGGTTCAACACTCAATGATATCAACCACTTAAGGTGGGGGCGGCCAGATATAATAACAATTTCAAAATTTTGATTTCCGTTTCTTCTTTGGCTGAAGTTTGTGTGAAAATGAAGTGTGGCTGGTTATAGATATCTCAACGAGAGTTATTGATTTATTTATTTATAAATTGACGGACTAAATTCCAATTACAAAAAGACATAAAACACGAAATGGAAAAAAGAGCAACAGAGAAGGAATAGCACATACATAATTATAAATGAAGCGATGACAAAAATAGGACAAAATAAACATAAGAGAGAACATTCAAGCCATGGTCTAGTTAAAGTTTTGGTAGATTCGTAAAGAATGACAGAAATCATTTAGACTGCTACCAAAAATTTCAAGACCACGGCTTGAGTTAACAAGTCTTGACATTCTGGATATTGGAGAATTATGCCCATAATTAGTATTGTGATGATTGAGGAACAGCAATTCATTATTTCTGAGTCTACGGCAAGATATGTTGAACTGGGTAAGTTGCAGCAGAGAACGTGGGTCAATAAAACAATGAGATAAGCATTGCTTACATATAGCAAGTTTGAAACTCGTTAAGTCAAATTATTAAAAGAAAATTCCAGTAAGATAGATAGAAAAATCTTATTTTTAATTAACAAAAGAAAACTTTTCGAAGAAATTTAAAAACTGTTATAATGCTGTAAAATAAATAATATTTTTTTTCGCTTGTTATTATTACTATCGGAAGTTGATGAATAAGGACCAATTTTTTAAATTTTTATGAGAATACCGCACCAAGAGTGTCAACTGCTCCCAACCGTCTAGAGCCAGTGAGACTATGGCATCCCCAACCGGGGTATATTGTGAAGCTGAAGGTAGTGAGGAGGGGAAGGAGATTGGGAAGAGGAAATTTGGGAACCACCTGACTATTAAGATCTGGTCACCAAACACAGCTAAAGCCATTTCAATTCAGGATCGAAACGTTGCTTAAAATTGCTTTGGCCATTTTGACGGCCTCCATGGTCGAGTGGTAAGACGCTCGACTACGAATCCAAAGGTCGCGGGTTCAAACCCGGCGTGCGCCATAACACATTCAATTCATTTTAAAATAATAAAAAAATATATTTGCGGCACGTTCTACCGTGGTAGATACTCCAAGTGTCGCCCTGGTGAATCATTCAGACCAAATGTCATTCAGAATCGAAACGTTGCCCCATCTCCTTCCCCTTCCGATGGCTTTACAGCCGTGTTTGCCTTGTGCGGTATTCTATATAGCCAGTGTACTTCCTGAATAGCCTTCTCCCTTCCCGACCTTCCGCCCCACCCTTCCCCCTCACTACCTTCAACACATACCGGTTGGGGATGCCATAGTCTCACTGGCTTTAGACGATTGGGAGCAGTTGGGACTCTTGTGCGGTATTCACTATTAAAAAAATATTTAAAAAAATCGTTGAATCTAATTTCATTAAAATTTCAACTTCCGGATGGAAAAGTTCAGCCCTGTTTCTGAGATGGGGTGCCTTACCCACCCCACTGGGATGAAGGTGGAGAAGGAAGTAAGGGTCTAGGGCTTAGCTAGTTTTCATTAAGAAAGATTGATCAGTCACGATTGGCCGAACAAGGAAAATGAAGTGATTCCGGTCAGGTGTCAACTATTGCTGGGTGTACTATGTGCTATACTTGGTTTATTGGTGGCTTTTCGGATTTCTTCAAATGTAATCACTTGGGAAAAATAATATATTGATATGGGTATATGCTTAGAGTATATAGAGTCGTACCTATCCAAGGCAGTGTAGTCAGTTTTTGATGATTTTTGCCGGACTCGGCAGACCTGGGCGTGGCTAGGACCAATGCTATGGTATTTGTACATCCCTTGAAGTAACAATATATGGAGGAAGAGCTAATTATTTTTACCCAACCTACACAAACTTGAGAAAAATCACTTTCTCCGGGCTTTTACGCCGTACACCATGAGAGAGAAAGAGACAACAAACTTCTTGGACCGCTTCTATATACTGTCGCAATGATCTTAAGGTCCTGATTCACTGGCGAGACTCCGCCCACATTTTTTATTATGCCACTAAACTTGACACAACTAAACGGTTTTTAGGTTATATGCTATATTTTTGTTGATAAAAATACTGTGAAAAAGTGGCTTTACGAATAAACAAAAACATTATGTCGATATGTGCAATGAATGGATGTATAAATACCGTAGTCTTAGTCTTAGCCACGCCCAGATGAGCCGAGTCATGTTAAAATCATCAAAAACAAGTCCAAAACTGACTTCACTGCCTTGGATAGATACTACTCTACCAACTCTATGGTACATCCATTCATAGCACATATCGACATTATGTTTTTTTTTATTCGTATAACCACTTTTTCACAGTATTATTATAAACAAAAATATGGCATATAACCTAAAAAACCGTGTAGTTGTGTCGAGTTTAGTCGCATATGAAAACATATGGGTGGAGTCCCCGGAGACGCGGGAGACCAAGATCATCCTTACAATACATAATAGCGGTGTTATTTTTGTTGTCTCTTTCTTTCTCATGGTGTACGACGTAAAAACCCGCAGAAAGTGATTTAGGTTGGGTAAAAAAATTAGCTATATCTCCATACATTTTTTCTCCAAGGGTATATATACCGTAGAAATGAGAAACCTGAGGCGGATGTGTGTTAATTTTTTTATGACTGTATATCAAATGTCATAGACATACACATGACGGTGTATTATAATGGTTTTAATAATACCAAGTTTTATTCCACTATTTTTTTTATTTAAGTCCTGACCGGTTTCACCTTTATGATGGGCATCTTCAGACTGGTCGTAAGGTGAAATGGGTTAGGTCTTAAATTAAAAAAATTGTGGAATAAATTAAAAAAATTGTATAATTAAAATCATTAAAATGGAGTTCCACTACCAAATAACAGTTTCAATATTAGAGGTGTATTAGAAATTGAAATCCGAAAGTAATAATTTTACTGTACGCATGTAAACGCGAAATGAACGAATGTTTTTTTGATTTTCTGGTGATATGTATTTGAAAATAAATTGTACAAAAATAAACAAAAAATTGTTATACGTGTTATTAAGAAGTGAAGCTAGTAGTCCACAGTGGAGTGCTTATACCAACCCTGATGTATGGCAGTGGAGCACGGAACTGGCAGAGGAAGGATGAAAGTAGACTGAATGCTGTAGAAATGAGATCCCTGTGTTGTAAAACCATGTATGACCGTGTTAAAAGTGTGGATATCCGAAAATAATGCAAGGCTGATGTAAGCGTAATGAATAGAATTGAGATAGGGACGCTTAGATGGTTTGGACATGTAGAGTGCACGAAAAAATAAGGAAGTGTGAAAATAATATATGAAGCGACAGGGAATGAAGGAAGAAGTCGGGGACGCCCAAAGAAGACATGGCACGATCAAGTGAATCAAATACAAGAGTCGAGCCATGTGGGTGAGTCAGAATAACAGAAGAGTATGTATGAGACGATGTATGAATGTAAATGAAGCAAGGAGTGTGTGCCAAGACAGAGTTGTATGGGTTTCCGTCGTTTCTGACTTCTCCTGCGGAGAAACCATGTATGACCGTGTTGAAAAAGGTGGACATCTGGAAAGAATGCAAGGCTGAAAAGCGTAATGAAAAGGATTAAGAAAGGGACGCTTGGACGCTTTGGGAATGTTCAGCTGATTAACGAAGAAAGGAGTGTGAAAATAAAGTGAATGGAGAAGAAGTCGGGGACGCCCAAAGAAGACAACATGGCACATTCTACTAAATTTACTGGAGTCGTGTCAAGAGCCGGAATAACAGAAGAGTGTGTATGAGACGATGTATGAATGTGAATAAAGCATGGCGTGTGTGCCAAGACTGAGTTGTATGGCGGTCGATCCTCTTTGACTACCTAAACTATATATTAAAAAAAAAAACTTAGCAAGGAAAACTAAATAATAACAATACCATATTAAATTTAATTAAATTATAAAACCTATTCTTAAAAACTTTGTGCATTTCCGCATTATGAGAAATATATATTTTTTCTTTGTGATTTAAAGTTTTTATATTCGATCAAATCAGCTTAATACTCTGACAAGAATTGGTCGCTAATGTGGAGGTCCGTTAACGAATCACTGCTCAAACTGATAAGGACGAATAAACCCCTTCTCTTCCCCTTAAATTCAAATCGGGTGCGTGCCATTCTTCGTAATTCTGTACTAAAACAAACTATAAACTGTCGCATATTTACTATGGGTTTCTTGAATTGTTTTACATAACCTAAAAAATGCCCCAGTAAGCAAAACGGTTACATAAAAAAAAAAAACACGTATTTTCTACAAATAATGCTTTATTCTATAAAAAAAAGTGTGAGATTTAGTGAAACAGAGCGCTCTTACAGCCTTGTCCAGACACAACGAAGCTAGCACACGAGTCGTTCCCAACTAGCAAGGAATATTTGAGCGTATATGGAAAGGTCTGAGTACATTATTAAGCACACTGTTCTATACAATTCGTAATCTATATACTGACCCGTTGATTCTAAGGCAAGTTTTGCATTGATTCGAAATGCGTCAGATGAGTCCTTTCCAGTAAAGGTGTTAAAAGGACACACTTACGTGTCTCATTAAATTTGCGGAAAAATACAACAACCCTTTTAGGTGAATTGTTATTGAATTATATTTAAACGCTTATTGTTAAAAAACATAAGAATTCGTGAAAATAAATTGACAATAAAATTCATCGTGACATTGAGCACAGCTTCCACGTCTGTACCGGCCGGCTTTCGCGCGGCGAATAATTGAAAAAGGGCGTAACACTCGAAAACGCGAATGGAAAAACTTAGAGTAACAATATCTAGAGACCTAACCTTGCGAAATATTGTTGTACGAGTTTATGACCAAGCTTGACCACAGGAGGTATGACGAATATGCTTCCAGCCAATCGGATGCGAAGAAAACCGTGAAGATAAAAATTATTCCGTCTTTATCTGTCTGCGAACAATTTTGAGTTGCTACATGAGAAAGAAAGAGACATGGATACGTTCAGATGTTGGACTAATCAGGGAATCCCCATTCTTACAAATTTACGTCAGAATCCCGTATATCTCTCGAAGTAAAACAAATTGAGAATGCATTCAAAGTCATTTTAAACGGGAGTTTATTATATCGAAACAAATAATGCAAAGATTGACTAAATATTGGTGTAGGTAACAAGTTGTTTTGTAGGTTAGCATGTAAAATATTTGAAGTCAAACTAAAAAAATACGAATTCTTGGATAAATACCTGTGGAAACTAATTTTTTTGGTCCTTTGTTACTTCAGTTGAAACAACCAACAACTGCACATATGGCCATATCGTTTTTATTAATATTGCACTAAATTCACTTAAAAAATTATATATTTTAAGCTTTTTGTCTGTCAATTCGACTGACAAGTAAACTACTGTGAAGTTAGTAATATATTGAAAAATGGCTACACGGCTTTTAGCACGCCCCAAATCATATGTTCTTAATAACAATTGTTTGTCTCTTTTTCTCATATGTCTATAGAACCGAGCATAAAGAGAGCGCTATATTTTTCGAGTATGAACGATTTGACTCATATTTAGGACGGTCTCTCTATATTGTTACTCTAAGTGGAAAAAACGAATGCTTGGCGCACTGCAGGAGGGGTATAAGGTTGATTTTGCTGTACCAAGTTCAGAAAGGCAAGCGTTTTTAGATTTGAATTTTAATTAATTATGATAGATACATTATTACAATATTTTAGTAGAAAGCATTCACTTTGTGGTTTGACTTATTTCGTAAAAATGAAATTTTAATTTTGTTTAGAACCACAGATTTAATTTTAATTTTTATGACCGACCGCTTTCGCTTAGCCTAGGTAAAAAAATAACGAAGCAAAAAAGTGCGGTTATTTATAAATACAGAGGGAGAAAACAATATAAAATTAAATAAGAAAACAATGAGAAAACAATAGAATCACATTTAAAATATAACAAAAACACAGAGAAAAAGAAACAGATAATATTTATTTATTTATTTATTTTATATTTGCAAAAACAGTTTTACACCAAAACATTGCAAAAACACAAAAAAATGGTAATCATAATTACACAAAGATTAAAGTAAAAAAGAAGTTTAAAAACAAAAAAAAATAGTTTTCAAGAAGTACATAATATAGTTAGAACTTAATAGCTAGTTCTTGCTTAAACTTGTTATAGCTCGTGTGAAAAATATCCAAATTTCCTGCGAGGCAGTTGATTAACGTAGTTAATCTTCCCAGGGGCATCACCATTGGTAAGTTAGTTCTGCACCTGGGAAGAAACAGAAGCCTGTGTTGGCGGCCACGCGTGAAATTATCAGGGACATAAAAATCCAATTTCCGCCAGGGATGTCAGGTATTAATAATACACCGTTCAGGAGTTTATGAGCAAAAAGCAGTAATGCTATATCCCTCCTCGAACTAAGGCTGCAGATACCCAGCATTCCTGAGATAAACGCTGTTGGAAACAGCCATGGGTAAAAACCAAACTCTCTCATGTAGAGAAACCGTAAAAATTTCTTTTGAATTTTCTCGACCATTAGTACATAGGCGGTGTCCTCTGGCCCCCCCCCATACCTGAGATCCACTCTCGAGAATGCTACGCACTAAGCTAAAGTAAAGCAGCCTTATCACTGCAAGATAATATAATATGAAATGAAAGAGGCAAAACGTCAACTGAGAACGCGATAAAAGAATAATGAGAAATTTTATGAGTTTACAAGAAATATGCCTAATATTGGTCTACTGCATAAATTTAACTGATTAAAGAATGTGACTTTAAATTTTTATGGTTTTTTTTTCTAGTGCTTCTAAATTATTTAATCTGTTGCCATGACCATTTTTGTGCAGAATATGAGCACCGTTTATTATGCATTATTTACATATTGTTTTCTCTTTCTGTAAGTACAATATATAACGGCGCACTGTGTGTTCTTTGTTTGGTTTAATTTTGTACCCTGATGATGCTTGGGCTTAGCAAAACCAGTTGGTCATAAAAAAATAAAATAAGATCTGTGGTCTTATACGAGGCCTGTTCAAAAGAAAAGGTGAATTTTGAATTTTCGACTTTTTTTGTCATGTTGGTACCCATATGTTTATCATATGTAAGCATTATCAGTCATTTTGGATTAGTGGTTTGTTTTTGACTACTGGAAAGGTTAGTCACGTTTTTGTGTGTTCTTTGATTTTTTACTTTTGAAAAAAATGGACCAAAGAATAAGTATTAAATTTAGCGTTAAAAATGGAATAAAGTGCTCCGACGCACTTAAAATGCTGACTGTGGCATTCGGCGAGTCTACTTTGTCTCAAAAAAGTGTTTATAAGTGGTACAAGCGCTTTACAGAAGGCCGAGAAGATGTTAATGACGATGAGCGTCCTGGAGTTGGGGAAAAACAATTCATGGATTTTATTCTTTGATCCATTTTTTTCAAAAGTAATAAATCGAAAAACACAAAAACGTGACTAACCTTTCCAGTTGTCAAAAACAAACCATTAATCTAAAATGACTGATAATGCTAACATATGTGTACCAACATAACAAAAAAAAACCGATAATCGAATGTACACAGCCCGCGAAAATTCGAAATTTACCTTTTCTTTTGAACATGCCATGTACTTAGTAATTATTTGATTTTCATTATATCACTAAAACTCAAAATATTTTCAGAGGAATCTCTCGAGAAGCAACTAATACATCGCATGAAAAAATAAAATGTGGTCCTTACCATTTACATCATACTGAAAAACGATTTGTAAATTTCGGAAATCGTTTTACGGTAAGGATAAAAATGGTGTCAGTTTTTATCAACCTAAAATATAAATTATTTATATCTAGAGGGCATCCTTTGAAAACATTTCATGTTTTTATTACAGATTCATCAGAATCAGTGCGAATAATAATAAAAATAACAGTGAATTTATATAGCGCAGTTTTGTGATATTTCACCTCAAGTGCGCTTCATACTAAATAAAGTATGCTAACAAGACTAACTAACAAGGAGAAAATAATATACAATATATGTTTACAAATTATACCCACCCTGATGTATGGCAGTAAGGCGTGGAACTGGCAGAGGAAGGATGAAAGTAGACTGAATGCTGTGGAAGTGAGATCCCTGAGACGTATGTGCGGTAAAACCATGTATGACCATATTAAAAATGTAGATATATTCCGGAGAAAAAATGCAAGGCTGATGTGAGCGTAATGAATAGGATCAAGAAAGGGACGCTTAGATGGTTTGGGCATGTAGAGCATGTAAAGGAGTATGAAAAGTATATATGATGCGAAAGTGAATGGAAGAAGAAGTCGAGAACGCCCGAGAAAGATATGGCACGATCAAGTAAATCAAATACTTGAGTCGGGTCATGTAAAGAGTCAGAATAACAAAAGAGTATGTATGCGACGGTGTATAAATGTGAATGAAGCAAGGAGTGTGTGCCAAGACAGAGTTGTATGGTGGTCCGTCCTCTCTGCCTACCCCTGCGGAGAAACGGGGTGATGGTTAGTTAGTTAGTTGTATACAAATTAAAACTATCTAAAATCATGATCGTTATCATAAATCATAAGTGAAAAAATAATGTCAATCTTGTGCAAAGGTTTTTGGATAGTTATGTCACCTTAAGCAATGACATTACATATATATAGACACGTTGTAGCGCTCTCAAAGCGGCAAGCAATAATCGCGCTAGTTGGTGTGATCGGTGTTTAAGCCGATTTAGTACTAAGCGGTCACGCGTCGCTTGAGGTCGTTTCAAGCAAGTATGGAACGCGGTCCGAACTTCGGGTCTGTTTCGTTCATACACATATATTCTATAAATGTCTATCTTTGTCATGCATGACCGATATTTGAATGATGAATTTACTGGTAACCAGTGGCGGCTCGTGACTTTTTAGTGTGCTAGAGTGGTAAGATTGAAAAAAACCGTCATCATTGATGTTGTTGTAGCCGAAAATATATATATTTTTTTTTTTCCATCCTGAAATCCTGAAAATCTTCATACAAAAAATAAAATCTTGAAAACAAATAAAAATCATTTTCGGCTACAACAACACTAACAACGTTGTATTTTTCAATCTTAGCACTCTAGCACACTAAAAACTCACGAGCCGCCACTGCAGTGGTAACGTGTGTGTTTTGCTCGCCACTTTTGTGTTTATATTCTAAGGCTATAACGTGTCTATAAATGTAACGTCACTGGCCTTAAGCAATATATTTGATAGTACACCTTTGAATTACACCCTAAAAAGGCTATGTTTCAAACTAACGTGACTTTTTACCCCAAACAAGCTTAAGTCTTCGTTTGTCCAAATTTAAAACCTGACAAAGGGCGAATTATTCAGGAAACAACAAAAACCTTTTTCTCTTAACTTAACGTCTAAAAAATAAACTACACAAGACTTTTATTCATTTTAAATGTGAATACCGTACAAAAATGCCAACATCTCCCAACTGTGTGGAGACAGTGGCACTATGGCATCCGCAACTGGAATATTTTGTGAGTTCGTAACGCGTTACTGACTCTCGTTCGATTCTGAAGACTTGTGTGGCTCTTCAGCCATCTAAAGTATTATTTCTAATTTTGAAACTGTTAATTCGTAGTGGAATTCCATTTTAATGATTTAATAAAACAAATTTTCAACTTTATTCCACTTTTATTTTTTGACTGGACCGGTTTCATAGAAGTAATCTACTCTAACAGTGCATAATGAATAGAATCATAAAACTAAATATACCATAATGCTGGGAGGAACCCAATAATTATAAAATTATGTTGTACATCTGGACATCACAATTAAGATGGGAAAATCTAAAGTAAACTCATTAACAATCAGTATTCACCAACCTTTCATAATATAAATACATTGTCAATTCATATTTATAGAAATGCAACTGTAACCCATCTTAAATATTAAATAAAATAAATAAATATTCCAGATAGATATTTAAAATAATAATACCCATAAATTAAAAGTAGCTTTTACCCTGTAACTATTAAAATCATGCAACAATACTGATGAATATAATTAAAGTAAAATCATTGTTTACTACCCCTGACATCCCCAAAAATAGTGTATAAGCCGTAGGTTAACAACGACTTGTACTAGTCTGAAGATGGCCGTCATAGGCTGAAACCGGTCCAGTGAAAAAATAAAAGTGGAATAAAGTTAAAAATTTGTTTTATTAAATCATCTAAAATATATTTACCATTTGGGAGAAGGCTCGACTCAAGCGACACAAGTTTGGGACTTTTTTTAGGTTTTCGTCGCTTCAGGTAACTCAATGAAAGCATTGACCAACAATTTTTTTCTTCTCAATATCCAACCAGGTACTGAAGACTTATTATTTTAATTTATTTTATTTATTTATTTTATTTTATTAACGCCTTTAAGGCTTTTACATAAATACATTTATTTAAATAAAGGAGTACAATAGATGGGTAGAATATAACATTGGGAGAAAAGTAAGTATTTAACTGCAAGTATATAAATATAGCGAAGGTTTTATAATTATAACTATAAGTAACAATAACCTTTGAGTTCTATTGAAAACATTCAAGTAAGCTAGATTTTAATTTGGAAACAGTGTTGTAACGGTAAACATCTATTGAACCATATTTATTACCAAGTCTATGCAGTCTTTGAATGGGAGAATTATCAAAATAATTGTTTGTAGACGTAGAAACATAATATAGAGCCGCCTGCCGTGTATCACGGGTAGGTACTCGCAAGGTTATAAGGCTCGTTAGATCCGGGGCGTCCAATCTGCCATTCGCTATTTTAAAGAGAAATATTAAATCGCTCACTGTGCGTCTTGATGATAAATCAGTGAGGTTAAGCAAGTTCATTAAAAATACGTAATCAAGGTCAACGATTGGGATACATAACTTATAATTAATAAATCTGAGAAACTTATGCTGCACTCTTTCTATTTTAAGTTGGTGAATATTATAAAATGGAGCCCAGATTGTAGAATTGTACTCTAGATTAGATCTCACCAACGCAGTATAGAGTAATTTAAAGGAAATGGCGCTTCAGCCAGCAATGGAAAGGTATGTGAATCTGTAAGAACAACGAGCTTTCTTTGTTATTATCTTTTGCGCTTGTACAAAAGTAGGCAGCCATTCAGCGGGCGTAACACTGGCGCCCTACGTCGGGCATTTTGGACAGTAGAGAATGATCCCCATAATTAGTAGAGTGATGATTGAGGAACAGCAATTCACTGTCAAAAGTGAAGCATTGACTGAAATAGGACAAAATATACATAAGAAAGAACATTCGAATCAAAGCCAAGGTCAAGTCAAAGTTTTGGTAGAGTCGTAAAGAATGACAAAAATCATTTAGACTGCTACCAAAACATTTCAAAACCAGGGCGTGAGTCAACAAGTCTCGACATTGTTGTGGACAGTGGAGAACCTGTAATTAGTATAGTGATGATTGAGGAATAGTAATTCATTGTTTTTGAGTCTACGGCAAAGAATCTTGAACTGGACGAGGTGCAACAAAGAAGAAGACTCAATGACAATGTAACAAAAATATGAAAATGCGAATTAAATTTGAATCTTTAAATTTCTGTAATCTTTGCATCGAAGGCTGTTTCAAATTCCAACTGGCTTCGGGTAGAAAGACTATGGTGTGGTGCTCACATAAAAAAACCTTTTTTTTCTTAGGGTGGCTGGAATTTGAAACAGTTTTCATTACCATTCAACCCCGAGGGGAGACAACAGAAAAAAGGTTTAAATAAAACAGCGTGGGTATTTTTATTATTTTAATTAGATTTGTTAAAAATTAAGATAAAATCGTCCCGAAAAATACCGCAACAAAGGGTAAAAATACGACGACACAGGCTTATCAAATTTCAAAAGGAGAAAAGGGTTTTTCCCACGCTTTCTCGCAGAGAAAAAAATCTTTATAATACGAGGTGTAGCGCTAGGAAAATGTATTTTATTTTATTCAGAGGATAAGGGTTGATAATATTATGGAAGGTTTTGGGACAAATTAAAAAACGCTGAAGAATTCCTTGCTCGTCTAATACCTGTGGGAGGTTTGAAAAATGTTACCTTTTAAATTTTATTCTTTGGACACTGTTGGAAATGTAATAAAATATAATGTAAAAGAATGAGATTTGTATAGACCACAGATTTCATTTTAGTTTGTTTGATAATAAAATACAAAATTAAACTAAACAAAAAATACAAAGTGTGTGGTTATAGACTCGTATAAACAAAAGCAGAACACAATATAAGATTATAGTAAAAAATCAATAGAATAATATTTAAATTTAAAGAAAGAGACAGAGGATACAAAATTAAAAAAAGACAAAAAATTAACTGAGTGTGTGATTATAAAATAATGAGATATTTATGAGAACACAACATAAAACTACATTGAACAAGTAATAGAACAATATTTAAATTATCAAAAAGGAACAGAGAGAAAAACACAGATAATATCAAATGATAAAAGATGACAAAATAAATGTAAATTTACCAGAATGACAAAAAAAAAATTAAGTGAATGACATTTGACAAGAATAACAAAAGATGACAAGGGCGAATAGAGATAAAATAGTGTGACAAAAGAAGACAAGGCGAATGGAAATTGACAAGAAAGACAAAATACAGCAAAGGTGAATGAAATTTGATAAGAACGACAAAAAACGACAAAGGTGAATGGATATTGACAAGAATGACAAAAGGGGCAAAAATGAATGAAAGTCGATAAGAATAATAATAATAAATAATAACGCCTCACACTTACAACAAACTCCCACCCCAGACTGTAGCCATCACCAATATATATTCCATTAATCAAAACATTACTAAATGGCTTATGAGTAAGGACCGCAAGGAATTTGAAGACCTCCTAAAACAGCACTTAAAATTCTTCACCATGACAAACTAGAACATTGTGTAACAAATATCATCATTTTTTAAAATTATTCTACTATCACT
Source organism: Drusus annulatus (assembly GCA_022651775.1). Lineage (NCBI taxonomy): Eukaryota > Metazoa > Arthropoda > Insecta > Trichoptera > Limnephilidae > Drusus > Drusus annulatus. Next base: position 191,284 of record JAGWCC010000367.1, on the reverse strand, counting down.
GTCACATACCTCAGAATAGGTTTTTATGACCTAGTGAGGTAGGTAATGTAAGAAACAAAAAGTTAGTAAAAAAAAAATAACAATAACAAAAGAATGCGAAAGCTAATGTAATTTCACAAGAATGATCCAAGACAACAAGGTGTATGGAAATTGACGAGAATTAAAAAAAGACAAAGTTGAATGACATTTGACTTGAATGAAAAAGGTGAATGGAAATCGACAAGTATGACAGAAGAAAGCAAGGTGAATGAAAATTGACAAGAATGACAAAAGACAACAGAGGCGAATGAAATTTGGCAAGAATGACAAAAAACTGCAAGGGTCAATGGAAATTGACCCTTGCAGTTTTTGGGAAAACATGGGAAAAGGTGAATGATCGTCGACAAGAATGATAAAAGAGTTTGAATCCAAACGAAATTTCACAAGAATGAAAAAGACGACAAGATTAATGAAAATCGACAAAAATAATTAAAAAAAACAAAGGCGAATGACATTTGACAAGAATGATAGAAGATTGCGAACGCAAATGACATTTCACAAAAATAATAAAGATGTCAAGGTGAATGGGAATTGACAAGAATGACAAAAATACAACAAAGGTGAATGAAATTTTACAAGAATGACTAATTTTTTCAATAAGCACATTTATAGATTATAAATTACCGATTTCTAACAATGCCACAAAGAAAAAAACACTGATTTCACTTTACAAATGTTGATTACGCATATTCATGCTTTTGCATCGTCATATTTTCGAACGCTTTTTTCTCAGTTTCGTCTTTTTGGGGTTGGATGCTTTTTGCATAACTACATCCAATTTAAACGTCACGTTAAGAGTTTTCAATTTTTTAAGGATATGAATATAAAATATTGACAACAAGCATTCATCACTGTTGGACTTCAAAGAATTAATTTGTTAGGTTCTTAACTTCATGTTTATCGTTCAGTTCCTACTTTTTCAAACCATTTCACTATATTCAATTTCGGTATTCAACAACACCAAGTTTGAAAACAAGTGACAATCAAGAAACAAAAAAAAAGTAATGTGAAAAAACGCGTTCGTTTGTTGGTGTCTCGCTTGGTCGTTCGGTTTGTTGTTGATTTTCAAATATTATTTAATTAAGTGTGTTTTTTGCTGAGGTGTTCGTTAATAATACAATGTGTAAGAATAATCAAGAACTTCAACTACATCGGTGAGTGAATTGGTTCCCTTACTTCCTTCATTCCATAATCTCTCCACATCCATAATTATACAGGTCCATCAAGTAGTATAGTAAATCATTTTACAGTCCACTATTTTCTAAATTCACCTGAAGCTGAAGCTTCGGATCTAACAATAACTAATAACCTAAGCCTCATGCTATAAGTATTTATGTGATATTTACATGGCTTGTTCAAAAGAAAAGGTGAATTTTGAATTTTCGCGGACTGTGTACATTCGATCATCGATTTTTTTGTTGTTGTTATGTTGGTACACATATGTTTATCATATGTTATCATTATCAGCCATTTTGGATTAGTGGTTTGTTTTTGACAACTGGAAAGGTTAGTCACGTTTTTGTGTGTTCTTCGATTTTTAACTTTTGAAAAAAATGGATCAAAGAATAAAATCCATGATTTGTTTTTCCACAACTCCAGGACGCTCATCGTCATAAACATCTTCTCGGCCTTTTGTAAAGCGCTTGTACCACTTATAAACACTTTTTGGAGACAAAGTAGACTCGCTGAATGCCACGGTCAACATTTTAAGTGCGTTGGAGCACTTTATTCCATTTTTGACGCAAATTTTAATACATATTCTTTGATCCATTTTTTTCAAATGTAAAAAATCGAAGAACACACAAAAACGTGACTGACCTTTCCAGTTCTCAAAAACAAACCACTAATCCAAAATGGTTGATAATGCTAACATATGATAAACATATGTATACCAACATAACAAAAAGAAAAAACGATAATCGAATGTACACAGCCCGCGAAAATTCAAAATTCAACTTTTCTTTTGAACAGGCCTCGTATACTCAATAAATCATTCAGATGATATTTTCGCGTCGAATTTTTGTGTCACTATGCCGCGATGTGCTTTTTCTCATTTGACCAACGTTTCAGATAGCCTAGCATTGTTCATCATCAGGGCAAATGTGCAGATTGTGTTTATCACATTCTTCGTCACAAACTACACATCTGTCTTGATGATGTTTCCTGCAAGGCTGTCCGATACGTTGACTCGAGCAAAAAAATCACAACGCGGAATAATTATAAAAAATCCACCACGATAATTAATTTAGCAGTGAATTTTTTTAATCATTTCTCAATTAGACGGTGTTTTATAAATCGTTTCGTTTTTTAGTGATAAATTGTTTATTAAAAATTTCCGAAACGATACAAAATAGACCATCATACTAACAATGGTGTCTTTGAATGTATCCTCGTCTCTCTCTATATCGACTCACACGAACGGGAACACGGTTGTATTAGAAAGAGACAGCCTTCGTGGTGGAGTGGTAAGTCGCTCGACTACGAATCCAGAAGTCGTGGGTTCAAACCCGGCGTGTGCAAATACATTTTATTCAATTGAAATGTGTTATAACACATAATTTATAAAAAATAATTTAAAGTATTTTAGCGGCACATTTCAGAGTGGTAGATACTCCAAGTATCGCCCATTGATTGAAATGGCTCTAGCCTTGTTTGCTGACTAGATCTAAATAGCCGCATACTGTGCGACCTTCCTCTTCCCCTTCTTCTATTCATCCTCACCACCTTAAGCCTCTCAACGTGCTCCGATTGGGGATGCCATAGTCCTACTGGCTCTAGACGGTTAAGAGCAGTTGGGATTCTTGTGTGGTATTCACAATAAAATGTGTCATGAAACATTTGATTATTATTTTCAATTTCAATTCAATTCAATTCAATTTCTTCATTCATTTTAATAACATTACAAAATAAAATTTTAAGGCGTTATTAAAGATGTGTAGAAAAAAAAATATATGGAGTAAACAAAAAACAGAGTACACTGCATATAATATACAAGATTTTATAATTAAACAGAATAGATATATAGTAAATACAAGTTAAGCAAGCAGCAATAAAACTTGCTGTTTAAATACAGTTTCGCTGATGCAAAAAATATCGATATCCGAAGCGATTCGATTCAACAGCAAGAGTGCCCTCCCCACCGGCATGACCATTGGCAAGTTAGTCCTGCAGGCCGGGAGATAAAACAATCTATGCTGTCGATGACGGCGATAACCATCGGGAACATAAAAGTTAATGCTCTCCATGATAGCTAAGTTTTCTAAACATCCACGTATCAATTTGAAGAAATGGCTGACGATGTACACATCCCTTCTGACCCGTAGATGTTTTGTTCCCAGCATACCCAAGAGAAACTCAGTCGGATAGAGCCACGGGTAGTAACCGTACTCCCTCAAGTAGAGAAATCTCAGAAATTTCTTCTGAGCCCTCTCCAACATGAGGGAGTACTTCTCCTCGTGCGGACTCCAAATCACTGACCCACTCTCCAGCTGCTTCTTACCAAGGAATTAAATAATATTGTGAGAACCCGGTTGTCTCTAAAGTTTTTCGCAGTACGTATAACGAAACCCAACATGTTCAATGAAGTGCCACAGGTCATTTCGATATGAGCATGAAATGTTAGCCTACTATCAAACATGATTCCAAGATCCTTCATAGTGGAAACACGTTTTAAACTTTATTATAAAATAATACACGGTATATTTGCGGCACGTTCCAGAGTGGTAGATACTCTAAGTATCGCCCTGGTGAAAGACCACCATTCAGAATCCAAACGTTGCTTAAGATGGCTCTAGCCGTGTTTGGTGACCAGATCTAAACAGTCAAGTACTTTACAACCATTCTCTTCCCATCTCCTATCTCTTCCCACTACCTTTACCCTCACAGCATCCTTCAATCGGGGATGCCATGGTCTCACTGGCTCTTGACGTTTGGGGGCAGTTGGGACTCTTGTGTGGTATTAAGGGTCAGCACCTAAAAATACACACTTTTTGGCTTTCTAACACAAGAAATACCAAAATTTATTTATCTGTTTATTCTATATGGGTAGTTGAAAAATGTCTAAGGTTTCTAGTGAATACAATTCATAAACAGTAATTCTTTTAATTCTTCATGAAACGCATACTGGAATTTTAACTAAAGCGTTTAATAATGCTTTCATCAGTTTACAAACTGCACCTTTTACCGACATTTTAGTATGTTTTTCATGAAATTTAAAAGATGACTGTTAAAAATAATTATTCACTGTAAACCTCATACATTTTCCTAACTAACTGTGTAGAATTTACAGATAAATCATTTGTAGTATTGCTTGTATTAGAAAACTACAAAGTGACGTTGAGCACCGATTTATACTCCTTTCTACGTGCAATACTCTTATTTAGTGACCAGATCTGAATAGCTAAGTCATTTCCAGCCTTCCTCTTACCCATTTTCTTTCCCTTCCACTCCCTTCAGCATCGCAACCTACCCCAAGGGGGCTTGCCACAGACCCACTGGCTCCAGAAAACTGTAAATCTTATGCGATATTCACGTAGGAAAAGAACCGTAGACGATTTTATTCCCTGTATCAAGCCCATTAATAAGGCTCTCAGCAAAACTCCCTAATTAATTACAGTTAATCTCGGGTGATTAACCCTCGCATGTTAAAAAAATCTGCCGACAACAACCACCCCCCTCCCGTCTCCTTTCCTTCCGCCGCATTAACTGACCGCTCGAACCACTGATAGTTAAAACGATAGAACTGTTTGCGAAGTTGATAATTTTTGTTTTAATTACTTAATTTTATGTATGATCAAGCGAAGCTAGCAGTCCACAATGGAGTACTCACACCAACTTTGATGTATGGCAGTGAGGCGTGGAACTGGCAGAGGAAGGATGAAGGTAGACTGAATGCTGTAGAAATGAGATCCCTGTGCGGTAAAACCTTAGAGTATACTAGAGGTAGCCTAAGCCAAGGCAGTGAAGTCAGTTTTGGACTTGTTTTTGATGATTTCGACATGACTCGGCGCACCTGGGCGTGGCTAAGACTAAGGCTACGGTATTTATACATCCATTCATATCACATACCGACATAATGTTTTTGTGTATTCGTATAGCCACTTTTTCACAGTGTCAAGTTTAGTGGCATAATAAAAAATGTGGGCGGAGTCCCGCCGTTAACCAGCACCTTAAGATCATTGCGACAGTATATAAAAGCGGTCCAAGAAATTTGTTGTCTCTTTCTTTCTCATGGTGTACGATGTAAAAACTCGGAAAAAGTGATTTATTACAATTTCGGATGGGTTGGGTAAAACAAATTAGCTATCCCTCCATTAGATTCTTACTCCGAGGTAAAACCATGTATGGCCGTGTTAAAAATGTAGACATTTGGAAAGAATGCAAGGCTGATGTCAGCGTAATGAATAGGATCAAGAAAGGGACGCTTAAGTGGTTTGGGCATGTAGAGCGAATGAACAAAGAACGGAGTATTTTTTTACAGTTAATACCGCACAAGAGTCCCAACTGTTGAGACTATGGAATTCCCAATCTGGGTATGTTGTGAGGCTGGAGTGCTGGAAAAGGAAAGGAGACGGAAAGAGGAATGTTGAAAAGCACCTGGATATTCAGATCTGGTCACCAAGTACGGCTAAAGCCATTTCAAGCAAAGTTTCGATTCTGAATGGTGGTTATTCATCAGGGCGATACTTAGAGTATCCAACACCCTAGAACATGCCGCAAATATACAATGTATTATTTTTTAATGTGTTATGACACATATTATTTGAATAAAATGCATTTGCACACCCTGGGCTTGAACCCGCGACCTCTTGATTCGTAGTCGAGCGTCTTACCACTCGACCACGGAGGCCGTCTAAAAGTATACATGACGTAAAAGTGAGTGGAAGAAGAAGTCGGGAACGCCCGAGGAAGACAACGTGGCACGATCGAGTGAATCGAATACTAGAGTCGGGCCATGTCGAGAGTCAGAATAACAGTATGTGGAGACGATGTATGAATGTGAATGAAGCGAGGAGTGTGTATCAAGGTAGAGTTATTTGTTTTATGTATTTATTTATTTAACAAGATCTCATAAAAACAGTTGTTCACCAAATACATTAAGAGATGAGTGATAAAAAGATATTGTAGATACATGCATAGTGTAAAAAAGAAACTAAACATTTATGTACACCTCACATATAGACAAGGTATTATATATCTGAAGGAGTTATGCTTAAAGAAACAATATATGGAAAGAGAGCTAATTATTTTTACCCAACCTATACAAACTTGCGATTAATCACTTTCTCCGGGTTTTCACGTCGTACACCAAGAGAGAAAAAGAGACAACAAATATAATACACCGCTTCTATGTACTGTCACGATGATCTCGGTCTCCTGAGTCACCGCGGGACTCCGCCGACATTTTTTATTATGCCACTAAACTTGACATAACTAAATGGTTTTTTAGGTTATATGCTATATTTTCGTTGATGACAATTTTGGCTACAAATAATTTAACCACACATCCGCCTCAGGATTCTCTTTTCTACGGTATATATACACATGGAGAAACAATGTATGGAGAGAGAGCTAAGTCTTTTACCCAACCTATACAAAATTGCGATATATCACTTTCTTCGGGTTTGTACGTCGTACACCATGAGAAAGAAAGAGAATACAAAAAAAACACCGCTATTATGTACTGTAAGGATGATCTTGGTCTCCCGCGTCTCCGGGGACTCCATCCACATGTTTTCATATGCGACTAAACTCGACACAAACAAATGTTTTTTGGGTTATATGCTACATTTTTATTGAAAACAATACTGTGAAAAAGTGGTCATACGAATAAACAAAAACATTATGTCGATATGTGCCATGTGATATGAATGGATGTATAAATACCCTAGTCTTAGTCTTAGCCGCACCCAGGTCCACCGAGTCAGGTAAAAATCATCAAAAACTGACTACACTGCCTTGGATAGGTACCACTCTATGTACTCTAAGAAGTTATATGAGTACAAACTGAAGTAGTGTGACGCATTATATATGATTTAATAATGCAAATAAAGTTAGCAAAGAAAAACAAAACAAAAAATAGGTATAAGAGAGGTTCACTCTTGTAAACATGTTATGAGATAATAATTGAATTGGCAAGTGTAAAAAGGTGTGTAAAATTTTTTTTATTTAAGATTATGTAGATCGTTGTGTACCTAACGGTCATTCTTGAACGTGCATCAAGAGATAGTGACAGAAATCTATATATGTGCATCTAAATATATCGATTGTTGTGTGGCGGCCCGTATCTCTGCCTACATCAGGGTTGGTATAAGCACTCTATTGCGGACTGCTACCTTTGATTCTTCATACAATGTTTTATTTGTGGCAACAACCTTCCGTCCTCCACTTGTGGAGTTTTCTGACTTCGGTCCAAATTTGTAAAAGTTAACAGAGGGATTTTTTTCAGTTAATATTTGCCCTACGGCAACACGTCGATAAAAACTTAATTTAATTTTTCATTGTTTAATAAAGACGTATAAAATTATTTACTTTAATTTGAAAAAGAGTTTTTTTTTATCGTATTTCAACCAACATCGTCTGAATTAATGAGGCGAAGGAATAAAGTGTGCGAGGGATAATATCATAAATTTATCTCGTGGGCAATAATTCTTTGAATAATTTTCATTTGCGTGGTATTAATTCAGCTTCTTAATTTCGTAAAAGAGACGAAAATTGCGTTTCATTTTCGCTAATTTAGTAGACTTCGCATTTGTCTGAGTTTGTCATCTTCAATAATTCACATTTCAAAAAAGAATTGTATATTTTCACATTATTTATTCAGTCAAATGAGTTTTTCTCATTTGCCTTTTTACTTATGCAAACATTTTGGTGGTGCTGAATACCACACAAGAGTCCCAACTGCTTCCAACCGTCTAGAGCCAGTGAGACTATGGCGTCTCCTGATTGGGGTATGTTGAGAGGCAGAGCATTCTGGAACGTGGCACAAATATGCTATATTTCGTTTAATTTCAATTAAATGTGATTTTTTATATTAACCACTGCACAAAAGTCCCAACTGCTGCCAACCCTCTAAAGCTAGTGGGACTATGACATTATCGATTGGGGTATGTTGTGAGGCTGAGGGGAAGTAGAAGGGAAAGAGGAAGGTCGGAAAATAGCTGAATCTTTTCACTGAGCACGGCCAAAGCCATTTCAGGCAACGTTTCGATTCTTAATGTTGGTCTTTCACCAGGGCGATACTTGGAGTATCTACCACTCTGGAACGTGTTGCAAATGTGCTATGTTTTATTTCATATTAAATAAATGAGTTTTTTTATAGTGACTACCCCACTAGAGTCCCAACTGCTCCCAACCGTCTGGAGCCAGTGAGACTATGACACCCCCAATTGAAGTATGTTGTGAGGCTGAAGGTTGTGGGGAGAGAAAGAAGATGGAGAAAAAAGAAAGGTTGGGAAGTGCCTGGCTATTAAGATCCGGTAACCAAACACGGCTTTAGTCATTTCAAGCAACGTTTCGATTCTAATGGCGGTCTTTCATCGGGGCGATGTTTGGACTATCTACCCTTCTGAAACATATGGCAAATGAGCTATATTTTACTGTGTATTAATTAATGTAGCAGAAATAATGTCGGCCGTTGGAATAAATGACCAGGTGGTAAAAACTCAACACGTTTTAATATGTTTTTTAATAAAGCTCTCTTCCTGCACTTAACGCTTTAGCTTTTCGCGTGTGAAAATTTCCATGTGCTTGTAAAAGTGGACATGCTGCAAAATTTATATGGAATGTTAGCATATTTTTTCATACGTCTCACATTTGATTAATGTAAAATAATCTACAGCATATTTGCGGCACGCATCATATAGCTATCTCATCCGTACACACACATTTAGTTTAGTCTTGCTATCTTTTTTTTCATAAGCGTTATGCGCCTTGAAACTTAAATCAGGACCGTGCCACATTTATCGTTGGATTTGTATGTATATGATGTGTCTTGTATTTAATGTCTATGATTTGATTATATCATTTCTGTATGCTCCCAAGAGTGTGAATAATAGAAGACTATATTCCAGAGTGGAAGATCATCTCACTATCGCCCTGATGAAAGACCACCATTCAGAATCAAAACGTTGCTTGAAATGGCTGTGTCCGTGTTCAATCACCAGCCCTGAATAGCCAGATATTTTCAAGCTTTCCTCTTCCGCATCTCCTTCCCTCTCCACTACCTTCAACCTCACAACATACCCTGATAGTTTCACTGGCTCCAGACGGTTGGGAGACGTTGCGCTTTTTTGCGCTATAGCCATGTTCAAAATAAAACGCTACATGTAAGAATTTTCCTTACGAATCCTTTCCTTTTCATTTACGTGCTTAAATTTTCTTTTTTTGGTTTTATTAGTATTAAAAATGTAAATCAATAATCAATTTAAAGGCCGATGATCCTTCAACGGCGATTGAATCACGATCATGTTGTTCCAGAGGCTGATTCCCACCCACTTGTCCACCGGGTCATCGAACCAAGATCATTTTAATACGTATTTCATATCTGCTAGACGGAAAAAAGCAAAAATTATATCAATATTACGTGGGAATCGTACGGAGTTAGTATTTTAACGATGTATTTAACGACTGTTTACTTATTCAACTGACTAACTAACTAACCATCCTACCATTTCTCTGCAAAAGTGGGCAGAGAAGATGAACCGCCTTACACGTCTGTCTTGGCACACGTACATAAATACATACATGATGTATGGCAGTGAGGCATGGAACTGGCAGAGGAAGGATGAAAGTAGACTGAATGCTGTAGAAATGAGATCCCAATGTGCTGAAACCATGTATGACCGTGTTAAAAATGTGGATATCCGGAAAGAATGCAAGGCTGATGCAAGCGTAGTGAATAGAATCAAGAAAAGGACACTTAAATGGTTTGGGAATATAGAGCGAATGAACGAAGAAAGGAGTGTAAAAAATATATGACGCCATAGTGAATGGAAAAAGAAGTCGGGGACGCCCGACGAAGATATCATGGCACGATCGAGTGAATCAAATACTTGAATCGGGCCATGTCAAGAGTCATAATAACAGAAAAGTATGTACGAGGCCTGTTCAAAAGAAAAGGTGAATTTTGAATTTTCGCGGGCTGTGTACATTCTATTATCGATTTTGTTGTTATGTTAGTACACATATGTTTTTCATATGTTAGCATTATTAGCCATTTTGGATTAGTGGTTTGTTTTTGACAACTGGAAAGGTTAGTCACGTTTTTGTGTGTTCTTCGATTTTTTACTTCTGAAAAAAATGGATCAAAGAACAAAATCCATGATTTGTTTATCCACAACTCCAGGACGCTCATCGTCATTAACATCTTCTCGGCCTTCTGTAAAGCGCTAGTACCACTTATAAACACTTTTTTGAGACAAAGTAGACTCGTCGAATGCCGCAGTCAACATTTTATGTGCGTTGGAGCACTTTATTCAATTTTTAACGCAACATTTAATACATAACTTTGATCCATTTTTTTCAAAAGTAAAAAATCAAAGAACACAAAAACGTGACTAACCTTTTCAGTTGTCAAAAACAAACCAGTAATCCAAAATGGCTGATAATGCTAACATATGTGTACTAACATAACGAAAAAAAATCGATAATCGATTGTACACAGCCCGCGAAAATTCAAAATTCACTTTTTCTTTTGAACAGGCCATGTATGCGACGATGTATGAATGTGAATGAAGCAAGGAGTATGTGCCAAGACAGAGTTGTATGGCGGTCCCTTCTCTCTGCTTACCCCTGCGAGGAAACAGCGTGATGGTAAGTTAGTTAGTTAGTCTCGTACATACTCTAGGCTGACATTTTCGGGTTATTAAGAACCTGAAAATATTTTTTAAACTTCCACTACCATTTATACCGGTCGGTAGCTGAGTGGACAAACGCGTCGGATTCCCACCCAAGCGTCGTGCATTCAATTCCTCTGCTGGATAAGTCTTCCACCATTGCACAAGCAACAACTTCCGCTTCTTATGCAGGCAGCAGGAGTTTTAAAAATATCGGCAGTTTATTCGTAACCCGGGAGTGTTGGTCTTTCTTTACAAATATAAAAAAAAAAATTAAAAACATTTTAAGCTTAAAATGTTGATTGTGCAATGATAGAAGACTTAGCTAGCAGAGCATTGAACTGACTTCGGCTAGGTGCATAGATTAAGACCAGTCGACTACTAATGGTTAAATTTTAATCACAGGATTTTGAGTTTCAAACATTCATTAATATCACAAAAACGTCCAATAGTTGGTAACGAATCTTAATAAAAAAAAAATCTATGCATATGTAAATATATATTGAAATAATTATTGGAATTAGGTTTGTTTACCTCTCTTGGTAGAATTATTTTTTAAAGTAATGTCAAATAAATTCAACGAATTAATTAAGTGATAAAATCCAAAATAATCGTGCACATCACCCACCAGCCGTACTCTTCTTTCGTTTATCAGACTCTAGGATTGTTACATTTTGAGAATAATTTATTTTTATTGTATCCGCCCGAGTGGGTTTTTACATAAACCTTTTATAATTTTACAATCGACAGTAAAAATTTGAATATAATATTCAAAAACAAAAATAGTTGTAGAGTAGTAAAAAACAATATTTAAATACATTAAATTATTAATGATTATTGATGTATGATGTAATAGCCTTCTTGTATCTACATTCCGTGCAGTCAAATACGTCAGCCACCTCTGCGTATGTATCACCAACTACATGCAATCTAGGTACAAGCGAGTATCTGAAAGACTCAGTCCTGATGTTATTGTTACAACTAAATAAAATTTTGGATCGAGTAGTTCTCTTTGGTATGTGAAAGAAATAAGGTTCAGATCATGGCTGTCTATAAAACCATTGTCAATTTCATAAATAAAAGCCATTTATATTATGTGTTAAAAAAATTAACAAATAAAAAAACAATATTTACAAATCCAAAGAAGCGATACAATTTTTACTTGTAATATGTTTTATTTATTTATAAATTAACGGACTATTGTCCAATGAAAAAAAAACAGCACATGCATAATATTAAATGAAGCATTGGCAAAAATAGGACAAAATATACATAAGAAAGAACATTCAAATCAAAGCTAAGGTCAAGTCAAAGTTTTGGTAGAGTCGTAAAGAATGACAAAAATCACTTAGACTGCTACCAAGAACTTCAAGACCATGGCTTGAGTTAACAAATTTTGACATTTTGGACAGTGGAGAATGATATCCGTAATTAGTAGAGTGATGATTGAGGAACAGTAATTATTTTTTTCTGAGTCTACGGCAAGGAATGTTAAACTGGATGAGTTGCAACAAAGAATGCGAGTCAATAATACAATTAATAATTTTGAAAAAGCAAATTATATCAAAGTCTTTCCTACGCTATTCTAATGAAGAAATTTTCAATGATCGTTTAATTTAATTATATGAATAATCGCCTCTTTTTTTATCACATGATTGTTTTATTATTTATTTGAAATACATGTTCATATGGCTTATTTATCACCTTGAATAAGAATATACACGGAGAAAGAGCTAATTGTTTTAACCCAACCTATACAAATTTGCGATCAATCACTTTCTCCTGGTTTTTACGTCGTATACCATGAGAGAGCAAGAGACAAGAAAAGTCTTTATATAATATTGCAGCACTTCTAAGTATGTTAGGATGTTCTCCGTTCGCGCCAACTTCACATCATCTAGTCCTATATTTGTGTTGATTAAAAAACTTGCAGTGGTTATACAAATAAATCAAACATGATGGTGATATGTGCTATGCGTCAATGTTTAAATAAGACCAAACAAAGGTTATAAAACATCACTTTTCAGAGGTATTTCAACAGTTTTAAATATTTTTGACCGAAAGTTAGAATTTTCACATTTTTAATGATAAAGATATGAAATCATTAAAAAGCTTCCTTTATTATGTGAACAAATATTATTTTAATAGTGTTTGTGTGATATTTTGACTATATAAATCATTTTAATGGTATATTGATAGTGTTTTGTTTTATGTGTTTACTAAAATGTCCAAATTCCATGTGGGCGGTAACTAATAGGCTATCCAACACCCTTTAACATACCTTTGTCTCTTTCTGTGGAGTCAGTATAAAGTCAACAATACTGACTACACTGTTTCGAAAAAGTACCTCTCCATGTATATTTTTACTCCAACTTATCGCGTGGAACAAAAACACTATTGTTTTAAATTAATACAATGCTAATCTTAGCGTAGTGTAAAAAATAATTTATTTTTAACAATAATTTAAGGTATTTTCAGATTGCGTTAGATAGTGATCGTGTTTCTAGGCTCGGCATTAAAAACAGACACTGACAGAAGTGTGATGTGGGCGTGTCCGTGTGGCCGAAGTAAAGTATTTTTTCCTTATTTTCGGTGAAACTGATAAAATATTTTGAAATATGAAAATATTTCCAGGAAAGAGAGCCGATTCAATAAGACTGCCTAATGATGCCTGTAAGACCAGGTATTTTTATTGAAAGATTATTATTAGATCATATTAGTAAGCGGTCTTCGTGGTCGAGTGGTAAGACACTCGACCACGAATCCAGAGGTCTCGGGCTCAAACCCGCCGTGCGCAAATAAATACTATTTATTTATTTATTCTTGCTAAAATATTTAAAAAAAATACATGGGTTTGGTCCATGTCTGTCTCTCTGGGATATTCCTGTCTCGAGACAGACGTAGTGTACATAATTTATATAATATCAAATGTAAATGTCAATAAAGATAAAATAAAAAAAATAAATAAAAAAGGTGAAAGAAGAAAAAGAAAATGAAAGATGAAATTAAATGAAAATTAGAACAAAGTTATAACATGGAGGTTGCTTTTTATAGATATTGTTTAGGTTGTGCACAGTAATAAAAAAGGAAAAAATAAATAAAAATGAAAATAAAAGGAAGAGAAAGACGAAATTAAATAAAAAATAATATGTGTCATAACGCATTGAATTCATTTACAAAAAAATACCATATAATATATTTGCGGCACGTTTCAGAGTGGTTGATACTCTAAGTATCGCTCTGGTGAAAGACCACCATTCAGAATTAAAACGTTGCTTGGAATGGCTTTGGCCGTGTTTGGTGACCAGATTTTAATAGCCAAGTGCTTTTCAAACTTCTTCTTCCCCATCTCCTTCCCCTCCCCTCAACCTGTAATCTAACAAAATGCCCCGATTAGGGATGCCATAGTCTCACTGGCTCCAAACGGTTGGAAGCAGTTAAGACTCTTGTGCGGTATTTACTGTTAAAAAAAATATATATTTAAACAAAAATTCACTTAAAAATAGAAGGTTAATGACTGATTTAATTTGTTTGCATAAAATTATTTACGGTCATCTCGATACTTGAAGTAACAATATATGGAGGGAGAACTAATTATTTTTACCCAACCTACACAAACTTGCGATAAATCACTTTCTCTGGGTTTTTACGTCGTTCACCATGAGAGAGAAAGAGACAACAAGTTTCATAGACCGCTTCTATACTCGTATACACTAAGGATGATCTTAAGCTCCTGGTTCACGGCAGGACTCCGCCCACATTTTTATTATGCCACTAAACTTGACACAACTAAACGGTTTTTTAGGTTATATGCTATATTTTTGTTGATAAAAATACCGTAAAAAAGTGGCTATACGAATAAACAAAAACATCATGTCGATATGTGATATGAATGGATGTATAAATACCGTAGCCTTAGTCTTAGCCACGCCCACGTGCCCAACTCGATACTATAGTATGTCTTAGCAGTATTGAAATAAATATATCTGATTCTTATTATTTAAGACACCATAGCACATTCCACCCGAGTATATTTATAAATAACATTGCCTACTTTAGCCCTCTGTCTGAAATGTGTCGACTTTAATAAGATAGTGTTTACTAATGTTGACTTTTTTGTCGATAATTTGTACAGTTTCAGAGTACATGTCCTAGTCTTGTTTGATAATATTAAACAATGATTGGGCTAATTATATAATGGATGTGTCTCTGTTTGTGTATCATGCTTGTTTGATGTTTCGATCTCCAAATAATATAAAATAACTGTGGTGTTTTGCGAATAATAAAACTAAAATCAGTTTGGTGTACTAATTTAGTTTATAATACGATTGTGCAAGAAGAATTCAAGAAATTTAACCTTTATGTGACTGAAAGGGTACCCGGGTACCCTTTTCGGTTTTCAACATAGATTTTTGTTAGTGTTCCAGTAAGTCTAACCGGCTGAAACTTCCTGACTTCTCCACAATAGTGAAAACGAACAATAAAACATAACCGTTGAATATGTGGAGTGTGGTATGTGAGCGGAAAACGCTTAAGTAAAACTTACACCTTCTGATGACTGAAAGAGTACCTAGGAACCCTCATGTGTTTTATATGGAATTTGAAGCTTTTCCATTTTTATTAATCATTTTATCTTATTTTAAATGAAAAATATGATGTTCTGTTGTATTACCATCTGTATCCTTAATACTATTTTTTAATCACCCACTGAAATAAAAACCCCAAGCAAAGATGGTAATAGGTAAAAATTTTTTCTTTCTTTTCCCCAAGTCTTGAACTGAGTCGAAATGTATTACGTCTTAAAAGTTGTCCGGCAAACTTCTTCTTATCAAATTTAAAAAGGTGTAGTTTTCTTCAGTCACATAAGGGTTAAACTTCAACTACATCGGTGAGTGAATGGTTTCCCATTTTTTACTTCATTCAATAATCTTTCCACAAACTATATTTAGACACTTTCCGTCAAGTAGTATAGTTTATCGTTTACTATTTTCCAAATTCATCTTGAAACTGAAAACCTATTCGGTGATGGTGATGATAGATGACACTTCTAGGTATTACCCGTTCGGTGGGTGGACGTTAATGCCGCCACGTTTCAGAAGGTGTTTGTTGCGAGAGCCTGAGAGAAACGATACTGAAACTCAGTAGCCGGGGATATTATTAAATTCCTGAAGGGAGGCACTAATAAAATTTGGAAGATTTAACTCAACGGCCTTCTTGAAACAATTAAACTGTACGACAAGGCACGCCGGCAGGGTTGGCACCTTGGAGTAACAATATATGGGTATTTATACATCCATTCATATCACATATCAACATAATGTTTTTGTTTATTCGTATAAACCACTTTTTCACAGTATTGTTATCACCAAAAATATAAAGCATATAATTTAAAAACCGTTTAGTTGTGTCAAGTTTAAGTGGCATAATAAAAAATGTGGGCGAAGTCCTGCAGTGACCCAGGAGCCCAAGATCATCGTGATAGTACATAGAAGCGGTGTATTATATTTGTTGTCTCTTTCTCTCTCGTGGTGTACGATGTAAAAACCCGAAGAAAGTGATTTACCGCAAGTTTGTATAGGTTGGGTAAAAATAATTAGCTCTCTCTCCATACATTGTTACTCCAAGCCGTCGACTGTATTGTTTGAAATCAAAGGTAAAAGACCACCTAGAATCTATATGACCGGTTAGTAGCTGAGTGGACAAACGCGTCGGATTCCCATCCGGGCGTCGCGGGTTCGTTTCCTCTGCTAGCTAAGTCCTCCATTATCGCGCATAAACAACATTTTCCGCTTATATGATGGTAGTAGGTGTTTTTCAAGTTGTTGCATCCAAAGCTGCTATAAACTATAATGAATGCGTTTCAGCTTCGAATGAGCTTTGAATTAGAATGGACTGTACTGACTACTTAGTTTTAATTTATTAATTAATTTTAACTACTTAGGTTCGATTGTATACTGTGGGTAAAATGAGGATTTAAGCCAATTCACTCACCGATGAATTAGATTTTTTAGAATTCTTGAATTCTTCTTGAACACTATGTTGGGATCAACAACCCAACCTGCCACGACCGACGACTAAGCGAGAAGAGAGGCACCAACCCGCGACACGACGATCACCAACAACGTCTTCTTCTTCTTTTGTTTTCAATGTTGTTCAATAATAAACCGAATGGGAAATTGGCGGGATAGGCAAGGACTGAATGATAAACGAAAAGGTGAGAACCTAACAAGTTGTCTATTTGAAATGCAACACAAGTATTATCAGGTTATTCGTAACCAGAAAATGTTTGTCTTTAAAAAAATAATCTCAACTTCGTTTGAAATGACTGTTGTCTTACCCCCACTCTCTTTAGCCTCACAGGATACCTCAATTTGTGATGCCATGGTCCCACTTGCTTTGCACTGTTCTGTACTACCCTATACACGTGCGAGCTCTGGACCAATTTTGAGAAGAGTAGCATGGAAAGGCTTCGGGTCCAGTACAACAACGCCTACCGCATGATGTTCAGTCTTCCCAGGCACTGCAGTGCTTCCGGTATGTTCACCGAGGGGCGAGTTCCAGGATTTGCAGCCCTTATGACAACCAGGGTAGCAGGAATGGATTAACAACTCCTGAAATGACCTCATCATGGAATCCCGTCAGATCCCGAATTCAAGCATAGAAGCGCGTTGGAGTAAATTCTTGGCCCCATCAATCTTAACGCTGCCAGGATGGACTCCTTTTTTATGGCGTTTTTGCAGTAATGAGGCCTAATAGCCTCCATTAATATTTTTTACTTATATTATTTAAATTTATTATATTTTATTTATTTTTTCTCATGAATTTCTGTTAATTTTTATTTGTTAACATTATAATTAGTATGTATTGATATCAATTATGGAAGGTATTGCATTGCACTTCTCCTGCATACCTTCCGGAATAAAACTTTATTATTAATATTATTTAACAAATATGCATGAGTTTTAGTTCATTCATAATTCCGCACAGCGCTAACAAATGCTTTCCACGACAATTGAAAAATAATATTCAAAAGGTTAACTTATTTTGTGCACGCCCTACCGCTAGTTCCGCGTTTCTGTCTCTTTCCCGCGATAGACTCGCCGTCTCTCTCGCGCAGCAGAAAACTTCCCACCATATTCCACTATGGAAATCGGTCGGCTAAGCCTCAACGCAAAATAGCAGTTTTTTACTTGTCGTAGAAAGGAACACATCAACATTATTGTTACAATTTACTATATTTAGTTTTTGATAATACAATACTTTGATTTATCATCTACAGATGAGAATTAATGAATAAATAATTAATTTCGAAAATTTAGAAAAATCTTCTTAGATTCCTTCAGGAACTTTTTAATTCATATTTTTTCAGTGGGAATACGGGAGCCTCAATTGAAATGTGTTTTGAGGCTGAAAAGAGGGGGGAGGTGAAGTAGATGAGAAAGAGGAAGATCTGGAAGTATCTGGCTATTCAGAACATGACCATTACGATCAGGACGATAGTATTTATCACTCATTTCTGAAATTATTTTCAATGGCAAGTAAATTATTAATGATAATTTTTAATTTGTTTGTGACAATTTTTTACGCTGACGAAAATGAAAAAATCTCAATGGATTGTTGAAATTTTTTTAAATAATTTAATTAATATTACAGATATTTTCAACAACCGTTAAATATGCTCCTAATCCAATAAATTAGAATTTTTTTATGAATTAAGTTTTTATTTATTATTTTGCGCATATTACAATATTTATTTAGTTCTTTTGTTGTGTTATTGTCAATTGTGGAAAGTATTGCATTGCACGACCCTTGCATATCTTTTAGAATAATGTATCGATATTATAAGTTAAACTATGTTAATATTAGAAACCTCGAAAAAAAAATGCTTTTTTTTAAATAAAAATATTGTAGTAAGTTTAGTTTTAAACTTTGATACGAAGCACCCACTTAGTGGTAAGACATAGTTAAATTTGACATTAAAATATCTTTGTTTTAACACCGCTTTAGTACATATTTATTCAACCCTGAAGAAGGTTCAGAAAGAGCCGAAACCGGTTGGTGTATGTGTCCAATAAAGTGCTGAAAACTAACTAACTAATCACCACGCCGTTTCCCCGCAGGGGTAGGCAGGGAGGACGGACTGCCATATAACTCTGTCTTGGCACACACTCCTTGCTTCATTCACATTCATACACACTCTTCTGTTATTCTGAGTCTTCACATGACCCGATTCAAGTATTTGATTTACTTGATCGTGCAATGTCTTTCTCGGGCGTCCTCGACTTCTTCTTCCATTCACTTTCGCGTAATATATTCTTTTCACACTCCTTTCTTCGTTCGTTCGCTCTACATGCCCAAACCATCTAAGCGTCCCTTTCTTGATTCTATTCATTACGCTCACATCAGCCTTGCATTCTTTCCGGATATCCACATTTTTAATACGGTTATACATGGTTTTACGCACATACGTCTCAAGGATCTCATTTCCACAGCATTCAGTCTACTTTCATCCTTTTTCTGCCAGTTTCATGCCTCACTGCCATACATCAGGGTTGGTATAAGAACTTCATTGTGGACTGCTAGCTTTTCTTCTTTGGACAATTTTTTATTTGCGCCAACAGAGTTTAATCCTCCATTAAGGGAGTTTCCTGCATTCACCCTTCTTTCAATATCCTTATCACGTTATCAGCCTTTCCATCCCACGTAAACATACTTCCTAAATACACAAACTCATCCACTTGCTCCAAGTATTCATCATTCACAACTATATTGCACGCTGTTTGCGTACTCTCTCTTTCAAACACCATGCCTTTGGACTAACTTACATTCATCATCAACATTCTGCATTGTACTTGGTTCATCCTAGACACGAAAAACTGTAGATCTTCTATACTATTAGCATTCAGCACCCTATCATCCGCATACAAAAGGCAACATTATTTTTATGGGTTAGGTAAACCTAACCTAACCAAACCTAACCTAACCTAAAAAACCGTTAAGTTGTGTCGAGCTTAGTGGCATAGTAAAAAATATGTCCTGCAGTGACCCCGGAGCCCAAGATCATTGTGACAGTACGTAGAACGGAGTATTATATTTGTTGTCTCTTTCTCTGTCATGGTGTACGACGTAAAAACCCGGAGAAAGTGATTTATCGCAAGTTTGTATCGGTTGGGTGAAAATAATTAGCTCTTTCTCTCCATACATTGTTTCTCCAAGGTTTTAGTTTAATCAAACGAAATAATGTTTTATTTTGATCACGTTAAGCAGAACGCACAGCGCGATTTTTCACTTTTTGCGAAGTTCGTCAAATTTGTGAGTTGTTTCCTCGCCTCCTGCACGGCGTCGATATCATACTAAAGGTGTTGCCTTTGCCTGTGCGAGAACACTCAGCCTTCAGTACTGTCCGGGCCCTCCCTCGCGTCGGTCGCCCGCATTTTAGTTTCAAAAACCTCCGCCGCTATTACGTTCGGCGCTTTTATCGTAGAAATCCGCTGTCTCCCTCCGAGGCGAGTGAGATTCAGTCTTCCGTCGCACTCTCGCAGAGTTGCGTCTCCGTCGCACCAGTGGAGAGTTGGATTCTGCGTCGCGTCCACGACTCTGGTCTTCTGACATTTCGAAATTGAAAGTTTACAATTTGAACGAGTCGAGTTTGTTTTTTTCGACAGTTTTTGTTCTACGTCTCGTTTTTTGATTGTTGCGCGGATTGAAATTCGAAAACGTCACGAATTTCGGAAAGTGTTTTGTTCACGTGTCGTTTTCAGTTCGAAATATTCGCAGTTTGAGAGTTTGTTTGTGGTTTTTGCGCGATCTGTGAATCGTTGAATGTTGTTCGTTGTGTGTGTATTACTGCCGTAAGAATCTAACGATAAATTTTCGTTACATTTGGAAAGTTAATGCTTCGCGTCGGCCGTTCGCAAGAATAACGAAATTTCACAACAATCTGCAATTTAAAGGTGAGTTTCTGC
Organism: Drusus annulatus; assembly: GCA_022651775.1. Lineage (NCBI taxonomy): Eukaryota > Metazoa > Arthropoda > Insecta > Trichoptera > Limnephilidae > Drusus > Drusus annulatus. The sequence continues at coordinate 170,445 of JAGWCC010000367.1, read as the reverse complement.
GATTTGCACACAATTCTCAACATTAGTTGTTTAGAACTTATTAGAAAAGTTGAAAAGTGTTTTTATAATTAGAACAGAACGAAAATTTAAACAAAATGAATCGTTTTTAAAGTTTTTACAGCCGTTTTAAAATTTATAAAAAAACATATGGATTCAATTCAACAAGCCAAATCAGCTTGACCTCCAAAAAAACCTGAATACGAAATCTGCTAACTCAGATCTGAATGTGAATATTATTAACAGCCTGAATGTAGATGAATTCTACCAAGAACTATTCCTAGACTTACCCAAATCATTTGACACGATTTCCCACAGTTATTAAATCAAGTTTAATTTTAAAAAAATTTAAAAAAAATTTAAAAAAACTCATACTTCATCATTAAAAACGAAATTTGTTACTTGTGCAATAATGGAGGACATAGCTAGCAAAGGCATTGAACCCACAACGCATGGGAAGGAACCCGATACGTTCGTCAACTCGGCTACTGACATATCGTCGCTGGAAAGGCAAAAGGGCTTTGGCAACACTTGGTAAAAAATGAGTTAAATATGCAGTTTTTTTCTGCTACGAATGATATGACTAGTTGGATTCTGAAGACATTTGTGGCCTTTCAGCCATTTAAAATATATTTACCATTTGGGAGAAGGCTTGACTCAAGCGAAACAAGTTTTCGACTTTTTTTTTAGCTTTTTGTCGCTTCGGGTAACTTAGTGAGAGAATTGAGTAACTTGAGTTTTTTTTTTCTTCAATTCAAACAAATACTGAAGACTTAAGAATTTTATTGAAGATAAAAAAAAAAGTGCTCTGGTGTAAATTTTTAAAAATGGCGCTTCAGCCCTTATGCCTTTCCAGTGACGATATACTTCTCGAATGGCTATTTGAATTAGGAATCCGAAATAAACTCAACTTTTAGCTAACTGGTAGGTTGCAAGCCGTGCAAATTAAAAATAGAGAAATAAGTAACTCTCAGCCAATCCAATTCGGAGTACCACAAGGATGTGACCTTGGACCTATTTTGTTTCTTATGTACATCAATCGCCTCTGTTGCTTACACATTGATGGAAAACTTATATGTTTTGCAGATGACACAGTGTTAGAAACATTCGATGTAACCGAAAAAGATATAGGTCTTGTAAAGATTGATTAAACCTTACCTTACCCATAAAAAAATATTAAATAACAAAATCTGAACAATCTGAAAGAATGTTGTCTATTGTATGCAGATGATAGGGTTCTGAATACTAATAGTATAGAAGATCAACAGTTTCTCGTGTCTAGGATGAACCAAGTACGAGTATGTTGATGAATGTAAGTTAGTCCAAAAGCATGGTGTTTGAAAGAGAGAGTACGCAAACAGCGTGCAATATAGTTATGAACGATGAATACTCTTAGCAAGTGGATGAGTTTGTGAATTTAGGAAGTATGTTTACGTGGGATGGAAAGGCTGATAACGTGATAAGGATATTGAAAGAAGGGTGAATGCAGGAAACTCCCTTAATGGAGGATTAAACGCTGTTGGCGCAAATAAAAAAATGTCCAAAGAAGCAAAGCTAGCAGTCCACAATGGAGTGCTTATACCAACCCTGATGTATGGCAGTGAGGCATGGAACTGGCAGAGGAAGGATGAAAGTACACTGGATGCTGTGGAAATGAGATCCCTGAGACTTATGTGCGGTGAAACCATGTATGACCGTAAAAAAATGTAGATATCCGGAAAGAATGCAAGGCTAATGTGAGCGTAATGAATAGACTCAAGAAAGGAACGCTCAAATTGTTTGGGCATGTAGAGCGAATGAAGGATAGGAGTGTGAAAATAATATATGACGCGAAAGTGAATGGAAGAAGATACCGAGGACGCCCAAAGAAGACATGGTACGATCGAGTTATTCAAATACTTGAATCGGGTCATGTGAAGAGTCAGAATAACAGAAGAGTGTGTAAGAATGTGAATGAAGTAAGCTGTGTGTGCCAAGACAGATGTGTGGAGCGGTCCGTCTTCTCTGCCTACCCCTGCGGAGAAACGGCGTGATGGTTAGTTAGTTAGTTGAATAACAAAATTCACTCTCGCCCAATTTGTTTGTCTTATAGTTGCCTTCACTTAGAACGAGTCACGTATGTAAAACACCTGAGAATTTGGATTAATCATAATAAACGAAGGAATTACCACTTGGCCAGCCTCATTTCCCATGTACGCAAGCTCTCCTATGTATTTATAACACTGAGTAAGCTGTTGATAAAACTACTCGTCAAGTACCTTTAATCACTGGTTTAACATGGCTGTATAAACAGACATTTACATGAAGCGTTACTCAGCGGTGTTGAAAGAGATAATATATGCCACTCTACGAGTACAGAAAATCGACAATTTACTCAGAGGTGGTAAAATTCCCCTTTAGAAGAATTCCTACATCTGTTATACTAAAAATAATATACAATGCGATCCGTCAATGCCTACTGACATTCGCTAGTATTATTTGGGTAGGCTTTTTTCAAAGTATTATTGATTAAATTGATTTAATAATACCAAATTTGTAACTTTATTCCAATATTTTTGACAGCCTCCGTGGTCTAATGGTAAGACGCTCGACTACGAATCCATAGGTCGCGGGTTCGAATCTGGAGTGCGCAAAAAGTAAATATTTCATTAGTATGTGTCACAACACATTTAATTCATAAAAATAGTATAAAATACATTTGCGGCACGTTCCTGAGTGGTAGATACTCCAAGTATCGTCCTGGTGAAAGACCACCAGTCAGAACTGAAACGTTGTTTGAAATGGCTTTAGCCGTGTTTAGTGACCAGATCTGAATGGCCAGGTACTTCTCGACCTTCCTTTTTTGCACCCTGCTACTTTCAGCCTCACAACATACCCCGATTGGGGATGCCATAAGCTCACTGGTTCCAGACAGTTGAGACCAGATAGGACTCTGTGCGTAATTCACTATAAAAAAACCACCCGTAACTTTGGACTAGTCGGCCAATTACTAGCGAGATTGTGCATTAAATTTGAGTTATTCTTAAAGAGGTTTAAGGCTTCTCTGAGGACAATTTTAACAGGCTATTTTTCCGCGGCCATCTTGGTGATTTCCTTTCTAGAACGTGCCGACGAAATATGATGTATTATTTTCTACTAATTAAATGTGTTATGACTCATATTCATTACATTAAACTTTTTGCGCACGCCAGATTTGAACCCGTGACCTCTCGATTTATAATTGAGCATCTTACCACTCTATTACGGAGGCCATCAATTATCTATTACTAGCCAAGTCATCCATCATTGCACAACAATATTTCCCGCTTGTAATGATGGCAGTAGGAAGAATTCAAATAGTGTCAGGTTGGCATATTAAAACCTAGCGCACGAGTTTATTCTTGGACTGCTTCGACTTCTCGTCTCATCCACTTTCGCTATTGAATTTATACCTCGCACCTACCTATCTATTCCCATTAAAACCATTGCAAAAGCCTTCGATTATGAAAGCCATGAAAACAATGGGGTAATTACTGCTACAGTTCTCATGGCGTGACGTGGATAATATTTACAGTCATTGACAAATAAATATTATACGACTACTTACAACCACTGAACTGATAGTTTCCAGAAATTCATTAATTTAAGATCTCATAAAAACAGTTGTTCACCAAATACACTAAGAGATGATTGATATAAAAATATTGCAGATACATGCATAGTGTAAAAAAAAGAAATTAAACATTTATGTTCATCCCACATATAGACAAGGTATTATGTATTCAAAGGAGTTGTATAAGTACAAACTGAATTAGTGTAACGCACTTTATATGATATAATAACGCAAATAATGTTAGCAATGAAAACAAAAAAGATAAGATATAAGAGAGGTTCATTCTAAAACACATTTTATAAGATAATCGTTGAATTGGCAAGTGTAAAAAGGTGTGTTACAAATATATGTATTTTATTTAAGATTATGTAGATCGTTATGTACCTAACGGTCACTTTTGTGCGTACATCGAGAGATAATGACAGAACTCCATAAATGTGCAACTAAATATATCTAAGGTAGATGCAGGTAGAATAGTTCCATCGCTTTATATATTGGCGTGCTTTTTGTATGAGGAAGTTCTGACTTTCGGTGTGTAAAACGTCACATGGTGCCTCACACGAATATAATCACTTGGGGTAAATAAGTTGATCTCCTTTAGTATATATAAGTTATAAAAACCTCCAGAAATCAACTTATTAAAATGTTTGCCCAAAAACATCTTCCGGCGGGCTTGCAGGGTGTGAAGATCTAGCATTCCACATAAAAAAATGAAAGTAACAAAAAACGGGTAATATGTATACTCCCTCATGTATAAGTAACACATAAACCTCTTTTGTAGTGTAATCTGTATCGATTTAAAAACAAAATGACGTCGCTAATAATGACCACAGACAGGACAATAGCTTGAATCTTGTTTAGTGACCAGATCAGAACAGTCCAGAACTTTAAAACATTTCTCTTCCACATTTATTTCTCCTCCGCCTCCCCGAGCGTCACAAAATGCCCCTTAATTAATAATAATAATTGTCTGATTTATACAGCACCATTTACGTGATAGGAACATCACCTCAAGGGCGCTTTACAACATAATTAACATAATATTACAACCTTAGAGTATACAAGAGGTAGCCCAAGCCAAGGCAGTGAAGTCAGTTTTGGACTTGTTTTTGATGATTTTAACATGACTCGGCGCAAATGGGCGTGGCTAAGACTAAGGCTACGGTATTTATACATCCATTCATATCACATATCGACATAATGTTTTTGTTTATTCGTATAGCCACTTTTTCACAGTATTTTTATCAACAAAAATATAGCATCTAACCTAAAAAACCGTTTAGTTGTGTCAAGTTTAGTGGCATAATAAAAAATGTGGGCGGAGTCCCGCCGTTAACCAACGAAAAAAGCCAGATTAAGATCATTACGACAGTATATAGAAGCGGTCTAAGAAATTTGTTGTCTCTTTCTCTCTCATGGTGTACGATGTAAAAACTCGGAAAAAGTGATTTATTACAATTTCGGATGGGTTGGGTAAATCAAATTAGCTATCCCTCCATATATTGTTACTTCAAGATTACAACTAAGAGTTAATATTAACTTGTGCCTAATACTTATAACTAGTGACTTACAACTAACATATTTACTAAAAGTAACTTAGTTTTGACACCACTTTATTACATACATATAAAAACCGGTTTCAGCTCTACCTGAACCTTCATCAGGGTTGAACGAATATGTATTCAACCCTGCAAAAGATTCAAGTAAAGCCGAAACCGGTTGGTTTATGTATCTAATAAAGTGGTGTCAAAACAAAGTTGTTGCTTTTATTTAAAATTTATTTATGTCTTACTACAAAGTGAGTGCTTCATGTCATAGTTTAACATATTTACATTAACAAATATATGTAAAGATGCCATAGTGCCACTGGCTTCAAGCGATCTGTGACATTTGTGTGTCTCCGTGGTCGACTTGGAATCCAGAGAGGGCGGGTTCAAAGCCGGCGAGTGTAAATAAATTTATTGAATTAATTAACGTTATTTCGCAATTAATTCACAAAAAATATACATATTATATTTGGGGCACGTTCCAGAGTGGTAAATGCTCAAAGCCCAGGTGAAAGAGTAGCATTCAGAATTGAAACGTTGCTTGAAATGGCTTTATCCGTGCTTGGCGACAAGACCTGAATAGCCAGGTACTTCCCAAACTTCCTCTTCCCCATCTCCTCATTTGACGGCCTCCATGGTCGAGTGGTAAGACGCTCGACTACGAATCCAAAGATCGCGGGTTCAAACCCGGCGTGCGCCAATAACTTTCAATTAATTAATATGTGTCATAACACATTTAAATCGTATAAAAATAATGAAAAAGTATATTTGCGGCACGTTCCAGAGTGGTAGAAACTCTAAGCCATATCGCCCTGGTGAAAGACCACCATTCAGAATCGAAACGTTGCTTGAAATGGCTTGAGCCGTGTTTGGTGACCAGATCTGAATAGCCAGGTACTTTCCAACCTTCCTATTCCCCATCTCCTTCTCCCCACTACCTTCAGCCTCACAAAATACCCTATTTGGGGATGCCATAGTCTCACTGGCTCTAGACGGTTGGGAACAGTTGAGACTCGTGTGTGGTATTCATATAAAACGAAAAAAAATCTCCTACCCCTCTCCACTACCTTCAGTCTCATAAAATACCCCTATTGGGGATGCCATGGTTCCACTGGCCCTAGACGGTAGGGAGCACTTGGGACTCTGTATTTGTGATTAATGATAAACTAGATTACAGTGAGTATTTTTGATTTTTTAAATTTAGGAAAGTTGTAGCTCGCTCTCATCTTTAACTAAATCTTGAAGCCAATTCCAGAGTGGTAGATACTCCGACAGTAACGGTAAGGTTAACGGTAGCGGGAACGGTAACGACGGCCTCCGTGGTCGAGTGGTAAGACGCTCGACTTGAATCCTCAAGTCGCGGGCTTAAGCCCGGCGTGCCCAAACGACTTTTATTTAATTAGTATGTGTCGTGACAAATTTAATTCGTATAAAATAATGTAAAACATATTTGCGGCACGTTCCAGAGTGGTAGATACTCTTAGTATCGCCCTGGTGAAAGACCACCATTCAGAATCGAAACGTTGCTTGAAATGGCTTTAGCCGTGTTTGGTGGCCAGATCTGACTAGCCACATACCTTCCAACCTTCATCTCGTTTATATCCTTTCCTTCTTCACTACCTTCAGCTTCATAAAATAAACCGATTGGGGATGCCATAGTCATTTTTGAGAATTTATTATTGTTTTTATCATGTATTTTCACTAGTTCTGTTGGTTTATGCCTCAGTGCTTTCGACAGTTCTTGACCTATAAACAAATTTATATAAGTTATAAGGCGAGACTTCGGTTTCTCCTCTACCTGCATTATTGATCTTGGTTGGACAAGCAGATTTTTTTATTCTGCTGTCACTTTGGGTCCACTGTGGTCCATCATGACAACATCAGACTGAATCGAGAGAATTTTTATTTATTTTTTAAATACACTAAATACAGCAAAAGAGTCACAGCTGCTTGCTGTTAAAAATACTTGTAGGGGGGTGTAATAGGCCATATATTTGTACAAACCCGCAGAAAAAAACTACTCGATTGAATTTTATATTAAAACTAGATGTTACCGACAAAAAAATACGGGATGTAACTTGGCTTGCCACGAGAAAATATTTGTTACTTTAATCCACCCATTTCAAATATATTTATTATTTTTTTTATTTAACATAAGTTTTTTTTTTTTTTACAATAATATTTAAGATAATTGTTACAATTTTTGCACAGTGTATTTCAAAATAAGCATTTAAGCTGTTCCTCACCATAAAGAACAAGGTTCTTCTGTTTGGTGGGGGAATTTCGCTAAGATAATAAAATAGTGTTTAGTTAATAAAGCAGAGAAAAATAGAAGTAAAAATAAAAGTGTTTGTGTAAAATTAGTTATAGTAATAAATATTAGTACATAATGATGACACTAATTTTGTGGAATAAGAAAAAAAAAACAAATATACATGGCTTGTTCAAAAGAAAAGGTGAATTTTGAACTTTCGCGGGCTGTGTACATTCGATTATTAAGGTAAGTCACGTTTTTGTGTGTTCTTCGATTTTTTACCTTTGAAAAAAATGGTTTAAAGAATAAAATCCACGATTTGTTTTCCACAACTCCAGGACGCTCATCGTCATTAACATCTTCTCGGCCTTCGGTAAAGCGCTTGTACCACTTACAAACACTTTTTTGAGATCAGGTAGACTCACCGAATGCCACAGTCAACATTTTAAGTACGTTGGAGCACTTTATTCAATTTTTAACGCAAAATATAATACTCGTACATATTCTTTGATCCATTTTTTTCAAAAGTAAAAAATCGAAGAACACACAAAAACGTGACTTACCTTTCCAGTTGTCAAAAACATACCACTAATCCAAAATGGCTGATAATGCTAACAGATGATAAACATATGTGTACCAACATAACAAAACAAAAAAAATGACAATCGAATGTACACAGCCCGCGAAAATACAAAATTCACCTTTTCTTTTGAACAGGCCTCGTATAATTTATTAATTATATTCAAATATTCAATGATATCTTTTAAAATACATTGTAAGTAAGTAATTTATTAGGTAGGTAAGGATTTGAAACATTTTTTTTTAAAGTTTGATAATTTTAATTAACACATCAGTTCCAAATTTGAAAAATTCACACTCGTACGGTCGTACGCACTCATAAATGAAATTATAGTAATTGATACCTGATAAAACTCTGTTCGTATCATTATACGTACATTAATCTTCAAGGTAGTCTAGTTAAGCACTCCAAATCGCGCGATTATTAGAACAAAAAAAATAATCCGATTTGCAACAAGGTAGGTATTGAAAAGTTGAAATTCTTTCGCTGCACGGGTTTCGGCACTGCCCGCGCGTTGCTGTTTATTCGACCCAATCGATTTGTGAGCGGTGAATCATTAAATATAATGTCACTTTTTATTTTTTTTTAGTAGTCGAGCGACTTACCATTTGACCACGAAGGCCATCATGCATTAATGTTAATAAAATCATTTTTTCGGGTATCTTTTTGAAATTTGAAGATACATATATACAGGAGGCCTTGAGAAAAATAATTTCCCTCAGGGCCCATGTCATCTTTGGGGATGCTGTGTGGAGGGTATTTTTGAGGAAAGGAAGGAGTGAACTTGGGTCTTGAAGAGGCCCATGTTGAAGGAGGGAGGAAACACAGAGGCCGGCAAATCGTTCCACAGCCGAGCTGTCAAACATAAGAATGAGTCGTAAAAGCGACCCGTTCTCATGTATTGAATGTCAACCGTGTACAAATGTTGGGCGCGCGTTTGGCGAGTTTCCCGACTATGCGCCGGTGCCGAAGGAATCAATGACGCAAGTTCCTCGGAGCATCTTCCATTGAAATACCGGTAGAGCAAGGACAGCATTCCCACCTTACGGTGTGTTCCAAAGTTTGCAATCCGTTTGTTAAGATAGGAGAATCTATCAAACAGACCGCCCGTTTCTGCACAGAGTCAAGGGTTTTTTTCACATATTTAGGGGCTCCAGACCAGAGTTGGCTGCCAAATTCAACAGTGGGGCGCACTTGCGATTTGTACAAGGTCAGCAGTTGTGTACTATTGAAGTATCTGCGGGCCCTGTACAACACGCCCAACTTCTGAGAGGCTAACTTTACTCTGGCTTCGATGGAGCCCCGGTGCCTTAACTGGTCACTTAAGGTTACACCAAGCATTTAATGGAAGGTTATGATCGCGCTTTTGGTGTATCTGGTCCAGTCATCTGAAATAAGCTTCCGCTTGCCAACATACAGAACTAAGCAGAGCTCAAACAAGTCTTAAAAATCAATTTGTTTAAAAATCCTACATACAAAACGTAACTTATTAAATTTAATTTTCTTAAAAACGTCCCTAATTTGCTTTGTTTCGGTTTTCTCCTTACTTCTATCATTATAACTCAATGTCCTATCTATCTATCTACTGAAAACCATATACTCATTGTCATAAAATATATATTTTTTGTTATATTTATACTGCTTGCATTTTTAGAATCGTTTACTTATAATACTTGAATATTAATGTTTTAAGTACCAACAAAATAACTATCCTCAATCTTATTTCCTTTTCTTTGATTTTACAAATATGTTAATATGAATTCATATGTTTCATCTGAATTTTTATACCCTCAGTTTCTGGCAAATTGTTTTTTTTTCAAATAAAACACATACACTTTGTTTATAACCACTTTATTATTTAATATTATGTCTACCGGTTTCGGAAGTACCCTTCCATCATCAGGACAATATTAAAATTAACCTTTAGGTAATAACTTCATCTCTTCTGGCAGAAACACATGTGGAGATGAATTCATACATTCTCTAGATACTTTAAAACATACATTTTTTGATCGTGTGCAGAATTTATCTTCACATGCGTTTCTGCCAGAAAGATGAAGTTATTATCTAAAGGTTAATTTTAATATTGTCTTGATGATAGAAGGGTACTTCCGAAATTGGTAGACATAATATAAAATAATAAAGTGGTTATAAACAAAGTGTATGTGTTCTATTTATAAATATGGCAAGCCACAAAGTAAATGCTTTTTACGAATATGTTTTTTTTTCAATCTGTTGATGTACACATGCACTGTTTTACCCATATCTGAACTTTTTTCTCTCATGATTTATGATAACGATTATGATTTTAGATAGTTTAAATTTGCATACATATTATGTATTATTTTCTCCTTGTTATTTAATCTCATTAGCATAATTAATTTAGTATGAAGCGCACTTGAGGTGAAATATCACAAAACTGCGCTATGTAAGTTCACTGTCATTATTATTAAGGTTTGTTGGAAAGATTACTTCCGTTGAATGAGACTTAATTGTCATTTGAATCTCTTTTAGTCGTAATATTTCGTCAGAAGACAGTAATCAACATGCCCAAACGTCCAATTCTTTCCCTAATCCCTTTCACAATGTTGCTCATTACGGATATCTTGTCAGATGTTTAAAACCATTATTTGCGTGAGTTTATTTGTCATGACAAAATCATTGAACTCAGCTTACTTACGAGTTAGAGAAAGTTTCGTTTGTCTTTGACGTGTTTAATACAGCTTGTCCAATATAGTTGCCGTGTTGAAATTATATTGCTAATTTGCAAATTGACAGAGGCTTGCGCAACAAATTTTCGAATATAATTCGTGCGGTCAGCGAATAATATTACCCAAATAGCTGCGTCTTGAAGCACCATTACTTATGAGAAGGCGAATGACGTGAAGATATAAATTTAAATTCTAAAAAAACAGTTTTTTTTTACGTGAATACCGTACAAGAGTCTCAACAAGTATATTTACGCCACGTTCCAGAGTGGTAGATACTCTAAGTATCACCCTGGTGAAAGACCACCATTCAGAATCGAAACGTTGCTTGAAATGGCATCAGCCGTGTTTGGTGACTAGATCTGAATAGCCAGGTACTTCCCGACCTTCCTCTTCCCGATCTCCATCCCCTCCCCACTACCTTCAGCCTCACAATATACCCAATTTGGGGATGCCATAGTCTCACTGGCTCTAGACGGTTGGGAGCAGTTGAGACTCTTGTGCGGTATTCATGTAAAAAAAAAAAAAAAAGCTGCTCCCAACCGTCTAGAGCCAGTGAGACTATGGCGTCCCTAATAGGGGTATGTTGTAAGGCTTAAAGTAGTGGGGATACGAAGGAGATGAGGAAGAGGAAGGTTAAAAAGTACCTAGCTACTCAGATCTGGTCACCAAACACGGCTAAAACCATTTCAAGCAACGTTTCAATACTAATTGGTGGTTTTTCACTAGGGCGATACTCAGAGTATCTACCGCTCTGGAACGTACCGCAAATATACTAAATTTTATTTCATTTCAATTAAATCTTTTATGACACATATTTATTAAATAAAAATTATTTGCGCGCGTCGGGTTCGAGCCCGCGACCTCTGAATTCGTAGTCGAGCGTCTTACCACTCGGCCATGCAGGCCGTCAGATATATGCAGGAAACTCCATTGATGGAGGACTGAATGCAGCTGGTGGAAATAATAAATTGTCCAAAGAAGCGAAGCTAGCAGTCTACAATGAAGTTCTTATACCAAACCTTATGTCAGGCAGTGAGGCTTGGAACTGGTAGAGGAAGGATGAAAGTAGACTGAATGCTGTAGAAATGAAATCCTCCTGTGGTAAAACCATGTATCACCGTGTGAAAAATGTGGATATCTGGGAAGAATGCAAAGTTGGTGTAGGCGTAATGAATAGGATCAAGAAAAGGACGCTTAGATGGTTTTGGCATGAAGACCAAACGAACGAAGAAAGGAGCGTATCAACATATCATTAAGTAATTGCTCATTATAGCCGTGACTTTGCTATTACCGTGATAGTTATAACCTTAAAGTAATAATATATGGAGGGATAGCTAATTTGTTTTACCCAACCCATCCGAAATTGTAATAAATCACTTTTTCCGAGTTTTTACATCGTACACCATGAGAAAGAAAGAGACAACAAATTTCTTGGACCGCTTCTATATATGATCTTAAGCTGGCTATCTTCGCTGGTTAACGGCGGGACTCCGCCCACATTTTGACTCACCTTCTCTGTTGCAACTCATCCAGTTCAACATTCTTTGCCGTAGACTCAGAAACAATGAATTGTTGTTCCTCAATCATCACTCTACTAATTATGGGTATCATTCTCTACTGTCCAGAATGTCGAGACTTGTTAACACAAGCCATGATCTTGAAATTTTTAGTACCAGTCTAAATGATTTTCGTTATTCTTTACGACTCTACCAAAACCCTGTAGTTAGAATATATATGGAGAGAGCTAAATATTTTAACCCAACTTATACAAATTCACGATAAATCACTTTCTCCGGGTCTTACGTCGTAAACCGTGAGAGAGAAAGAGACAAGACAAGTTGTCACATAATATCGCAACCTTGGAGAAACAATGTATGGAGAGAGAGTTAATTATATTTACCCAACCGATACAAACTTGCGATAAATCACTTTCTCCGGGTTTTTACGTCGTACATCATGAGAGAGAAAGAGGCAACAAATATAATACTCCACTTCTATGTACTGTCACAATGATCTTGGGCTCTTAGGTCACCGCGGGACTCCGCCCACATTTTTTATTATGCCACTAAACTTGACACAACTTAACGGTTTTTTAGGTTAGATGCTATATTTTTGTTGATTAAAATACTGTGAAAAATTGGCTATACGAATACACAAAAACATTATGTCGATATGTGATATGAATGGATGTATAAATACCGTAGCCGTAGTCTTAGCCACGCCCATTTGCGCGGAGTCATGTTAAAATCATCAAAAACAAGTTCAAAACTGACTTCACTGCCCTTGGCTTGGGCTACCTCTAGTATGCTCTAAGGTTATAACCAAGTTCGACTGCATATATATTTATATAAGAAATGTAAAATTGAGTCTCGGTCATGATCATTGTTTTTATAAAATGCAATCGAATGAAATTTAATATTATTATTATTGAGTTCTGCTATTTTAAAATAGCAGAACTCAATAACAATAATATTAGATATAATTCAATTAAATTATATAAAAATTAAAATGGAGTTCTACAAATTGAACACAAAAACTATAAATAAATGATCATTGTTCTTTTTAGCTTCTGGCTTATTTGTGTTTTTGATTATTCACACTATTTAATAATGAAGAAGCATTATTGCTTTAAAAGAAATTCCAATTTTAATTAATAAATTCAACTTCTTTCGAGTCAGTGCGAATGATAATATAAAAACAATAAACAAGTTTAATATTGTGATTTTAAGTATGTCCATAAAATTTCTCACGCCTTTCGAGGCTTAATGTTTTAATGTAGCCGGGTGTACGGAGGCCTAATATCTCATTCCGTTTGTCTTCCTCGCGCAGGCTTCGACGGAATTTGCACATTACCGTCTATAAATAATTTAACGATTCTAATGAACCCGTTTTACCTACGATTCTAAATTATGCGTGTTCGTCTGAATTGCTTTAGCTGGTACACTGTAAATGTTAGACCGAATTAAAATGTAAGCACCAGAGGCAGCGCGAAAAGAGAACAATGCTTCTCGTTAAATAATATAAATTAACAGCCCTTGTACGAGTATTTTCATAACTTAATTAATTTTCTCGTTGTATCAACGTTATGCTTTTTATTCCGCTTCTCATAATGGTGTACAAAATAAAGGTAAATTTACTATAATAATTATAATAAAGACTTTGATTTAACTTGCATTTTTAAAAATTAATCAATTGTCAAAAATACACACTTTTCGGCTTTTTTTAATACAAGCAATAATACAAATTGTTTATCTGTAAAACCTATACGGGTAGTTAGAAAAATGTCTAAGGTTTCTAGTGAACACAATTTGTAAGCAATAATCGTTTAAATTGTTTATGAAATGCATCCTAGAATTTTAAGAAAAACGTAAAAAATGCCTTTGCTAGTTCTTAATCTCCCCCTTTTACAGACATTTTAATACGTTTTTCATACAATTTAAAAGGTAACAGTTAAAAGAAATTATTCACTGGAAACCTTTGACATTTTCCTAACTACCCATGTAGAAATAATAAATAAATCGTTTGCAGTATTGCTTGTATTAGAAAGCTACAAAGTGATGCTTAACGACAATTTTGAATGCTGAGGCTTAATTGTATAATTTACCCATCTTCTCTGTTGCAACTCATCCAGTTCAACATTTCTGGCCGTAGACTCGGAAAAAAATTGCTGTTCCTCAATCATCACTCTACTAATTATGAATATCATTCTCCACTGTCCAGAATGTCGAGACTTGTTAACTTGACCATGGTCTTAAAGTTTTTGATAGCAGTTTAAATGATTTTTGTCATTCTTTACGACTCTACCAAAATTTGACTCGACCTCGGCTTTGATTTAAATGTACATTTTATCCTATTTTTGTCATTGATTTATTTAATTTGATATATGTGCTGTTTTTTCTCTGTTGCTCTTTTTTCCCGTTTCGTGTTATGTTTTTTTTTGGTAATTGGACAATAGTCCGTTAGTTTAAAAATAAGTAAAAAAAAGAAAAGAATATACGACGCGAAAGTTAATGAAAGAAGAAGACGAGGACGCCCGAGGAAGAGAACACTTTTTTTTTTTTTTTTACAATAACTCCACACAGGAGGCCTTGAGGAAAACAATTTCCCTCAGGGCCTATGTCATCTTTGGGGATGCTGTGTGGAGGGTTTTTTTGAGGAAAGGAAGGAGTGAACTTGGGTCTTGAAGAGGCCCATGTTGAAGGAGGGAGGAAACACAGAGGCCGGCAAATCGTTCCATAGCCGAGCTGTTGAACAAAAGAACGAGTCGTAAAAGCGATCCGTTCTCATGTATTGAATGTCAACCGTGTACAAATGTTGGGCGTGCGTTTGGCGAGTTTCCCGACTATGCACCGGTGCCGAAGGGATCAATGACGCAAGTTCCTCGGAGCATCTTCCATTGAAATACCTGTAGAACAAGGACAGCATTCCCACCTGACGTCTGTGCTCCAAAGTTTTGCAATCCGTTTGTTAAGATAGAAGAATCTATCAAACGGGCCGCCCGTTTTTGCACAGAGTCAAGGGTTTTTTTCGGGTATTTAGGGGCTCCAGACCAGAGGTGGCTGCCAAATTCAACAGTGGGGTGTACTTGCAATTTGTACAAGGTCAGCAGTTGTGTACTATTGAAGTATCTGCGGGCCCTGTACAACACGGCACGATCAAGTCAATCAAATACTTGCATCGGGCCATGTGAAGAGTCAGAATAACAGAAGAGTATGTATGAGACGATATATGAAAGTGAATGAAGCAAGGAGTGTGTGCCAAGATAGAGTTGTATGGTGGTCTATTCTCTCTGCCTACCCCAGCGGGGAAACGGCGTGATGGTTAGTTAGTTAGTGAATTAGTTTAATTCAAATATCGTTTGTTCGTCGTGCATTTTTTTACGCTTGAAATTCGTTTATAAAATCTTATTTGTATGTTTGATTAATTCATCAGTCGTCGGGTCGTTTTAATTTGAATAAAAAATATTTGCATATTGGATGCATCAATTTGTTGAATCCCCGAAATTATAAATTTAATTCCTCGCCCCGGCGTTGCACGCGTGCGTAAGTGAAAATAACAAATTTGAATCTTTGTTTGATACCGGGTATGCTGATTTCGGAAACGCATTTTACTGCATTGTTGCACTCGAATAATATAGACGTAATGAAATTCAGCAGAAACGAAGTGAAATGGAATGCACTTGGAACTTACATACACTGATATACCCATATCTGTTTTTTTTAATGATCATGATTTTAGGTTTATTATAAAGTTAATTAAATATATGCAGCAGTGCGCGCGGGGTCCAAAATGATGGCTCCTTCTATCAGGCTCCATTGAAATACCTGTTAAACAGACTTAGAGTACCAACGTTGAGTCTATGAATTCAATATGGAAATCTCATAGTTGTCACTCTGTTTTTTTCTTCAAGAAAGAACGCGAACTTAGACATACTCAATTCAATAATATTTTTGCATTAAATGACTTTATTTTATTATGTCAAAGACAAATATTTGTAACGCATAGTTGCCTCAAAACTCGACGCTCTACAAACGTGTGCAGCAGCCCGTCGCACATGGGTACATTCAGCTAATGAAAGGCTCATGTAAACATCGCCGATTCGCAAATAGACGCATTGGGTGGAAAATTTTGTTCAAATAAACGTTTGACTGATTTTCAAATGATTTTCATAGTGATATCGATTTTGAAATTGCAGTACAGAGATTCACATATTTACTAAAATTTCAGAAATTTTAAAATTATTATTTTAAATCATACTGCCATGGTGAAGCTTTAGTAAAGCAATGCAGAAAACACTAGTTTATATACGAATTGTCCTCTCTGCCTACCCCTGCAGAGAAACGGCGTGAATTTTAGTTTTTTTTGTACAAATTGAACATTTTTTAAACTTATTTATTAATTTATAAATTAACGGACTAAAGTCCAATTACGAAAAAATATATAAAACACGAAATGGAAAAAAGTGCAACAGAGAAAGAATAGCACAAACATTATAATAAATGAAGCGATGACAAAAATAGGTCAAAATAAACATAAGAGAGAACATTCAAGCCATGGTCTAGACAAAGTTTTGGTAGAGTCGTAAAGAATGACGAAAATCATTTAGACTGGTACCAAAAATTTCAAGACCATGGCTTGAGTTAACAAGTCTTGACATTCTGGAAATTGGAAAATTATACCCATAATTAGTATTGTGATGATTGAGGAACAGCAATTCATTGTTTCTGAGTCTATGGCAAGGAATGTTGAACTGGATAAGAAGCTGAGTCAAAAAAACAATCAATAATTTTGTAAATGAAAATTAAATCAAAGTCTTTTCTGCGCTTTTCTGATGAAGACATTTTCAAAAATTGTTCAATTTCATCATATGAATAATCGCCTCTTTCTCGCCCCAATCTCCGCGTAAGAAGCGATGTTGTACGGATTTAATATTTTGAATATGAACGGTATAGAAAGAGGACCAAATGACACTAGCATATTCTAGATGAGGGCGAACCAATGAGCAGTAAAGGGGTTTTAGGGTCCTTATATTCATAAAGTCACATGAAATAAATAAACCTCATACTAACAGTAGGTTTAATGTAAATTGAATAAATGTCTAGTTTCTAGTCAATGAAAATAACCTCCCTAATTGAGAAAGTTCTCGTGCTTAGGGAGGGAAAGGTGATGGTTAGTTAGTTAGTTAGGAATGGAATTCCTTACAAAAAATATAGAATAAAAGCCATTCTCCTTAACAGTCAATATTGTAACTTATAACAAAACGTATATTCATAAAAAAAGTAATTTAAAACTATTGTTTTTAATACAAGTAATTTACGTTTGATTTTCACCTTATTTAAACCGTTAAATTATATTAAAAAACTCTTCGTTTTAGACATCAATTCGATGAAACAACGCAGTTGTAATATATATTTGATAACATTGAAGTTTTATTATACTGTCTAGGACAAACTAAAAATACCCAACACGAGTACGGAAACTGTGGAGCGGAGATCCTTCGCTTTGAAGTTGTCTCTCGTTTCAGGAATGGTACAATACCTTTGAGATGGGTGGAATTTTAGGACTTAAGAAAATAATTGGATACAATCGAAAATAATATAATTTATTAGACATCAGATTAAACGCACCAAAAAATGGAAAAATGTACTTTCAGATATGCAAAAAAATGTTGACTTACTAACCATTATGCTGTTTTTTCGCAGGGGTAGGAAGAGAAGATAGACCACCATACTAATCTGCCTTGTCACACACTAATTTATTTATTTTTTTATAAATTAACGGAGTAAAGTCCAATTACAAAAAAGACATATAAAACACGAAATGGAAAAAAGAACAACAGAAAAGGAATAGAATATATTTAATAATAAATGAAGCGATGACCAAAATAGGGCAAAATAAGCAAAAGGGAGAACATTCAAGCCGTGGTCTAGTCAAAGTTTTGGTAGAGTCGTAAAGAATGACAAAAATCATTTAGACTGCTACCAAAAATTTCAAGACCATGGCTTTAGTTAACAAGTCTTGACATTCTGGACATTGGAGAATTATACCCATAATTAGTATTGTAATGATTGAGGAACAACAATTCATTGTTTCTGAGTCTACGGCAAGGAATTTTGTACTGGATAAGTTGCAACAGAGAAGGTTAGTTAATAAAACAATCACTAATTGATTTATTCAAATTAATTAACCGTCTCAAGTGGATGAGTTTGTGTACTAAGCAGTGGCGGCTCGTGAGTTTTTAGTGTGCTAGAGTGGTAAGATTAAAAAAAAACGTCATCATTGATGTTGTTTTAGTCGAAAACATTTTTTTTTTTCGAAATTTCAACTTTTTGAATGAAGATTTTTCAGAAATCCGTGCAGTGCACCACCAAAACTGAAAAATCCTGAAAATCTTCATACAATAAATAAAATCTTGAAAAAAAAAAAAACATTTTCGGCTACAGCAACACTAACAATGTCGTATTTTTAAATCTTAGCACTCTAGCACACTAAAAACCCACGAGCCGCCACTGGTATTAAGGAAGTATGTTTACGAGAGACGGAAAGGTTGATAAGGATATTGAAAGAAGGGTAAATGCAGGAAACTCCATTAATGTAGGACTGAACGCTGTTGGCGCAAATAAGAAATTGTCCAAAGAAGCGAAGCTAGCAGTCCACAATGGAGTGCTTATACCATCCCTGATGTATGGCAGTGAGGCATGGAACTGGCAGAGGAAGGATGAAAGTAGACTGAATGCTTCCCTTCCATCATCAGGACAATATTCAAATTTTAATATTGTCCTGATGATGGAAAGGTACTTCCAAAACCGGTAGACGTAATATTAAATAGTAAAGTGGTTATAAAAAAAGTTTAGGTGTTTTATTTATAAAATTATTTAAATTAGCGGCATCCATGGCACCACGCTTCCGACGCACAGAGGAAGTTTAAACGAAACCTGAACAGGTATAGAGGGTGGAAACGGGGGTGCGAAGGAGGCGGAGGAAATTCTAACGTTTTAAGGTAAAGTTTTTTAAAAAAGCCGACGTAAACGTATTTTGATAACTTCAAAGGTTTCTGAGGCCACTTTGAGTAATGGAACGCCACAAAGAGAACGACTAATTGTATCGAAACGAATTTACGACCCACGTGGTGGTTACGATTCGTTTTCTTCTTCCAACAAACTTTTCTTTCCTCCTGGAGGTTCGCTATCACCAGAGCAATCATTTCTTATTATTTTTTATATTTTATTATAGTTTTTTTATTGAGTAAGGACCGCAAGGATATTGAAGACCTCCTAAAATAGCACATGAAGGTCTTCACTCATTCCATGACAAACTAGAACAGCTTTATGAAATTCCGACCCTAAAAAATCACATTTCTCTTACATAATAACATGATATTATATAAATACGAGGCCTGTTCAAAAGAAAAGGTGAATTTTGAATTTTCGCGGGCTGTGTACATTCGATTATCGTTTTTTTTTGTTATGTTGGTACACATATGTTTATCATATGTTAGCATTATCAGCCATTTTGGATCAGTGGTTTGTTTTTGACAACTGGAAAAGTTAGTCACGTTTTTGTGTGGGTTCTTCAATTTTTTACTTTTGAAAAAAATGGATCAAAGAATATGTGTTGAATTTTGCGTTAAAAATGGAATGAAGTGCTCCAACGCACTTAGATGTTGACTGTGGCATTCGGCGAATCTACTTTGTCTCAAAAAAGTGTTTATAAGTGGTACAAGCGCTTTACAGAAGGCCGAGAAGATGTTAATGACGATGAGCGTCCGGGAGTTGTGGAAAAACAAATCATGGATTTTATTCTTTGATCCATTTTTTTCAAAAGTAAAAAATCGAAGAACAAACAAAAACGTGACTAACCTTTCCAGTTGTCCAAAACAAACCACTAATCCAAAATGGCTGATAATGCTAACACATGATAAACATATGTGTTCAAAATAACAAAAAAAAAATCGAAAATCGAATAGACACAGCCCGCAAAAAAATTAAATTCACCTTTTCTTTTGAACAGGCCATGTATTGCATCATAATTCTATAATAATTCTTTTAACTCCACTATTATTATATACTAATTTAAAATTTGCATTTTTTCTTTCTTTAGGTAATGTACTCGTATACACTATCAATAATTGTAGAATTGCTACAATGTATATTTGTATCGTATCCGCTGTCATTAATTATAGGCTTTAGCACCTTGCAACTTTACCTACTGTCAATGTATCTTATATGGTATCAAGAGAGTTTTACGGTCAGTATCTGTTGCATCATCCAGCATTGTGTAACAAATATCAACATATTTTAAATTATTCGCCTTGTACTCACTGTCACCTGCCTCAGAACAGGTTATAATGACCTATTGAGGTAGCTAATGAAAAAAATAATGTGAGAAACAAAAAGTTAATAGAAAAATAATATAGTGAATACCGCACAAGAGTCCCAACTGCTCCCAACCGTCTAGAGCCAGTGAGACTATGGCATCCCCAATTGGGGGACGTTGTGAGGCTGAAGGTAGTGGGGAGGGGAAGGAGATAGAGAAGAGGAAGGTTGGGAAGTACCTGCATATTCGGATCTGGTCACCAAACACGGCTAAAGCCATTTCAAAAAACGTTTCAATTGCGAAAGGTGGTCTTTCACCAGGGCGATACTTAGAGTATCTACCACCTGTTTTGGAATGATTGCACTCGTACCAGTTGGAGTGGTCGAGTGGTAAGACGCTCGGCTGTCAATCCAAATGTTGCGAGTTCAAGCCCGGCGTGCGCAAATTTTATTTTATTAAGATGTGTCATAACAAATTTAATTCATATAAAATAATATGTGGTATATTTGCGGCACGTTCCAGAGTGGTAGATACTCCAAGTATCGCCCTGCTGAAAGACCGCCATTCAGAATCAAAACTTTGCTTGAAATGGCTCCAGCGGTGTTTGGTGACCATATCTGAATCGCCAGGTACTTCCCAACCTTCTTCTTCTCCATCTCCTTCCAACCCCTTCATCTCCAGAGCGGTATATACTAGAAGTATCTACCTGGTGAAAGACAGCCATTCAGAATCGACGCGTTGTTTGAAATGGCTTTAGCAGTGTTTGGTGACCAGATCTGAATTGCCAGGTACTTCCCAACCTTCTTATTCCCCATCTCCTTCCAACCCCTTCAGCTCTAGAGCGGTAGATACTAGAAGTACCGCTCTGGTGAAAGACCGCTATTCAGAAGCGACACGTTGCTTGAAATGGCTTTAGCGGTGTTTGTTGACCAGATCTGAATCGCCAGGTACTTTCCAACCTTCTTCTTCCCTATCTCCTTTCAACCCTTTCAGTTCTAGAGCGGTAGATACTAGAAGTACCGCCCTGGTGAAAGACCGCCATTCAGAATCGAAACGTTGCTTGAAATGGCTTTAGTCGTGTTTTCTCCTAACTACATTCAGCCTCACAACACACCCTTATTGGGGACGTCATAATCTCCTGGCTCTAGACGATTGGGAGCAGTTGGGACTCTAGTGCGGTATTCATTATAAAAAATAAAGAAGGTTACGAAGCGGAGAGGTACGGAATATTTCCGGAATACATGGTGGGCATTTAAAGTATAACTTTATATTGTACTAGAAAGGGCTGGGCTACATTTTTTTTCGCAAAAGATAGACAGGAATTCTCAGATGACGAATAACTCGATAATATTAGAATTCCACGAATAATTGGGAATTTTTTAAGCTGTATTCACACCAACGTCCGGATCCGCTCAGTGACGATATTGTTCCGCATGAGAGCTTGTTGATATGGTGTGAATATCAATCAAGGAGTATGTGCCAAGACAAATTTGTGTGGCAGTATATCCTTCTGCCCACCCTTGTGATATCTAACTACTCAGTTAGTTAAATAATTATTTTGATGTGTAAAAATACTGACATTGCAGATTATTTTTATTAAAAACCATTTTATTATCACTAAATAATATTTTTAATAATTAATAATCATCAACTCTCTTATAAACACCATGACTTTGGACTTACTTACATTCATCATCAACTCATTCTGCATACATACTTGGTTCATCTTAGACACGAGAAACTGTAGATCTTCCATACTGTCAGCAATCAGCACCGCATCGTCCGCATACAATAGGCAACACACTTTCAGATTGTTCTTTTTCGCGTCCAAGCCCACACCTTTCAATTCTTGCATACAATTATCCATGTACAAATTGAATAACCACATGTTAATATAAAATGTATTACCTACTTCATGCAATCTAGGTACAAACGATTATCTAAAATACTCGTAATATATACGAGGCCTGTTCAAAAGAAAAGGTGAATTTTGAATTTACGCGGGCTGTGTACATTCGATTATCGTTTTTTTTTCTTATGTTGGTACACACATATTTATCATCTGTTAACATTGTCAGCCATTTTGGATTAGTGGTTTGTTTTCGACAACTGGAAAGGTTAGTCAAGTTTTTGTGTGTTCTTCGATTTTTTATTTTTGAAAAAGATGGATCAAATAATATGTATTAAATTTTGCGTTAGAAATGGAATAAAGTGCTCCAACGCACTTAAAATGTTGACTGTGGCATTCGGCGAGTCTACTTTGTCTCAAGGAAGTGTTTATAAGTGGTACAAGCGCTTTACAGAAGGCCGAGAAGATGTTAATAACGATGAGCGTCCTGGAGTTGTGGAAAAACAAATCATGGATTCTATTCTTTGATCCATTTTTTTCAAAAGTAAAAAATCAAAGAACACACAAAAACGGGACTAACCTTTCCAGTTGTCAAAAACAAACCACTAATCCAAAATGGCTGATACTGCTAACATATGATAAACATATGTGTACCAACATAACAACAACAACAATCGATAATCGAATGTACACAGCCTGCGAAAATTCACCTTTTATTTTGAACAGGCCATGTACATTTTTATTTGAGTTAAGCGTCGCTTGAGGGTTGACAATTTGAATATTTACGTTTCCTCAAACTATCTACGTCTTCTCTCGTCAATCCATCAGATGTACGATAGCGTAAGTGCTTTCGAAGCCTCCCACAATGGTGGAGCAACTCGCGAAGGCGGGCGTATGATTATTTCGGAAGCCAAAGAGGCGAGGTTGTTTGTTGAACGCACTCCAGTCGAGTTGTAACTTCCACCTTTGATCGCGTTGAAAGCTTTAAGCTTTCGGCCGGCTGGAACGCGGGTACTGTTTGAAATATGGGAGCCGAGCTTTGAAATTAATTGGAAATTTGTTTACCGTTAACTCTGTTATCAAACTTATCGTAATGCAAATGTTTATTTGTCATTCTGCGGAAGGTAGAGACGGCGGGGAGTAATAAAGTTCAGAACGTTTAATTTGTAATATTTATCATTTTTTTAACATTGTCCCACTGACGACCTCCGTGGTCGAGTGCCAAGACGCTGGGCTACGAATCCACAGGCCGCGAGTTCAAACTCATCACAAATAACTTAAATATTAATAAATATGTGTTATAACACATTATATTCATGTAAAATAATATATAGTATATTTACACTCTAAGTATCGCCTTGGTAAAAGACCACCATTCAGAGCCGAAAGTTATTTGAAATTGCGTTGGCCGTGTTTGGTGGCTAGATCTGAATAGCCAGGTAATAAACGACCTTCCTCTTCCCATTTCTTTCTGTTTCCGAACCCTTTCAGCCCCAGAGTTGTAGATACTCCTAGTATCGCCCTGGTGAAAGACCACCATTCAGAATCAGAACGTTGGTTGAAATGGCTCTGGCCGTGTTTGGTGACCAGATCTGAATAGCCAGGTACTTCCCGACCATCCTCTTATCTTTTCCTTCCGTTCCCAAACCCTTTCATCCCCAGAGTTGTAGATACTCCTAGTATTGCCCTGGTGAAAGACCACCATTCTGAATCGAAACGATGCTTTGAATGGCTCTGGCTGTATTTGGTGACTAGATCTGAATAGCCAGGTGCTTTCTTACCTTCCTCTTCCCCATCTCATTTCCCCTTCATACTATTTTTAGCCTCACAACATACCTTGATTGGGAATGCCAAAGTCTCACTGGCTGTAGACTGTTCGGAGCCCTTGAGACTCTTGTGCGGTATTCACTATAAAAAAAACAAATAAAAATAGAGTTATACTTTTTTAACTAATTTGGTAACTCAAACTTATTGTTAGAGTTGTTGTTAGCTAGGTTATTTCTCGCAATTTAATAATACAATTAACATATTTATATAAATTTGTTTATATATGTTGCAGAAACAATGAATTGCTGTTCCTCAATAATCACTATACTAATTATAGGTATATTTCACCAATGTCCAGAATGTCAAGACTTGTTAACTCAAGCCATGGTCGTGAAATTTTTGGTACCAGTCTAAATTATTTTTGTCATTCTTTACGACTCTACAAAACTTTGAATAGACCATGGCTTCAATGTTCTCTCTTATGTTTATTTTGTGCTATTTTTGTCATCGCTTCATTTATTGTTATGTATGTACTATTCTTTCTCTGTTGATCTTTTTTCCATTTCGTGTTTTATGTCTTTTTTGTAATTGAACTTTAGTCTGTTTATTTATACATAAATATATAAATAATAATTTTAAAGTTCTTTTGGGCCCCGGAGTAGAAATTAGATAAGAAGGTTTTATTTTTTATCTTAAATTCATATGAGGCTAACTTTACTTTAAAAAAATGTTACTTAATTTCATAAAGTAGATAGTTGTATGCATACAAAAGCTTCCTCTACATAATATACGTCGTATTATTCACGTGAATTTTGATAAAAAGCCAACACCAGACCTCCAGAAACCGTCACCTCCTTGGGGTAGGTTGTATCCTGGGATAGCGGAGAGAAAAAGTACCAGGGTAGCAGAGTGAAACCGAGTTGAGTACAAAGTACAAAGTGGGAGGCGATAAAAGAGAGAAGCCACCCGCAAGTAGCCACTTGCTACCCTTTCTACAAGGGAGGATCGTGGTCTGTCATTATCTTTCTGTTATTTTTTTGTTAGACTTGTAAGCGTCAACTAACTGGGGTACGCAGAGAGGATGGACCGCCATGCCACACAATCTTTCTTGGCACACCTTCCTTGTTTAATTTAAATTCATGAATCGTATATTCAGAACCTAGTACGTAATTTTCAAAAAGTGAATACCGCACAAGAGTCCCAATCACCGATTGGGTATGTTGTGAGACTGAAAGTAGTGAGAAAGGAAATGGGATGGGAAGAAGAAGGTTGGAAATTACCTGGCTATTCATATCTGACCACAAAATATATCCCGAGTGCATCCTTGGAAAGCATTTAATATATTTTTTTACCATAATCAAAATGTGAATCTCGAGTAGGGCCCTCAATTTTGGAGTGCTTTGTCGCCTTGACAGTAATGAAGCGAAAAGTGGCAACTGAATGCTGTTGGCGCAAATAACAAATTGTCCGAAGAAGCGAAGCTAGCAGTTCACAATCGAGTGCTTATACCAACACTGATGTTTGGCAGTGAGGCATGGAACTGGCAGAGAAAGGGTTAAAGTAGACTGAATGCTGTAGAAGTGAGATCCCTGAGGCGTGTGTGCGGTAAAACCACGAATGACTGTGATAATATATAAGAAGAATGCGAGACTGATTTAAGTCTAATGAATAGAATTATGAAAGATACGCTTAGATGGTTTGGACATGTAGAACGAATGAACGAAGAGAGGAGTGTGAAAATAATATATGACGCGAAAGTGAAAGAAATAAGAAGTCGGAGACGCCCGAGGAAGACAACGTGGCATGATCGAGTAAATCAAATACTTGAGTGGGGCCATGTTGAGAGTCAAAATAATAACAGAAGAGTATGTGCGAGACGATGTTTGAATGTGAATGTAGCAAGGAGGGTGTGCCAAGACAGAGTTGTATGGCAGTCCGTCTTCTCTGCCTGCCCCTGCGGGGAAACTGCGTGATGGTTAGTTAGTTTGTTGGGTACATAAAGTTGGAAGAGTAGTATCTATCCAAGGCAGTTAAGTCAGTTTTGGACTTGTTTTTGATGATTTTAACCTGACTCAGCGCACCTGCGCGTGGCTAAGACTAAGGCTACGGTATTTATACATCCATTCATATCAAATATCGACACAACGTTTTTGTGTATTCGTACAGCCACTTTTTTACATTATTTTTTTCAACAAAAATATAGCATATAACCTAAAAAACCGTTTAGTTGTGTCAAGTGTAGTGGCATAATAAAATTAAGTTATTCTAAATTTTAAGTTATTATGATATGGTGATTGTGTCCTGCCAGAAGTGATCTGCCAGGTAAGTATGTTGCTGAATATTTATATAAACTAAGAATTAATATTAAGTAGAAATTAAGATTTGTACAGCGCCCTTGAGGTGATTTTTCACAAAAACGGCGCTATACAAATTATCCAAATATTATTATAAAAATGTGGGCGGAGTCCCGCCGTGAACCAGGACCTTAAGATCATTGCGACAGTATATAGAAGCGGTCCATGAAATTTGTCGTCTCTTTATGGTGTACGACGTAAAAACTCGGAGAAAGTGATTTATTACAATTTCGGATGGGTTGGGTAAAACAAATTTGCTGTCCTTCCTTAGTTTCTTACTCCGAGGTTGGGTAAGTAAAAAGTGTTTATTAAGACAGATGTGTGTAGCGGTTTTTTTTTTCTCCGTGTACCACTCTGGAGAAACGGCGTGATGGTTAGTTAGTTAGTTAGTAAGTCTGTTCGCCTTTGCTACTGTTTTGTGTTCACTTCACTTAAAGGAAACCACCACTGCTTGCCACCCCTCGCCCCATCATGTCCCCGCCCCCGGGCCCGAGCAAACACGGTAATCCATTAGCCAGCTCAAACAAACAAAGCGGAAAGTTTCAGGCAGGTAAACATCGCAGGTAAAGTCTGCCGCTGAAAGCTCCGCTGTAGCTTTCCTCCCCTTTGCATAAGAGAGGGTTGCGATAGGTAGAGGGATGGTTGCAATGGGGATTTCGGCGGCAGGACTATAGCCAAGTCTTGCCGCCGGTGGCTCTGTTGTGACTTCTCCTTGTAATAATAACAATACTTACAATAATATTGCATTAGTTTGGTGCAGTTTTGTGATATTTCACTGAATACCGCACTAGTTTCCATTTTGTTTTTATTATATTTTCTTTTCTTTTATATTTTCTTTTCTTTTTATATATCTTCTTTTTATTTTTTCTTCTATATTTTCTTTTATTTTATATTTAAATTTAAATTTAAATTAAAATTAAATTTTAATTTTAATTTTAATTTAATTTTAATTTTTAATTTTAATTTTAATTAATTTTAATTTTAATTTTAATTTTAATTTTATAATTTTAATTTTAATTTTAATTTTAATTTTAATTTTAATTTTTTAATTTTAATTTTAATTTTAATTTTAACTTAATTTCATTATCATGTAATTCGAAAAATGTCCTCCACATCAAAATTGAACTCCTAGCGTGGAGGACAATGTATATAAAATATTGTAAATAAACATGAAGTTAAGTAAATAAAAAAATAAAATAAAAAAGAGTCTCAACTGCACCCAACCGGATCTCATTTCCACAGCATTAAGTCTACTTTCATCCATCCTCTGCCAGTTCCATGCCTCACTGCCATACATCAGGGTTGGTACAAGCACTCCATTGTGGACTGCCAGCTTCGTTTCTTATTTGGACAATTCTGTCGCCAGAATATAGCAGAACGTTTATTACGTTTTAAAAGTATATATATTGTTAAAAATAAAAAATAAACCGAAACATGAAAACTCATTTTGGCAAAATGCATCTTAAAGCCATAAACGGAATGATATTACCAAACGAATGCAGCCCTACTTCTCTTGACATGCGAACATCGTGTTGAATTCAGAACGCATTCCACGGTCAACTTTCTATGCACGAATTCCTTTGTGTTGCAATAAAATGCATACAATCATACGTTTTTTTTTCACAAGAGTCTCAACTGCTCCCAACCGTCTAGAGCCAGTGAGACTATGGCATCCCCTATTAGGGTTTGTTGTAAGGAAGGTAGAGGTGAGAGGAAGGGCATGGGGAAGAGGAAGTTTGGGAAGTACCTGGCTACTCAGATCTGTTCAACAAACACGGCTAAAGCTATTTTGAACCACGTTTTAATTCTGAATAGTAGTGTTTCACCAAGGCGTAGACGTAGAGTATATTATTTTAGATATTTAAATGTGGAATAACATATATTAATTAAACAATAATCAATGATGACGATTAGGCTAAGCGAAACCGGTCGGTCATAAAAAATAAATTAATATCCGTGTCTTATACAAAGTAATTTTTTAATTTCTTTCAATAATAATCTTTTTGCGCACGTCGGGATTTGAACCCGCGATCTCTAGACTCGATGTCGAGCGTCTTGACCACTCAACCACGGAGGCCGTCATCCCTCAATAATTTTGAAATTGGAAAAATAAAATAAATTATGTTAAAATAAATTTGGGATTGATTAAAATGACAAAGTATAAAAAAGTTATGGTAGCTCAATTGGCAGAGATGTCACCCCCTATTTGAGTAGAGGCTCCGAGTTCATTCATATTTTTTGTATCTTCTGTTTTACAATTCGTTGAAAATGATTAATGTTTTTTCAATCATTCATTTAATAATCATTTTATATGCAACACTAACCAAGTCAAAGAAAAGCCATTCTCTGTAAAAACAAAAGTTAAAAAGCGTCTGTGTAATCCTTGGAGTAAGAATATATATGGAGAGAAAGCTATATATTTTTACCCAACCTATACAAATTTGCGATAAATCTCTTTCTCCGGGTTCATACGTCGAATACCATGAGAGAGAAAGAGACAAAAAAAGTCTTCACATAATATTGCAGCACTTCTAAGTATGTAAAATGTTCTCCTTCCGCTCTGACTTCAAAGCATCGAGTCGCATAACTTACGTCAACGGATTTTGAGGTTTATTTAATATATTTGGGTTGGTTAAAATACTTGCAGTGCTTATACAAATAAATTAAACATGATGTGATATATGCTATGCGTGAATATTCAAATAAGACCGAACAAATATGATAAAACATCACTTTTCAAAGATATTAACAGTTTTAAATATATTTGACCGATCTTGAGAATTTTCACATTTTTAATGGTATAAAGACATAAAATCAACAAAAAGCTTCCATCATTATTTAGGCAAACCTTATGTTATTAGTGTTTGTGAGGTATTTTGACTTTATGAAGCATTTTAATGGTGTATTGATATTGTTTTGTTTAATGTGTTCAAATATGTTTATAAAAAAATGTCCAAATTCCATGTGGACGGTAACTAATAGACTATTCAACATCCTTTCAAATATCTTTGTCTCATTATATCGAGTCAGTATATAGTCGACAATACTGACTACACTGTTTCGCAAAGGTACCTTTCCATGTATATTCTAACTCTAAGGTGTAATCTCATCTATTTATGTTTATCTATGGGTATCCGTGCTCGTCTATGGTAGTCTATAATGTGGTACATCACCGCATTGTCTATGGAAACGGTCCCGTTCCAATTTCAAAATGTAAATTCCGCGTTCTGAAATTGAAATTGAAACGAGACGCGATGTTGCCAACGCGACGCGATGTTGCCAGAGCGACGCTGGGAACACTGACGACACGTCGGGGGAATATAATTGCACCTGTCTGCGGAGATAATGGCGGAAATATTGTTGTTTAAAATGTTTCAAAATTACGGAATTGAAATTGAGAAACCGATTTACCGCATAAAATTCGAAAATAATAACAATTTAAATTGTTTTAACATCACTCCGTTTCTCTGCAGGCGAAAGCAGAGAAGACGGTCTGTCCTGGCACATACTCCTTGCTTCATTCTCTTTCATACATCGTCTCATACATATTTTATTTATTTTTATATTTTATTTATTTATTATTTTACTTGAACATACATTTTTTTATTGGTTGGTATATTGCCCATCCCACTAGGCATAATAAGCCTGTGAAGGGATGGCAATTTGCAAAAGTTGTTTTTTAGCTACATACTTACATGTAAATATCGAAAATATAGTACATACTTATAATAAAAAAAAAATGATAAAAAGTATATGACAAATTTGAAGATATAGAATCCTCCATGGTCGAGTGGTAAGACGCTCGACTACGAATCCAAAGGTCGCGGGTTCAAACCCGGCGTGCGCCATTAACTTTTATTTAATTAATATGTGTCATAACACATTTAATTCATATGAAAATAATACAAAAAAGCATATTTGCGGCACGTTCCAGAGTGGTAGATACTAAGTATCGCCCTGGTGAAAGACCACCATTCAGAATCGAAACGTTGCTTGAAATGGCTTTAGCCGTGTTTGGTGACCAGATCTGAATAGCCAGGTACTTCCCAACCTTCCTCTTCCCTATCTCCTTCCCCTCCCCACTACCTCCAGCCTCACAACATACCCTATTTGGGGATGCCATAGTCTCACTGCTCTAGACGGTTGGGAGCAGTTGAGACTCTTGTGCGGTATTCACATAATTTTTTTTTTTTTAAATCATTCCATTTTCATTCTTCCTCTGCCAGTTCTACGCCATCCTGCCATACATTAGGGTTGGTATGAGCACTCCATTGTAGACTGCTAGCTTCGCGCTTCATTCACCCTTCTTTCAATATCCCTATTAACAAAAAAAATAGCAATATAAATTATTTTAACATCACTCTGTTTCATCGCACGGGGTAGGCAGAGAGGATGGACTGTCAGAGAACTCTATTTCGGCACATACTCCTTGTTTTTCCTATTCTTGGTTTATCATTCGTTCTCTCTTGTCATGATCCGATTAACTCCACATATATTTGAGGATGCTGTGTGGAGGGTATTTTTCAATACAGGTAGAAATGAACCTGGGTTGTAAAGAGGCCCATGTTGAACTCAAGAACGATCCATAGATGCGACCCGTTCTCGTGTATCGAATGTCAAGCGTGTATAAATGTTTGATTCACTTGTTAAGTCCATATCTTCTTCAGGCGCCCCCGACTTCTTTTCCTATTCGCTAATCATGCATTAACAAAAAATGGATATTCCAATTATCACTCTCATTGCTTTAAAAGGGTATTTTTTTTTGTTTATTTCTAATATTTGTGCATAGTTTTGTGATGCGACACAAAGTTTCCAACTGCATGGAGCCGGTGGAACTATGACAGCGCCATTTGACGAATGTTGAGGGGCTGAAAAACGTTTGAAAGGGAAGGGGAAAGACTGATATCTAGCAATTCAGATATTGTCCGCAGACATTGCTAAATGCGTTTAAAAATTGTTTCGTTTCAAAATGGTAGTCTCTTTCTTCACCTTCAAGACATGACAAGTTTAAAAAAACTCCTTTGATGTTGTTCGAAAGACCCTCGAATAAAAACCTTTCTTTCTTCGAAAAGACCCTCCTCACAGAATCCCCAAAGATGACATATACCTGGAGGAAAAACCTTCCTATGTTGAGTTATCACTGGCTAATAAAATTGATTTTTTGGTCAAGAAAGAATTTCTGTCTGTAAGAAAGTTAGATTTTTTTCTCCGTAAGTAAGATATAATTGACCTTACTTCTGTAACGCACGTAGCACACTTCTATCGATGTAATTCTTCAGTGTGCTAAATGTTCCACCGAAGTTCATCCCATCAATGTCTGAAAATTGAAAATGTTATAAATTAATCAAATCGTAAGCTCACTCCAATACGTTTCAAATTTTACATATTAAATAAAACTTATTCGGGATCACCGAAGGCTTTATTATTAGTATCTGCAAAATTAATTTCGCTTCATCCCTTCTCAGTTCCACCCCACCCTTACTTTGGGGGTGGTGGAACTGAATTGAAAATCGCTAGAATTGTGTACTCAAACAATTTGACCTCTCGACTCAAAGGTCTAATTAATGTTTTTTCAAAATTATTCACAATTGGTTGAATTGATAACAATGATGGTTTCCAAAAAGGTTTCGTTTGTTCAATTGGTATTGACGTTACTTCCGAATAGAGTAGAGGTTGTTAGTTCGAGTCTCGGTCACGAACTAATTCTTTTTATTAGCTATGTTTTCTGCTGTTTCATATTTTTCGGGCGTCCTCGACTTCTTCTATCATTCCCTTTCGCGTCATATATATTCTTCTCACACGCCTTTCATAGTTCATCCGCTCGACATGCCCAAACCATCTAGCGTCCCTTTCTTAATCTTATTGATTACGCTCACTTCGTCCTTGCATTCTTTCTGGATATCTGAGTTTTTAACAGGGTCATACGTGGTTTTGCCGCACATACGCTTCGAGGATCTCATTTCTACAGTATTCAGTCGAATTTCATCCTACGTCTACCAGTTCTACGTCTCCATGTATTAGGGTTGGTATAAGTACTCCATTGTGGACTGCTAGCTTCGCTTCTTTGAACAATGTTTTATTTAAGCCGACAGCGTTCAGTCTCATGCTTAGAGTACATAGAGTGGTATATATCCAAGGCAGTGTAATCAGTTTTTGATGATTTTTACCGGACTTGGTGGCGTGGCTAAGACTAAGGCTAGGGTATTTATACATCTATTCATAGCACATATCGACGTAATGTTTTTGTTTATTCGTACAACCACTCTTTCACAGTATTGTTATCAACAAAAATATAGCATATAACCTAAAAAACCGTTTAGTTGTGTCAAGTTTTGTGGCATTATAAAAATGTGGGCGGAGATCCCGCGGTGACCCAAGAGACCAAGATCATCGTGACAGTACATAGGAGCGGTGTACTATATTTGTTGTCTCTTTTTCTCTCATGGGTTACGACGTGAAAACCCGGAGAAAGTGATTTATCACAAGTTTTTGTAGGTTGGGTAAAAATGATTAGCTCTCCCTCCATATATTGTTACTTCAAGGTCCCATGTCTTCTTTTAACACTCTTTTCTTTGTTTATTCGTCCTACATGCCCAAACCATCTAAGCGCCCTTTGCTTGATCCCATTCATTACGTTTACATTAGCCTTACATTATTTATCTAACCCAACCTAACCCCAATAAATTTGAAGTTGAAAATATCTGTTACTTCTGCGTATTTGTTACCAAGGCTATGTATTCGCGGTATAAGAGAGATGAATGAATTAAAAAGAGGCTTTCGGTTTGCGTTGTTCTAAAAGGTATATGAAATGAGATTAGTTGCAATTAGTTGGTCAAAAAGTGAATCAATGATTATATAAAGAAAATTTAATCGAACCCCAATAATCATCTGAAAACTGACATAAATATAAATTACTAATTGTATTATTGACTCACCTTTTTTATTGCAACTCATCCAGTTCATGATTCCTTGCCGTAGACTCAGAAACAATGAATTGCTGTTCCTCAATCACCACGCTACTAATTATGGGTATCATTCTCCACTGTTCAGAATGTCGAGACTTGTTAACTAAAGCCATTGTCTTGAAATTTTTAGTACCAGTCAAAATGATTTTTGTTATTCTTTACGACTCTACTAAAACCCTGTAGTCAGAATACATATGGAGAGAGCTAAATATTTTTACCCAACTTATACAAATTTACGATAAATCACTTTCTCCGGGTCTTACGTCGTAAACCGTGAGAGAGAAATAGACAAGACAAGTTGTCACATAATATCGCAACACTTTTAGGTATGTGTGCATGTTTTCCGTCTCCCGCGTCTCTGGCGACTCCGCCCACTGCGTTTTGTTATGCGACATAACTCGACGGTTTTTGAGATAACATCCAAATTTTTTTCGACAGCAATACTGTGAAAAACGTGGTTATACAAATAAACAAAACACCATGTCGACATGTGCTATGGATGGATGTAAAAAGGTGTGTCCATGAAAACTCTAGCCACGCCCAAGTCAGGACAAATCAAAAATGCTGACTACACTGTTTCGCAAAGCTATCAATCCTGTGTATTATTGCGCTGAGACTAAAACTTTAGATTGACCTCGGCTCTGACTTGAATGTTATTTCAAATGTACATTTTAGTCCTATTTTTGTCATTTCTTCACTAAAATATTATGTGCCGTTCTTTATCTGTTGTATTTTTTTGTAGTTGGACAATAGTCTGTTGTACATTTATTTATTTATAAATTAACGGACTAAAGTCCAATTACAAAAATACATATAAAACACGAAATATAAAAAAGAGTTACAGAGAAGGAATAGCAAATAAATTGAAATAAATGAAGCAAAAATAAGGCAAAATAAACATAATTCAATATAAGATCAAACACTTTTAGTAGAGTCGTAAAGCATTACGAAAATCATTTAGCCTGCCACCAAAAATTTCAAGACCATGGCGTTTTAGTTAACAAATCTTGACATTGGAGAATTATACCCGTAATTAGTATTGTGATGATTGTGGAACAGCAATTATTGTTTTACAAGTCTACGGCAAAACAGAATGTTGAACTGGATAAGTCGCAACAGAAGGTGAGTCAATAAAACAATTAATAATTTTGTAAATGAAAATTAAATCAAGAAGTCTTTCCTGCGCTTTTCTAATGAAGACATTTTCAATTGTTCAATTTCATCATGAATAATCGCCTCTTTCTCGCCCTGGCATCTCCATGCAATACCGCGTAAGAAGTGATGTTGTACGGATTCAATATGATGAATATAACGGTATGAAAGGGGACCAAATGACACTATCTGTTGTAAATTTGTGTAACTTGAAAATAAAAGTTTTTAGGGTCTTTATATATACATTAATAAATAAATAAGAAACATAATGATAATCAATTAGGATTACTTTGGGCACACGGTCACGACCACATTGCCCTTCTATCAGTTTATCCCTTCAGTGGGTGGTGGCTTTTGGAGAGGGTGGTACACGCTTAGATAAATGTTTTACCCTTTGAATTTGAAATTATTACAAAATGCTTGATGGATATTAGGAAAACATTGAATTGTAATGCTGGATTGTACAGAAAGGATGGATTTATTTCTTTGTTTGTGTTTTATTCCATACGAGCTGTTGGGTTTGTTTTAATTGGATTTCGATTGAACGTATTATACAGTTTTAAGTAATGAGGTATTACGCTAAATTTGATTAGTTTCGTTTGTTTATTTTTAATTATTTAGATATGTTAGATTTTGACATTTTTTTATGAATATGAAATATATCGTTCTTCAAACACTCATAGCAATAATTTACAAGAGAGAGCGCTGCTGTAGTCTGTTTTTGTGAGGTTTGCCGGACTCGGCTAGACCTGGGCGTAGCTAGGACTGAGGCTAAGGTATTTATACATCCATTCATAGCACATGTCGACATAATGTTTTAATTTATTCGTACAACCACTTTTTCACAGTATTGTTATAAACAAAAATATAGCATATAACCTAAAAAACCATTGGGTTGTGTCAATTTATGTCACAAATCAAAACGTGTGGGCGGAGTCAACGGATATGCGGAACACGAAGAATATTCTTATAATACTTTAAAGCGGTGTGATAATTTGGGAAATTTTGTTGTCTCTTTCTTTCTCATGAGTGTACGACGTACGAACCTGAAAAAAAAATGAAAAGCTTCAGAGTGGTAGGTACTCTAAATATCGCCCTGGTGAAAGACCACGATGGATTTAGCCATGTTTGGTGACTAAGGCTAGGGTATTAATACATTCATTTATATCACTTATCGACATAATGTTTTGTTTATTCGTATGACCACTTTTTCACAGTATTTTTATAAACAAAAATATAGCATATAACCTAAAAAACCGTTTAGTTGTGTCATGTTTAGTGGCATAAAAAAGAAATGTGGACGGAGTCCCGCGGTGACCCAGGAGCCCAAGATCATCGAGACAGTACATAAAAGCGGTGTATTATATTTGTTGTCTCTTTCTCTCTCATGGTGTCGACGTAAAAACTCGGAGTAAGTGATTTATCCCAAACATATATTGGGTAAAAAGAATTAGCTCTCTCTCCATATATTGTTACTCCAAGTTAAAACATCACACGAGGATAACGGACTGAATTAAAATTTTCATTAACAGGTTTTTAGCCAGTAAAAAAATATCGAAAATGCATATATTTTAGGGTTATAGAGCTGTATTTTTTCATTTTTTTTTTGCTATTCGATAGAAACTTCTAATTACTAAAATCACAAGGTTTTTTTCTTCTATAATAATAATAATAATAAAGTTTTATTCCGGAAGGTATGCAGGAGTAGTGCAATGCAATACCTTCCATAATTGATATGAATACATTGTAATTATAATAGTAAAATGAACAGAAATTCATAAAAAATAAATAAATAATAAAATAAAAATATATATGAAAATAAAATAATAATAATGTTGATAAAAAAAAATTAAAGAATATAAGTAAGAAAATATTAATGGAGTGTATTTCTTCTGTAAAACCTCTGCAAGTATTTCAGCAAACTTAAATATAGGATATAACCTCAAAAACTGATGACACTAGTTGAAAGATGTGAATTTCGGTGACAGATGTGAAGTTCGCACGCATGGTTGACATGCTTACATACCTCGATGCAGAGCAAAAAAAACAATTATTTCATTGCCTGAAAGGCAAAAGAGCTGTAGCGCCACTCTGATAATTTTATACCAGAGCACTTTGGTTTTTTGTTTTTATTTTACAATATAATTCATAAGTCTTCAGTACCTAGTTGGATCAACGCTCTCATTGAGTTAACTTAAGCGACAAAAAGCTAAAAAACTCCCAAACTCGTGTTTTTCTCTCTATTTTTTCCTTCTCCCAAATGGTAAATATATTTTGGACGGCTGAACGGCCACAAAAGTCTTCAGGATCAAACGAAAGTCATAGCTTTTTATGCAGAAAAAATAACTGAACACAACTACATATTTAACTAAATTTTGTCCGAAGTGTCGCTTAAGCCCTTTTGCCTTTCCAGCGACGATATTTATTTTATTTTATTAGGAACATAAACAAAATATTTACATAAATATGTTAAAAGTATTATCAAATAGAGAGATGAGTGTAAATATTTCAAAATTAATATATTCACAGCATTCATTGTAATATTGTAATTAACAGTATAATACACAAACGCTGCACTACGCGCAACATTGTGCCTAGGTAATTGACACCTGATGCACACAACAATAATGACATGGTGGCCAAACAAATAAAACATAATTATCAAAAACAGTGTTGCAGGCAAATGACACAAATTTATTTTTATTTTTCACTGTATTATATTTTTTAAGTTAATCAATTTTATTATGCAAATTATATTTTTGTAAAAAAAGTCATCAGATATAGCTGTTTGTATCATATTTTTAAAGGAAATAATAACGATACATTGACAGTAAATTAAATATACGATTCGATTGAAGTATCTGGTGCAAGATATGTTACGCACAGCTGAATAGTTTGCCTAGATGTTGCATGGTGTTTTATGCATACCCAGATTTCTTCCATTGATTCGGAGTTATATTCAAGATTTGCAAAATATATGAGACTCTTGTTTATCGCGATGAGAACTCCTCCCCCCTTCTTTTTGGTAGAAAACGACGATTCTCTGTCCCGCCTAAAAATATTGTA
The DNA here is from genome assembly GCA_022651775.1 of Drusus annulatus. NCBI lineage: Eukaryota > Metazoa > Arthropoda > Insecta > Trichoptera > Limnephilidae > Drusus > Drusus annulatus. The sequence continues at coordinate 132,795 of JAGWCC010000367.1, read as the reverse complement.
ACGATCGTCTATTATTTCCTTATCTAAAAATGGTGGCATGTTTTGATATGTTTTGTTTTTTTCTCCCTCTCTCTCAGGATATACGCATCCATGCAAAAACCCGGAGAAAGTGATTGATTGAAAATTTGTAAAGATTGGGTAATAATGTTAGCTTTTCCTTCCTATTATAATGTTCTTTCAAGTGTAAACTAAATTTAATGGATGGCAAATCCCTAAGGCCATTATTCATAATAAATTTATTTGCTTTTCATTTCAAATCACTCGGTTAACTTTGACGGTGTATTGGATATTGAAATCTGGAGGCAATAATTTTATCGTATGCATGTAAATGCGTAGAGAATAAAGATGTTGTTGATTTGTTGGTGATATTTATAAATAAAGAAGACATGGTTTTGAATAGATGTTTAAACAACACGAATAGCGCCATAAAAACAAAAATTGTAATACGTGTTATCAAGAAGCGAAGCTGGCAGTCCAGAATGGAGTGCTCTTACCAACTATGTATGGGTCTAGACGGTTGGGAGCAGTTGAGACTCTAGTGGGGTATTCATATTAAAAAAACCATCGAAGCGTACCCTTCTTCGTCCTATTGACTACATTTAAATCAGCCTTGTTTTCTTTCCGGATATCCACATTTTCAACACAATCATACATGGTTTTACCATCAAGGATCTCATTTCTACAGTATTCAGTCTACTTTTTAAATTTTTTTTATTTATTTATTTTATTTTATTTTTTTTATATTAGTTACTTTGTACATTTAAGTTTACAAGTATCTAATTATTTCATTTTCTTTTTGACTAATAATATTTTAACTTAAACACTACTTATTATTTTGGTTTACATGCATTTTAAATAATTTTTACAGGCTTTTTTAAATTTACTGATAGGCATAATTTTGATGGTTTCCGGCAGCGCATTATACGATTTCATTCCTTTATATGGTAAGCTGTTTTGGGTGTTGGCTTTATTCTTTTCTGGTAGTCTAATTTCTTTGCATGCCCTTGTATTATATTTGTGAATATCAACATTTCATCCTTCCCTCTGTCAGTTCCATGCCTCACTGCCATACCGCCGTATAACTCTGTCTTGGCACACACTCCTCGCTTCATTCACCTTCATGCATCGTCCCATACTTACTTTTCTGTTATTCTGACTCTTCACATGACCCGATTTAAGTATTTGATTCACTCGATCGTGCCATGTCTTTCTCGGGCGTCCTCGACTTCTTCTTCCATTCACTTTCGCGTCGTATATTCTTTTCACACTCCTTTCTTCGTTCATTCGCTCTACGTACCCAAGCCATCTAAGCGTCCCTTTCTCGATCCTATTCATTACGCTCACATCAGCTGTGCATTCTTTCCGGATTCCCACATTTTTAATACGGTCGAACAGCTTGTGTTTGTACATTATTCAATGAAGCTGCATCTACCTTAGATATATTTAGATGCACGTATAGTTCTGTCATTATCTCTCGATTCTGTCATTATCTCTCGATATACGTACAAAAGTGACCGTTAGGTACATAACGATCTACATAATCTTAAATTAAATAAATATATTTTGTTACAAACCTTTTTACACTTGCCAATTCAACGATTATCTGTCATTATCTCTCGATATACGTACAAAAGTGACCGTTAGGTACATAACGATCTACATAATCTTAAATTAAATAAATATATTTTGTTACAAACCTTTTTACACTTGCCAATTCAACGATTATCTGTCATTATCTCTCGATTCTGTCATTATCTCTCGATATACGTACAAAAAGTGACCGTTAGGTACATAACGATCTACATAATCTTAAATTAAATAAATATATTTTGTTACAAACCTTTTTACACTTGCCAATTCAACGATTATCTGTCATTATCTCTCGATTCTGTCATTATCTCTCGATATACGTACAAAAGTGACCGTTAGGTACATAACGATCTACATAATCTTAAATTAAATAAATATATTTTGTTACAAACCTTTTTACACTTGCCAATTCAACGATTATCTGTCATTATCTCGATTCTGTCATTATCTCTCGATATACGTACAAAAGTGACCGTTAGGTACATAACGATCTACATAATCTTAAATTAAATAAATATATTTTGTTACAAACCTTTTTACACTTGCCAATTCAACGATTATCTCTCGATTCTCTCAATATCTCTCGATATACGTACAAAAGTGACCGTTAGGTACATAACGATCTACATAATCTTAAATTAAATAAATATATTTTGTTACACACTTTTTTACACTTGCCAATTCAACGATTATCTCATAACATGTGTACAAGTATGAACCTTTCTTAAATCTTATTTTTTTGATTTTCATTGCCAACCTTATTTGCGTTATTATATCAAATATAGTGCGTCACACTACTTCAGTTTGTACTTATATAACTCCTTTGGATATATAATACCTTGTTTATATGTGAGATGTACATAAATGTTTAATGTCTTTTTTTACACTATACATGTATCTACAATATTTTTATATCATTCATCTCTTTATGTATTTGGTGAACGACTGTTTTTGTGAGATCTCGTTAAATAAAAGACTGAATGCTGTGGAAATGAGATCTTTGAGACGTAAGTGCGGTAAAACCATGTATGATCGTATTAAAAATGTGGATATACGGAAAGAATGCAAGGCTGATGTGAGCGTAATGAATAGGATCAAGAAAGGGACGCTTATATGGTTTGGGCATGTAGCGCGAATGAACGAAGAAAGGAGTGTGAAAAGAATATATGATGCAAAAGTGAATGGAAAAAGAAGTCGAGAACGCCCGAAAAAGACATGGCACGATCAAGTAAATCAAATACTTGAATCGGGTCATGTGAAGGGTCAGAATAACAGAAGAGTATGTATGAGACGATGTATGAATGTAAATGAAGCAAGGAGTGTGTGCCAAGACAGAGTTATATGGCGGTCCGTCCTCTCTGCCTACCCTTGCGGGGAAACGGCGTGATGGTTAGTTAGTTAGTTGTTAAATAAATAAATAATTATTTAGTTTTGAATTTAGACAGCGTTGATATTATTTTAGAAACCAAATCGATGAAATTGTTTTGCCGAAAGAGTGAGTAATATTTATGGCGAAAGAAAAAAAAAAATAGGTTAAATTATTTATTACTACAAGAGAATCACGTAGACGTTGTTCATTCTCGTATTTATAAAATATATGCTAATTATAAAAATAAAATAAATAGAAACGCGTTTATCGACATCTTTAATACTAGTTATAAATTTAGAAATTTTGTTCATAATGAGTTCCCAACCGTTTAGAGCCAGTGAGACTATGGTATCCGCAATTAGTGTGTGTGGGTAGGCTGAAGGTAGTGGGGAGATGGGGGAGAGGAAGGTTTGAAACTGGCTTTTTTCCAAATCTGGTCACCAAGCACGGCTCTAAGCCATTTTTTTTTTCTCTTTAATAAGAAAGATAAACATTCTCGGGTTACGAATAACCTGACAATATTTGAAAAACTCCCACTGCCATCATGAGAAGCGGAAGATGTTGCTTGTGCAGTGATGGAGGACTTATCCAGCAGAGGAATTGAACGCAGGACGCCCGGGTGGGAATCCGACGCGTTTGTTCACTCGGCTTTTAAAAAAAAAAATTATGAATATTGCACGAGTGTCTCAACTGCTCCCAACCGTCTAGTCTAGAGCCAAATAGGGTTTGAGACTATGGTGGGGGGGAAGGAGAAATAGGGTTTGGCTATTGAGGCTGAAGGCTAAAGTTTCAAGGATTCTGAATGGTGGTCTTTCACCAGGGCGACACATAGAGTATCTGGGAACATAGGAATTATACTTTTTATTATTTTCTATGAATTAAATGTGTTATGATACATATTAATGAAGTAAAAGTTATTAGCCCATGCCGTTATTCCGCGATCTGGTCACTCGTAAACACGGCCAAAGCCATTTCAAGCAACGTTTCGATTCTGAATGGTGGTCTTTCACCAGGGCGATACTTAGAAAATCTACCACTCTGGAACGTGCCGCAAATATACTACATATTATTTTATATGAATTAAATAGTTTATGACACATGCAAATTACATTAAATTGTTGTTTGAAATGGCTCAAACCATGTTTGGTGACTAGATCTGTATTGACGGGTACTTCCCAACCGTCCTCTTCCCCATCTTCTTTCAGCATAACAACATACCCCAATCAGGGATGTCATAGTCCCACTTGCTTTGAACAATTGCGACTCGGTGCGTACATTACAAAAGCTGGGATTTTAACCCTTGAAATTTATTCCCGAAGTCAAGGATCTTACCTCTCCGCCTCTATTTGTATGTATTGTATTGCTTAAAGTTGAAATATTCACAACATTGTTTTCATTTTCTTTTACTAAAATTTTCAGAAATTCCATCGAGTATATTAGGGGTGAAGCACTGAACAGTTAATTTCTAGTACCGCGTTCCATATCGATTTAAATGGAAAATGACGTCATCATTTGACTCAAGAATTTTCGACTCATTGAGCTCAGACAGGTCAATGTAACTAATTATCTGACTAAGAAAGAATTTCGATATAATTTAATGCTTTGGGCACACAGACACGCCCACAACCCGCTTCTACCGGTTTATCTTTACAGCGGAGTATGATAGCCTAGTATACATAGTTAAAGAATTCTGTTTTAGTAAGATATACTTAGGAGAGACCTTTTCAGAAGAAAAAGTTTTCCAATTTGAAAGTTCATACATTATACATAATAACGTGAATTAAATTTTTGATGAGCTGAATGTAACGAAGGAAGCTTAAAGCTCCCTTTATAAAGTTTTTTACTTTAAATGAAAAGTCATACGAAGTAAGTATATTTTTCCTGTAATATTTATCATAGACATAAAATACAAGACACGTCATATTCATACAAATCGAACGATGAATGTGGCACGGTCTTGATTTAAGTTTCAAAGCTCATAACGCTTATGAAAAGGATAGCAATACTAAACAGAATGTGTGTGTATGGACAAGATAGCTATATGAACGTCCCGCGCTTCTGTTATAATCTCTCTTCCGCGACGAACTTACTGAGCGACCAGCCGAGTAGAATACGACGTACGCAAACGGTTGCCCTCCACACACCTTTGTATATCTGCATTCGCTGTCTCACATTATTTCTGTTGAAAAGCTCCCGTTTTCCCGTGACAGTTTGCCTGTCGAACGACTGTTTGTGTGATACTGAACGCAGTGAATCTCAGGTATGTCTCTCGGACTCGGTTTAGTACATTCACGCACGTTGTCGCAGTAAAGTATCAACATTATTTCATCCATCTAAGAGTATTATTCAACTTCTGAGAGCCTTATAGCATTTCCACAGATGTCTTAATAATAACAAATAATATCTTAGGATAAAGATGACCAACCAAGTCTTACTCTTAGATGTTTGAATGACCACGGTTTTTCTGAATTCGCCGAACATCATCTTGAAAAGATTATTAATTTATTTTATTGTATACGCCCAAGAGGGCTTTTACATTAAAGGTTTACAATTGACAGTGAAAAAACGAGAATTATATTCACAAACAAAATAAGGAAAAGTTGTTGAGTAGTAAAAAATAGTGTTTAAATACATAAAATTAATATTAAGTAAGGATTTATGATGTTATAGCCTTCTTGTATCTACATTCCGTGCAGTTAAATACATCAGCCACCTCTGCGTATGTATTACCAACAACATGCAATCTAGGTACAAGCGAGTATCTGAAAGACTCAGTCCTGATATTATTGTTACAATTAATTATACCTTCAATAAAAGCACCGGTGCTCATATTCTCCATTTAAATGGTCATGGCAACAGATTGAATAATTTAGAAGCACTAGAAATAAAGAAAGCCATTTAAATTAATGCCATATTTTTATAATCACTTTAATTTGTCCAGTAGTCCAATATTAGGTAAATTTCCCGTAAACTCATAAAATTTCACATACTTCTTTTAAAACGTTCTCAGTTGACGTTTTGTCTATTACAATTCATATTATACGTCTCTTTATCTCTGTTCCTTTGTTATAATTTAAATGTTATTCTTTTGTTTTTGCACCCTGATGATGCTTATGCTAAGCGAAACCGGTCGGTCATAAAAAAATAAAATTAAATCTATGAGATATACAGAGTAGCCAGATACTTCCCAACGTTCCTCTTCCCCGTCACCTTCCCCTTCCCGCTGCCTTCAGCCTCACAACATACCCCAATGGAGTAAGCAAGGCTGTGTTTTGTCGCCGTGGTTGTTCAATCTGAGCATGAATAATTTCGTGTAAGAATTGAAAGGTGTGGGCTTGGGCGCGAAAATGAACAATCTGAAAGAATGTTGCCTGTTATGCTAATGATGTGGTACTGTTTTCTGACAGTATGTCAGATAGTTTCCAACTTTTATCTTTCTCTTCTCCTTCCTTCATAACATACCCTACCTAGGGGTGCCAAAGTCCAAATGTTTCCGTACAGTTGGGACTCTTGGGTGGCATTCAGATATCATATATTATCATATCACCGCCGGAAGGGCGAAAAGGCTTAAGCGCCATTTTGGGAAGTTTACACCAGAGTACCTTAAAGTTGTCAGTACCTGATAGGATTTTGAAAAAGAAAGTCAACTCAATGCTCTCACTGAGTTACCTGAAGCGACAAAAAAAACTCTCAAACTTGTGTCGCTTGAGTAAAGCCTTCTCCCAAATGGTAAATATATTTTAGATGGCTGAAGGGCCACAAAAGTCTTCAGAATCAAACAAAAGTCAGAGCATTATACGCAAAAGAAAAAACTGATCAAAACTGTATATTCAACAAACTTTTGACCAAAGTGACGATATTACATTGCTGTATAGTCGGTAGGTTAGATGGTTGCGCGGAAAAATGCGTCAGGTTACCCAGGCTTCACGGGTACAACTTTCCACCGACTAAGTCCTCTATCTTAGCACAAACAACATTAGAAGAAGTAGAAGGAATTAAAATACTGTCTAGTTATTTGTAACCTGAGAATATCTGCTATATTATTATTAATATCTGTATATTTCCATCGAATTAACTGACTTAATATATCACTTTTAACCTTGGAGTAACAATGTATGGAGAGAGAGCTAATTATTTTTACCCAACCGATACAAATTTGCGATAAATCACTTTCTCAGGGTTTTTACGTCGTACACCATGAGAGAGAAAGAGACAACAAATATAATACACCGCTTCTATGTACTGTCACGATGATCTTGGGCCCCTGGGTCAGCGCGGGACTCCGCCCACTTTTTTATTATGCCACTAAACTTGACACAACTAAACGGTTTTTTAGGTTATATGTTTGTTGATAACAATAAAAAAAAAAAAAAAATTAAAATGTTTTGCTTAATTTGAAATGTAACTCTTTATTAATTGTAATTATATACTGTTTATCTATTTATATTATTGCTATAGAGAACCTACTATTGATTTATATTAGTATACCCACGCACTGGCTTTTGCCTATGTGGGATTTTTTGTTATATCTACATTGTTCTTCCTTATTTTCTTTTCTTTATTGTTTATAATATGTTTCTTTCTTTTTAATTAATGTTTTTACTTTTGTAATCTTTTTCTTTTCTAATTTAAAAAAAAATGTGACAAAAAATCAAATAAAAAAAAAAATAAAAAAAAAAAAAAAAAAAAAAAAACTGTGAAAAAGTCGTTATACGGATAAGCAAAAACATTATGTCGATATGTGATATGAATGGATGTATAAATACCCTAGCCTTGGTTTTAGCCACGCCCAGGTCCGCCGAGTCAGGTAAAATTCATTAAAAACTGACTACACTGCCTTGGATTGATACCACTCTATATACTCTAAGCTTTTAACGTTGTTTTACCCGTTATCTTCAGACCGGTGACTTACCTCTAACTGGATAGGCTACTTTTTGTGAGCGCGCTGGCAGTGACGTGAATATCAATTAGCAGTCTGATTGGCCCGCTCTCGCGTTGGTCGACGGCTTCCACATTACACAGAGTCACCTCGACCCTTTAGAGCCGCTTGTAAAAATATTGCCATCACACTATGTGACAAGATTGAATTATCTGCGGTATTAACAATTAAGATGACACACGATCCTAGAAATGAATTGGTTAGAGGGACTTACCATACAACCTCAGAGCAATAATATGCAAGAGGGAGCGTTGCTGTTGTCAGTTTTTACGAGTTTTGCCGGACTCGGCTAGACCTGATAGTTAATTAATTAGTTAATACATAATTCTACCCAAGATCTATGTTTGCAATTGTGTTTAAAAAAAGGCTTTGCCCACAATTATTAAAAAGGATGCCAAATTAATACATAGTTTCTTTTCTATTTTAATATAATCATATTATATCACGTCAACATCAAACTATTAGTCTAATTTTGTACAGTTTTTGTCATCTGGTAGAGCTAAACTAATAGTTGAAAACATTTAACTCTGGACCTGTTATTTAATATTATTTTTTCTTTTTCTTTTTCTTTCCTTCTCTTTTCTTTTCTTTTCATTTCTTTCCTTATTTTTTTTTTCTTTTCTTTTCTTTTCTTTTCTTTTCTTTTCTTTTTTCTTTTCTTTTCTTTTCTTTTTCTTTTTTTTCTTTTCTTTTCTTTTCTTTTCTTTTCTTTTCTTTTCTTTTCTTTTCTTTTTCTTTTCTTTTCTTTTCTTTTCTTTTCTTTTCTTTTCTTTTCTTTTCTTTTCTTTTTCTTTTCTTTTCTTTTCTTTTCTTTTCTTTTCTTTTCTTTTCTTTTCTTTTTTCTTTTCTTTTCTTTTCTTTTATTTTCTTTTCTTTTCTTTTCTTTCCTTTCCTTTCCTTTCCTTTCCTTTTCCTTTCCTTTTCCTTTTTCTTTTCTTTTCTCTTTTGTTTTAAAATATTTTTGAACCTGTTATTTATTCTATCTTATAAGATCTTTTCATCTACAATATTTTTGTGTCTGTTATTCAATATTCTTTTTAATTTAATTTAACTATTTTTTTGCACTACTTATGAGGTTATTGTTTAAAAAAAAAAATGTAAAAGCCTATAACGGACGTAGATAAATATTCTTTGAAGATTGTAAAAATTGAGAAACTCAATAAGCGTCCATTCCGGAAACTAATAATACATATGCCATGGATTTACTTAATATTTTTATATTTAAAAATACAACCTTCTTGAACAGCGAACGGGTTAAAACCTACGGTATATTCTACCTGCGAAGGTACACTCACGAAGCACTTAGACCTCCTAAACGAATTTCATAAATTAAGGACAATGTAGACAGAGATCCGCTCATATTTTCTTAATGATTCCTCCTTAGTAGGCAGCGAGTTCTTACGAGAGGGTCGCCTCACTCGCTTCTCGGCAAAACCAGACCTCCGCTTTATTAATGTCGTACTAAATTATTTACCAGACTAGGACCTCTGCGGCGTAGCGGCTTGGATTAATGATTCTGTGTCTGGAGGCTTGCGTTCTTTTCTCACAAAAATGTTTGTAATTATTGCGAACCCAAATATTTTAGAATGGAGTTATCAGTTGGGGTAGTGTCACCAACAATTGCCTGGAGCCTCCAATAAACATCCAAAAATTATTTCAGAAACGAGCAATGAATTTGTTTTTAAGGAGCTAGACGTCCTAAACTTGAAACAACTGTACTCTAAAAATATCCTATTGCGCCAATTTAATAATGTCCAATTTCTAGAACCTTAAGGCAGTCACACATCTGAATAGCCAGGTACTTCCAAACCTTCCTCTTCCCCATCTCCTTCCCCTCTCAACTACCTCCAGCCTCACAAAATATCCAAATTGGGAATGCCATAGTCTCACTGGCTCTAGACGGTTGGGAGCAATTAATACTCTTGTGTTTATTAAAAAAATACAACTGTATGTTTCCCCAAATGAACAAACTTCTTAACCATCACGCCGTTTCCCCGCAGGGATAGGCAGATAGGACGGACCGCCATACAAATCTATCTTAACACACACTCCTTGCTTTGTTCACATTCGTACAAAGTCTCATACATAAATTTCTTATTTATTCTGACTCTTTGCGTGACCCGATCAAAGTATTTGATTTACTTGATCGTGCCACGTCTTTTTCGGGCGTCCCCGATTTCTTCTTTTATTCTTTTCAGACTTTTTTCTTCGTTCAATCGCTCTGCACGCCTAAATCATCTAAGCGTCCTTTTTTGAAACTTCACAGAGGTTTGAACCTGCGACCTCCGAATTTGAATCCGATCCGAAATCGCTCGGCCACGAAGGTCGTCAAACAGTTCTTGAACAGAAACTCGTTTTCACTGTCCAGTCTGGGGCCTATGAGTTGAATGGTGTTATGTAAATTAGCGACTACAGTTTTTAACACTACCAGGGAAAATTTGTCTGAGAAGAAGTCCGAATCGCCGGACCGCAACTCACCCGTTAGAACCGCTGCGCCACGGCCTCGATGCCGAGAGGTAATACGCCGGCGGCGCCGTTCGAGGTCGCGGCTCACAAGGCGGCGAAAGAAAAATATGGATAGACGAATTTTGTCGCTATGGTAGTGAGATTGTTACCAACTGGTTATTTATGGCGTAGACATATTTTAAAAAATCAATGGTTAACACCTTAGAGTATACAAGAGGTAGCCCAAGCCGAGGCAGTGAAGTCAGTTTTGGACTTGTTTTTGATGATTTCAACATGACTCGGCGCAGTTGGGCGTGGCTAAAACTAAGACTACGGTATTTATACATCCATTCATATCACATATCGACATAATGTTTTTGTGTATTCGTATAGCCACTTTTTCACAGTATTTTTATCAACAAAAATATAGCATCTAACCTAAAAAATCGTTTAGTTGTGTCAAGTTTAGTGGCAAAATAAAAAATGTGGGCGGAGTCCCGCCGTTAACCAGCGAAGATGGCCAGCTTAAGATCATCGCGACAGTATATAGAAGCGGTCCAAGAAATTTGTTGTCTCTTTCTCTCTCATGGTGTACGATGTAAAAACTCGGAAAAAGTGATTTATTACAATTTCGGATGGGTTGGGTAAAACAAATTAGCTATCCCTCCATTTATTGTTACTTCAAGGTTAACACTAAGTGAAAGGTCATTCAGGGTTTTAAATTTAACAATATAATTTCGGATGTGATGTGATGTGACTACGCAGCATTCTAAAATTCAACTAACTAACTAACTAACCATCACGCCATTTCCCCGCAGGGGTAGGCAGAGAGGACGGACCGCCATACAACTCTGTCTCGGCACACACTTCTTGCTTCATTTACATTCATACATCGTCTCATACATACTCTTCTGTTATTCTGACTCTTCACATGACCCGATTCAAGTATTTGATTTACTTGATCGTGCCATGTCTTTCTCGGGCGTCCTCGACTTCTTCTTCCATTCACTTTCGCATCATATATTCTTTTCACACTCCTTTCTTCGTTCATTCGCTCTACATGCCCAAACCATCTAAGCGTCCCTTTCTTGATCCTACCCATTACGCTCATATCAGCCTTGCATTCTTTCCGGATATCCACATTTGTAATACGGTCGTACATGGTTTTACCGCACATCCGTCTCAAAGATCTCATTTCCACAGCATTCAGTCTGCTTTCATCCTTCCTCTGCCAGTTCCATGCCTCACTGCCATACGTCAGGGTTGGTATATGCACTCCATTGTGGACTGCTAGCTTCGCTTCTTTGGACAATTTCTTATTTGCCCCGACAGCGTTCAGTCCTCCATTAATGGAGTTTCCTGCATTCACCCTTCTTTCAATATCCTTATCAGCTTTTCCGTCTCTTGTAAAATTCAAAAATTCATTATTTTAATAAAATAAAAGAACAGTTAACTAAATTCGTAAAAAGGTGTTCTTGAATGATTTTAATAATGCCAACTTTTAATATTTATTCCACTATTTTTTATTTAGGAACTGACCGGTTTCATCTTATGACGGGCATCTTCATACTGATCAATCTAAGTAAATCTATAGCATATATACTATTAGTGTCCGGAATGGACGCTTATTGAGTCTCATAGTAAACATCTGTGACCTTGGGTTTTGTTTTATTGCTGGCAGAGGAGGCTTTACAATAACATTTAAAATTTGGCAGTATTTTTTTTATTTTTTATTGGTTTATTCTTGTAAAAATATTTAAAAAAACATGGGTTTAGACCATGTCTGTCTCACTAGGACAAGCAACGTTTCAATTCTGAATAGTGGTCTTTCACCAGGGTAATATTTGGAGTATCTACCACTCTGGAACGTGCCGCAAATATACATTTTATTATTTTATATGAAATAAACGTGTTATGACACATATTGATATCATACAGATCCACTCGATCCAAAATTATTTTTAAATGTAACAATAATATCAGGACTGAGTCGTTTAGATACTCGCTTGTACCTAAATTGCATGCAGTGAGTAATTCTATCGCTGAAATAGTAGATATATTCAACTGCACTGAATCTAGTTACAAGAAGGCTATAATAACATACCTCTTTCAAAAATACTAGTGTTAATTTGCATGATAATATTTCTATCAATTTCATCATGTTTTTAGGTGCTAATCATTGTTATAAAAAAATAAATAAAGAAATATTGGCGCACGCCGGGTTTGAACCCGCGACCTTTGGATTCGTAGTCGAGCGTCTTGCCACTATGGAGGCCGTCGTTGAGTAACTGTCTCGATCTAGTTTTCCCCGCAGAAGTGGCCAACTGCGTTTCGCGGCCGCACGTTTAATCTGCAATTCAAAACGAGTTGGCCACTTTCTTGAAAGAAAGTCTTCGGGAAACGTGATTAATTCGACCGCTGAGAAGAAGAGCGCCGATGGACGCTTAAAGTTGGCGTATTTGTTTGCCAGAACCGATAGCGTAATCTTCACTGGCTAATGCAACAACGTAAATACGTAATATATGAAAATGTGTTAATAACTGAATGTTTCCCCAAATGAACTAATAATAATAATAATAATAATTTTTTTATTAATTTTCTTATACATGACAAACGTTTTTAATTTAATGCATATAAGAAAATAAATTATTTTTTTTACAAAATAAATACAAATTACAGTACCATATAGATACACAAGAAAGATGAAATTTAAAAAAAATAAAATTTCAGGCAGTGGTGATGATCAGGTCAATGAGGAGAAACTCTTTCAAGAATCAATAGGATTTCACTTCTGAATCTCTCCTCACTGACATGAAATAAGTCGATATCGGAAGAGATTTTGTTCAGGAGCAAAATACTTCTCCCCACCGGCAGAACCATTGGCAGGTTGGTCCTACAGGCAGGAAGATAGAATAATCTATGAAGACGCTGTCTTAGATAGTCATCAGGAACGTACAGACTTACGCGCTAACTAACGCACAACCTTGAAGTAACTATAACAACCTTAATTTATTTTCACTGATATTCACTAAATATTAACTTAACTTAATATGTAGGCGTCAGCAGGGTAAAAGGCTGTTTCGCAATGAAATCACTGTCGAAAGTGTACACAATATGCACCTCAACGCTTTGAAATGTACGTGTTCATTGTACGAGTGCATTCCCGCTGGCTTGTTACAGACTGCAGCCGGCGCAGTAAAGATTGCCCCGATGATAGCCGACCTCCGATATGAAAGAAAAGGAAGATGAGTCGAAAGGAGGAAAGTAGACAGACGAGGATACGCACGCTTTTCAAACGTCACATGCATTAAATAATTTTGAGGCTAATGTAAGCGTAGTGAATAGGATCAAGAAAGGGACGCTTTGATGGTTGGGGCAAGTAGGGCGGATGAACAAAGAAAGAAGTGTAAAAAGAATATATGATGTGTATACAAAATTAAAACTATCTAAAATCATGATCGTTATCATAAATCATTAGATAAAGGGTTCAGATATGGGTACAACCTTGAAGTAACAATATATGGAGGGAGAGCTAATTATTTTTACCCAACCTACACAAACTTGCGAAAAATCACTTTCTCCGGGCTTTTACGGCGTACACCATGAGAGAAAAAGAGACAGCAAATTTCTTGGCCCGCTTCTATATACTGTCATAATGATCTTAAGGTGCTGGTTCCTTGAAGTAACACTGGCGGGACTCCGCCCACATTTTTTATTATGCCACTAAACTTGACACAACTGAACGGTTTTTTAGGTTATATGCTGTATTTTTTTTTGATAAAAATACTGTGAAAAAGTGGCCATACGAATACACAAAAACATTATGTCGATATGTGATATGAATGGATGTATAAATACCGTTGCCTTAGTCTTACCTACGCCCAACTGCGCCGAGTCATGTTAAAATCATCAAAAACAAGTTCAAAACTGACTTCACTGCCTTGGATAGATACTACTCTATGTACTCTAAGGGTACAACAGTGCATATCCCTATGTGTTTTATTTTTTAGAATTGTTATGTATTTCTGTTACAGGAGCCTAAAAAAATTCTTTATTTTTGTTTCAGGTAAGGACCACAAACTAAGAGATCAGATTGAAGTAACTTTAAACAAAACGTAAGTACTATTATTTTTGTGAATCGTCGATGAAGTCCTGGAAATCATTTACAGGAAATGATGTAACAAGTGGTTATAGTAACATAGGCTATGAGAAAGCGTCCAAATATGTTCTATCTCCTCCTCGAAAGCCTGAAAACAAAATATAAAATAAATATATCAATAAAAACTGTTTAATCTGAAACTAAGTGAATGATTTTGAAATTTAACATTTATATTATGCTAGGGAATAATAATATGTAAGGTAAGAAAGCGAAATATTTTTATTTCTTTTAACTCAATAAAATAACTAAAAGTCATGGTGTTTGAAAGAGAGAGTACGCAAACAGCGTGCAATATAGTTGTGAATGATGAATACTTGAAGCAAGTGGATGAGTTTGTGTATTTGGGAAGTATGTTCTAGAGAAACGGAATGGCTAATGAGGATATTGAAAGAAGGGTGAATGCAGAAAACTCCACTAATGAAGGACTGAACGCTGTTGGTGCAAATATGAAAATGTCCAAAGAAGCGAAGCTAGCAGTCCACAATGGAGTGCTTATACCAACCCTAATGTATGGCAGTGAGGCACTGAAGGACTGACTGAGGAAGGATGAAATTGGAATAAATGCTGTAGAAAAGAGATCCCTGTGCGGTAAAAATGTGGATATCCGGAAAGAATGCAAGACTGACGATGTAAGCTTAATGAATAGTTTGAGCATGTAGAGTGGATGAACGAAGAAAGGAGTGTAAGTCATGACGTTAAAGTGAATGTTAGAAGATGTCAGGGACGTCCGAGGAAGACATGGCACGATCGAGTGAATCAAATACTGTGAGTAGGGCTATGTGAAGAGTCAAAATAACAGAAGAGCATGTATGATTCTATGTATAAATGTTAATGAAGCAAAGAGTGAGTGCCGAGATAGAGTTAATCGTCTCTGCATACTCCTTTGGGAAAACGGCGTGATAGATATTTAGGCAGTAGTAAAAAAAGTATGCCAAGAAGTCTTTGAATATTCAAAAATTATCAACAAAATAATGCTCAACCAACGCTAAGTCTTTCGCTAAGAATAAACAATGCGCTCAGTTTTGGGCGATGTAAGCGACAGTACTAATTATTAAAAGAAGAATCAAGATGTGTTTTCTGTCTGAAGATTCATGTCCACCATAAAAAGAACACATTTTCAAAATGTGTTTACAAATCAGAGTATGTTAATTAATTAATTCTGTCCGTTTCATCACAAAATGTCACAAAATTGACTTCCACGATGACATGTGCGAAGTTGCGTCAACGCGATGATACAATTTCAAATGTTAGGAGGTTAAACGAAGAGTGAGAAGGTTAAGAATAGAAAATTAGATCTCTAGTTTCACAATAACTAGATTTAAAAGATACTTTTTTGCACAAAACATTATATCATTAATCAAACTGGACAGATTTGGGCGAAAGAAATCTAATTTACTCCCATTAAGTCGATATGTTGAAACGCTTCGTCGTGATGTTTTGTTTAAAAATTGTTTTTCTTGTATTATTTTATCTCGACCTGATTATCGCAGTGGTCTGCGCATTTGTTTGTGAGATTAGTGCATACGTGTTCGATTCTAAGCGCAGAGCAAAAATATTTGTTTTTATTTTTTTTGGTGCTTGGTATTATGGGTCAGCACCCAAAAGCACATTTTTTTGGATTTCTAGTGCAAGCGAAACTATAAATTATATATCTGTCAATACCGTATGGGTAGTTAGAAATGTGTCTAAGGTTTCTAGTGATTACAATTCTTAAACGGTAATCTTTTTAATTCATACTGGAATTTTAGGTAAAACGTTCAAAAATGCCATTGCTGGTTTTTAAACGTACAAAAGTGACAGTTAGGTACATAACTTTCTAACTAATTAACTAACAATCACGCCGTTTCCCCCCAGGGTTAGGCAAAGAAGATGGACCGCCATACAACTCTGTCTTGGCACACAATCCTTGCTTCATTCACATTCATACATGCTCTTCTGTTATTTTGACTCTTCACATGACCCGATTCAAGTATTTGAATTATTGATCGTGCCATGTCTTTCTCGGGCGTCCTCGACTTCTTCTTCCACTCACTTTCACATCATTTATTGTTTTCACACTCCTTTCTTCGTTCATTCGCTCTACATTCCCAAACCATCTAGGCATCCCTTTCTTGATTCTATTTATTACATTTATATCATTCTTTCCGGATATCCACATTTTTAATACGGTCACACGTGAGTTTTACAATTCTTTGGACAATTTCTCATTTGCGCCAACAGCGTTCAGTCCTCCATTAATGGAGTTTCCTGCATTCACCCTTCTTTTAATATCCTTATCAGCCTTTGCGTCTTTCGTAAACATACTTCCTAAATAAATGCTCTGGTGTAAACTTCCCAAGATGGCGCTTCAGCCCTTTTGCCTTTCCGGTGACGATATTTAATTACGTAAATAAGGAGTGTACATAATCGCAGTTAATTTTGTATTGAACTGAGTAATGGTTAGTTTGCCAGCTGTGAGAATCCAACTTATGTCGTAGAAATTTTAGCCAAGAACTGATTATTTTGCCAACTAACATCTACATGAACGTGAGATGATTTTATTGAAGCACTATTACCAAATCAATTGTTGTTTGAAAACACGATTTAATGGCTTATGCAAACCTCTTGCTGTTTCAGCAAATTACTAATTATAATTATTACCAATTTAGAGCAATTAAAAACTAAGCTAGGTATAGTGCAAAATAAAATGTAACAATTTTATCGCGTGTCAGATGTTTCGAAAGAGACAAGAAAAGTCGTCAGATGATAACGCAGCACTTTTACGTATGCAGGGATGTTCTCCGCCCGCGCCAACTTCACTTCACCTACGTCAACGGATTTTGAGGTTATTTCCTATATTTGTGTTGATTAAAGAAACTTGCAGTGGTTATACAAATAAATCGAACATGATGGTGATATGTGCTATGCGTGAATGTTCAAATAAGGCGAACAAAATTTTATAAAACATCAGTTTTCATGGGTATTTCAACGGTTTCAAGCATTTTTGACTGAACTTAAGAATTCTCACATTTTTAATGATATAAAGACATTAAATCAACATAAAGCTTACATCATTATTAAGGCAAACCTTTTGTTAATAGTATTTGTGTGATATGTTGACTGTATAAATCATTTTAATGGTGTATTGGTATTGTTTTGTTTAATGTGTTCAAATATGTTTTTTAAACATGTCCGAATTGGGCGTTCACTAATAGGCTATCCAACATCCTGCAAAACATCTTTGAATCTTTCTCTTGAGTCAGTATTTACTCAACCGCGCTGACTAGAACGTTTCGCAAAGGTACCTCTCTATTTTCTCCAAGCTTAAAAAGGTTTTTTTCATGTGTAATCCGCACAAGAGTTAGAACTGACTGAAGCTAGCGGGACTATGGAATCTCTAACCGTTACAACCTTGTGAGAGTGAAATAAGTGGCAAAGAGGAAGGTTGGAACATAAACCACCTGACTATTTTTAACTAGTCATTAAACATGGCTCACAATCTGTTTTTGCATATTTCCTTTCATATTCTCCGTGGTCGAGCGGTAAATATATCTTAGACTTTTAATGCAGAGGTCGTGTGTTCGAATTCCGGCGTGTACAAACACATTTTATTTAATAAAAAGCGTAATTCCACATTTGATTAATACGAAAAAATATTAACATTACATTCACGGTACTTTCCAAAGTGGTAGATACTCTCAGTATCGCCCAATCGGAATCGAAAAGTTGCTTGAAATAGGTTTAGCTGGGTTTGCTGACCAAGTCTGAGTAGCCAGGAACGTTCCAACATTTATCTTCCCCATCTTCTTCCCCTTTCCACTACTTTCAGCCTCACAACATACTCGAATAATTGGGTATGGCATAGTATTTCTTGCTCTGGACAGTTGGGACACATTTAAAAAAAAATCATCGCCAAAATATGTCGCTGATATATTTAACACGTTAATATCAAACTATAAGTTTAGTTTAGTAAAGTTGTTATCATCTGGAAGAGTTAAACTAATAGTTAGACCTGTTATTTAGTTTTATTTTTCTCTTTTCTTTTACAATATTTTGAACCTGTTATTTATTAAATACTATTAATTATTTTTTGTATCTGCTATTCAATACTCTTTTTTTAATTTATTTTAGATTATTTTTTGCACTTATGAGGTTATTTAGAAAAAAAAATGTATGTAAAAGCCTGTAACGGCCGTAAATAAATAAATAAAAGTAAAGTGGTATTTTTACTTGTCGAATTTAACACTTTATTTGTTTGAAGGCTCTATGTGACAAATATATTTTTCAAATTAAAGCACATGTTTTGTAGGTGTATGTATATTTCTAGTAGCTTACAATCAACGTTCCACGTTGAAAATATCTCTTACGGAGGCGGAATATGTAAACTGCAAAAAATACTTCAACGCGTCGGAGTGCAAGCGCCAAACCCGCTTCTAGCTTAATGTCCTTCCTCCCACTCTATGATGCCTACAGCCTACTAACTGGTACCTTCGGTTGCTATTGGCAGGCTGTACCGAAGTATTTCTCACTTATACTTGCGTAAATAATAATAAATAAGTATGATATTTGATTATGTAGAGTGAGCAGTGAACTTGGTATACGAAAAAGACATATAAAAAAATTAAAAATATATTTACCTGTTTATTTTTCTACTTTGGGCTTTAAAGATTATTTATAACACAGTTCATAATCAGTTTTTTTATGCATCAAATGCTCTGAATCTCGTTTGATACTGAAGACTTTTATGGCCCTTCAGCCATGTATGGTATTTACCATTTGGGAGAAGGCTTGACTCAAGCGACACAAGATTTTGGGACTTTTTAAACTTTTTGTTGCTATGGGTAATTCAATGAAGCATTGAGTTACCTGGGTTAACTTTTTATTCAAATTCAACCAGGTGCTGAAGATTTGTGAATTTTATAGTAAACATAAAAAAAACTTTTCAAGTATCTAGTGGAAGCTTCCTGAAATGGCGCTTCAGCCCTTTTGCATTTCCGGGGACAATATAAACACATACCCTTCTGTTATACTTTTTTTTTAATATGAATACCGCACAAGAGTCTCAACTGCTCCCAACCGTCTAGAGCCAGTGAGTCTATGGCATTCCCAAACAGGGTATCTTGTGAGGCTGAAGGTAGTGGGGAGGGGAAGGAGATTGGGAAGAGGAAGGTTGGGAAGTACCTGGCTATTCAGATCTGGTTACCAAACACGGCTAAAGCCATTTCAAGCAACGTTTCGATTCTGAATGGTGGTCTTTCACCAGGGCGATACTTAGGGTATCTATCGCACACATTTGTTTTGAAATTTTGAGTATGCCTTTTAATATTATCTTGATGGTAAGGTTCTTCCGAAGACGGTCGGTTATATACATTAAATAAAATGGTTTAAAACAGATTCATGTGTTTATTGTTTACATTTTTATTTTTATTAAAAATACTCAGATAAATAATAATCATTTGGGTATCTTTGGTATCCCTTATTGTTTTTGTATTTTTATTTAGATGTATGCAATTTTTTTTTTCACACATCTAGTAAGAAAAACATTTCTGCATTTCACAATAATAAAACAAAGCATATAAGGTTCCTATACAGCAGATATAAATTGAAATCTTAGTAATCTTAAGAATCATAGGTTTTTTTTTAACATATTCAGAATAAATGGTTTTGTGGGGTGTGTTGTGAGGCTGAAAGAAGTGCGTATGAGAAGAAGATGGGAAAGAGCAAGGTCGGGAAGTACCTAACTATTCAGATCTGGTTAGCAAACACGAATAAAGCCATTTCAAGCAACTTTTCGATTCTGAATGGTAGACCAGTTAGTAGTTTAGATTCCCATTGGGGCGTCTTGGGTTCAATTCCTCTGCTAGCTAAGTCCTCCATCATTGCTCAAGCAATATCTCCCGCTTATTATGACGGCAGTAGGAGTATTTCAAATATAGTCAGGTTATTCGTAACCAGGAAATGTTTGTCTTTCTTTAAAAAAAAAACTTTACCAAGACAATACTGAGAGTATTTTTTTACTGCGCCGTCTATGAGACCCTCTACACAGCATTCCCAAAGATGACATCCAGTGTGGAGTTAGCGAATAAAATTATAATATACGCACTATAAATTCTTTTAAACGAATTTATTTCAACACACAATCGACCGGTTTTGGAAATAGCGAAGCGTGCCGCAAATATGCATGGCCTGTTCAAAAGAAAAAGTGAATTTTGAATTTTCGCGGGCTGTGTACATTCGATTATCGATTTTTTTTGTCGTTATGTTGGTACACATATGTTTATCATATGTTAGAATTATCAGCCATTTTGGATTAGTTGTTTGCTTTTGACAACTGGAAAGGTTAGTCACGTTTTTTGTGTTCTTCGATTTTTTTACTTTTGAAAACAATGGATCAAAGAATATGTATTAAATTTTGCGTTAAAAATGGAATAAAGTGCTCCAACGCACTTAAAATGTTGACTGTGGCATTCGGTGAGTCTACTTTGTCCCAAAAAAGTGTTTATAAGTGGTACAAGCGCTTTACAGAAGGCCGAGAAGATGTAAATGACGATGAGCGTTTTGGAGTTGTGGAAAAACAAATCATGGATTTTATTCTTCGATCCATCAAAAGTAAGTAAAAACGTGACTAACCTTTCCAGTTGTCAAAAACAAACCACTAATCCAAAATGGCTGATAATGCTAACATATGATAAATATATGTATACCAACATAACAACAACAAAAAAATCAATAATCGAATGTACACAGCCCGCGAAAATTCAAAATTAACTTTTTCTTTTGAACAGGCCTCGTATATGAAAAACACTCAGCATTTTAAACGCTAGTTAGTTTCGGGCTGTTACTTATTTTGTCTCACCGTGTACCCGCGCAATTCCAACGAAATACCTGAGACAATAACTACAATCTATGCGAGCTTGAATGCAGCAGTGTGCCTTTACCTGCTGCCGAGTCGAAGGTCATTCTATGCCGGTGTGCGCGTTATCCGTGGCATTTCTCAGAGTGTCTCTCCAGCCTCCGCGCGTCACTAGGCAACTTTACCGAGGCGCAGTGTGTAATATAATATTTTCCCCGAGGCGCAGAGTTGAGTCACTGCTGACATTTTGTCGATAGTTATCTGAAAACCAGCCGGATATTAATAAGGCTATAATAAAAATGGTGATGCGATGTTTCTGCCCGGTCAGCAATTATTATTTGGCGGCTTGCGCGCGTTAGGTTTAATGCTTGGAGGACGTAGAGAGGTACATTTGCAAAACAGTGTAGTTAGGATTGTTGACTTTATACTGACTCGATAGAAAGAGGCAAATATATATTAAAGGACGTTGGATAGCCTATTAGTTACCGCTCACATGGAATTCTACATTTTTAAGAAATATATTTAAACACAATAAACAAAACAATATCAATGCACCTTTCAAATGATTAATAATGTCAAAATATCACACACACACTAATAATAGAAGGTTTTTCTAAATGACAATGAAAGCCTTTTGTCGATTTCTTGTCTTTATATCATTAAACATTATTTTTTAGGTTCGGTCAAATATATTTAAAACTATAAATAAAACAGATAAACTTTGTTTATAACCACTTTTATTATTCAATATTATGTCGACCGGTTTTGTAAGCACCCTTCCATCATAAGGATAATATTCAAATTAACATAAAATACAAAATACTGAGATATATACATATTTAGGAGTTGGAATGGGAAGGAGAAGGGGTAATAGAGGAGATTATGGGAATAACAGAGCGGTTTACTGGAAATCGACATAATATTGAAAAATAAAAGTGGTTATAAACAAAGTTTTTCTGTTTTATTTATTTATATGGCAAGTCACAAATTGAATGCTTTTTAAGAATATGAATTATTATTTAGCGGCTTGCACGCGTTAAGTTGGAGGACGTGGAGAGGTACATTTGCAAAACAGTGTAGTCAGGATTATTGACTTTATACTGATTCGATAGAAAGAGACAAAGATATATTAAAGAACGTTGGATAGCCTATTAGTTACCGCCCATTTGAAATTCGGACATATTTTGCTAAACATATTTGAATATATATTTTTTTTTTTTTTTACAATAGCTCCACACAGGAGGCCTTGAGGAAAACAATTTCCCTCAGGGCCTATGTCATCTTTGGGGATGCTGTGTGGAGGGTTTTTTTGAGGAAAGGAAGGACTGAACTTGGGTCTTGAAGAGGCCCATGTTGAAGGAGGGAGGAAAAACAGAGGCCGGCAAATCGTTCCATAGCCGAGCTGTTGAACATAAGAACGAGTCGTAAAAGCGACCCGTTCTCATGTATTGAATGTCAACCGTGTACAAATGTTGGGCGCGCGTTTGGCGAGTTTCCCGACTATGCACCGGTGCCGAAGGGATCAATGACGCAAGTTCCTCGGAGCATCTTCCATTGAAATACCTGTAGAACAAGGACAGCATTCCCACCTGACGTCTGTGCTCCAAAGTTTGCAATCCGTTTGTTAAGATAGGAGAATCTATCAAACGGGCCGCCCGTTTCTGCACAGAGTCAAGGGTTTTTTTCAGGTATTTAGGGGCTCCAGACCAGAGGTGGCTACCAAATTCAACAGTGGGGCGTACTTGCGATTTGTACAAGGTCAGCAGTTGTGTACTATTGAAGTATCTGCGGGCCCTGTACAACACGCCCAACTTCTGAGAGGCTAACTTTACTCTGGCTTCGATGGAGCCCCGGTGCCTTAACTGGTCACTTAGGGTTACACCAAGCATCTCAATGGAAGGTTTGTTGGGAAGATTACTTCCGTTGAAGGAGACTAAATTATCATTTGGATCCCTTTTAGTCGTAATCAGACATGATTGGGTCTTTGAAACATTAAATTCGACGAGATTATTTTTACCCCAAGAGGAGATTCTCTCAAGGTACTCGTCCATTCTCTGCTTCAAAGCCCTCCGAGCCGTTTTTGTTTCTGTGCCCTTTGGGGGCTTGTCAAACAAAAAACCATCATGAACTGTACTGTCATCCGCGTAACAATGTATTGGTGCACATGACAAAAGGTCGTTGATGTGCAACAAAAACAAAGTTGGAGACAGAACCGATCCTTGGGGGACGCCAGCATTAATTGAATGAGAGGAAGAGGTGATACCGTCAACAACCGTCTGAATCGACCTCTCCCTCAAAAAATCGGCAATCCACGTACACAAGGATGCGGGAAGTCCGTAAGATGGCAGTTTGTTGACAAGTCCTCGGTGCCAAACCCGGTCAAAGGCTTTAGAAATGTCCAGTGCAAATCGTTTGGGTCTCGCCGAAACATTCCAAGCACCGCCCCTTAAACATGCGTCACATACGCGAGAAGATCACCGCAGGACCGGTTCCGCCGAAATCCGTATTGACGGTCGTTAATTATTTTGTTCTCCTCGAGGTATGTGAGCAGTTTGTCGTTGATCACACGTTCCATCACCTTGGATAGAATCGATGTGATCGCTATGGGGCGGTAGTTGGCCGGGTTGGAGCGGTCACCCTTTTTGGGAATAGGATGAATGACCGCTTTTTTTCCAACCAGATGGCACAGATCCATATTTCAGGGACATTTTAAAGAGCTTTGTCAAAATTGAGCGATTTCTGCAGCACACCTCTGCAATACCAGTGCAGGTACTCCGTCAGGTCCACTAGCTTTATTAACTTGTAGCCCTCGTAAGACGTGGAGTACATCTCGATGCCGGATCCTCAGCTTTTTCATAAAGAATCCGCAGTGAGGAACCGACGGCGGACAGCACCTTGATCATCGAGGGCCGAGTTATCCGCAAACATTTTCCCTAGTAAATTTGACTTGTCGGTGGCGGTGTTTGCTAGTGAGCCGTCGGGTCTGGTAAGAGGCGGCAGACTGGATTTGCAGAAATTACGACCTATGGAGCCCGCTAGCGACCAAAACGCTCTGCTGCCATTTGACAGGCAGGCAGCCAGCTTGCTGATCTGCAGGTCGTGCTCAAATTTTGACTTATTAATGATTTTCTTGCTCTCCTTTGCCAATTGGTTGTAAACTGATCTGCTTTCGGACGTTCGAGATGTGTTGTAGGCTCGGTAAGCCGCGTTTTTTCGTCGAACTGCATCTGAGCATTGTCGACTGAACCACGGCTTTGAGCCCACCCCAGTTTGTTTAACGGTAGATGGTATGAAGCCATCCATCGCAGATGTGATGACTTCACCAATTTCCTGGGCACATCTGGAAGGATCCGAAGTCCGAAAACAGACAGCTGACCACGGAAAGCATTCAGGTGCGCCTGCAGACCGAACCAATCTGCTGACCTATAATGCCACATTTTTTCTCTTGGGCGTCGCGTTAAGCGCTCTGCAAATAACGGGGATTGATGTCATAACCAGGCAGTGGTCGGACGATCCTAAAGGCGCTGTGACTTCAACCTTGTACCCGTGTGGCATGGTAGTTAAAAAAACAGGTCTAACAGATTGGAGCGGTGAGTCTGGACGTCAGGAACCCTCGTAGGTTCCTGCACCAGTTGCTCCAGTCCGTGGCAAAGGGCAAAGGATTCCGCCTGTCGGCCAGCCGAGTCTGTTGGACCTGAGAACTTCAACCATGGTTCGTTATGAACATTGAAGTCCCCCAGAACAACAAACTCGGCCGAAGGGTAGCGGGGCAAGAGATCATCAATAGTTCCGCTCAAATGTTGAAATAGCTCGGATGTGTCTGATTCGCTAAGGTTCGGTGAGCGGTATAAACACGCATAAAATCTTGCCATATTGGCAAGATTGACGCGCACCCACATTACGTCGAATCTAGGGTTTTCTAGATTCAACAGTCGCACACAGTTGACGTCAGCCCTGCTATAAAGACAGACACCTCCTTTGGGTCTGAACTTGCCTACCAAGGAGAAGCCTGGGCAGTCCAGATATGAGGCGTCTAGAGGCTCGGCTATCTGCGTTTCAGAAAGGAAAAGAAGGTTGGGACGTTGGGACAAAAGATGATGGTGGACAAAATTTAAGTTTTTGTGCAGGCCGCGAATGTTGGCAAAATTGACCATCATTTTTGGCCTGCACCGGGGACGCCTACTGCTCGCCGCTGTATTAACGTTATTGATTTTATTTATTTGTTGCATGTTAATGATTATGAAAAAAGAAAAGAAAATGGGAAAGGGAAGGTTTGGGAAGGAATAGGTGTAGAGGGTGAGTAGGAAGCTGGGGGTTGGTGTATCCAGGAATGACAGACGAGTGAATCTATCCCACCCACTGCGGTGCTAGGCGATGGTCCGGGAGAGTCCAGCTGGAGAGGTCGCCCAATGCGCCCCAAACACTGCCGTTGGGTCCCCTCCGGTCACGAACCGGCACAACAGCAGCGGCAGGGTTTTTTCACTCGTTGATGGGGCAGCCCACCTTCGGTCGTGAGCCCTCGGGTCGGGCCCCTGTACTACCGAGCGGCCCGGACAGCGGTAGCCGGTTGTAAAGGGTCTCCCTCAACCGGCATCTCCCAGTCCGACCCGCCACGCAGTAGGTGGGCCGACGCGCCCGCCGCCAAGACCTGGACAAACCTCCCCCCATAAACCCGGGCACCCCTGCTAAGTCACCAAACGTAGCGAACCACTTGGGGCAAAACAATATCAATACACAATTCAAATGATTAATAAAGTCAAAATATCACACAAACACTAATAACAGAAGCTAGCAGTCCACAATGGAGTGCTTATACCGACCCTGATGTATGGAAGTGAGGCATGGAATTGGCAGAGGAAGTATGAAAGTAGACTGAATGCTATGGAAATGAGATCTTTGAGACGTATGTGCGTAAAACCATGTATGACCGTATTAAAAATGCGGATATCCGGAAAGAATGCAAGGCTAATGTGAGCGTAGTGAATAGGATCAAGAAAGAAACGCTAAGATGGTTTGGATATGTAGAGCAAATGAACGAAGAAAGGAGCGTGAAAAGAATATATGATGCGAAAGTGAATGGAAGAAGAAGTCGAGAACGCCCGAGAAAGACATGGCACGATCAAGTAAATCAAATACTTGAATCAGGTCAGGTGAAGATTCAGAATAACAGAAGAGTATGTATGAGACGATGTATGAATGTAAATGAAGCAAGGAGTGTGTGCCAAGACAGAGTTATATGGCGGTCCGTCCTCTCTGCCTACCCCTGCGAGGGAACGGCGTGATGATTAGTTAGTTAGTTAGTTCACTAATAACAGAAGGTTTGTGTAAATAATGATAGAAGTTTTTTGTTGATTTATGTCTTTATATCATTAAAAATGTGAAAATTCTAAGGTTCGGTCAAAAATATTTGAAACTGTTGAAATACCTTTGAAAAGTGATGTTTTATAATCTTTGTTTGGTCTTATTTGAACATTCACGCATAGCACATATCACCATCATGTTTGATTTATTTGTATAACCACTGCAAGTTTTTTAATCGACACAAATATAGGAAATAACCTCAAAATCTGTGTACGTAATTTTTCGACTCAATGATGTGAAGTTAGCGTTGACCGAGAACATTCTTACAAACTCAGAAGTGCTGCAATATTGTGACGACTTTTCTTGTCTATTTCTCTCATGGTATACGACGTGAAAACTCAAAGAAAGTGATTTATTGCAAATTTGTATAGGTCGGGTAAAAATATTATATCTCCATGTATATTTTTACTCCATCAGTCTAAACCGGTTTGATATGCATGGGTAAGTTCCAATGAGATCAACTACACACTTACAATAAATTAACACACTAAATTGTAACATTTACATGTCATGGAAATACGTTTTTTTTCTAATCTTTATGGGCTATTATCACATTGTGAATTTCAATACAATGACTGATATTATTACTCAAGGCCGATTTTTTGTTTGATTTTTTTACTAGAACAACCGGCTTTGCTAGGGAATAAAATATTCAACTGTCGACATCACTTGAAAATAGTCTAGAGGCTATCTAGACTATGGCATTCCTGATAATAATAACAGTGAACTTATATAGCGCAGTTTTGTGATATTTCACCTCAAGTGCGCTTCATGCTAAATTAATTATGCTAATAAGATTAACTAACAAGGAGAAAATAATACATAATATGTATACAAATTAAAACTATCTAAAATAATGATCGTTATCATAAATCACGAGAGAAAAGGTTCAGATATGGGTATAACAGTGTATGAGTACATCAACAGATTAAAAAACAATTTACTAGGAGCTAAGGGTATAAAAATTGATAAGGTATATTGTGAGGATAAAAATAAATATATATATATATAGATGGGGGTATATTGTGAGGAATTAGGGTATATTGAAGGTAGTGGGAGGGGAATGGAATGGGGAAGGGGAAGGTCAAGAAGTACCCGGCTTTTTGGATGTGTTTTTACACCTTTTTTTTCAAAATACAAATATAATTTACTGCACTCAACTGTCTAGAGCCAGTGTGAATATGAAATTCTCGATTGGGGTGTGTTATGAGACTGAAGATAGTGAGGAGGGAAATGAGATGGGGAAGAGGAAGGTTGGGAAGTACCCGGCTATTCAGATCTAATCACTATACACGGCTTAAGGCATGTTAAGCGAAGTTTCGTTTTTTTTTACAGTATTTTTTCTATTGTGAATACCGCACAAGAGTCCCAACTGCTCCCTACCGTCTAGAGCCAGTTAGATTATGGCATTCCCGATTGGAGTATGTTGTGAGGCTGAATGTAGTTGAGAGGGGAAAGAGATGGGGAAGAAGGTTAGGAAGTACCCGGCTATTCAGATCTGGTCACCAAACACGGCTAAAGCCATGCCAAGCAAAGTTTAGTTTCTTAATGGTGGTTTTTCACTACGACACTTGATGTATCTACCAGTCTGGAACGAGTTGCAAATATATTTTATATTATATAAATGAGGGGATTAGAAGTAAAGGCACCAATCTCCTTCATTTTAAATTATTTCTTGGAAAGTTGATTTAACGTTTAATGCAATTTTCTTTTGTGAATTTGTTGATACATTTAGAGATAATTATTTCAAATTGTTTATAGTTTAATTTGCACTAACATTTTTGTACACTTCATTCTCCATTTCTTTATAATAATCATCCAAAAGTTGACAATGCTACAGAACCGTTTTTGGAGATTGCTGCCTTTGCTTCTAAGCCTCTCAAATATGTTATGATACATATTCATCAAATATAATTTATTTGCGCACGTCGGGCTTGAACCCGCGAGATTTGGATTCGCAGTCGAGCGTCTTGCCACTCGACCACGCAGGCCGTCAAATCTGGTCTTAAAACACGGCTAAAGCCATTTCAAGCAACGTTTCGATTCTGAATAGTGGTATTTTACTAAGACGAAACTGCGAATATCTACCTCTCTACTAATAATGTTATATTGAATTTTACATTAATTCATTAACATTTATTTACGCACGCCGGGATTCGAATCCGCAACCTCCTGATTCGTAGTCGAGGTTCTTGATCACTCGACCGCGGAGATCACTGACAAGCCAATAAAAATGACAATCCGTCAAAGAAATACTTTTGGTATTTGAAAATATTCAATCAATCTCACCGGAGGTAGTTTAAATAATTTTATCTTTTCATATTTAAATTTTTTTTTTTTTTACAACAACTCCACACGGGAGGCCTTGAGGAAAACAAATTCCCTCAGGGCCTATGTCATCTTTGGGGATGCTGTGTGGAGGGTTTTTTTGAGGAAAGAAAGGAGTGAACTTGGGTCTTGAAGAGGCCCAGAGGCCGGCAAATCGTTCCATAGCCGAGTTGTTGAACATAAGAACGAGTCGTAAAAGCGACCCGTTCTCATGTATTGAATGTCAACCGTGTGCAAATGTTGGGCGCGCGTTTGGCGAGTTTCCCGACTATGCGCCGGCGCCGAAGGGATTAATGACGCAAGTTCCTCGGAGCATCTTCCATTGGAATACCGGTAGAACAAGGACAGCATTCCCACCTGACGTCTGTGTTCCAAAGTCTAGGAGAATTTATCAAACGGACCGCCCGTTTCTGCACAGAGTCAAGGGTTTTTCATACATATTTAGGGGCTCCAGACCAGAGTTGGCTGCCAAATTCAACAGTGGGGCGTACTTGCGATTTGTACAAGGTCAGCAGTTGTGTACTATTGAAGTATCTGCGGGCCCTGTACAACACGCCCAACTTCCGAGAGGCTAACTTTACTCTGGCTTCGATGGAGCCCCGGTGCCTTAACTGGTCACTTAAGGTTACACCAAGCATCTCAATGGAAGGTTTGTTGGGAAGATTACTTCCGTTGAAGGAGACTAAATTATCATTTGGATCCCTTTGAGTCATAATTTCATCAACTGCGAGGCTCACCTCGCTCGCCGGCCCAAACGGGTTTGCCGCATAGAATGTCTGCCAGTTGTCGCAAAGTTGTAGTCGTTGCACTGCGGCATTAGTTGATCAGCCGTTCGTTGCGTTTCGACAGTTGTCTGTGGGTGAGTTGACTCGGCGAAACAACTGCCCGTTTTTAGTCTGGCGCTTGAAATAACAATATATGGAGAGAGAGCTAATTATTTTTACCCAACCTATACAAACTTGCGATAAATCACTTTCTCCGGGTTTTCACGTCGTACACCACGAGAGAGAAAGAGACAGCAAATATAATACTCCACTTCTACGTACTGTCACAATGATCTTGGGCTCCTGGTTCGCCGCGGGACTCCGCCTACATTTTTTACTATGCCACTAAACTTGACACAACTAAACGGTTTTTTAGGTTAGATGCTATATTTTTGTTGATATCAACACTGTGAAAAAGTGGTTGTACGAAAAACAAAAACATTACGTCGATATGTGATATAAATGGATGTTTAAATACCCTAGCCTTGGTCTTAGCCACGCCCAGGTCCGACGAGTCAGGTAAAAATCGTCAAAAACTGACTACACTGCCTTGAATTGATACCACTCTATATACTCTAAGATGGAGGGAGAGCTAATTCTTTTGACACTAATCTATACAGATTTTAAAATTTTCCGGGTTTTTACCACGAGAAAGAAAGAGACAACAAAATTTCTCAAACTATCACACCGCTTTAAAGTATTGTTAGAATGCTCATCGTGTCCCGCGTCTCCGTTGACTCCGCCCACACGTTTTCATACGCGAAATAAATGGACATGACTCAACGGTTTATTAGGTCACATGCTATATTTTTGTTTATAACAATACTGTGAAAAAGTGGTTTTACGAATAAACAAAAAAAAAAGTTGAAATGTGCTATGCATGGATGTATACATACCCTAGCCCTAGCCCTAGTCCTAGCCACGCCCAGGTCTAACCAAGTCCGGCAAACCTCATAAAAACTGACTACAGCAGCGCTCTCTCTTGCATATTATTGCTCTGAGGTGTGGCGTAATTTGGCTGTGACCGTTGGCCAAATATGTGAATATCTACTATCGCGTGCAGATGTTTGTGTCCACGAATTTGTTATTAATAATTTATAAATAATATCTTATTTAAATTTTAATTAATTACTTAACCAGTGGGGCTTAATTTTTTTTGCAAATGACGAACTAATATGCAAAACTTTTAAAAAAATTCAAGGGTCCCAACTATTCATAATTATCCTAAAGGAAGTTGTCATGATTTTAGGCTTCCCAAAACGAAACTCGAGTGTACTTAAAACAGCGTGAATGACCATGGCACCAGATTGAATATTTTAAAAGCACTAGAAATATAGAAAGCCATTTAAATTAATAGTGATATCCTTAATAATCAGTTTAATTTTTCCAATAGTCTTATATAAGGTATATTTCCTGTAAACTCATAAAATTTATCATTATTCTTTAATCACCTTCTCAGTTGACGTTTTGTCTCTTTTACGTCGTATTTTCTTGCTCTTTCCCTCTGTCCTTTTGTTGTAATTTAAATTTTATTTTATTGTTTCCTCACTGTTCTCTTACTTTACTTTATATTGTGGTCTCCCTCTGTATGTACATGGCCTGTTCAAAAGAAAAGGTGAATTTTGAATTTTCGCGGGCTGTGTTCATTCGATTATCGATTTTCTTTGTTTTTTTATGTTGGTACACATATGTCTATCATATGTTAGCATTATCAGCCATTTTGGATGAGTGGTTTGTTTTCGACAACTGGAAAGGTTAGTCACGTTTTTTTGTGTTCTTCGATTGTTTACTTTTGAAAAAAATGGATCAAATAATAAAATCTATGATTTGTTTTTCCACAACTCCAAGACGCTCATCGTCATTTACATCTTCTCGGCCTTCTGTAAAGCGCTTGTACCACTTATAAACACTTTTTGAAGACAAAGTAGACTCGCCGAATGCCACAGTCAACATTTTAAGTGTGTTGGAGCACTATATTCCATTTTTAACAAAATTTAATACATATTCTTTGATTGTGCAAAATATTTATTTTATTTTAAAGAATCATAATTTTGAATTAGTCAAACAACCGGTAAGACATTTTTTGAGGCCGTAGTAGCGTCCATTCTCTGCAAGACCAGAGATTTTTTACTTCGTTCGAATGTTAGATTTTTTTCTTGTTATGATTGGCCATTACCGAATCGCAATATACCGACACAAAGGAACGGTTAGTGTAATGCACTAAACAATACTCTATGTTATCTTAGCAATTTTTCAAATGGACTAGTGAGAATTTAATAACAGTCTACTGTTACCGAAATTGCTTTTAATGTATGGATCGATACACTTATATGTGCAGTCAAGGACATCAGTGCTGTAGATACTTAGAGTAATAATATTTTTTTTTACATAAATACCGCACAAGAATCTCAACTGCTCCCAACCGTCTAGAGCCAGTGAGACTAAACCCAAATTGGGTATGTTGTGAGGCTGAAGGTAGTGGGGAGGGGAAGGAGATCGGGAAGAAGAAGATTGGGAAGTACCTGATTATTCAGATCTGGTCACCAAACACGGCTTCAGCCATTTCAAGCAACGTTTCGATTCTGAATGGTGGTCTTTCACCAGGGCGATACTTAGAGTATCTACCACTCTGGAACGTGCCGCTAATATACTTGCTATTATTTTTATACTAATTAAATGTGTTATGACACATATTAATTAAATAAAAGTTATTGCCGCGACCTTTGGATTCGTAGTCGAGCGTCTTACCACTCGACCATGGAGGCCGTCAAAATATACTAATATACAAGAGGTAACGCTGTAGATCGATCTGTAGTCAGTTTTTACTAGCTTTTACTGACTCGGTTGGACCTGGGCGTGGCTAAGACTAGGGTTACGGTATTTATACACCCATTTCACCTATTCGGAAAAAAAAATCACAAATATAATTTTAAGTTAATAGGTGTCTATCTGATGGGACCTGCCGGGTAAGTGTGTTACTGTATATTTTCTTATTTAAACTAAGAATTAATATGTAATAATAGAAAATAAGATCTGTACAGCGTCCTTGAGGTGATTTTTCACAGAAACGGCGCTACACAAATTATCCAAATATTATTATTTTTATTCATAGCACATGTCGACACATTGTTTTTGTTTATTCGTATAACCACTTTTTCACAGTATTCTTATAAAAATAAATATACCATATAACCTTAAAAAACCGTTGAGTTATGTTCAGTTTAGTTGCACATCAAAGCGTGTGGGCGGAGTCCCGGGAGACGCACGAGTCAAATAACATGGTTACAATACTTTGAAGCGGTGTGAAATTTTGACAAAATTTTGTTGTCTCTTTCTCTCTCACGGTATACGACGTGAAAACCCGGAGAAAGTAATTTATCGCAAATATATTTAGGTTGGGTAAAACAAATTAGCTCTCTCTCTCCATACATATTCTTACACCAAGTATAGATATTATAAATTCTGAAGACTGAATAAATAATAAAATATATATATTTTTTATGTTTAATCTTGTACCCCGATGATGCTTTGGCTAAGCGAAACTGATCGGTTTTAAACAATTAAATAATTTTCGTGATCTTATGCAAAGTTTTTTTTTTTTTTTAAATAACATCTAACGCCTATTTAGGCGTATTAAAATATGTATTTACATGGCCAGCAACGGGGCGCACCAACAGCCTAGCAGAGGAAGGTATTTCTAGCGGGAAAGATGTTTCGAGCGGGATAGTATGAATTTACCCGCTGACACTTTGGTTTACCCTGCGTGACGGAAAACATCTCTTGTTTTGTAATTACTTACGACAGCGTGCTTAATTCGTAAATAAACGTGGCCTACCTAACCTTAAAGACTATCATTTGACAATTACCTACTATGTTTATTCATTATAGTCCTTTAGTTTTACAAACAATTTAATTCAAATGAAATAATTACTTTGAGTAAGACCAAAGATTTAATTTTATTTTTTATGAACGGCCGGTTTCGCTTAGCCTAAGCATCATCAGGGTAACACTAAACTAAACAGATAAAAACATAGTGTGCGGTTGTATACACATACACATCAGGGTAACACTAAAATAAGGGAACAAATAATAGAGTAATACTTAAATTTGTTACAAAGGAACATAGAGAAAGAAACGATATGAAATGACAGAGGCAAAACGTCAACTGAAAAGGTGATAAAAATAATAGTCGTATTCTTAATAATCAGTTATATTTGTCGAATATTATGTATATTTCCTGTAAACTCGTAAAAAATCTCATTATTCTATCACCTTATCAGTTGATGTTTTGCCTCTTTCATTTCATATTGTCTGTCTCTTTCTCTCTGTTCTTTTGTTATAATTTTAAATGTTATTTTATTGTTTGTTTTCTTTTATATTGTGTTCGTCTTCTAATATTTAATAATAATATTTGGATAACTTGTGTAGCGCGGTTTTTGTAAAAAATCACCTCAAGGGCGCTGTACAAATTTTGTATATGCAATCGCACACTTTGTATTTTTAGTTTAGTTATATTTGCACCCTGATGATGCTTAGGCTAAGCGAAACCAGTCGGTCATAAAAGTAAAAATAGTATTTCTAGTCTTTATACAAAGTTATTGTTTTATTTTATTAGATGATTATTTCGTTATTTAGTTCCTCTTTTGTCGCCGGGCGAAATCCCGCCATCTGATTGGCCCTTTACGGAAACCGAATGAAATTAAACGTAACTCGAAACAGATTCAGAGAAAAACAGACTCTCGCGCGCCATGTGTTCAAGCTAATGGTAAAAAAATGCCGTGAAGGTTTTTTATCCCACGGAAAAAACTGCTAACTCGTATTTTTTGTGCAGTGCACCTTAGCGGAAGCGCTTGGGTTTCGAAATGTTGCCAAAGAGAATAGACTATATAATTATCCTACGTTATGGGGATTTTTTTTTAAATGCTAGGGTATTTTTTAAGTTGGTTTATTTAGCACTAACTGTGTCTTGCTTCAAATGAGAATTATTAAAACAAATTGCATTTATTGATGAAAATTTAATAAATTTGGCTTATGTTACGAATTTGACCAATTTTAAACTTATATTATGGATATCATCTCATTTTCTTCCTAGTATTATTCGGTTTTGAGACTCGTTAATTCAACAGGCACCTTCAAGCGGTCCCTTTCTCGCACTATTTCGACAGCCTCCATCTAGAATAGGCCCAATCTCCCTTTAACGTTTGTATAAGGTAAACATTCGATACGTGAAAACGGGTCGTTTTTACGGCTTCTTCTTGTGTTCAACAGCTCGGCTGTGGGCTTTGTATTTCATCCTTCTTTCAACTGAGGCTTCTTCAAGAACCAGGTTTACTCCTTCCTTTCCTCAGAAAGACCCTCCACTCAGCATTTTGAAAGATGACATAGGCCATGAGGAAAATTCTTTCCCCCAAGGCCTCCTGTGTGAAATTAATGTTAAAAAAATTTAGGATTGTGGAGTTTTTTATTCGATCCCAATCGGCAGCTTCTTTTCTTTCCTGCCAAAAATCTCATTTCAGAAGATTGAACCCTGGAACGTATTTTTTCATTAATCATCCAGATTTGGTAATATGTGTAAGGCGAAGGAATTTCATTAATTAAAAACCACCGTGAAACCTACTTCTTTTTGAAATGTTTTTTATTTATTTATAAACTAACTAAGGTCCAATTAAAATTAAATAAAATAAAACACCAAATGGGAAAAAAAGAGGAACTGAAAAAGAACAGCAAATATTTAATATTAAATGAAGCAATGACAAAAACTAGGACAACATTTACAAAAGAAAGAACAATCAAATCAAAGCCACGGTCAAGTCAAAGTTTTGGTAGAGTCGTAAAGAATGACGAAAATCAATTAGACTGCTGCCAATTTTTTTAAGACTGTGGCTTGAGTTGACAAGTCTCAACATTCTGGACAGAGGAGAATGATACCCATAATTAGTAGAGCGATGATTGAGGAACACCAATTCATTGTTTCTGAGTCTACGACAAGGAATGTTGAACTGGTTTCGGTTTTCTCCTTTCTTCTATCATTATAACTCAATGTCCTCACTATCTACTGAAAACCATATACTCATTGTCATAAAATATTCATTTTCTTTTGTTACTTGTTATATTTACACTGTTTGCATTTTTAGAATCGCTTACTTATAATACTTGAATATTAATGTTTTAAGTGCCAACATATTAACTGTCCTCGATCATATTTCCTTTTCTTTGATTTGACAAATGTGTTAATATGAATTCATATGTTTCATCTAATTTTTATACCCTTAGCTCCTGGTAAATTGTTTTTTAATCTGTTGATGTACACATACACTGTTATACCCATATCTGAACCTTATTATTTTGTATACATATTATGTATTATTTTCTCCTTGTTAGTTAATCTTATTAGCATAATTGCGCTATTTAAATTCACTGTTATTATTTATTTACTGTTATTGGATGAGTTGCAACAAAGTAGGTATGTCGATAATACAATTATATATCATTAACTGTTGTCATACTGTTGAGTACTTGTTGCCACCTTCAAGGAAAGACCTGGTTTAATCCGAAACCAGTTTGGATATTTAAATTGGTGCAGGTATAAAATATTCACTTTTATTTTAACAATGTTGCTCTACAAATTTACTGTGTATTTAACTGGTTTAAAGATATTGCTTGAAGCAAATTTGATTTACTGGAAAAGGTCGACGAATTTGCGAAACTAGATCGCGTGTTATTGGTATCAACGGACGTGTTGGCATTCTAGATTATAATTTAGCGGCAGGTTTGCGGAATGTCTACTCATATACAGTATAGTCGGTAGACGTTATTCGCTTCATCGACACTCACACACACACACACATTGCCGTGGTCACTTTTACCTGCAGTGAAGGCAGTAGTTGAATCATTGGTGTCGCTATCCGCTGTGGTAGAATTTATTTATCATTTTACAATTTAAAACATTCAGACTTTTTATTTTACTTTTAATAGTGAATACCGCACAAGAAACTCAACTGTTCCCAACCGTCTAGAGTCAGTAAGACAATGGCATCCCCAATTGGGGTACATTGTCAGGCTGAAGATAGTGAGAAGGGAAAGAGATGGGAAAAAGGAAGGTTGGGAAGAACCTGGATATTCAGATCTGATCACCCAACACGGTTAAAGTCATGTCAAGCAACGTTTCGATTCTGAATGGTGGTTTTCTACCAAGGTGATACTTGGAGTATCTACCACTCTGGAACGTGCCGCAAATATACTTTACATTATTTTATATCAATTAAATGTGTAATAATACATTTTAATTAAATTAAAGTTATCGACGCACGCCGGGTTTGAACTCGCGACCTTTGGATTCGTAGTCGAGCGTCTTACCACTCGACCATGGAGGCCGTCGTATATGACACGAAATGGAAAAAAAACGAGCAACAGAGAAAGAATAAATAGCCCATAGTAAGATTATAATGAAGCAATGACAAAAATAGGACCAAATATACATTAGAAAGAACATTCAAGTCAAAGCCAAGGTCAAGTCAAAATTTTGGTAGAGTCGTAAAGAACGACAAAAATCATTTAGACTGTTACCAAATATTTCAAGATCATGGCTTGAGTTAACAAGTCTCGACATTCTGGATAGTGGAGAATGATACCCATAATTAGTAGAGTGATGATTGAGGAACAGCACTTCATAATTATAGCTATAATATTCCTGGTGCTCGCTCTTTTTGTCAAGGAAATCGTCACGCTGCAGGCTGTTGCTTATTTTTCTTTTGAAACGTCTTCCATCAATCTTTTTTTTGAGCATCAGTTGGGTTATCTCGTATTTGTTGTTCCTTGCAATGTTATCAGGATTTTAGACTTTCTTTATTTTTGACCACTAAAGTATTTGATTAACTTGATTGTGCCTTACCTTCCGCAGGCATTCCCGACTTCTTTTACCATTCAATAGGTATCGCATAATATATTATCTTTACACTGCTTTCTTTGTTTGTTCATTCTACAGAGTAGTAAGTATCGCCCTGGTGAAAAACCGCCATTCAACTTTGCCTTAAATGGCGTTAATCGTGTTTGGTGACCAGATTTGAATAATCAGGTTATTTTCAACCATAATTTTTTTCTCATCAAATTCCCATCCTTACTTCTAGTAGCCTCACAACAAACCCCGATAGATAATGCCACAATTTCATTGACTTTAGACGGTTGGAAACATTTGAAATTCTTGGGCAATATTCACTATAAAAAAAAACATGTCCGAACCATTTAAGCGTCTCTTTATAACTCTTGCACTAGTCTTCCATTCTTTCCGAATCTCCACATTTTTAGCATGGTGTTCGATCCAGAAACTGCAATTCAGCTTTGAACGGACGTGATTGAATTTGAGTGGACTGTAAAACGATTATACTTAATGAATGATTTGATTGTATTTGGGGACAGATAAGGAAGGTAAATTTATGCCAGCTTGCTCACCTGTTAGACGTCTGCGAGAGGGCACGAACTATCTGCCCGGGCGATGAAAAGTTGAGTGGGGCGAGTCCTCCAGAGACGGATGCAAAGCGAGGCGCCGTCCCTGGGGGGTCCGAGCGATTGTAAACGACTAAGATGGAATCGAAACGCGCCGCTATTGACGTCCCGATCTTTGCGGTTTGCCGGATGGTGGGGGTTATTGGTTGTTCAACACACTTTACGTAGTCATACAAACAGAACAAACTAGCAAAAGGGGAAGGCAGGAACTGGACAAAAGGTATCAGGTAAGGACCCATCAAATCGTTGATTTTAGGATCCAACACATGGTTTTACCACACGTTTGCCCGGGAGATTATTATTATTGTTGATTACAGACTGCGTCCATTTACAATACACATGAACATTGACATAAAAAAGCGAATGTATTAGGAGATATTGTCTATATGTCAACATGTCTCTTGAAATATTTAAGGTTTATGTTAAAGATATCAAGAAACATGTTATTTGGTAGTACCATACCCCGTGTAATGCTGTGCTGAGCCAACACGTCAGTTCTGCCATGTGGAATACACTGCAGATCGTGGTGTCGCCCCTGGCAGTAGTTGTTTGGCACAAACAACTTATGGCATTCTAGGAGGCATGGATAGTCTATCAAATAATCTAATATTGTCCATCATGAAATCTCGCTTCTAAAGCATTCAGTCTACTTTTATCCTTTCTCTGCCAGCTCTATGCTTGCCATATATAAGGGTTGGTATAATTACACCATTGTGGACTGCTAGCTTTGCTTCTTCGAAATTTTTTATTTGCGCCAACAGCGTTCAGTTCTCCATTGATGGAGTTTCTTGCATTCAACCCTATTTCAATATCCTTATCACCCTTTCCATCTCTCCAATCTCATTGATTTGTTTTATTTGTTCTCTGCCTGCCTCGAGAGATAAATCCACGATTGTGTACATCACAATTTTCGTTTTAAACATTAACCACAGCGATGTAATAGCGACTTCAATGAGTCAATGTACGATGTGGATAATATTATGTATGACAGAACCTGCACTCGGATGGTGCAATAATTCTAACAGACTCCCACGGTATTTTATTGCAAGGAATATTTCCTTTCGTCATAAGATCATAATTATAAAAATGTATTTACATTTATGTAGCCTAGCTTAGCGATTCTTTGTCCAACGAACGTTTTACCGCAATAGCGTGAAAGAATGCAAGGCTGATGTGAGCTTAATGAATACGATCAAGAATGGGACGCTTAGATGGTTTGGGCATGTAGAGCGAATGAACGAAGAAAGGAGTGTGAAAAGAATATATGATGCGAAAGTGGATGGAAGAAAAAGTCGAGGACGCCTGAGAAAGACATGGAACGATCAAGTAAATCAAATACTTGAATCGGGTCATGTGAAGAGTCAGAATAACAGTATGTATGATACGATGTATGAATGTGAATGAAGCAAGAAGTGTGCGCCAAGACAGAGTTGTATGGCGGTCCGTTCTCTCTGCCTACCATTGCGGGAAAACGGCGTGATGGTTAGTTAGTCAGTTAAAAACGGTAGAAAAAAATTGGTAATATTTTCGAAGTCTTAATTGTGTAAAACTTTGACATGAAGCTTTTACTTTGTGGTAAGACATAATTAATTTAAAAATAAAAGCAACTTTGTTGTAAGACCACTTTATCGGAAACAGGGTTGAATAAATATATGCTTAACCCTTAATAAGGTTCAGGTAGAGCCGAAACCGGTTGGTATATGTTTCCAATAAAGTGGTCTTAAAACAAAGTCACTGTTATTTTTAATCTTAACTTCGTGTAAATAAATATTCAAAATGAACTAACTAACTGACAAACCATCACGCCATTTCCTCGAAGGAGTAGGCAGAGAGGACAGACCGCCATACAACTCTCTCTTGGTACACACTCCTTGCATCATTTACTATTATAGAACTACTTATACATACTCCTCAATTATTCCGACTCTTCACATGGCCCGACTCAAGTAATTGATTTATTTGATTTGATCGTGCCACGTTGTCTTCCTCGGGCGTCCCCGACTTCTTCTTCAATTCACTTTCGCGTCATTCATACTCTTCTATTCGTTCATTCGCTATACATGCCCAAATCATCTAAGCGTTTTTTAATCCTATTCGTTATGCTCACATCAGCCTTGCATTCTTTCCGGATATCCACATTTTTAACACGGTTATACATGGTTTTGACGCACATACGCCTCAGGAATTTCATTTCTATAGAAGTCAGTCTACTTTCATCCTTCTTCTGCGAGTTCCATGCCTCACTGCCACACACCAGGGTTGGTATAAGCACTCCACCGTGGACTGCTAGCTACAATGACGTTCCATATATAGACAGGTTATAACCTTAGAATATTAACACAAAATGTGGAAAGCAAAACACACACGTTACCAGTAAATTCATCATTCAAATATCGGTCATGTATGACAAAGATAGACATTCATAGAATATATGTGTATGAACGAAACAGATCCGAAGTTCGGACCGCATTCCATACTTGCTTGAAACACGACTTCAAGCGACGCGTGACCGTTTAGTACTAAATCGGCTTAAACACCGATCACACCAACTAGCTTGATTATTACTTGCGACTTTGGGAGCGCTACAACGTGTCTATATATATGAACCGTCATTGGCTAGCTACGCATTTTTTGACATTTTTTTACTAGCGCCAACAGCGTTCAGTTCTCCATTAATGGGGTTTCTTGCATTCCACCGTCTTTCAATATCCTCATCAGCCTTTACATCTCTCCAGAACATACTTTCTAAATACACAAATTCACCCACTTGCTCCAAGTCAATCAATCATTTTCAATTCTATCTCGTATGTCTTCACTTACAAAAATATTGATACCTCAAATTGTCGTCGCCTAAAAAAAATAGCTTTGAAAGCATTCAACTGTAAGACTCAATACACAAAGTCATCGATCTTAAACTTTACCTCACCTAGACTTCTTATAACCATAAGGTGACATATAATACCTACAAATATGTTACAAGCGCACCATCGAAACTCAGTTTCTACAAAACAAACAGTTGTTAGCTAGTTAGTTGGTTTGTTTGTCCATTGTTCGCTGTGTTCGTTTGTTTAGCAAACTTCCGCCCAACACCGGACGAGTGCAGCGGCTAATACCTAGTGGGCGTCGGTGTTTCCTCCAACTTTTAACGCCGCGGTCGGAGGTCAATGTTATCGGACTAAGTTCCCAGCAAATGCAAAAGCGACAACTTTATATTCAAAAGCACCGTTGTCAAACTTACAACGTTACAAAATTCACCTAGGGCGCTGCAGATAAGGATATTAAAAGGAGGGTGAACGTAGGAAGCTCCATCAATGGAGGACTGAACGCTGTTGGCGCAAATAAGAAATTGTTCAAAGAAGCGAAGCTAGCAGTCAACAATGGAGTGCTTATACAAACCGTGATATTCTTAATTTTTTTCTTTTAAAGAAAGACAAACATTCTCGGGTAACGAATAATCTGACAAAATTTGAAAAACTCCTACTGCCATCATAAGAAGCGGAAGATGTTGCTCGTGCAATGATGGAGG
This sequence comes from Drusus annulatus, assembly GCA_022651775.1. Lineage (NCBI taxonomy): Eukaryota > Metazoa > Arthropoda > Insecta > Trichoptera > Limnephilidae > Drusus > Drusus annulatus. The sequence continues at coordinate 90,980 of JAGWCC010000367.1, read as the reverse complement.
ACTTAGCCAGCAGAGAAATTGAACGCACGATGCCCGGGTGGGATCCGACGAGTTATCCACTCAGCTACCGATCGGTCGGTAAATATATGGCAGTGAGGCATGAAACTGGCAGAGTAAGAATGAAAGTAGACTGAATGCTATGGAAATGAGATCCCTGACACGAATGTGGGGTAAAACCATGTATGACCGTACTAAAAATGTGGATATCCGGAAAGAATGTAAGGATGATTTAAGCGTAATGAATAGGATCAAGAAACACTTAGATGGTTTGGATATGTAGAGCGAGTGAACGAAGAAAGGAGTGTGAAAATAATATATGATGCGAAAGTGAATAGAAGAAAAAGTCGAGGTCGCCCGAGGATAAAATGGCACGATCAAGTAAATCAAATACTTGAATCGGGTCATGTAAAGAGTCAGAAAACAGAAGAGTATGTTTGAGACGATGTATGAATGTGAATAAAGCAAGGAATGTATGCCAAGACAGAGTTGTATGGCTGTCTGTCCTCTCTGCCTACCTCTGCTGAGAAGCGGCGTGAGTAGTTATTTAGTTAGGGCGCTGCAGTTGTTTACATTGATTTATATTTTTACAACACTATGATTCTGATGTAGAAGGATGTAACTTCACATTTATGTTACATACTGACAAAAAAAATGTAGATAAAATAGAGGGCGCTGCAGTCGTTTGAATCGATTTATATGGCAACATTAAGACTGTTCAATTCCTCTACTAGCTTTTTAAGTGACTTTATGGGTTCAATTCCTTTGCTAGCTAAGTCATCCATCATTCCACAAGCAACATCTTCCGCTTATTATGACGGCAGTAGGAGTTTTTAAAAATATTGTCAACCCGAAAATGATTGTATTTCTTTAAAAAAAAGTGGTCCTTCGAACCGGATCACATAAATAATTTTGTTGAAATTTGATTTGTGAATCTAGCTCGTAGTGTCCAACTCTCCATCCTACCATACTTAACCCGGGAATGTTTGTATTTATTTTATTAATTTATCGTCTATAATATAAATAAAAATATGTATAAAAAAGACGTTTACACCAAGATAGAGTGTAGTTTGACACCATCTCTTCTTTACCCTTCAAAGAAATTATGGCATGTTTTTAAAGTTATTTTAATGCTTAGAGGTAAATATTTCACCCTTCTTGGTAAAGTTCTTCATTACATTGCCAAAATTTGCAATAAACTCGCTTCCAGCAAACAAAAAAAAAACTCTCCAAATTATTCGCGTGAAAACTGAAAACACCTCCGTATTTCTGGTAAAGTAGAAATTATTCAAACTCCGTTCTTGTCATGACGGATGCCACGCTGCGAAATTTCGTACCACCTCGAAGAATAAAATATAACACAAGGTATTAGAAGAGATTTTTCCGAATGATAAAAGAACCTCTCATCTCTCCCTCGGTCCATGGGGATACTGGATGACTCAGGTAGTAAACCTTGGCTCTAATTCAAAGATTTTTCTTATGTCTTATCTCAGGCAGTTTGGTAGTCCTCGGAGACATCATAATACCACTCGGATATGCCCTCGCCGTATTGGAAACCTTCGTCTTGTCTTTGGGAGGATGTGGACCAACTTTTCTGTTACGTGCGTATTGTGCTAACTTGTTTTTATCTCACTAACACTGAGAACAGATAATGTGAAAACATATTTCGTTTTATTTTTTGAGTGAATACCGCTCAAGAATCTGACAGACAGTGGGACTATGGTATCCCCAGTTGGGGTATTTTGTGAGGCTTAAGGTAGTGGCGAAAGGAAGGAGATGGAGAAGAGGAAGGTTGGAAAGTACCTGGGTATTCATCAGATCTGGTTGCCAAGCCCGACTAAATCCATTTCAAGCAACGTTTCAATTCTGAATGGTGGTCTTTCACCAGGGTGATACTTCGAGTATGTTTTACTCTGGAACGTGCCGCAAATTTCCTTCGTATTATTTTATATGAATTCAATGCGTTATAATACATATTACTCAAATTTTAAATAAAATTTACATTGTTTTTACACCACTTTATTAGATATACATACCAACCGGTTTCCGCTCTACCTACACCTTCTTCAGGATTGAACAATACATATTCGTTCAACCCCGAAGAAATTTCAGGTAGAGCCGAAACCGGTTGGTATATGTATCTAATAAAGTGGTGTCAAAACAAAGTTACTTTTATTTAAAATTTAATAATGTCTTACTACAAAGTGAGTGCTTCATGTCAAAGTTTACATACTATTCAAATAAAATTTATTTGCGCAAGCCGGGTTTGAAACCGTGACCTCTGGATTCGTAGTCGAGCGTCTCATCACTCGACCGCGCAGGCCGTCTTAAGACCCGCATTATCAAGTGCCCTCACACAGCCCCTTCCTTGACCCGCTCGGCAACGTTGCCCAGTCGGTTGGCCATATAGTTCCCCGTATTCATGCCGCTATTGTGAGTTGTCACAGCAAACAAAAAAAAAATTACGTTTCTTCATGAACCGACTCATCTTTTAGAACAATTCCAATGACAGTCAAGTTATACATGGCGAGTTCAACAGAAAAGGGAAATTTAGAATTTTCGCGAGCTATGTACATTCGATTACCGATTTTTTTGTTGTTGTTATGTTGGTACACATATGTTTATCATATATTAGCATTATCAGCCATTTTGGATTAGTGGTTTGTTTTTGACAACTGGAAAGGTTAGTCACGTTTTTGTGTGTTCTTCGATTTTTTACTTTTGAAAAAAATGGATCAAAGGACATGTATTAAATTTTGCATTAAAAATGCAATAAAGTGCTCCAACGCACTTAAAATGTTGACTGTGGCATTCGGCGAGTCTACTTTGTCTCAAAAAAGTGTTTATAAGTGGTACAAGCGCTTTACAGAAGGCCGAGAAGATGTTAATGACGATGAGCGTCCTGGAGTTGTGGAAAAACAAATCATGGATTTTATTCTTTGATCCGTTTTTTTCAAAAGTGAAAAATCGAAGAACACACAAAAACGTGACTAACTTTTCCAGTTGTCAAAAACAAACCACTAATCCAAAATAGCTGATAATGCTAACATATGATAAACATATGCGTACCAAAATAACAAAAAAAAAATCGATAATCGAATGTACACAGCCCGCGAAAATTCAAAATTCACATTTTCTTTTGAACAGGCCTAGTAGATGCAGTCATTACTATAGTCGTCATGCATTGCTGTAAATGACTGATAAATCAGAATGCGGCCTCGACTGTTTGTCTTCAAATTCATGACATAATATCATGTGTTACGTACATTACTATATATGTAAATACATGAGAGTTATGACTCGTCACTTGTCACGCATTGTCTCATGCTCAGAGCAATAACATACAAGAGAGAGCGCTGCTGTAGTCAGTTTTAATGAGTTTTGCCGGACTCGGCTAGACCTGGCGTGGCAAGGATTAAGGCTAGGGTATTCATACATCCATTCATAGCACATGTCGACACAATGTTTTTGTTTATTCGTACAGCCACTTTTTCACTAACTAACTAACCATCACGCCGTTTCCCCGCAGGGGTAGGCAGAGAGGACGGACCGCCATATAACTCTGTCTTGGCATACACTCCTTGATTCATTTACATTCATACACCGTCTCATACATACTCTTCTGTTATTCTGACTCTTCACATGACCAGATTCAAGTATTTGAATTATTGATCGTGCCATGTCTTTCTCGGGCGTCCTCGACTTATTCTTCCATTCACTTTCGCATCATATATTCTTTTCACACTCCTTTCTTCGTTCGTTTGCTCGACATACCCAAACCATCAAAGAGTCCCTTTCTTGATCCTATTCATTACGCTCACATCAGCCTTGTATTCTTTCCGGATATCCACATTTTTAACACGGTCATACATGGTTTACCGCACATACGTCCAAAATATCTCAATTCCACAGCATTCAGTCTACTTTTATCCTTCCTCTGTCAGTTCCATGCCTCAATGCCATACATCAGGGTTGGTATAAGCATTCTATTGTGGACTGCTAGCGTCGCTTCTTTAAACAATTTCTTATTCGCACTAGCAGCGTTCAGTCCTCCATTAATGGAGTTTCCTGCATTTACCCTTCTTTTAATATCCTTATCAGCCTTTCCGTCTCTCGTAACTTTTTCACAGTATTGTTTTAAACAAAAATATAGCATATAGCCCTAAAAACCGTCCACTTATTTCCATTTATGTCGCATATGAAAACGTGTGGGCGGAGTCAACGGAGAAGCGGTACACGAAGAACATTCTAACAATACTTCAAAGCGGTGTGAGAATTTGGGAAAATTTGCTGTCTCGTTCTTTCTCATGGTGTTCGACGGAAAAACCCGGAGAAAGTGATTTATCCCAAATCTGTATAGATTAGGTAAAAATCATTAGCTCATCTCGTGGTGCATTTTTTGTACGTGCCCAGTTTCTCATTCTATCTACTTTTTACTGTTCAATTTTTATTACTCGTATTATTATTATTTCATATTTGGATGGACTGCCTCACAGGTCTGTCTTGGCACACGCTTCTTGCTTCATTCACAATCATACATACTCTTTTGTTATTCTGACTCTTCACATGGTCCGACCCATGTATTGGGCGACCTCGGCTTTTTTTCCATTAACTTTTGCGTCATATATTATTTTTATACTCCTTTCTTCGTTTTGCTCTAAATTTCTAAACTATCTAAGCGTCCCCTCCTTGATCCTATTCATTACGCTTACACCAGCCTTGCATTCTTTCCGGCTATCTACATTTTTAACACGGTTTTACCGCACATACGTGTTTATAATGAATCAACTACCAAAACAGGACAAAATACACATTTGGTAGAACATTCAAGTCAAAGCCAAGGTCAAGTCAAAGTTTTGGTAGAGTCGTAAAGAATGACAAAAATCTTTTAGACTGGTACCAAAATTTTAAGACCATGGCTTGAGTTAACAACTCTAGGCATTCTGGACAGTGGAGAATGATAACTGTTATTAGTAGAGTGATGATTGAGGGACAGCAATTCATTGTTTTTGAGTCTACAGCGAGGAATGTTGAACTGGAGGAGTTTCAATAAGGAAGGTAAGTCAATAATAAAATTAATAATTTTGAAAATCCTACGTCTTTCCAATGAAAAAGTTTTTAATGTTTATTTAATTTAGTCATATGAATAATTGCCTTTTTCTCGCCCTAATCTCCATGCAATTCCGCGTAAGGACCGATGTTGTACGGATTCAATATTATTAGGTTTTTTTTTTTTTACGTGAATACCGCACAAGAGTCTCAACTGCTCCCAACCGTCTAGAGCCAGTAAGACTATGGCATTCCCTAATAGGGGTGTGTTGTGAGGCTGAAGGTAGTGGGGAGAGGAAGGGGAAGGTTGGGAAGTACCTGGCTTTTCAGATCTGGTCACCAAACACGGCTTAAGCCATTTCAAGCAACGTTTCAATTCTGAATGGCGGTCTTTCACCAGGACTATACTTAAAGTATCTACCACTCTGGGACGTGCCGCAAATATACTATGTTTTATTTTTTATATCAATCAAATGTTTTCTGACACTTATTAATTAAATTAAAATTATTTGCGCACGCTGGGCTCGAACCCTTGATGACCCGATGTTGCGGTTCATCCTCTCTGCCTACATCTGCAGAGAAATCGCGTCACGGCTTATTCCCCGGCAGACACCTCAGATCAAATAAGAAAGAAAATTATTACAAAAAAACTTACAACGTTAGTTAAAAACACATTTTTCTTCAACCGTCCTTAACTTTCTTCTGTTGGATTTAAATTCTAATTGAAGTACGCTTTTAACTTTTCATCTGTGGATTTCAGTCTAAGGCGGAAAAGGTAAAACTGGAGTTTTCCGTTCCGTTATTCATCGCATTAAAATTGCAAAAAAAGGTTTCGCAGCGTCATCGCTTTTCTTCGAAACTTATCCGAGTTAACAGTAGACCTCGGACAAGACCTTGTCATATTTTATTTAAAATAATGAGGCAGTGTTTTTTGAAACTTTGTTATATTCTGGTTCTGTCGCAGTATACCTTGAATATGCCACTGTCATTTGGTCTCCTTTCCATACTGATTTAATAATAATAATCCACTTATTTATTTTATGGCTGTTCATATTCATCATATTGAATTCGTACACATCACTTCTTTAGCAGAATTACACAGAGATTAGGCTGAGAAAGAGGCGATTTGAATGTTCACATTCATCATATTACAATACAACTCAACAGTGTGGGCACCAAGTTATGCTATTCATTCCCTTACAATAGAAAGCGTTCAAAACAAATTCTTAAGATTTATTAACTTCAGAATGGGCATATTAAGGGAATGTATCAATTACGATTATCTTCTTTGTCACCTTAATTTATTGGGATTGTCTCAACGGAGAATAATTACCGACTTGATTTGCTTATACAAAATTATAAATTCAATGATTGACAGCCCTGAACTATTAAACTTGATATTAAATAAAAGAATACTTTGTTTTAAAACCACAGAATTTATTATGATGAAGGCCAACCGGTTTCGCTTGGATCAAGCTTCGTCAGGGCACATATAATAACTGTGCCCTGACGAAGCTCGATCCAAGCGAAACCGGTTGGCCTTCATCATAATAAATTCTGTGGTTTTAAAACAAAGTATTCTTTTATTTAATATAATGTCCAACCACCATGTGATTGTTTCTTACGAAAAAAAAAAAAACATAAATATTAAACTTGATTTCATTTCATGTTCCTAGCGAGACGGTTACAAGGCAGTACCTACCGTACTATTGTAGCAATTCTGCGTCAACCTCGCAATTCAACACGCCTATGCGATGAATGCAACAGCTGGGAAACACATACTCCGATGTCGCTAATATATTTAACACGTCAATGTTAAACTATAAGTCTAATTTAGTACAGTTGTTGTCATCTGGTAGAGCTAAACTAATAGTTGGACCTGTTATTTAATGTTATTTTAAAAAAAAATGTCACAATTTTTTTCTACTGTTCACTACTTTATGTTACAATTTTTTTTGCACTAATGGGGTTATTATTATTTTTTTTTTTTAAATGTAAACATTTGTATAAAAGCCTTTAAAGGGCGTAAATAAATAAATAAATATTGAATCCGTACAACATCACTTCTTACGTGGAATTGCATGGGAATTAGGGCGAGAAAGAGGCGATTATTCATAATATGATGGAATTGAACAAACATTGAAAAATTCTTTATTAGAAAAGCGTAGGAAAGACTTTGATTTAATTTGCATTTTCAAAATTATGAATTGTTTTATAGACTCACCTTCTTTGTTGCAACTCGTCCAGTTCAACATTCCTTGCCGACTCATAAGCAACGAATTGCTGTTCCTCAATCATCACTCTACTAATTATGGGTATCATTCTTCACTTTTCAGAATCTATGGTCTTGCAATTTTTGGTACGAGTCAAAATGATTTTTGTCATTTCTCGTTCGATTACCGACTCCACCATGAAATTTCCACTATCCTCGACAGCCTTAAAGCATCGCTGAAACCCGCTCGAAGGTCTCGTTGAGAAATGTAGAACCCATGTGTATGAATGGGAGAGGTACTGGCAAATAATGATAATTATTATCTGCTAGATATTCCACTAAATGCTTCCCATTGAAGTTTCGATTGCTCGAATTCCATACAATTTGCCGAATAAAGGAGAGCGTCTTCGGATCAAGACTTTGGCTAGCGCTATGCCATGTATAGGGAGCTATGTATAACTGTATACCCTGGGAGATACTCGTTAGAGGGGTGGGTTGAAGGAGAATATGCTAGGAAGGACTCACCCTTATCAGGAAAGGAATGTTTGATTTAATTTAATTATTTTTTTCTTTTTTTTATTTTTGTGCACAACCTCTTACTCCTAAGAAATATCTATAAAATGTAACCTCCATGTAATAACTTTGTGCTTTTATTCATTTAAGTTCATCTTTCCTTTCTTTTCTTTTTTCCCTCTTTTATTTTTTAAACGTTTTTCATTTTTAATACTATTTACATTTAATATTACTTCATTTATGTACACTAAGTCTGTCTCGACACGAAAATCTCCTAGTGAGATAGACATGAACAAAACCCATGTTTTATACCTCATCATGGAATCCAGGTATTAAATTTTGCGTTAAAAATGGAATAAAGTGCTCCAACGCACTAAAATGTTAACTGTGGCATTCGGTGAGTCTACTTTGTCTCAAAAAAGTGTTTATAAGTGGTACAAGCGCTTTACAGAAGGCCGAGAAGATTTTAATGACGATGAGCGTCCTGGAGTTGTGGAAAAACAAATCATGGATTTTATTCTTTGATCCATTTCTTTCAAAAGTAAAAAATCGAAGAACAAACAAAAACGTGACTAACCTTTCCAGTTGTCAAAAACAAACCATTAATCCAAAATGGCTGATAATGCTAACATATGATAAACATATGTGTACCAACATAACAACAACAAAAAAACGATAATCGGAATGTACACAGTCCGCGAAAATTCAAAATTCACCTTTTCTTTTGAACAGGCCTCGTAGTTCTCCTTGCCTACTTTATCCCAATGGTCTGGAGAAGCTGGTACTCACACTCTAAAATTACCGAAACTTTGGTAATTGAATGGTGAGCAGGGTATTATGTGTATTTGTGTGTGCGAGAGGGTGGGAGGGTGGGAGGCAAGCCGCGGGAGGAGGTGGGAGGGGTACAGGGTGAAATCTAGATGGAATTAACGAATCTGTTTCATCATTTTACTTCAATATGTTTTAAAGTTTAAAAAAAAATTGTTTGTGATGTGAATACCGCACAAAATGACGGCCTTCGTGGTCAAGTGGTTAAGATTCTCGACTACGAATTCAAGGCTCCGGTTTCAAATCCCTGCGTAAATTTTTTTGTAACAGTATTCTTGCGGCACGTTACATAGTGAAATATATAATATTAGTATCACCCTTTTTTTTTTGTAAATACCACACAAGAGTTCCATCTGCTCCCAACCGTCTAGAACCAGTGAGACTTTGGCATCCTTAATCGGGGTATGTTGTGAGGCTGAAGGTAGTGGGGAAAGGAAGGAGATGGGAACGAGAAAGGTCGGGAAGTACCTGGCTATTGACATCTGGTCACCAAACACGGCAAAGTCATTACAAGCAACGTTTCGATTCTAAATAGTGGTCTTTCACCAGGGCGATACTTCGAGTATGTTTAACTCTGGAACGTGCCGCAAATTTCTTTCATATTATTTTATATGAATTAAATGCGTTATGACACATATTAGTTAAATTTTAAATAAGAGTAACTTTGTTTCGACACCACTTTATTAAATACATATACCAACCGGTTTCGGCACTACTTAAACCTACTTCAGGGTTGAACAATACATATTTTTTCAACCCTGAAAAAGGTTCAGGTAAATTAAATGGTTTTAGCCGTATTTGGTGACCAGATCTGAAAAGCCAAGTATTCCCAACAACCCTCTTCTCAATCTCCTTCCCGTCTCCTCTACCCTCAGCCTCACAACCTTCCTCAATTGGGAAGTCTTAGTCCACTATAATAATCAAACAATTATTTTTATAAATAAAACAGATAAACTTTGTGTATGACCCCTTTAATTATTCAATATTATGTTGACCGGTTTCGGAAGTACCCTCCCATCACCAGAACAATTTTAAAATTATCTAATTTTGATATTGTCCTGATGATGGAAGGGTACTTCCGAAACTGGTCGACATAACTAACTAATTAACCATCACGCCGTTTCCCCGCAGGGGTAGGCGCAGAGAGAACGGACTGCCATACAACTCTGTCTTGGCACAAACTCCTTGCTTCATTCACATTCATACATCGTCTCATACATACTCTTATGTTATTCTGACTCTTCACATGACCCGATTCAAGTATTTGATTTACTTGATCGTGCCATGTCTTTCTCGGGCGTCCTCGACTTCTTCTTCTATTCACTTTCGCATCGTATACTCTTTTCACACTCCTTTCATCGTTCATTCGTTTTACATGCCCAAACCATCTAAGCGTCCCTTTCTCGACCCTATTCATTACGCTCACATCAGCCTTGCATTCTTTCCGGATATATTTGTATTTTTAATACGGTCATACATGGTTTTACCGCACATACGTTTTAAAGATCTCATTTCTAGAGCATTCAGTGTACTTTCATCCTTCCTCTGCCAGTTCCATGCCTCACTGCCATACATCAGGGTTGGTATAAGCACTCCATCGTGGACTGCTAGCTTCGCTTCTTTGGACAATTTCTTATTTGCGTCAACAGCGTTCAGTCCTCCATTTGGAGTTTCGATATAATATTGAAAAACTAAAGTGGTTATTCAGTTTTATTTATAAATTTGGCAAGCCACAAAGTAAATGCTTTTTACGAATATGTAAATATTATTATAGCTATTATTAAAAAAAATACAGTCTTTATGAAAATTTCCCAAAATTACCCCGATTAAAATAATATTTCAATACAGTTGAATGATAATGAAGTTAAAATTCTCAACAAACGATTATTATTAATAAATAAAACGGATAAACTTTGTGTATAACCATTTTTATTGTTCAATATCACGTCGACCGGTTTCGCAAACACCCTTCCATCATCAGGACAATATTAAAATTAACCTGAAATACAAAATGCCGAGATGTATATAAACATTAACTTTTAGTCCTATCCTACATATATTTCCAGTAAGCCGCTCTGTTATTCCCACAATGACGGCCTCCATGGTCGAGTGGTAAGACGCTCGACTACAAATCCAAAGGTCGCGGGTTCAAACCCGGCGTGCGCCAATAACTTTTAATTAATGAAAATGTGTCATAACACATTTAATTCATATAAAAATAATAAAATAAGAATATTTGCGGCACGTTCCAGAGTGGTAGATACTCTAAGTATCGCCCTGGTGAAAGACCACCATTCGGAATCGAAACGTTGCTTGAAATGGCTTTAGCCGTGTTTGGTGACCAGATCTGAATGGCCACGTACTTCCTCTTCCCAACCTCCTTCCCCTCCCCACTACCTTCAGCCTCACAACATACCCTATTTGGCGATGCCATAGTCTCACTGGCTCTAGACGGTTGGGAGCAGTTGGGACTCTTGTGCGATATTTATATATAAAAATTAAAAAATCCCCTCAATTACCCCTTCTCCTTCCCATTCCAACTCATAAATATGTGTATATATCTCAGCATTTTGTATTTTAGGTTAATTTTAATATTGTCCTGATGTTGGAAGGGTGCTTGCGAAACCGGTAGACATAGTATTGAATAATATAATTGGTTATAAACAAAGTTTATTTGTTTTATTTATAAATATGGCAAGCCACAAAGTAAATGCTTTTTACGAATACGATTATTTTAAATTCCGTTAATTATAGGACTAAATATATTTCCTGTCAACTAAAAACGAAATTATTAGTCAGTTAGTTTTCCCACTGTCAAACGATTACTCGTTCACTGAACTGTTAATATGATTTTGTGAATTATTTACTGTTTACTCGGAAAAGCTTTGATTAATCTATTTAACTCTGTTTTAATTTAGAAGTTTTTCGCGAAATTATCCTTTAATTTTGATGTTTGATTATGTTGGTAATTAGGGCAACCCTGTTATCCATTTATAGATAAGGCCTTCTAAATAAATGAGTTTTGAGTTCAGCTCTGAACTATGTCAAATCTTTTATTACTCTCAGATCATGTGATAGTCCATTCCAGGCTTTAAGACCTGACACTCCTGCAGCGCGCTCTCCGAACTTAGTGTCTGGTGTGCGCTTTGGTTCCTTCAACCTTTCGATTGCCGATGACGTTACTAATATAAGTGTAGTTTTTTGACCCCCTAGCTAGGATTAAATATAGGATCATTTTTGTCATAGTAGTCGTATTTAAAATGAAATACTAACTTTGTATAAGACCACAGATTTAATTACAATTTTTATGACCGGCCGGTTTCGCTTAGCCCAAGCATCATCAGGGTACAAAATAAAACTAACCAAAAAAATACATAGTGTTTATAATAATAATAACAGTGAACTTATATAGCGCAGTTTTGTGATATTTCACCTCGAGTGCGGTTCATACTAAATTAATTATGCTAATGAGACTAACTAACGAGGAGAAAATAATACTTAATATGTGTACAAATTAAAACTATTTAAAATCGTGATCGTTATTATAAAATCATGAGAAAAAGGTTCAGATATAGGTACAACAGTGTATGTGTACATCAACAGATTAAAAAAACAATTCACCAGAAGCTAAGGGTACAAAAATTCAGATATAACGAATGAGTTTATATTAAGATATTTGTCAAATCAAAAAAAAAGGAACCTAGATTGAGGACAGTTAACATGTTGGTACTTAAAACATTAATATTCAAGTATTATAAGTAAACGATTCTAAAAATGCAAACAGTGTAAATATAAAAATTAACAAAAGAAAAATAAATATTTTATGACAATGAGTATATGGTTTACAGAAGATAGTGAAGACATTGAGTTATAATGATAGAAGTAAAGAGTTTTGTTATATATAGATAATAATAATAATTGGATTACTTTTATAGCGCTGTTTTCATGGGAAAATTAACTAAAAAGCTGTTTACAAATGAATTTATCTAACCTATAATTAATCACTTAGACTTATACATAGTAACTTACAGTTAAGATTTATTACGAAGGGCTTACAACCACAGAGGGAGAAAACAATATTAAATAAAATAAGATAATAGTAAAGAAAATAATAACATTTAAATTGTTACAAAGGAACATAGATTTTGACGGCCTGCATAGTCGAGTGGTAAGACGCTCGACTACGAATCCAGAGTTCGCGGGTTCGAACCCGGCGTGCGCAAATAAATTTTATTTAATTAATATGTGTCAAAATAAAATATAATATATTTTCGGCACGTTCCAGAGTGGTAAATACTATAATATATTTGGTGAAAGACCACCATTCAGAATTGAAACGTTGCTTGAAATGGCTTTTACCGTGCTTGTTGACCAGATCTGAATAGCCAGGTACTACCCAACCTTCCCCTTCCTCATCTCCTTCCTATCCCCACTACCTTCAGCCTCACTACATACCCCTATTGGGGATGCCATAGTCTCACTGGCTCTAGACGGTTGGGATTAGTTGAGACTCTTGTGCGGTATTCATGTAAAAAAAATAAAGAGACATATATATTTAATGGATTAATAATTTATAACATTTTTCGACGAGAAACGAATTTAACCCTTCCCTTACGAAGGGTTTCTAATGTCACCCCAAACGAGAGCTTTTGTGGAATACCTTTAGTTTCTTCTTATTCTTTTCGATGAAATCAATGATCTTGGCATAATTTTAGATCCTAAATTCAAATTTCTTTTGCATATCAACTCAATTACAACAAAAGGATTAAAAATGCTTGGCTTCATTCTCAGGATTGTAAGAGGCTTGAGGAATATTTCTACACTCAAAATATTGTATTCATCTTTAGTTCGTAGTCAAGTGGAATATAATTCTTCTATTTGGTCCCCTAGCTATAAAATCCACTCCGACTTCATCCAAAAAATCCAACATACATATCTTAGATATATAAACTACAAACTAAATCTTTCCATTGAAAATATCAACTTGATGAAATAATCAAATTTATTAAAACTTTCAGATCGAAGAATTATTTTTGATTTGACTTATTTTATAAAATTGTCAATGGTATTATAGACAGCCTCGAGTAATTGAACCTTATTTCCTTTCACATACCAACGAGAACTACTCGATTCAAAATTTTATTTAGTTGTAACAATAACATCAGGACTGAGTCTTTCAGATACTCGCTTGTGCCTAGATTGCATGTAGTTGGTAATACATACGCAGAGGTGGCTGATGTATTTAACTGCACGGAATGTAGATACAAGAAGGCTATAACATCAAACATCTTTAATCAATAATATTTTTATACATTTAAACACTATTTTTTACTATTCTACAACCATTTTTTTATTTTGTTTGTGCATATAATTCTCATTTTTTCACTGTCAATTGTGAACATTTAATGTAAAAGCCCTCGCGGGCGTTTACAATAAAAATACATAAATAAAGATTACCGAAACATTATGAATATTTTTCAATCTAAGTATTGCTGAAAACAAATTCTTTAAAATTATGTCATAAAAACGTTTTAATAAGCAAGATTAAATTGGGCAACAACGTCAACCTCCTTCGGATTGTACGTTTGATTTTTTCGTAGAGGCACGAGAAGAATCAATGCCGGGTGTGCCAAAATGAGCGACAGTTCTAGTTAAAGCTATTTTCAACTTCAATAACTCGAAAGTTAAAAATAGACGTAGCGCCACCATCTTCGTCTCAATTGGGGTATATTGTGAGGGTGAAGGTAGTAGTGAAGGGAAGAAGGTGAAGAAGAGGAAGGTTGAAAAGTACCTGGATATTCAGATCTGATCACCAAACACGGCTAAAGCCATTTCAAGCAACGTTTCAATTCTGAATGGTGGTCTTTTCCCAGGGCGATACTGAGAGTATTTACCACTGTGAAACGTGCCGCAAATACACATTATTTTATTTTATATCAATTAAATGTGTTATGACACACATTAATTAAATAAAATTTATTTGCGCACGCCGGGTTCCAACCCGCAACCTCTGGATTCGAAGTCGAGCGTCTTACCACTCGACCATGCAGGCCGTCTTCAAGGGCCGGCTCTTGGCGTTAATTATAAATTGTTCAAAGAAGCGAACCTAGCAGTCCACAAAGGAGTGCTTATACCAACCCTGATGTATGGCAGTGAGGCATGGAACTGGCAGAGGAAGGATCAAAGTAGACTGAATGCTGGGAAAATGAGATCTACCACTCTGAGACGTGCCGCAAACATACGATATTACATGAATCAAATGCGTTATGACACATGTTTATTGCACAAAATGTATTTGCGCACGCCGGGTTTAAAACCGCGACCTCTGGATTCGTGGTCGAGCGTCTTACCACTTGACCACGGAGGCCGTCAGATTGACCAATGCTCTAAATCATAATATCACAGTTCAGCAAACATTTAACCGAAATGGCTACCATTCAAAATGTTTAATTAGTTTCTGTTCAGAGGAGAGACAATTATATAATTTTCCGGATTAAATTCTAACTCGAAATTCCACACAAAACGATCTCCGATTTCTGAATGACCTATTTGCAGTTGATGCGAATTGAACTGTGTAAAGGATATTCATGTTGAAATCTATATTATTATGCTAACTGACTAACTAACCATCACTCCGTTTCACGCAGGGTTAGGCAGAGAGGATGAACAGCCATACAACTCTGTCTTGTCACACACTCCTTGCTTCGTTCACATTCATAATAATAATAAAAACAGTGAACTTATATAACGCAGTTTTGTGATATTTCACCTCAAGTGCGCTTCACCTATATTATTTGTTTGTTTATTTAACAAATTTTATAAAAACAGTGGTTCACCAAATACATTAAGAGATGAATGATATAAAGAAATATTGTAGATACATGCATAGTGTAAAAAAATAAAACATTTATGCACATCTCACATATGGACGAGGTATTATATTTCCAAAGGAGTTAAATAAGTGCAAACTGAGGTAGTGTGACGCACGATACGAGGCCTGACACTACATTGAATTATCGATATTTTTTGGTTTGTTATGTTGGTACACATATGTTTATCATATGTTAGCATTATCAGCCATTTTGGATTAGTGGTTTGTTTTTGTTAGCTGGAAAGGTTAGTGACGTTTTTTTGAGTTCTTCGATTTCTTAATTTTGAAAAAAATGGATCAATTAATAAAATCCATGATTTGTTTTTCCACAACTCCAGGACGCTCATCGTCGTTAACATCTTCTCGGCCTTCTCTAAAGCGCTTGTACCACTTATAAACACTTTTTTGAGACAAAGTAGACATGCGTATGATATAATAACGCAAATAAGGTTAGCAATAAAAAACAAAAAAGATAAAATATAAGAGAGGTCAATCTTATACACATATTATGAGATAATCGTTGAATTGGCGTTTTGGAAATGATTTGGCGATTCAGAGATAAGTGACTGAGATTTAAACCTACCTCTTTCTCTTCTCATTCTACTCCCCACTTCTTTCAGCCTCAAAAACTCCATAAATTATCGATCCCATAGTCTAACTGGCTCCTAGCAAACGTGTTGTGTTAACATACAAGATAGATAGAAAGGGCAAGAAATAGGCGGTTGTTCATATGATAAAATTGAACAAACATTAAAAATGTCTTCATTAGAAAAGCGTAGGAAAGCTTTCGAAGTAATTTGCATTTTCAAAATTATTACATGTTTAATTGACTCACCTTCTCTGTTATAACTCATCCAGTTCAACATCCCTTGCCGTAGACTCGGAAACAATAAATTACTGTCCCTTTAAGTATCGCCCTGGTGAAAGACCGCCATTCAGAATTAAAACGTTGCTTGAAATGGCTTTAGCCGTGTTTGGTGACCAGATCTGAATAGCCAGGTACTTCCCAACCTTCCCCTTCCTTTCCCCACTACCTTCAGCCTCACAACATACCCTTATTAGGGAATGCCACAGTCTTACTGGCTCTAGACCAGAGGTTCCCAAACTTTTTTGTCCCGTAGACCACTTGTCAATTTTTTCTGTTTTGTATAGACCCCCTGCTTTCCTAGTATTGATTTTTTTTAGCGTTGGGAAAAAATTTAAAGTTTTGTGAACGCTTCAGCAACTGCTAGTTCTTTGAAATGAATCCTTCGCGGTGAACACTTCAATTGTAGTCGAACTCGTCAAAAAATAGTACTAGTCGGCAGAGATCCCAAATCGAAAAGTGCTAGCAAATCAACAAAAATTCCTCTCCGAAAAAAAGCACTAGTCGGTAGAGATTTGAAATCGAAAAGTACTAGCAAATCGACAAAAAATCCTCCCCCAAAGAGGGCTAGCAAATCAACAAAATATACCCTCCGAAAAAAAAGCACTAGTCGGTAGAGATTTGCAATCGAAAAGTACTAGCAAATCGGCAAAATATCTTCCACAAAAAATATTTTTATTAATATAATCAGAGAATTAAAGTCTATTATAAGATAGTATTACTTAAGTACCTAAATAGGTACTATCAGTGTATGTTGAGATCCACTACCGTGGACCCCCATTTTCATTTCATGGACCCCCAAATCTTTTTTTCGCTGACGTAGACCCCTTGCAGGTTGTCATAGACCCCTGGGGGTCGATATAGACCACTTTGGGAATCACTGCTCTAGACGGTTGGGCGCAGACTTTTGTACGGTATTTACGTAAAAAAAATTACTAATAATATTGAATCCGTGCAACATCGCTTCTTACGCGGAATTGCATGGAGATTAGGGCGAGAAAAAGGCAATTATTCATATGATGAAATTAAACAAACATTGAAAACTTCTTCATTGGAAAGGCGTAGGATTTTCAAAATTATTAATTTTATTATTGACTTACCTTCCTTATTGAAACTACTCCAGTTCAACATTCCTTGACGTAGACTCAGAAACAATGAATTGCTGTTCCTCAATCATCACTCTACTAATTATGGGTACCATTCTCCACTGTCCAGAATGTCGAGCTATTCTTTACGACTCTACCAAAACTTTGACTTGACCTTGGCTTTGACTTGAATGTTCTTTCTTATGTATGTTTTCGTCCTATTTTTGTCATTGTTTCATTAAAATATTATGTTTGTACTGTTATTTCTCTGTTGCTCTTTTTTCCCGTTTCGTGTTATGTGTTTTCTTTTGTGATCGGATAAAAGAGAAGAAAATTACTAAAAAACAAAAAGTTTTCTTTTGGAAATATAAAACAAAGCATTTCGATGAATAAACAAAAATATGAAAAAAAAATAAACAAATTAGAAGAAAAGAAGGAACGGTTTTCAAAAATAATAAATTTCTTTTGAGTAGGCAGTAAGTACGTCATAGAATAAGTTGGGCTACCAAGCGTAAATAGTTCATGAGGGCTTTGAAACAATATCCGATTGTTTATGACTTAAAGGTTGTGAGCACAATGGGAATCAATAAATGTTTTTGTATATTCGTAAAAAAATTAAAAAAAAAAAAAAAAAAAAAAAGTGGTTAAAAACAAAGTATATATGTTCTATTTATAAATATTTTTGTTATTAAAACCTTTTTTAATAAGTATACAAACTTATCCTTTGATAAAAAAAAATCACTGACTAACTAACTAACCATCACGCCGTTTTTTTTTTTTTTTTAAATGAATACCGCACAAGAGTCTCAACTGCTCCCAATCGTCTAGAGCCAGTGAGACTATGGCATCCCCAAATTGGGTATGTTGTGAGGCTGAAGGTAGTGGGGAGGGGAAGGAGATCGGGAAGAGGAAGGTTAAGGGAAGTACCTGGCTATTCAGATCTGGTCACCAAACACGGCAAAGCCATTTTCAAGCACCGTTTCGATTCTGAATGGTGGTCTTTCACCAGGGCCCGCAGATATTTCATGATATCTACCACAACTTCCCCTTGTAATGAATATGATCAAGAAAGGGACGCTCAGATGGTTTGGGCATGTACAGCAAATGAACGAAGAAAGGAGGGTGAAAAAAAATATCGATGCGAAAAAACCCTGTGGAAGAAAAAGTCGAGGACGCCCGAGAAAGACATGGCAAGTAAATCAATTACTTGAATCGGGTCATGTGAAGAGTCAGAATAACAGAAGAGTATGTATGAGACGGTGTATGAATGTAAATGAAGCAAGGAGTGTGTGCCAAGACAGAGTTGTATGGCAGTTCATCCTCTTTGCCTACCCATGCGGGAAACGACGTGATGGTTAAGGTAGGTTAGGTTAGATTAATAATTTACGTTTCATCAAAAAAAATATATATTCTGAAAAAAAAAACAACGTGTACATAATTTGGCTAGCCATCTTCCATACACGTTGAAAACTGTACAAATATACCAAAAAATAACAGTACAACAGACAAAACTAAACCGCGCCACTCAGCTATCAGAATCACACCCGGAACTAAACTGGTTCAGTTTGAAATGAGACTAATTAAATAATTAGAGTTGAATTGTATTCGACTCGAAGCTGACCAGATTCATCTGACTGCAATCTTGATTGCTGTTTGGTCACCGACCCGCTTTGATCTCGATTATCTCAACGGGGGCAATTGCAAGATGCTGCGATTGAAATGGTACATTACATTGGCGCGCCACATTTTTCGACACGCCCGTTTCCAAATTTACATCTTAAGCAACACATATAAAATATTTCAATTTAAATAAAGCAATTTTTAGTAGTTTAAGGCATATTCTTAATAAAGAATTACTAAGAATGACCTATTTCGCTTTCTGTCAATCCATAATTCAATATGGTATAATAGGATGGGGCGGCACTTATAAAAATCACATACAAACCCTTTACATCGCCCAAAAATTAATAATTAAAATAATCCAAAAAAAAAAATTTTTATATCCTTCAGAACTTTTATTTAAAGAATTTAAAGTCAGAAAATTAAAACTCCTTTATTTGTACCACGCCACATTACGAATATATGAAGAAGACATTTTAAATAAAACCGAACCATTCAATAATACAAAAAATCTCAGACAAAAATGCACAAAACTAATCCCGATATGTAAAAAAACAATAGGCCAGCAAAGTTATAAATATCCAGGAATAAAATTCTTTAATAGTTTACCAGAAAAAATAAGATTAATTAATGATGATCTTCAAGAATTCAAAACACAATTAAAAAACTACACTGAAAACTTAAAATAAATATCTTTGAAAAATCATTACAGCAAATTATTAGTAACTAAATAAATAACACCCCCTCATACACACAAGCATTGCTTTTTTATGAGGGTAATTTATAATGAAATGTTTAGATTTAAAAATACATATATTGATATAACATTTGTATAACACTACTATGTATTATGTTTGATAATAAAAAAAATAAAAAAATTACTACGTGTTGGATTTCAAAGAGATAGGTTCTTACCTTCTTGTTTTTCATCCAGTTTCTACCTTATCCGACCATTTCACTGTATTTGATTTCCGTATTCAACAACACCGAGTTTGAAAACAAGTGACACCCAAAAAACAGAAGAGATTTAGGACAATTAGATTGAGGACAATTACCATGTTCTTTGTTTTTCGAGGTTAGGTAATTAAAATCGTGACACTAATCCAGTTATTTTTCTATCGAAGCGATTGGTTTTAATAATAATAACAGTGAACTTATACAGCGCAGTTTTGGGATATTTCACATCAAGTGCGCTTCATATTAAATCAATGATGCTAATAAGAATAACTAACGAGGAGAAAATAATACATAATATGGATACAAATTAAAACTATCTAAAATAAGGATCGTTATCATAAATCATGAGAGAAAAAGGTTCAGATATGGGTATAACAGTGTATGTGTACATCGACAGATTAAAAACAAACTATTTACCAGAAGCTAAGGGTATACAAATTCAGATGAAACATATAAATTCATATTAACATATCTGTCAAATCAAAGAAAAGGAAATAAGATTGAGGACAATTAACATGTTAGTACTTAAAAACATTAATATTCAAGTATTATAAGTAAACGATTCTAAAGATGTAAAAAGTGTAAATATAACAAGTGTCAAAAGAAAGGGTCGTTTAGATGTTTTTGGCATCTAGAGCGAATGAACGAAGAAAGGAGTGAATATAATATACGATTCGATGCGAAAGTGAATGGAAGAAGAAGTCGGGGACGCCCGAGGAGGGCACGGCACGATCAAGTGAATCAAATACTTGAATCGGGCCACGTGAAGAGTCAGAATAACAGAATAGTATGTATGAGACGATGTATGAATGTGAACAAAGCAATGAGTGTGTGCCGAGACAGAGTTGTTTGGCGGTCCGTCCTCTGCCTACCCCTGCGGGGAAACGGCGTGATGGTTAGTTAGTTAACAAAAGAACAATAAATATAATTTGTCAATGAGTATATGGTTTTCAATAGACAATTCCAAAGGTCGCGGGTTCAAACCCGGCGTGCGCCAATAACTTTTATTTAATTAAAATGTGTCATAACACTTTAATTCATATAAAAATAATAAAAAGTATATTTGCGGCACGTTCCAGAGTGGTAGATACTTTAAGTATCGCCCTGGTGAAAGACCACCATTCAGAATCGAAACGTTGCTTGAAATGGCTATAGCCGTGTTTGGTGACTAGATCTGAATAGCCAGGTACTTCCCAACCTTCCTCTTCCCAATCTCCTTCCCCTCCCCAGTACCTTCAGCCTCACAACATACCCTATTTGGGGATGCCATAGTCTCGACTGGCTCTAGACGGTTGGGAGCAGTTGAGACTCTTGTGCGGTATTCATATAAAAAAAAATAAAATAAAAAAGTGGGGACATTGATCTGTAAGGAGAAAACCGAAACAAAGCAAAATTAACCTTTATGTGACTGAAAGGGTACCCGGGTACCCTCTTTGATTTTCAACATAGATTTTTTTAAGTTCCAGTAAGTCTAACCGGCTGAAACTTTATGACATCTCCACAATAGTGAAAATGAATAATTGAACATAACCGTTGGATATGTGGAGGGTGGTATGTTAGCTGAAAACGAATAAGTATAATTTACAACTTTTGATGACTGAAAGAATACTCGGGTACCCTCATGTGTTTTACATGATTTTTTTAAGCTTGTCCGTATTTATTGATCATTTTATATTATTTAAAATGAAAAATATGGTGTTTTTTAATGTTCAAAGTATATCACATGTATCCTTAATACTATTTGTAATCACCTATTTAATTGAAAACCCCAAGAAAAGATGGTACTGGATGAAACTTCTAACCACTTCCCAAAGTATTGAACTGTGTCGAATTGTTTTATGTCATAAAAGTGGTCCAGCAAACTTCAGCAAATGATAATCTGTAAAAGAAACCTTCATATCAAATTGTAAAAGGTCTTATTTTCTTCAGTCAGATAAGGGTTAAGGACGTTTTTAAAGAAAAAAAAATAAGCTACGTTTTCTATTTAGGATTAAAAAGAAAGGTTTTTAATCTATGAAGTAAGCTAATGCCTGTATTGTTATAAAAAATATAATCTTTTGCGACGGGATGGTTAAAAAAATCCGAAAATCTGTTATTTTTTAGACATCTTAAGTACTCTTTGACTTAAATATTTATAGCACGCGCCGTCTTACCTATATAAAACGAAGGGCAATCGTCATACTCAAGTGAACAAATGCCAGAATGGCTAAATTCTACCTTTTCCTTTACTGTTCAATAAAAAATTAGTAAAACTATTTTCGTATAGAGTGCTCGTTCAGTATAGGATGTACGGTTTTGAGTACATACAGATGAATAAAATATATTTTTAAAGAAAGCAAACGCTTTGTGGCTTGACATTATAATTTGTAAAAAAAATATTTTTTTAGGATTTTAATGACTTTTTTATTAACCTTTCCCTTATTGTGTTAAATTATTCTTCGCGTTCCGGTGCTGTGTAATCATTACACAGGTAAAAAAATGCGATTTTAGACCAGAAAATAAGATAATTCACAGCCAATCACTTGAATTAACGATATTTAATGTCAAAACTGAAAAAAAAAATTTAAATGCTGAAACATGAAAAAACCATCGGTTGACGCTCACAAAACGGGCGAGAAGACCACTGATGCCCGAAAGCATAGTCAAGTAAGAGCTTGAGATGACTCGGCGCAAATGGGCGTGGCTAAGCGTCGTTTCATCCCCACACTCTTCGTGTATCTTCGCATTCCATATCGGATTTTAAGAATGAATATACCTACGTCACACACTAGTACATGTTTGATTTTATTGGTGAATTTATTCCCGATTTTCAAAAAACATCTTGTATGTGCCTGATAAGTGCTAATTAATATGAACCCTATTTTTTCATTCAATGCGTTAATGTATTATGGAGGAATACCTAAAATCTGAAGCCAGTATTTATGAAGTGGTTATAGAGATATTAAAGTTATTAGAAGCTATGTGTAGTCGTTACACATCATAGTTAAGGAACGGTTAAAATACTATGTTTATCCAAAGAAGCAACAAAATTCTTGAAACGCAAAATATACAGTCTTGAATTTTCCATAGCTTTTTCTGTCTGGAATTTCTAGACTAACGGCTCTTTTCATCTAATAATATCGTCGCCGGAAAAGTAAAAGGGCTAAAGCGCCATTTTGGGAAGCTTACACGGGAGCACTTTAAAGTTTGTTTGTTTTAAAATTAAATTCACAAGTATTCAGTACCTGGTTGGATTTTGAAAAAATAAAAAACTCAGGTAAATAAATGCTCGCGCTGACTTACCCGAAGCGACAAAAGCTAAAAAGTCGAGCCTTATCTCAAACGATTAATATGTTTTAGATGGCTGAAGGGCCACAAAAGTCTTCAGAATCAAACGAGAGTCAGAAAAAATACCTTTAAATTTTTTTTTATATGAGCACCGCATAAGAGTCTCAACTGCTCCCAACCGTCTAGAGCCAGTGAGACTATCGCATCCCTAAATAGGGTATGTTGTGAGGCTGAAGGTAGTGGTGAGGGGAAAAAGATTGGTAAGAGGAAGGTTGAGAAGTACCTGGCTATTCAGATCTGGTCACCAAACCCGGCTGAAGCCATTTCAAGCAACGTTTCGATTCTGAATGGTGGTCTTTCACCAGGGCGATACTGAGAGTATCTACCACTCTGGAACGTGCCGCAAATATACTTTTTATTATTTTTGTATGAATTAAATGTGTTATGACACATATTAATTAAATAAAATTTATTGGCGCACGCCGGGTTTGAACCCGCGACCTTTGGATTCGTAGTCGAGCGTCTTACCACTCGACCATGGAGGCCGTCATATTTACATACGAAACTGCATATTTATTCAACTCATTTTTGATAAAAGTGTCTTGTAAGTCCTTTTGCATTTCCAGCGACGATAATATTTCCATCATGCGCTTAGAAATATTATTTTTATAAATTAAATGAACGCCGAATACCGTTTTGGTTATCGGTGGCACGCCACTGGTCTCGATGAACTCATTAGACTTGGTTTAATTTAAACACCTGTTCATTTATAACGGTTACATCCATCAATATTTATACTTGCACATCATTGAAACTTAAACGTTATTTGACATGAATGAAAAATCATTTCACCGTGATGAAAAACTTATTAAACTGTTAAATTACGGAATGTTACTTGCCTTGCCAAGAAAAAATATTGGTTGCATTAATCCACCCATTTCAAATATAAAACAATGCCGGCTGAAATACACTATGTTGGGTAGTTTATAAGTTGGGTGAGGATTTGAAAAGATTATTATTTTAACTAAACTAACGAACTAACTATTATTTTGACCGGTCGGTAGCTGAGTGGAGAACGCGTCGGATTCCCACCCGGGCGTCGTGGGTTCAATTCCTCTGCTGGTTAAGTCCTTCATCATTGCACAAGCAACATCTTCCGCTTCTTATGATGGCAGTAGGAGTTTTTCAAATATTGTCAAGTTATTCGTAACCCGGGAATGTTTGTCTTTCTTTTTTAAGAAAAAAAAAAAAAAACTATCACGCCGTTCCCTCGCAGGGGTAGGCAGAGAGGAGGTGCCGCCTTAAAACTCTGTCTCGGCACACTTTTCTTGCTTCTTCACATGTCCCGATTCAAATATTTGATTTACTTGATCATGCCATGTTTTTCTCGGGCGTCCTCACATTTTTTTCACACTTATTTCTTCCTTCATTCGATCTTAATGCCCAAAGCATCTAAGCGTCCCTTTCTTGATCCTATTGATTACGCTTAAATCAGCCTTGCATTCTTTCCGGATTTCTACATTTTTAATACGGTCATACATGGTTTTACCGCACATGCGTCTCAGGAATATCATTTTCCCAGCATTCAGTCTACTTTCATCCTTACTCTGCCAGTTCCACGCCTCACTGCCATACATCAGGGTTTGTATTAACACTCCATTGTGGACTGCTAGCCTCGCTTTTTTGGACAATTTCTTATTTGTGCCAAGAGCCAGCCCTTGAAAACGGCCTCCGTGGTCGAGTGGTAAGAAGCTCGACTACGAATCCAAAGGAATGTGTCATGACATATTTAATTGACATAAATTAAAATATAGTATATTTGCGGCACGTTCCAGAGTGGTAGATACTCTAAGTATCGCCCTTGTGAAAGACCACCATTCAGAATTGAAACGTTGCTTGAAATGACTTTGGCCGTGTTTGGTGACCAGATCTGAATAGACAGTAACTTCTCAACCTTAAACTTCTTCATCTCCTTCCTCTTCCCACTACCTTCTGCCTTACAAAATACACCTATTGGGGATACCATAGTCTCACTGGCTCTCGATGGTTGGGAGCAGAGTCTCTTGTGCGGTATTCTCATAAAAAAAGAGAGCCTTCATTCCTCAATCAATAGAGTTTCCTGCATTCACCCCTCTTTCAGTATCCATCTACCTTTTTCAAATACAGAATAATCTCTGCTGAAATACATTAAGGGTACGTACTATATCAGATAGGTAGGAATTTGAAAAGATTATTGAAAAAAAATGTTTATTTCAATTAAAATCAATTTCAAAAATGATAAATTCACACTTGTACGGATCTTTGTACTATTTAATTGAATTTATAACGAAGCAAGTTTAAATTTGAATAATTTATTATGTGGTCACTTGTATGATTGCTTTTTTGGTGAGATTTTCATCTGTAGACATTAAATTGAAAGCAGAAAATTTATGTGTCTGTAGTTCTAACTAGGAAAAATTCTAGATCGTTTAGCTCTGGTGTTGTGAAATTTGTATAACTTGTTCTTTCTGGTATTTCAGCGTGCTTGCTCAGTGAGTTAAATCGATATTATAGCGCTCTGTAGCGCATAGAAGGGCATTTCAAATTCTAAATAATTTCGTCGACCTATAAATTGCGAATAAATGTGACGCTAAAGCTCAGCTTTTGAAAAATTTTGCTACACCATGTATCCTGTTTTCTGTTTTTAAAAAAATAGTGGCGCATGAGAGTTTCAACTGCTCCACACTGTCTGTAGCCAGTGGGACTTTGGCATCCCCGATTAGGGTATTTTGTGAGGTTGAATATAGTGGGGAGGGGAAGGAAATGGGGGAAAAGAAGGTTAGCATGTACCTGCCTGTTCAAAACTGATCACCAAACAGGGCTTTAGTATTTTTATTTATTTTTTTATAGCAAATACCGCACAATAGTCTCATCTGCTCCCTACCGTCTAGAGCCAGTGAGACTATGGCATCCCCAATATGGGTATGTTTTGAGGCAGAAAATAGTGGGGAGAGGAAGGAGATAAGAAAGGGGAAGGTGTGAAAGTACCTGGCTATTCATATCTGGTCACCAAACACGGCTAAAAGCCAATTCAATCAACGTTTCAATTCTGAATGGTGGTCTTTCAACAAGGCGATACTTCAAGTATTTACCACTCTGGAACGTGCCGCAAAAATATTATATTTTATTTTATATTAATTAAATATGTTTTTAATCAGTGAGACTATGGCATCCCCAAAGGGGTATGTTGTGAGGCTGGAAGTAGCGGGGAGGGGAAGGAGATGAGGAAGAGCATGTTTGGGAAGTACCCGGCCATTCAGATCCGATCACAAACGGCAAAAGCCATTTCAATCAAGCAACGTTTCGATTCTGAACGGTGGTCTTTCACCAGGGCGATACTTAGAGTATCTACCACTATTAGATATTTTGTTACGTAAATATGTTTTAATGCTTGTATTTTTTTCGTTAAAAATATTTCAATTAAATTATGGTCCATTTGCAATCCACTCTATGATGCTGCTGAAAAGCATGCATATACGTATGATTGTATGCATTTTATTGCAACACAAAGGAATTCTCGCATAGAAAGTTGACCATGGAATGCGTTCTGAATTCAACACGATGTTCGCATGTCGAGAGAAGTAGGGCTGCATTCGTTTGGAAATATTATTCCTTTTATGGGTTTAAGATGCATTTTGCCAAAATGTGTTTTCATGTTTCAGTTTTTTTTTCTTAAATAATATTTATGTACTTTATAACGTAATAAACGTTCTGCTATATTCTGGTGATAGAATTGTTTAAATAAGAAGCTAGCAGTCCACAATGGAGTGCTTGTACCAACGCTGATGTATGGCAGTAAGGCATGAAACTGGCAGAGGAAGAATTAAAGTAGACTGAATGCTGTGGAAATGAGATCCCTGAGACTTATGTGCGGTAAAACCATGTATGACCGTATTCAAAATGTGGAAATCCGGAAAGAATGCAAGGCTGATGTGAGCGTAATGAATAGGATCAAGAAAGGGACGCTTAGATGATTTGGGCATGTAGACCGAATGAACGAAGAAAGGAGTGTGAAAAAAATATATAATGCGAAAGCGAATGGAAGAAGAAGTAATGGACGCCCGAGGAAGACATGGCACGATCAAGTAAATAAATATTTGAATCGGGTCATGTGAAAAGTCAGAATAACAGAAGAGTACGTATGAGACGATGTATGAATGTGAATGAAGCAAGGAGTGTGTGCAAGACAGAGTTATATGGCGGTCCGTCCTCTCTGCCTACCCTACAGAAAACGGCGTGATGGTTAGTTAGTTATATTCTGATTATTTTTACACGTGACAGCTTATAATTTATTTTTTAAAAATAAAAGTAACTTTGTTTTGACACCACTTTTTAAAATACATATACCAACCGGTTTCGGCTGCTACCTGAACCTTCATCAGGGTTGAACAATACATATTTGTTCAACCCTGATGAAGGTTCAGGTAGAGCCGAAACCGGTTGGTATATGTATATAATGAAGTGGTGTCAAAACAAAGTTACTTTTATTTAAAATTTAAATATGTCTTACTACAAAGTGAGTGCTTCATGTCAAAGTTTAAATAAAATATTCCTTACTGCTCCCTAACGTCTGGAGTCAATGAGATTACGGCATTTCCAATTATGGTATGTTGTGAGGCTGGAGGTATTGAGGAGGTGGATGAGATGAAGAAGAGGAAGGTTGGAAACTAACTGGCTATTCAGATCTGGTCAGCAAACCCGGCTGAAGCCATTTCAAGCAACGTTTCCAATATTTATTTTGAGAGTATATACATTTTTTTTTTCTTTAATTCTGACTACTGTGCAAGGCATTCCTAATTGGGGTATGATGTGAGGATGAAGTTAGTGGGAAGGGGAAAGAGCTGGAGATGAGGAAGGCCACAAGCTATTTTAAGCATCGTTTCGATTCTGAATGGTGGTCTTCCACCAGGGCGATGCTTGATGTACATCTGGACATCACAATTGAGATGGGAAAACCTAAAGTAAACTCATTAGCAATCAGTATTCACCAACCTTTCATTATATAAATACATTGTCAATTCATATTTATAGAAATGCAACTGTAACCCATCTTAAATATTAAATAAAATAAATAAATATTCCAGATAGATATATAAAATAGTAAAACCAATAAATTAAAAGTAACTTTTACCCTGTAACTATTAAAATCATGCAACAATACTGATGAATATAATTAAAGTAAAATCATTGTTTACTACCCCTAACATCCCCAAAAATAGTATATAAGCCGTAGGTTAACAAACACTTGTACTAGTCTGAAGATGGCCGTCATAGGCTGAAACCGGTCCAGTCAAAATAATAAAAGTGGAATAAAGTTACAAATTTGTTTTATTAAATCATTAAAATGGAATTCCACCACGAATTAACAGTTTCAAAATTAGAAAAAAAAATAAATATA
This sequence comes from Drusus annulatus, assembly GCA_022651775.1. Classification (NCBI taxonomy): domain Eukaryota; kingdom Metazoa; phylum Arthropoda; class Insecta; order Trichoptera; family Limnephilidae; genus Drusus; species Drusus annulatus. The sequence goes on along the minus strand of JAGWCC010000367.1, from coordinate 62,279 downwards.
TAATTGACTCATTTTCTTTGTTGCAATCTCATCCAGTTCAAAATTCCCTGCCGTATACTTAGAAACGATGAACTGCTGTTCCTCAATCATCACTCTACTAATTATGAGCATCATTCTCTGCTGTCCATAATGTCCAGACTTGCTAACTAAAGCCATAGTCTTGAAATTATTGGTAGCAGTCTGAATGATTTTTGTCATTCTTTACAACTCTACCGAATCTTTGACTTAATCTTTCAAATGTATATTTTTGTCATTGCTTCATTAAAATATTATGCTCGTGCTGTTCTTTCTCTGTTGCCCATTTCGAGTAATGTTTTTTTTTGTATTTGTACAATGGTTAGTATATACAAATAACTGAAGACGATTACAATATTTTTAATTCTAAAATATATTTCTAAATTTTCTGGCATTTTGAAGAATAAAGCCAATATTTTTTAACTCTGTATTAATTACAACAATTTTTTAACAGTCAAGTACCATTTTATCTCGTATATACACATAGTTTTTACGTAATGCATTCCCATTGAAAAAGTATTAACAATCACTTTCTGTTTTTATTTCAGGTAAGGACGATTGAATTATTATCTACACGTGTGTCAACCAATCAAAGTTTCTAACCTCATCTATACGTAAGTATGTCAATGGAAACAATAGTAAAGCCTAAACATCTAACGGGAAAACATCGTTATACAACTCAAACAAGCACCGATAAGAAGCACCGTAGAAGTGTAAAGTGGGCGTGTCTGTGTGCCCGAACTGACCTTAATTTTATCTCACTTAGGATTAAATTGATCAAAACAACTTATATTCTTCAACAAAAAATTTTCTTGGCCTTAATGGACCTAGTAGTATATTTTTTGTTTGTACAAAAACAGGTTTACCCCAATACATTGCAAAAAAGGTTAAAATTGGTAAAAAATAGGTTTTGAGAAATACATAATATAGTTTGAACTTAAAGCTAGTTCGTGCTTAAATTCGTTGTAAGTTATATGAAACTGAAAACTTACCTTTTCAGAATCTCATATCCTTAAATTCATTAAAAGAATCTCAACATAATCTGTCTCTCGACGAATCACCTTTAGATATACAAATTTTAACCAAATCCTGTACTGTACGACAAATTCAGAAAGTCCATTTTTTTATTTCGCTCCCATGCCCTAAATCGGAAAAAATAAATAAAAAATGAAAATTGTAATTATAATTTTAAGTTAATAAGTGTGTCTATCTGATGGGACCTGCCAGGTAAGTATGTTCCTGTATATTTTCTCATTTACACTAGGTATTAATATGAAATAATAGAAAATAAGATCTGTACAGCGCCCTTGAGGTGATTTTTCACAATAACGGCGCAATACAAATCATCCAAATATTATTATTAAGAAAAAAATCCACATTTCCTGCTAGGCAGTTAATTAACTTAGTAAGTCTTCCCAGGGACATCACCTTTGGCAAGTTAGTTCTGCACCTGGGAAGAATCAGAAGCCTGTGTTGGCGGCCTCGCGTGAAATTATCAGGGACATAGAATCCAATTTCAGCCAGTATGTTGATGAGCTAAAATCAGTAATGCTATTATATCTCTACTTGAACTAAGGCTGCACATAGTCAGCATTCCTGAGTTGAAAGGCTTTATGCACTCAGTTAATTTTCAAAATCTTATAGATAGCACTTCTACCGATATTCTCTTCAGTGTCTACGAATCTTCCGATAGCAACTTCTGTCTACGCGGACGACATGTGATATTTATTCAGTCAACCTTACGAGTATATTAGATTACCTTCAAAATACACGTGTTTGATTAAAGCAAAGTTTGTCCGACACCAAATTGGATGACTTCTCTGTGTACCTCGTTCGAATACCGGTTAGTAGCCGAGTGGACAAACGCGTCAGGCTGCCACCCGGGCGTCGTGGGTTCAATTACTACGCTAGTTTTTTTATATATTTTTTAATACCGCACAAGAGTTGTAACTGCTCCCTACCGTCTAGGAGCCAGTGAGGCTATGGCATCCCCAATCGGGGTATGTTGTGAGATGGGGTAGATGAAGGTTAGAATCATACCGGGTGTGGGGAGGAAATCGTGACCAAATGAGCGACAGTTCCCGTTGAAGTAATTTTAAACTTCAATAACTCGAGTAAAGAAAGACCTAGCGGCGCCATATTAGTCTCATTGGGGCATGTTGTGAAGCTGAAGGTAAAATAAAATAACATTTAAATTATGACAGAGTGGCAGATACTCTTAAGTATCGCCCTGATGAAAGACCACCATACAGAATCGAAACGTTGCTTGAAATGGCTTTAGCCGTGTTTGGTGACTAGATCTGAAAACCAGGTACTTTAACCTTCCTCTTCCCAAACTCCTCCCCCTCTCTACTACCTTCAGCCTCTCAACATACCCTATTTTGGGATGCCATAGTCTCACTCTGGCTCTAGACGGTTGGGAGCAGTTGAGACTCTTGTGCGGTATTCATATAAAATTTTAAAAAAGAGAGAAGACACAGATAATATGAAATGAAAGAGGCAAAACGTTCACTGAGAAGGTGATAAAAGAATAGTGATAAATTTAATAAGCTTACGGGAAAAATATACCCTAATATTGGACTACTGGACAAATTTAACTGATTATTAAGAATATGACTATTAATTTTAATGGTGTTCTTTATTTCTAGAGGTTCTAAATTATTTAATCATGTTGCCATGATTATTTTTATGTAGAATATGAGCACCGGCGCTTTTATTGGTCTTATACAAAGTAATTTTTTTCATTTTTTAAATACGTCTAACCACAGTGTGATTGCTTTTTAAGAAGACATATAAATTATTTTGTTTTATTCAACTTATTTAAGAATTTTAGTATTTAGTCTAAATAATTTTTTTTAACTAGTGCCGTAACTCCATTAAAATTCGTGTATCTGGTCCAGTCGTCTAGAATAAGCTTTCCACGAAAATGGCCAACATACAGAACCTAGCAGAGTTCAAACGAGTCTTAAAAACCAAATTGTTTAAAAATCCCACATACAAAACGTAACTTATCAAAATTTAATTTCTTTAAAAACGTCCCCAATTTGCTTTGTTTTGGTTTTCTCCTTACTTCTATCATTATAACTCAATGTCCTCACTATCTACTGGAAAACCATATACTCATTGTCATAAAATATTTATTGTTCTTTTGTTACTTGTTATATTTACACTGTTTGCAGTTTTAGAATCGTTTACTTATAATACTTGAATATTAATGTTTTAAGTACCAACATATTAACTGTCCTCAATCTTATTTCCTTTTCTTTGATTTGACCAGATATGTTAATTTAAATTCATATGTTTCATCTGAATTTGTATACCCTTAGCTTTTGGTAAATTGTTTTTTTTTTTTAAATCTGTTGATGTACACATGCACTGCTATACCCATATCTGAACCTTTTTCTCTCATGATTTATGATAACGATCATGATTCTAGATAGTTTTAATTTGTATACATATTATGTATTATTTTCTCCTTGTTAGTTATTCTTATTAGCATCATTGATTTAGTATGAAGCGCACTTGATGTGAAATATCCCAAAACTGCGCTATATAAGTTCACTGTTATTATTATTGAAACAAATCGCTTCGATAGGAAAAAAACTGGATTAGTGTCACGATTTTAATTACCTAACCTCGAAAAACTAACATACGAGTATTTGTATTGCAGTTATAATAGCTGAAAAAATCGTTTTTCAATTACCAGTGACCCTGATAAATGTAATACTTACTCTTGTCAATTTAATTGGTATATCTGGGGCCTAGGAGCCGAGAGGTCATATTTAAATCGACCACATCAGCTTTTTTATACTCAAAATAAAGTATAGTGATAGAAATATCCTTGTTAAAAATTAGAAGGGAATGAATGGAAAAATAAGTCGGGGACGCCCGAGGAAGACGTGTAAATAAAATACTTGAATCGGGACTCGTGAAGAGTCAGAATAACAGAAGAGTATTTTTATTTTATTTTTTACGTTAATACCGCACAAGAGTCTCAACTGCTCCCCACCGTCTAGAGCCAGTGAGACCATGGCATCCCCAATAGGGGTATGTTATGAGGCTGAAGGTAGTGAGAAGAGGAAGGAGATGAGGAAGGGGAAGGTTGGGAAGTACCTGGATATTCAGATCTGGTCACTAAACACGGCCAAAGCCATTTCGAGCAACGTTTCAATTCTGAATGGTGGTCTTTCACCAGGGCGATACTATTTAGAGTATCTACCACTCTGGAACGTGCCGCAAATATACTATATTTTATTTTAATTGAATAAAAAATATTTGCGCACGCCGGGTTCGAGCCCGAGCGTCTTACCACTCGACCATGCAAGCCGTCACATGTATGAATTTGAACGAAGCAGAGAGTGCAAAGACTTTTCACGAATCAACAATTTATTTGATGACAAAGTAAAAAATTTTAGCAGACATTTAATTTTATTTTTATAGCAGTTCATTATAAGAAAAAGAACGGTTCAAGATTCTAGAATTCAAACAAAAGAAATAAATGAATTCGAGGGCCAATTTCAACACATTCAAACAAATTCTAATTATCTTACTAACCATCACGCCGTTTCGCCGCAGGGGTAGGCAGAGAGGACGGACCGCCATACAACTCTGTCTTGGCACACACTTCTTGCTTCATTTACATTCATACATCGTCTCGTACATACTCTTCTGTTATTCTGATTCTTCCCATGACCCGATTCAAGTATTTGATTTACTTGATCGTGCCATGTCTTTCTCTGGCGTCCTCGACTGTCTCACTATAACAATACTATGTTGTGTTTACTCACGGTGCGTAAAATCAAATGAAATTTGATGGTTTTAACAAATATTCTAAGTGCCTTTTAAGTTTTTATTATTATTGTGAGTGTGTCGGATAGATCAGTGAAATAATTACATATTACTGCTACATTATTACATCCAAATAGTGTTTTGAAAAGTAAACATCACGATCTGTCAAACGGTACTGTTTTGCAGTGCACAATAATAATTTTTAAAAAGTACAAAAATACATTCAAATAAAGTGCGGAAATTTATGGATAAATCCGAATGCATAAAAAAGTATTCATATTCATGTAATTACCCCTTAAATATAATTTAAAGTGACAAATTAAACATAATCAAAACCGAACTGTCAATTGTTTTTGACATAAATTCATCTTATATATTATTTAATTCCCAACTACGTCAGAGCTGTATTTGGCCGCGCGGTCAACTCGCCCATTCCGGCATATTATAATATTAGACTCCCCGAGCGTAAGTTCGAATCCATCTGGAACTATTTTTTTTTTTGTTTTTTTTTTTTTTGCCTTTTGGTAAAATTTAAAACTACTTTTATTTAAAATATTATTCCTAATTTTTAACTAACCACAATCTGCAAAAATGAAGCGTACACCCCCTGGACAATCAAATCGTACTCTTTTTGATCGAATTTCTGATGATGAAGATGATAATGATGTTCTTCCATCAAATACCGATCCAGTCCAAGTGTCCACTATCATTCCTGAAAATGAGCTAAAAAGTGTGTCGAACTGTGATACTGCTGACTATGTCAAACAGCTATCTGAAAGGGTCCAAGCTGCGATGGCAATCATTTCTGATCCATCATGCAGAGCTACTAAGGAACAGCAAATTAGAATTCAAAAGGAGCTGATTAGTGTTCTCTCTATATCGAATATGATGGCACTTGAAATGGGCAAGCTAGAAGGAGCCCTATCAGTGTTCACCACGAAACACAGCTCCAGTCAGCAACCAAGTGCTCTAAGCCGTGCCTGGAATACTGTAGCTGCCCCCTCTTCTGACTCCAGAGCCTCACAATATCCCTGCTTGCCACCAATAACTAGAAATAATGCTGCTCCTGGCCCTTCTAGACCGTCAGTTCTGGTTTTTCCGTCCGGCAACCAGGCGCGGCCGGTGCATTAAATGTTTGGTGGTTCACCAAGCAAAAAATCAAAAACATGTGTACCTTCAATGAAAGTGTGTGTACCTCACATATTTATAGAGTAGATCAATTTTTCGGTCCTTTTGCCGAACAAAGACTTGGTTGGTTGATTATTAAAAATGGTTTTAGCGGGCCGTTTTTTATTTTGATTTTATTCTAATAGTTTATACGATTATTTTTATACAATCCACATTAATTATTATATCAATCATTTTGAATAGATCGTGCATATTCAATTATATCCAATAATAGCGATTGTAAACAAAACACTTGACGACTTGACACTACGCAGTACACGGAGCGAATGAAATAATATTAGCTGAGCTTTGATGTCAGATATGAAGTTAGCACAGTGACAAAAACGCACTCAAACAAAAGGTCACTTTTTAACTGTGAAAAAAGAACTAATGATGACAACTTAGAGTAACGTAGAGACCTAACATTGCGAAATTTTGTCCGCACTTTTTGACCAAGGATTGACCAAGGGAGGTATGACGTATATGCTTCCAGCCAATCGGATGCGAAGAAAACCGTAAAGATAAACATTATTCCGTCTTTATCTGTTCGCGAACAATTTTGCGTTAGTATCATGAGAAAGAAAGAGACCGGGATACTTTTAGAAGCCGTACAAAAGGGGAATTCCCCGTTCTTGAAAATTTTTTTGACATTCTCGTAAATATTTTTAAGTTAAACATATTACGAATCCATTAAAACTCATTTCAAACGGAAGTTTATTGAATTGGAACGAATAGTCCAAAGATTAATTACATATTGGTGTAAGTTACTAGTTGTTTTGTAGGTTAGATGTTAAATATTTGAGATCAAACTAAAAAGACGATTTTTATGGTACATACGTGTGAAAACTGTTTTTTTGGTCCTTTTGTACTTCGATTAAAGCAAACAAGCATAGAACATGTGGCCATGATGTTTTGCTAGATATTACACAAAAAATAACTCAAGTTTTTAACTATTTACGTACTTTTGACAGTCCGTTCGCCTGACAGTTCAAAAGTGTCTGAAGTTTGTGCGGATTAAATAATGAAGACATTTCATTTAGCCCGCCCCAAATCGTGGATAGGTTTCAACAATTGTTTGTCTCTTTTTCTCATATGCTTATAGAACCGAGCATAAAGAGAGAGCTATATTTTGCGAGTTTGTCAACGATTTGTCACAAATTAGTATGGTCTCTTTATATTGTTACTCTGAGGATGACAATGACAAATAGTTTCCCAAAATCTCAAGCGCTCTACTATCACACGAGATATCTGCTGACCCGTTGACTCGTGGTTGCATTTTGCAAGAGAAATATTTCTCTCTTTCTCAAACCCTACTCACGCAGTAGGTGCATCTTTCGGAATATTTCGGACGATTCCGGCGCTATTCGTGATCCGGACGGCGCACGAAAGTCGCCATTTTTTTGGTACGATGTGTGATATCCACGGTTACTTGCCTATGTACAAAATGATCCGACAACGAACAATCCAGCCGGACGCTTGTTGAAATCGTGCGGATTTGCATGTACTTACCTCGGACTCGGTAGGTTGGTTGATCCATACGGCCAGTACAGACGGCGCGCGTCGGGCGCACATGCTTTATGCCGGGCGGCTTTATCTCTTACCGAATTATTATATATTTATTATTATTATTATATATAAGTGTGAAATGGTAATTAATTTTGCCGGTTCAGTGCACAAGTGAACCTTAGGACGAGCCGCGCCTGCCGGCAACATCCAGGCAACTTCAGAAGCTACCATAAAAAAAATGAAGACCGCGATTAATCCCACAACACTGGGCATTCGGGTAACTGGAATGCGAGGATTGAAAAGTGGTGGGGTGTTAATACACCCTAGCACTTCAGCTGAGGCGCGTAAACTAGCTAATGCTTCAGGTTTAGCTGAAGCTGGCCTCAAAGCAACGGTCCCCCCAAATCGCCTTCCCCGCATTGCTATCCACGATTTGCCGCAAAATACCCCAGCTGATGTGATTATTAATGCCATCCATCACCAATCTTTAAATGACACCGGTCTCACATTGGACAATCTTAAAGCCGAAATATCATTTTCCCACAAGTCTGGCCCGCGCACTGGAAACTGCATACATATATTTAGAGTGCCTCCATCTGTAAGGCATTCTTTAATATCGAGCTCCAAGCTGGCAGTAGACTGGCAACTGCACCGTGTCAGAGACTGGGTCGATAGCCTTAAATGCGGCCATTGCCAGTTGTATGGGCACATAGCTTCGAAATGTCAAGCAGAATCAGCCACCTGTCCTCACTGTGCTAAAGTTGGACACAACCGCGATGCGTGCCCTAAAAGGATAAAACCCCAGTATGTGCCACGTGCACTTTCTTCCGGAAACCGGCCTCCCACAACACTGGATCGAAAGACTGCCCCGCCCGCCAAGCTGCCGAGCGACGCGAACTATCTCGTGTAAATTTTTTAGATTGAACGAAAAACGTCGTCTCGTGTATAATGATTTCTCTTCTTATTATCAAAATGTACGTGGTTTAAATACAAAATTAAAAAACCATTAGATGTAACATCAATGTATGCCAATACGATTTTATATTTCTTAGTGAAACATGGTTGTCCGATAATGTTGCATCGGCTGAACTAGAATTTTTGATTACAACATTTTTTCGTAGTGACCGCTCCTCTTCTTCAAACAAGTCTAGAGGAGGTGGAGTCATGATATGTGTTAACAAAAATACTCTTGTCATATTATTGAATCCTCCAATAATGTTTCTGATCAATTATTCATATGTGTTCTTCTTGGTAGCAAAAAAAACTTTTACTTGGTTGTGTCTATATTCCCCCCTCTTCTCCTTTGGAAGTGTATAAGTCACATACTGAATTAGTGGAACGCGTGTCTAAAATTCCGATTCCACATTTATTTGTGGAGATTATAATTTACCTAAACTATTGTGGACAAATGACAACCTAGGTGTGAAAACTGTTAGTGGTACTCTTTCCTTGCAAGCTACTACAATTGTGAATTTCTTCGCCTATATGAATATGTTCCAAGTAAATTCAATAATAAATTCTCTGGGTTCGTGTCTCGATTTGATTTTTACAAGTATGCCTAGTGTCTCTGTATATGAAGCTTCGGACTCATTGTTACCAATCGATAAATACCATCCATCTCTATCTATAAAAGTTACAAACTTTTTCAAAATTGATTCTTTAAATCCATGTATTTCTTATTACAACAAATTTAATGATGGCGACTATGTCAGCATGAATAGATATCTTGCCCAGTTTGATTGGTCATCTCTATTTTTCAATTCTAATATTAATGATGCTGTACTTAAATTTAACAAATGTTTAACGGATGCTGTAAATTTATTTGTTCCACGGGGAATCTACTCCAAACCTAAGTTTCCTAAATGGTTCAGTATGAAGCTGAAGCAGCTGATATTTGAAAAAAGAAAGCTCACAAATTGTTTAAAGATTCAGGCAACTTAAGGCATTACCAAAAATTTAGTAATCTTAGGGAATTGTCTAAAGTTGAATCAGCTAAGTGCTACAAATCCTTCATAGAAGTCACTGAGTCAAAATTACAACTAAACCCAAAACAATTTTGGCAATTTGTAGCACAAAAGCGGACTGAAAATGATATCCCTTCAAGTATGTATTATAATGAAACTCATGCCACAAACGGACTTGACATAGCTAACCTCTTTGCCAAACACTTCTCCTCTGTTTATTCTAATATATCGTGCACCACCCCTTCATACAACTATACAGAAAATGTTGACATGAATAATTGCCAAATCTCACTTTTAGATGTATTTAATTCGTTAAAAAATCTATCTAGTAAGAATAGCACTGGCCCTGATGGAATTCCTGAAATTGTATTGAAAGAATGTAAATACATCTTATCTAAGCCACTTTCTATCTTATTTAACCTATCACTTTCATCTGGCTCATTTCCTGACTCATGGAAAATTTCATATATTAGGCCTATTTTTAAGTCTGGTAACAAGTCCAACATTGAAAACTACAGACCAATTTCGATTATATCCCACATTCCAAAAATATTTGAGTCCATCATTACAAAGAAAATTACCCCCGTATTTAAAAATGTTCTGATTGAGGAACAGCATGGATTTAGATCTACTAAGTCTACCACAACAAATTTACTTTCCTTCACTAATACCATTGTTAACGCTCTGGAAGTTAACTCTCAGGCAGATGTTCTCTACACTGATTTTTCTAAAGCCTTTGATAAAGTTAATCACTCAATTCTTATCGCCAAACTTCATGCTATCGGTATTAGAAATCCTTTATTATCTTTCTTCAAATCTTATTTAAATGATAGACAACAAAGAGTCAAAATTAATAACTTTGAATCTATTAATATTAAAGTAACGTCTGAGTACCCCAAGGTGCCCATCTAGCTCCTCTCCTTTTTAACATATTTATTAACGACATTGCCAAAGTATTTTCTTCCTCGCGTTTTTGGCTTTTGCAGATGTATATGATACAATAAGATCCTTAAAATAATAAAATCTTTTCATGACTGTATTCTTCTCCAAAGTGATATTGATTCATTTAATGAATGGTGTGAAACTAACTGCCTAAAATTAAACATTGATAAATGTAAAATTATGTCATTTCATAGAACTCTTAAACCGATCCTCTTCAATTATAAATTAAATAGTGTCTCCTTATCTACCGTCAGATCTATAAAAGATCTTGGTGTCACTATAGACTATAATCTTTCTTTTTCGTGATCACATTAATAATGTAGTTAATAAATCATTAAAACTTCTTGGCTTCATCAATAGAATTGCATGTGACTTTAAGAATATAAAGACTCTAAAAACCCTTTACTGCTCATTAGTTCGCCCTCATTTAGAATATGCTAGTGTAATTTGGTCCCCTTTCTATACCGTTCATATTCATCATATTGAATCCGTACAACATCGCTTCTTACGCGGTATTGCATGGAGATTGGGGCGAGAAAGAGGCGATTATTCATATGATGAAATTGAACAATTATTGAAAATGTCTTCATTAGAAAAGCGCAGGAAAGACTTCGATTTAATTTTCATTTACAAAATTATTAATTGTTTTATTGACTCACCTTCTCTGTTGCAACTTATCCAGTTCAACATTCCTTGCCGTAGACTCAGAAACAATGAATTGCTGTTCCTCAATCATCACAATACTAATTACGGGTATAATTCTCCAATGTCCAGAATGTCAAGACTTGTTAACTCAAGCCATGGTCTTGAAATTTTTTTTGGTAGCAGTCTAAATGATTTTCGTCATTCTTTACGACTCTACCAAAACTTTGACTAAGACCATGGCTTGAATGTTCTCTCTTATGTTTATTTTGCCTTATTTTTGTCATCGCTTCATTTATCTCAATTTATATGCTATTTCTTCTCTGTTACTCTTTTTATATTTCGTGTTTTATATGTATTTTTTGTAATTGGACTTTAGTCCGTTAATTTATAAATAAATAAATAAATAAATAAATAAATAAATAAATAAATAAATAAATTTCCACAGCATTCAGTCTACTTTCATCCTTCCTCTGCCAGTTCCATGCCTCACTACCATACATCGGGGTTGGTATAAGCACTCCATTGTGGACTGCTTGATTCGCTTCTTTGGACAATTTCTTATTAGCGCCAACAGCGTTCAGTCCTCCATCAATGGAGTTTCTTGCATTCACCCTTCTTTCAATATCCTTATCAGCCTTTCCGTCTCTCTAGAACATACTTCCTAAATACACAAACTCATCCACTTGCTCCAAGTATGAAACAAAATGCTATTATTATTATTATTATACAGGACCAACATTGGTATGTAGCATGTTCTCCGTCTCCCGCGTCTGCGGCGACTCCGCCCACTACATTTTGATATGCGACATAACTGGACATAACTCAACGGTTTTTTAGTTTATATGCTATATTTTCGTCCATAACAATACTGTGAAAAGTGGTTATACAAATAAACAAAACATTATGGATACAAAACAAATTCAAGCATAGAAGCGCATTGGAGTAAATTATTGGCCCCATCAATCCTAACGCTGCCAGGATGGACTCCCTCTTGATGGCGTTTTGCAGAAATGATGCCTAAAATCCTCCATTTATATTTTTTACTTATATTATTAAAATATTTATTTTATTTAATTTAATTTTTTTCTTCTCATGAATTTCTGTTAATTTTTATTTGTTAACATTATAATTACTATGTATTGATATCAATTATGGAAGGTATTGCATTGCACTACTCCTGCATACCTTCCGGAATACAACTTTAGTATTATTATTATGGCGAAATGTGCCATGAATGGATGTATAAATACCTTAGCCCTAGTCCTAACCACGCCCGACTCAGGCAAAAATCATCAATACTGACTACAGAAGCACTCTCTCTGTTTCTGTGTATTATTGCTCTGAGATTCGTTCGGTATTCGACCATTCTGGAAAGCAGATTGAGAAGCGGGCCTTGCCGCTAACCGTCAGCAACATGTCAAGCGTTTTTTTTTTTCTAATTTCCCCCGGGAGGCCCGCTCTACAAATGTAAAAATATCCGAGCGCAAACAGAATATTATTTCGCATTGATATAGGATACAAACCTGTATTTTCCGGTGAAAACTGTGCGGTATTGGCAATGATAACTAGACAGCTGCGTAGTGATTTTGACGGGCTCCGTGGTCGAGTGGTAAGACGCCCGACTTCGAATCCGGAGGTCGCGGGTTCGAGCATTTTTCGATTCGATTCATTTAACAATTCGATTAATTTTCATTTAATTGACGTGCTTCACAAATAATATGTGGTAAAGGTTTTTCGCGGCATGTTTCAGAGTGATAGATAATCATAGTATCGCCCTGGTGAAAGACCACCATTCAGAATAGAAACGCTACTTGAAATGGCTTTAGCCGTGTTTGGTGACCAGATCTCAATAGCTAGGTACTCCCCTAACTAACTAACTAACTAACTAACCATCACGCTGTTTCCCCGCAGGGGTAGGCAGAGAGGACGGACCGCCATACAACTCTGTCTTGGCACACACTTTTTGCTTTATTTACATTCATACACCGTCTCATACATACTCTTCTGTTATTCTGACTCTTCACATGACCCGATTCAAGTATTTGATTTACTTGATCGTGCCATGTCTTTCTCGGGCGTCCTCGACTTCTTCTTCCATTCGCTTTCGCATCACATATTCTTTTCACACTCCTTTCTTCGTTCATTCGCTCTATATGCCCAAACCATCTAAGCGTCCCTTTCTTGATCCTATCCATTACGCTCACATCAGCTTTGCATTCTTTCCGGATATCCACATTTGTAATACGGTCATACATGGTTTTACCGCACATCCGTCTCAGAGATCTCATCTCCCCAACCTTCCTATTTCACATCTTCTTCCCCTCGCCACTACCTTCAGCTTCACAACACTCCCCGATTGGGGATGTCATTGTCCAACTGGCTCCAGAGGGTTGAGAGCAGTTGGGACTCTTGTGCGGTATTCACCACAAAACATAGTTAAAAAGCTTAAAGTATTTGAAGTAATAAAAATATATCAAGTTACGTTTCACCAGAGCTACAGTGGGAATAACTTGTAGCAGTGCCATAATATAATATGTCAAAAACAACACAAGCATGTTTTAATTTAAATATAGCAGTCGTCACAAACACTTTATCGCCCAATTTTCTGAGCCATCTAGGGCAGTACTGGCAGTACCAACCCACTCGTCGAGTGCACTCGTCTGGCTCGTTACATCTAAAAAAGTACTGTATTTATCTTGGAGGAACAATGTATGGAGAGAGAGCTAATTATTTTTACCCAACCTATACAAACTTGCGATAAATCACTTTCTCCGAGTTTTCACATCGTACACCATGAGAGAGAAAGAGACAACAAATATGATACACCGCTTCTATGTACTTTCGCGGTGATCTTGGGCTCCTGGGTCACCGCGGGACTCCGCCCACATTTTTTTATTATGCCACTAAACTTGACACAACCAAACGGTTTTTAAGATTATATGCTATATTTTCGTTGATAACAATACTGTGAAAAGTGGTTATACGAATAAACAAAAACATTATGTCGATATGTGCTATGAATGGATGTATAAATACCCTAGTCTTAATCTTAGCCACGCCCAGGTCCGCCGTGTCAGGTAAAAATCATCGAAAACTGACTACACTGCCTTGGATAGATACCACTCTATATACTCTTATGTATTTACTTAGGATTGCCACGTGTTTTATAGCTACCCGAGCGCCCTGCTGCGGCCGTCTGCACGAATCAAAAATGTCATTTTTCCGCAAAGCCTCTGAGACTATCAAATAATGAGGGCTCAGCGCTAGAGTGGCTGGAGCCCGCCGCAGGGAGGGGGAACGCCAAGAATTTCAGACATATTACGAAAGCATTTCAATTACAGAGAGCGACTTTTTTTAATATAAGTACCCGAAAGACGGTCCGTTTGATAGATTCACCCATCTTAACAAACGGATTGCAATCTTTGGAGCACAGACGTCAGGTGGGAATGCTGACTTGTTCTACCAGTATTTCAATGGAAGGTGCTCCGAGGAACTTGAGTCCTTGATGCCTTCGGCACCGGTGCACATGCGGAAAATCGCCAAACGCGCGCCCAACATTTGTACTCGGTTGACATTCTATAAAAAAGAACGGGTCACTTCTACGACTCGTTCTTGTATTGAACAGCTCGGCAGTGGAATAATTTACGGGTCTCTGCGCTTACATGGGCCATTTCCACAACACGGGCATTTTCGAGACTCTGGATCACTCATTCCATTCGTCAAAAAAATCCTCCACAGCATCCTCAAAGATGACATAAGCCCTGAGGAAAATTGTTTTTAAAAGTAAAAAATCGAAGAACACACAAAAAAGTGACTGACCTTTCCAGTTGTCAAAAACAAACCACTTATCCAAAATGGCCGAAAATGCTAACATATGATAAACATATGTGTACCAACATAACAGAAAAAAATCGATAATCGAATATACACAGCCCGCGAAAATTCAAAATTCACCTTTTCTTTTGAACAGGCTTCGTATATATAATCGGTCATAAAATTAAAATAATATCCGTGATCTTATAATTATTTATTTTTTATTTCTTTAAATATGTCCAACCGCAGAGTGATTGCTTTCTACGAAAATAATTAAAAAATTTATTCGACACGGTTTTCGTAATTGATATAAAAATTAATTAAATGTTTTTTTATCGTTTAATTCTAGCGATTTATTGACATCGTAACTCCGTTGTCGAGAATCCCCTCAATTAAAAGGTGCTAACATCCAGTTAATGAAATTCTAAGCTGTGCCAAGATTACATTTCTCACAAGCTAATGGCCGAGGACGTAGGTAGAAAGATTCAACAGTTGGACAAAAAGGTGTTCACAAGAATAATTCTCATTATTAACGCAGGTAGTTTAATAATGTATATTTTCATTGATAGCAATTACTTTGCGGTTTTGACATAATTAAAGAAATGAACAAATAACATTGTTAAAGACAACATATATAGACTATAATGAGCAATTACTTAATGATATGTTGGTTCGGGCTTATTTTCATATAATCTTGTGGGGCTATAACGAGGTCACTTCACTGATATAACGTCCAAATAATATTGTCAACTCAATGCGCCCGGGTATGAGAAAAAAACCCAACTCTCGAAACAGTCAAATAATGTCATAAACAAGACAAAGAAAACCTCCCGCCCGGCACGGCGGCGGACTTTCCGCAAATCACGTTAAGTAGGGTTTATCATCCCCGATAGTTGTCGCTCTAAGAAACATTTCTATCCAGTACTGTGCGCACAGTTTATTATTATTATTAGTTTAATCATAAATCAAATCATTTCGTAGTTAGTTAAGCGTGATTTTCGTTATTAAAAAATGGGTTGCTTTATAATATGCAAGGTTTCATACCCTGGGGTAAATATCGATATTAGTAGGAAGGTACTTTTTTTATCTACCTACGTTTATAATGAGTATTGGCTATAAGGTACAAATTTGGTTGGTCCCTTCGCGCTCGTTTTAACCAAGTTTGACTGCATATTTGTCCAGTAGACAGATATTTTTTTCGTTATTCTTTAATCCCTTTCTCAGTTGACGTTTTGTCTCTTTCAATTAATATTATCTGTCTCTTTCTCTTTGTTCCTTTGTTGTAATTGAAATGTTATTCTATTTTTTTCTCATTGTTCTGTTATTTTATTTTATATTTTGTTCTACCTCTATATAAATATATTGTTTAACATTAAAGCCACACCTTTCTCTTCCCTGTCTACTTCCCTAGAGTGGTATATACTTTTAGTATCGATCTGGTGATAAACCATCAATCAGAATTGAAACGCTGCTTGAAATGGCTTTAGCCGTATTTGTTGACCAGATCTGAATAGCCAGATACTTCCCAACCTTTCTCTTCCCCCTCTCTTTCCTTTCTCCAATACTTACAACCTCACAATATACCTCGATCGAGGATACCATAGTCTTAGCAGTTGGAACTCTTGTGCGGTATTCATCAAAAATAAACATAAAATTGCCATCGTAAAATTTGACTTAAATAACTTTGCCAAAAAAGTGAGTAAATATTGTTTGAAATAATATCTTGTCGATTTGTGTCTCTTACTGTAAACGATCTCTAGCAGTTGTCATAAAAAATACTCTTCCCACCCCCTATAACGTACAGTCCCGACCCTCGGCCGGCGGTTGCGACAGTACAAGTGTTTTTAACTGCCCGGGTGAAGAATGGCAGGGGAGGGGCGGACAAACCAAAACGGGGGGGCGGGGGTCGGAAAAATGAACGCAATTGGGGTAATTTTGGACCATTTCTCACTCGGGGAACATCCCGACGATATTCTAGAAATATTCCCCGCGAAAATTACCCGCGAACAAAGCTCTAAGTGGAAAATGTAAAAGCTTCCAGCTTCAATTTGTGTATTCTAAACAAAGTGGAATAATTGTTTTTTTGATGTGTTTTTTCTAGACGCGTTTCCGAGTATTATCTTTCTCTGTTGCTCTTTTTTCCATTTCGTGTTATGTAATTCTTTTGTAATTGGACTTTAGTCTGTTAGTTTATACTTCATGACCTATGCATTGCAGTGACCGAGTAGTTATTCAGTTGAAGTGTGATTCAAGATCTTCAGCAATGAGGTAACTTAAAAGAGACTTATAAATCTTCATAGTTAAACCAAAAGCGTTCAATCCACAATTTTCCAAAATCGAGTTTTACATGTTTTCCTATAGATAAATACAAGATTTCTATCTGCTAAAAACATCCAAGCTCCAAATGAAATAGATTTCTGGTATTTTTATTTTATTTTTAATAACGCACTTTGTAGATATTTGACTTGAATTCAAATTTAAAATATTAAAATGTAATATAACATAGAAAATATATATTTAAAAAATTTAAAAAAAACATTGTCAAATTTTAAAATACCTGTTTTTAATAATGCTCATAAAGAAAAAAACACCGATATTCTCTTTAAAAAATTCCTGTTGGATTTCAGACAGATAATTATTTAGGTTCTTACCTTCTTGTTTATCATACAGTTCCTACTATATCCAACCATTTCACTTTATTCAATTTCAGTATTCAACAACACCGAGTCCGAAAACAAAAGATGATCAAGAAACAGAAGAGTTATGTGAAAAAAAACGTGTTCGTTCGTTTGTATCTCCTTTGGTCGTTCGTTTTGTTGTTGTTCTTCAAATAATATTAAACTTTGGTGTAATGTTTTCCGTTGTGGTTTTCCTTCATAATACAATGTGTAAGAATAATCAACAACTTCAACTACATCGGTGAGTGAATTGGTTTCATTCCATAATCTCTCCACATCCATAATTAGACACTTCCACCAAGTAGTATAGTTTTATTGTATTGCAGTCTACTATTTTCTAAATTCATCTGAAGTTGAAAACGCATTCAGTGTTTAATCGCAGCTTCAGATCAAACATGCCCATTACGCATGATTACTTTTGTATGGTCGTTTTTACAAACGTCTTTTTCTCGGTTGCATCTTTTTGGGTTTCGATGATTTGTGAATTACCCCGCCCAAATTACTGAGCTTAATCCGGGCACACGGACACGCCCACACCACACTTCTATCGGTTTGTCCTTTCAGCGCCTTTACCCTACTTCGAAGGGTACATTGTTGCATCGGAGCAGTTTTTCCGAAAGTTTCCAAATTACGCTTTCGCAAACTTTCGCGAAATTGTTTAACTTGTTTCGACGGACGAGATGAATTGTTCCCGGAAAAACTACCCCCCAACTGGAAAGCGTAACGGGGTTGCGCCGGAGGCATATTGCTCTGGGGTCGGAAATATTGGGGTAGAAAACTTTACAAATTTAATTATAAGGGTTGAATATGTCGATTTCTCGATTTGAGAACTTACGATATTATGTGCTTTTTTTCTACATCAACTCCACGCAGAAGGAAGTGAGGGAAGTTTATTTATTTCATTTTTTAAAAACAGTTTTACACCAATGCATTACAAAAAAAAACACAAAAATGGTAATCATTAAAATACAAAGATAATAATAATAGTGGGACGCACTTGCGATTTGTACAAGGTCAACAGTTGTGTACTATTGAAGTATCTGCGGGTCCTGTACAATACGCCCAGCTTCTGAAAGGCTAACTTTACTCTAGCTTCGATGGAGCCTCCGTGCCTCAGCTGGTCATTTAAGGTTTCACCGACCATGTCAATGGAAGGCTTGTTGGGAAGATTACTTCCGTTGAAAAATACTTAACCTGTTAACCGTGCGGGACATATAAATACGTTAAAAGTAAACAGTATCGGGTACGGGTAGGACATATGAATACGTCCTTGAAATATATATTGTGCCCTGGAATAGGCTGGACGTATATTTCTGAGCAACAAAAGTATTAGTCATCCATACATGTCTCGACGTGAATTTAAGACACGGAGGGAATCAGTATCATGTCGCTATTGAGAGTGGTGGACGTGACTCTTATTTTATATTATTTAGTTATATTTTTTTTATATTTCTAACCTTTATATTTTAGAATACATTTTTCTAGGTATCCATCAAAATGAATGAAACCGATATCAGCGATGACAAAATCAATGTACCGGCCGCGGCAGGTAGAAAAATGAGACGTATTATGAGTACGTCATCGGAGTCATCTGACAGTAATTCGAGCGATACTGAGGACTATTTTTTTTATTTTCCTTTATGCTTTTAATATAAATAAACGAAAAGATATATATTTCAAAGCCTTTTCATCTATTTTAAGTATAAATAAAAAATAAAATGAAATTACGTCCTCCAGGCGTGACGTATTGACACGTCCTAGTGAAAGAGTTCGCGCCCGTTGTAGGTTGCGTAATTCAAAACGGAAGTCCCCGGTTGACAGGTTAATTGTCATTATGATCCCTTTAAGTCGTAATAAAACACGATGGGTCTTTGAAACATTAAATTCGACGAGGTTTTTCTTACCCCGAGAGGAAACTCTCTCGAGGTGACCGTCCATTCTGTGTTTCAAAGCCCTTCAAGCGGTTGTAGTTTATATGGCCTTTGGGGTTTGTCAAACAAAAACTGTCTTATATACGATAAATACTTTAATTGAAATTGGAAACAACTTTAAATGATTAACGCTTATGTTTTTTAAATATTAAAATAATACGGGTAATCTTTAACACAAATATGAAAGACAAAAAGGTAATGGTCACAAAAAGTTATTTTCAATTTTTATATTGATTCGATACGTTGTAAGAAGTCAAAAGATAATCCGTATTTAAAAAAATGGATATTTATCCAAGACAACATCTAGGTATTAAATATGTGTTCTGATAGAACTTCAAATCCATTACAAAGATGGCAGCCAAAAATAGGAAGAAATTAAAAATAATATTCATAATTTTCAATTAAAATATGAGATCGATTAAAATGCCACTTTCTAATAAAGTCCCAATGGCCGAATTGTTTAAGGCGTTATTTCCGGATTAAGTAGAGGATCGGAGTTCAAGTCTCTGTTGTGACCATTGTCTTTTTATTTTCTGGCTTTTTCTGTTTCATATTTGTGTTTAAGATTATTGATAATATTTTAAATCTTCTTTTTACCATCAACCTGCCTCAACTCACCTTAAAATTGCAACAATATGGAGCGCCATAGAACTATATCTAGGCACACACACTTTGCTTCATTCGTATTCATTCATACTTGCCTGTTGTTTGTTATTGTGACTCTTGACAACACCTGACTCAAATATGTATTTGATTCACTTTATCACGCCATTATCTTTGTCGGGCGTCCCTGACTTCTACCACTCGCATTATATGCGCGTAATATATTCTAATCACACTTTTTCCTTCGTTCATCCCTTACACAAGTCCGAACATAATAATAAATAATAATATTTGGACGATTTGTATAGCGCCGTTTTTGTGAAAAATTACCTCAAGGGCGCTGTACAGATCTTACTTTCTATCATTACATATTAATTCCTAGTTTAAATAAGAAAATATACAGGAACATACTTACCTGGCAGGTCCCATCAGATAGACATAATTATTAACTTAAAATTATGATTATCATTTTTTATTTTTTTATTTTTTAAATTTTTTTTTAAATTTTTTATTTTTTTATTTATTTTTTCCGATTTCATTCCGTCTAAGCGTCCCTTTATTATTCTTATTCAATAAGCTCAAATAAAACATTTTTTTTCCGAATTTCAACTTTTGTAACACGGTCATAGTTGTATTTATCACACATCCGCCATAACCTTTATGTAACTAAAAGGGTACCCTTTTCGATTTTCAAGATAGATTTTTTAAAATTGTCCTGTAAGTCTAACCGGCTAAAACTTCTTGACATCTCCACAATAGTGAAAATGAACAATTGAACATAACCGTTGGATATGTGGAGGGTGGTATGTTAGTGGAAAACGCTTAAGTATAATTTACACCCTTATGACTGAAAGGGTACCCCCATGTGCCAAACGCGCTCCCAACATTTGTACACGGTTGACATTCAATACATGAGAACGGGTCGCTTTTACGACTCGTTCTTATGTTTAACAGCTCGGCTATGGAACGATTTGCCGGCCTCTGTGTTTCCTCCCTCCTTCAACATGGGCCTCTTCAAGACCCAAGTTCACTCCTTCCTTTCCTCAAAAAAACCCTCCACACAGCATCCCCAAAGATGACATAGGCCCTGAGGGAAATTGTTTTCCTCAAGGCCTCCTGTGTGGAATTATTGTAAAAAAAATAAAAATATATGGAATTTGAAGCTTTTCCGTATTAATTAACCACTACATATTATTTTAAATTATAAATATGATGTACTGTTGTGTTCAAAGTACATCACCTGTATCCTTAATACTATTTTTAATCACCTACTTAATTAAAAACCCCAATAAAAGATGATGACTGGGTGAAATTCCTATCCACTTCCCCAAGTATTGAACTGAGTCGAAATATATTACGTCATAAAGTGGTCCAGCAAATGATATACTGTAAAAGAAAATGCACATCAATTTAAAAAAGGTGTAGTTTTCTTCAGTCACATAAGGGTTAAACTTCAACTACATCGGTGAGTGAATGGTTTCCTATTTTTCCTTCATTCCACTATCTTTCCACAAACTATAATTAAACACTTCCATCAAGTAGTATATTTTATCGTTTACAGTACACGGGGTTTAAGGATCGCATTTCCATAGAATCAAGTTTACCTTCTTCTGCCAGTTTCATACCTCTCCATCAATCTTTAATTGGCTTTAAAACTCAATTTTCAACTGCTGGCCGTGCTTATTTAGCAAACGTTTAAGGGTAGAAGCGAATAAATCATGTGACGTCATCCCCGCCCACCCTCCGAGGTGTGGAGGTGAAGATGCATGACTGTTTATCAAGATTTACGATGTCCAATTTCCGTCAAAGTGAACGAATAACTCTTTCGACCTGATTGAGAACGAGTTCATGCCGTACGCTAGCCATCTGGCTGGGGGAATATTTTACTGGTGCTTCAAGCAAGAATACTAATATTAATAATATTTGAATAATTTGTACTGCGCCGTTTACGTGAAAAACCACCCCAAGGGCGCTTTACAAAGCAAGGGCATTGAGCTTACGACATTGAAATGAAGAAATTTTAACAATGTCTTTGGATATGTAAGTATGTGAAAAAATGTTTTTTTAACAAAGACAAACATTCCTATGTTATGAATATCTTGATAATATTTATTTATTTAAAAATTAATGAACTTAAGTCCAATTACAAAAAAGTGTTTATAAGTGTTACAAGCGCTTTACTGAAGGCTTTACTTTTGAAAAAAATGGATCGAAGAATAAAATGCATGATTTGTTTTTCCACAACTCCAGGACGCTCATCGTCATTGACATCTTCTCGGCCTTCTGTAAAGCGCTTGTACCACTTATAAACACTTTTTTGAGACAAAGTAGACTCGCCGAATGCCACAGTCAACATTTTAAGTGCGTTGGAGCACTTTATTCCATTTTGAACGCAAAATTTAATACATATTCTTTGATCCAATCTTTTCAAAAGTAAAAAATCGAAGAACACACAAAAACGTGACTGACCTTTCCAGTTGTCAAAAACAAACAACTAATCCAAAATGGCTGACAATGCTAACATATGATAAACAAATGTGTACCTACATAACAAAATAATAAAAAAAATCGACAATCGAATGTACACAGCCCGTGAAAATTCAAAATTCACCTTTTCTTTTGAACAGGCCTCGTATGACATAATTACACACAAAAATCGAAATTCCGAAATTGCGTTTTGGCACTCCTGAACATTTGCGTTTATCGGCTCATTTCGTTCTTCGTTGCGCACACAAATATATATTTTGTATCATTTTTTAGCCTACAGTAACGACTTTATTGCGGACAGTCGTTCACTTCTACTTTTTAAGGAAACAGTTCTACGCCTACCTATTGCCCGGTACCTGGTACCTGGTACCCGGTACCCAGTACCTGGCGGAGTTGGTTTCGCTCGACTGCCTTCACATAACTGGTTTGAAATGTCGAGAAACGGCATTGCTGAATGTCAGACGTCGACAATCTTGTTACCTATAGTTTTCACCACTCGCCGACTTGTCACGTTTTCACCCTGTGTGTTTTTACCCTAGTTCTTACCTATCCAACCATTTCGCTGAATCGAATTCCGTATTCAACAACACCGTGCTCGAAACAAATGGACATCAAACAAAAAAACATATTGCCTGTTCGTTTTCGCTTGTTTGTTGGTTTCTTAGAGTACATAGAGTGGTACCTATCCAAGGCAGTGTAGTCAGTTTTTGATGATTTTTGCCGGACTCGGCAGACCTGGGCGTGGCTAGGACTACGGCTAGGGTATTTATACATCTATTCATAGCACATGTCGACATAATGCTTATGTTTATTCGTATAACCACTTTTTCACAGTACTGTTACCAACAAAAATATAGCATATAACTTAAAAAACCGTTTAGTTGTGTCGAGTTAAGTCGCATATGAAAACATGTGGGCGGAGTCTTCGGAGACGCGGGAGACCAAGATCATCCTTACAGTACATAAAAGCGGTGTGTTATTTTTGCTGTCTCTTTCTCTCTCACGGTGAACGACGTGAAAACCCGGAGAAAGTGATTTATCGCAATTTTGTATGGGTTGGGTAAAAAGAATTAGCTCTCTCTCCATACATTGTTACTCCAAAGTCAATTTGTGGTTTTGGTCTCCAAATAATATAAAATAAATATGGTGTTGAATTAAAAATACTAAAATCAGTGTGGTATATTCCTTTCGTTGATTATACAACTGTGTAAGAAGCCATCAAGAACTTTCAACTTCTCAAGATACTTTAAGATTCACCTTGGTGAAAGACCGCCATTCAGAATCGAAACGTTGCTTGAAACATTGGCTTAAGCTGTGTTTCGTGACTCGATCTGAATAGCCTGGTACTTTTTAATCTTTCTTTTTACCATCTCCCTCACCTCCTCACTACCCTCAGCCTCACAACATACCCCGATTAGGAAAGCTATAGTCTCACTGACTCTTGACGGTTGGGAGCAGATGGGACTCTTGTGCGGTATTAACTATTGAAAATCTGTTTATTTACCATAAGTGTTAAATCTAAAGCTGCGATAAAACACGGAATGTGTTTTCAGCTTTAGATGGATTTGAAAAATAGTCTGTAAAACGATTAACTTTAATACTCGATGGAAGTGTCTAGTTATGGATGTGGAGAGATTATGGAGTGAAGGAAGGAAACCGATTCACTCACCGATGAAGTTGATCTTTAAGTTCTTCATTATTCTTACAAATTGTATTATTAACAAGCATCATAGCAAAAACACACCTAATTTAATATTATTTACAAATCAACAGCAAACCGAACGACCAAGCGAGACACCAACGAACGAACACGTTTTGTCACATAACTCTTTTCTGTTTCTTGATTGTCACTTGTTTTCAAACGCGGTGTTGTTGAATACGGCAATCGAATATAGTAAAATGGTAGGATAAGGTCTACAAATGTATGTCTTTGAAATCCAACAACAGGAAAGCTCATTTTTTCCTTGAATCTTTACGTTATCCGTCTCACTAGACAATGAGCTTAGTCTTAAAATGGAAATTTAACTAAATTGCTTTTTGTGGAATTTGTTTGACAAAGATAAGAATTTCGAGCTGGGCTCAGAATTTCATTTAGTATTTTTATCCGTGCTAGTTTGTCTATCTACATGTTTCACTCTCATAAACCAAAGCTTCTCCACCGCTTATTCCAGTTGATCTAACAATGCCGGTAGACTTTAACTGAGTTCTTTCGGACACACAGAAAAGTAAAAGTATATCAGAAGCCGTGAGCTGTACACTGAGTACTGTAAGAGTATAGACCGCCTCCTTGGTCTCTGTACACAGACACAGTATTGTACGTTCGTATTTGTTAACCAGGAGTGTTAGTTGAAGTTTTCCGGTTTTTTCAATAAAGAAAACGCTTAATTCTCAAGGGCGTCTCAATTTTTTTTTATTCAAAGTATTAACTATCGGATTAAATACGTTTTGCCCATCTTTGAGGCAAATCATGGATACCATTCCAAAATAAAAAAAATTCTCTTTCGAGGCAAACCATTCGACGAGCCATTTTTCGACTTTTTCAAAATTGGCAAAGCGCTGTTCTGCGAGTGGGTGCCCCATCGATGCTAAAAGGTGATAGTCGAACGGGGCAAGGTCTGGAGAGTATGGCGGGTGCGATAATATTTCCCAATTCAATGCTTTGAGAGTGTTCTTCACTACTTTAGCTGTATGAGGCGGTGCAATTTGTCTCAAGATTTTCAATTTGTCTCTCGTTCATTTGGTGTGGTACCTATTTTCCATACTTTTGGATCTTTCCCATAGCTTTTAAACGTTGGAAAATTGCTCCTCGGGTCACATTAAGTGTTCGGGCCAATTGTTGTTGCGATTGGGTTGGGTCTTCATCCAATAACGCCTGCAATTCCTCGTCTTCGAACTTTTTCGTTGCACCAGGATGTTCATCTTCTGTTAAATCGAAATCTCCACTTTTAAATTGACAAAACCATGTCTCACATGTTCTAATCACTGGAGCATGTTCACCATAAGTTTTTACCAGCAACCGATGAGCTTCAACTGCTTTTTTCTTTTGATGAAATAAGAAAAACAACGAATGCCGCAAATGCGATTTACTTGAACGAAATTCGACATATTCACTGAGGTAAACAACTATGACACTATTATTTTGGCAGAATGTAACTTGTGTATTTTCGAAGGTTAATGTCCATAGAAAAAGATGACATAGATGCCGAATCATAGAAATGTATACAAATTTCTAGCGACATCTATGAGTAAAACCGGCAAACTTCAACTAACAAACCTGGTAGACCGCCTCCTTGGTCTCTGTACACAGTCACAGTCTTGTACGTTCGTTTTTATTTACGTGGTTTTCATGATAAGTCGTTTTGCAAACTTAACTAACTAACTAACAATCACGTCGTATCGCGGCAAAGGCAGGCATTTTTTATAGTTAATACCGCACAAAAATCGCAACTGCTCTCAACCGTCTGGAGCCAGTGAGACTATGGCATCCCCAATTGGAAATTATTACCATTCAGAATCGAAACGTTGCTTGAAAATGGCTTTAGCCATATTTTGTGACAAGATTTGAATGTCAGGTACTTTCCAACCTTCCTTTTCCCAATCTCCTTCCCCTCCCCATTACCTTCAGCCTCACAACACACCCTATTTGGGGACGCCATAGTCTCACTGGCTCTAGACGGTTGGGAGCAGTTGAGACTCTTGTGCGGTATTCATATAAAAAAGGTCATACGTGGTTTTACCACATTTAAGACTCAGGGATTTCTACAGCCTTCAGTCTAGTGATATGTCTTCCTTGGGCGTCCCCGACGTCTTCTTTCATTTACTTTCGGGTCATATATTTTTCCCACACTCCTTTCTTCGTTTATTTGCTCTACATACCCAAACGATCTAAGCGTTCATTTCTTGATCCTATTCATAAAGTTTACATCAGCTTTGCATTATTTTCGGATATCCACATTATTAACACAGTCATTCATAGTTTTACGCACATACGCCTCAAGAATCTCATTCCTTCAAGGATTTTATTTTATTCTGCAAACATAAACCGTTTATCTTTTTTTAAATATTTATAATTAATACCGCACAAAAGTCCAACTGCTCTCCACCGTCTGGAGCCACTGAGACTATGGCAACCCCAATTGGGGTGTTCTGAGAGGCTGCAGGTAAAGGGAGAGGGAATGAGATGGGAAAGAAAGGGTTGGGAAGCACCTGGGCATTTAAATCTGATCACCAAACACGGCAAATACCATTTCAAGCAACATTTCAATTCCGAATGGTGGTCTTTTGCCAGGGCAATACCTAGTATCTGCCTTTTCTGATTACGCTTACATCAGCCTTGCATTCTTTCCAGATATCCACATTTTTAACACGGTCGTACACGGCTTTACGCACGTACGCCTCAAGGATCTCATTTCACTATATTTCCTAATACCATGGGCTGCAGATCATCTACGCGGTTTGAAATAATCGCCGAATCTTTATTTTCTGTCTAATCGTCTTGAACTGTGGTAAAATTTCGATAACAATGTTAAAATTATCTAGCAGTGACCTTCAACACAGCAAATTATGTAAAAGTGACCTACTTGCAGACCTAAATACCTGCATATAGGTAGCTGCTAACTAGTATTGTTGTATTTACGTCAGTTAACCATGAGGTATACAGGTTCTGCTCTCACTGCGTTAATGAGCTATGGAGCTGCCCATAAGGCCTTGATAACAGCAATGCCAATATATTGAGTTGACGCAAATGTTTAATATAAAATAGAACGATTGAAAAACTTGGCTGAACTAACCTAACATAAGTCAAAAAGCATTCATATTTAAGAGTCCCAATTGCTCCCGATCGTCTGGAGCCAGTAGATGGCGTTCCTGATTGGGGTGTGTTGTGAGGCTGAAGGGTGTGTGGACATTAATGAGATGGGCCAGTAGAAGGTTGGAAGTACCTGGCTATTCAGATATGGTCGCCAAACACAGCTAAAGCCATTTCAATGAACGTTTCGATTCCGAATGGTGGTCTTTCACCAGGGTGATACTTAGAGTATCTATCACTCTGGGACGTGTCGCAAATATACTAAATATTATTAGATATGAATTTAATGTGAAATAACACGTTTATTTGCACACGCTGGGATTTGAGCCCGCCACCTCTAGATTTGCAGTGGAGCATTTTAACCACTCGACCACCGAGGCCATTAACACATTAACAAAAAAACAAACCAGTCTGAAGGTGACCGTAATAAGGTAAAACTGGTCTTAATAAAAAAATAGTGGAATTAAATTTGGTATTATTAAATCATTAAAATGGAATTTCACCACGAATTAACTAACTAAAAAAACTAACTAACTATCACGCCGTTTCGCCGCAGGGGTAGGCAGAGAGGACGGACTGCCATATAACTCTTTTTAGGCACACACTCCTTGCTTCATTTACATTCATACATTGTCTCTTACATACTCTTTTGTTATTCTGACTCTTCACATGACCCGATTCAAGTATTTGATTTACTTGATCGTACCATGTCATTCTCGGGCGTCCTCAAATTTTTCTTCCATTCACTTTCGCATCATATATTCTTTTCACACTCCTTTCTTCGTTCATTTGCTCTACATACCCAAACTATTTAAGCGTCCCTTTCTTGATCCTTTTCATTACGCTCACATCAGCCTTGCATTTGCACTTGCTTTCCGGATATCCACATTTTTAATACGGGTCATACACGGTTTTACCGCACATACGTCTCAAAGATCTCATTTCCACAGCATCTTGCACTTATAACGATGGTAGTATGAGTTTTTCTAATATTGTCAGGTTATTCGTAACCCGGGAATATTTGTTTCTCTTTAAAAAAAAGTGGTCCTTCGAACCGGATCAAATAAATAATTTTGTGGAAATTTCATTTGTGGAGCTATCCCATAACGTCCAACCGTCAAAAAAAAAAGAGAATATTAAGATATTAACAAAATCTGCAAACTTTAAGCCATGAATGAAAATGAGATCAAAACGTGTTCAAGTCGGTAATGCAGTGTGCTACTTCTGTCGGTAAGTAGGTTTCTCCTTTGATACGATCTAGCGGCTGTAGGAAATGGAATTCACTAGGCCAGTCATTACCTAAATATGCAATGGTGGAATGGCGACCACGTAATAACAATCTAGAAAGTGGTACAAGAGATCGATACGCTTAACTTTGCAGTCGTGGCGTATACAAAAGGCACACCACTGCAGATGAAACACTGGACTTTATGTCAAAAAATTGATTCGTATGTATCTGAGAATGTTGTACGTTTTTTTATGACATCATTTCTTAAAATTTTTTATAAGACCACATATTTTATTTTATTTTTTATGAACGTCCGGTTTCGCTTAGCCTAAGCATCATCAGGGTAAACAATCAAACTTAACAAAAAATACAAAGTTTACGGTTATATATACATACAGAGGGACAACACGATAAAAAATAAAATAAGAGAACAGTGAGAAATCAAAATAATAATATTTAAATCAGAGCAAAGGAACAGGGAGAAAGAGATAGATAATGTGAAAATAAAGAGACAAAACGTCAACTATGATAAAAGTAACAATGAGAAATTTTATTATCTTACTGGAAATATACCTAAAACTTCTACTGCCGTCGTAATAAGCGGAAGATGTTGTTTGTGCAATGATGGAGGACTTGGCCAGCAGAGGAATTAAATCCGTTATCAGCGATGTTCAAGAAACGAAAAGAACTGCAACCAGTTCCTCATCAAAAGGTCCTTTCCGCCAAAATCCCATCCCAAAAAAAGAACCGGTTCCTCGGAGAAATAATATCGACGGTTCCAGTGACCAGCTTGGAACCGATTCCTTTTAACCGGGACAGGAATATCGACCATCTTTATCTTGTACCTACATCGAGAGATAGTGACAGAACTCTATATATATACTCAGAAACAATGAATTGCTGTTCCTCAATCATCTCAATACTAATTATGGATATAATTCTTCACTGTCCAGAATGTCGAGACTTGTTAACTCAAGCCATGGTTTTTAAATTTTTGGTAGCAGTCTAAATGATTTTTATCATTCTTTAAAACTTTGACTAGACCATGGCTTGAATGTTCTCTTATTTTTATTTTTTTGTCTTTATTTTTGTCATCGCTTCATTTATTATGTTTTTATTTTTTATTTATTTAATCAATTGTACAAAAATAAATATTTTTACTTAATACTAACAGTAGGTATAATATTAATTCAGTTTATATATACAATGTCTAGTTTCTAGTTAATGATGAATACCTCCCCAATTAAGATGATTCTTGTGCTTAGGGAGGAAGTACTATCATGGGTTTCTTGGAAAAAAAAATTAAACATCGATGTTTGTGCTTCTCTGTTGCTCTTTTTTCCATTTCGTGTTTTATTTCTTTTTTGTAATTGGTCTTTAGTCCATTAATTTATAAATCAATATACTCGTATGAGCATTTAAGTTTCTAAGGTATTTGTATTTCCTTGTATCATAAACACTTCAGTTAATCTTTTTCTGCCTGCAGAGTTAGCTGTGTCAATCTGTGCCCAAATATGCAATGTGTAACCGCGTAACGATATTATGATAGAAAGTTTTGTGGTGGGAACTTCTTTGGTAGGTACCGGCCCATTGTGTCGGTGCCAAAACAACGACGTTGGCGACTCTGTCGGAATTTTTCGGAATTACAGTCTGGTCTCGTGCGATACTGAACTCTGAATCAGCCGTCCCCAGAGCCCATTATCGCCTGACGTTGCCGAGTCGAATGAAACCTTGCTACTCTCAGAGGTCGTTATGCCGAATGATTCCCGAATTGTTGACAACCGGTCGATTGCTTTAATATTTCGGTTGGTATGTTATTCCGGAATGGGGATATGTTTTGAACGGTAGTTTTTAGAATTCGCTTCCGAATGCCAATTGAAATGTCTGAAATACAAAATGTTCAAAATAAAGCCATACGGTTAGCCCTCGGTGCCCAAAAAAAAAATTATTTTGGACATTAAATTGGATATTTCAACGCCTCATAGCTCACGACTCTTTGTGGGTAGCATTTTTTTCATAACTATGTGTCAATAGCTTATCATGAAAATTACGCTGTGGGCTCAAAAACGATGCACTTACTTCTCCTTCATGGTCGAGTGGTAAGACGCTCGACTACGGATCCAGAGGTCGCGGGTTCAAACCCGGCGTGCCAATAGTGGTAGATACTCTAAGTATCGCCCTGGTGAAAGACCACTATTCAGAATCGAAACGTTGCTTAAAATGGCTCTAGCCGCTTTTGGTTACCAGATCTGAGAAACCAGAACATTCCTGACTCTCCTTTTTCCTATCTCCCTCCCCTCCCCACTACTTTCAGCCTCACAACATACCCTAGTTGGGGATGCCATAGTCCAACTGGCTCTAGACGGTTGGGACTCTTGTGCGGTATTCACTGTAAAAAAAACTTACTGGTCCACTGATCACTCACATTCTGTGAGGTCTGGTGCTATGAAATTTGCACAGCTTGAAGAGTTGAAAACGTAGGATGGAATAGTTGATGTTAGCGTAATGAATAGGATCAAAAAAAGATCGCTTGGATGATTTGGGCATGTAGAGCGAATGAACGAAGAAAAGAGTGTGAAAAGAAAATATAATGCGAAGTGAATAGAAGAAAGAAGTCGGGGACGCCCGAGAAAGACATGACACGATCAAATAAATCAAATACTCAAATCACGTGAAGAGACAGAATAACAGAAGAGTATATGTGAGACGATGTATGAATGTGAACGAAGCAAGGAGTGTGTATAGGTCTCACCACGAGAGTTGGTGCCGGCCAATACTCACACAGATGCATAGCTTACGTACAGCGTGTCGAACTGAATGAATAGGACACGCATTTACCATATCAACATAAACACTCGCTGTCCCTTTTCCACTAGTGACAATAAGTAAGCGTAAACAAGACAAAGGGCTGTTTCTTTATGACACATCGTAAATACATCGCCACTGGAGCGTATACCGATACACAATACACCCAACGCTATGCATGTGTTGTTTGTTTCAACTCTCGTTGCGCCAGCTATACCAACACAGAATTGTATGGCGGTCCGTCCTCTCTGCCTACCTTTGCGGGGAAACGGCGTGATAATAAATTAGTTAGCTATTTTAATAAAAATATGTTTTGTAGCATAAATTACATTAGCAAATGTGTTCATTGATAATTGTTTTTGTGACAAAATAACACATTTTCTGTTTGTTTCGTTATTTGAGTTGACAGAGCGGCCATTGTGGGCATTAGAACCTCTGTTAAAACACGTTGTACGGCGTCAATTAGCATATATAACACGTATCGCAGTAAAACGCGCGTCAAAAATAAATAATTGTTTTAATTACTCAAAATTATGTCGCCATTTTAAAACGGGGTTGAACACTGGGATAAAGCCTTGTAGGACATGGCGAGGTACCTTTGCGCAACAGTGTATGCAGAGAGAGCTGATTATTTTTACACAACCTATACAAACCCGAATGTGTTTTTGAATGTTGTTGTAAAGCCGCCTCTGTCAGCAATAAAAAAACCAAAAGTCACAGATGTTTACTATGAGACTCAATAAGCGTCCATTCCGGACAGTAATAGTATATATGTATTAGATTTACTTATAATTGTACTAGTCTGAAGATGCCCGTCATAAGGTAAACCCCTTGGAGAAACAATGTATGGAGAGAGAGCTAATTATTTTTACCCAACCGATACAAACATGTGTAAATCACTTTCTCCGAGTTTTTACGTCGTCCACCATGAGAGAGAAAGAGACAACAAATATAATACTCCGCTTCTACGTACTGTCACAATGATCTTGGGCTCCTGGGTCACCGCGGGACCCCACCCACATTTTTTACTATGCCACTAAACTCGACATAACTAAACGGTTTTTTAGCTTAGATGCTATATTTTTGTCGATATCAATACTGTGAAAAAGTGGTAATACGAATAAACAAAAACATTATGTCGACACGTGACATGAATGGATGTATAAATACCCTAGCCTTGGTCTTAGCCACGCCCAGGTTCAACGAGTCAGGTAAAAATCATCGAAAACTGACTACACTGCCTTGGATTGATACCACTCTATTTACTCTAAAAGTGTAGGATAGCCTATTAGTTACCGCCCACATGGAATTCAGACATTTTTAATAAACAAATTTGTACATATTAAACAACACAATATCAGTCGATAAAATGATTTATAAAGTGAAAATATCACACAGACACTAATAACAGAAGGTTTGCCTAAGCAATGATGGAATTTTTTTTTTGATTTAATGTCTTTATATCATTAACAATGTGAAAATTCTAAAGTTCGGTCAAAAATATATATAAAAACTGTTGAAATACCTCTGAAAAGTGATGTTTTATAATCTTTGTTAGGTCTTATTTGAACATTCACGCATAGCACATATCACCATCATGTTTAATTTACTTGTATAACCGCTGCAATTTTTTTAATAACCTCAAAATTCGTCGACTTAAGTTATGCGACTCGATGATGTGAAGTTACCGCGGACGGAAAACATCTTTATATACTTAGTGCTGCGATATTATGTGACGACTGTTCTTATCTCTTTCTCTCTCATGGTATACGGCTTGAAAACCCGGAGAAAGTGATTTATGTCAAATTTGTATGGGTTGGGTAAAAATATCAGCTTTTCTTCCTTACGGCCCTCATTACTAGCGGCGATTCGCGACAGTCGACCCTTAGATCGGCAATGTCATCG
Organism: Drusus annulatus; assembly: GCA_022651775.1. Taxonomy (NCBI): domain Eukaryota; kingdom Metazoa; phylum Arthropoda; class Insecta; order Trichoptera; family Limnephilidae; genus Drusus; species Drusus annulatus. The sequence goes on along the minus strand of JAGWCC010000367.1, from coordinate 28,995 downwards.
GCTATCGGAAGGTTGAAGGAACCAAAGCGCACACCAGACACTAAGTTCGGAGAGCGCGCTGCAGGAGTGTCAGGTCCTAAAGCCTGGAATGGACTACCACATGATCTGAGAGTAATAAAAGACACTACAGAGTTCAGAGCCAAACTCAAAATCCATTTTTTCAGAAAATCACATTCATAATCGAGATGTAACAAGCTCAATAGAATTTCTGTTTAAACCAAGAAAACTTTTCAGACTCATTCCTTTAATTCATTAGAAGATTTTCACCATTATCTGTTCCTCACTACGAAAAATTTAAAAATACCTCTGATATACTGCATTTTAAATTTGCTCTCATGCCCCAATAATAAAAAATAATTACAATTAATATTAAAAATATATGTAAAAATGAGTTAAATCTTAGGTTATTATGATATAGTGATTGTGTCCTGCCAGAAATGACCTACCAGGTTGCCATGTTGCTGTATATTTATATAAACTAGGAATTAATATTAGGTAGAAATTTAAATTTGTACAGCGCTCGTGAGGTGATTTTTCACAAAAACGGCGCTATATAAATTATCCAAATATTATTATGATCTTTTTCAACAAAACAATTGGTGAATTCTAAACAACCGTATATTATTGTTTTTCAAATCGATGATTAGTTCCATTATGAAATTTAAACCGTTACCACTTCAAATATGTTCCCCGTTAACCCCCGATTCGGCCCGTTTCAGCATTTGTTCAAATTATGATCAGGTGTCAATCATACCAAAAAACCGTTAAATTATCACTAAGGCCTCAATCACGTTATTCTTGCAAATAAATATTGAACAACCAATTGAATTTAAAAAAATCTATAAGGAACACGTTCATTATGATGTGTTTAACGAGTAATTGAAGTGCTTATATTAACCCTGATGTATGACAGTGAGGCATGGAACTGGCAGAGGAAGAATTAAAGTAGACTGAATGCTGTGGAAATGAGATCCCTGAGACGTATGTGAGGTAAAACCATGTATGACCGTATTAAAAATGTGGATATCCGGAAAGAATGCAAGGCTGATGTGAGCGTAATGAAAAGGATCAAGAAAAGGACGCTTAGATGGTTTGGGCATGCAGAGCGGATGTACGAAGAAAAGAGTGTGAAATGAATATATGACGTGGAAGCGAATGGAGGATGAAGTCGAGGGAGCCCGAGAAAGACATGGACAAGTAAATCAAATACTTGAATCGGGTCATGTGAAGAGTCAGAAAAACAGAAAAGCATGTATGAGACGATATATGAATAAGAATGAAGCAAGACAGAGTTATATAGCTGTCCATCCTCTCCGCCTACCCCTGCGGGGAAACGGCGTGATGGTTAGTTGGTTAGTTAGTTAGTAATAATAATTTTGAAAGAAATCTAAAACAGGTAAAAGATTTTGTTGTGACCGACATTGTTCGATTTTCTTATTTAAAGTTCAAAATTAAACTGTCCATTTTGAAAACTTTTTGATTATCTTTTATGTCTTCTGCAGTCCAACCCCCGGCATAACAGCCAGTGAAATATTATTCCCCAGTTAAATAGCTCCGCCACAAATAATAGCCTGCAATAAAATGTTATATCTTGGTTTATGTTTATATCCACCGAGAGATACAGCCGGTGGAAGGGCATAAGGGCGTATCTGTGTGCCCAAAGTACATGGCCTGTTCAAAAGAAAAGCTGAATTTTGAATTTTCGCGGGCTGTGTACATTCGATTTTCGATTTTTGTTGTTGTCGTTATGTTGGTACACATATGTTAGCATTATCAGCCATTTTGGATTAGTGGTTTGTTTTTGACAACTGGAAAGGTTAGTCACGTTTTTGTGTGTTATTCGATTTTTTACTTTTGAAAAAAATAGGACAGATGGTTGGGAATAGCTGGAACTCTTGTGCGGAATTCTATATGAAATAAATAAAATGTCTTCCTCGGGCGTCCACGACTTCATTAATCATTCACTTACACATCGTAACATCACTTCACATTAGTCTGCTCTACATGTTCAAACCATCCAAGCGTCCTTTTCTTAATTGTATTCAATACTGTTACATCAGCCTTGCATTCCTTGTAGGTCCTGGGATATCATTTTTATAGCATTGCGTCTTCTTTCATCCTTCCTCTACCGGTTACATGCCTCACTGCCATACATAATAGTTGGTAATAGCATTCCATTATGGACTGCTATCTATTACGTAAAACCTTGGGGTAAGAATATATATAGAGAGAGAGCTAAATATTTGTTCGCAACCTATACAAATTAATAAAAATTACACCAATAAACGCTACCTTATGTCGACATGTGCTATGAATAGATGTTAATAGGGGTGTCCATGAAAACCCTAGCCACGCCTGAGTCAGGAAAAAATCAACAATCCCGACTACACTGGTTCGCAAAGCTATCCCTCCTGTTGGATTTCAAATAGACATCTTGCTAGGTAACCTTTCTAACCTTTTGTTTATTATCTAGTTCCTACCCATCCTGCCAATTTGCTATTCGATTTCACGGTGAACAGCCATATAAGAACACAGTCAGGTGCCGCTCTCTACCGGGAGAAAAACTCGCAAAACGGAACATTGTGGGACCTCGCTTCGGCGCTCGACTACATTTGTATTCCATCGTTCGTCGCAATAAGCCGCCTCCGGAACACATCGTCTCTTATTTATCGTATTTCATCACTCATCATCGCAAGCCGTCTCCAGAGGACACATCGGTGAGTGTATTGGCTTAAGTCCTCATTTTATCCACAATATACAATCGAAACTTCCACCAAGTAGTATTCATTTCCCAGTCCACTATAATTTCAAAATTCATCCGAAACTGAAACGCATTCGGCGTTTGTCGCAGTCTCCGGATCGAGCACCTCCTGTATATTAAAACTCTGAGGTCATTTTATTTTATTAGGGAGACCAACAGTTTACATATATATTGGGTAGAATATTACATGGGTAGTATGCTTGAAGTAACAATATATGGAGGGAGAGCTAATTACTTTTACCCAACCTACACAAACTTGCGATAAATCACTTTCTTCGGGTTTTTATGTCGTACACCATGAGAGAGAAAGAGACAACAAATTCCATAGACCGCTTCTATATACTGTCGCAATGATCTTAAGCTCCTGGTTCAAAGTGGGACTCCGCCCACATTTTTTATTATGCCACTAAACTTGACACAACTAAACGGTTTTTTAGGTTAAATGCTATATTTTTATTAATAAAATTTTTGTGAAAAAGTGGCTATACGAATAAACAAAAAAATTACGTCGATATGTGATAGGAATGGATGTATAAATACCGTAGCCTTAGTCTTAGCCACGCCCAGGTGCGCCGAGTTAGGTTAAAATCATCAAAAATAAGTCAAAAACTGACTTCACTGCCTTGGATAGATACTTCTCTATGTACTCTAAGGTAGTATGAATATGACCATTTATAGGTTTCCACTTGGGTATTAGTCAGTTAGTCAATCAGTCAGTTCACATTTCTAGGGATTTTTCATTCGGTGGTTTTAAGTAGTAGTAAATCTTTGTACGCACTATCTCTCAATTTAAGGATTGTGCCCCGCAACACGGGGGCCCGCCAAGCGCCCGCTCCGCCGCCTAAATTATAGCGCGCCGGGGGAATTTAATAATGAAACGGGGTCGCGCAGTGGCGTGCCCGGCTTACTGGCCCCCGGCCCCGGGCGGATTGCGCTCTCCCCTGGATTTCGGGATTAATTAAGAAAATAGGTTTCGGACATGCGAATTATAATTGTGTCTTGGCAAAAATTGTTTTGTCCAAGTTCTCCGCTGATAAAGTAAAACAATACTTATAATATTTGGATGGTTTACAAACCTAAATTCCGAGGCTCCATCTTGCTACTAACTTCATATCGTCGCCGAAAATGCAAAAGAGCTGAAGCGCCATTTCGCGAGCTTTACAACAAAGCACTTGTGTTACTTTTTTGTTATTTTACAATAGTATTAAGCTGGATTCACACCAACGTCCGGATCCGCTCAGTGACGATATTGTTCCGCAAGAGAGCTTATTGATACGGTATGAATATCAATCAAGGAGTATGTGCCAAGACAAAGTTGTGTGGCAGTACATCCTTCTGCCCACCCTTGTGATATTTAACTACTTAGTTAGTTAAATAATTATTTTGATGTGTAAAAATACTTACATCGCAGATTTTTTTTATTAAAAACCATTTTTTTATCACAAAATACTATTTTTAATAATTAATAATTATTGCTTTTAATTAAAAAATGGTTTGTAATTCAAAAAAATATGATATTCATACCAAATTTGCTCTCATGCCCTAAAAATGAAAAAATAATAATAAAGAAATAAAAAAATAAAAAATAAAAATAAAATTTAAGTTATTCTAAATTTTAAGTTATTATGATATGGTGATTGTGTCCTGCCAGAAGTGACCTGCCAGGTAAGTATGATGATATTTATATAAACTAATAATTAATATTAAGTAGAAATTAAGATTTGTACAGCGTCCTTGAGGTGATTTTTCACAAAAACAGCGCTATACAAATTATCCAAATATTATTATTATATCAATAAGGTCTCATGCGGAACAATATCGTCACTGAGCGGATCCGGATGTTGGTGTGAATCTACCATTAGTATTCAGCACCTGGTTGGATTTTGAAAAAAAAGTTTTTTCAAATAACCCAATGCTCTCACTGAGTTACCTTAAGCGAAAAATAGCTAAATTAGTCCTGAATCTGTCTCGCTTGAGTCGAGCCTTCTCCCAAATGGTAAATATATTCAAGATGGCTGCAGTTCCACAAAGTCTTCAGAATCCAACGAGAGTCAGAGCTTTCGATGCAGAAAAAAACCCTGATCAAAACTGCACATTTACTAATGTTTGACCAAAGTGTCGCTTAAGCCCTTTTGCCTTTCCAGCGACGATGTAATCTATAGCATAACAATATAAATTTATATTATGTACAGAGAAAATATTTAGATACATACTTAGCTGGTAAATAACTTGTAAATAAAATTACCGTAATTAATTCTAGCTTGAAGAAAAATATAGTTATGCACTCAGAGGACGTGATATTGGCTAAATTATAGTTGTTTTTTATTTGTTGTATTATATACGCCCTTGTGAGCTTTAAAATAACTGTCCAATGCATAATATAAAATAATAGAAATACAAAAATAACATGGAGTAAATAATTAGCACATAATAACAAAATATAAAACTCATTCATTTCTATATCCCTTGCGGTAGAATCAGAAACAATAAATCGCTGTTCCTCAATCATCACTCCACTTATTATGGGTATCATTCTACACTGTCCAAAATGTCGAGGCTTATTAACTCAAGCCGTGGTCTTGAATTTTTTGGTACCAGTATGATTTTTGTCATTCTTTACGACTTTACCAAATTTTTTACTTGACATAGGCTTAGATTTGAATGTTTTTTCTCATGTATATTTTGTCCTTTTTTTTTGTCGTTGCTTCATTATAATTAATTCTTATTTTGTGTTGTGTATTTTTTTGTGATTGGACAATACTCCGTTAGTTTATAAATAAATAAATTAATAAGTTACTAGAGATGTCACAATGGAAAAAAATTACATTAGTATTTTTGGAAGAGGTTTGCTATCATTGCCTTCTTGTAACTAGATTCAGTACAGTTGAATATATTATGCTAGCTATATAGTTGGGAATGATGAATACTTGCAGCAAGTGGATGAGTTGTATTTGGGAAGTATGTTCTAGAGAGACGGAAAGGCTGATGAGGATATTGAAAGTACGGTGAATGCAGGGAACTAAATTAATGGAGGACTGAACGCTGTTGGCGCAAATATAAAATTGTCCAAAGAAGCTAAGCCAGCAGTCCACAATGGAGTGCTTATACCAACCCTGATGTATGGCAGTGAGGCATGGAACTGGCAGAAAAAGGATGAAAGTAGACTGAATGCTGTAGAAATGAGATCCTTGAGGCGTATGTGAAGTAAAACCATGTGCAACCGTGTTAAACAAGGCTGATTAAGAAAGGGACGCTTGGTTGTTTTAGGCAAATGGACCAAAATAACGAAGAAATGAGTGAAGAAGAAGAAGTCGGGGACGTCCAAGGAAGATATAGCGCGATCAAGTGAATTGGGTCGGGGCATGTCGAGATTCAAAATAACGGGAGAGTTTGTATTAGACAGATGTGCCAAGACAGAGTTGTGTGGCGATCCCTCCTCTCTGCCTACCCTTGCGGCGAAACGGCGTGACGGTTAGTCAGTTAGTAAGAGAGCAAATTTAATAATGAGCTTTTTTAATTTGTAGAACTGTACGGTGATTTGATTCAAATGAATATATCTAAAGGTAATTTGTCACTCAATAAGAAACACGTTATGGTAAAAAGCTTTCACTCGCATTACCCATGGTCAGACTACTCTCATTTTAATTTTTACATGGTCAACTTAGTGTAAATGTATTTTTTTTTATACCATACTCTAGACCATAGGTTCTCGACGTGGCCGATAACGCCCCCTTATGGGAGTTCAAGACTTTCAGGGGGGCAGTAGAAGACCCAGAGAATATTAGGGGGCGTTGGAAAGATCATAAGTTCTCAACGTGGGCGAGAACGCCCCCTTATGGGCGTTCGCGACTTTCAGGGGGGGCAGTAAAAGACCCAGATAAAATTAGGGGGCGTTGGAAAAAAAATAGGGGCGTTGAAAAAAAATAGGGGGCGTTTGGAAATAATAGGGGGCGTTGGTAAAAAATAGGAGGCGTTGGAAAAAAAATAGGGGACGTTGGAAAAAAATACTTCAGCTAATGCAGTTCAGTTGCGAAGTTGAACTTCAAAGCCTATAAAGAATAACTTCAGTTTCGTTCTTTTCGTGATTTTTGGCGAGAATCGGATAAATAACCGGTTCCTCGGTGGTCGCCGATAACTGGAATCGCAACACACCCAATTCTGATTTTGACCATCTCTAATTAAAAAAAAATCTTTGGCGATTTCGCCTTCAATTGAAGTGTTCACAGCGAAGGGTTCATTTCAAAGAACTAGCAGTTCGTGAACTATTTACAAAACATCGAAGTTTTTCCCGACGCTTGTTTAAATATAATCGTGGCAATAGCTGTTTCAGATTCGCGACAGATGGTAAGTAAAAAAATGAGGGGGGCGCTCTAGAAAAAAAAAATTCTTAAAGTGGGCGGTGGGCAAAAGAAGGTTGAAAATGTATGCTCTAGATCAGTCATTCCCAAAGTGGTCTATATCGACCCCCAGGGGTCGATTCCGACCTGCAAGGGGTCCACGTCAGTGAAAATAAAAATTGGGGGTGCATGAGACGTAAATGGGTGTCCAGGGGAGTGGATTCCATTTAGGCAGGCCGTCACCAAAATGTTGGCTTCCCGCAAATGTAATAATCCACCTCACAGATAGTACCTAAGATATTTTGCCAATTTGCTGGTACTTTTCGATTTCAAATCTCTACCGACTAGTGCTTTTTTTTCGGAGGGTAAATTTTGTTGATTTGCTAGCACTTTTTGGGGGAGGATTTTTTGTCGATTTGCTAGTACTTTTCGATTTCAAATCTCTACCGACTAGTGCTTTTTTTCGGAGAGGAATTTTTGTTGATTTGCTAGCACTTTTCGATTTGGGATCTCTGCCGACTAGTACTATTTTTTGACGAGTTCGACTACAATTGAAGTGTTCACCGCGAAGGGTTCATTTCAAAGAACTAGCAGTTCCTGAAGCGTTCACAAAACTTTGAAGTTTTTCCCAACGCTAAAAAAAATCAATACTAGGAAAGCAGGGGGTCTATACAAAACAGAAAAAATCGATAAGTGGTCTACGGGACAAAAAAGTTTGGAAACCTCTGCTCTAGATTATGCATTTTTAATAAGGTTTTTGTATAAAAAAAAGCACAAATAGAAAAGCAAACAACGCAATAATGGTATCCATATTGAATTTGACGATAAGACAGTCTGAAAAGGAAAATTTTTGATTTGGACCGAAATTAAAAATTAAGGTTTCAATTTTTCTACAATATAAATACATTGCTTTGTAGCAATATCTCTGAGATCAATTATCGCGCGCGTGAATTTTCGATATCCAATTCGTAAAATAATCCTCGTATGAATTGCTATCTTTCGATTTTTTTATGTGTAGATACACTGCATGGAGTGGAAAATACTCTTAAAATCGCCCTAGTAAAAGACAACCATTCAGAATCGAAACGTTGCTTTAAATAGCTGTAGCCACTTTTTTTTACCAGATATGAATAGCAAGGTATTTCCCAACCTTTCTCTTCGCCATCTCCTTCTCCTCCTCTTTACGTTTAACCTCACAACAATCCCAATTGGGGTTACCATAGGCTTACCCACATAAGCTCTAGACTAGCCCTGGTCAAGCCGCAGCCCGCAGGCCCTTATGAGCGGCCCGCTGTCATGTTTGACGAATAATGTTTTTTTTTAAGTATCGGGTACATACAATTATTTTTTATTGTTAAAACTATTTAATGTTTATTACTATACATATATATTTTGTTTTTTGGTTCAATGCGTCATTTCTTTTCGCATATGGTTGTAGTCAATGACGTTACATACATAGACACGTTGCCTTAGAATATTAACATAACATGTGGCAAGCAAAACACACACGTTACCAGTAAATTCATCATCCAAATATCGGTCATGTATGACAAAGATAGACATTCATAGAATATACGTGTATGAACGAAACAGATCCGAAGTTCGGACCGCGTTCCATACTTGCTTGAAACGACCTCAAGCGACGCGTGACCGTTTAGTCCTAAATCGGCTCAAACACCGATCACACCAACTAGCGTGATTATTGCTTGCCACTTTGAGAGCTCCACAACTTGTCTATATATATGTAACGTCATTGGTTGTAGTGCTGTTTTTTTTTCACAATTACCTTGATAGTACTTTCAGATTACCTGTACATTCAAATTATTTATAAAACTTACAAAAAAATTCAAAAAGTATGAAATTCGTTGTAACAAAAAAATGAAATTATTTTTGTATAATGTTTGTATGTGCGGCCAATTTAAGGTCGTCAATGCAGACCGGGGTGCAATTTGGGTTGGGCAGGCCTGCTCTAGACGGTTGGGAGTAGTTGGGACTCTTACGCGGTATTAACTAAAAATACCCTCTACACAGGATCCCCGAATATGACACAGGGCCTGAGGAAATCTTAAGGGCATTTTGTGAGGAACCTATTTTAAAAGGTGAGATATAAATCGTTCAGAATTTGATGAAAGTAATAAATAGTAAGAATATTCTGGGAAAGCAATAAATGCTGCACGCCACTGTTTTTCATTACGACTTACCTTTCCAAAAGCAAGACGATATCTCTCTTTGAATATCCGAATATCTTACGAAAAAAATCTATTTGATTTCTCTATGATAAGGACATGTCTAAAGAATTCTTTTGGAAATCTCTGATAGGGGGTCCTTTAAATGGATGCTGTCCCTTTAAACTGCTTTTATCGTTAAATTCAATCTTTGAATCCGACGGTATATTAGGCTGGAATCTTACAATAGGAAAAAGCCAGGTTGCTTAAAAGGTATTGGATTTTATTGAGTATTTTGATTTAGTCATGGTGTTTTAAAGAGAGAGTACGAGAACAGCGTGCAATATAGTTGTGAATGATGAATACTTGGAGCAAGTGGATGAGTTTTTTTGTATTTAGGAAATATGTTCTAGAGAGACGGAAAGGCTGATAAGGATATTGAAAGAAGGGTGAATGCAGGAAACTCCATTAATGGAGGACTGAACGCTGAAGAAATTGTCCAAAGAAGCGAAGCTAGCAGTCCACAAAGGAGTACTTATACCAACCCTGATGTATGGCAGTGAGGCATGGAACTGGCAGAGGAAGGATGAAAGTAGACTGAATGCTATGGAAATGAGATCTTTGAGACGTATGTGCGGTAAAACCATGTATGATCGTATTAAAAATGTGGATATCCGGAAAGAATGCAAGGCTGATGTGAGCGTAATAAATAGGATCAAGAAAGGGACGCTTAGATGGTTTGGGCATGTAGAGCGAATGAACGAAGAAAGGAGTGTGAAAAGAATATATGATGCGAAAGTGAATGGAAGAAGAAGTCGAGGACGCCAGAGAAAGACATGGCACGATCAAGTAAATCAAATACTTGAATCGGGTCATGTGAAGAGTCAGAATAACAGAAGAGTATGTATGAGACGATGTATGGATGTAAATCAAGCAGGTATTGTGCCGAGACAGAGTTATATGGCGGTCCGTCCTCTCTGCCTACCCCTGTGATGGTTAGTTAGTTAGTTAGTTAGTAATAAACATTAATATATAATATACAATATCACACCCCCAAGTTCTTGCTTCCTTAAAAAAAAAACTAACTAGCATATAAGTTTAATGAGATATAATTTAAACATTATACAATTAAATAGCTTACCTCCATTCGACCACGAAAACATTTAGATTTGGGCATGGCCTACCAATCAACTGGTCCATGATATAAAACTGTAAGCTCTTCTCGACATTTCATGACCTCGTGACTCATAATATTTAAATACGTTTTGAAGGCTTTGTGGTCGTAACGTTACGTCATAATCTAAACGTTACAGTAGTCCAGGGCTATGCACACTGTGGCCCGCGGCCCGCATCTACAAAAATCTAGTAGATTTTATTTTTTTACGTAAGCATTTTTGTTTTTTTAAATTATTACCGCACAAAACCAAAAATGTGGTACGTTGTGAGGCTGAAGGTAGTGGGGAGGAAAATGAGATGGGGAAGAGAAAGGTTGGAAGGTCGCTATTCTGATCTGGTCACCAAACACAGTTAAATCAATTTCATGCGGCGTTTCGAATCTGAATGGTGGTTTTTCACCAGGGAGTATCTTCCACTCTAGAACGTGCCGAAAATGTACTAAATAAGATTTTATATGAATTAATAATATTTAATAATAATATTTGGATAATTTGTATAGCGCCGTTTTTGTAAAAAATCACCTCAAGGGCGCTGTACAAATCTTAATTTATACTTAATATTGTATAAATATTCTAGCCCTAGCCACGCCCGAATCAGGAAAAAATCAACAATCCTCACTACACAAGCTATCCGTCCTGGTATATTATTGTTCTGAGATTGGTACCAATTCGTATCAAGTATAAGACGAGAGGCGCGGGTTTTTATTCTGCGCCGTCGGGCCGGGAACGAGTTTGATTGCCTATGTATGTGTTTTTTCATTTCATACCATATATATAAAACGCTACAATTAGGCACTATTGGCGCCTTGGCGATTCGCCACCTGGAGCGGACTGCTTTAATCGCGCCTGCGCAGGACCGGCCATACTTACACGGTACATTGTATTTTAAAAAATTTGGGCTCCCGTAGTATTGCAGCGCTCCGACTATACTAACTGAGGCAGTTATACTCACCCATAGCTGGTCCTGCTCGGCCAGAATGTCCCGGCCCTCCTGAAATGTGTTATGACACGAATTAATGAAATTCAAGTTACTTGCGCACGCCGGGCTTGAACCCGTGACCTCTGGATTCGTAGTGCAGCGTCTCACCATTCGACCGAGAAACGGTCAAAATATATCTTTAAAAAGAAAGACAAACATTCCCGGGTTACGAATAACCTGACAACATTTGAAAAACTCCTACTGCCATCATAATAAGCGGAAAGATGTTGCTTGTGCAATGATGGAGGACTTGGCTAGTAGAGGAATTGAACCCACGTCGCCCGGATGGGAATCCGAAGCGTTTGCACTCAGCTCAATAAATAATAATTTATTTTTTTACGTGAATACCGCACAAGAGTCTCAACTGCTCCCGACCGTCTAGAGCCAGTGAGACTATGGCATCCCCAATAGAGGTATGTTGTGAGGCTGAAGGTAGTGGGAAAGGGAAGGAAATGAGGAAGGGAAAGATTGAGAAGTACCTGGCCATTCAGATCTGGTCACCAAACCCGGCTAAAGCCATTTCAAGCAACGTTTAAATTCTGAATGGTGGTCTTTCACCAGGGCGATGCTTAGAGTACCTACCACTCTGGAACGTGCCGCAAACATACTTTTATTTTCATTTTATATCAATTAATTACGTTATGACACATATTAATTAAATTTAATTTAATTGCGCACGCCGGGCTCCAACCCGTGACCTCTAGATTAGTAGTCGAGCGTTTTACCAATTGACCACGCAGGCCGTCGAATATACAAATGTAGGTCGGTAGCTGAGTGGACAAACGCGTCTGATTCCCACCCGGGCGTCGCGGGTTCAATTCCTCTGCTGGCTAAGTCCTCCATCATTACACAAGCAATATCTTCCGCTTCTTGCGATGGCAGAAGGAGTTTTTCGAATATTGTCAGGTTATTCGTAACACAAGAATGTTTGTCTTTCTTTAAAAAAATATATAAATAAATATATGAATTTACTAGTAATTTTTAAACCTTCTTTTTCCTTATCTCTTATTGCATCAATTTTTTTATCCTCATAATAAACCGCGATCGGGAATTCCATAGATTTTCCTGTTCCTAGAATTCGACACAATTTTTTTTTCAATTAATATTCTACAAACGCCCTTTCGTAAAATATTTGGGAGGCCGTGTATTTTAATGATGATGTCATGAACTGAACTGTCTGTCATCCTTAATCTTATGGAATCCTTTTGACTTTGCTAAGAAGGTTCCTAATCATTTTACAACACATAATACAATACCCAACGATGCTAACTGTACAATATATTGTAATATTATACGGTGTACAATATAATACAATGGAGCTTTCTCGAGAAATGCTCGTTCTTTTGTGAGTGAAGTTTGATAGACAAGCGAAAAAGCTTTGCCTCGGTGTTGATTATTAGTGTTCTTGAAACATTGTTATAATAAGAGGAATAATAATAATATAGTTTTATTCCGGAAGGTATGCAGGAGTAGTGCAATGCAATACCTTCCTTAATTAAATCAATACATGGTAATAATAATATTAACAAAAAAAATTTACAGAAATTCACGAGAAACAAAAAAAAATAATAAAATAAAAACATATCAAAAATTTCAATAATACAATTAAAAAATATTAATGGAGGATATTAGGCCTCATTTCTGCAAAACGCCATCCAGGGGGAGTTCATCCTGCCAGCGTTCAGATTGATGGGACCAATAATTTACTCCAATGCGCTTCTATGCTTGAATTCGGAATCTGACAGAGCTAAACTAATAGTTAGACCTGTTATTTAATATTATTTTTGCTTTTCTTTTACAATATTTTTGAACCTGTTATTAATCATAAGTTATTTTAATCTACAATACTTGGTATCTGCTGTTCAATACCCTTTTTTTATTTTTATTTTACAATATTTTTTTGCACTAATGAGGTTATTGTTTAAAAAAAATATGTTAACATTTGTAAAAAAGCCTATAACGGGCGTAGGACGGCCTCCATGGTCGAGTGGTTAGTCGCTCGACTACAAATCCAACGGTCGCGGGTTCAAACCCGGCGTGCGCCAATAACTTTTATTTAATAAATACTATTAATTTCATACAAAAATAATAAAAAGTATATTTGCGGCACGTTCCAGAGTGATAGATACTCTAAGTATCGCCCTTGTGAAAGACCACCATTCAGAATCGAAACGTTGCTTGAAATGGCTTTAGCCGTGTTTGGTGACCAGCTCTGAATAGCCAGGTACTTCCCAACCTTCTTCTTACCAATCTCCTTCCCCTCCCCACTACCTTCAGCCTCACAACATACCCTTTTGGGGAATGCCATAGTCTCACTGGCTCTAGAAGGTAGGGAGCAGTTGACACTCTTGTGCGGTATTCATATACACCGCCTATGTACTAATGGTCGAGAAAATTCAAAATAATTTTTTACGGTTTCTCTACATGAGAGAGTTTGGTTTTTACCCATGGATGTTTCCAACAGCGTTTATCTCGGGAATGCTGGGTATCTGCAGCCTTAGTTCGAGGAGGGATATAGCATTACTGCTTTTTGCTCATAAACTCCTGAACGATGTATTATTAATACCTGACATCCTGGCGGAAATTGGATTTTATGTCCCTGATAATTTCACGCATGGCCGCCAACACAGGCTTCTATTTCTTCCCAGGTGCAGAACTAACTTACCAATGGTGATGCCCCTGGGAAGACTAACTAGGTTAATTAACTGCCTCGCAGGAAATTTTGATATTTTTCACTTTTTCACACGAGCTATAACAAATTTAAGCAAGAACTAGCTATTAAGTTCTAACTATATTATGTACTTCTTGAAAACTATTTTTTTTGTTTTTAAACTTCTTTTTACTTTAATCTTTGTGTAATTATGATTGTAATTTTCTATGTTTTTTGCAATGTTTTGGTGTAAAACTGTATTTGCAAATATAAAATAAATAAATAAAAATACAAAATAAAATAAAATCTAATGAAAGCATTCCTAGGCATCTATTGTGCCAAGGATATTTTGAAAATGCGCCCGAATTCACATTTTAAAAGCCACATAATTTCCATCGAATTCCGAACGATGTACAACGCGTCATATAAAATAAAATATTATTTTGTGTTACGTAGAATCACTCAACTCTGACAAACGAATTACTAAACCAAATTACAAATTCCATCAACGCAAACCATTTCTCGGAAATACTGAATACCTGTTTTAATTATTCAGGCATGATACGGTGGGTGCAGTCTGTCGATTCATAAATGTTGCACATACAGGTAGACTGGTTAACCGATGACTGCGGAATATGGCGGCTATTGCATAATTGTTAATTGTTAATTGCATTAATTGTTCTCACATTCAAGTTACCTTAAGTAAATTACATGATTGGTGTAAACTTAACCAACTTTTTTTAAATATTAGTAAATGTCAGTCAATCAGATTTTTTAGAATTACTCACCTATGATTTTAAAATTGATAATATTTCCCTTACATCTGTCAATGAAATTAATGATCTCGGCACTACTTTCGATTCTAAATTAAATGTTCTCTCACATATCAATATAATAACAAGTAAAGTTTTAAAATTGCTAGGCTTTATTCTTCAAAATGCCAGTGAATTTAAAAATATTTCCACATTGAAAATTCTGTACTCTTCACTAGTTCGAAGTCAAGTCGAATATAATTCTTCTGTCTGGTCCCCTCACTTTAAAATCCACTCTGATTCCATTGAAAAATTGCAACATAAATTTCTAAGATACATTAACTACAAACTCGGTCTACCTATTGAAACCATAAATTATAATTATTTAATGAAAGAATTAAAATTACTAACACTTTCAGACAGGAGGCTTGTTTCCGACTTGACTTTTATTTTTTAAATTGTTAATGTTATTATAGACAGCCCTGATTTACTTAGCTTAATTACCTTCTATGTACCTAACAGATCCACTCGATCCAAAATTCTTTTTAAATGTAACAACAATATCAGGACTGAGTCATTTAAATACTCGCTTGTACCTAGATTGCATGCAGTGAGTAATTCTATCGCTGAAATAGTAGATATATTCAACTGCACTGAATCTAGTTACAAAGAAAACTATAATAGCATACCTCTTTCTAAAATACTAGTGTTAATCTTCTATCAATTTCATCATGTTTTTGGGTGCATTGTTATTTTTTATGTCATTGTTATTTTTATGTCACTGTTATTTTTATTTTATATCTATGTTACGTAAAAGCCCATGAGGGCGTATATAAATAAATAAATAAATAACTAGATAATCACAATTTTAAAAGTTTATTCCAGAAGGCATGCAATAAATTCATAAGAAAAAAAGTTGTGAATATCATTTGAATCAAGCGTGCTTCAAGGTGGTCTCCGCATCATCTGCATCCATCGCTTGTTGAGAGGAGAGCTAAGCCATTCAGATGCAGCCGCGACAATGGCGTGGGTTGAATTCCGTGTCCTGCCCCAGAAGCTGGCTAGTCGGTGGCGAAATAAGGCGGGGAATGAGTGCACCCTCCCTTCGGTGAACATTTAGAGGCGCTGCAGAATCTTGGAAGTTGCAGAAGTTGCCTATGGGTATTGTCTTGAAAGAACAATGTATGAAGGGAGAGCTAATTATTTTTACCCAACCTAAACAAACTTGCGATAAATCACTTTCTCCGGGCTTTTACGTCGTACGACATGAGAGAGAAAGAGACAACAAATTTCATGGACCGCTTCTATATACTGTAAGAATGATCTTAAGGTCCAGGTTCACGGCGGGACTCCGCCCACATTTTTTATTATGCCACTAAACTTGACACAACTAAACGGTTTTTTAGGTTAGATGCTATATTTTTGTTGATAAAAATACTGTGAAAAAGTGGCTAAACGAATAAACAAAAACATTGTGTCGATATGTGATATGAATGGATGTATTAATACCGTAGCCTTAGTCTTAGCCAAGCCCAGGTGCGCCGAGTCAGGTTGAAATCATAAAAAACAAGTCCGAAACTGACTTCACAGCCTTGAATAGATACTACTCTACCAACTCTATGGGTATTGTTGTAGCAAACCCCCAACTTTTTCCATTGCACTCACTGGAGAGATTATTATTATGTTTTTGTGTTATGGTGAATATTGCACTAAAGTCCTAACCCCAGAGCAAAGATATACAGGAGGGATAGCTTTGCGAAACAGTGTAGTCAGGACTGTTGATTTTTTAATTACTGGGGCGTGGCTAGGGTTTTTACGGACGAAACTTTTTACATCCAAACACATGTCGACATAATGTTTTGTTTATTCGATTAACCATTTTTAACAGTATTTTTATCAACAAAAATATAGGGTATAACCTAAAAAAACCGTTGAGTTATGTCGCATAACAAAACGTAGTGGGCGGAGTCACTGGAGGCGCGGGAGACGTAAAACAAGCTTACACACCTAAAAAGGTGTAGTATTATGTGATAACTTGTCTTGTCTCTTTCTCTCTCACGGTTTACGATGTAAAAACCCGGAGAAAGTGATTTATCGTAATTTTTTATAGGTTGGGTAAAAATATTTAGCCCTCTCTCCATGTATATTCTTACTCCAAGGTATTAACTGCTCTTAACCGTCTAGAGTCAGTAAGACTATGGCATACCCAATTGGGTATATTGTGAGGCTGAAGGTGGTGGGAAGGGGAAAGAGATGGGGAAGAATAAGAGGAAGGTTAGGAAGTAACCGTCTATTCAGATATGGTCACCAAACACGACTAAAGCCATTTTTAGCAACGCTTCGATTCTGAATGGTGTTCATTCACCAGAGCGATATTTGGAGTATCTACCACTCTGGAACGTGCAACAAATATATTGTATATTATTTTATGTGAATTAAATGTGTTATGACACATATTAATTAAATGTAAGTTATTTGCGCACGCCGAGCTTGAACCTGCGACATTTGAATTCGCAGTCGAGCGTCTTACCACTCGACCATATGGAGGCTGTCAAATTGTACAGAAAGAAGTAGTTTTGTTAATCAATTTCAACTGAAGTAAGGACACATTGATCTTACTCCATGCACACAAAAACGTCCACAACACACTTCTGTATGTTTGCGTCTTCAGTGTAGTAAATATGTAAAAAATAAACTCAGAGTAAGAATCTAATGGAGGGATAGCTAATTTGTTTTACCCAACCCATCCGAAATTGTAATAAATCACTTTTTCCGAGTTTTTACATCGTACACCATGAGAGAGAAAGAGACGACAAATTTCTTGGACCGCTTCTATATACTGTCGCAATGATCTTAAGGTGCAGGTTAACGGCGGGACTCCGCCCATATTTTTTATTATGCCACTAAACTCGACATAACTAAACGGTTTTTTAGGTTAGATGCTATATTTTTGTCGATAAAAAATACTGCGAAAAAGTGGCCATACGAATAAACAATAACATTATGTCGATATGTGATATGAATGGATGTATAAATACCGTAGCCTTAGTCTTAGCCACGCCCAGGTGCGCCGAGTCATGTTGAAATCATCAAAAACAAGTCCAAAACTGACTTCACTGCCTTGGCTTGGGCTAACTCTAGTATACTCTAAGAAAATTACTTTGTTTAAGACCACGGATATTAGTTTATTTTTTTTATGATTGACTGGTTTCGCTTAGACTAAGCATCATCAGGGTACAAAATTAAATTAAAGAAAAAATACAAAGTATGCGGTTATATATACCTACAGAGCGAGAACAAAATATAAAATAAAATAACAGAACAATGAGAAAAAAATGAATAACGTTTAAATTTTAACAAAGGAACAGAGAGAAAGAGGCAGATAATATGAATTGAAAGAGACAAAACGTCAACTGAGAATAAATATGTGTATAAATTCAACAACTGTTTCTGTGAAGAAGTATTTACGAAGTGTTTAAAGCCTCGAAAGAGAAATAAAGTTTTTGATTAAACGAGTTGTTTGTCACATTTATTATGGATGACACGAATCTGTTAACAGGGACGACTCGTGGTGATATAAAGAGATAGTTTTAGGATTTTGAAAAGTTGAATTTTTCTTAAAATATTTTCGTATTATATTCGTTTTAATATTGTGTATGTGCTGTTCTTTCTCTGTTGCTATTTTTTCCTCATTTTTTGTTTTGTATTTTTTGTAATTGGACATTAAATCAAAATAAATTTTCGTTAGTATATGACGGCCTCCATGGTCGAGTGGTAAGACGCTCGACTAGGAATCCAGAGGTCACGGGTTCAAACACGGCGTGCGCAAATAAATTTTATTTAATTAATATGTGTCATAACACATTTAATTCAAATAAATTAAATTTTCGGCACGTTACAGAGTGGTAGTTACTCTGGTGAAAGACCACCATTCAGAATCGAAACGTTGCTTGATTGAAATGGATTTAGCCGTTTGTGACCCGATCTGAATACCCAGGTACTTCGCAACCTTTTTTTTCCCCATCTCCTTCCCCTCCCCACTACCTTCAGCCTTACAATAAACATATTCCAATGCCATAGTCCCACTGGCTCTAGACGGTTGGGAGCAGTTGAGACGTAGTGCAGCGGTATTGACAATGAAAAATATAAATATATCTATAAATAGTAAATACGTACTTTCATAGAAAGCAATTACTTTGTGGTTTGACATGTTAATATTAAATGTATTTTTTTTTAATTGGACAAAGGTCTGTTAGTATAAAAGTAAATAAATAGATTGATAGACCGGTCGGTGTAGCTGAGCCGACAAACGCGTCGGATTCCCACCCGGGCGTCGTGGGTTCAATTCTTCTACTAGCTAAGTCCTCCGTCATTGCACAAGCAACGCTTATTATGATGGCAGTAGAAGTTTTTCAAAGTTTTTCAGGTTATTCGTAAATCTGGAACGTTTGTCTTTCTTTTTAAGAAAGGTACTGAAAAACTGAAGAACTTTATTATAAAAAATAAAAGAAGTGCTCTAGTGTAAACTTCCCAAAATGAGGATTTAGCCCTTTTTCCTTTCCGGCAACGATATGACTTTGCTTCACACACCATCTTCGTGACTTTTTTTATGATTAGTAATTTTCGTTGAAATACCAGTACAGCAGTCCCACCTTGCGTCTATGTCTGTTGATCGAGAAGGGATCGCATCTCCACTGTATTTATCTCTGTTTGTCTTTTCCATTTGGATCGCAGCTTTTATTTGAGTTTTGTACAGCTCGGGAGTTGTAAGTTTCGGTGTCAAATATTTGCGCTCCAGAAGGGAACTCCAGCAACTCGAAAACAATAAAACCAAAGCAGTAGCAGGAACATTAGCATGAACTTGTTTTGAAAACAACTAACCAAATACCTAGCTGACCTTTGATGAATTTGGCAGCAAAGCGGTACACTCTTAAGGCTGATTCACACCAACGTCCGGTTCCGCTCAGTGCCGATATTGTTCCGCAAGAGAGCTTATTGATATGGTATGAATATCAATCAAGGAGTATGTGCCAAGATAAAGTTGTATGGCATTATATCCTTCTGCCCACCCTTGTGATATTTAACTACTTAGTTAGTTAAATAATTATTTTGAATTGTAAAAATAATAAAAAAATGGTTTAAAAAAAAAAAGAATCTGCCTTGTAAGTATTTTAACACTTCAAAATAATTATTTAACTAAATAAGTAGTTAAATATCACAAGGGTGGGCAGAAGGATATACTGCCACACAAATTTGTCTTGGCACATACTCCTTGATTGATATTCATACCATATCAATAAGTTCTCTTGCGGAACAATATCGGCACTGAGCGGAACCGGACGTTGGTGTCAATCAGCCTTTCGACTCCGAATCCAGGGGTCGTGAGTTGGAACCTCGGCGTGGACCAAACAAATTCGTTTTTATTTTAATTGTGAATTATTTTGTTTTTTTTTTAAAGTAAATACCGCACAAGAGTCCCAACTAGTGGCGGATGGTGAGTTTTTAGTGTGCTTAGATTGAAAAATATGATATTTATTTATTTATATACGCCCTCATGGGCTTTTACATAACATAGGTATAAAATAAAATAACAGAGACATAAAAAATAACAATGACATAAAAATAACAATGCGCCCAAAAACATTTGATGCGACGATTTGATTACGCCCAAGAAAATTAACACTAGTATTTTAGAAAGAGGTATGTTATTATAGCCTTCTTGTAACTAGATTCAGTGCAGTTGAATATATCTACTATTTCAGCGATAGAATTACTCACTGCATGCAATCTAGGTACAAGCGAGTATTTAAATGACTCAGTCCTGATATTGTTGTTACATTTAAAAAGAATTTTGGATCGAGTGGATCTGTTAGGTACATAGAAGGTAATTAAGCTAAGTAAATCAGGGCTGTCTATAATACCATTAACAATTTTAAAAATAAAAGTCAAGTCGGAAACAAGCCTCCTGTCTGAAAGTTTTAGTAATTTTAATTCTTTCATTAAATAATTATAATTTATGGTTTCAATAGGTAGACCGAGAGTTTATAGTTGATGTATCTTACAAATTTATGTTGCAATTTTTCAATGGAATCAGAGTAGATTTTTAAAGTGAGGGGACCAGATAGAAGAATTATATTCGACTTGACTTCGAACTAGTGAAGAGTACAGGATTTTCAATGTAGAAATATTTTTAAATTCATTGGCATTTCGAGAAGAATAAAGCATAGCAATTTTAAACCTTTTACTTGTTATTATATTGATATGTGAGAGAAAATTTAATTTAGAATCGAAAGTAATGCCGAGATCATTAATTTCATTGACAGATGTAAAGGAAATATTATCAATTTTATAATCATAGTCGAGAGGGTGAGTAATTCTAAAAAATCTGATTGACTGACATTTACTAATATTTAAAAAGTTGGTTAAGTTTACACCAATCATGTAACTTATTTAAAGTAACTTGAATGAGAACAATCATCTGTGGTTTTTTATGAGTTTGAAGAGTTTCAGATCATCTGCAGCAGCATGCACATCGTTATCAAATACATTAATTATGTCATTTACAAAGAGCAGAAATAATAATAGTAATATTTGGATAATTTGTATAGTGCCGTTTATGCGTGAAAATTCCCCTCAAAGGGCGCTGTACGAATCTTAATTTCTATTTAATGTTAATTCCTAGTTTCTCTAATACTCTGGTACATATGTGTGAAAACAGTATGGTCTTGGACGCCAAAACAGGTGTCCCCAAAACTAAAACTAAAACTAAAACTACGAGTATAGTAAATATAATAATATTAAATTTAATAAATAAGATTATAAAAAATGAAAATAAATATTTTTAGTTCAAGCCGTAATAATAATATGCATTTGTTGTTTCTGCGTAATTTCATGTTGATTTTTAGCAATCTTTTAATTTATTTATTTTCCTCTTTTCAGGTAAGACGAACCAAGTGAACATACACGTATCTTAGAAAGTTAACCAAAGCAGTAAGTGGTTTTTAACTATGTGACTAAAGTTAGTTTGCTTTAACTACAAGAGTCATCCAGAAAGTAAGGTTACAACATTTATGTAGGATTAAAATCACTGATGGTATTCCACTCCTTGCCTCGTTGTGAGTATCAGTACAGCCTTTTCTGAACAACCTAACCCACTTCATGCCATGTCGTCGACTCATCACATCACTACCATAAACTTCCATGAGCTTCCGATGGCTATTCGCGGAGGTATTATTCTGCAAAGTCGAAAAACGAAAAACCGCGCGGATCTTGCGCAGACGGGGAGGTGGCGGGAGCGCGTGACGACTTCTCCATCGAAATAATTTACTGTGACTGAACAAAATGGTTGAGAAACACGCGAGAACCAACAAACTGACCGTTAGGATTCCCCCCTACATGCCAGGGTGCGCCAAATTCGAATAAGAAAATTACCCCTGGCCACAAGAGTCCTTGTCACCTTATTTCTGGATGAATCTCTTATGTATGTAAGGGGAGTTATTTTTATTTCAGTACCTCTGAACATTTTACTTAAGTGACTATGGAATTTATTTTAATTGTTTTTTTTTTAATTAAAATTAACTTATCACAGCTTCATTGTTGACTAACTAACCATCACGCCGTTTCCCCGCAGGGCTATTCAGAGAGGGCGGACCGCCATACAACTCTGTCTTGGCACACACTCCTTGCTTCATTCACATTCATACATCGTCTCATTCATCCTCTTATGTTATTCTGACTCTTCACATGACCCGATTCAAGATTTGATTTACTTGATCGTGCCATGTCTTTCTCTGCCGTCCTCGACTTATTCTTCCATTCTCTAATGCATCATATATTCTTTTCACAATCTTTTCTTCGTTCATTCGCTCTATATGCTCAAACCATCTAAGCGTCCCTTTCTTGATCCAATTCATTACGCTCACATCAGCCTTGCATTGTTTCCGGATATACACATTTTTAATACGGTCATACGTGGTTTTACCGCACATACGTCTCAAAGATCTCAAAAAGTATTGAAAGAACATTAAAAATCATCAAGTAATGTGAAAATAGAAAAATAAAAAAATGAGAAAAATACAGTTTTTTCTATTCTTTAAATATTATTGATACTGTTTCAATAATCAAATATGAAGTATTTATTAGTATAATTTTGAGACAATAGCAATGGGAGAGAAATCTCACTAATTTAATTATTCACTGTCAATAAAAATCGTTAATTACGTAGGTATGCTAGCATTACAATTGCGTTCACTGTGTCTTTCAAACCCGTGACCCGTGGATCAAAAATGTCAAACGTCACCACCTCTGCACCACGCGGGCCGACAATATCAAGCCTTTTCGTAAGTTTCTAGAAAATCATCTGAGATTTGAAGAAGTGGGAGAAGATGAAGTGTAATAATAAGAATAATTTCCCTTTACATTATTATAGTACTGGTGTTCTGTGCCAGCGGGTTTTGTAGGGTTTTCGGAAACCCTTTTAAAAATACAGATTTCCGGAAATCCGTTTTTAAATCTTTGGTGTTTACTAATACGCACTTTCTGGCTTTCTAATACAAGCAATACTACAAGCGGTGAAACAATTTTACAAATTTCCAAATCGTTTTTCAGCCATAACATTAGCGGTAAGGACCAGATTTTATTTTCTATGCGATGAATTCGTTACTTCCCGAGATGTTCCTTGGAAAACATTTGAGATTATAGCAACATGTTAATCAGAATTATTTAAGACGATAAATTAGGGCAGAACGTCTTTCTAAGTCTACTACAGCAAACTCGACCCTACGCTCCACCTTTTCGCCTCGCCTTGCGACGAAATTCATTTTTCAACACGCCTTTTGCCTTAGGCTGTTTTCGACTCGGTTGCCGCTCGAGAGTCGGCAGATAGAGACGTCAGGTCTGTACCCATCGTCAGCGTGGATTCTTAATTTATTTTGAAGAATACTTAGTGAAATCTTATGTTTTTTAACATTTCGATTTCACCTACCTGTAAATAGAAGGTTATTGGATTTTTTCGTAATTCAATTGAACATGAACAAATGCGAATGAGTTTTGATTCATGTCTTCTTTCGTTTTTTGGGTCCCTCAAAATTTATTTTAAGGTTAGTGAATCTTGTAAGCGGCAACGTCTTTAGTTTTAACTAGCGAGTCCCCGGCATGCATTAGAATACCACCAAAAGAAAATAATCGTTTGTGTTTTAATTATGTTTATTGAATTGCTTTTGAATACGCAAAAAATTTTGTTTTCCCGTCTGGTGCATATATGAATAAATCGGAAGGTTTTCCGACGCGTGAGCAGGCCACATACAGCTGTCCATGAAAGAAGCACGGATCTTACAAATATAGTCCACACACTTGTAGCGATTATCCCTGTACTTTGTTAATTGTCATTGCAAATCAGAGTTGCACTGGAAACTG
This sequence comes from Drusus annulatus, assembly GCA_022651775.1. Lineage (NCBI taxonomy): Eukaryota > Metazoa > Arthropoda > Insecta > Trichoptera > Limnephilidae > Drusus > Drusus annulatus. The sequence goes on along the minus strand of JAGWCC010000367.1, from coordinate 4,762 downwards.
CAGACGTTTAAATTCGAATGGCAAATATGTGGGAATCATTGGGGTGTGCGATTTATTTCAATTGGATCGGTTTTCAGTCTTGCTCGACTGTTTCTGTAGCTCGTGATGCCTTTTTCTTTCGTGCTAGAGGTGAAGATTGACTGGTAGCTTGTCGTTTGGGTGCTGTAAGTGATTTGACAGCGAAAATAATGCCTTTTGACAACTATCACTATCTCTAAACAAAGAAACATTCAGTTGAAAATTTTATTTCATTCCAAACATTTATTTAAAAAAAATCTTAAGTAGGTACCCAAATATGCTTTTTGAAAAATATTTTACCTCAACAAACCTTTGTCAGTGGAATATGTAATCTGTGGCTAACCAGAGTGGTATATCTTTGAAATAACAATATATGGAGAGGGAGCTAATTATTTTTACCCAACCTATACAGATTTGAGATAAATTACCTTCTTCAGGTTTTTACGTCGTACACCATAGAAAGAAAGAGACAACAAATTTTCCCGAATTATCACACCGTTTTAAAGTATTATTAGAATGTTCTTCGTGTCCCGCGTCTCCGTTGACTCCACTCACACGTTGTGATACGCGAAATAAATGTCAAAACTCAACGGTTTATTAGGTTACATGTTGTATTTAAAAAAAAACAGTACTGTGAAAAAGTTGTTATACGAATACACAAAAACATTATGTCGACATGTGTTATGAATTGATTAGCGATGGGAAAAGCTTCACAGATTTGTGAATGCTTCACGAATTGATGCTTCTTCAAAGGAACCCTTCACGATGAACCCTTCAATTGAAGTAACATATTAATCGTAGCATTCCTCGTCGGGGGGAGGGGTGGGGGGGTTAAATAATAATATTTTCGGGGCAGCTCTCCCAACCACATAAATTGATGTATGTATGTGCATTATTCTATGGCAAAAATTATAGCTTGTAGAAAAACGATGATGAATTGTCTATTACTGGTTTCTCTTCTATGGTTTACGGGATGACAGCTGTCAAAATTGTTTGAATCTTAAGAGTATTCAAGGTTTGAATTGACATTGTTTCATGACTTAAAAGGGATGATGTACAATGAGTATGCACAAGGAACTTGCAAAAAGCAAATGAAGTACTAGCAAAATTTCCAGTTTCTGTAAGAGCGATATAAACTTCTTTCAGGGCTTGAGATACGATTTGAATATTCTTACTGTACAGTACTCAGTTTGACAGTTTGGTTAGCAATAGGCTGAATATTGCGCAAATGACGATTCATATTAAAGGCATTTCCCCCCTTTATGGATATAACTTCAGAACAAAAGTTGCATTTGGCCTGGTAAACCTCATCTTCCTTAAAATAAACCCATATTTCACTTTTGCTTTCTCGTTGAACGGCCAGTCATAATTTTTAGGTAGAGATTGAAAGGTATGTTTGTAAGCTGAGATATTATAAAAGTTCAACAAAAATAATTCGTTCACAATTCAAAATCACCAAAAAACACTCGGAAAAACTAGTGTCGTATAGACAAAACAAGCAAAGAAATCATAAGCAAATGTCACGAGTACGTGCGAGGGAACGGATTACTAAAAAGATACTTCATTGCTTCATTCATTCTTCGAACTAAAATCGAAGAAAGAAGGGAATGAACAATTGAACTGTGGATGATGCAATATTTCAGTCTTTCGAACGAATGAAAAATTAAAGTTCGGAGTAGATGCCATAGATTGTTCAATCGGAAGTACCAACTTAACCAACTTCAATTGAAGTATTTGTTCAATGAAAAATGAATGAATTTGGGACTGCTGTCAAAAGAAGTACTTCTTTGAAACAGTTCTTTCAAAACTGTCACAACGCTAGAATTGATGTATAAATACTCTAGCCTTAGTCCCAGCCAAGCCCAAGTGTAGCCAAGTCCGGCAAACCTCGTATAAACTGACTACAGCTCTATCTAAAGCGCTCTCTCTTGTATATTATTGCTCTGAGGGTATATCTATGAGCTAACCTCAATACAACATGGCGGGTTCAATGTTTTAAACACTAATTTCAAAACGTTATGGCAACAGTTTTACGCATTGGTTTTCATTCAAACTACTCTATATACCCTTTCGTTTCCAATAAAAACAAACTGTGCTATTTTCAGCGAAATCTGTCGGGTAATTTTTGAGAAAATCGAGGACACACAGACAAACATTTATTTGTATATTTAGAGATATTGACAATGGGATAAATTTGATTGAATATTTTTTATTGGGTATCAATAGAGATCTTACTCTTGAATGATTACTTGATCATATATTTTATTGACAGTTGAATTAGTTTGATTAAAGAATAGATACATGTTTGTTATTGGGTATCAACGAAGATCTGGAACTTGAATGATATATTTATTTATTTCCTCCGAAAAAAAGTTGTTCTGTAGACAGATTTATTTATATCTGTAAAGAGTTATGGCCTGAGATAAATTCCCAACATCACCCTTAAAATAAAATAAATAAGGTCGGATATCTGTTTGCTAGATTCAGCAGAACCTCGCGATGGATGAGATTTAGCAATATGATATCTGACCCTTCCTTTGCTGTCTTGAATTTCCCATATCAAACTAACCATTTTGTTCTACCATGTATTTACTCGTAACAACACGTTTTTTACATAACTGTATTCTTACTTTATTCTAGGACGGCCTCCGTTGTCGAGTGGTAAGACGTTTGACTACGAATTCAGAGGTCACAATTTCAATCCCGGCGTGCGCAATTAACTTTTATTGAACTAATACGTGTCATTACCTTGATAACAATAAATGGAGGGAGAGCTAATTATTTTTACCCAACCTACACAAACTTGCGATCAATCACTTTCTCCGGGTTTTTACGTCGTACACCATGAGAGAGAAAGAGACAACGAATTTCTTGGACCGCTTCTATATACTGTCGCAATGATCTTAAGCTGGCTATCTTCGCTGGTTAACGGCGGGACTCCGCCCACATTTTTTATTATGCCACTAAACTTGACACAACTAAACGGTTTTTTAGGTTAGATGCTATATTTTTGTTGATAAAAATACTGTGAAAAAGTGGCTACACGAATAAACAAAAACATTATGTCGATATGTGATATGAATGGATGTATAAATACCGTAGTCTTCGTCTTAGCCACGCCCAGGTGCGCTGAGTCAGGTTAAAATCATAAAAAACAAGTCGAAAATTGACTTCACTGCTTTGGATAGATACTACTCTATGTACTCTAAGTTCATTACACATTTCGTTCATACAAAAATAATACATAGTATATACACATTCCAGAGTGGTAGATACTCTAAGTATCGCCCTGGTGAAAGATCACCATTCAGAATCGAATCGTTACTTGAAATGGCTTTGGCTTTATTCTCAGTTGACGTTTTGTCTTTTTCAATTCATATTATCTGCCCCTTTCTCTCTGTTCCTTTGTTATAATTTAAATGCTATTCAATTTTTTTCTCATTGTTCTTTTATTTTATTTTATAATTTGTTCTCTCTCTGTAAGTATACATAACCGCATACTTTGTATTTTTTCTTTAGTTTAATTTTGTACCCTGATGATGCTTAGGCTAAGCCAAACCGGTCTGTCATAAAAATGAAAATAATGTCCGTGGTCTTATACAAAACTATATTTTCATTTCTTTACATATTTATCACACTGAAGACACAAACAGACAGAAGTGTGTTGTGGACGTATTTTATATGCATGAAGTAAGATCAATGTGTACTTACTTCAGTTGAAATTGATCAACAATACTACTTCTTTAGGTACAGTTTGACGGCCTCCATGGTCGAGTGGTAAGACGCTCGACTACGAATTCAAAGGTTGCAGGTTCAAGCTTGCGCAAATAACTTGTGTCTTATTAAAATGTGTCATAACACATTAATTTAAAATAAAATAATAAACAATATATTTGCGGCACGTCCTATAGAGGTAAATATTCTGAGTATCACCCTGGAGAAAGACCATCATTTTGAATCGAAACGTTGCTTGAAATGGCTTTGGCCGTGTTTGGTGACCGGATTTGAAAAGTCAGGTAATATAATAATAATAATAATCTTTATTTAATTATAGTTTACAGTAATAACGATAAAAAAGGATAAACATAATATAAGGTTGTGTAAAGGTGTATGTACAATGATGAATATATTTGAACTAGAGATCGATACATTGGAAACATAATATATATAATAAACACAGTGATCAAAAAGAAGTATAGACTAGTCTGCGTATTCGACTTAGAGCAGGTCCTCGGAGTAAGAATCTAATGGAGGGATAGCTAATTTGTATTACCCAACCCATCCTAAATAATAATAAATTACTTTCTCCCTGTTTTTACGTCATACACCATGAGAGAAAAAGAGACAACACATTTTTGACGGCTTGAACGGAACGTAAGGATGTTCTAAGATTATCGTTCCCGCCTACATTCAATACGATGCAATTAACGTCAAAGTTGTCGGTTTGACGTTAAATTTAAATCTATTGTTTTTGGTTACTATAAGGTTGATTAATACGGTGGAAAAGAGGTTTTGCAAATAAACAAAACAACATGTCTATATGCTCTGTGAATTCATGTCAAAAATACAACCAAAATGGTATTAAAAAAGCATAACTTTTTTCACAGGTAAGCCCGTAGTGTTTTTTATATTTTTGACATCGCGTTTGAATTATCGTATCATTGAGTACATAAATACTATAAACGTCCATTATTATCTAAGTACACGTTATGCTATTCGTTTTTTGTTAAATGTGTTGACTATA